>CM074718.1:230107392-231416142 GCA_037306005.1 Rhinophrynus dorsalis | reverse complement strand
TCAACCTCAGAGACCTTATTTTGAAGTGCCCTACCTTACTGGACGAGGAAACTTTACCCCATGATTCGTGTGTTCCACATTGGGTGACAGAGAAAAATAAATATATAACTAATATTAATAAAAACATATTTTTAAAACAATTAGTTTTTAGACCCCCTGCCCAGAATTGCACCACATTTGCCTTTATACATATGTCCCAAGTACATATCTCTTAAAGTCTAAAACGGGAGATTTGACATCTTTGTAATTATTTGTGCACACGTGGCTCATTGATATGAATTCAGTTCAAATATCGCTTACTGACAGGAATGCAATTGTGCTACTGTATCAGTCATCCTTACAATGTTCTTGCTATACAGTTAAAGGAGTAGTACACATTATGAAAAATATATTATTTTGCTTTTCTTGCCGAGTGAAACAAGGATACTCCAGCTGCTGGAAGATTTTACATTCAAAAGTTATCACAGCTCTTTTTTTTTTCCTGCCATTTTCTACTCTGGTCTGTTCCTATCACCAATTATGGGGAGCCAAGTCAATGACAAACTCTGTCTCAGAGTTGTAGTAACATTTGAATTAAAAGTCTCCCAGCTGTAGGAGTACCCTTGCTTTACTAGTCGCTGAAGGGCCCTGATGTAGACATTTTGTCGGCCCCATCACAAAAATATTTTCACAGAGACCTAACAAGAACCTATTGGACCCTGGCGCAGATGGTGCCCACCTGGATGCGGGGCCCAATTGCAAAGGCAGTCCTTGCACCCCTTGTTAGGAACATACTTATACTCAGCAGGAAAATCCCTATAATGCAAACTAAATTTGGTCTGCTCCTTTAAAGCAATGCATATTAATTAATTTATGATAAAGTAAATAAAAAAAACAGTGTCTTGCCTTATGGTTTCCTCTGAGGCTCAGCGGTAAACATAAATTACATTTTGTACAATGTTCAAACTCTTCCTTCGGACCAATCCTAAAGAGCAATAAATGAATAAATAAATAACCAAAAATATATATATTCTTTTGTAGGTACACATGCACAAACATGCAGTTTTTAGCACACACTGCCAGGGCAGAGCATTGTGGAATGCACAATCCAGTATTTCATTACTTATTGCATAGGAATTACATCTTATAAGTAAAAGGGGGGCCATATGCACAAATGCAAAAGTGGAGCAATTCAGACAAACCAACTGTACCACAGGGAACAAAATAAACCCTCGCTGGCATTTAACCCTTTGAGTGCTGGAGGGGTAAGCAACTCATTGAGTTGCAATGCATTGCATACCCTTTTGGCACTCAAAGGGTTAATCAGCATAGAAACTCACAGTGTCAGCAATAAATACATTCTGAATGGATTGGTTCTCCAAAATGAATCATTAACCACATCTGGATATCGTGTCCATGGAAGAGGACATGATTGGAGTTTTTGTCCTGCAACACCCACTGAAGTCTCTTTATCAACAAGGAAATATAACAGACAGTACAGATTATCACAAGTAGAAACAATTGTGCACCCATTCTCTAGAATCTGCATTACCTGCATATACCGCATCCATCACAGTGATACTGCTTCTTGTCCTTGTCAAACAGGTGGCATACATTACAATAATAATCCCCAAAGACACTGCCGCATTTCTCACAGGTCTGCTGTGCCTACAGTACATGTAAAAAGAGGATTTTAGTATTACCTTTTAAATCCTTTTCTCTTAGTCCATACAGTTTACTGGTAACTTTGGGTAGGCGGTCCGCCCCTTTACGTAGGCAGGAACAGTTCTAGAAGTGAATGCAGGGGGTGGAGCCTACCTTCCCTCCTTGGCTGCAGCTATCCAATCCCAGAAAGATTTGAAAAGTAACTACTGACTAGGTACTAAGAAGGTAAAGGAAGACTCCAGTGAGCATGAACCCGAAAGGACCCCCACGTTCTGCCACAGGAGAACCAAGCACGGTCACTTGACAGGGCGGGAGACCAGTAACCTGTATGGACTAAGAGAAAAGGATTTAACGGTTAAGACTAAAATCCTCTTTTCTCTGTCATCCAATACAGGTTACTGGTAACTCTGGGATGTCCAACCATTAAGTTTGCCAGAAGCAGGAAGAAGGCAAGGACCAGGCGCAAGTCCCCCAAAGTCACCAGTGCAGATATGAACCATCAGATTAGCTATAGCCCAACAACAACTGAAGTGTCAACAGACACTCTATGGGTTAACGGCACCCCAGGAACGTTACACAGCACACTGAACTAGAACCAACAGGGCTCAAAAGTGAAGGAAGAACCAAGGAAAATCCAAGACAGGCAATACTGCCTCCACGATTTTCCTCCCAAAGCTGGCATCTGCCGATGACAACACAACACATTTTGGGATGACCAACCATTAGATCAGAGATAGCCCAACAAAACAAATGAAGTGTCAACGGACACTGAACAGGGGTAACAACACCCCAAGAACTGTTACACAGCACACTGAACTAGAGCCAACAGGGCTAAAAAGTGCAGGAAGCACCGAAGAAGATCCTAGACAGGCAAGACTGGCTCCCAAAACTGGCGTCAACCGATGCCAGCACATCAACACGGTAGTGCTTTGAAAAGGTGTGCACAGACGACCAAGTGGCTGCCTTGCACAACTGATCAGTGGAGGCCTGATTCTTATAAGTCCAAGAAGCCCCAACAGATCTAGAACAATGAGCCGTGACCCGAAAGGGAAATAGAGGACTTGATCCAAGACGCAACAGTCACTTTGGATGCAAGTCTCCCTGCCCTGGGGCCCTCAGGAATGACGAATAGCGCGTCAGTGTGATGTACAAAAAACTTGAGACAACGAACCACATCTCCTGATTAATGTGGAACTCAGAGAGAAAGGAGAAACTCCTGAGAAATGCGAAGCACAACTTGTCTTTGTGAAACACCAAAAAGAGTGGTCTAACTCCGCAACACAGCGATTAGACACGATCGCCAGGAGAAAGACCATTTTCCACGTCAGCAGGCGTAGAGGAATAGAAGGCAAGGACTTAAAGGGAGGGCGTTGAAGGATGCCCAAAACCAAGTTAAGATCCCAATGAGGAGCGGGAGTCTTGAAAACAGGATCAGTATGAGCAATGCCCTGGAAGAAAACACCTTGACATCAGGAAGAATAGCAATGCGCCTCAAAGAAAACAGAGAGAGCAGAAGTCTGAAACTTAAGGAAACTCAAACTGAGGCCCTTATCCTCACAGTCCTGCAACAAAGCCAGGACCGTAGGCAGATCAAAATCCTGAGACAGGTCCCTGTCAGCACACCAAGAAAGGTCAACCAGACACAATGGTAGTCCTTAGAAGAAACAGTTTTGTGGGCACTAAGCATAGTAGCCACCAAACCAGAAGAAAAACCTTTCTTCTTCTGTATTGAGGATTCAATTTCCAAGCCGTCAAAGCTAGATGATGAACATCCTCCTTCAACAGGTAACCCTGTAGAAGAAGATCCAGACGGCAAAGGAGCCGGAATGGCTCCGCCACTGACAGATCCAGAAGCTCCGGAAACCAAGCCTGTCAAGGCCAGTACGGAGCAATCAGAATAACCGGACAGCGCTCCAGTCTCAATTTCCGTAACACCCTGTGCAACATGGGGAGGGGAGGAAAGATGTAAGCCAAAGGAAATAACTAAGGAATGAACATGGCATCCACCACTAGAACTAAAGGATCCCTCCAGCGAGAGCAGAACATCGGAACCTTCCTGTTGTGTCTTGTTGCCATCAGGTCAATGCAAGGAAGACCCCACTTCAGAACAATGAGGGCGAACATCTCTGGGTGCAGTTCCCACTCTCCGCTGTCCATCGTGTGTCGACTGAGGAAGTCTGCATTGACGTTGTCTACGCCAGGAATGTGCAAAATAGCCTTGACCTCTAACCAAGCGGCGAGACTTCTTGTTCCGCCCTGCTTGTTGATGTAAGCCACGGCCGTGGCGTTGTCGGACTGGACCTGGACTGGGCATTCTTCCAGCTGGGGTGTCCAATGGCGAAGGGCATGAAATATCACCCGAAGCTCCAACACATTCATAGGAAGGAGAGATTCCTCCGGAGACCACCAACCTAGGTGACCCAGGACCGCTTACCAGCCGGAGAGGCTGGCATCCGTCATCACAGTGGTCCAGGAAGACACCAGGAAGGACTTGCCCTTCGGCAGATTGGAGAGGTCGACACTGACATCTTCAGAAGGTCCGGCTGACCCCTGCACACCTGGATCACAAACCTCTGGAGTTCCCTGGTGTGAGCCATGTCAAACGGGACTGCTTCTATGGTGGAAATCAACTTCCCCACTAGAGAGGACAGCTTCTTGGCTGGAACTGGATCATGAACCAGAATAGCAGAAAGCCACCTCATCCGTGAGAAACACCATGCTCTGCAGAGTGTCGAAGAGAAGGCCCAGGTAGACCAGACACTGGGATGGGACAAGATCTGACTTGTCCATGTTGATGATCCACCAGTGATGGGTGAGAGCAGGAATCCAGTTCTGAACTTGCTGATGAAGTAGTTCCGCAGAAGGGGCTTTCAGAAGCAGGTCGTCCGTGTATGGAGTAACTCTGATGCCATCCCAATGGCGGACGGATACTAAAGCGCCCAGGACATGGTTGAAGACTTGATGAGGTGTAGTCAGACCAAGGGGAAGAGCTGAAAACTGAAAGTGCCCTTGGTTGCAGGCAAATCTGAGATACTGCCGACACTCTGGATGAATGACGATGTGTAGATACTGGTCCTGAAGATCCAGAGAGGCAAGAAATTTCCCCGGGGACATAGCAGCAATCACTGTCCATAGGGACTCCTGGTGATAATGAGTCTTGATCACAAAGGAATTGAGATCCTTCAAATCCAAGGATATCCTTCTTGGAGATCACAAAGAGGTTTGAGTAAAACCCCATACCTCTGTCCCGAATTGGAACAGGTTCCAGAAGGGCCTGGATAGCGCCATTGAACAGACCGTGTTTCTCTACCGAAAGGGAGGAAGAGAAGTGAAAGGTATCCTGTACCTATCCGCCACCACCTGTAAAACCCACGGGTCTACAGACGGCCACCCACAGCCGAGTGGGGACCTGGGTTCGGCGAGTCAAGCTGAAGAAGGCTTGGAAGAGACCTTGGGCTTACACTGCTGTTTGGGCTTGGAGGAGGAATGAGGAGCTGAGGGAACCACCTGGTTCGCCAGACGTGTCTCAGTCTGGAAGGAACGAAAAAGCCGATTACACTTGATAGGTGTCTTTTTCTTGGGGACCATAGGCAGAAGTGTACTCTTGCCCCTGTGGCCTCACTAATCAGATTCTTAAGATCTGGCACAAAGAGGTGCCTTGAAAAGGCAATGAGTGCAAAGCTTTCTTGGAAGCAGTGTCAGCAGACCAGATCTTGAGCCAAAGAGCTCGCCTGGCAACCACAGACATGGTGGAAACCCTTGCGACCAAATGGATGGCATCAAATAAGCAGCAGAAACATAGTGCTGGGCCTCAGCAATGATGGCAAGAAGCCGTAACATATCCGAAGTAGGAGCACCCTGACAGACAGCCAGGGTAAGCGGTTCAGCCCAGACCGCAATGGCCCGGCTCACCCATGCTGCAGAGAAAGCTGGACGCATGGCAGTACCAGCAGAGGCAAAAATGGACTTGAGGGAGACCTCAAGTTTCTTGTCAGTCCAGTCTTTCAGAGCGGACACATCAGCAACTAGCAAGGCAGTGGATAGCCTGGAGACAGGAGCATCCGCTTTGGGGGGATGAACCCACTAAGCAAGCGCCACCTCAAAGAAGGGATAAAGCTTGACAAATTTCTTGGAAACAGGTTTCCTGTCCGGAACCTTCCGCTCAGACACAAGGCGGTCAAGAGTGGGGTTAGGTGGAAAACAAGTATGGGGCGTCTTAGGCTCCTGAAATACATCAGAGGGATCCGAAGAAACCTCTTGAACTAAGGGAGTATTTATGGTGGTTAAGACAGCCCTGATCAGTCCCTCAGCCGAGGGATCGGGATCAGCCTTAAAAGGGTCCCCAAAAATCTGAGAGGAGCCCACAGCAGAACATTCCTCAACGTCCGAATCCAGCAACAGTTCCTCCTCAGAGGAATCTGAGACGTCAGGCACTCCTTGCATTTTCAGCAGGGAAGATCTGACAGAAGTTGGGGTCTGCCAGGAGTGGAAGACCCCCTGTAACTGGGATGGAAAGAGTTGCAATGTAGACTGGTGGTCCCTAGTAGCAGCCTTGAACTCTTGCACCCAGACTGGCTCTGATGCATGGCTGAAGGTCCCTAGGGGAGAGTCAGGGACAACAGAACATGCTGGGCATAAATGACCTGAGAATTCTCTAGGTAACCGTGAGTGACATGAGGAGCAATGCGCAATAGGGGACACAGAGACCCAGCATCCTTAGTCTTAGGTCTGGCCCCAAGCTCCAACGGATTAGACATTCTCACAGTGTCAAAACATTTAAAGTATAAGGAATCACCCAAATACAGTGTATAAGATTAAAATTTCACCCCAGAAATTGCTAAAATGCACTTATCTGGCAGACGAAGCGTTAATCTGCAGAGGAGAGAAGGAGAGTCCAAGCCCTGTGTAGGATACCAGTTCAGGAAAAGGCACAAAATGGCTGCCCCATCAGGAGCCAATCAGAAAAGAGAGCACAAAGCAAGCGCTCATGGGAAATGTAGTTTTCCCAGAAAAAGTACCACAACAGTGCCCAAAGACCCTGAGCCCCCCAACACACATAAAACGTTAACCGGATGACAGAGCAAGGGCAGACAATTAAAATGAGCCATCTCTGAAGTCGCAACAATGAGTGGTTGCAGAGATATAACCCAAACTGTACAGTCCCATAGAAGTGAATGGAGCAATGACGTCCATGCGGTAAAATCGCGCCAGAACAAAAATTTTGCTAACTTGAAACTGTGAATTAAAGGGGAACTTTCACCTCCGCATTATCATTGTTGTATCGCTTCCTTTGTGTGTCCTCTGTACATTGCGGTGTTTCTTTTTGCCTAAAAATATGTTTAAATGAAGCAAAAAGGTACTTGAATTTTGTACCTGATGACGTTAGCAGCCGCACAGCCGCGCACCATATGGTGCAGAAGACACTCCCACAGCCTCAGCTCCTTTCACTTGCCCCAGCATCCTCCGATGACGGAGGCGTTCTGTTAGTAAGCTGGAGAAAGATCTCATTGGCTAGATATCGATCTCTGCCAATGAGATCTCTCTCCAGCTTACTAACAGAACGCCTCTGTCATCGGAGGATGCTGGGGCAAGTGAAAGGAGCTGAGGCTGTGGGAGTGTCTTCTGCACCATACGGTGCACGGCTGTGCGGCTGCTAACGTCATCAGGTACAAAATTCAAGTACCTTTTTGCTTCATTTAAACATATTTTTAGGCAAAAAGAAACACCGCAATGTACAGAGGGGACACAAAGGAAGCGATACAACAATGATAATACGGAGGTGAAAGTTCCCCTTTAAAATTACACAAAACATCACTAGAACATGTTAGCAGACCCAAAAAACACTGAACCCAGAAGGGAAAGTGCCAATAAACCCCCAAAAGATGCAAAACCAGCAGCTAAAGGGTTAAGTTACAACATAAAGTTGCTCCAAAATACTCAGCAGACATACAGATAAACCCAATGAGTGCAGTAGTGTGAAATAGGAACTCCAAAGGAAAACCTGTGCGAAGGAGCACTGTGGGACATGTGGACCTGCAACACTCAAAGGATTGCTCACCTTTCCTGCAGATCTTCTGTCTTCAGATAACATGTATTAAAAAGAAGCCTCAGTGGGCACCTCCTGAGGAAAGAACTTGAACCCAAGATTTTCCCCACAGAGGTTATGGGCCACAAAAAGCACTGGATACTGAGCTAGCCACATCTAAGGGCATTGTCAGTTATGGTAATCCGCCTAATGGTGGTATTCCGTATCTAACAGAAAAATAAAAAGTTAGCTAAAACTATAGCAGAACTGTTCTCTTGCCTGTGTCTTCACCAAGGAACAAATCTTAATGGAGCGGATTGTCTAGCTGCAGCCAAGGAGGGAAGGTAGGCTCCATCCCCTAAATTCACTTCTAGAATTGTTCCTGCCTACTTAAAGGGGCAGATCGCCTACCCAAAGTTACCAGTAACCTGTATTGGACAACATAGAAAACACGTTATAGAAACACGCCATGGCTTCTACTATGAACATGTTATTTTCAGTAACATTCAGTGGCTTGATTATTTATACTAGGGGTTGGCGAACCTTTGACACACTAGCTGCTGGTGATCACAACTCCCATCATCTCCAACCAGCCAATGTTACTTCATGTTTATACTCTGTGAATTCTAACAAGATACCTTAAGTGCTTCCAGTACCCCCTTTTTTCGGCTGGTTGAGAATGATGGGAGTTGTAGTATCCCACAGCTGGATAGAGAAAAGTTGAATAAAGATTTATACTATGTGGTATATTGTCAGAATCAAACAGGGAAGCCACATAACCAGCCCCAAATACCATGACTCAGTAAGGTTAACTAATGTCTTTTATATATTGTCATATGACTTAAAAGCATGATTATAACCAAGTATTACCAATAAAAAGATTAGGGAAATGCCTTAAGTCAACAGATCTTAAAGGGATAGGAATGTCAGAGAAAAAGTATTAAAGGGGAACTACCACCCCGCAATAACTTTACCTTAAATCAGTCTTCATCTGGAGACTAGCTGCTTAGTAGCGCTAGTCGCCAGAAATATTACCCGGTTCAAAAGATTTTTGCCTTTTTCTGATGGTCACAGGAGCAAGAAGCACGGACATCTCGACACAGTGACGTCCGTGCGCCTGCGCTGTCAGTCCCTTTTGAGCCGGCCAAGAAAATATCCTGTGAGTACAATCAGTAAAATACAACAAACTCTAAATATATAGAAGGTGATCTCAGATGGTGTGAACTGTTTCTTCTTCTTTTCAAGTTTTGCGCAAAAGCAATAGGTGCCGCTGAGGAGCCATAGTAAGAAGCTGCCGTCCAGAGACCACACTGTAATTTTATATATTAATACTAAAGGACTCTTTCTTTTCTCTTATTTTTATTTGCTTGATTTGTTCGCCTATATATTTTTGTGCTTATTATCTGAAAATTGGTGCTCTGTCTATGTTTCTTTTTGCAATTAGTAGATCTTTCATGCTGATTAGTTCAGCTTTGCACAAACAGGGAAATACAACATGCACTGTTAGGGTTACTTGAGGAGCGCTGTTTTGAAACTTTGCTTTATACCACAGCCTAAACTACTGAAACGGCATAAACATTGAACCATACCAGGGATGTCAAATTTCATTAGTTTAGGACCACCAACAGTTCAGGGTTTAAAGATTTACCTGTTTGAGCACAGGTCAGTCAAAATTAATATGCCACTGATAACTCACTTATGCTTAAAGTGTTAGTAATGTCCCAAAAAAAAGCTGCGCTATATGCAAAAAAACGTATCTCTCAAACCGCTATGGTTTAAGAGATACAGGCGTTGAAAGTTCGCTGTCTGACAGCTGTAAAGCTGTCAGCAGGAGATTCGTGTCGGTCGACACGGTGGCGCTTGAGAAGTGCCGCGATCTTGTTACTTACACGAAATCCCTTCATTGGAATGGTCTAAAACGTGTGCTTGAACACAGATGTCAGTAGGAGACAGCGAACTTTAAACGCCTGTATCTCTTAAACCATAGCGGTTTGAGAGATATGGTTTTTTGCATATAGCTCAGCTTTTTAAGCTCTTCTATATACTTTTTTTTGGACATTACTAACACTTTAAAGGGATAGTAATACTTAACCCCTTAGTGACGGCCGCATGCAGATGCGGCCGTCACTTAACGTCCGTCTAACATTTTTTTTTTTTTTTTTTTAAAACAATCCGGAGTCCCCGAACGGCGCGCAGCCGCACGGGGAGCCGGATTTCCGGGACGTACATGTACGTCCTCTGTCACTAAGTGACAGCCACACAGGACGTACATGTACGTCCTGTGTCACGAAGGGGTTAATTATTACTAATCCCTATATTAAAGTCATATTATGGTTTGAGAGATAATCGCTCCTAAAGTTGCCTTCTCCCTCCCCCTTCCCCGTAGTCAGGTTCTAGCTGATTGCAGGGAAATCCGGTCTTACTTTCAGGCAGCTCTGCAGCAGAGCCTGATCATGTTAATAAAAAAGAAATCTTTCACTGAAATGGTCTTCTACGTGTGCTTGGTTTGCAAGCACATGTAGAAGACCATTTTAGTGAAAGATATTTTTGTTATTAACGCAATCGCGGCTCTGCTGCAGAGCCGCCTGATGATCGTAAGACCAGATTTCCCTTCAGTCAGCTAGAATGCTGTCTTCGGGGAAGGGGGAAGGCAACTTTAGGAGCGATTATCTCTCAAACCATAAAGTTTTGAGAGATGACACTGTGGGTAATACATTTATTTTTAATATGGCTTTAATATAGGAATTAGCAATAATTAAGTATTACTATCCCTTTAAAGGGGATCTGTCACCCCTACACATGTTGGGCTACATAGGTCGTTTATGTAGCGACTAGCTTGGGTAAAGTTTTAATTTTTTTTAAAAAAACATAGCTATTTAGCCAATTTAATCCATTAAATATTGCCCTGGCCCTACTTCTGAACAGACTGCAGTTACAAGCTCTGTACCCGCAGTCTGTCACTCTTCCTGTGCTCCCCTCCCTCTATCCAGCCTCCTCCGATGACGGAGGCTGTCTGTAAGCTAGATTGATCTCTGACCAATGAGAGCTCTCCAGCTTACAGGCAGAAAGCCTCCGTCATCGGAGGAGGCTGGATAGAGGGAGGGGAGCACAGGAAGAGTGACGGACTGTGGGTACAGAGATTGTAACCGCAGTCTGTTCGGAAGTAGGGCCAGGGCAATATTTAATGGATTAAAATCAGCTAAATACAGATGTTTTTTTTAAAAAAAAAAAAAGAAAACTTTACCCAAGCTAGTCGCTACTTAACCTATGAAGCCCAACACGTGTAGGTGTGATAGATCCCCTTTGATCAGGAGAATCTTTGACCCTTTGAGCACCAGAACTATACCAATATCAGGGGTCCTACAAGTACACAGTGAATATTGGGAACTCCATGGTATCTACATTGATACAAATGGGGAAGAAATGAGCAGATCTAGTATGGTGCGCATCCTCTGAAATAAATTATAAAAATGAATTTTATGTATTGTTAATGAACAATTACTTGTGTGAAAGAGAGATAAGGGGTCCGTACCACATTCCAGCCAAAATCATATCAACACGGTTTATCTGCAAATTCAAACTCCCAAAAACACACTGAACAATACTGAAGCAATTAATACATAAAAAAGGAGAGTGAATCCTTATATCAGCTGGTCACATTTCACATCAGGAGGTGGATTTCACTGCAGACTATAAAACATGCCCCTAGTGGCATCTAAGGAGTAATTTAGAGAGAGACTGGGGAGAAGAACCTTGAACTCTAAAATGACTCAGTTAGCAGCTCAAACTTGTGTTTATATGAACTGTGTTGGAGACCTCTTTAGCTTCCAAGGGGTTAACAGCACTGTTTAAAGTCAAAGGACATTTTTATTTACCAGTTGTTCAGCTTGTTCACCTTAGAACAACTCCAGTTGTATTTTTGTGCATATGGCTGACATTCTCCCAAGAGGGATGCAGAAATGTAGACGCAAGATACATAGACTTACAGAGGCAGTGTACTAGTTAAGTGAAAAGTATCAAGGATCAGATTCACAGAGGGCAGACCTAACTGACACCTGACCCACTACGGTTTTCAAACTACCACTACACAAGTCAAGTATGCTGTATTAATGAGGGCCGGGGGATGCACACCCTTCGGAAGGTCAGTAAGTTTATGGGTCTTTGTGGGGTGGTTTCAGGAGGACATCTTGTTCATGGAAATCATGCTATTAATGCACTTTTGCGTCACTAGGTAAACTATATGACCAGTTATGGTGGAACAGTGAGCTTTGTTCTGGATATAAAGATGGATTAATTATTTTTCTGTAGCTGAAAAGGGAGGGGAGATAGTGTCAAAGAAAATTAAGGAGGATTATTACAGGAGAATTACCAAAAGAACAGTTTCCCAAATAATGATGTCACTTTTGGGTCTGCATTAACCACTGAACCATGAAACTGATAATTGTGTCAGATCAGCTAGGAATTCGGGAAAAGCAAACGATTCTGTAAATTCATACAAAACACATTTTGCAAGACATATAGTTTCATTTTGCACTTAATTTGCCATTTTAACCAAAGCAGCAGGAAAGGCTCTCACAGGATGTCCACCAAAAACAATAAGGTTCACTTACCCTCAAACATCAATGACAACAGTTTCTGTCAGGGTATGAGTATTGCTGAACATCTTAAAGGGATAGTAATACTTCATTTTAACTATTTTATTTTGTAGGCATTAAAAAACATGAAGAATGATATAAGTCTTATCTCTCAAACCTTTATGGTTTATGAGATATTCACAAGCAAAGTTTCCCCCTCCCGCCCCTTTTACCTACTGTAAACAATCTCTTCTCAGATGTGGAATGCAGTCCATAGACTGGACAGATAACAGAAGGGGACACTCTTATTCCTGTGAAAACAATGAAATCCCTGCCCCCCTTGACAAGCTTTTCAGGTTTTTCCCTTATCTTAACTGAAGATTGTCCCTCTCTGCAGTCTACCTGGGCAGCTCCCTTCTGCGCTGGCTGAGAAGTGTTACATCAGTAAAAGGGGCGGAAGGGGGATACTTTGCTTGTGAATATCTCTTAAACCATAAAGGTTTGAGAGATAAGACTTATATCATTCTTCATGTTTTTTTAATGCCTACAAAATAAAATAAAGTTAAAACGAAGTATTACTATCCCTTTAAGCAGAATATTTCTTACTAGGTGACAGGAATGCTGGGCATCTCTCCCTTGTTCTCCCTTTTATTGTCCAATTATCTTTTTCCACTCACATTACACTACTGCACCCTACTAGGTATCATGTCATTGCAACATATATTCTCTGACCTCCCCAAACTTAACCCTTTGAGTGGCAGAGGGATAACCTCCCATTCCCACTTCATTTACTGTGACCAGAAAATCAAGGAAGTCACTAAGATGACAGTGAAAGGTGAGATTATTATTGTGGGGGACTTTAATATCTCTGATGTGGACTGGAAAAAAAAAATCAAGCAGCAGGTTCAGCCAGGAGTAGAGATATTCTAAATTCTCTCCAAGTACTCTCTCTAAGTCAATTAGTAGAAGAACCAACTAGGAAGGAAACTATACTAGATTATTTACAAATGCAATCTTGGTATCAGATTTAGCTGTAGGAGAGTGTTTGGGCTCCAATGATCCTCAACCTGTGTGGATTAATATAAAGACAGAGGCGGAGCTGCACCGCACTAAAGCAAAGGTTCTAGATCTAGATTTTCAAAAGGCTGATATTTCTAAAATGGAAACATGTTTATGTCAGTCTTTAACAACCTGGAGATCTTTAGATGGAGTCCAGGAGAAATGGGGTTATATGGAACATATTTTATTAAAGGCAACAAAGCATTACATTGGACGTGTCAGTAAGGGCAAAAGAAAACCGCTGAGGTACTCCACAGAAGTGGTAAATATAGTAAAGGAGATAAAAAGAAGCATTTAATAAATATAAGCAGAAGGAGGAAGATAGGTATTATTGGTACAAGACCAGGCTGAAGGAGGCTAAATGCATTATTAGATGTGCCAAAGCACACACAGTGGAAATAAATGCCCAATCAATAAAAAAGAGGGATAAAACATTTTTAGATATAAGTGAAAGGAGGAAAGGGAAATAAGGAATAGTCAGACTGAAAACAAAAAAATGGAAATTATGTAAACAAGAATAAAAGGGTAGTTTACTGTTTCAATGAATATTTTTGTTCAATTTTTACAGAGAAATGTGAAAGAAATAGACCTCTGTTAGAAAAAAGAAATAAGACATGGGAAGCATGCATGTTCACAGAGGAAGAATTTTTGCTTCAACTCTCTGAGGTAAATACATATAAATCGACTGGACCGGATGGGATACACCCAAAGTTATTAAAAGAACTTAAGAGAGTGGTCTGGCAAAACCTTTAACATAATTATTCAGTCAGTCACCATCGCCAGGAGTAGTTCCAGAAGATTGGAAGGTAGCAAATGTAGTACCTCTTCACAAAAAGGTAGCTGGGAAGAGTATGGCAACTGCAGACCAGTAAGCCTTACGTCAGTAGTGGTAACATTAATGGAAATCATACTGAAGAAAATAATTGTTAATTATCTTAATTTGAATGGCTTGCAACATCCCAAACAGCATGGGATTACAACAGGAAGTTCTTGTCAAACTAACCTCATAGACCAGGGAGGGGGGGCAGTAGATATAGCTTATCAAGATTTCATTAAAGCATTTGACACTGTCTCTCATAGAAAAATCATTAATAAATTGCAGTGTTTGAGTCTGTATGTAAAAATACTGTAAAAATAAGGTAGTGGCTGAGAGACAGGAGACAGAGGGTTGTAGTCAAAGGGAGAATATTCAGACCAAGATCATGTTACTAGTTGGGCACCTCAGGAATCTGTACTGGGGCCCATTCTTTTTAATATTTTTATTAGTGATATTGCAAAAGGTCTTCAAGGGAAGATAAGGCTTTTTTTTCAGAGGATACAATGATCTGCAACAGGGTAGACATTCCTGGGGGAATAAGCCAAATTATTTACTTAAATTAGAAGAATGGACAGTTGCAGCTGCAGTTTAATGTTCATAAATGTAAAATAATGCACTTGGGACATACAAAATCCAAAGGCAGAATATATTAAGGGTAATGTGCTGTCAGACAACAGAGGAAAACGATTTGGGAGTAATTATTTCTAATGACAAAGGTAGGCAGGCAATGTAACAAAGCTGCAGGGAATGAAGGCAACATGCTGAGTTGTATAACAAGGGGCCTTAGTAGCAGAAAAAAAGGGAAGTGGCCATGCCACTCTACAGATCTCTGGTTAGACCTCACCTAGAGTATTGTGTACAGTACTGAAGATACCATCTCCAGATGGATATAGATACCCGAGAGAAAATTCAGAGAAGGGCTACTAAAATGGTATATGGTTTACAGGAAAATAAATATCAGGATAGACTAAAGGATCTGAACATGTATTGCTTGGAGCAGAGAAGAGAGAGAGGGGATATGATGGAAACATTCAAATACATGAAGTGAGTCAACAAAGTGCTGGAGAGAAGTACATTTCAAAGGAGTAAAAAAGGTTAGGACAAGAGGCCATAGTCTAAAACTAAAGGGCCAGAGGTTTAGACGTAATGGAAGAAAGTTTTACTTCACTGAGAGGGCAGTAGATAAGTGGAATAGCCTACCAGTAGAGGATGTATCTAAATAATATAAAACATGCACATGTGCAGTAGAGACTGCTGGAACGATGCAGTCATGCACAGTAGAGACTGGCCGAACGTGCTGATGGTCCGGAAGGGTCACCACCTGTCTCTGCTCCCAGCTCCAGGGCAGCAGCCAGGGCTGCTGGGTGCACTTTAGCCCGAGTATACGGGGATTCATACTAGTGTGTTAATACAGTGACAGAATTTAAGCATGCATCGGATAGTCATGAGGCTGTCCTGAACATGAGACAAGATTCAAGGACCAAATAGGGTTTTGAGGTTTTTACAGTAGGAAAATGGGCAGACCAAATGGTTCTTATGTGCCATCCAGTTCTTATCCTATGTTTCTAAGAAATTTGCCACTGTGTTTCTGTTCAATAGAGAACATGCTCAAACCAGCCCCGGATGTCTCATTTGTGGAGGCAGACAAGGCAGTTGCTGCCAAACAAGTAGGAAGAGTACATACGTTTACTTTAGCCTTTAAGGACCACATCCTGATCCTAAATGGGTTAGGATTATCATGTTCAGTGAATAGTAACGGAGGTCCTGTGATCATACTAGCAATTATCATGTCCCGCCTCCACTTATATGACATCAAGGACTGATTGAAAATGTTATTTTCTGAACCAATGGAAAACAAATTGCATTGGTGATTAAGATTTTATGGTTATTGTAAGGTAAGAGAAACAATATTAGGTCTTATTTATTCTTAAAAACGGAAACCAATATCAAATGAGAAGTCCACATGCTAATATTACCTTCTGAATGCATTTGCATTTCATGCACTGAACTTGTGTGACTTTAAAACGATCCATCTTGTGCGTTTCTTTACTGTCATGGCACAGGCGGCAAGTATAAAATTTACCACAGCAAGGAGCCTGAAAGACAAAAGGAGGACTTTTAATGAAACTTCAAGAATCTTGATGACTTGTATCTGTGAAAAGTCTTCTACAATACAGTGTATATACCATTTAAACATTGTTGTTCCTTTAACCTGAACTGTGAATGTAAAACCCTCAGGAGTTTAGGAGATAATACTAAAAACATTTTGCCTCTGACTCAAACTATTGACATACATGCTTACCTTAACTGACTGCTAAAACTCATAGTTATCAACCAAATTATTTTTGGCTCCAATATTTATTGCACATTTGTCCATTTTATATATAACAGCAGAAATGGTGATGTACCATGGAACTAGTGCACACACATGACTTGAGAAAAATGTGAAAATTTTATTCTATCAACATTTCGACCCCCTAGAATAAAATTTTCACATTTTTTCAAGTCCTGTGTGTGCACTAGTTCCATGGTACATCACCATTTCTGCTGTTATGTAATGTAATTACTAGTAGCACCCAGGCAGTTGTCATCTTATTTTTATACAGGGAGTGCCCAAACTCTCTCTCTCTCTATATATATATTATATATATATATATATATATATATATACATATACACGCACACACAAATACTAGCAGTGTGGGAAGGCATTGCCCGT
Source organism: Rhinophrynus dorsalis (assembly GCA_037306005.1). Lineage (NCBI taxonomy): Eukaryota > Metazoa > Chordata > Amphibia > Anura > Rhinophrynidae > Rhinophrynus > Rhinophrynus dorsalis. Next base: position 231,399,304 of record CM074718.1, on the reverse strand, counting down.
CTTTTTTTTGTTTATCATTGTATTCAGTTATGTACCTACAAACAGAAACATATTATCATACATAGACACGCACAGATACACACATTCATTCATACACACACAGATATAGACAAAGCACATATTATATTATATTAGATACATACACACACACACACACACACACCTCTGTCACTGTAGGACTGTTAAGAAGTGCGAAAGTGGGAAGAGACAAAGGGAAGGAAAGCATAAGAATGAATGAATATGGGGTTAAGTGTCTTGCTCATAAATTAATGAAATGTGCAGTGCAACTACAGGTACTTATGTGTGTGATACACAGGGTACTTTAATAATATATATGTTTTGTAAGTTAGGAGAAGGTAAGAATTGGCTCTTCAGAATGGGCAACATCCATAATCAGTAAGTGGCGTACTCCTAAGTGAACCCTGTCATTGGCAGAGGGGTCCACAATGAGTTGCTTTGCAATGCATTGTGTACGCCTCTGGCATTGAAAAGGTTAATCCTTGGATAAGTAAGGGACATCATCGTAAAGGTAAAGTGGGTGGAAGTTGGATACTTTCACTGCCAGAGGGGGTATGCAATGCATTGCTTTTCAATGTGTTATATAACCCTGTGGCAGTGAAAGGATTAAGCATGGCGGGCACTTCAGGGGGAAATTGATTTTGTATTTCATCAATGGAGGCATGCAGGGCGTGTTTTTGTGTGCACAAGGGGTTATTCAAGGGGAGGATGACTTGGAGTAGTGTAAGAGGCGGAATGTTAAACTTACAAGAGGATGGCTGAAAGCTGATCAATGGTGCAATTCCATAACAGGGAAGCAGAATATGGGTGCACACGATGCAGCGTTAATTGTACATTGACACTTAACCCTTTGACTGCCACATAAGTGTACACCGCAACACGTGTTGGACACCTATGTGGCAGTGAGTGTGTTAAGTGTGAACATAGAATCAATGGTTTCAATTTGATTTGGGACAGTTTCCAGCTATGCTTGTATAGCACATTTGTTTCAGCCATCTTAATTAACCCTTTTGATGCTAGATGCTTCACAATGTATTGGAGATGTGTGTAGGAACCAAGAGGGTTAAAAAGGAACAGACAGCTAAAAGAATACATAGAAAAATAAAACAATTTGTATACATGTAAATATGAAGTCCCGGGGCTGTTGGGATTGAGGCTGAATGTGTGGGAGCCAGAGTATTTAGTGTTATTTTGCCATCAATTAAGTTTCATGGGAAGAGGCTGTGAATTGTTGTTAGATGGCGTAGTATGAGGTTAGGTGATAAGGATGGCAATTATATGGCATGTGTGTGTCTGGGATTGTAATTTTTTTTTTTTTTTTTTGGTCAAAATGTTTTTGTACTTAGTGATTAGTCGGGCACAAGCAATGAAAGTTTTGTAAGATGCGACAAAGTGCATAGAGTTGGACGTGACATCAAATGGGCTGTGCAGGTGCCTGAATTGCTGAGCATGTAAGTGAATTGAGATCAGGTGCGGGACTTTAAGAAGGGTGGTGTGTTGAGGAGGGCGGTTAGGTGAGGATGGAGGTGAATTTGTGTTAGGTGGTAGAGTTTTAGAAGGCTGGTGTGTTAACCCTTTGAGTGGCAGAGGGGTAGGCAATGCAATGCGTACTCCTCTGGCACTCAAAGGGTTAAAGATGGTGGTTAGGGGGCATGTGTGTGTTTAGAAATTTTTTTTTTTTTTTCTCGTGGAAAATGTTTGTGCAGTTACTGGTTAGGTGGAGATGATGTGTGAAACATACATATTTACCAAGGCTGAAGTGACTTACTGCATTGATGTTTTACTGAGTATGTTGGCATCGAAAGTGTCACATGCAGAGAGGCATGAAGACTTAAATGCAGTTATGAAGGTGGAGGGGAGCGTCGGATGCATAAGCGGCCATAAACACCTAAATTGACTTATTGAGGGTTCATAAAGGTGTAAATGGACTTATTATGAAGACTGAGAGCAGACACAGTTGGACAAAGACCTTAGTAATGAGGTGATGAGTATAGGGGAGAAGACAAACTGAGAGCAGACAAAGTTCGGAGGAAAAGCTTACTTGAACCAAGACACACACACACTATATATGTTTCTGTAGGCTATGCAATTTTTTTTTTTTTTTTTATGAATTGTAAATTTATAGATTAAAATTTTTTGCCTATCAAATGTATTCCTATCATTATCAAATATGGCAAAGACAATTATAATATTGATTTCATTTGCTCTGTGCTTTTAAACTACAATTTAAAGGGATAGTAATACTTCATTTTAACTTTATTTTATTTTGTAGGCATTAAAAAAACATGAAGAATGATATAAGTCTTATCTCTCAAACCTTTATGGTTTATGAGATATTCACAAGCAAAGTTTCCCCCTCCCGCCCCTTTTACCTAGTGTAAGCCATCTCTTCTCAGATGTGGAATGCAGTCCATAGACCAGACAGATAACAGAAGGGGACAATCTTATTCCTATGAGAACAATGAAATCCCTGCCCCCTTGACAAGCTTTTCAGGTTTTTCCCTTATCTTAATTGAAGATTGTCCCTCTCTACAGTCTACCTGGGCACCTCCCTTCTGCTCTGGCTGAGCAGTGTTACATCAGTAAAAGGGGCGGGAGGGGGACACTTTGTCATTGAATTACTCTTGAACTACATCTCTGACAGAATTTAAATAACACTCTCTAAAGTCCAAATACTATGATGATTAATTACATCTGCTTTTATTATGAAACATTACTATCCCTTTAACTAATTACATAGACTGCTGACTTAAAGCGGAACTTTAATCCATTACTAAGTCGCCATGCATTCATTAAGAGCGTGGCAACTAGCTTGGAAATCCATCTCTTACTTTTAAAAAAATTGCAGATTCTAAAGAAATCCTTGCCGTTTGGAGACTGACTGGCAGGTTAGTGCGGTCTGCGCGCCTGCGCCATCAGTCCCTTCCGGGTACCTTATGATGCACTGCAGTGCTACTCAAAGGAGACCAGTACTGTCAGCGCATGCAAGATGTCTGCTCTGTAGCCTGGGTTCCGGTCTCCAAACGGCAAAGATTTCTTTACAATCTGCGATTTTTAAATGTAAGAGATGGATTTCCAAGCTAGTCTCCATGCGCTTAATGAATGCATGGCGACTCAGTAATCGACTGAAAGTTCCGCTTTAATAAAAAAGGTACCAACATCTTTTTATAACAAGTGGACACCAGGGTTTTTCCTGCTTAGTAGCACAGAAGTACTCACACTGCAGGAAATGTGTTCCAGTTTTAAAACATTTTTACATATTTATTTTACACAGACAGTGCCCTCTAGTGTCCAAAAACCTAATTTACATCCTAGTTATTCTTATTACATTATATGGGAGAGTTGCTGACTGTAGTTCTCCATCAAATCCAGTAGTGATGGCTTCATCACTTTGTGACAGTTTCAGCATTATAATGTTAGTATAAAACAGTAGTGGGAGTATCCTTGTTTTACTCAGCAAGAAAAGCTCTTATTTAGGTTTCCATAAAAACAAACTTTTTTTTTTATTTTTTTTTTTTTTAAACTAGAAAAATCTATAAATCTAAATAACTCAAAATTTGTTTTTATTTTCAGCATCTGCGGTTACTATGCTATTCAGGTCATTTAGTGAGCTCAGATGAGACACTATGCTTTAAATATACGTGGAATGAATGTTTGCCAGGTTACATATTAACTGAACACATAATTAATCAATGTTCTGACAAACTGGTCAGACACATACAGAAATATCCTAGACAAACATGCCTGTCTCACACATCTGTATATAAGGGTTAAACATACAACAGTTACACACAAACCAAGGGTGGACAAAATGACATAAAAGTTAGGATTCTGACATTCATTAAGAGGAAGCAAGGACATATTTTAAACATTTTTATAACTGGAACATCACCATTTCCCAGCAGTGGGAGGACCGAGATCAAAAGAGGACAAAATTACATAAAAGTTAGGATTCTGACAGAATACAGGGACAGCAAAAAGGAAGCAAGTATAAGAATATTATAAAATATCCCATGATCTTTGGAGACAGGGCTTCGTGGTTCCTGTGCCTGTGTCCCTAGCCATGATTTGTACAGACATTAACAAGAATGCAACCATAACAGACACACCAACAAATCTACAGAAATGCAGGGCCTGAGGCACAGATATGTATTTGGATTAAATGCAAGTATAAGCAGCTCTGACACGAACATACAGATGTGCAAATATCTGTGCAAAAATACATGGCCTTGATGAACGAGTACACAAATGGCTGATACCCAGACACAGAAATATGCGACCCTGAAGGATAGACAGTTATGAGACCCTGATGCAGACACACAAATAGTCCTAACACGCATATACTCAGTCCAGAAGCACAACACACATTGCCCTGATGCCCAGACACACATGCAAGCATACCTCTCAACATATCAAAAGGCGAAAGAGGGACACTTGTGTTTTGGGGATGTTGCTGGAGGTGTGGCTGGTGGGCGTAGCATTATAATTTTTTTTGTTTATGACTTATTGACAACTATTTCTGTAACTGAAAAAATGATTTTGAGCAAGAGCAAAGTATTTTATTTATACAGAATGTTTTACAAACAGTGACATTTAAACAAACAGTAATGTGAGTTTCATTGCTGTGGAGCAAATGATACACTTAAAGGGATAGTAATACTTGAAAATAAGTTTATTTTATATTGTAGCCCTTAAAAAACATTAAAAATGATATAAATAAGTCTCATCTCCCAAACCTTTATGGTTTGGGAGATATTCACAAGTAAAATAAGTTCCCTTTTCCTGGCTGTTTCAGCCATGTCTGCCATCTAGTGGACGGATTTGGAATCTGGTCCACAGATCATCCGGTAGCTCTTTAGCAGTGCCGAGTTCACGATCTTTAAAAAGAACTACTTAATTGGAAATGTGTACAAAGTGTGCCTGGCTTGCAAGCACACTTTGCAGACCATTCCAAAGAAGAAATTCTTGTTAAAGATCGTGATCTCCTGGAGAGCTGCAGCCGGTCCAGGGACCGGATTCGAAATCTGAGAGCTAGACATGCGACGTCACTCAGGGGGAAACTTTGCTTGTGAATATCTCCCAAACCATAAAGGTTTGGGAGATAAGACATATCATTTTTCATGTTTTTTAAGGGCACAAAATACAGAATAAAATTATTTCAAGGTATTACTATCCCTTTAAACACACACACACCACTTAGTGGGAAACCCTTCTGGCACTCAGAAGGGTTATTAATGCTTAGCCTGTACATTTTTCAGCTGGGGCAGAAAGAAGGGTCCGATCATTGACCGAAACATAACATCCATGGGTGTTATCCCAGACCCACCCCCCATCCTCTCTCTAACCCCCTTTCTCTGACTTGCCCAAGACAAGAATATTAATAGACTACAGATAATCACAGTACCTTTACAGATCTGCATGGATCAGTATACACTTGACTATTGGTATGGTGCATTCTCACTCCAACTGCAACAACATGCTTCTACTACCAAGGTCGCAACTTTGCAAGGGTGTAACTTATGCAACCTGTAATGCTTATGCGCTCATTTATGATGTGCCTCTGTGCATGTAGCTATTCTAGTTGGGCATTAATCTCTGTTTTGTGTGAGCAGGCTTACAAGCATTCTAATGGGTTAATCAAATCAAGGGTGGGCACTTTACACTCTGTGAGGGATATGCCTCAGTCAATTTAAATTTGGGAATGGTGCTCGAGACAAGATGATGTGGCTTGAGACAAGTGGGAATGGAAGAGGAACACTGTGTGCACAATGGGATTGAGCCACACAATTGGGACTCTTCAGCATAAATCAGGACAGTTGTCAGCTATGCACACAATGCCCAGACATGAAACTCTGATGCAAAGACACATGCAGGGCAGCCTTTGAGTACCAGACCGGTATGCAACAAATTGTACTCACACACACACAGCCCAATCAGACAGGTACACATACCACCCAGTTGTGCAAGCGAACCAGACACACAGCCACCCCCACTCCTCACACAGCACCTCAATGCGCAGGTGGCACAAGCACACCAGTGGCTCAGACACGCTGGCAGCCCAGGCTGACTGACACGGCGCAGGCACACCGGCGGCCCAGGCTGATTGACGTGAGCAGGCACACAGGCAGCCCAGCCACGCAGCCTTAATGTACAAATATACAAGCAGTCTTAACACACAGGCACACAAGAGTCCCAGACACGCAACCCAGATAAACAAGTGACAGACACACACACACACACACATGTAACCCTAAGACAAGCACATACACAAGGTCCACATGAATAAACATTTGCCCAAGTGCACAGACACACAAGCCTCACAGATATGCAAACTTGATGGCACATACATGCAGCCTTAGCATACACACAGACAAACCATGCTTGAAGTCCAGATCAGAGGCAGGCTGGCTGGCTGGGGGCATTTGGTCATAAGTTTTGGCCGATGAGTGGCTACCTCACTGCATTTCCCCAGTGTTGCTGTAAAGCCAAGGGAGGTGTGAAAGAGGGAGGTGTAAGTGCACAGAGTTGGCCCACTCTTTATTATAACATATGGAGGGGAAGGGAGGAGAACTGGAGAGTGATTTCCATGAAACAACACGCATGCGGACAGAGGGCACATATTTGACACTCACACACACGAATGTGTGCTGTGCTGCGGTCTAACTTCATTGCAGTGAGAGAATACGCACCTTCCACCCTGTCCCTTACCAAGTGAAGGTAAGATGGGCTAAGAGGTGGGTGGGATAGAGATAGGGACTGACCTACAATGAAGATGTCAGGATGGGCCCCTGTACATTTTCATGGCAGGTTCTCTGAATTCTCTCTAGAGTATCTATATCCTTCTGGAGGTGGGGTCTCCAGTACTGTACACAATACTCTAGGTGAGGTCTAACTAGAGATCTGTAGAGTGGCATGACACTTCCCTTTTTCTGCTACTACTTTTTCTAGCTATACAACCCAGCACCCTGCTTGCATTCCCTGCCGCTTTATTACATTGCCTGCCTTTAAGTCATTAGAAATAATTACTCCCAAATCCCTTTCCTCTGTTGTCTCTGACAGCACAGTACAATGCATACCATCCAAGTGCCCCCCTTTAGGATAGACAGTCCCTTTTTTGAGATCTGTACCTCTTTTCTGGAGATCACAATAAGTAGTGTGTATAACATTGCTCTACAGCAATAAAAGTCACATAAATGTGCAGTTAATCTTCAATATATATGGTTCTTGGTGCAAATAATTTATTCAGTTACACAAAGAGGTGTCAATAGGTTTAAACCCTTATACACTCTTAACTTGCAGGGACGTTATGTACAAAGGAGGGATGTTGGATACCTAAGCTACTCTAACAGTTAACTCTTGGAGTGCTTTGCAATGCGTTCACAAGCCCTCTTCCACTCAGGGTAAAAGGGATAGTAATAGTTTAGCTCTGAGTCTATATATATATATATATATATATATATATATATATATATATATATATATATATATATATATATATATATATATAAAAATTTAAAAAAATTATTTATAACATGTAGCACTATATTTCATTACTTATAGTGTTGTAATTAAAACGATATTAAAACCAAAAGGATCCCGCCCATTTCCCTGCATCACTCAGCCTCTCAAACTGGTCCGGATGGAGCGCAGGAAGGAACAATCTCACTAAGCAAAAGGAAAATCCTGCCTTCCTTCATCAAGGGGTTCGTTATACATACTGAATGAAGATTGTCCCTCACTGCATCCATCCAGTACCACAACTGGATTCCACATCTAATGGGAGATGGCCAGAAGGAGAGGGAGGGGGATCCTTTTGACTTGAATACAGTTTTAACTACAACACTAACTGCTTAAATACAGCGGTACATGTTACAAAAAATATAAAAGAAGACTCAAGAGATAAACTTTAATAGAAGCATTATTATCCCTTTAAAACATTATATATTCTTGACTTTTTCTGGTGTGACCATCTTGGGGGTTTTTGGAGCTTTATTTTTAATTTTTTCTTTTTACATGGAGAGTGGATCCCTGTTCTTTCCTCAACACCCAGTACACCCTTCTCCACGTCCGATACTCCTGCCAGCAGTGGTGTCCGTAGACATTTTTCAAGGGGGGGGAGAGGGGCAAAGCCATAATATGACCCCCAGGCCAGCCCATCTAGCCCCTTTATTTATATGCAGGGGGGTAATTGTAGGGGGGGGGCAAGTGCCCCCCCTTGCCCCCCTCCGGACACCCATGCCTGCCAGCCCTTAGGCTCAAGCCTGTTTCCTCAGAATCAACAGCAGCTTCTTCGCCCCCACACTCGATCTGTACATTGCGAGGCACATTGTGGGGAAGAGTGTCTTCGACGCATCAGGGCCCGTAACGTAGGTAAAAGGGGAGGGAGGGGGATACTTTATCATTCAATTACTCTTCAACTACAACTTTGACAGTATTGAAATAACACTCTCCATGGCTCAAATACTATGAACATTAATTGGAGCTGCTTTTATTATTAAACATTACTATCCCTTTAAAGGGATAGTAATACTTCGTTTTAACTTTATTTTATTTTGTAGGCATTAAAAAAACATGAATGATATAAGTCTTATCTCTCAAACCTTTATGGTTTATGAGATATTCACAAGCAAAGTTTCCCCCTCCCGCCCCTTTTACCTACTGTAAACAATCTCTTCTCAGATGTGGAATGCAGTCCATAGACTGGACAGATAACAGAAGGGGACACTCTTATTCCTTTGAAAACAATGAAATCCCTGCCCCCCTTGACAAGCTTTTCAGGTTTTTCTGTTATCTTAATTGAAGATTGTCCCTCTCTGCAGTCTACCTGGGCAGCTCCCTTCTGCCCTGGCTGAAAAGTGTTATATCAGTAAAAGGGGCGGGAGGGGGACACTTTGCTTGTGAATATCTCTTAAACCATAAAGGTTTGGGAGATAAGACTTATATCATTATTCATGTTTTTTAATGCCTACAAAATAAAATAAAGTTAAAACGAAGTATTACTATCCCTTTAAACCCTTAAATGCTAGATAAATACATTGGAGAACTCTCTGGCATTCAAGCTGTTAAAACATCAACAAAAATCAATATTAATTTTGATCTTTTATAGTGTGTTTGGTTAACACCAAAAATGCTGCACTTTTGTCTTGTTACATATAGCTTAAAGGGATAGTAATACTTCGTTTTAATTTTATTTTATTTTGTAGGCATTAAAAAAACATGAAGAATGATATAAGTCTTATCTCTCAAACCTTTATGGTTTATGAGATATTCACAAGCAAAGTTCCCCTCCCCGCCCCTTTTACCTAGTGTAAGCCATCTCTTCTCAGATGTGAGTCTGGTTGTATGACAGTACAGATAACAGAAGGGGACAATTTTCTTTGTATGAAAACAATGAAAGCCCTTCCCCCCTTGACAAGTTTTTCAGCTTTTTCCATTATCTTAATTGAAGATTGTCCCTCTCTGCAGTCTACCTGGGCATCTCCCTTCTGATCTGGTTGAAGAGGGGGGGGGATACTTTGTTTGTGAATATCTCTTAAACCATAAAGGTTTCAGAGATAAGACTTATATCATTCTTCATGTTTTTTTAATGCCTACAAAATAAAATAAAGATAAAATGAAGTATTACTATCCCTTTAAAGAGGAACTACCACCCCGCAACAACCGGCCGGCTCCAAAAGGGACAGCACAGGCGCACGGACGTCACTATGACGAGATGTCCGTGCTTCCTGCTACTGTGAGCCTCCGAAAAACTGGAAAATCTTTGAAACCAGGTAATATTTCTGACGACTAGCGCTACTAAGCAGCTAGTCGCCAGATGAAGAATTAATTAATGTAAAGTTATTGCGAGGTGGTAGTTCCCCTTTAAATGGTGTACAGGCTATGGTAAGGAACTGTATGTAGATTGTGACACCAAGACTGCTGTACTAAGAACATGTGGCCTTATACTTAAAAGGTGCAGCAGTGCAATTTTGGGGGAAGACAACTTAAGCAGGCAAGTTTCAATGTAGTTAAATAAAACTTTTAAACACGTGCATTCTAGAGATGTCTACACCTCCACATTTCTAGCATGCAAAGGGTTAAAAAGCCCCATTTAAATCAGTAACAATCTGTGGAATTTGTATGTGTCCCCTATGGTGCAGTTGTTTACCCCCAGTATTGTACTGCTGTACTTTCATACATAAGGCCCATAGCAGTTCATGAGGCTGAAAGCAGGCTTAAGTCGATTGAGTACAGCCTTTGCCCTATCATCCTTGGTGATCCACTGAATACATTTCCAGTGAAGTCCCAAGTGGTTACAAAATCCCTCCTAACACCATAGGGGAACAACTAAACATTGCCAAAATGTTCTCCAATCGAATTAAATTTTTAACCCTTCCAGTGCCAGAAGGGAATCCAGCCATTGGACCCTCCTCCAGTACTTGATGTCCTCTTCCCCTCCTTCCCCCCATTACACCCTCATCTCCACTATATATTCTCTCCGTATTTCATTCCTCGTCTATATTCCTCTCATCTTATCTTCTCCCCACATTTTCCACTCCCCTCCTCTTCCCCTCTCTATTTCACCAAAGGGAAAATATATCTACATCAGTGATACCAGTAAGCGTATGTGTCTATGAATACCCGTAAAAATCATAAGATTTTTTGACCCATGGTATAAATAGTATACCTTTATTACACATACACACCTCAGGTAACATGTTGACACAGAAATACATGTCCATAGTCTATGCTTTGTATACAGTTTTTCCCCTTATAACACATAACTTTAATGTATCTTCTGCAAGTCGTGCAAATTCAGTATGTTTAACCCTTTGAGTGTCAGATGTGTCCAAAGCATTGCGTTATGCGTTGGATACCTCTCTACCACTCATAGTGTTCAGTGTTTTTTGTTTATTTGCTGTTTGTATATTCACCAAGCCCTAACATTTTACAGTAACCCCTTGAGGACAAGAGAGAATGAAACAGATTGCTTTGCAATACGATGCAGACCCTCTAGTATACATGCCAACATGTCAAAATAATTTACAGCTGCACTTTCCCCATGGGCAGTCCATTACATAGTATCATTAGCTGCCATGGTACCACGTAGCACGATGCCAGGAAAAACCCTCATGCAACATTTGTAAAGCAAATTAGTAAGAGACCACACCGAAGTACTACAAAAAAATACATAAACGTTAACACACGAGGAAGCGCAAACTGTTTTTCCTTTAGTTATAAGCACACAAAATATGATACTATGATTCACTTTTAAACCAAGTACAAGGCCGTGGACTCTAGAACGGGGAATTAAAATCAGGAACATTCCCTGGTAATCTGGGACAGTTGTCAGCTATGCTGTGGTCCTCAATGGGTTAATGCTCCGTTAAGCATGGTGTTTGCATATATACTATCACTCTGAGGAACACACGGCGTTCTCTTGGATTATATACAGGACCGTGACTAACTAGTACACTGCCCTGTAAACAGACACAAGACGTCTGCACAAAGATACAATTTACCGAGGCAGTACATAACCAAATGCCCCTGTACAAAGTACTGGTGCGCAGGAACGTGTCGCCTCCCTTGGCTAAGATCCCTATTCCGTGCGCTCCTCTAGCCTTCCTGTAACCATCTCCCCAGTTTTCTCACCCTTAGTTGGCAGGCCCGAGTGTAGTGCTCACAACCACCCGGTACCTCCATGTCGCCACAGGAAGAGCTTGAAGCCATAAGTGTGTTCAAAGGAAGCGGAAACACTGGGGAGGAGACAGAGACAGGTGGTCTGGCAGTGAACGACAGTGTTGTGCAATAGGGTGGGTGGTTTGTGGCTCTGGATAATCGTGGACTGATGGGAGTTGTAGTCCAGCAGTTGTCTGTTCTACGACACACGACCTAGATGTTATACGATTTGGCACTTAAGAGCTTGAGTACCAGTCTAGACGTCATAAATGGGAACTTTTGAAATATTACCTCCCATTGAGAGCTTTGAATACCCCTCTAATGCTCTCAAGAAAGCAAATTGTAGGTGCCATGTTAATGTTTACTTTAACACAGAGATGATCTAATCATCCTCAAGGAACCTTTAGCATGGTACAGTTGTAAGACATAATGTCATAACAGTTTAAGTGCCAGAGGAGTCTCTGGCATTCAAAGGGTTAACCTCTTAAGGGTTGAAAGGGTGTGCAATTCATAACCATCTGCAGGAGCTTATTCTGGTGCAATAACGACGCAGGGAATTTTTTTGCTTTTCTATTCTGTATGTATATATTAAAGTCATATGAGTGCTAGAGGGGTACACAGTGCACTGCGTTGTGCACCCTTCTGGTACGCAAAGGGTTAAATACAACTCTAGAAACTACCCACTCTGTCCTGCACCCAGCCTATCACCACCACCCTTTCTACCTACAGCCAACTTGGCCATGCATGAGCAGGGAAAGGTTCTTCAGTGCCAGAGGGGTATAAAATGCATTGTGTACACCTCTGGCACTGAAATGGGTAAATAACAGTTTAAACATGCATTCATTTCACTGTATTGTAAACTCTTATTAACCCACATAATGCATTGCTAGAGGGGCTTAACGGGTCATCTATTAATCTTTTAACTAATTGTATGGCATAGAAGCATACATTATCTGGCAGTAACCCCTTGCATGCTAGAGAGGTGTACGGAAATGTTTTATTCTGTAATTAACCCATTGAATGTCTCATAGGTGCACAACCCATTGCACAGGAATGTGTACCTCATTAAATAACCCCCTAAAGAGGCATAATTTATCAATCATTAACACCTTTATTCACCTTTCTGGCATGCAAATGTTCAATTACTGATGAATTATGCTTCTCTAGCCAACAAGGGGTTAATCAGTGAGGTACATATTGCTGTGAAATGTGTTGTGCACCTTAGCGGAATTTAGTGGGTTAATCACAGAATAAAACATTGCTGTAAACCTTTCTGGCATGCAAGGGTATAATAACTGATAATGTACACCTCTCTATATCAGAGGTTAACAGATAATTTCTGCCTCTGGCAAAGATTATAGTGATTTAAAGGGATAGTATTACTTACATTTGACCACACTGCATCTTGTAGCCCTTCAAAAAAGAAATTAAAAGCCCTCAGTGCCATCTCTCAAACCTTTATGGTTTGAGAGATAGCCGTTTTCAAAGTTCTCCCCTCCCTGACGTCAGTGCTCTAGCTGACTGCAGGGGAATCCGGTCCTGGGACCAGCCGACAGCTCTGCAGCAGAGCCAAGATCGCGTTCTTGCAAAAGAAATCCTTCACTGGAACGGTCTTCTACTTGTGCTGGCAAACCAAGCACACGTAAAAGACCGTTCCAGTGAAGGATTTCTTTTGCAATAATGCAATCTCGGCTCTGCTGAAGAGCCTCCGCCGGTCCCGGGACTGGATTCCCCTGCAGTCAGCTAGAGCGCTGACGTCAGGGAGGGGAGAACTTTGAAGACAAATATCTCTCAAACCATAAAGGTTTGAGAGATGGCACTGGGGTCTTTTAATTTCTTGTTTGAAGGGCTTCAAGATGCAGCATGGTCAAATTTAAGTGTTGCTATCTCTTTTATCTGAATTAACCCCTTAACGACATATGACTTACCAGGTACGTCCCGCAGAAACTGTCACTTAGTGACAGAGGATTACCTGGTAAGTCACGGAAGTCCGCGTCTCCGTGCGGCTGCACGCCGCTCGGAGACTCCGGACTTCTGTGAAGAAAAAAAAAAAATGTTCGGCGGGCGTTAAGGTGAAAGCTGCGTACGAACACGGCTGTCACTAAGGGGTTAAATAATACGCGTTGTAACTGCTAGGCATTTACGACCCAGAAGCTGTACCAGGACATACACTGCAGGCAGAGCAAAGCTACCTAAGTAAGTTTTGGGGGCAGGATGGATACTGATGACATGACACTGTCTTCCACACTGCATTGGCTCTGGTAAGTGAGATTTTCCTCAGGTTCATAACATTGTGACTTGGCGAGGAGAGAATATCTGATCCCCCAAAAAGACAATCCCCCCTGCCCCTCATTTTTTAAAGGGTGAAACAATTTTGTATGCTTTATTATTTATTCATACCATTTCTGCTCATCTACAGCATGTTGTGTACAGTTATAGTCAAATAAATAGCAGATCTAAAAATGCTTTTGAAATAAAGGTATTGGGTCATGTCTATAAAATAAAAGAGAATCAGTTCTGTGCAAACCAGCAGCATTATAGGGAATAGATAATTCTTCAAAGGCCCATTAATGTATCTTTTAACCCTTTCAGACATTTTGTGTACCCTGCAGGCCAGCACATTTTCAGCAATTTTGCTATCCATCTATTTAGATACGATTCCCATCCTATATAATAATTCGCTAAGTTGTGTGTAACGCCCGACATGCGCAGTAGACACTGCTGCGCGTGCGGCAGTCATGCACAGTACAGACTGGCTGCGCCGCGGCTGATACAGAGCTGGGCGCTCCGAAGGAGCGTGCAGCTCTGTATCAGCAGTGGCGCGGGCAGTCTCTACTGCGCGTGACTGCCCCGCGACCGGCTGCCAGAGGCACTGTGGCCCGTGTAACAGGCTGTTCAACTAGTAGGAATATATATGGAAAGCTATATACTGCTATTTTCAAACCAAATTCAGCTTTTTCATGACTCCTGACTTTAGGTAAATCTCTGCATTGTCTAACAACCTATACTATCGTAATAAAACATGTAACCAGGGCTCAAAATTTCCACCCGCCTCCTCGCATTTGGCGAGGAAAAATTGAGTGAGGGCGAAACTCAGCAGATTGCGTAGACTAGCCTGATGTTCATCACTATCCCGCAGCGTAAAGACAGTGTCCTGGTTCCTAGGCTTCTGCCCCACTTTTCTCTGCTACTTTTCTGTCAGTCATATCAGGGCTTATAATTTTAAGTCCTTTGCTACTAGCCAGACCTGAAAAGTTACTCGCCACTGCAAGCCAAAACATACCCACCAGGGCTGAATTTCTACTCGCCAGGGCTAAATTTTCACTCGCCATTGGCTAGTAGTGAGTGGAAATTTTGAGCTCTGAGTCATATCTCAAGCCGCGCATTCCACCATAGAGGCAGGTTAGCAAGCTGGTCCAGCCCCTAATGTGATCATCTGCGATTGTGGTGCTTGCTTACATGTGGGGAAAGAAAGAATAACTTTACCAGTCAGCTAATAGAGCACTGCAGTTGAAGGGAGTTGTTGCTTTAACCCTTTGAGTGTCAGAGGGGTACGCAACGCATTGCTTTGCAATGCGTACCATATCTCTCTGGCACTCATAGGGTTAATAATACAATCGGAAAATACAACATGAGTGGTTCTGTCATTTCCAGCTTGAGCTCATCAACTGCAACAACAAATATCTAACAGCTAAGAAAATTAATGCTTCTGTCTCCAGCCTAAAAAAGGTGTGGAACCTGGAGCTGGCTGGTGAGGACGCTGGGGCTGTGCTGCTCCGGAGCCACTTGGGACAGTATCTGTCTGCTGATAAGGATGTCAGGGTGTCCGGGGACAGCGAGACCCCTGTGCGAAAATCCCGATTCCTGGCTAGTGCACAAGGAGATGGGCTCTGGGTCTTACGGTCAGTATTTGGGAGGGTCTGAAGACCGAATCAGTTGTTTCTCCCCTTGCATGCCTCCTGCTGAGAAGCAGGGGATTCAGCTAGCCATGCACCCTAAAGTCAGCCTGAATAGCGTTACTCGCAAGAGATATGCTCTTTTGGGAGTCCGTGGTGACGAGCTGTCTGTGATCACAATTGTAATATAAGACTAGAAATTACCAGAGGTTTAGTGTTAGTCCCTTGTACTTGTTGGTCCCTACGGGACATTAAACAACTCTGGTTGTTGGGGAGGGGTTCCACATTTTAGACCATTTCTTTAATTTCTTGACCAATCCTTTTTTATATCATAAAAAGGCTAGATGTTTGTTTGTCCGATGCGCAGTAGAGACTGCCCGAATGCGGCAGGTACCAACGGCTACTGCACATGACTGCATCGGACTGCCATCCAGGGCTCTATTGACCCTTTAAGCACAGATGATTTTCAGCCTGGTCAGTCTGTAGCCCTGTGTCTTGTGTCGGTGACCTGGTACTTTAGTATTAGTGACTTTGTCCACCAAGAATGTAATCTTTCTTTTTTGAAAATTACACAGTCCTTTAAAGACAAAAGATGTGTGCAACACCCCAGCCCTAATTGTTAACCCTTTGAGTGCCATATAAGTATTCAACACATCACAAAACGCAATGCCTGGAATACCTCTGGCAGTCAAAGTATTAACCCTTTGAGTGCCAGAGGGGTACGCAACGCATTGCAGTCAAAGGGTTAAAGACAGTGAGGGTACAAAGCCCAGAGCAACTCATCTCTCAATTACAAGGTGGGAAGGATAATTCAGCTGCAGTGGCACAGCCCACCAGGGATTAAATGCATTGGCCTCCTCGCTGGTACTCGAAGGGTTAAAACTGGAAGCGGATAATTCTGGCCATGCACAACTTCCCCCCAGGCATGCCAAGGGTTAACCCTGGCGTAGCACAGTACCGCTCTGGTACTGAAGTGTACAATGCCTCTCTGGCACGGATACGGTTAATACTAGGAGTGTAAAACACCGCTGTGGTACTCCCGTGATTAACCCTTTGAGTTCCAGAGGAATATGCAATTTGTTGTGTACCCCATTGGCATTCAAAGGGTTAAAGAGAATAGTCCAAAGCATTGCTCCTTATCCCCTTGCACTTGCACTGCACATTAGACTTGCACTGCACATTAGAAACCAGTCACAACAGATAAATGTCATCTTTCAATTCCTCAAGTGCTTTTACTAGAAATTTAACCAATGGAGTGCCTGAGAGATGGGAAAAGCACAAAGAAATGTTGTTACACCTGTTTGCTGTATAGAATTAGTGGTACCTTTCACATCTGAGGTCACAAGGTGAATGTAAGTTCTCCAACGGCTTTCAATAGAAATTAACACTTTGTGTGATAGACCAGAGGGAAACAGTGCTAAGCATCGCTCTTACCTGGGTTGCTTTAATAATTGGTGTTGCATATATGCATTTCTTATATAAATTCCCACAAGATAAATGTAATACCTTAATTATCACATTTGTTTGTAACAAAACATTAAATATTGAAGTTCTAGGGCAGTGTTTCTACCTTGAACACCCCTCTAAGCAGTCCAGTGTTTAATGTATATCAGGCACATATGGTAAATGCATCATCCTTCCTATCCTATATAAAAAAAAAAGGCCAGATGTATGTTTGTCCGAAGCAGTCATGTGCAGTAGAGACTGCCTGAATGCGGCAGGTACCAACACTACAAACACTCTGGAAATTTCTTTCTTTACGAATTTTGGCCTGTGTACATGGCTTTTACACTAGTATTTACATATTTTCAATTGAGTGGAACACTTGGTTTTATTGCAATCTTAGCACTTTCAATGAATTAACCAGAATCACGATTAGTCAAAATTAAGTGGAGACTTGTAGGAAAACTGTGGAGAAAAGAAACCCCTGCAACTGAGCTGTGTTCTCCTGAAATCTACTGACCCACTTGAGTGTCTAAATAAAAAAAAAACTTGGCTTGAAACCTAGACTCCATGAGCTGTTAGGGAGACTCTAGAGTTGTGGCACTTATCCTGAGCAGTCCTAAAAATGAGTTCTACTTTTATATGAAATATAATTAAAACACAATGCATTGAATATCTCTGGCATGCAAGGGTTAAACCATCTGAGATGTAGTTTGGTGCAGTATTAAGCACTTTACTTATAAAGCACCTGGTTAACATGTACAGTTTCAAACCCCAAAAGAGCATTTTTTTTCAATTTTTTAATGAAATTTATGCAAATGCTGCATAGTTGCTATTGTTTCTGACCCATAGTACCTAATTTTCTGGAAAGCATAAATGTTTCTGGAATAGAAGGATATAAATACTCTGTTTTAATAAAGATTATGTTGACTGGCTGCATGGTGCGACGTCATAAAATGCATACAGTGTGTACGCAGCTTAAGTCCACTGTTGCTCTCCTCTTACTAGTACAATCTAAGAATCATGCTGCACTGGAGAATAGAGTGGGAATGAAACACGGCAACACCAACACAGAGGTGAGGAAGATAGCACAGGGGCTTAATAGTGTTAGACCTAATAAGGAAATTCAGGCTTAGGAAGATGGCGCCTCATGATGCGAAAACTGTAAGACACGCACATCTGCCCCTACTTGTTTTCATTTCATATATACACACACAACTCTTGTACTTTTCTGCCACACAAGAAGCAGTTACCATTCAATTACTCTTGAACTACAACTCTGACAGTATTGAAATAACACTCTCCATGGCCCAAATACTGTGAAGATTAATTGGAGCTGCTTTTATTGTGAAACATTACTATCCCTTAACAGCAGGACATTGGTAGGTAACAGTGGACTCTCTCCCCCGAAATTAGGGTGACAACCCTGAGTGTTCCCAAACATATTACAGAGCCGGATCATGGGCAAGGTGACCTAGACGCCTACCTAGGGCCCGGCAGCTTGGGGGGCCCGCAGGTCTGGCCAAGCATTGTGATTCCCACCAGCTGGGACTGAATTTGCTTCCCACTGTGTTGACAGTTAATGCTGGTGAGAGCAGGGCATGACGTGCTTCTGTTGTACAAAACATCCTTTTGATTCACTTAGCCGTCCTTTCTAACTTGACTCCACAAGGCTGATTTCATCAGGTTAAATCATTAGTTGCCCAGTGCTTTACAATAATTTTAAAGCTTAGTATTGAAAAAATATAATTCAGAGTTTATCCTACTGATTAAAACATGGAAACTACAACTGTTGATAGATGGTTTATTTGCAAGTTATTGCAGCTGGAACTTGAATTTTTGTTAGAAGTACCTCTATAGCTTGATCTTTTACAGTGGTTCTATCGTTAGACCATCCTATGCCCTTTAAAGCGATAGTAATACTTCGTTTTAACTTTATTTTATTTTGTAGGCATTAAAAAAACATGAAGAATGATATAAGTCTTATCTCTCAAACCTTTATGGTTTATGAGATATTCACAAGCAAAGTTTCCCCCTCCCGCCCCTTTACCTACTATAAACAATCTCTTCTCAGATGTGGAATGCAGTCCATAAACTGGACAGATAACAGAAGGGGACACTCTTATTCCTATGAAAACAATGAAATCCCTGCCCCCCTTGACAAGCTTTTCAGGTTTTTCCCTTATCTTAATTGAAGATTGTCCCTCTCTGCAGTCTACCTGGGCACCTCCCTTCTGCTCAGGCTGAACAGTGTGACATCAGTAAAAGGGGAGGGAGGGGGAAACTTTGCTTGTGAATATCTCATAAACCATAAAGGTTTGAGAGATAAGACTTATATCATTCTTCATGTTTTTTTAATTCCTACAAAATAAAATAAAGTTAAAACGAAGTATTACTATCCCTTTAAAAGGTTAAGCATTGTGTTGCTTACTATGGCCTTTATTTATAAAGACAAAGTGTGGCAAATCAACTGTACCATGTCGTGGGGAGAAGTAGTGGGTCCTAAAAATTATTTAAATTAAGCATTTAACTTCTATAATGCTTGAGAGGCTAATGTGTTGCAGACCTTGCTAACATTCAGGGGGTTAAAACAGTTGGAATTTTGCATAGTTTTTGTCCCCTATGCTATGTGCTGAATACAACATAGAACAACAGTATCATTTAATCAAAGAGAACTTGAGATGGGTGTGGTTAAAGGCAGGGATATGGGTGGAGTTAAAGGTGGGGATATGGGTGGGGCTAGGCATGGAAACTGGTGGCGGGTAACTTTTCAGGCCTGGCTAGTAGCTCAGGACTTGAAATTTTGAGCCCCGCTTTAGAGAATACTAATGATGTGCCTTGGACACTGCTCCAACAGGACATCAACATTTTCAGCCCGCTTCAAACATGTCTCTATGTAATGTGATTCTGTGGGTGGTTTTGGAGTTTGGGCTCCTGTTTGTGTTGGGTGAGATCTGCTGAGGTGTGGTGATCTGTATTTCTGGAGAAAGGGAGAAACCTTTTTTCTTGTTTTATTGCTTCTTAGGGCAGGGAAAGGGAAATATTTACTAGAAGACAAGTTGGGGAGTGGCCCAGCTGAGGAAGACCATAAGAGGTGAAGAAAATAGGATTTTAGTGTTCTTACTGTGAAATCCTTTTCTTTATAGTCCTACGGAACAGAGGTACCATAGGGTTGAGTCCCTCCTCCAGGAGGGCAAGGCATATCACAAAATACAGGGTATTTGGGGTAGAGACTCCCTCCTCCTCCAGTTAGCCCCACCCACTAACTCCCAGGATTCATGTGACTGAAGCCACACAAAAAGGAGAGCAAGCAAGGAAGAAAATCTCCTGAGCATCAGACCTTAAGAGGACTCATCTGCCCAGGAAAGCAATGCCACGATAGTTGGGGACCTGTGTTCCATATGGAACATATGTCCTATATGGAACATGGATACCATGGGGATATACCGAAGCTAGGATTCCAAGGTCGAAAAAGAGAAAGGACCTCTCACGCGTCCCCATGATACCATAATTCCCTAGGACTACCAGTATCTGAATAACCCATGCAATTAGTGTCCAGGGACAATTAAACTAGCATAGCACACTAAATCAAGAATTAACAGGGCTCAGAGACTACCAAACAACAACTGGCAGAAAAAGGAATAAAGGAATGCAGATCATTAAACAGGCAGAACAGCCTGCAGGACCTTCGGGCCAAAGCTGGCCTCAGCCGAGGCAAATACCTTGATGCGGTAGTGTTTGGTAATGGTATGCAAGGAGGACCAAGTCACAGCTTTGCGCAGCTGTTTAGCCGAGGCCTGATTGTTGTAGCCCAAAGAAACATCCACAGACCTAGTGGAATGTCCTGTGATTTTTTTTTTAAGAAACAGGTTTCTTCTAGATCTCATACCAATTTGGTATCCTTGATCCAAAAGGCAGTGATGACATTAGGCATAGCCTGACCAGCTCTAGGACCCTCCAGGGTGACAAACAGAGTCAGCCTTCTGAAAAGATTAGTACTGTGTGCATAGAACGTAAGGCTGTACACCACTTCTAAAACATTAAGCTTTCTCTCCTTATCAGATGTAGGGTCAGGACAAGAAGAAGGTACAACAATCTCCTGATTGATGTGAAACTTGGAGTCCACTTTGGGAAGAAACTCCTGAATGCTATCAAGTACTTCCTTATCCCGATGAAACACCAGGAATTGAGGTTTTCGAGCTAGAGCTTATAACTCAGCAACTGGCCGCACAGAGATTATTGCCAAATTGAAGACCATCTTGAGCGTCAATTGGCACAAAGAGACAGAAGCAAGAGGCTCGAATAAAGGCCTCTGCAAAATGCCCAGGACCAGGTTAAGGTACCACAGAGGTGTAGGATCCCTGGAGGAAGAGAAGGAATGAGCACCCCTTGAAAAAACACCTTGATAGCAATGCACCTCTGAAGAAGAATAGAAAGCCTTGAGATCTGAACCTAAAAGGGAGCTCAAGCTTAACCCCTTATTCACACCCTCTTGAAGAAAAGACGGAACCAAGGGAAGGCAAAAAAACTGCAAGGACATGTAGTTGTTGGCCACCACTTCTGAAAAATGGACCATACCCTATGGTATGCCTTAGAAGAGACCAGCTTCCAAGCCTGGATCATGATGGCTATGACCTCAGCGGAAAAGCCTTTCCACTATGTTGGCTTCAGGAGCCAAGCCATCAAAGCCAGTTTCTCCACAAGCACATACCATGGGTGACCCTGGTATAACAGAGCTGGTGTAGGAGGCAGGTTGTATAGATCCTGAACAGACAAGCTGACCCAGT
Source organism: Rhinophrynus dorsalis (assembly GCA_037306005.1). Taxonomy (NCBI): domain Eukaryota; kingdom Metazoa; phylum Chordata; class Amphibia; order Anura; family Rhinophrynidae; genus Rhinophrynus; species Rhinophrynus dorsalis. The sequence continues at coordinate 231,377,502 of CM074718.1, read as the reverse complement.
CCGTGAACCATGCCCTCCTGGGCCAGTGATGAGCAATCAGAATTACAAATGCTCCATCCTTCCTGATCTTCTGCATCACCCTGACAATCAGAGGAAACACATAGCAGAGATTAAAACTCCACGGGATGATCACTGCATCTGTTGCAAAAGACAGGGGGATACCCTGTTTGGGAGCAGAACATTGGACCCAGGGCTCAAAATTTCCACTCGCCACTATCCAATGGCAAGTGAAAATTCAGCCCTGGCGAGTAGGAATTCAGCCCTGTTGGGTATGTTATGGCTTGCAGTGGCGAGTAACTTTTTAGGTCTGGCTAGTAGCAAAGGACTTCACATTTTAAGCTCTGATTGGACCCGTCTTGTTCTCCCTGGTTCCCATAAGTTCTATTGTGTGCACACACCATTGCTGAACTATCAAGTAAAACACCTCAGGCTGTAGTTTCCAGTTTCCTGAATCTATGCCTTGACAACTTAGAAAGTCTGCCATAACATTTTCTACCACTGGAATGTAAATGGCAGTGTTGGCCGGAACATGGGCCTCTGCCTAACAGAGAATTCACTTCTCTCCAAGCTAGCCCACTGTCACGGTCAGTAGAGCAAATAATCACACGAAACAGTACAAGTGAATTTAAACCAGTTTATTGAGTAAAATAATAATAATAATAGCAAACACTTCCTCAGTCGTGAGGACAGTGTCTAGTCCACTACCCATGAGCTGACACTGAACCACCACAGGTATGATAGTACTGAGTCTCAGAACACACAGCACTGACCCTGGATAGGAATCAGAATGCTAAGACTAGCACAAGAGTGTACCAGGACAGTCCTATGGGAAGGAATGTCAGCTAGAGGTTTTGGGTAGCCCAAATATGAGTAATACCCAGCGGAGGCACAGAGTTTAGGATAACCAGCAAATACCAGTACAGTATACTGATAGCACTACTCGAGGCAGCAGAGTGAGTGCTTGGATAGAGGCAGCCAGATAGGAGCACACAGAGCTGAGACAAAGGAGCGAGGCTAAGGTGCAATTTACCGACCTGGAGACAAATGGGAAGCACAAAGCATGGTTAGTACCACAAGTGCTTAAGCAAGGCAGCCGGTAGGTAGCGCACCGAGCAGGGGCAACAGAGAGAGAGTGAACTGCACTTACTGAGCGAAGTCAACCTGCAAAGCTACCAGCTTGGTTGCTAAGCAGCAGGGTAATGGAGCACCCCCTTAGATCGACCCAGTGGTAGTCAGACAGGAGCGACCACCTCAGTTGGGTTTACACCAACCGACCCAGCACCCTCATGAAGTCCTTGATCATGGCTTAGGACCACTCTAGTGCCTGAGATGCATGCTGGGACCGCAGTTGTATTTTCTGTTCTGGGAGAAAGTCCTTCCCCTGACATGTGTCCAACCTCATCCCCAGGAAAACCACAATCTGGGAAGGAATCTGAAAGGACTTCTGCAGATTCATATTCCATCTTTGGGTAACCAGAATGCTTGCGCAGTCCTGGACAAGAGCTCCCATGAAGAAGCCTTGATGAGAAATTTGTTCAGATACAGTGTCAGAGAGATGCCCTTTGCATGAATGAAGACTGTTGGGGCCACCATGAACTTCATGCAGATTCTTGGTGCTGAAGTCAGGCCAAATGGCAGAGCCGTGAAAGGAACACTTGGTGGAAATCTGCTGCAACAAGGTGCTCTTGCCACCCATAGCGTCACTGATAATCAGTTTCAGTTCAGGTCCAAAAAAAAAAAACTTACACTGAAATGCCAAGGAAACCAGTGACTTTTTGAAGATTGTTCCACAGACCAAATCTTGAGCCACAAAGTGCAGCGTACAGCAACAGAGAAGGTAGAGGCTTTCATTAAAAAGCTGGTGGTGTCAAATAATGGCTCAGAGACATAAGTATTGGCCTCTCTGATGTTAGCCATCAGAACCAATAGATCCTCCTTGGCAACATTAGCGTGTAGAGCATCTGAAAGTTGCTTACATCAAACAGCAACTGAACTGTTAACCCAGACAAAGGTAAAAATAGGTCTTAATGCTGCCCCGGTGGCAATGAAGGAGGCATTGAGTCCCACTGCATCTGCCAGCAGGAGGGAGGTTTACACCAGCCATGAAATATGGGGATCCACTGTAAGGGAAGAACCCCCGGTACTACAAAGCCTCAGCCAAAAAAGTGTATAGCTTAGGAAAGAGAGAATTGAGAAAAAGACTTTCATTGGGAATTTTCCACTCATCCATAAAGATCTGATCAAGAGTGTTATTGGGTGGAAACAGGAGAAGACTCATTACTTATGGAAAATATACAGAGAGGGAGCTCCCTCCATCAGAGGCATCAGACTTGGAGGGTCTCCAGGACTGCTCTGATGAGCCCCTCAACTGAGGCGAGCGGATTAGCCTCATAGTAATCTCCATAGGCATAGGAAGAATCCATGACCTCATATTTCCCATCATCATCATCTGCATCTTCCAAGAGTAACTCTTCCTCAGAGGAAACCCCAATGATCTGGGAATGACCCCTAGATACAGGGGCAATATGTTTAAAGGTGGGCATAGGCTTCCAAGAGTGAAGCATGCTCTGGACAGAGGAAGGAATTTGGGCCACTGAAGATAGCAGTGTCTTAACCCATGCAGAAGCAAAGGAAGAAAGAAATTCACAGCGCTAGCACACCATATCATATACATATAATATATAGATTCAAAATAAGAACCCAAGGGAATAAGGTATGGAGAGCAGCAAGGATTCTCCAAATCCCCAAACAAGGCAAAAGCCTAAAGCGAAAGCTAAAACAAACCTGCACTCCTCCATACAAGTTTGTTTTAATCCAGGCAGTCTCTTGATCAGTACTAGAGGCCCGGTGGAGTAGTAGGGGCCACTGCAGACAAGGGGCATAGAGATCCTGAATATTCTCTAGGTAGCCCTTGTGGCAAGAGGAGCAATGTGTAAGGGGGTAAGTGAAGCCCCTGAATCCTTTACCTTGGATTTATCCCCATGTCCCTTTGAGTTCGACATACTTCCTATGAAAATGTCCCAAACACTAGTAAAGACTAGATAAATGTCCTGAGAATAAAATAATTACCCTAATAGCCCAGAAGCACATATCTGGCAAGCAAAGGGTTAATCTGGAGGCGAGTCAGCCTCTGTGTAGGATAAGAAAGAAAGATAAGATGGCCACCAGAAAACTGTCAGCCAATTAGAAGAACACCTGAGAAATGGGCATTCTGGGTACTGTAGACTTCTGTGTAGCTTGTTGCCTAGCAATGCCTACAACTCTGTTTTGGGGGGTTATCGCTTCCCCCCTGGACACTCAGAAAGTGGACCTGATGATAGGGCATGAGAAGACAAGAAGATAAAACCTTCTTTGACCATTGTAGCTAAAACGGTTGCAGAGATGTCCCAGATAAGTTTACCCCATAGAGGTAAATGGAGCAAAGATATAATGGAAATACAAAGATACATTGGAGAAAACTAAGATACAAGAAGTGGGGGGGGGGTGAAAATAAGGCCCCCAAAACACCCAAACACACTAAACAACTCTAAGAGCTGAGAAAGGGTTAATCCCATAGAATAAGGCAGCCCTCCTCACTCCAAAGCCCTACAAGACTAAGATAAGAGTAGTAAAGTTACCCATAATGAGTGCCAGAGCCTAATCAGGCTTACATAAACCCCTGTATGGAGGGGCAACACAAGGTGGAACATATAGTGGACAAAGGCACTCTTCTTTCTTCAGGTTACCACCATAGGGGAAGGACAGAGCTCAAGAGACCCTTTCATGAGGGGAAATGTGGCAGCAAAATTCCCTCCACCGGGCAGAATAGGTCCACAAAGCACCTGTTAACTGTGCAGTCCATTCCAGTGAAGCCCAGTGATTATTACTCGCATAATGGGGGATTATACAGGTCACATCGAATAAGAATTTTTTAAAAAGTTTTGCAACGGGAAACTGAATGGATTTTTAAACTTAAGAGCTTACAGCCATTGGGGATGAATGTGTCTATTGATCTTAATTGTTTTATTAGGAATTAAAGGTATGTCTTTTAATGTTTGATGAAAAACTTTATATATAGAGGTGGGTATCTGTACACTGACTGGCCCCTGATGAAGTAATCTTTTACAAAACGCGTTGGGCGGAGTCAGCAATTCAGAGAGTCAGTCATTGCACGGCATACATCCTGGTGTGTGAGTGTTCCGATAGTGACATCAGATGCCAGATCGAGAATAATAGGAGAAGATCTGTTGCGACTTGCCGGTAAAGCACTACGGGACTTGGGTGTTTGTATGCAGAGAGATACTGCTGATTTGCTTTGTGTTTGCTTTTAGAATTAAAACGTGATTTTAAGGATATTGTTCGTATAGTCTCATTCATCTGGCTGTTATTGTAACGCACTACAAGACCGTGATAGTGTAAGTATAATGAGTGGGGGGAAGGATCTGCGTACTCATTAGGTGCTACACAATGGTCTATTTCTGTATGTATGTATGTATGTATCTCTTTATTTATATGGTGCCACACAGTGTACGCAGCACCTTACAATAGACATATGTTACAATAAATAAGAGGGGTTGAAATAAGTGCGACATTCATAGAAACAATGGGAGAGAGGTCCCTGCCCCAAAGAGCTTACAGTCTAAATGGGTAAAAGGAGACAGACAATGGGGTAAGAGGATGTTAAGTGCTGAGATTACAAGTGCTGAGTTTGGCCAAAGGCAGTGCATGGTCCTAGTGCTCCAGAAGATAAGATATCAGGGTAGACTTAAAGAAAGAGGGGGATTTTTCAAGATGTAGGGAGAGGGGTATGGAGTTCCATAGGTATGGAGCAGAAAGCAAGAAAGGTTTGAGACAGGAGAGGGCAGACAGTGTGGATGGTGCAACAAGAAGTGCATTTTGTGCTGAGCGAAGGAGGTGGCCAGGAACATAAGAGGAGATGAGGGAAGAGATGTAAGGAGGGGTAGCAGTGTGGAGAGCATTAAAGGTAAGAATAAGGACATTGTAATTGATGCGCTGCTGAATCGGGAGCCATGACAGATGTCTGAGAATTTCTGTTATTATTAAAGGTGCAGCGTTGATCAGATCCCCGTGGCGATTTGAAGGTTTATTGGAGAAGATTGAGTTAAAAGTTCCATCTCACAACACATAAGTAACAATGTAACTTTGACAGAGGATACTTTGTATCAAAGGAAAGTGCCAGATTGTGAAAGAACCACTGGAATACTTAAAGCCAGCTTTGTAGCGAAGAAATCATTACTGTTATTTTTTAATGTTTATGAGTGTTTGTTATATATTACTATTTTTATTGTTCTGACCTGTTTAGGAGATATATATCTATTGAGTCAGTTAAAGATTTTCTCTCGAGTAGTGATATATGTTGCCTGGCTTATAATGGTAGCGCTGAATTTAAAAGGGTTTTGGTATTTTTGTAGTGAAGTGTACTATTGGAATTTTTTAGCTGCATAATCCTTATTTCTCGGTATATATATAAACATATACACTGCAAATTGTCTCCTCTACTGGAGAGTTTCATTGGATTGCACTTTCTATTTTTATTGGTTTTATACATGATTAAACTGCATATCACATGTAAAACTAACCATGTAATATACATGATAACTTGTCCGTGTGGGTTGACTTATGTCAGGAAAACCAATAGGACAATTAGAGAACGTATGGCAGGTCACAGATCTGCCATCAATACAGCGTTATGTGACAAACCAGCAGCTAAACATTACATGGAGAAGAATCCTCCACCAACAAATTTTAGTTTTGTGGCTATTGACCACTTACCTCCTCTGAAACATGGTAGAGAGAGTTCAAAACTGCTTCTCCAGAAAGAATGTTACTGGATCCACGAATTGAACACCTTACATCCTTACATCCGTATGGATTAAAAGAGAATTATATATTTTCTTGTTTTTATTGGAGAGATAATGATTTGTTGGTATATACATCTGTCCATGGAAGATTTGATGGCATACGATGACTGGGCACTGCTGATGAAATCTAATTCCATTGATTTTGATCCTGATGGTTGAGATGAAAAAATCTCTTTTGATTGCGGTTGAAGATAATGGATAAGAGAATGATAGTCCTATTTTTTTTCTTTATTGGGATTGGAAGATGTCCTTAAATAATTTTTTATATAATATTTCATTATTTTTATCATATTTTTTATATAAAAACATAATTTCATCTTTTTCATTTTTTTTTAGTTTTTGATTTGTTAATTTTCATTTTTAATTAATTTTATGTTTTTCTTTAATTTTTTCTTTAATTTTTTCTTTTTTTTGTGCTTTATTTTTTTATTTTTCATTATTTTTCAACATGTTTTATTTATTTAGTTTTATTTTTACATTTATTTTTATTTGTAATTTTATTATTTTCTTGTTATGTTCCACATTATAGCGAAAGTGTGTGTGAAAGTCCTGAGCTATTAGCCAGGCCTGAAAAGTTACTTGCCACCAGTTTCCACACCTAGCCCCACCCAGATCCCTGCCTTTAACCCTAATCATATCCCCGCCTTTAACCCCACCCATATCCCCGCCTTTAACCCCACCCATCTCAAGTGAAATTGATCTACAGTGGTGATACCACCGAACGTACAACTGAATTGGAGCTACACTAGTGATACACAGAAATTTCAACTGAAATAGTGATACTGCAATGCTGTCAACTGAAATATAGCTACACTATTGATACCACAGAGCTTACAAATATATGATTACCCACCAGGCAGCAGGTTACATGTGATCTCAGAATGTACACATTAAACTAAACATCAAATATAATAGCAGTTTGCGAAACTTCCATTTGGGTGCCAGAGAGAGATCTCTGATGCACTGTCACTGTGAGACGTCTCCAGCATCCAAGTGGTTAAATTCAGACTCAAACACCCAGCACATGACCCTCTCAGTCAAATGTCTCTCAGTAACATGCCTTTTGTAGTTAAGCATTGTGCCAGTGTCCTGTCACCTCCAGTGCACATACATGATTCCCCAATACTTCCTAATGAAGCTACGATGCCAATGCAATGTCATTTGGGCCATGCCTGAGAACAAGATCCCGGGGGAAAGGTGTTATCAGCTTGATACCCCATTCGCACAAGGAGGTCACCCTGAATAAACCTGTGCCAAGAGAAATACCTGGTAGGCCTAATGACACAGCCAGTCCCATAAATGTAATCACAATTTGGGTGAGCGCTAAGAGAACTATGATTTCAGGTTTTTTGTGAAAAAAAAAACACATGAAACCCTTATCTGAAAACAAGATTCACCTAGTGTTCAACAATATAAATTATGTATGCAATATAACAGACAATATATGTTTTATAAAGGAATACTCATAATTGGAGAAATTGAGTGAAGATATTAGATGCAAACTGGATGATATTCTCATGCATTTAAATATGTAAAATAGAAAAAATATAACACATAGCGTGATCTGTGCAATAATATCGAAACAAAACAATTGCACACATCACACTTATATTTTTTTCTTTTTTATGTATTTAAATGCATGAGAATATCATCCATTATGCATCTAATATCTTCACTCAATTTCTCCAGTTGTGAGTATTTCTTTATAAAACACATATATTGTCTGTAATATTGCAAAGATGATTTATATTGTTGAACACTAGATGAATCTTGTTTTCAAATAAGGGTTTTATATGTTTTTTTCATAAAAAAAACTGAGATCATAGTTCTCTCAGCACTTACCTATTAATTTATTTATAGTCCCATAAATGGGAACCCCTGTGTGCAGTGTTCCCTGTGTCCAATAAAATATGTGAGTGAGGGTTACCCTGTCCTCCACGAGCTAAGTACCAGGGCTGCTGGGCAAGGGGCAGTGTGCATGGGGCAATTCAGCCCAGGAGAGGAGAGAAAGACTCTTACATGCACATGGGCTGTTTTGGTTGACTTTCCAAGTAAAAAAAAAATGTGTGGAGACCCGGGCAGGCACCAGCTAACTTGCCTGGTGTTGAGCTTTTTTTTCTCCGTCTATTACGTCTATTGAACAAGGCAGAAAGAGTGGGAGGAGAGCAAAACCCCTGACTGGAGAAACTCGTGCCTGCCGCTGCCACCCTCTTCTGAACTCCGGAAGGGAATGAACTGCAGCAACCAGCTCAGGCAAGACTGAATTATAGCTACAGCTGCTGTCATCCATTCTGCTTTTTATGTATATCGGGACTGTGTGTAGCTCTAATGCAGTGGTTCTCAACTCCAGTCCTCAGGACCCACTAACAGGCCAGGAATTGATGATTTCCTTGTTAGAGCACAGGTGAGTTAATCAGTGTGAATGAGCCTCTGATCACCACACCTGTGCTCTAGCAGAGAAATCCCTAAGTCCTGGCCTGTTAGTGTGTCCTGAGGACAGGAGATGAGAATCCACTGCTCTAATGCATTGCAAATTTTTCCCCATGGCTTTGGAGTGCTCATTTCTGTGGCTTCGCATTCTCCGTTGCTGTAAGTACTTTAAGTTGGACACCTATATGACTAGCATTCAAGGGGTTGACCCTGACTAGCATTCAAGGGGTTATCCCTTTGAGTGCAAGAGTGGCACTCAAAGTGTTAACTCATTGAATGCTAGTCATATAGGTGTCCAACTTAAAGTATTTGCAGCAACGCAGAATGAGAAGCCATGGAAATGAGCACTCCAAATTCTATAGGGAAAAATTTGCAATGCATTAGAGCTACACACAATCCCGATACACAAAAAAAGCAGATTAGTAGTAAATGTTTCCAAACAAGTCATCGGCACTGCATCTGATCGCCACTATATGTACATGCACAAGCAAGTGGTATGAACATTGTTGGGTATGATCCAACTGGGTTTTTAGAAATTATATTTATAAGATTTGCAGAACATCCTTTGACTGCCATCTGTATTAAAGTGCCGGTTCCAATCAATGTTTAAGGTATGCGGTACTAAAGGGCCATTTTCATACAGGGCTTCAATTTCCACTCAATTTCTCCTCACCAAATGCGAGGAAGCAAGTGGAAATTTTGAGCCCTGTATATATATGTATATGTCTCAGTAATTAACTGTAATGTCCCTTAAAAAATATTTAGATTTAGGTAGATATTGAAAAAATAAACTATTTGCAACAAACCCTATCTCTCAAACCGCTATGGTTTGAGAGATATAGGGATTCAAAGTTTCCCCCCCTCCTTCCTCTTCTCCTGATGTCAGCTGTAAAGCTGACAGCAGGAGAATCCAGTCGTGCAACTCGAGGAGGCTCTGCTGCAGAGCCGAAATCGAGGTACTTAAAAATAATTAATTCATTGGAACTGTCTACAAAGTGTGCCTGGTTTGCAAGCACCCTTTGTAGACCTTTCCAATGAATGAATACTTTTTAAGTACCATGATTTTGGCTCTGCTGCAGAGCCTCCTGCTGGTCCCCGGACTGGGATCTCCTGCGAGAAGGGGAGGGAGGAGGGAACTTTGAATTCCTATATCTCTCAAACCATAGCGGTTTGAGAGATAGGGTTTGTTGCAAATAGTTTATTTTTTCAATATCTACCTAAATCTAAATATTTTTTGGGGGGGCATTACTGACCCTTTAACCTCTCGGTCAGGGTTTCAGACTGTAATGGCTATATATTTCATCCTTCCAACCATCTGAATTAATTTGCTAACACTATCTCTAGTAGTTATTTTAGTGAGTTTATTTTTAATGGGTGATTGGGTTAGTTTTTCACACTGAGACACTTTATATGTACTGTTATATGTATCTCCGAGTAAATGATCTTTTAAACCATGGCAGCCGCTTGGAAACCATTAAATGAAGATACAGAAAATGAAATTGAAGAAGGCCATTATTTGTTCACAGATATATTAAAATAAGGTTTTAGTCTTACCTATTAAATCCTTTTCTCTTAGTCCATATGGAACACAGGTACCATGGGGGTTGAGCTTTTCCTTTCGAGGGCAGAACACAATCAAAAAGACAATGGGGAGATTAACTAAGCGGTGATAAAGAGGTTCTTCAATTCCTATGTTATTCTATAGAGCCTATTCACAAAGATCTCTAAAACTGAAGAAATCTTAGTGAATAGTCTCCACAGAATAACATAGTAATTGGAGAAGTGATAAACTGGAGAAGTCATCTCCACTTTATCACTTCTTTATCATCTCTTACTGAATCTCCTCAAAGGTCTTGTGAGTGGAGACTCCAAGCTCCTTCTGCAGGCCAACCCACTCCACCTCCAGTTATGATGTGAGATAACCACAGCAAAGAGGGACAGCAACAGAAGAAGAAGAAATCTCATGTGGGAAAAAGACCCTAGAAAGACACCCACAATCAGACAATCGCGACAAAGAGAAGTCCCTTTCTCTGTGTGGAAGACCTGTGTTCCATGTGGACTAAGAGAAAAACATTTAACAGGCTAAAATTCTATTTTCTCTATCGTCCAAAATGAACAAAGATGTCATAGGGATATACCAACAGTAGGCATCCATAGGTGGGAAAAAGCCTGTCCCATGATACCGGAGTTCCCTAGGACTATCCAGAAGAGTAACAGCCCAAACCAAGCACAAAAGAACAAGAGCCAACCATGTTCAAACAGCTGAACAACAGAAACACACAGGAAAAAAAGAGATCCTTAGACAGGCAGAACTGCCTGAAGGACCTGCCAAGGGTGGCTTCAGTCTAAGCCAAAACATCAACATGACACTGCTTGGCAAAGGTATGCAAGGAGGACCAAGTCTCAGCCTTGCACAATTGCTCAGCTGAGGCCTGATTTTTGTAGGCCCAGGAGGCCCCAACAGACCTAGTGGAATGTGCTGTAAAAGGAAACAGGTTTCTTCCTGAGTTTGTACGCCGTACAAATGGTAGGCTTGATCCAAGAGGCAGCATCCTGACCTGCCCTGGGACCCTCTGGAAAGATAAACAAGGAATCAGTCTAACAAAAAGTCTCTACATGGTAAACCTAAAATGTAAGGCACCGAACCACATCTAACAGGTGTAGATCCCTTTCTTTGTCAGACTTGGGATCTGGACAAAATGAAGGCACAAAATCTCCTGATTGATGTGGAACTCAGAGACCACCTTAGGGAGGAATTCCTGAGAGGTCTGAAGAACTGCCAGGAGCCAATAAAGGAGGCTTGCAAGACAAAGCCTGCAACTCAGAGACCCTGATGACTGATGAAATCACAAACTTCCCCCTGAATGAACACTTTGACATCTGGAAGAGTGGCAATACTCCTCTGGAAATGACAGAGCAGAAATATGACCCTGCAAGGAACTCAAGCTGAGTCCTTTGTAGACACCACCCTTGAGAAAAGAGAGAACCATGGGAAGGTCAAAGTCCTGTGAAGACAGGTACCTGTCCACACAACAGGAATGAAAAATGAACCAATCCCTATGGTAGGCCTTAGAGTAACAGGCGTCCTAGCCGGAATCATAGTAGAAATGACCCCAGAGGAGAAACCCTTTATCCTCAAGATGTGGCCTTCAACAGCCATGCCATCAAAGTCAGCTTTTCCACATCCTGTTTCCAAAGGTAACCCTTAAGAAGTAGGTCTGGTCTGGGTGGCAGTGGAAATGGATCCCAAATGTAAAGGCTCACCAGTTCTGCAAATCACGCCCTCTTAGACCAATAAGGCGCTACCAGAATCACGGTATCACCATCCATCCTGATCTTCTGGAGTACCCTGGTAAAGAGGGGAAACATAGAAACATAGAATTTGACAGCAGATAACAACCGTTTTGGCCCACCTAGTCTGCCCATTTTCCTACATTAAATACCTCAAACCTTTTTTGGTCCTTGGTCTTTTCATAAGTTAAGGACAGCCTTATGCCTATCCCATGCATGCTTAAATTCTGTCACTGTATTAACTTCTACCACTTCTGCTGGTAGGCTATTCCACTTATCTACTACCCTCTCAGTGAAGTAAAACTTTCTTACATTACATATAAACCTGTGTCCCTCTATTTTTAGACTATGGCCTCTTGTCCTAAAGGTTTTACTCCTTTCAAATATACTTCCATCCTGCACTTTGTTGGATCCCTTCATGTATTTGAATGTTTCAATAATATCACATCTCTCTCTTCTCTTCTCCAAGCTATACATGTTCAGATTCTTTAGTCTATCCTGATATTTCTTTTCTGCAAACCAGTCACCATTATAGTAGCCCTTCTTTGAAATTTCTGTATTCAATGCATGCTACCAGCCTGAGAAAAATGATACACCATCTGTGTGGATTAATATACAATATGTGGGTACCAGGAACACTAACCAACACTTGCCACTTTTCTTTTTTGAAATTACATGCCTGCACTTAAATGGTTGTGTAACAATTACAGATATTCAGGAAAGGTAGGCAAGTATACAACCATTTTGGAAGATAGATATTCACCCACATGAAATGAGGAGTCACTTGCCTTTTTACCCCTAAGCTGGTGTGTACAACTGTTTCCAGAAGGTGGCACTAGAAGAAACAGTTGAGCTATTTTACATTTATACCTCTTCAAAGATATAGGTAGCATTGAAAAATTTATGATTGTAATCATTAGCTACTAATCTTCCAAGAAAAATTACACCCTGTTGGCATGAGGAGACATACTGTAGGGGCGCCAGAAGTACAAAACTACATCAACTACAGTCTATTTTTTTTTTTTTACATTTGTCATCAATGACTTGCTTGTACTAAAATGGTAATAACAATGAAAAAAATGAAGAAACAGTTGAAAAGCATGCCATTTTGGAAAGTAGATAACTGGCCACGTCAAATGAGGGTACACATGTCTATTTAGCCCAAAGTCAGTGTGCACAGCTATTTCCATAATATGGTGCTATAGAAAAAAAACATACTTTCTTTTCCACATCAGTCACTTCAAAGATACTAATATAGTTCTACACTATGGTATTTCCCTATGTATTCAGAACCAACCATCAGACTAAGAAGAATGGTACCCCACTGGTATGGGTTGACATACCATAATGGGTGCCAGGAGTGTGGTTTACTGGAAAAAGGTCAGGGAAGCACACAGTGTAGGTATGATTCTATGGTTACCATTTGAGAACAGGCTAGATGGTAAGTGGTATGTCTGACTACTAGTTGGAAGCGGACCAAGGCTTGTTTTGCAACAAGGTCTGAATAAAAAATAATGGGAAAAAATAATAACCCTGTATGTGCCATGGGGTTAGTGGTATTTGGTCAACTCATTGCAAAAGATATGCATTGGACTCCCTGTGGCAAAGATAGTTTTTTTTTCAGTATTATTTATTCAGACCTCATTGGGGGGGGGGGGGCATCAGGTTCATTGAAGCTCCCTGTAGCAAACACATACAGAGTTTGTTTTTCTATTTTATTTAATCAGATCTCATTGTGGAACACCAGGACCCCTCCTGATGCCTGTCCAATGAGGTATTAATAAAAAATAATGGAAAAAAATGCTTTGTGTGTTCCACAGGGGGATCCAACACATTTCAAAAGCAATGCTTTGGACCCGGTGGCACACACAGTGTTATTTATTTGGTTGGTTGTTTTTGATCAGACCTCATGAGGGAACCAGGACCCCTCCTGATGTGACCCACCTTTCCACCCCCCCCCCACACACACACACTCACATATATATTTAACTCTTAGCTGATCCTACTGGGAGATCAATATTGCCAACATATCACACCTACCCATCCCACTAGGAGTGGACAGGATCGGGGAAAGCCTTCCAGTGATCATGTCATTGGCAGAGCCAGATTATGGGCAAGGCATCCTAGGGCCTGGTAAAGTTGGGGGGCCCTGCCACATATGCACGAACAAAGAATAAAGAAGGCTTACCAATTTCTTTACTTTTTGTTTGTCTGTATGTAGTTTTGAATGTGTGTTAACATGTTAAGTTCATGTCTAGGGATTATATTATACTATTAGATCTACGTACAGTAACACACACACCAGACAGAGCTCCCTCCATAAACTTCTTTGCTTTCTCCCACATATAGGGAATTAAAACATGCTCCCTTTCACAGAGTCTTTCTGTCTCATCCAGCCATTAATGAGTGAGGGTGAGTGTAAGACTTTGAGGAGGGAGCATAATCCACAGAACTCACTGAAGCTGAGTCCCCAACACAAAGTACACAAATCTATTTGAATTTGAAATTGTGTTAGGTGGCATATATCATACTTGATGTATATGTGTATAGGCAAGTGGTAAGTAACTGGCCACCTTCAAGGACGTTGTCCTTCGATTTCAGTATTGCAACTTCACTGGAGGTGGCCAGCTAGATTTACGATTTGACTGCCATAGGGATCATTTGACTTCCATAGAGATAGCCAGTGCATTTCACTGGAATCTCTCTGGCACCCAAAGGGATAAATAAGCTACTTGCCTTGCAAAACAGTATATAGTAATACATCAAGATTGAAAATTCTCCATTTGCTGCACTGTCAATCATCGTCATTCTGTGCTTCAATCACTACATGTAAAAACAGTGCTCCCACCTCCTGTGCAGTGCATAGGCTGCAGCTTGGCTTACGAAGTAGTGGTTGTCCCTGTGCTGTGACTCAGCCAATCCTATTTAACCCTTTGAGTGGCAGAGGGGGTAATAATAACAAGTGGGTAAGTTAATGCTTATACACCTAGCTAAGTGAGACCTTCCAGAAATATCTCTCCTCACCTTTGCTTTCTTTCCGACATCATCTTTATTGTATACCCTTCTCATTATATCTCTCTTCATGTTAACCCTTCATTTTCTCACCCTCATGTATTTCCAGCATTTCCTTATTCTTTCCATATTTCATCTTTCTGCTTGTATTTCATTCTCTCCCCTTTGTGGGCATGTAGGAAAGCAAAATAGGTCAATATTGGGGCAAAATAACTGAATATTAAGTTAACCATGTCCATGCTAGAGAAGTGTCAAGTGAGTTGCTTCACTACGTTTATGAGAACTCCCTGGCATGTAAGGGGTTAAAAACCCCTTTCAGCTCAATGTGAATATTTTTTTGTTACACATGGTGCATCTTTTATACTATATAATTGTTCCACGTTTCTCTTCTTGCATGCATCCCATATGTCTCGAAGGGCATTATAATATCAGAAGATGTGCTAAATTGATGCATGGCCTAAATAATATAATTTATCAGGAAATATCTTTGTAGCCCCAACTGTAAGCTCTGTGGGATAATCTGTAGCCCCATTTCAAAAGTAAGCTCTATGGAAACACTTGTGTAGCCCCATTTCAATGTAAACTTTTCTTTATAGTTTTAATGTGTCTAACCCTTTGACTGAGAGAGGGATAAGCAACACATTAACCCCTTGGATGCTACAGAGGTGCTCAATGTGCTGCTTTGCAATGCTTTGGTGATTTCTCTGGCATCCAAGGGGTTAAAACATGAATTTTGTCTTTTATTAAGTTGATAGTAATACCTATACCTAAAAGAACAATGGTCACACAAAAAAAAGTTTGTGGCAGGGGAGGGCTGGAGGGCACCAATTTGAGGGCCCTATGGAGTCTTAATCCGGCTCTGGTCACCAGTGATGAGACATGGCGAGGCTTATGCTGATCCCGCACACTCCTGCCTGGAAGTTTCGAGTAAGAGTGGAGGAAAACATGTTGTTTTCCTGCATCATCATGTCTGTGTCTCTAATACACTTAAAGGGATAGTAATACTTAGAATGTAAAAAAAATATGTTGTAGGGTTTATCCCCCTGAGTAAAACAAGGATACTCCCACTGCTGAAAGGTGTTTTATTCAAAAGTTATTATAGCTCAAAGTTGAATTCTTTTAGGTGCAATATCACAGTGGCCTGAAATTGTACAGTGGTGCTGTTGCTACACCATCCTATGGACAGCTCTGGCCCTGGGACTATCCTTTTAATTACCTATTAAAGGTTTTGTCTCATTATAACAAGAGCTTTAGAATATTATACACAGCTAGCATTTGTGGCACTGCTTTGCCTGTGCAGGGGACACCTTTTTTAAATTTATTTATAATTGTATTGTTAATGTCAGACCTCGTGGTGGGGCATGAGGAACCCTCCTGATGTCCCCAGATACTGCTCTCCCAGCCAATTCATCTGAGAGATAAATAGAGGCGATGGAGAGGAGCAAAAAGGCTCCAAAGCTTCCAAAACTGTGTGCTTGAGCTAACAATTGGTGCATGACAGCTTTTTTTCCTTTGCTGTTCCCAGTTTTCACTCTAATTAGCTTGGGTTTTGGGAACTTAACACATAAAAAAGATGTTTGGCCTCAAGTCCTTGTCTGTGGCCTAACGTCCGTTTTGGTTTCAGCTGGAAGGGTAACTGAGTACCTCCACTAGCACTTTTTGCTAATGGGCCGTTAGGCAATATTGCCCTACCGGCTGTTTTACCGGCCTCAATTGGATCAAGGCCTTATACAGTCTGTAATAAATATTCACTCTAAAACAGTGAGGGTGATGTAGTAAGTACTGGAGCAATTCTGGGGCAAGCCAATAGCACCAGAGGGAAAAAAACTAAAATTCTTAATTCAAATTGGTCTTTTAATCATTTGAATATTAGAAAAGTCTCCAAAACATCGCTAACATTAAGGGGAATACAAAACCAGTTAAAATGAATAGGGAATTCGATTTGTCCTTTGTGGTGCTGTTGATGTGGTCCAGAATTGCTCCAATTATTCTTACAATATCAGCTTCAGTGTTTCGCAACCACAGTAACCTGGCACATAAGGTACTGTGGCACTTTGTTGTGCCATGGGCACACGCACACTCGCACACACACTAGAGCTTCCACATATTTTCTGTGAACACTTTAAAATCCACTTTGTTAACAGAGGCTTTGATATCCACTATGTTACCAGACATGCTCAGATGAGCATGCTCACACATAAATTAATGGAAGATCATCTAAGGAATCTTATTGGTAGAGCATGCAAGATGGATGTGTCTGCACTTGATGGTCAGTGACTTTCTACTGCTGCTGAGTGTGTGTGTCCTTTAAGATGTAACATAGTAAATTAGACTGAAACAAATACACAAGTCCATCAAGTACAACTTTTGCCTCATATCCCAGAGACATGAGAATTATCTATCAAGTTTAGTTTGAAAATATCATTAGGATTTTTTGTCCACATTAAGGTAAGCGAGGGTTTTTTGTTAGGAGTTAGAGTTTCTTTAAATATCCCATCAGATAAATGGGAATGGTGGAATTTGAATTTGCTCCCTTATAGTGCACTTGGTTTGCTTCAGAATTATTCAAATTGTCATTTGAAAATACTGCGCATAGAATATATTATTTCACATGAACTTTGTGTTAGGAAAATCACAATCAAATCAAAATTACACAGGGAGGATCACATATATTCACAATAGGATGCTAATGTATTAAAGTTTACTGTCATTAATTAACACCACTGGAGGGGCCTTGCTTTATCAGCTAAGTATCCTCATTTCTGAACTTTACAACAAGATTTGCATGGAAAAGTAGATAGATGAAAAAGAACTGGGGGATTGCTGATGTCTTTTAGTCCAGAGGCTTGATAATAGATGTTCTTCCTATTAATTGGTATCCATATTGTAAGTACACATCTTGGCTCCACAGCAGATATGACGATAGTGTCATAGTCATACCTGGGAACATTCAAAAGGAGGTAACCTTGAGATCTTGAAAATATTAAACCATAGAATTCCCTAACATAAATTAGTGATATGTCCCTACTTGCTCTTGTCCAGAGGTGCTCCAATCAGTCCTCAAGGAGCCCTTAAAGGGACAGTAATGTCCTATAAAAAATATTTAGCGTTAGGTAGTGATTAAAAAAAGAAACTAATTGCAACAAACCCTATCTCTCAAACCGCTATGGTTTGAGAGATATATGGATGCAAAGTCCCCCCCTCTTTCCCTCCCTCCCCTTCTCCTGATGTCAACTGTAAAGCTGGCAGCAGATTTGAGTCGTACGACTCGAGAAGGCTCTGCAGCAGAGTCAGAGTCGCATTACTTAAAAATAATTAATTCACTGGAAAGGTCTGCAATGAAGGAATTATTTGTAAAGCGGAACTACTACATCTAAGCAACTTTAGCTTCAATAAGTTCCCATCTGGCGACTAGCTGCTTAGTAGCACAAGTCGACAGAATGATTACCTTGTTAAGGAGAAATAGCCATTCTTCATGGGCTGACAGGCAGGACGGAGCACAGACATCTTGCCATAGGGACGTCTGCGTGCCTGCTCTGTCAGTCCCGGCCGGCTCTAGGAGGCGTTGCTAGGAGCCATTCGGCTCTGGAAGAGACTGACAGAGCAGGCATACAGACGTCCCTATGGCAAGATGTCTGCGCTCCGTCCTGCCTGTCAGCCTGTGAAGAATGGCTGTTTCTCCTTAACAAGGTAATAATTCTGGCGACTAGCGTTACTAAGCAGCTAGTCACCAGATGGGGACTTATTCAAGCTAAAGTTGCTTAGATGTGGTAGTTCCACTTTAAGTAACACAATTTCGGCTCTGCTGCAGAGCCTCCTGCTGGTCCCCGGACTGGGATCTCCTGCTGTCAGCTAGACGCTGACATCAGGAGAAGGGGAGGGAGGGGGATCTTTGAATCCCTATATCTCTCAAACCATAGCAGTTTGAGAGATAGGGTTTGTGGCAGTTAGATTCTTTTTTTTCACTAACTAACTCTAAATATTTTTTAAGGGACATTGCTTACCGTTTAACACGCAATATTTCAGAGATCTCATTGTCTGAACACAAACAGGACTTTTCCTCTGCCTTACTGATAGAAATCACACAAATTTAGAGACTGAAGAAACAAGTAATTGGTGTAAATCATGTAACAGACAGCACGGGCCTGTCTCACCCTATTTGCCTTATATGTTAATAGAATTCCCAGATATGGTCATAGTGCTGAAAATGGTGGGTAAATATAGGAAACCATCTGATTTTATTAAAAGGAGCGCAATAAAGCTGTACTGTTTTGTATCCAAAGTAAATGCTACTGTCCATCCATAAGTTAGGCCAGTGGTTTCTCAACATCAGTCCACTGGGCATACCAGCAAGCCATGTGTTTCAAGATATCCCTGCTTAATTACAGGTAATTAATCAATCATAGTGGCTGAGCTACCTGTTCTTAAAGGGACAGTAATAATGTTATACAATATATTGTAGTGTTTAGCCCCCTGAGTAAAACAATGGTACTCCCACTGCTGAGAGGTGTTTATTCAAAAGTTATTACAGCTCAAACTTGAATTTTCTCAGTGCAGTATCACAGTGACCAGACACTGTACAGTGGCGCTGTTGCTACACAATCCTATGGAGATTCATGGTCAAGTGACCAGAGCTGTCCGTAGCATGGTGTAGCAACTTCATCACTGTAACATTTCAGATCAATGAGATACTGCACCTAAAAAATGAATCCTTTGAATGCCAGCAAAGCAATGCGTTCTGTACCCCTCTGGCATTCAAAGGGTTCAAGTTTGAGCTTTAATAACTTTTGAATAAAACACCTTTCAGCAGTGGGACTACTCTTGTTTTATTCTGGGGATAACTCCTACAACATATTTGTTTTATTACATTTTAAGTGATACTATCCCTTTAATTACGGCTATCTGGAAACCTGACCTGTTGGTGCTCCCCGAGGACTAATGATGACAATCACTGAGTTAGGCTGAGCTTTGCAAGCTTGTTGTTTTGTGTTTATTTGACCCCCTTGAGGAAATGGGGGGTAGATAAAGTCCTCAGTTTGATGTTGTTAGTGCTCCACCGGAGGAAAATTGGCTTCTGAATTTTCTTGCATTGAACTTCCTGAAACCTGCAAATTGGAAAATAAAAAGGTTTTAAAGTAATATATAGGTCAGATATTGACACAATACTTATCAAGAATTCAATGTTAAAGGCTATGTAAAAACAAAACACTGTGCAATTTTACTTGTTAGCATGTTTTTAACTGTTTTTCCTATTTGCTACACTAATTTAGTTGCATCAAATCATACATTGTATCAGTTTCTATATTTGAGCCCTAATCCTCTATAATAATTGGCTAAATGTGTGTTTGTCAGAAGCCGTCATGCGCAGTAGAGGCGGCTGTGCACGCTGCAGTCATGCACAGTACAGACTGCCTATGCAGCGGCTCATAACGGAGCAGGGCTCCAAATTCAGACTTCGGTGCGCAGAGAGGACTATGGTCTGAATTCAGAGCTCCCCCGTTCCATATCAGCTGCAGTGCAGGCAGTCTCTACTGTGCATGACTACACCGCAGCCGTTGCTGGGTGGCACTGTGGCCTGTGTACACGGGCTCTTCAACTAGTACTATATAAAGCCCTGTCAGAGTTCAGAATCATCCCACCAATCAAATTAATCCGATGGATGCTGGAGGTGTCTCTAACACAGCACAATACACTAGAGATGTCTCTAGCATCCAAAGGGTCAATTATTCTTCATTACATTAACCCCTTGAGTGCCAGAGGAGTACACAACAAACTGATATCTATGATATCATGTAGGTAACTTCCTACTAACTGAAAAAAACAGAGGGGTCATGAGAATAACTCCTTACAGACTACAAGCCCTGTAATATTATGCACTTAACGTCCTGTAGATTGCAAAGCCTATGGTGTCATGTAGATAACTTACTGTACATTGTCTTGTTTACACACTTTTTGCATTTACATTTTGACTCTGTATTGCTCTCATAGACCTTCCAAAATTAGTCGTGCCCACCTATTTTTCCAATATTTATATCATTTAAAGTTTAAAGGGATAGTAATACTTCGTTTTATCTTTATTTTATTTTGTAGGCATTAAAAAAACATGAAGAATGATATAAGTCTTATCTCTCAAACCTTTATGGTTTAAGAGATATTCACAAGCAAAGTACCCCCCCCCCCTGTTTAGCCAGATCAGAAGGGAGATGCCCAGGTAGACTGCAGAGAGGGACAATCTTCAATTAAGATAAGGGAAAAAGCTGAAAAACTTGTCAAGGGGGGAAGGGCTTTCATTGTTTTCATACAAAGAAGATTGTCCCCTTCTGTTATCTGTCCTGTCATACAACCAGACTCACATCTGAGAAGAGATGGCTTACACTAGGAAAAAGGGGTGGGGAGGGGAACTTTGCTTGTGAATATCTCATAAACCATAAAGGTTTGAGAGATAAGACTTATATCATTCTTCATGTTTTTTTAATGCCTACAAAATAAAATAAAGTTAAAACTAAGTATTACTATCTCTTTAAATTGTATTCACATTGTACAACCAACATTTTCAGACTAAGTAGCTCACATCAGAAAAGAACATTTTATGTAAAGATTATATTTTAATATGTGTGAGAAGAGAGTCCTGTTCAATGTGCTACTCTTTTCCACAGCTCACATGATAACATGATAACACAAGCTTGCACTCTGTGATTTACATAGAATATGTATTCTAAAATATGGTGTGTACAAATATACAAAATCTTTCCTGTATTGTATGATTGAATACAAATATTTTTGTTTCATTTATTACTATGTGAACGATAGGGAAAAAACTGTATTTTCTTGCTCATTTAGCAATTTGCCTTTTAATAAATACACTTCAAGGGATAGTAATATTTCATAAAAACAACAGCTCCAATTAATCTTCATAGTATTTGGGCCATAGAGAGCGTTATTTCAATACTGTCAGAGCTGTAGTTCAAGAGTAATTGAATGACAAAGTTTCCCCCTCCTGCCCCTTTTACCTAGTATAAGCCACCTCCCCTCAGATGTGGAATCTGATCCACAGACCAGACTGCTCACAGCAAGGGACAATCTTCTTACTGTGAGAACAATGAAAACCCTATCCCCCTTGACAGTTTTTTTCCTTATGCTAATTGAAGATTGTCCCTCTCTACTATGAAGATTAATTGGAGCTGCTTAAAGTTTGAAACGTTACAATCCCTTTCAGTGTTTTCATCCTAACAAACTTCTTGACATGTGAAAAGTGAAGTAACCTGTGGAAAGGACGTGCTGGGATTATGGAGTTCAATCATAACAAGCGATGGAATGCGGGATTCTGGCATTGACCTGTTGTCTTTCTTCACCAGTTTCGAACTCTGAACTGCAAAAATGAGAAGCATATTTTTTATGACAGGTTGTATATTGTATATTGGTAACAATTTGAGGTTTTCTAGTACAGTGTCAAAGAGCAACTATCCTGTTTTTACCCTTAATCATCAAGGGTAAAACGTATTGATTAATTGGAGGCTGCATCTCACAACTGTGGTTTATAACAGTGTTTGTGAAGGTTAAAATCTGTCTCCTGCAGCTGTTTTCATGGCTTTGGTATAGCAAGTGAGTCCAAGCCTTGAAGTCTCAGGCATCATTTGCTTCTGCAGTGCCTCATTAAATTATAATTGACTGAATTCTACTCCACCTATTACCAGTCGTTTCAATAAAATGCAATATGGGCTAGTTCAGAAGGTGAAATTCAGTTTTTAGTCTCAGGTTCACTTGCAGGAACAAACAAGGGAAGAATTTTTTTGTCTGACTTCCGAATCACCAAAAAAAGGCACAGATGGGCTAACATAACTTCTGAGATCCATACACAAAGTAAACATGGAACATCTGTGTTAATGGGATAGTAATACTTAAAATTGAAAAAAAATATGTTGTAAGGTTTATCCCCCTGAGTAAAACAAGGGTACTCCCACTGCTAAAAGGTGTTTTATTCAAAAGTTATTACAGCTCAAAGTTGAATTTTTTTATGTGCAATATCACAGTGGCCTGAAACTGTACAGTGGCGCTGTTGCTACACCATCCTATGGACAGCTCTGGTCCCCGGACCATAAATCTTCATAAGATGGTGTAGCAACAGCACCTAAAAAATTCAGCTTTGAGCTGTAATAACTCTAGAATACAATACCTTTCAGCAGTGGGAGTGCTCTTGCTTTACTCAGGGGGATAAACCCTACAACATTTTTTTTTATATATTTTAAGTATTATTATCCCTTTAAGCCATCTAGGTCATAGGAAAAAGTATGTAGGACTCCAGCTGTGGTCGGAATGCTGATGATGGGAATATTAATGCAAAAGGACCTGGAGTACTGCAGGCTTCCCACCTCTGACAAGGAAATACTGCTCCTTATGTATAAAAGAAAACTGGAGAAATTCTGGAGAAAATTGTCTGTACCACAGAGTACAAAGAAAAAGGGATTTTTGTACTTACTGATAAATCCTTTCTCTGTTCTTCTTAAAGGAATAGTAATACTTAAAATGTAAAAAAATATATATTGTAGGGTTTATCCGCCTGAGTATAGCAAAGGTACTCCCACTACTGAAAGGTGTTTTAGCAACAAGTTATTGCAGCTCAGACTTGAATTTGTTTAGGTGTAGTATCACAGTGGCCTGAACTTGTACAGTGGCTCTGTTACTACACCATCCTATGGACAGCTCTGGTCACTTGACCATAAACCTCCATAGGATGGTGTAGCATCAGCACCACTGTACAATTTCAGGCCACTGTGATACTGCACATAAAAAAATTAAGTTTGAGCTGTAATAACTTTTGGCTAAAACACCTTTCAGTAGTGGGAGTACCTTTGCTGTACTCAGAGGGATAAACACTACAATATATATTTTTGTGCATATTAAGTATTACAATCTCTTTAAGCAAACCCATCAACAGTGCAAGCCCATCAACAAAATGCAAGTCAGGTTTCCAATCCACAAACAAATGTGCCTGCCAGACAGAGATGTAGGGACATAATCATAGAACCGGTGCACTCGGGGAGAGAATCCAGTCTCTTCATTCTTCAGGCTTCTATACAGACAGTTTCAGAAAAGCTATTAGGGAACAATCTGATAAAACAAGCCATCCTCCAAAAGAAAGCCAGCCCACCTAATAGGGATTAAATTAACACTTGATTCTGATTTACCTCTAACTAACACACTTGCAGTCAAGTAGGATAATTCCTTAATCCTAATCTGTTGAGAGTTCCTCATAGATTATCTTGAGAACTATTAGTTATAGTAAAAAGTGTGGGAAGTTGAAAGAGAAAGACATACCACTGCAAAATGCTCCAACATCTATGGTTTTAAGCTCTGGCAAATGGCTGTAGTGAAGCTCTGGCAGTCTCATATCGGCCCTGGAAAACTCCCATTTTTTCTTGTTCTTTTGAAGAGGGCTCTTGTCATTAGCAACCTAAGTTCAATCAATGCATTAAAAGATGGATATCAGTCTGTTTTAGTCCTACTGGTGACTCTCAAATCTACACTATAAACACCACTTTACATGTCATCTTAAGAGAGTATATATGAGGATGCTGCTTAGCTTGATACATGCTCAAGTATAGTTATTCTTAAAGGAGAACTATGCCTTAGAAATAAGTGGCTCTTAATTTGTTTAACACATTTATTTACCTAGGTATGTGTCAGTTTAAAAAAAATATATATATATTTTTGACTGATAGGGGACAGGCATGTGATCCTACCTAAGCTGAAACTGAAAGTGTGACTGACAGAAATTAGAGACAGATATATACAAGACAAGACAAGACATCACTCCTCACTCAGGCAAAGACAAGCATAAATTGATGTTGCTGTGCTGTTTTAATGTGTGACTAATTGCATACTGCAGATGTTTTTGAAGCTAACAGTTCTGTTGTATACATTACAGTAAACATCAACACTACAATAATTATGTCCCTAAAATGTGTCAAGGTTATGGGAGAAAGGACTAACAGAAGGAGTGCATATACATGTTTGTCTTAATAAAGTCATTTAAAAAAAAAATGAGTGCGGCCATGGTTTTTGCAGCTTGTGCAACAACTATTGGTCAATATTCTATAAATCCTCCTACAGTAAAAATTAAAAAAAAAAACAATAAGGCAAAAAACAAGGCCTATCTCAAGGAAAAGGCTCAAAAGGAGTAATATACTTGTTTATAAACACAGCCGCCCACAGCAAGGGAATTATTAATAAAGTAATAATTTATACATAGAGATGAGGGGAGCGCTGCACTCACAGTGCAGCCTGCTCCCTCAGTTGTATGTTAACCTTTTGAGTGCCAGAGTGGTACTCAACGCATTGCTTTGCAATGCGTTGCGTACCACTCTGGCACTCAAAGGGTTAACTTAGATCTCAACCATTAATGATGCCCTACTTACTGTGTCCCTTTGCTTTTAGTACTTTTGCTCCACTCTCAGTTTGAAGAAGAGTGGAGCAAATGTACTAATAGCAATGGGACACAGGAGGTAGGGGGTTAACAATGAATGCGATCTAAGTTAAACTGTCTAATAATACTATTTTAATTAAAAAAAAGTTTAAAACACACACAAACACACACACATATATATATATAGGCAAGGTATGTAGTCCATACGTTGCCTATTAACCCTTTGGGTACCAGAGGGGTAGGAAACGTGCTAAGCAATGCTTTCCTACCTCTCTGGTACTCAAAGGGTTAATTGTGGAATAAAAGACAGATTTGTCCACTACATGGAAGTCCATGAGGTGGATGTGGATGGGGTTAGTATGTCCCATATATGCAATATATGTGACATACTAAGGGGGGGGATGTGGAAGGGGGCATTGTGTAGTGCTTGGTGTACTAGTTTTATTGATTTTAACCCTTTGAATGCCACAGGGGTGAGCAGTGCACATCCCTATGGCATTCAAAGCTGTCCATGGTGCTGAAAGCCTTCTCTGTGTTCCCCTAGTGGCTGGGTAGGGAAAAGCACAGAGAATGCTGTTCAGAACTGGAGACGTGGGTTTTCTACTCTTACTTGTGTGCTGTACTCCAAAAAAAATAGGCGTTAGATTTCTGGAGAGAAATGTTGCAATTTAACGCGAGTTAGCCCTAACTCCAACATTTGAATAGCTTTTGGCGTTGTTTGTATATTATCCTCTATGGGTGAGATCTTGCTGTTCTGGCGACGGGCGATGTCTGTTTCAGAACTGGCGTCTCTTGTTTCTAGTAGAACATTTGCATTGCTCAACTGACGTTAAAACCAGCGTCTCCAGTTTTTTCTGGCGACGCCAACATTTGGATCGAGCCCTTAATTCCTTAACATTTAAAGAGATCACCTGAAAGTGAGGTGGAACAGGGATGCTTGTCATTCTGTCCATAAGGGATAGTATTGATCCCTGTGGGGTATGAACAGCTGGAAGATCTCAGCAAAAGATCCCACCGTGGCTTCCAAATACAGCGAACATGGGTCTGATATCCAGTTAAAGGACAAGGCAAGTAGTAGGAGAAGAGAAAATAATATAAATAATTTTAGAGAAGAGGAGTATTTGTTTTATTAATATTGTGGTTCAAACCCATATTAATTTTCTTAACACATTGCTACACTTGAAATTATTTTGGAGCAATGGTACCCAATATTTATTAACCCCTTCCATTGCTACCATGGCACCAGGGTTAATCTTGTTTTGGGATGGGAGTTTCACTAATCATGGTTAGCCCCTCTGTTGCTGGAGCAGTGAGATCACTGTGATCTGGCATCAGAGGGGTTAACCATTTGTCTAGCTGGGGAGACAGCATAGTTTACTTTTTTATTGAAAACTAGTTGAAGAGCCCGTTACATGGACCACAGTGCCACTGCCAGCCGATCGTGGGGCAGTTGTACACAGTAGAGACTGCCCAAGCCGCGGATGATACAGTTCCAGCCAGTCACGTTGCAGTCATGCTCAGTAGAGACTGCCTGCGCCGTGGCTAATACAGAGCTGGATGGTCCTTCGGAGCGCCCCGCTCTGTATCAGCCTCATAACTGGCAGTCTCTACTGTGCATGACTGCAGCACGAGCAGCAGTCTCTACTGAGCATGACTGCGTTGTTACACACGTTTTAGCGAATTATCATATAGGAGGAGAGAGGAGAGGATGTTGGTTAAATGCACTGTTACAGGAAAAGCAAGTTTGCTGAGGTCGAGAAATTTACACAAGGGGAGTTCAGACTGGGGACCTGGGGGGAGGGTCTGTTTTTCCCTGGTTTCCCTACTTGATCCAGTCCAATAAAAGCAGATGATCTTTGCCTACTTGACATGGGCTTTTCCTAGCCTCACTTTGGGGTTGTTTTGGAACATTTTTCAGCACTAAACAAGGATTCCAAAAGCGTGCTATAGGTCAGAATGTGATTGCAGAAATATTTGCCAGATCAGAAAATAGCCGTTCAGCAAATATTTCCAACTGAAACAGAATCTTGGTCTAAGACTTTCTGTTAAACAAGTTAGCAGCCACTTATTCCTTTAGGCATATTTCCCAGTTAATAGCTAGTTTACTTGGTGGGGGTACGTAAGGCCTGTCATTGCTTTATTCCCTTTCTTAAAATGTTTATCATATTTTATTCTTAATCTCAGTGGCACTCCAGTGAAAACATTATAAGAAGATTTGTTCACATAAACTCATTTCACTAATCTAACCAAGATAAGATGAAAATGAGAGATTTAGAGGGGTGGGATTAAGGTTTTACCTTTGCAAACAAAATGAGTTTAACAACCTTTGATTCATCAAATACAAGACACATATATGTTTTTTGTAGTTGTGCTATAATGAACCCTTTGAGTGTCAGAGAGGTATACAATGCATTGCAGTGCAATGTATGGGATACCTTTCTGGTACACAAAGGGTTAATTCTATCTTGGAAGCATCTGCACAGTTTCAGTACACTTTTATGGAGGAGAACTAACAAGCTGCTGTCCGAGGAGAGCCAGTCCTGGTTCCAGAGAACCATACTGAAACTAAGGTTAAAAGGTACATTTCCTGCATAATCAATTTGGGTTTGGGTAGGACAACTAACACCTCCTAAATCCTAATACTAATCCCCCATTAACCTTACTATGGCCAGAAAATCCTAAATACCCCCTTTAGTTTTGCATGGATGTCTTGTCCATGGATACAGATATGGCAGGGGTTAAAAGGCCACAGGACCTCAACCTCTGCTCACTGAACATGGACATCTTAAGATTTTAAAGGGATAGTAATGTTTCAAAATAAAAGCATTTCAAATTATTCTTCATAGCATTTGGGCCATGGAGAGTGTTATTTCAATACTGTCAGAGATGTAGTTCAAGAGTAATTGAATGATAAAGTTTCCCCCTCCAGCCCCTTTTACTGATGTAACACTGCTCACCTCAGAGCAGCAGGGAGTGTCCAGATGGATCTCAGAGAGGGACAATCTTCAGTGAGCATAAAGCAAAACCTGTCAAGGGGGGTAGGGTTTTCATTATTCTCACAGTAAGAAGATCCTTGCTGTGAGCTGTCTGGTCAAGTGACCAGATTCCACATCTGAGGGGAGGCGGCTTACACTAGGTAAAAGGGGCGGGAAGGGGATACTTTATCATTCAATTACTCTTGAACTACAATACAGATAGTATTGAAATAACACTTTCCATGACCCAAATACTATGAAGATTAGAGCTGCTTTTATTTTGAAACATCAATATCCCTTTAAGGACCAGATAGCATGCAGTACTTTGCTACTCAATGCCCTGCACACCATTCTGGTCCTCAAAAGTTAAGCAGGCTCTTGCATTCTGCTCTTGCTTTCAGAGCTGATTACAGAGACTATTTCTTTAAAGAGCAAAATGGATAAGGTCCTTTAGGATTTTCTGTATGTGTGTTATTAGGAGGTGTTAGTTCTCCTTTAAGGAACAGCTAAACACTGAAGATAGCATCATCCAAAATGTTGTGCAAACTGATTCATTTGATTAAAATGAATCAGTTTGCACAACATTTTACCAGGAGGCTCTAATGTCACACTTGTAATAAAGAAGCACAATTTTAATAACATATCAGGATAATGTCCAAGATAACAGCTTAAGGGGATGTTTCAGCATCAACAAAATGAATTACTTTATTTATATCATGCTGTGACAACCCTAAATCAGAGATGGTACATGTCTAAAAGTGTAACAGAAATTGTGTTAATGTAATTGCCTAGTTTGCTCGTTGAAATCTTGTAAGCAGATACTGCATAGTTTGGTGAAAAACAAGTTTGTTTTTAGGAAGTCCAGTTTTTATATATTAGTTCTACATTACTGTGATTGCATTAGTATAAACTCACCAGGGTTGTAAGGTTCTGATTATAATGACTTCCTGTAGAAGGTTTTCCAGTTTTCTTAAAAGGGTTGACATATAATTTACCCTTTTCTTCTCCCCTTAATTGAAAGAATAAAATAGCTATGAGGTTCATAAGAAAGTTAATAACTATATATATATTAAGGATATTTTGTAAAGTTGATCTGCACAGAGTGGATTTTCACACAAATATAACTGACCTGCACTGAAGGTCTACTTTTTAAAATGCTTCTACAACTCTACAAGGCCCACTGAGACTGATGTACAAGTAACAATTGGGGGAGATGCATTAAAATATAATAAAGAGGACATAAGTTATGCATTGAGATAAACTATGGGAGCTGCGGTGGCTAAACTATGAGACTTCAAAATCTCACTTGGGCCTTAGCCTCTAACTCCAGTAGTTGTGCTACAGGGTATTCAATAAAGTGTATGAGCAATATAGTATGATGACAAACAATCAGAACTTTAAAGGAATAGTAATACCTGAAAATAAGTTTATTTTATATTGTAGCCCTTAAAAATCCATGAAAAATGATATAACTTTTATCTCCCAAACCTTTATGGTTTGGGAGATATTCAGAAGTAAAGTTTCCCCTGGAGTGATGTCATTGCTCCACCCTTCAGATTTGGAATCCGGTTGCCTGACCAGCAGTGCCTCTCCAGAAGTGCTGAGATCATGATCTTTAAAAAGAATTTCTTACTTGGAATGGTCTACAAAGTGTGCTTTCAAGCCAGGCACACTTTGTACACAGTTCCAATGAAGTAGTTCTTTTCAAAGATCCTGATCTCGGCACTGCTTAAGAGCTGCCAGTTGCTATGTGGACCGAATTCCAAATCTGTCCACTAGATGGCAGACTTGGCTGAAACAGCAAGGAAAAGTGAACTATACTATATTTTACATATGAATATCTCCCAAACCATAAATGTTTGGGAGATAAGACTTATATCATCTTTCTTGTTTTTTTAAGGGCTACAATATAAAATAAACTTATTTTCAGGTATTACTATCTCTTAAATGTCAACAAACCACATAGCCTGCCCCACAGAATGCACAGGGAAATGATGTGCAATTATATAATTTCCTCTGTGCTTTGTTTAGTTTTTCTGTAGAGGAAAGGAAAGCTTGAAAACGCCTAGAGATCACCCCACCGTCCTCTCCTTGAAGCAAGCTGCATTAAGTGGAGGAATTAGCTTAGTAAATTGATGTTATACAGGGGTAGTGCTAAAAAAGATTTCTGAGTCTGATTGAGTGTTATAGATTCACCTCACATTTCAGTCCCTCTCTGTCACACCGAACAGGTAGTCTGTCACAAGCGAGGAACAGAGAGGCAGGTATCAAGAACAGGCCCCCAAATGCTTGCTTGTATTGATATGGTAGACCCCAAATGCAAGCCCAATAAGGACCAGCAAGAACCGAAGCGACAGAGCATAAGGGAAGAGTTCAGGAAAATGGTCAGACAGAGCCAGAGGTCAGTGCGGGCGGAGAGCTAGGATGGTCAGACAAAGACAGAGGTCAGTACTGGTGGAGAGCTGGGATGGTCAGACAAAGACAGAGGTCAGTACTGGTGGAGAGCTGGGATGGTCAGACAAGCCAGAGGTCAGTATAGGTAGAGAGCTAGGATGGTCAGACAAAGCCAGAGGTCAGTATTGGTGGAGAGCTGGGCTGGTCAGACAAGCCAGAGGTCAGTATTGGTGGAGAGCTAGGATGGTCAGACAAAGTCAGAGGTCAGTATTGATGGAGAGCTAGGATGGTTAGACAAGCTAGAGGTCCAGGGATGAGGCAAGTAGTAGAGGTCAGACATAGCCAAGGGGAACAAGAGACTATGAGCAGGTATTAGTATTACACTAACTTCAGTGGGAGCCAAGATACACTGAGCAATGAGCCGCTGGTTCTCAGGGTATATATAGAGGAGCCCCACAGCATCACGAAGCAGTGACGAGATGACGTAGGCCGAGCCGACACTTCATAATGAGGAAGCGGTGGCTGGCCCGACATACGCGGGGAGGAGAAGATGAACCCCATCAACCCGTCGTGGAGGCGCCTGTCATGGTACGGAGTGCACAAACCCGAAAAGTGGAGTAATTATGGGACAAATCAACTGCACTATAAGGAAAAACGAAACATATACATTGATTTAAATGGAGCATTTAACCCCTTGATTGGGCCTCAAGTAATTGGAGAGCTCTCTAGCATTTAAGGGGTTAAATCAGTGGTAATTCTGAAAATTTTGTTTGTCCCCTACGGTGCAGTTGGTTTGCCTCTGAATTATTTAATTTTCTTTGAGAGAACCACTTCTTAGAGAAGCATGAAAAGAGCGGCCGTCAGATGTGAAGATGAGGAGTCATAAAAAAGGCTTTCTGGTCACATACAATCCCCAATTGAAAGCCCTAAGGAGGACTGCAAAAGTCTTACAACTAAACCTCTATAAAGATGATAGGCTATCATACGGGGGTGCAACTAAGAGTGACAACATATTGTAGATATTTTGTTAAATGATTATATAAAAGAAAAAACCTCAATTAAACCTATGGACATAAAACTTGGGACGTTATAAGCATTTCTAGCTAGGCAAGAACTCTCTCATTGTGAAAAAATTGAAATTATAGAGGTAATAAGTACCTGACAGGGAAACCTGTACAGGGAGGCATAAAATATATTAAGATTATAGTGTCTTCGTCATATATTGATAAGCTAGGTTGACTCAGTGTACGTTATACCGTCCTTCCATAGCGCAACAAAAGTGAACCTGGCAGAGAAGCTGATCGGGAATGTGAATGAATGGGTGTGTGCATGAGAATCTTTTACTAAGCCTTTGGGCACTTGTTCATGTGGAAATGACTTACTGAAAGAACAGTCCCATCCGTCTTCCAATATCACTTCCAATAAAGTGCAGGAAAGATATCTCCGACAGGAAATCATCTGATCGGAGTGGTATAAAAAATCTTGATCTCTCAATACAGGTTCCAGGGCTCTAAGTAATCCTGTCCCCTATGTAAGTGCTGTTGGCTATTGGTCAGTGATAAGACAAGTGAAAGCAATAACACACTTAACAATACTAGTGGAGTATGATAAGAAGGGAGCAATAGTGAACGATAAGAGACAAGAAAGGAAACAGGTACAACTTATAATAGAGCAACCTAAGCTAGGTTATGAAAGTGATTTGTAATAAATTACAGATAATACTCTGTAGACTCTAACAGAAATTTTGATACAGACTAACACATGAGATGAGTAAAACTATATATCCAGTCAAGCACTGTAAATAAACCTTTGGTGGCTGCAAACAAAAGTATGCTAGCAAATGAAATTAAGTTGGAGAAATACATTATTGTTTAGGCTCAGGATAAACACATATGTATGGAAACATAAGTAAAGATACAAAGTAGGAGCGAATAATTAAAATATCCTCCTAGATACAATTGTTAATGTTACAATTTTCTCCAAAATCTTTGTTTTTAGCGCGGAGAGGCAGGGGTTAATGCTTCTCTATTTTTTTAAATAATACATATAGAGATCTAGCTATTTTAACCCCTTAACGACCCTCGACGGTCCTGGTACATCATGGGTAAAAGTGACTGAATGACCCATGACGTACCAGGGCCATCATGGATTTCAGGGCTCACAGAGCAGCTGCACGCCGTTCGGGGAGCCCTGAGTCAGATTGGCAAAAAAAAAAAAAAAATGCTCCGTGGTCCTTTAGTGACCGCCGTGTGCCTGCGCGGATGGTTGTTAAGGGGTTAAGTAAATAAGAGTAACAGCTAAGTTTTAGCTGCTAGACAAAATGGTGATTCATCCTGAAAACTAGAATGTTGAACGGTTCCCTTTTTTGAAGATAGAGGAATTTTTTGGGTAAAATTAATTCAGGAAAGTCTAAGGTCATCAAATTTTTGGTCTTTTAGATAGTGCACTTCTTATAGCATAAAACGAGCGGGAAGTCAGATGTGAAGATGAGGAGTCATAAAAAAAGGCTTTCTGGTCACATACAATCCCCAATTGGAAGCCCTAAGGAGGATTGCAAAAGTCTTACAACTAAACCTCTATAAAGACGATAGAATAAAAGTAATTTTTCCAGATCCACCACTTATATCATACAGACAACCCCCAAATTTAAAAAAGATCATTGTCAAACGCCATTTGCAACATATCACAAAAATGGAACATGATGCTGTGGAATAAAAAGATGTGAGGCCTGTCCACATATCCAATGCACAACAAAGATAAAAATACCAAAATACACAGCAATATTATTAAATTAATGATTCATTCACTTGCTCCTCATCAAATATAGTATATCTCATAATGCCCCACAGGAGATTACTACATTGGGGAAAAAGGACAGACATTGAGGAAAAGAATGAACCTTCATCTCCACACAACACACAAAAAAAGGTTGACACACCAGTTGGCTGGCATTTTTTGGTCCATATCGTAGTCTATAAAATATGAAAGTCACCATACTCAAAGGGAGCTTTAAACACAATGTGAAAGAAAAATCTAGAAAGTTAAATTAATTATTAAATTTGACACATTACAAACAGGCCTGAACTTGGGGATGGGCTTCATGTCTCATTATAATAGATAGAACATCTTGGTATAGAGATTGTATGGAGATGGATCTTGTCAACTCCCATACTAACAGGCTCTTCACACCTCTATGTTAATGAAAATGTCCTTGTTCCCAGGGCTTTTATCTAACCCAATACATAATATATAATATATCTATTCAGACTGTATGTTTACTAAGTTAATTTACCCCCACTGTGTACTCATATAATTAGTTTCAAACGATTGTCATACTCTGTAAATATAAATGCAGTGTTATTTTAGCTTTATTTGTTAACCCATGCCTGAAGAAGGGGCCTTAGTGTCCTGAAAGCTTGCACTTGCTATTCCCTGTTAGCCATTAAAAGGTATCACCTTCATATCACTCTTGTGAGTTTTTTGCTACATTGAATCCCATCTACACGCTAACACAGTACCATCTTTTCTTCTGTTTACCTGAAAGTAACAAGACCTGAGCCAGAGTTGGAATTGGAGTTCACATGAGGAGACATGGCAGTAAAGTTGTAGCAGATTGGAGGAATGGTTCCTCCAGCACTCTTGTGAAGATCCAGACTTTTATTGGTCTCTGTTAGCGTTACATAAGGAACAATCCTATTCTGATTTGTAACCCCATTGTACAAACTGTTAGGATTGGAACATCCATCAATCTTTTCAGCTTTTTCCAAATCAGTTTTCATTATCTTCACTTTTACAGGCTTTATTTTGGAATCAATATTGTAGTCCTACATAAAACATAAAACATTTGAAGATTGTGTAAACTGAAAGTGTTAAAAATCATCACATTATGGGTCACATTTACTAGTTATTTAAGTGATGTCTAAAGGAGAGCACATAGTGAAAAATAGCCAATTAGGGTGTAATTCTAGACCAAACCAACTGTACCATGGGGGACAAATAAAAATTAACATTGATTTAAAAAGGGTTTCTAACCTCTTGAATCCTATAGCGGTCTCTAACTCATTGCTTCTCAATGTGATGGAGACCTCTCTAGATACTATTTCAATCTCATCAAATCATAACTGACTGACAATAAATAATTATATGGTCACATCAAAAAAAAAGATGGTACCAGCAGGCAGCATTGGGGAATTGAGCTGCCCCTGTTCAGGCAACACACACACACAGCTTGACAGGAAAAAAAAAAGTTTATGGTTCTAGACAATATTTATTCTAAAAAATGTCATGGTTGGGATGAAAACCTAAAACAGATTAAGTAATGCATTTGTAAAAATGTTATATATAAAGCATTTAGATGACAATAAAAAC
The DNA here is from genome assembly GCA_037306005.1 of Rhinophrynus dorsalis. Lineage (NCBI taxonomy): Eukaryota > Metazoa > Chordata > Amphibia > Anura > Rhinophrynidae > Rhinophrynus > Rhinophrynus dorsalis. The sequence continues at coordinate 231,342,748 of CM074718.1, read as the reverse complement.
ATGCAATAATCCTATTGGACCAATATGTTTCAAGGCTTTAATGCCTTTTCCTCAGGGAACCAAACCTAAAACAAAAGAAGCTGGCCAGTGGTAAAGGCTATCTTTTAAATTTGAGTATAAGAGGCTCAGTCCAACAAACCAATTAAGGCCACATAACATACCTCCCAACATTTCAAATAGCCAAAGTGGGACACTTTTTTTTAGGTGGTGTTGCTGGGGGAGGCTGATGTGCAGGGCATTACTGAGAAGTTTAATGTTATTTCATGACCTGCTTACACATCTTCCTGTAACTAAATACATGGTTTAGAGCAAGACCAAAGTATTTCATTTACACATACTAATTTATAAACAAACTAGTTTTAAAGCCCGTGTACACGGGCCAACACTGGCGGCGTTGCAGTCATGCTCAGTACTGACTGCACGTGCCGTGGCTGAAATGGAGCGAGGTGCTCTGAATTTAGACCGTAGTCCTCTCCGCACACCTGAAGGTGCGCAGAGAGGATTCCGGTCTAAATTCTGAGCACCCCACTCCGTATCAGCTGTGGCGAGCACAGTCTGTACTGCGCATGACTGCAGCGCTCACAGCCATCTCTACTGAGCATGACGGCTTCTGACAAACATCCTTAGCAAATTATAATATAGGATATGTTAAAATTTAACCTCTTAAGGACCCACGGCATACATATATGCAATGAGAAAACATACGTTAAAGACCCATGACAGATATGTATGTCATGTAATTTAGGGGTCTCCACACAGCTGCACGCCATTCGGGGACCCCTGATTCCATTTCCAGAAGAAAAAAAATGCCGTGCAGCTGGTCCTTAAAGAGTAATGTGCTTTTATTACTGTGGAGAACTGTGGTACACTTATTTACACACCACACCCTGTGAGGGATTTGGGTCTCCAAGAGGGACTTAGAGGGACACTTCGGAGTTATCCAAATGAGGCTGTCGGTAGGAGGAGGGATTGAAAGTTTACCAGCTAACATACCAGGGACTGAATTAAAAGTTAAAAATAATACACAGACAATAGACTCAAACAACATGCACTGAACATATACAAATTAAAAAGGACATGAACTGATCATATGTCAATATTAAGAGGTTTGGCGTATTAGTCCAGAGTGGGCTCACAGAATTCAGCTATAACACCTTCATCCTGCTGCGTCAAAACACGCCAATCCAATAACAATCTCATAGACTATTCCAATATAAAATATGGAGAAAAACTAGAGGCTAAACTATAGATCTATGTATTTAAAGGGATAGTAATACTTCATTTTAACTTTATTTTATTTTGTAGGCATTAAAAAAACATGAAGAATGATATGTCTTATCTCTGAAACCTTTATGGTTTAAGAGATATTCACAAACAAAGTATCCCCCCCCTGTTCAACCAGATCAGAAGGGAGATGCCCAGGTAGACTGCAGAGAGGGACAATCTTCAATTAAGATAAGGGAAAAAGCTGAAAAACTTGTCAAGGGGGGAAGGGCTTTCATTGTTTTCATACAAAGAAAATTGTCCCCTTCTGTTATCTGTCCTGTCATACAACCAGACTCATATCTGAGAAGAGATGGCTTACACTAGGAAAAAGGGGCGGGGAGGGGAACTTTGCTTGTGAATATCTCATAAACCATAAAGGTTTGAGAGATAAGACTTATATCATTCTTCATGTTTTTTTAATGCCTACAAAATAAAATAAAGTTAAAACGAAGTATTACTATCCCTTTAAAAGAAAGTTCCCACTTAAACCCAAAGGGGTGCAGCAGTGTACCACCATGCAATGCACCAGGCATCTCACCAGCCACCCAAAATGCCAAGAGGGACTAAAAGAAAAGGAATAAAGTTAAAGTGAGTGACAGAATGATAGTAAAATAAGATACATCTAAAAGCCCTATTAAAGCAATTATAATCCTACATTATATTATGTACAAATGAACTTGAAACATATAGTAAGCAAACGATATAAACCAGTCATAGCTAATAAGAGGCCCTCCATCTGCTCCAAACTTCAGTTTCCATCATCCCTGCCAGCTTAGCCTGGATCTGCTTCCATATTTTAACATGAATAACCAGGTACAAACATTTAATATGTATTATTTAACTTTTATTCATCCTTCTCAAAAGTTTGCTTTTGCCCCTCAGTTAGGTATTCACAACTCCAGTATTATGTTATCACATATGTCATCAACAGTCTCTCCTCCTATCTAGCGCAGTAAACAGGTTCCAATGTACCCAAGTTCCATTTCCCTTCATGAATGGATAATACAACCTAAGAGTAACTGATGTCCACAGTGCTACTGCTTTGGGGCTGGGCTGGCTTCCTTCTCTCAGTCTCACTACTGCTTCACCAAAACCACATAACATATCTAAGTAAGCATATCAGAAAGAGGCACAATAAGGCAGGAAGAGGTTAGAAACCACCCTCCCACTAGTCAGACATTGGAGATGACAGCATTTGGGAGGTATGTGATTTCTTTTTATGCTGGTCAAGTCATTCCAGACCCTAAGGACACCCTCAAACATGTCATGGTCATTCAGAGTGAATAAAGAGTGATATTCTGAGGAAACCAGGAAGGCAGCATATTTGCACACAAAGGGGTCATTTTGTTTATATTTATGAATAAGGCCATGTACTGTGGAGAGTAGCAAGGAGCTGGGGAGGCATGCTCTCTCACTTACTCTCACTGTGCACAGTTAAGCTTGTATTAGTTCACTGTGATTGGCTTGCCATCAGGCAATCACAGCAGTGGACAACCAAGACACACCAGAGCCTTGGTCATCACTGACTGTGGAGACATATTCTCCATGTTAGAAAAATAGCAGAATAATTTTACAGCTGAAGGAGCCTGCAGCTAGCACTATTTTGATTATTTTAGTGCATTGGTGTGTATGGGGATTGTATCCTGAAAATCTGGGAAACCTCAGGTTGACCACTGCCCAGCTCTGCCTTAGTGCTTGAGCGGTGTCACAACCCCTGCTCTGCCCATTCATTATCCTGGGTCTGTTACACTTTTGATTGGTAATTGGGAGAATAACCTCTGGTATTGAATCTACTATACCCAGCCCTGATGGAATGCAGCAGCCCCAGGCCCAAACATTGATCCTGCGGACAGGTGGGCAGTTGGTTCTACTGGTCTGTAAACTCCAATAGTTTATTCTTCTTCATCAAGCAAAATCAGCTATTGAGATATTGAAACAGACTAGAGCACACATCACAATGAATAATCAAACGACAGGCTGCTGGAATCTGATGTATAAAATAAAATGTAAAACATTATAGCACTCAGTACAAGCTCCCTGCTCTGGATGGCTTCAAGCAAGACACTGCCTCCTCACAAGACCAATTTGTGAGAGAGTCTGCATAATTTCATGGGGTGATACAGCACACCTCCCAATGCAAACAGTGCCTAGACTTTGCACATTAGAATGAAGTGCTGCTGGCCCTATAGAGCCATAATATCACAAACTGGCAGGTCAGCTCAGAGCAGAAAGACTAATAACATACAAGTTAGGATTTTCTGAGTATGGAGGCCTTCACAAAAGTGCAGAGATGGTATAGGCCTATTCGGGCACTGGGCCCTGTCACAAGTGCACCCTTTGCACCCCCAGTAGTTACACCACTGGTGTAATGTGAAGCATGTTGTGACAGAACCCTCCATCACTGGGGCTCCTGGAGGGGGCTGAGGGCCAGCCTCCTGCCTACAGACTATGGACCTGGCCTTGGAATGGGGTATAGCTTCCCCCTTAGACAGATCACTGCCTTGGGCTCCTGAAGGGGCCCCTGATGAAGGGGCCCAGCCCCCACTCTACAGACTGGTACAGGAACAGTGTAGTGTATTTGTTGAGAGAATTATGCTCTGGTCTGATGTTTGTCATTTAATTATGTAGTGATGTAATTATTGGTGTTGTAATCATGGTTGCTGTTTACATTCCTTTGTTCCCCCTGTGGAGACTCCCATTGTATAACTTGTGTATTGTTCCCATTATGCATCTTTGTATTATGTGCCCCTCCACCACCAAACCCATTGTCTTCCCATATGTGGTTTGCAGTCACCTGTACCCTATTGTATTCTAATTTGTGTGGATCACTTGTTATGTGTGTATATACACCCTGTGTGTTCTACAATAAAGCAGTTCTTGTGTTAACCCTACACTGGTGTTGCCTGGTATTTGGGGTAAGCTTGCTGTATCCAGAGTGTGTTCACCCTGCACTGAGTCTTGCCTAAGTGACTGGGTGACTGGAGCTATGATCCTGATTCCTGGCTGGTGGAATTCCTGAGTGTCATCCTGGGCTAAGGAAGCACAGTTTGGTGAGCTACTCAGTCTGAGTACGGGTATCTGTCACACATGCCTTATGTATACAATTATTCTTGTGATATATATAAGTTGGAAATAAATCAATTAAACATTTTAGAAATGCTCTACTAAATGTGCAAAAGTGTCTAAACACCTTCAAAAGAATAAATAATGTTGGTGTGTATACTCTCAAATACATATATAATTGTACATGTGAACATTTAATTGTGTGTGTATATAACCCTCCAACACATTCACTCACATCCTCACTACATCAACTCCAAACTTGCAAACAATTATAAATGCACTAGCCCTCTCACACAAATATACTCCCAAACACATTTGCACACACCCCTAGCACATGCACACTGATCTTTAACCATTTGAGTGCCACAGGGATATGCGTGCATACCCCTGTGACACTCAAAGTGTTAAAACACAATCAACACCTGCACTTCTCATATACCCTCCCATAAAACATGGAAGTGAATAATCAAATATACACTCTAGTGCTTCAATACTCATTAATATTTTCTACTATATTGTAAAATACTATTACCAAGCACATCTCACTCATCAGCACATGGATGATAATCTCTGAAAATCCTCACAAGTGTTAGACTTAACAAATTAATCAGATTAACCCTTTGCGTGCCAGAAGGGTACGCAATGCATTGCAAAGCAATGCATTGCGTACCCCTCTGGCACGCAAAGGGTTAATCTGATAGATAACCAGAAATAACCTAAGCTATCTATTTGTTATATATTTCAATATTATTTAAAACAAAATGTACACTTTAAGCACAATACAAATGATGCTCCCTTTTGATGCAATTGGTTTGCTCCAGAATAATTCCAGTTTCTTATTACATCAAACTCAAAATGTTGTGGAAGGGACAGAGATTATAGCTACGGAGTTAAGAATTTTTTGGTTTTGCTTTTGACTGAATTTATTATATAATATAAAATGTGATATATACCATCAGGAAAGCTACCATGCAAAAGTGCCAATGATTGTGGCCTAGATCACATTGTAGTTGATATGTGTTCTCATTGATTTTATTTAACAGATTTCATGTGAAGTCTGGCTTACATTAGAAATAAATCAATAACCCAGGGTTAGTCAATCTTTGGATCTCCAGCTGTAGAAGACTACAACTCCCCTCATCCCCAACCAGCCAATGTCTGGTTGGGAATGATGAGAGTTGTAGTCTCCAATAGCTGGTGATCCATAGATGGATTACCCTTGGTTTAGGGCAACCTTTCAACCAGAGGTGTAACTAGTTATTGGAGAGTCCTGGTGTAAACATTATTTTGGGGTTCCTATCACAAAAAATAACTTCACAGAGTAGTTAAAACCTATTGGACCATGGGGCCATGTGCCACCTTGAATGCTGGGCCCCAGCACAAATGCACCCACTGCACCCCCATGTAGTAACACCCCTCCTCTCACCTGTATTGCAAGTGCTTTTTTCTCTCCAGGATAATCATCTTTTTCCTTCTTGTAATGTTTTATTTTCTTGGCTTGTGGTATATTGTCCTTAGGGAGATTTTGGAGCTTTGCACTGATTTCCTGGGAGAACCTAAAAGAAGTCCCAAAACAATCCTCATGTGATTAAATGCTTGTTTTCATTTACTTTCGGGCACAAGCACAAAGTAAATGGAACATTTCTGGGGCAAACCAACTGCAGCATAGGGAAACTAGAATGAGCTATCATTTAATTAAAATGGGCTTTTATACTATGAAGGTTTATAGAGGTCCCCAGTACATTCAGAAGTGATGGGCATTCTCATGCAGCTGGTTTGCCCGAGAATTGTTCTGTTTTCTTTCTGCAGTGGCTCTTTTGAGGTTACTCACAGATTTAAGGTCTAGACCAGACCTGTACAAGTTCATTCCTCAAGGGCCACCAACAGGCCAGGATTTAAGGATTTCCCTGATTAAGCACAGGTGAGTCAGTCAAAATGAAAGAGACACTGATTATCTCACCTGTGTATAATCAGGGAAATCCTTACATCCGGGCCTGTTGGTGGGCCTTGAGGACTGAACTTGTTCTGCTCTGGTGCAGACATTTAACTTTGTTCAGGAAACTAATGAGATGCAGTTCTGGCACAAACCAACTACACCACAGGGAACAAATATAAATTCTGCAAATGTCCACTGATTTAAACATCTTGAATGCTGGAGAGGTCTCCAGACCTATAAAATTCAAGGGATTAACAGTTCTATTTAAAACATTGTATATTTTTATTTCTTACCTAAGATGCAGTTGATTTGTCATAAAATGACTCAATTTTCTATTGGTGTATCTATTGGCGCTTTTCTAGGTCACCTGTCTTCTTTCTTTGCCCATGTGAGACTGCACCACTGAGTGAGAGGTGCTGTGAGGCAATGCATCCCATACACTTGGTGATCATACATATGATCCAGGCAACTCATCTCAGTAATCCCAATGAAGTCCTCTCTCCCCACCCCCGCATTGCAGCTGTCTGTATCAGAGTCCTGCTATGTGCCCCAGACTCCTGCACTTCCACGCACTGGCTCTCCATAACTACTTTACCCCCCAATGTTTCTCCAGGACTTCCTAAGAGCTACTTATTTTTAGCCTTTAATTCTCAATTAATCCTTGAGCTGATAGACTAGGACAGTGATAGTCACGTGGATTCTTTTCACATAATTTACAGACAACTTTACAAACGTACAAGGGCACTTTATGTGTGGCGGACAAAGTATCAGAAAACATACACAGGCATTGGTATAGTCTACAGCTCACAATAGGTTACAGGTCACTGACAATGCAGGGGCACCGAGCTGCCTGAAAATCAGCTCACTTTACACATACTGACCTACAATAACGGTTAATATATCTTTTGCTCTCCAGCTGTTATGGAGCCAAAACTTGTGTACAGTGGATTACAGTATGAGATACTTTGTAAACAACCTAATTTCATTTCCTACCATTCCAAATGATTAAAATCTATGCTTTCATTCTTGCAGGCCTGCACTTACACTCTTCACCCTGCAGGTGGTGACACCATGTTATATGACATCTGCTCCCATTAAATACACACGCACATCAAGGGCGGTGACCTCAACAAACGTGGTACAATCTTGGGGTAAACAAACACCATTATAAGGAACAAATGCAAACCCTGATTGATTTAAAAAGGAATTTTAAACTTTTGAAAGCAAAACTGTTCTACCATCAAAGAGTTTAAAGGCCAATTTAAATCAATGGGTTATTTCTTGCCTTTTTCTTTTCTTAATATAGCTGCCTCTCTGTGGCCTCAGGGTACTGGAGAAGTCTATACCATGCAAGGGGTTAAAAGCACCATTTACACCAATGAACTCTTTGAGTGCCAGAGAAGTAAGAATGCATTGCGTACCCTTCTCCCACTCAAAGGGTTAAGCATTGCTTAAAAAATAATTAAGGAGATGGAAAGTCATCCAGTGTAGCCAACTTGAGATAGTTTAAGGTCACATTAAGGCAGGGTGTTAGAGGAGAATGCAACGCAACTTACCCCTCTGGCACTCAAGGGGTTAACAAATGCTGGAATTTTGGAATTATTTAATTTTGTAGTAAATGTGGCACACACGACACAATGCCAGCAGCATGGGGGGGCTTACTCAAACATTTCCATATCCTGGACACAGAACATACTGCAGTGCTACGAATGTATGCTGTCAGATGTTGTACTAAGCGCCCACTGTGGTGCTGCTGTCGGCACTGTAGTGTGTTCTCTGTCCAGGATATGGAAGTGTATGGTGTCACAACTTTGAATAAGCTCCCCCCTTCCCCCGGTGTTGCTGGCATCCTGTCCTTTGTGCCACATTCACTACAAAATTAAATCAGTCCACCATTTATTAACCACTTGCTGAGCAATGCGTTGCATTCCACTCTGACACCGATGGCTTAGCGTAGTAGGTGATGAGTCGGTGTCCTCCGCCTACATGTCCTATGATGGTCAGCAGCCCAGGATATGCATGTTTATGACCCCCACCCCTGTATCCATGAGATGGAGGTGATGGAACTGGTGGGCATAGGAGAGGTCCTGTTGAGGGTGCAGTGAGTGTGTGTGTGTATGTATGTATATGTGTGTGTGTGTGTATGTATCTAAGTATGTATGATATGTGTATGTAAGTGTGCATGTATGTGTGTGTGTTAACCATGTTTTCTTCTTTGTTAAGGCGGATGTTGAAGGAGGGCAAACTCCTTGATCACATTTTGACAGTAGGGGCCAGGGGCCTTAGGACCCTGCCCACTCCTATCAAAATCACTCTCCTCTGTATTTCCCGGACTGGGAGTATAGAGAAGATGTGAATATCTCCGCCTTTCTTCCGCCCCTGGGTGTGTGTGTGGAGACATAGGTTTTTTCACACACACACACACACACACACACACACACACACACACACACACACACATATACATACATTTATTTATAGCAAAATTTCAATAAATGAAAGCACTCACAGGACTTTTGATAGATGAAATGATGTATTGGTTTATTTTATCAACGTTTCGGTCCTCCTTGGGGCCTTTGTCAAGATGCTTCAAGCATCAAATGAATGAGTATTCCAGTGTGTAATAATACATTTTTATTGGACTAACAATACATTTTATGGAGAAGCTTTCAAGAGATATTCTCCCGTTTTTTAAGTCTAAAGTATACTGGCCAATACAGTTTAGACTTGAAAAAGGGAAAATATCTCTCAAAAGCTTGTCTACATAAAATGTAATGTTACATACTGGTATACTCATTCATTTGACCTATAGTATAGTATGCCGGTCTGCACAGTATCTGTCACTGAGTCTCAGCCAGACTCAGCCAGCACAGGTAAGAAGGATCACCTGCCAGGCTGGCTTTTTTTTTTAATTCTCCTTTCTCCAAACACACACACACACACACACACACAGAAAACAACTGGCTGTGGGTACCACCAGTACTCCTATACAGCAACTCCAGTCAGCTCCCTTTCTTTGCTAGTGTGCCTACACTAATACTGCTAGCTAGCATCAACAAAATCTAGCTCACTACCACATACTGATAACATACAGGAAACTGACATCCATTTTTTACTAGCACTGAGGTAATACATAATGAAACTCTCCAAATTGGGGAAATTATATTGTTAGCATTGATTTCGCTGCAATGTAAAGGTGGAAAGTAGCAGAAAAACAGCACATTTTGCTGGTATCCCCACACCCACACCCATTGCAGGAAGTGCAGTTTTTGCATGTTTCTTTTTTGAAGAAAAAATGTTCTCCCATCCCAGGATTGGTTCATTCTTGTAAAATTTAATTTTTGTGAACCCAGGGTGAGGACTTTTTGAAATATGAAGCCTAGGATAATACAGGGTATGCCCATGGTTTTCTAATAACCCACCTTTCTGAGAAATTGTCCTTCCTGAAAAGGTCATGCTGTAACAATGTTGCACAGGACGGTCTCTTCTCTTGGTCAATTTGTAAGCAGTTCTGCAAGACAAATGCAGATTTTATTTAATGGGTCCATCTCACTAGACAGACCATGGATGAGTTTTTGAACTAGGAAGCTGTTTACAAATATAATATTGTGGAAAAACAGTCCATAAATATCATACAGTTTTCTCAGGTTATAGTTAATGAAATATTACTGCAACATTTGAATTGCTTTGTGTAAGTAGCTGAATTTCTGAAAATAAAATCACATTTGTGTTGAAGGCACAGCTCCAGTATGCACTAATATGTCTTCACCATCATATTCATGTCAATCCACCACCAATCCACTGTCATCTGCATGAATCCTCCATGCCTTTGACAGTTTTATAATTTTTCACCTAACACATCAAAAATGGCTCATTTCCATGTGGGAATGAAGTTTAAAGAGCCACTGTCATATGCATGTGTGTGTGTATATATATGTTAATGTGGCTGTTTGACACATGCACTAAGCTCTGATAGCAGCCTCTGCTGTCATAGTTCACAGTCCCAATCTCCCCTTGCATACTTAATTCTTGCCACACTTCATTCTTGCTTGCCACACATCGCCATACACACATTGCCATATCATCGCCTCTTACTGCATTTCCCCCCCTGGAGCTTGGGCACACCTAATTTATTATTACTGTGTTGTGCAGGCCATTATCATTAGGGAAATTAGTTCTGAAATGAGTATTAAACCATTATTTGCCCCAGGCAGCCATAAGACCCGGGGCTGTTGTTTTTCAGTCATTATTTATCAATGCCCCTGTTGCTTTGTGTATATGGGAAAACTTGCTGGTTATGCATTATTTACTTGCACCATGGTCTCAACATAATAATCTGATGGATTGGCAATTATAGCCCCCCAATGGGTCAGTAGGTGTTGAATTCTTGCTCTGCCAAAATAAAAAAATTAAAATTATTTAGATAGCAAAGTGTTTGATAAACATTGTAAAACCCCAGCTAAATACCACTGCTTTACAAAATGGCTTTTTCCAATTATTTTTGCCATTTAGCTCTTTATCCCCTATAGTGCAGATGGTTTGCTCCAGAACTGCTCAATTTTGCTTTTACACATAAGACCCATCATCCATAACCAGGCATTGGGAATGATGGGAGTTGCAGATTGGCTACCTCTGAAGCTGTGTATTTTCAAACACAGCTGAAATTTACCTTGGCTAAATCTAATATTAGAGGAGACAGTTTGGGATATCGCTTTTCAAGAGGTTCAACGTCTTTCATTTCTGGCAAAGTCACCCCAGCAAATAGTGGATTCCTGTAGAACAGCTCCTGGAGCCGGGGTGTTAAATTACCTGCAAAGTAGAAATGTGTTAAGCATTGAATTGCAAGGACAAAAACATTTACAGTAACAATATTACTAGTTAGCAACCAAGTCTCTTTTTGACATCATGTTAAATGTTCCATGAAACTATTGTAATTGCACATTACATTAGACATGACCAAAAGGACAAGGCACCATAAACAGGGTGATTTATAGTTGTTAGAAATATGACTCTAAAGAGACTGATCATTGACAGTATCTGATTCCTTGTGTTCATTCTGAGAAGGATAAACATTACCATCTAACGCACATTTACAGTACACAGCAGGAGCATATACCCCTTCCTCCAGGCTCTGTATTCCATTGTAAGTAGCAATGCAATCATTAAAATGGACCTTCACCTTAAAGTGATAGTAATGTTTCACAAAAACAGCAGCTTCATAGTATTTGAGCCATAGAGAGTGTTATTTCATTACTGTGAGCATTGTGGTTCAAGAGCAATTGAATGATAAAGTTTCCCCCTCCCGCCCCTTTTACCTAATGTAAGCCCCCACTCCTCAGATGTGGAATCCAGTCCATAGACCAGACAGCTCACATCAAGGGTCAATATTCTTACTGTGAGAACAATGAAAACCCTGCCCCCCCCCGACAGGTTTTTCAGCTTTTTCCCTTACCTTAACTGAAGATTGTCCCTCTCTGCAATCTACCTGGAGACTCCCTGCTGCTCTAAGCTGAGCAGTGTTACATCAGTAGAAGGGACGGGATGGGAATAATTTATCAATCAATTACTCTTGAACTACAACTCCGACAGAACTGAAATAACACTCTCAAAGGCCCAAATACTATGAAGATTAATTAGAGCTATTTTTACTATGAAACATTACTATCCCTTTAACTGTTTGTGTGCCGCACTGCAGAACGGTTGATATGTTTACTTAATGTCAAAAGAGCACGAAAACTGCCTTTATTTTGTATTAACAATTTGTTGGTTCTCTTTTTTTTTTTTATTTACAATCTTTAAACTTTATTTGTTGGTGCCACAGTCTGTCAATATGCAAATTAGTTCCTGTGCTGGGCTAATATTAGCTCATACTGTGCTATGTATGAATTTAGGCAGAGACCACAACTGGGGTCATTTCTAATATCACAGTGAGGGGGTATGTTTTGCTTTAAAAGTGCCACACCGCGCCATTCTAATTATCTGTAAAAGAAACTAAGCAGTTTTTAAAGTGACAAGCCCACTTTGAAAATAGAACAAAAGCTCATTCTTTTTTTTTTTATAACATTTTTTTATTCAGACAAATGGAATGTTACAATGCACAACAACTGGAAATAACACAGTCAGCCAGTATCAATAATACAGGTGTATATGAAAATACAACAGCACAATATTTATCACACGGAACGTAGAAAATACAATCATAAACCTAAAAAGGCGCTGATAGACACTTTAGGACATTGAACGTGTTAGTATTTAACAGTAAATGTGGGAGAGGGAAGGAAGGAGAGGGGATATGGCAGGGGGAAAAGAGAGAGAGAAGAGATTAGGTTAAGTAAAGAAACAGAAAAGCAATGAAGACAAGAGCGGAGAGCATGAGAAAGGGACAATAGTAAAAGTAAGAATAAGAACATGAGAAAGAGAGAAAAAATGCTCGAGAGTCCGAGACCCCTCAATCCAAGAGCATGCCATCAAGAAATTCAGGAGGTATGGAGAGAGGCAACATCTGAGTATATCCAGCCCGAGAGGAAGGTGGTCAACTGATAAATGTAGGAGGATTAGAGTCTCTACAGTGGATCGGGATCAAAGATTTGGCTGCTGACAACATAAGCAAGAGGATGAGTTTCATGTGAGGAGGGAGAGTAGGGAGGTTTGTAAAGAAAATAATTTGGAGGGGGTCCATATCAACCTGGGTGTGCAGTGATTTGTTAATATGAGATATGCACCAAGTCCAGAAGGACTGAAGTAGCAGGCAAGTCCACCAAATATTAAGGTAAGTTCTTCTGGACTGAGAGCATCTCCAACAGAATGATGACTTAGACAGAGAAATCTGATGCATCCTGGAGGGAGTATTGTACCAGCGGTATAGAAATTTATAGTTAACTTCCAGAATCTGAGAAGAGCTCAAGGAAGGGGCAGTAGATCTCCAGATGTCCAGCCAAGATTCTGAATTAAGCGTAGCATTCAGTTCCCACTCCCAGGCAGAAATGTACGATGGAGCTGTCGATGATAAAGACTTAAGCAGAATGGAGTAAATTTTACAGAGAAAGCCTCTAGCAGGTCCTCGGAGTGTGCAGAGCTCTTAAAATAGAGTAAGAGGGAAGATGTCTACAGCACGGATACTCCTCTGTGATAAGAAATGCTTTATGTGTAAGTAAAGCCATATTTCAGAGGGTTGGAGAGAGTGATCCTCTTGGAGGCATGGAAAGGAGGAACTGGTAAAGAAGTCCCTGGATTGATTCTGGGGCCACCTGTTATTTCATCGATGCCGAGTTTGCTGCCAAGCACTCGATTCCCATGCAGCTCTGATTGTCTCCTCTTGCGATTGAAGCCATTGATGGGAGACCCCTCAAACCCTTACTGTGCACGTGGCTACAGCACGGATACTCCTCTGTGATAAAAAATGCTTAATGCATAAGGTCACAGCCATGGTCCAGAATGTGTAAGGTCACAGCTTGTCTATATCACCAAGGAAAAAGTAATTTAACAGAGGCAGAGTCTAGGGCTTTACAGTGGATACAAAAGAAGAAGTACGGTCAAACCAGCTAACAACAGTGGCAATATAGTGATCATGTCCATTTAGCAGTATGAACAAGAGGCCTTACTCCAATTGAGGAATAGTAGTCACTATAAGCCCTCTTGCCAGATCTGACCTGTGTATGTCTGAACACAACTGAGAGTGCTGCTGTATGATGTAGTGGAGAAGTGAGCTTTATCCAGGAAAAATGCTGAGAGGTTGGTCTTAGACCATCCCCAGAGACCATTTGTTTAATAAAAAGGCTTTTATTAGATGAATGCCAACTTACGTCTTCTTCTTTATATTGCCTAACTTCACCATAGGGTGATAAAAGCCCCCATATAAACCAAGGAGAATGTTTATTTCACCCCAATGTTGCAGTTGGTGTCTTCCGATATTGTTTCAGTTTTTCTTAGCACATCAGCCTCAGCGAGGTGAATGTCCAAATTTACAAGTGCCATTCCAAAGGCATTAGCCTCTAATGTCAGTGCTTGCACGAGAGTATGATCTCTGCGGGGCACATTGGCGGACAATCTCCACCAGCATTAGGACTTTGTTGCCAGCAAGTTCCTTACTGTTGTTTCATAGCATACACAGTAAAATGGTGTAAAATAATTTAATTTCCTCTACGGCTTGTTTAACAAATTGCATTAAACAACACTTACATTAAAGAAATACCCCATAGACTACCCCATTGTTCTCACCTTGTACCAACTGATGTTACAGGGAGAAAGTTTGGTTAAAATAGTAATCTAGGGTAAGGCAGGTGTAAGGCCTGGAAATTTATTCCAGCTCCTGATTTAGAATGGAATTGGAACAGGACTGTGTGACCTACCACATCATGTGAGATCCAAAAAGCTGTCTATTTTCTTATAAATAAAGATCTATAATGACTTATTTATTGGTATACATTTAATTGTTCTATTCTTCTGTGCCTCCACACTATCACTATGTATACTTGTTTCATCTATGTGTCCTTTTTCCCTTATTTCCCTCCTTGTGGCCAACATTTGCTACTTTTACCTCTCTGATTCCCCATTTTGTAGTCTGGTTTTACTCATCACATGCCCCTCTTTTTCCCTCTCTTGCATCTCTAGTTACCCCTCTTTTTCTGTCATGAGTCCCATGGTGCCCCTCATGTGTCATTTCATTAACCCCCCAATATCTAGCAAATTTTGGGGGGAAGGAGGTTTCTTTATATTCATACCCTTTTTTTCATTAAAATCCCTAGTTTGAGAGGTCTCCGTATATTTTAGAAAATAGAGTACTCTACTGGAATAATAAACGAATAAAACAAAGCATTACTTTTACTTTAAGGTGTTGATTTATTTGTGATGATAAAAGACCCTTACCTTGGCATTTAACGATATGGAACAACTGATCAATATCAGAATCTCCAGGGAAAAGAGGTTCCGCAGTAAGCATTTCTGTCACTAGACAACCAATTGCCCAAACATCAACAGCTCTAAGGTAAAAAATATTAATTGAATTAAACCCCAATATAACATAGCAAATGCAAAGAAAAAATGCATCTCAAAATGAGTTAACCCTGGATGCTTTTGAGACCTCTTTAGCATCTAGTCGGGTACTCCAAATGGAGGCAAATTTCACAGGGAAGGCTTTAAAGGGCAACAAGCATTAAACATAAGTTAATCCTCAGTCACTTACAAGTAAAATGTCAGTACAGCAGCAATATAAAGTTACATCCCAAGTACACAGGTCTGCCCCAGAATTATTACCCCACCTCCTGCAAAAGCTGATGCTGCCAGTGGCAGCCTCTTTTCTGTTGGCTGTGCAAGTAGAACAGATGTCACAGAAAACAACAGAAGCTCACAGCACCAGCCCTGGGATGGAGAGGCTAGATCAGTAAAGTGAGGTCTGTAAATTTATAATGCTGTTACTCATAGAACGGAGAGCAGAATCATGCAACTAAAATATGAAGGTGGTTTAAAAAAATATTATTTTGGGGAGGTGGTGGTAGACAGATTCTGTACTTGCAGATGCTGTAGTTGCTTTAAAAAAGTTCTTATTACAGTTTGTTTCAAAGCAAATAGGATGTTGATCCAGAGACATATCCAATTGCCATTTGGAGTCAGGAAGGATTTTTTTCTACCCACTTGGGGGCTTAATTGGAAATAGCTTCAATGGGTATGTTTTATCCTTCCAGCCTCATCAACTATGTTACAATGTTAGACTGTCAGTGATTGCTTACCCAGAATGAGGATGTTGCAAGGCGGGAGTGGGGGGATGGGAAAGAAAAGCGGCCTAAATAAAGAGATCAGTCCTGACAGAAAAAGACAGGACATTGGCAGGACATCCAGGGAGATCATATTTTAAGGAATTTATTGTTTGTGGAGAAGTATGCTGTTTAGGTTTTTTATCAGTGAGGATTTCATATATCTTGTTTACTCTTATTAGTTGACCTTTAAGAATATCTCTACTTGACCAATGATAGATCAGTCAAGATATAAATATTATCGCTTTTGCTTATGTAACGTTGGTCTTTAGGGGGAATTTTACCTCAGGAATAAGTGGTACTTAATTAATTACCTAGGCAATTGTCCTTGATAAAGTAATTACAAATATTTATACACTATTTATATACTCTTTTTGTATTTGATCTCTGTTGTAATCTGCTGCTAGTTGATTTCAGTATACAGTCTGATAAAGACTAATGACCATTATGAGCCATACAGTTCTTTTTATGACTGTTGTTTTGGTGGAGAGGTGTAATACAGAGACAGGCTTCAATAGAGAACACTATACAAAGGAAACTGCAGTCATAATGCAAAAATATATAGCTCAAGAATGATCAACCTGATGCCCTCCAACTGTTCAGGACTACAGGTGCCAACAATAATGATGATGGACACTGAAGTCCTTAGCAGCTGGAGGGCCTCAGGTTGGCACTCCCACCATAGATACAACTGACAACTGCAAGAAGTATACTAACGTAGGTAAACATAGAAACATAGATTTTAATGGCATATATTAGTCAACTGGTCCATCCAGTCTGCCCATTTTCCTATCTAATTAAAAAAGCACAATCTCACTTAGCTCTTGGAACATACATATGTCTATCCCAGTCTTTATTAAAAAGCACAATCTCACGTAGCTCTTGGAACATACATATGTCTATCCCAGTCTTTATTAAAAAGCACAATCTCACGTAGCTCTTGGAACATACTTATGTCTATCCCAGTCTTTATTAAAAAGCACAATCTCACGTACCTCTTGGAACATACTTATGTCTATCCCACTCTATATTAAAAAGCACAATCTCACGTACCTCTTGGAACATACTTATGTCTATCCCACTCTATATTAAAAAGCACAATCTCACGTACCTCTTGGAACATACTTATGTCTATCCCACTCTATATTAAAAAGCACAATCTCACGTACCTCTTGGAACATACTTATGTCTATCCCAGTCTTTATTAAAAAGCACAATCTCACGTAGCTCTTGGAACATACATATGTCTATCCCAGTCTTTATTAAAAAGCACAATCTCACGTACCTCTTGGAACATACTTATGTCTATCCCACTCTACATTAAAAAGCACAATCTCACGTACCTCTTGGAACATACTTATGTCTATCCCAGTCTTTATTAAAAAGCACAATCTCACGTACCTCTTGGAACATACTTATGTCTATCCCAGTCTTTATTAAAAAGCACAATCTCACGTAGCTCTTGGAACATACATATGTCTATCCCAGTCTTTATTAAAAAGCACAATCTCATGTAGCTCTTGGAACATACTTATGTCTATTCCAGTCTTTATTTTTAGTTCCCTTAAAGTATTAGTCCCTTATTTATGGTTATGACATTAAAACTTTGCTTCTTAGTTATACTAGCCACATCTCTAAGGTTTTAAATCTCCTAATATATTTCTTACTTTCCATAATTGATGTCTCCAACCAACAGCTCTGGTGCCCTGTACCACCTTGTTGCCACATAGTCAGTATAAACCTCTCCAGGGGCAGCCAATGTACGTGCAAATCCAAAATCACACACTTTCACTATACCAGAGTGAGATACCAATATGTTTTCTGGCTTTATGTCTCGATGGATAATCTGAATAAGAAGAAGAAGAAGAAAAAGGAGGGGATGAGGATCAAGCAAAGCATATTGTCAAAATTTGTGTAAAAAAACAAATCCCAGACACTTTTCCACTTGGCAGTCACATGACAGAGCATCACCACTGATCCATAGTACTGTGTAATGTGATGCCAGGAGAGATAGCAGATTAAGTAGGAGCTATACTGTAACAGCAGAACAGACAATACCCACTCTAAAATACAACAATTAAGTATATTGAATGATGATGATGATATTATTGAAATGGTTATATATCCCAATGTATCAAGTGAATATGGGGCCAGACGTATCATTATTAAATGTGAGACTTTCAGTAAACCCCAGATTCTTCAGCAACATATTCAGCAGTTCAGCTGAACTAAAGACAGTCATCACTTCAATTCAAAAACAGACAGTATGGAATAACATAAATTGTTAACAAATATGTAGGATACCCAAGTTCCAACACAGATAATCACTTCCATTTAAGGGTTAAATATGCCATATTAGTGTTAGCCAGCCTTCAGGTATCCAGTTGTACAGTTTTATATGTATATATACGGAATAAAAGGATCCCACTCCGGTTACTCATAGTCACCTGACATTACAAGATCCAATCATCAAATAGTAGAAAAGGTTTTCAGTGAAGATCAGACCATGAAAAAAATGTTAGGATAATATATTTCTGGATGTTATAGGTACATAAATGTTGATATGACCAAACTTATAGAAAGCAACTGAGGACCAGTTTTTCTAAGGAAAATAGTATCCATTTGATCGATGTAACAGAATGCCAGCTGTTTTTATCACAATCGCCACCTCTCAGTGGATATATTTATAACATCTGGACATGTTAACAATTTATGCCATTTGTTCAGCTGAAATTTTCCACCATTGTTCTAGAGAAACATAGGGCTGTATGCACTATGAAAAAGTGGTGCAGTTCTGGGACAAATTGACTGCTCTGATAGGAGCAAATACAAATTCCCATTAATTTACATAGGTTTTATCCGATTCATTGTCAGAGGGATCATTGTCATGTCTAGCATTCCAGGGGATAAAAGCCTTGTTTAAATCAATGGGGATTTGGATAATGTTTATTTCTCCTCTATGGCGCAGTTGATGCGGCACAGAATTACTCCACATAAGGATAAAGGGCTAGATTCTATTGCAGGTGCTAACTGTATCACTGCTTTTGGGCTGGATTCTATTACAGGCGCTAATTTTATCACTGCTTTTATCTCCAGTTTTCCCCATAGACTTCCGTAGGAAAATGCTTGCTAAAACGGGTGTTAACATTTAGCACCTGCAATAGAATCTAGCCCTATATCACCAGTTTTCCCCATAGACTTCCGTAGGAAAATGTTTGATAAAACGAATGTTAACATTTATCTCCTGCAATAGAATCTAGCCCAAAATGACCAGACATCCATTTTAATGTGGGGCACATGTTAAATTTCCATTCTGCAGGACTTCACAGGTTGTAATGCAGACTTACAATATGTGCTTAATGAATGCCCTTCATTAAATACTGATCTTGTCACTTTAGAATAAGGCCCATATATCCCTAATCTGCTAAGACAGCAGTTGCACCCCCCACTGAAAAACTGTGAATGTTATCATTATCTTTGCTCAGCAATCTGGTCCTTACATAGTTAAAACTCATATTCCGCTTCTGCTGTACATAAAGTAAATACATGTTTCCCCTATAATGGTACAATTTTAAAGTGGACTTATCACCTTGAATTTTTTTTTTTACATATTTGAAAACATCATTCAAAACTGCCTATGTGTCATGTTAACTAAATTTCGGAAGATGTCTAATTTAAGAAATATTCACATTTCTGTTTCTTGGAACAAATGAAAGTGAAAGTCTCATGGTACTGCACAGAGCATCATTATCATAAGAAACTTCACAAAAAAAATTAATTAGCATATGAAATGTCACTGAAAGGGCTTCATTATCATATGAAACGTCACTGAACAGCTTAATTAGCATATTAGACATCACTGGAATTGTGCTGGCAATGCAATATCATACTTTAGTCTACAGTGCCGAGTATTAATATCTCCCTAACTGTACATTTACTGGTCTTTTGGTTAACATAACACACACAGGCAGTTTTTAATGAAATCTGAAATATGCAAACTTGAGTTTAGGTGGCAGGTACACTTTAATGGCTGATCACTTTACTAGTGATGTTAGGGGGTGGTATGTACTATTAATATATTATTCCATTATATAACATTTGCTAGAAAAATGTTTAATCCTACACCTGCCAAACTCCAGAATGTTCTTTGCTTACTGCTGCTTGTGGCAAGGGAAGGGTGGTGGGGAAGTGTAGGGACATTTTGTTTGCTAGATTTCCTCTGCTCCTTCGTTTACTTTAATTATTAAACAAGGAACAGAAGAAAAATTTAAATCTCCACCATTTTCCCTGCATATTGTAGAGGGGAAGTTTTCAGGGGTTGCTGGAGTTAAAGGTGCACAAGACCAAGAAATAAAATATATAACTTTAAACGGAAGAGCATATGTAAAATAAATTATGATTTATTTAATGTTGTTTGTGCTGTTTGTATTGAAGGATAAGATCAGAATTAATTGAATTGGTATCATGCCCTCTGCTCTTGTATTAAAAAAGAATGGAAGCCCCGCAAGCCTGAAAAAAAGCAGGAATGTCTATTTCATTAGAGAATTTATAAGAATAGATCAGGGGTAGCCAACCTTGATCCTCACAAGCTACCAAAAGTGCTTGTTTTCAGGATATCCCAGCTGGACCAAATGTGGACTAATTAGTGGCTCAGTGTCACTTTAACTGGTCTACCTGTCCTCCATCTGGGATATCCTGAAAACAATAATGTTAGCCTCTGTATTTTTAAAACAGGTGGTAGTGGATTTGACAGCACAGTTTAAAATTCTATTGACTGTGCTGTCAACACCAAAAACCGTGCAAAAATGTTCAATGAGTACACAATTTTCACCCATTGAACATCAACTAAAAATAGTCGACTTTGCTATCCTGGTTTCCAGCACACACTTGTGGTTGAAACAAAGAAAAAGATTAACCCGATGAGTGCTGTTGGGGTATGCAGCACATTATACAGCGTTGCATACCCCACTGGCACTCATAGGGTTAATCCAGAAACAGCTTACCAGTAATCCTGATGTCCAGCGGGGTTCTGGCCGGATTCTTCTTCTTTTCTTTGTTCTGATCTGCGTTCTTCTTTCTAGCGTGAGTGATGACGAACCCTGCTAGAAGCTGATTGGCTGGGAGGTGCCTAAGCCAATAGGAGACTGACAATTTATTTTGAACCAAGACTGGCATATACAAGTCAGTCTCGGTTCAAAATTCCGGCAGTCTGACTCGGGCAATGGCCCAAAAGGTCTCAAGGATACCTCAGTACTGGTCATAATGCCTTCCGCTGTCAGTGGAGACGACGGCAGAGGCAAGGGGGTTAATGAATTTAAACTTTTAAGGAATATGGACACTCAAAGGATTAACTTTAGCATCTTTGGGGGATATTTTTTTTTAAGAAGAAGAGAGCACTAATGGATAATTTTTTTATTTTACAGCAAGAAAGAAGAAAAGAAGAAATAAGATCAGAAGAAAGAAAAGAAGACAGAAGACTGAAGAAGCGAAGACAGACAAGAAGAAAGAAGGAAAGATAAATGAAGAAGCCGAACAGCGGATGACAGGTAAGTGATACATTTTTGGACTAGTTTTAGCGCACTCTCACTGTTTGACACTGTCAAACAGCGACAGTCTGGTGTTTTTTTTCCTTTAATGTTCCCACAATTCGTGCTATTTAGCGAGAGTTGGGGCAACAAAAAACAATAACGAGCATTTTGCCAAAGCGTAAGTTTGGGTCAACAATGCTCTTTTTTGCCATGTACCTCTCCAGCAATAGAATAGCTGAGGTACATGGTTGATTTTTTTAGGCGTTAGTGTTTTTACTGGTAGTAATAGTATTGAGCCCCAGGTTGGCTAACCCTGGACTAGGCTATAGACTAATCCCAGTTCATTTTAGGCATTAGTGCTCTTTTAAAGTCACAATGACAGCAGGGTGTTTACGCCTGTATGCACTAAAGAGATCATTAGCAATGTGTTGCACATCCTTTTGGTTCTTAAAGTGTTAAATATCTATACATTTCACTACTTACGTTGTGATTGTGGCAAAATCCTATTCCTCTTATGATCTGAAATAAGTACTTTCGCACTCGGCTGAAGTCCAGACCATTTGGAAACTGCTCAAGGTCATCCAGCACTGTCCGATCAACAAATTCAAAGACTAAATACCAGCGCTTTTTTTTCTTGCACACTTCTAAAAGGTTTACCAAGTTTTCATGCCGCAGTTGCTATCATATGATAAAAAAAAACAAAAATAAAAATGTTGTTAGAAATTAGCAGCCAAAACACCCTGATATCAAACAGCAGAAATCAAAGTTACATATTTTTGGTCAACATTTATCAAGTTAAAACATGAAATAGTGCAATAATCGATCTATTTATTTAATCATGCCTGTGTCTGTTAAAGGTGATGCTATATTTTAGTTATCAGAACTAAGCTTCTCAAGTTTCCAGTTAGGGAAAGTAGACAGTTGCCCAAGGAGATGTATTTTGAGGGCTCCCTCAACTATTCTGGGTGTGGCCAGCAACATTTAAATCCTCCTGCAGCAGACATCTGCATCTGGTTTATGGTAGCTGGTTTAGTTACCAGTTTAGATTTTATGCAACACATTTGGTGGCACTTAAATGGAAAAGTTGGGTAAAAAACCCTCCACACCAATGGTCTTATAAATAAAACATAGATAAACAATTAAACATCAAGGTCTTAGGCTGATGATAGAACCACTGTACTTATTACCGTACTCTTATAGATCTAATAGAATTATTTAAAACTTGCAAAATCCCAAAATTATAAAAACTTCATATCAATGAATGATAAAAAATAGCAACATAGTAAATTAGGTTGAAGAAAGACACAAGTCCAGTAGTCTGTCCTTCCTAGAGTTCCCGGGACTAGGGTTATGTTCGCTCTATACCCTGCCACTCTCACTGGCATTCTCATCCCCAGGGGCTGTACCTTACCACACCATTGGCGTACTCCTCCAGTCTAGCTCCTAAGTTCTCAAAATATTCCCAACATTCTCTCTCTTCCCCCTCCCCTCTCTTTCTTCTCTTTCCTTCTTTCCTCATTTTCTCTTTCCCTTGCCCTACTAAAGCAGCACTTGCACTGCAGCTCTGGAGCACCTGGCAGTGTAATGGTGGTTCTCTAACTCCTTCTTCTATGCCTGTTTCATTCAATAACGTTGATGTCTCGAGGAGTTGCTGCCTCATTATATTATATTTTTCAATGTACCACCCTTTCTGAATTTGTAATCTTGAATTCTCTGTACTACTGCAATTGTACTATTCCTTTTCTAAATAAAGGTGAAGAGCACATCTAGGGCTGGATTCTATTACATTTGCTAAATGTTAACACCCATTTTAGCAAACATTTTCCTATTGAAGTCTATGGGGAAAACTGGAGATAAAAGCAGAGATAAAATTAGCACCTGCCATAGAATCCAGCCCCTTGAGTCGAGTGTTAGCCATTTTAGGGCTGGATTCTATTACAGGTGCTAATTTTATCTCTGCTTTTATCTCCGGTTTTCCCCACAGACTTCAATAGGAAAATGTTTGATAAAACGGGTGTTAACAGTTAGCACCCGCAATAGAATCTAGCCCTAAGTTCTTTAAACATATCAAAATGATGAGCAGTGTAATTATATTGGGGGACAAAATGACATAATGAATTATACAGAGTGTTGAGTTTTCCAAGATGGATATGTGTCACAGAAGCATACACTATATCCCCATAGTATATGACTGTCATCAGCATCTGTTGGGCATTGTGTTTTCTAAACAGGGACTTAAACAGGATTTGTTTCTAAACTGAGCACATATCTTAGGATAAAGTTTGGATGTTAATTTATCAATATGAAGACAAAAAGTGAGGCTGGGGTCAAGCCATATACCAAGATATTTGTAGGAGTTGACCGGGGCCAAATTACGATTAGACTTTGTTAAGATAGTTAAATGGGTATTACAGAGTTTAAAGGGTCAGTAATGTCCCCTTAAAATGTTTAGAGTTTGGTAGAGGTTCAGAAAAGAAACTATTTGTCACAAATCACCATATCTCTCAAACCACTATGGTTTGAGAAATATAGGCACTGAAAGTTCCCCCCTCCCTCCCCTTCTCCTGAAGTCAGTGCTGTGCTGACAGCAGGAGATCCCAGTCTGGGGACCAGCCAGAGGCTCTGCAGCAGAGCCAAAATCGCATTATTTCAAAAGAATTACTTCATTGGTTTGCAAGCACACTTTGTAGACTGTTCCAATGAAGTAATTCTTTTGAAATAATGCGATTTTGGCTCTGCTATAGAGCCTCCTCGCGTCACACAACTGGAATCTCCTGCTGTTAGCTTTACAGCTGACAACAGGAGAAGGAGAGGGAGAGGGGAACTTTCAGTGCCTATGTCTCTCAAACCATAGCGGTTTGAGAGATAGGATTTGTGGCAAATAGTTTCTTTTTTGAACCTCTACCAAAATGCTAAACATTTTTATGGGACATTTCTGTCCCTCTTTGTATCAAATGCCATTGTGACCATTTTGTCAGTATTTAAGAACAGTTTTTTCTTTTTTATAACTTACCCATCTTTCAACTTCAGAGAAATCATTCTGTAATACTGCCTCAAGCTGTGATACGTTTGGATTTTTAGTGTCGATTCTAGTGTAGTCTGCAGATATGTCCACAGAAGATCCTTTTCAAACCATGGACAGATCATTTTTAAACAGGGAAAATAGAAGAAGGCCAAGAATGAAGCCTTGGGGAACCACACTTGTTACTTTGAGTGGAAGGGAAATATTGTAGAAATAGACACATATTGCTTTATGTCTGATAAATAGGATTGAAACCACTTTAGACAATGATTACCCAGTCCTGAGCTTTTGAGCCTGCTTATCAGAATATTGTAGTCTACTTTGTTAAAATCCTTTGCAAAATCAAGGAAAATAGCTGAAGTAAGTTCACCAGTTTCCATGTCAATCTGGATATCATTGCATAATTTTACGAGGGATGTGACTGTTGACTGATTTGGATAAAAGTGGGGTGAAAAATCTGAACAGTCGTTAATACTTATACAGTTTGTAATTTGATACAGCATTTGCTTTTGTGAAGAGGCACAACTCTAGCCACTTCTCAGGCTTTATGCATATACCCAGATGAGAAGGAAGCATTAATTAGGGATGCAATGGGATGGGCAGTGACAGACGCTCTGAAATTTAGTAACACTGGTTGGTCAAACCCAGATTGTGATTTCATTTTTGGGTTTAGGAGTTGGTCATATATTCCACTATCAGATACTGGCATGAAGTTGAATTCGGCAGTGCTGTTGGATCAGGGGGAAGGTGACATACAATGCACATTTCTACGTTTGTTTTGTGTAATCAGGAAGGTGACACATTCAGCTAAGTAGTTGTTGAATTCATTTAGTATTGATATGGGTCATTGTATAATTTCATTGCCTATTTTTATAGTTGAAGGGTATGAATTGTTAGGGACGGAGTAGATATTTTATATAACCTTCCAAAAGTTGATCAGTTTTGATATGTTACTGTTCAAGTTATCATTAAAATATTGAGTTTTGTCTAAGTTTGTTTATTTTGCGCAGGTATTCCGCAATTGTCTGTATACAGTGTGATCATAGGTGGAGCAGTTTGTTTAAATATTGTCCATAAGGCATTGCTAAAACTGTGTAACTCAAGTAAGTCAGGTATTAAGTTTATGCTATGCCACAGGCAATTTCTTAGATCATTTATGAAGGACTGGAGAGTAAATTCCCTGTTTGCCTTAATTTTGCAAAAACAATAGACTATGAAGTGATAACTAAACACATTTGCTAGTACACATGAATCTTGGATTCAGCTTGGTCAGGATGAAAAGATCCAGTCCAGCAGAGTATGGTTGGATGTTTTTTGATTTATATGTGTAGGGGAGGAGATTAGTTGTGGTAAGTTCAATGTCTTAACAATGAACAGACTCTGACATTCCTTGGGTCCAACCAATTACTATTAAAGTCTCCAAAAACCAACAACTCCCTTTTCTTGTGAAGATGGGCTATGTCTAAAAGGGACTGTGCCGGGGTATTAGGTGGTTGGTAGATGTCATAAATTACAATTTGTTTTGAGAAGGAAGGAGAACAAATTTGCCAGCAATTTATTCATATGTGATAGAGGTATGAGTAATTTATGTGTGCCTCCTTGCTTTGCTCAGTCTTTCCTAAAGCATGAGTATCCTTGAATGGTAATGGCAGTATCAAGTATTTTAGGGCTCAGCCAGGATTCAATAAATATAAGGATTTTTGGTTTGTATGTATAACACCCGCTTTTAATTCATCCATTTTTGGCAGTATACTGCATATGTTGCAGTGGACAAAAAAAGTATGTTTTTAGCACTCTTTACCAGCATTCAGAGAGTAGTGCACATGCGTGGGCCTTGCCCGATTCACTGGCATGCTTGCTGTGATATATTAATATATGTGTCTATAGATATATGGGTGTATTTGGGCACAGAAGGACATCCTTTTTTTAGATCATTTATTTATCTGCCTATGAAGGACCGTATTGTTTATTACCCAACAGATTACACAGTGCATAAGCTGCAAAACTAGAGAAGAGACAATGAAAAAGAAAAGCAAAATACATTTATCAATTTTATATGGCACTAAAACAGTCAGCAACCAAGTCTTCTGCCTCTGAATAAGGTGCTAATAAACCCACAAAAGATGCACCAGAAAAAAAAAATTCTTCCAGCTTCAGTCAGCTTGTTAGCACACGGAAGGATCTTTCTCCTGTTTGCCTTGAAGAGCTGCAGACACTTGTAGTATGCAGCAGGATCTTCGAGGAATATTGGAACCTGGAAGAGCACATCAGGAACCTTATCAATGAGCAGTGAAGCAGAGACATACTGGACATGCCATACCAGCATTACACTTTTCACTTCAGACAAGTCTGCTCTGAGTAGTATGTAAGGCTGCATATATTATTATATATGGAAAAGGGCAGACTGGATGGACCAGGTGGTTCTTTCGTGTCATCAAAATATATGTTTTTATGGTTCAATACTTTTTTGTTTCACTGTTTTGAACTTCTAAGGAGTAGATCAGAAAGAAGGAGATACAAACATTATCACTGAGGAAGGCTCCCTGCTCTCTGCTTAAAGCAAGGTGACAATCTCTAAAAAAATGGAAGCCTCATCCCCAAACCTATACTTGGTCAGTCTTCTATAATCTGAGTGAGGTATGCACCTCCCTTTTTTTCCAGGGAACCCAGTAGTTGAAGTGTCATGCCTAAGGTGATTTTCCAGATCATCCAACTTTGCGTTTTTTTTTGTTTGTTTTTTTTAAAGTTTATTGCCAGTTATGGACACAAACAGAAAAAAAGAATACAGAAAATGCCTTTGATATGTAGACAAATAATGTGAGGGAGTGGGAGAGAGAAGGGAAAGAGGAGTGTGAGAAAAAAAAATCCAACTTTGCTTTTAAACACACAACCTGAGATTTGAGTTGAATAAGGTCTGGTGCTTTATGTGCAGTTACATCATATTTGCTGGACTTGCAAAGATCCTCTTCCTCATTACGTTCTCAGACATATTTCATATCAGCCCTTGGGAATGTTTTTTTGAGCAACCACTGATGCTGTTCAGAGCTTCATGGAATCTAACATCTAAATCTGATATAGAAGAACCTATTGCAGATGTAGTTAGTGCAATATTAGAAAGAGAGGGGTAAGAGGGATCGTTCACAGGCTGAGACCATAATTATTTGTCATCCTGTATGACTGATCCACCTCTTTCTTAGATTGATCCATATAATGGCCTCCAGCAAAATATGAAAAATGTAGTATGAGCAGTGTTATGTATTCAGGTAATAGTAAGCGTGCACCAGAGACTCAGACACATGTGACACCTTCAAAGAGGTGTAGGTTTCACAGAAGGATTACAGCATCAGCAAATGTCAGACCTGTACTCAGTTTGCAGAAATAGGTGTAGAGTGGATATATATATATAGCAATTATACAAAGTTATATATCAAATCCTAGTTGAGAGAGTGAAGGGGAGAAAAACTGCATGATGCATTGCAATGTGTTGGATGCGTCTCCGTCACTCAAAGGCTTCAAGCCTTGGAAGCTAGCTTTGCAATGCACTGGAGTCATGTCCAGGATCCGAGAGATTATACATTTCTCTAAATGACCAATGTTGCTACTAGAATGAAGAGCACTTGGGGCTGCATTCTATTACAGGAGATAAATGTTAACACCTGTTTTAGCAAAAATGTTCCCACTGAAGTCTATGGGGAAACCTGGAGATAAAAGCAATTATTAAATTAGCACCAGAATCTAGCCCTTTATATTTTACACTTTGTAAACAAGATCCTGGCCCTGTATCATAGCTTCAGTATTTTCTTCACTATGTGTAAATGTGTAGCAGCAAAATAAGGACAGTGACAGACACCACTGTCACAAACATACCAGATATTAAGGCCAAACAAAAGTGCCATAGCTCACTGATTTAGCTCTTTGAGTACCAGAGGGATGTGCAATGTATTGCAAAGCAATGCATTGCACACCCCTCTGGCACACAATTAGTTAACTAATATTAATTTGCTCAAGATTGTAAATCAATAAGGAACAGTAACCTTATTTTATGACGAAATATATGTTGCAGGGCTTATACTGTTGAGCAAACGAGGATAATCCCACTGTTGGGAGATTTTTCATTCAAAATGTATTACATCTGAATCTTTTTTCAATCAAACTGTTAGCAACAGTGCCAGCTAGAGCCCAAAGACATGTTTCTTACAACGCACTCTGCATGAGAGCTTGAGTCATTGACTACAGCTCTCCTAGTACATAACAGGAACAGCACCATCTGGTAACCAGAATAGAAAATTGTCCTTTATTATTGAAAACAAGTAATTAATAGCTGCAGTGGCAGTACCTTGTTTTTTTCTCGCTAGAAAAAGCCCTGTAACATATTTTTTTCATTAAAACAAAGTTACAGCTCCTTTAAAATTTGTTTTTTTCACATGTGCTTTTGGGCCAATGTTGTCTAATGCCTAACCATGAATAAGCCCTTGAATACAAAACAAATTGAGAAATAATCACTATCAGTTCAAATCTGGGTCATAGTTTAATCAAGGAAGGAACTGGCAGCCATACAGTCTAATGCCTTTGTCAGCTGTGCCTACCATACTTTTTCTGTTAGTGCCGGATGACTTGTATTTCTGTTTATAATTTCTGTCATCAAGTTTTATTTCACGAGGCTTTGTGTGATAAGAAAAAACAATAGAGGATTTTTTCCTTTCTCTATAGAAAATATACATAAATAAAAGTATCTCCGTCCCCTGATATGTTTTCTTACAGTTAGCAAATATAGGCCTGGATCCCATTGCAATTGATAAGTTTACTTCCTAAATGTATAACCTTGCATGTATCGGTGTTGAACTGCATGCACCATTTATAGCCCCAAGATATCCACATTTCTCTTTAGAGCACAACATTTTGTTCTGGTTGTATCACCTTACTCTGGCCTGGATTCCATTGCAATTGATAACTTTATGAAGGGTTTTCCATAGAATTCAATCTGTTAGATAACACCAGTAATAAAATGTATCAACTGCAATGTAATCTAGGTCCTAGATCAGGAATGGGCATCCAGACACCTCCAGCTGTTGAGGACTACAGTTCCCAGAGCTGTAGTCCTCAGCAGCTGGAGGGCCTCAGGTTACCCAACCCTGCTTTAGAGACAAAGCTACTTGGAAGGAAACAGTTTACATTACATAAAAAATTCTTCCAACTGTTAAAATAAAGGTAAAAAAATTGCTTAAAGGGGAACTACCACCCCTTAAAAACTTAACCTGTGCTGATTCTTCATCTGGCGACTAGCTGCTTAGTAGCGCTAGTCGCCAGAAATATTACCGGGTTCTGAAGATTTCTGCCTTTTTCGGACGGTCACTGGAACAGGAAGCACAGACGTGTCTTCACAGTGACGTCCGTGCGCCTGCGCTGTCAGTCCCTTTTGAACTGTCACCAGTATCCAAGAGGCAGGGCCGGCGCTACCATTAAGGCAGGACACGCAGCTGCCTTAGGGCGCCGCAACGGAGGAGCGCCAAAAAGGGGGAAGCTGGGATTTTTTTTATGGCCATATGGCCATACCAAGCCATACATACACGATGACTGTGAGAATTCTGAGGCTTCTACAGCCTAGGGCTCACAAGGTTCTAGCAGTGTAAGGGTGGTTCATATGGATAGAAGAGATGGATAGTTAGAAGAGCTGATCTAATAAAATAGAGTTTTGTTGATAATGACAGTAGTCGAATAAAAGAAGACAGCGCCAATTTTGTTAGTAACACGTTTGCAAAATTCACGCTACTTGTTTTTCTTGTAAAGCTGGTTTTAGCGCTGGTAATAGAATCAAGCCCTTTATCTTGCAATCTAAACAGCACTACTGGGGGAAAAGTCCCCGGAGAGTTATTTGTATTGTCTTTAAAATATGCTGGCGATCTATAGCATTCAAGGTGTTAAAAACCTAATTTAAATCAATGGGGGGTTTACACACCCCATATGGTGCACTTGGTTTGCCCCAGAATCACTCCAGTCTTCTTTTGAAAATAAGACCTATGATCATTCATTTATAAAGTATTCTTCTGTGTGGCACAGTACAAAAACATTTGCAAATGTTAGTAAACTACATCCAATTAAAATCTTTGATTCAAAGGGATAGTAATACTTCGTTTTAACTTTATTTTATTTTGTAGGCATTAAAAAAACATGAAGAATGATATAAGTCTTATCTCTCAAATGTTATGGTTTATAAGATATTCACAAGCAAAGTTTCCCCCTCCTGCCCCTTTTACCTAGTGTAAGCCATTTCTTCTTAGATGTGGAATGCAGTCCATAGACCAGACAGATAACAGAAGGGGACACTCTTATTCCTATGAAAACTATTAAATCCCTGCCCCACTTTACAAGCTTTTCAGGTTTTTCCCTTATCTTAATTGAAGATTGTCCTTCTCTGCAGTCTACCTGGGCACCTCCCTTCTGCTATGGCTGAGCAGTGTTACATCAGTAAAAGGGGCGGGAGGGGGATACTTTGTCATTGAATTACTCTGGAACTACAACTCTGACAGAATTGAAATAACACTCTCCAAAGTCCAAATACTATGATGATTAATTAGAGCTGCTTTTATTATGAAACATTATTATCCCTTTAAGGTACTGCTTACTTTTCATAGAAAGCAAAACTGTGTTTGGCATGCTCTATCCATCATGAAACCATGCTTGCTTCCACATATAACCTTTCTGGCCAACACATATTCCAGAAAGCTATCCTCAAGTATCCCTTCAAGCAGTTTTATCCACTAGAGATTTTAAGCTTACTAGTCTTTAAAGTAGATGTATCACCTTAAACAAATTTTGACCATAAGTTTTATTACTAAAATATTATTAGGAAAGCTGTGTTTTTTGTAATATAACTACTTTTGCAGATATTTAATGTTCTGTGCTGTGCACTTTAGCACAGCACAGCTTGTCTTCTTCTTCCTCCTCCTTCCCTCAGTATAATGCTAACTGGAGCTTGATATAACGATAGAAGACATTCACAGCACACTGAAGGGAAGCGTGAACATGCTTATATGACATGTATCCAGAAAGTGAGTTGCTCTCCACTTCAGTGGACTTCATATCACTCCACTAATCTGTGAATCCACCTCATTAAACCTCTCTTTTGTCAAAATATGGAAGATGAAGTAAGCAACATGTTTTAGAGTGCATTGCTGGCATGTCCACCCAAGCATATCCATTGCAGTCACGCTTGATGTGGTATATCTTAAGCTTGTTGCCTAGGATTTGGAGAACAGGTATACAAGAGGAAGCAAACTGAGCAGTCATGGGAAATATTATTACAAATGTACTTCTGGTTTAAAGGAGAACTAACAACTTCTAATAACTGCCCATTTAACCCTCTGAGTGCCAGAGAGGTATCCAACACATAATGTGTTGGATACCTCTCTGACACTCAAAGGGTTAACTTACAATGGACATAAAATCCTAATCACCCCTATGAATTTTGTTCTTGTGCCTTTGGTCAAGGGATAGCATCTTCAATCAGTCTTGCATCTTAGGTCCATGGAGGCAGGCATGACAGTTCAAACTGAAGCAGGCAGGATTCATGATCCTACTTAACACTGCAAAGATCAGCAGGTGTGCATTGCATAGCAAAGCAATGTGTTGCATACAGCTCTGGTCCTTAAAGGGTTAAGTTTACCATGTGCAACCTCCAAAAATTTATAGGGGCAAGTAGTAGCCATTAGGTTTTCTGGCCATAGTAAGGTAAGTGTGATATTACTGAAGGTGTTAGCTCTCCTTTAAACAATATGCAAAAAATAAGTGGAGTGATTCTGGGGCAGACACCAGGAAACCAATTTTTTGTTTTTATGCATATGGCTCTCTGAGTGCCAGTGGGGC
This sequence comes from Rhinophrynus dorsalis, assembly GCA_037306005.1. Lineage (NCBI taxonomy): Eukaryota > Metazoa > Chordata > Amphibia > Anura > Rhinophrynidae > Rhinophrynus > Rhinophrynus dorsalis. The sequence continues at coordinate 231,310,321 of CM074718.1, read as the reverse complement.
ATACCTGGGAACTTCCTCTTCTTGAGTCTCTGAAGAGTGGTCACATGTTCACCAGGGGGGATGTAAATAATGTGATTCGTGTCACAAGGGGTGGGCAGGGCATATCACATAAAGTAGGCAGGAAGTGGGTGGGGATTGGGAGGATAAAAAGGGAAGTGGGTGGAGCAGGGTGAGAATGGGCAGAGTTTCAGAAGAAACTCATCAGCACTGGAGAATCAACCCGTAGGCTTGGTAATTACTTCTGAAAACCAGAGTCTCCAGGGCAAATCTGGTGAGTTCCAAGGTATGCAGAGGGGTGTCCGATACATTGCAAACCAATGCGCTGGACACCCCTCTGTGCTCAAAATGTTATTAATATGCAACAAATCTAAGACATTAAACACTTGGGTGCTACAGACATTTTTAAATGTTTATTAATTTTACTCTCAATGAGGCTGATGTACTGAGGACAACATGAACAATTCTGGAGCAACCCAACCATAACATAGGGAACAAATAAAGATTTCTATTTATTTGAATGGGGTTTTTAAGCCCCAGAATGCTAGGTCTACAACTCATTGCAATGCAGTGAGTTAGAGCCCTCTCTACCATTTAAGGGATTTAAAGCTTAGCAGGAATTTTATTTTTCCCTATAGTATAATTGGTTCTTCTTACTACACCACTAGTACGAAAGCCCATGTACATGGGCTGAAGTGCCACCCAGTGGCCTCGGCTGATGTCCCAGATCCAGGAGCAGAAAGAGTTGGTGAGCTGTTCGGAGCGCCCTGCTCCGGATCAGCAAGTTCGGCCAGTCTCTAGCGCGCATGACTGCATCGTTCTGGCAGTCTCTACTGCTCATGTGCTGTTACACACACAGCCAGCTTCACAGCCTAGCAATTTATATTATTACTTAAGATACGGGTCAAGTAGGAAGAATCTTATTAATTTCCTTATGTCTTCTATTTACTAAGTTGATATCAAATGAGGTCTGAGATGAGACTCCTATTTGTATCCTAGGCAACTCAATTAATGTTAGTCAATGGGAGCAGGTACCCCCACACATATCTCACACACACACACACACACACACACACACACACACACACACACACACACACACACACACACACACACACATCTCATTCAAGCCTTATCTATATATTTCCAGTGCAAGTTTGAGTTACACATACACTGACACAGACCCAAGGTATAATTCAGCACCAGGAAGTCTCAGAAGGACTCCATTTGCTTAGGAAAGACAAACAGGAAAAACAATTATTTTGTAGCACCAGAGACATGTTGATAGTTTATCCCTTTACAGGTTTGCAATAAGTTAGACACCTCTCTGGTGCCCAAAAAGGGTAATGATGAAAAGGGGGCTCACCAATGCTATTGTTATCATCATCATTGTGATGATGTCAGGAGGCCCCAATCAAACTGGTCTGACTGTAAGGAGTTGCAGGATTGTACAGAACGGATAGGCCCCCTTGGATGTCAGGTCTCATCATAACTGCTTCCTCTGCACCCCCACGTGGGCAGAAAACACCTTTCCACACATATCCTATAAAACTCAGATTCTCCATTTATTTATGAGCCCATTTAAATTATTTTTCACATTTTAGTAAGAGATTAATACAGACAAATGGCAAATGGCAAGACTTAATAAATTGCAGCCAGTATCCTGATCACATGGCCAGCAAACAACATACAGGGATTGGAGACTTCTGGAAACCTATAGCACGCCAGTTGCACAATGCAGCTCCTATCATCTTCAGCCAGACTATACATGTACTAGAGTTGGTAAGTAGACAGGTGCTAAACTTGTAATAGTGTATGATAACATACACAAATGGTTAAAAGAATAGTAATCACCTACCGGGTTCATACATTTGAGCCCCTGAGAAAGAAATATCAGATCCCCTCTCATGATCTTTTCATATACTTTCAAGTAAAATCATTTCTGGAGAAAAAAAAATCCCATGGACACTCCTGCTTTTATCTTGCGTTGCTATAATGCAGATATGTGTAGGCTACCCCACCTGTTGCAGCTAATAGATATACTGAATATGATAGCGCTCAAATGTATTTTAACTACTTGAGCACAGACTTCTGCCCCTTCAATGAAACAATGGGTCGATAAGTCTACCCACTTCTGGAAATTATTTTGGCTATTGGCCATGTATAATTAGGACACGACTCTACTGAAAAGCAACTCAAAATCACTTGCTAAATAGCTTCCGCTATACTTTATGGATGGATGGTGCCAGTCTTTTCAGAAAACACGTGGTCTCTTAACTCCTGCCTTCATTTACAGCTTGACAGCCACTGCTCCTCATAGATTAGCATGTGCCTGTAGGCTGAGGCGTATTGGGTTGGGGGAGGGGGCAAGGGGATCCCAAGGTTGATTTGGGGATGTTTGGGAACTGATTTGGGGATTGTTATGGGTAGTAAAGGGTTTCTGTAAGTTTGTATGTTAGAAGGGTCTTTTGGTTTGGCCCTTGGGGGATGTTCATTTTGCTTTGTTTGTCTATGTAAAACTTCATTAAACAGCTTGATAAAAAAAATAGTAATGATTTATTATGGAAAATATTGAATTGCTTTTTCTGCTAAAACCAGGACACACTCAGATTTTTTTAAATCAAAATTAATATATGAAAAGTTACCACTAGGTGGTTTCTAATGAGAAAAAAGGTCAGGAGCCAGACGTTTTCCAAAGAACAAAAATGCAGGTTCTGATCTGCAATTTTTGAAAACATCATGAATTATATTCCTTTTAGAATCATAGAAAAGGAGATATTAGCTTTACCAAATAGATTAATTCTTTACAGTAAGGGCTGTTAAACTGAAGAATGCATTGTCCAAGCTATAGTGATGGATGGCACTGCATAAAAATAGGTGCAGAAGCAAGGGATGCTAATATTATCCTACCTCTATATAAATCCTTGGTTAGGTCTCATCTAGAATATGGAGTACAATTTTGGGTGCCAGTTCATTAAAAGCCACGAACTGGAAAAAGTGAAGTGACCTGCAACAAAACCGATAAAGGGACTGGATTATCTGAGTTACAGAGAGAGACTAGCCAAATTGGGTTTTCTTACGTTAGAGAAAAGACGTCTAAGGGGTGATATGATTACCATTTACAAATACATTCAAGATCGATATACAGAACTATCGAATTAATTATTTATGCAAAGAGCTGAGCTATGAATGAGAGGTCATCTATTAAGACTAGAGGAAATGCGCTTTCAACTAAAACAAAGGCTGGGATTTTGTCAAGTAAGGGCAGTAAAGCTATGGAATTCTTGCAGATAATGTAACTGCTTTCAAAAAAGCAATGGATGCCTATTTAGCACAGAGCAATAGTGAAAATTATGGCTTCGATGCAGCTAGGTTGTTGACCAGCGAACAATCTGACTGCAATTTGGAGTCAGGAAGGATTTTTTTTTTTACCCACTTTGGTCTAAATTGGAAATGATTTTGGGGGGAGTTGCCTTCCTCTGGATCAACAGTGGTGTTTTTGGCATAGGCTGAACGTGATAGACGCATGTCATTCAGCCTTATCAACTATGTTACTAAGGCACAACAGATATATTTAATAGGGGTGCACCGAAATGAAAATTTTGAACTGAAACCGAAACCGAAACGTCAGGATGCACTTGGCCGAAAACCGAAACCGAAACCGAAAATGACTTTAATGCATATTTTAAAACCGTAACCCTGACTTTTAAAAAGTTTTCATAAACTTAGCCTGTTATATTATGTTTTTGTTTGTAAAAAGGAAAAAAAAATATTTTGGCCAGGGTTGGGCAAACATAAGAATCTCATTTCTGGTAGTGGAGAAATGAGATTCTTATGACTGCCCAGCAATGGCCAAGATGTTTCTATTTTACAAACAAAAACAAGTTTTAAAAGATAATTTTGTCAAAACTGGTTCAAAGTCAGAGATAGGGTTTTAAAATATGCATTATGAATGTATTTAAACCTTGACTTTGAAAAAGGTTTTTATAAAATTATCCTTTTACATCTAGTGTGGCTTTTTATTATTATTATTTATTTTTTCTATAGCTTTTAGTTCTTCTAAACATTTTTGGTATTTTGGATGTGTATTACCAATACCTCTTCTATGGTCCAGCAGAGGAATGCAGGCTGGGCATCAACAGCAGCCACTCAGGGTCTCCTGTCACTCTCGGCACGGGAAATGTCCAAAAGCAGCAGCAGGGGAGCACTGTGGTAACAGCTTACCACCTAGCTGTTTTTTTTGTGTCTGTTGATTTTAAGCAGCCCGCGCTAGCTACGTTGTGACGTAGCGCGGCTGCTCAGTACTAGGATTACTAGGGCTGCAACTAACGATTATTTTGATAATCGATTAGTTGGCCGATTATTTTTTCGATTAATTGGATAAAAAAAACAATATGCTAATTTTTCATTATTTAATGAACAAACTGAGTGTTAAAAACAAACTGTAGAATAAAAAACTTTACACAGTTAACATGCATCATTGTTATTATTTTACTATGGGGTCTATGCACCTCTCTTTCTCCCCCATGTACTTCTTTGTCCCCCCATGTACTTCTTTCTCCTCCCTTGTGCCTCTCTTTCTCCCCCCTTGTACTTCTTTCTACCCCTTGTGCCTCTCTTTCTCCCCCCTTGTACTTCTTTCTACCCCTTGTGCCTCTCTTTCTCCCCCCTTGTACTTCTTTCTACCCCTTGTGCCTCTCTTTCTCCCCCTTGTGCCTCTCTTTCTCCCCCATGTACTTCTTTCTCCCCCTTGTGCCTCTCTTTCTCCCCCCTTGTACTTCTTTCTACCCCTTGTGCCTCTCTTTCTCCCCCTTGTACTTCTTTCTCCCCCTTGTGCCTCTCTTTCTCCCCCATGTACTTCTTTCTACCCCTTGTGCCTCTCTTTCTCCCCCATGTACTTCTTTCTCTCCCTTGTGCCTCTCTTTCTCCCCCTTTGTACCTCTCTTTCTCCCGGTCCCCTGCGGCTGGCTGGCTCTGAGCTCCCTCCTGCCCGCCCGCATCATCACCCGCCCCTGCGGGCCGTGATGACATACAGACAGAGAAGAGGGCAGAGGCACCGGAAGAGAAGCGCTTGCTGCCAGACAGTAACGATCAGTCTGCTGGCAGCAAGCGCTTCTCTTCCGGTGCCTCTGCCCTCTTCTCTGTCTGTATGTCATCACGGCCCGCAGGGGCGCGTGATGATGCGGGCTGACAAGGATTTTCGGCCATTTTTTTCATTTCGGCTTTTTGCCGAAAAGGCCATTTTCGGCCGAAACATTTCAGCCACCGAAATTTCGGTGCACCCCTAATATTTAAAGCAGTAGAGCTTTTTAAACAGAAAAAACAGTACTGGTACCATATCATTTTTCGTAGGACAATGCCAGTACTGGGTTCCCCCCCAAAAAAAACATCCCTCATAATTTCCAGCAGAACAGATTCAGTCTAACAGCAGTGAAGTTTTTTTTTTTAACCTCTGAAAAGCTGACAGTGATATAATCTGGGCGGTTATTTTTGAGGAGGGAGGGGTTGGAATATTCTGGATCATCCAGCAGGGATCAAGTGTATAAAAGGTGGAATTTGAAGGACTTGGGTCTGTTTCAACCTCATAAACTATGCAGCTATATATCAGATGCAAAGTTTCCCCACACTTGAATACTGTACAAGGGTGACAAATTTCCTTTTAGAATTCAGGGACACTGCGAAAAGAAGAACAGCAAAGTATTTATCCTCAACTCTAGTGAGGCTGTGTGGGTAAAGACAAATAACATCACTAGATGTCAGTGCACAAAGTCTTCTCCATTTCACAGCAGTGATCTGAACAATAGAAGGCAAACTTCCTATTGATTCTTGTTAGAGAAAGCAATGCCTTTTCATGGTTAAAGAAAATTTAAGTTCAGCCCAAAGCCTTTGCTACGGTAACCATGTGTCCCGGATTACCCAGGACAGTGCCGGCTGGGACAATACAAAGTCCTGGAATGAAGATTCCAGGGCACAGAGTTCAAAACACTAGAAGAAATGCCCACTGTTTGCTGTGACAGAAAGTGATGCTTCTTCTGTGCTACAGGAAGATGTCCTCCAGACAGCGTTCTAAACACTTGAACTTGACATCAAATGAGAGCTGCAGTGGAAATTTGTTGTAGTGTAAAGATAATCTAAGGGTTTGGGAATAATGTACATTATCTTGTAGTCTACCACAGGCATGGCTTTAAGTCTCAACACTCAATTGGCAGTTCTCCCTCTAGTGCCGAGAACTCTGTGGTGTGCTCTTCTCTCTGCAGTGTCCCTGAATGGCAGAACTGAAATGTAGTCACCCTAGCCTTAGTGTATACTTATGCTCATACCTGGGAACTCTCCGGATTTGCCCCGGAGACTCCGGTTCTGACAGTGCTTTACCGGGTCTCCGGGGCAGAGGCAGATTCCTCCGGATGTGGAGAGTTTCTATTGAAACTCTGCCACATCTGCTTTTTCTCCCGTTGTGCCTCCGTCCCCAGCCTTCTGTGTGACACATTTAACCCTCTGAGTACCAGAGTGGTACGGAATGCATTGCTTTGCAATGCTTTCCGTACCACTCTGGCACTCAAAGGGTTAAATCCCCCCAACACTTGAGTTAAGCCCTGCCCCTTTTTGACGCGATGAGCGTCATTTTTGTTCCCTCCGGGTAGCCCTCAACTGAAAGTTCCCAGGTATGCTTATGCTACAAGAAAATGTTTAATGTCTAGAAAGTAGGCCTAAATTCTACCCCTAGCATGGTGATTCTCAACCAGGGTGCCGTGGCACTTTAGTGTGCCACGGACATCAGCTTAGGGTACCCCATGTTTTCTATGAAGGCTAACAAAAATGGACTTTTAAATAAAGATTTATAGACATTGTTATGCACATTATGTTTAATTTCATTATGATTGTAAGACCTAATAATAGCTGTATATTTATGTATTGTACCTTGATTATGTTAGGGGTGCCCCGAATGTTCTAGATAACTTGTTAGGGGTGCCCTGAACAAAAAAAGATTGAGAACCACTGCCCTAGCGTATAGAGCTCTGTGCAGAGGCAATTTTCTCTCAGAATAGTACAGGCATCATTTTCTTTCACAGGAGTCAGTGGGCAGATCTCTCTCTTGTATTTAGAACTTTGTGCTCTGGAATCTTCCTTTTGGGATTTTTAATAAAGTTTATTAAGAGTTTAAAGAAAATCACAGAGTTTACAGAAGAATAGTCAGAACAAACAGTGCATAGTATGTAAGCTAGGAGCCTTACGGTTCTAACAGTGGTGTATTTCCATATGTGAATGATATCAAATACCCACATGGGTTAGATCATTCCTGGACTTAACCCTTTGAATGACATTGCTTTGCAATGTGCTGCATATCCCCGCTGGCACTCAAAGGGTTAAGGTACAGAACAAATCTGCATTAGCCACTTAGAAATAATCATCTCCAAGTCACTTCCAAAGGAAGCCATTTAGGGGGTTTGATCAACTTGAGAGCATGTAAACAAATGAACAAATAATTCAGGACAGGAAAGGGTCAGGGGACAGGGAACAAACCAGAGCAAGGAATTGGGCAGGGGATGTCTACCCAGATATAGGGAGCATGCCTGGCCAGCATAATTCCAATGCAAAGCTGTTCTACCCCAATTATAGACTAGGGTCACAGGGCTAGTTCTTATGTAAGGCCACTTAACACAAGTAGTGTGAGGAGCTCTGGTCTAATGAGTCTCTTGTACCAATCAGCCTGTAGCAGACAGTACTTTTAATTGATCAACGAATGGTCATCTGGCTTACCTGATGCACACTACAGTGGCAGTCAAAGAGCCCTCTTGACTCCAGACAGCCATGGACATCAATAAATCGCACTCTATGTAGCATTCCATGCCCCATCTAGAGCCCCTCTCAGGTTAGCCTCTTGTTACTTGAAGTGCCAAGCCTAACTGTGCTTGTGTGCATGTGTGAAGGTCAAGATTCCTTGCCCTTTTAATTTTTGACTGATCTAGCTTTAGACTTGAAACAGTGCTGTATTTGATGAGGATGTGTGATCAGAGTGTAGTAACATGTTTACATATCTGGTGCTGCCAACACTATTGTTTAAACAGCCCTTAAGATTTAACTTGCACATTGTGCTCTACTCACATATCACAGGATCCTGTCATGGACTGACTTGGAATAATAACATTTATAAGTACAGATACAGTAAAAACGAATACCTTTATTGAGAAACAGAACAGCATAAAATAGATAGTACTTCCCCAACCCTCACTGGACCAGGTGTAAGGACAGTGACTGGCCACTTCCCCAACCCTCACTAGGCAGGTAAGTGTCAAGCACAGGATTCCCTACTGGAAGGAGGTAAATACCACTCTGACTGAAGGCACACACTAGTAGCAGTGATGATAGTAGCTACTAGTACAGGAGCAGGTGTAAAGCCCCTGGAAATCGAGGGAAATATCCCAAATAAATTAGGGTGGTTGAGCTCAGAGACAGAATTCCCTAGAATGCTAGGGTAACCAGCAGGTAACAGAGAAACAGGAATCCCTAGAACTTTAGGGCAACCAAGCAGGCAATGGTGACTGAGGCTCCCTAGAACGCTAGGGTAACCAAACAGGCAGTGGAGACTGAGACTCTCTAGAACGCTAGGGTAACTGAACAGGCAGTGGTGACTGAGACTCCCTAGAATGCTAGGGTAGCTGAACAGGCAGTGGAGACTGATATACCCCAGAACGCTAGGGTATCTGACCAGGCAGTGGTAACTGAGGCTCCCTAGAACGCTAGGGCAGCTGAACAGGCAGTAGTGACTGATATTCCCTAGAACGCTAGGGTAACTGAACAGGCAGTGGTGACTGAGACTCCCTAGAACGCTAGGGTAGCTGAACAGGCAGTGGTGACAGATAATCTCTAGAACGCTAGGGTAACTGAACAGGCAGCGGTGACTGTGAGGCCCTAGCAAGCTAGGGTACCCAGTGACACAAATCAGAGATAGCGAGAATGCCATTTACAATGACTGTCACAACTGAGCACAGTGCAAGCAGAGATAGTAGGTCACAGGTATATAGGATCAAAGTCAGCCAGAGCCGGGACAGAACAGAGCGGATAGTCAACCAGAGCCAGGAGTCAAGCCGGAGCGGGTAGTCAGCCAGGGGTATAACCGAGGCGGGTAGTCAGCCAGATCCATGAGTCAAACTGGAGAGAGTAGTCAGCCAGATCCAGGAGATAAAACCGGAGTGAGTAGTCAGCCAGAGCAAGGAGTCAAACTGGAGTGGTAAGCAGTCAGGGATCAAACGCAGCCGAAGTCAAAACGAGACAGGAGTCATACACAGGAATCGAGCATTGGAATCACATGAGCTATAGCGCACAGGTACACCACTAAAGGGCAAATGAGTAAAGTCAGGCTGAGGCCTATAAGGCCTAGCAAGTAGGTGGAGACTCAATCTGGCAATTAGCTGTGGCCAATATGAATAGCGAATGTGCTTCAGCTAGACAACCAGGAGGTACAGCAATGTCACCTGCAAGCACAGCATCGCTAAATGCAATCACGGGCACCGTGATAGATCCATAGATACAGAAAAAATAAAATATGGCATACATGAGAAGCAATACATTGGAACCTCTTGGTTCAAGCACTCAAAATACCCCCAAACAGAATAATGTAAGAATTACAACCTTGTTATTTATATATATAGAAAACAATAGAAAAATATATAAAACACACACTAAGAAGAAAGACAAAACTTATAAGAAACCAGTGAAGTACTAACCCTGGTACATTCTATACAGATCGCGGTCCATCTCTTTGAAAATGAAAAGCCAGAGAGCGCTTAGTGTCTGGGCACTAGTAAATGATATTGGTTACATACCAATATAATCAAGCACAGAAGCAGCATGAGTCAGACAAAGTTACATATGCATTCTAAAATAGGTTCAGTAAAAATGAAAATATTAAATAATTATCCCAGTTAACCATTCAATGACGATCCCTGATCTCTATCCTAGACTGCTCCACAGAAAGAAATTTCACCATACCCCAGACCATATTTGCCTGGTAGCACAATTGTCCATCCCATGTATCCTTATATTACCATTACCCTGGTCTAGATGACCCAAGGCACTCTAACAACTATCCTCCTAGTCTATATTCCCAGGTTCCCCTATCAACCTCTAGCCTTTTTTCTCCCTGGTTACCCTATAAGAAACCTCTAGTATATTTTATTAGTCCTATCACTAACCCCTAACCTATATTAGCCCTGGTAGCCCTAGTTAGAGATCCCCTTGCCTATACCCCTAATAGATAGATCACCTCTAGATATCTCAAACCTCCATCACCTATCCTACATCAGCTCAGGTAGCCCACAGTACCTTTGCCAATGCTATGTCACTTGCCAATGCTATGTCACTCCAACGTAGCCCAGTCCCCCATCCCCTTTCCTGGATCATCTCCAGGTAGCCCCAAAAATATTTCCTATTTTATGTTTCTCCTAGGTAGAAGAAGCTAAGATCAATATACAGAACATCACTAAAATTTGGAACATTATTCAGAAGCGCTTTGCAATCTCTGTACTAATGGTGAAAAAAATATAATAATTGTATCCTATTTAGCTGGTTACATGTGTGACTATCAACTCACATGAACGAAGCCTTTTGCAAATTGCTTTCCCTGTATTCAACCCAGATCGCAGGGAAACTGCAGCATGGATGAATTGTAGAGGGTTACCACGCCTATCATTTACATGAAAGTTGTTGGAAGTTGTGATACTCATTGCAACCTCCAATGAATGTCTGTGTCATCCAGCCATGTACACTTGACATCAACATAGGCTATTTGACATGACCACCCAGCCTCATGATTGATGAAGGAGAGCAAGGCAGTGCATGTAAGTTACACAGGCAGCTTGAACGAAGCAGCACTGCAAAACTGTTAAAGTAGCCCATGTGAACAGCGATTAAGATGCACAATCAACAAGTCCAGAGCAACAGAAAATATAGGTATTTAAAATAAGGACCACCCTTTTTAATTGGTCAGACACAAAAAGATGCAGGCAACACAGTTTGTAGCCCTAGTAATGCTGGACTGACCTTTACACCATTAGACTTTTTGGCTTTTCTTATTTCCTATTGTCACCACTAATGACCCAGACTAATGCATCTTACTGCAGCATTCCTGTATCCATGCACTGAACTCTGGAAAGTTCTGCAGAGCTGATCTGCATCTCTGCCATTGGCCACAGTGCAGATCTATTCACACCGGTGATTCAAACATTGCAATGTGCAATGCAGTGTTCAATGAATGGCCAACCAATGTGGAAGTCAGCCACTGACATAAGGTTGCCACCCATATGGACCTCCCATGTCAAACCTCTGCTATTCTCCCTTAGCAACAGGATCACCAGCAGAGACAATTAATGTAATTAAACTGGACAATTTCAGCTGAGCTGCATCTCAACACAATTCAATATTATAGTATGAATAAAGCCAAAAGAAAAGTTACTACAATTTTACTGTCATCATCTTCAGCAAATAATTTTCTTTATCATGGAATGATAGCTTGGTCTCTAACTGTGACCTTTATGATAACTAATGAACATGTCAAGACATGTTCCCCTTAATTGGAAAATAACACTAAAACAACTCAGAACAGATCCAGCTACAGATAAAAATGCTCCTGGGAAAAGAACAATGACTAATTACTGGTTAGCCATACTGATTAATGTTATATGATCATTACTGAAGGCAGTTTGCAGACATAATCAGCTGAAAGCCAGCAACTAACCTTGTTTCTTTATCATTTCCACTTGATGTAAGAAGGGTTTCACCCAAAAAGAAATCAAACACAGACATAATGATATAAATTAAAGTGAATGAAGGCCTTGGCATAGAAGAAAATGACTGTTGAAATGATCCTTCGCACTGCTTCCTAGGTCTATATCTATGTCTGGAGCCATCTTGATTCACTACCCCCAGAGAATTTCCAAATAACTGGATTTGTATCATAATTAGTGGGTAGAGATGAGGGATAGAATTAGGCAAAGCTTGGCATAAATGTGGATGGAACAAGGCACATACCTCCCAACATTTCAAATGGCCAGTGAGGGACACTTATGTTTTAGGCAAGACTAGATAGTTTTATTAACAAATACTAAGTTATAAAACATGAGTTTTATTGTCTTAGAGCAATGTAATACACTTCTATATTTACTACACAGTCTGATTTCCTATAAAGAGGGACACCAGGGTGGGAAAGAGGGACAGAGGGATTTGGGTCTCAAAGAGGAACTGTCTGTCTTAAAGAGGGACACTTGAGAGGTATGAAGGCAGGATACAGGCAAAATGTGAGCTGAAGAAACTCATGTTTTGCTCATTTTAATGAGAACATCATTAACAAAAGTTTTTCTTTTGACTTTCCATTGCCTTTTATTACATACTAGTGTAAAAGCCCGTATACACGGGCCAAGGTCCAGGTAATGTTAACTCTTTTAGTGCCAGAGGGGTATGCAACACATTGCTTTGCAATGCGTTGTGTACCCCTCTGGAACTCAAAGGGTTAAGAGGCCGCTATACTACCTGACTGCTCTACGCAATGCAGTATTGCATCTCCTCACTCATGCAATGCAGTCATGCGCAGTAGAGACTGCCAGAACACGGGTAGTCTCTGCTGCACATGACTGCATCATGACAAACATCCTACAAATTATTATATAGGATATCAACACCATAGTGCATACCCTCCAACAAGTCACAAATAAAGAAAGGTACATTCAAAGTAAACACACCAGCCCCACCACACTCCATTTCCCTATTATCTAAACCCTTGAATAAACATACACACATACATACAAACCAGTAAAGAATCAGTCTGAATCACACAGCTTGCAATAAACAGTTAAATGTAAGTGTATGATTCATGTACAACACTGAATGTTTAATTCCCAATAGGTAACACTGGGCAACATATGGCACATTGCTGTTGTTAGATGACATTTCCCATAATCTTCACCTGTCCATTGGCCAGCTGAGGATAAATAGAGCTGTAGTCCAACTGAACAGCCACCTGTTGTAAATCAATAGTATCAAGAGTGCAGGGTATGAAAAGTAAATATTTTACCTGGTAAAATGCTCTCTAATTGTATTCTGTTATTTTCACATAGTGTACCTGCCTTTCTCCCTTTTGACCCCCTTCCCTGGCATGTTATCATTCTTGTCTTATCTTACAGCCTTTCTTGGTTGCCCTTCTGGTATTGTCTCCTCTTCTCTCATATGGCATTAAAAATGTCAGTGAGCTCCTCCACTTTTCTGTGCCTACCAGCCAATGAGAATGCACACAGAATAGGACAGGGTCATTTTAGTATCAATTTTCAATAGGGGAAATGGCAGGAGGGTAGCACATGTGCCATGAATGGAAAATGGTACATCAGTACAAATCCTTTATGGCTGGTACAGCACCTAAGAAAGCAGTGCTGTACTAGCAAACACAGTACAATTGGAGAAGCTGATAGGGGATTAAAAATATTAATATCTTTGATTATAGAAATAATTCAGTTAAATGGAATGGGGTTTGGTTGACCTAAGTTTGCTCTGGTCATACTTGTGAATTAAGAACTTTCCTGAAACATTACTCCAAAATATTCCAGGGACAAAAGAGTAGAAGCCCAGGCCCTTAAAGGGATAGTAATACTTCATTTTAACTTTATTTTATTTTGTAGGCATTAAAAAAACATGAAGAATGATAAAAGTCTTTATGGTTTAAGAGCTATTCACAAGCAAAGTTTCCCCTCCCGCCCCTTTTACCTAGTGTAAGCCATCTCTTCTCAGATGTGAATCTAGTTGTAAGACCAGACAGATAACAGCAGGGGACAATCTTCTTACAATGAAAACAATGAAAGCCCTTCCCCCCTTGGCAAGTTTTTCAGCTTTTTCCCTTATCTTAATTGAAGATTGTCCCTCTCTGCAGTCTACCTGGGCACCTCCCTTCTGATCTGACCGAACGGGGGGGATACTTTGCTTGTGAATATCTCTTAAACCATAAAGGTTTGAGAGATAAGACTTATATCGTTCTTCATGTTTTTTTAATGCCTACAAAATAAAATAAAGATAAAATGAAGTATTATTAATCCCTTTAAGATTTAGCTATCAAATTTGGTGTTTTCCTCTAAGTATGGCTAAATAATACATTGTCTTTAAAATATTTACTTTACCAAAAGTAACATTAAAGTACAATATATTGGACGGCTATTATAGAAGCATGTTTCTTGATAAATACACTCATGAGTACACACCATTAAAGGGACAGTAACACTTAAGATGTAAATTATTTATATTGTACTGCTGACAGATGTTTTATTTTTATGGTGCTGTTGCTACACCATCCCATGGAGGTTTATGGTCAACTGACCAGAGCTGTCCGTAGGATGGTGTAGCAACAGTGCCACTGTAACATTTCAGGACACTGCAATATTGCACCTAAATAAATGCAAGTTTGATCTGCAATTACTTTTGAATAAAACATCTCTGCAATTTTCATGAATGAATGAATCACTCTGTTTGTGAAGACTATGTTCCATAGGGGGGAGATCCTACTTGAGCCGGTCATTGCTAAAAAAGAAGCCGTCTCGAGTAGAAGCAGAGGAAGGCAGTAATAGCCTTCCTGGTTGCCGCATTAATCACCTATACTGTTGGATAGGTGATCAATGCCAGGGGGCAGCAGGGGGGTGGGTCCCGATTGCCCCAGAGAGATCTGATTTTATTTAAACAAAATGGACTATTTTTTTTACTTTGAAGCAAAAGTTATGCAGCAGCATATATTGGCTATTAACAGTGTGAGAGCAGTATATGCCCAATTTCGCTGGGTGGCAGCATGTCAGAGTTAAAGATAGTAGTGGGGCAGCATGCTGGATCAATATTGCACCATATGTCAAATTTTACTGGGGGGGCAGCATGTCAGAGTTGTATATTGTGGGGAACATCACCACTGCATGTTAGACCCACATACACTGCCTGACACCCCCACCGTTCTTCCCTTGCCCAGGCAGTGCCCATGGAGATTTGTGGTGAGCAGTAGGCAAGGGGAAAAGGCTGGGGAGGGGATGTTTGGCTACCAGTGGGCAAGGAAACAAGTCTGGGGGCCAGGCAGTGTATATGGGGTTCTATGGCTACCAGTGGGCAAGGGAACAAGGCTGGGGGCAAGTGGTAGCCACAAACCCCAATAGATTCTGCCTGACCCTCAGTCTTGTTCCCTTGGGAGTGCACAACATGTATCATATATGGTACAGAGCTAAGAGGATAACTGTGTAGTGCTTGATGTACTTTTTGTAACCATTTGAGTGCCACAGGGGTGAGCAATGCACATCCCTATGGCACTCAAAGGGACAAGGGAGTGATGCTGTCCATGGTGCTGAAAGTGTTCTCTCCATTCCCCTAGTGATCAAGTGGGGCAGCAGAGAGAATGTTCTTAAACTTCAGGATTGCCGTACTGCTGGTGATATGCGAGGGAGTAATTACTCCACTTCTTCATAGTAAATCTACCTAATTTGCAACGTTCATCTTTTGTTACATTAACAGAACAAATCTGTCTATACTCCCCGCAACATTATTTTATTGCTACAGATACCGCACAGTTTACAACAGAAATTGAGTTACACTAGTGATACCACAAATCTTGCACTTGAAATGAAGCTACACTAGTGATATATAGATCCTGCAATTGAAATGGAGCTACACTAATGATATCACTGGGTTGCAACAGAAATGAAGCTACAGTAGTGAAACTACAGAGCTTAAAATTGAAATAGAGGTCCACTAATTATACCACAGCCCTTACTATTGAAATGGAGCTATGATAGTGATACCACAGAGCTTGCAATTGATATAGCGCTACCCTGGTGATACCATAGAGCTTACAATTGGAATACAGCCACACTAGTAATATCACAGAGCGTAAAATGATAATGGACCTACACAACCAATGCCACAGAGCTTACAATTGGAATAAATCTATACCTGAGATGCCAAAGAGCTTACAGTGGAAGTGGTGTTACATTAGTGATACTGTAGAGCTTACAATTGAAATGGGGTTACTCTAGTGACACCACAGAGCTTACAATTGAAATAGAGCTACACTGTTGATACCACAGAACTTACAACTGAAACAGAGCTACACAAGTGATGCCAAAGAGCTCACAACTGAAATGGTGCTACACTAGGTATACCACAGAGCTTAGGAAGAGTGTGAGGCAAAGGGCAAAGGGGGTATATATGAAGAAGGTCAAGGAGAGGAAGAAAGCCAAAGCAGAAACAGAGACAAGGGGTGAAGTAGGAGAGAAAGAGAAAGGGGGAAATAGGGAGGAGAAGAGAGAGAGATGTGAGATGGCAATGGGGGAGAAACAGGGGCAATTTGGAAGAGAAGTGGGAAACGGGGGGGTAGAGAGGGAAAAAAGAAAGAGTAAAGGAGGCCATCACTCTTATGTGGTTTCAACTGGCTGGATACCAAAGGCATGTCCAATATATTTGACAATGAACATGCAAAGGGTTATATATGAAAAATAACTACAGATAGGCTGCAATCTCCTCCCCCACAGCTATTACCCCTTTAAGGGCCAAAGCAACTCTCGTACTCACTTGTCCAAGCATCTGCAGAGCTGATTTCCCTATGCTTCTCATGTCATCTGAATGCTAAACTACAGCCCAAATACACAGGACTTCCCGGTTATAGCTGTGGGAAGTGTTTGGTTTTTCTCAAGTATTTGGTGCTGCACAGGAAACACATGGGATTGTACAGATGAACAAAGCCAAATTTACATCTCAGGTGCCCCTGGGAAAGGCACTCTAGGTGCCCTTCGCTTTCTCAATGGCCACACCCCCATTCCTCACATGACCCCACCCCCAATCCCATCCTGGCACAGAAAATACCCTTGGCATATAACAAGCAAGGACAAAAAAATGGATTTAAAGTCTGTAAAGGAGTATAAAACTGGTGCAGGGACCTTGACATTGCTCTGGTCACATCCACAATTCAGAATGTGGGTGTGGCTAGCACAACTAAGGCACCGCCCCTCAACATTTGGAGGTCTAGGCAGCTGCCTACTCTGCCGTTTGGGAAATCCAGCCCTGCAGATGAACAATATGTAGAAGATGTCTCTAGCATCCAAGGGGTTGAAAGCCCCATTTAAATGAATAGTAATTTGGGGAATTTGTATTTGTCCTCTACGGTGCAGTTGATTTGTTTTAGATTTGCTTTGTGTATATGGCTCATAAGTGGGTATATTTATATAAAGGTTCCTGGTGAGCTTAAAGCAGAACTACCACCATAGGTAAAGTCTCCCTGCAATAATTAGGCAGGTGGTGACTAGCTTAATAATAGTTATATTACCTCTCACAACAACACGATTCTATAGAAATCCTTAATTTCCCGACACTGACGGCCAGGTTAGTGCAGTCTGCACGCCTGCACCGTCAGTCCCTTCCGGTGCCTTTCAGCACAGTGCAATGCTTCTGAAGGGAGACTGGGACTGAAAGCGCAGGCACGCTGACAAGATGTCTGTGATGATGTCTGGCTTCCGGTCTTGGAAGATTAAGGATTTTTGTAGAATCGTGTCGTTGTGAGAGGTAATATAACTATTACTAAGCTAGTCACCACCTGCCTAATTATTGCAGGGAGACTTTACTTCTGGTGGTAGTTCCGCTTTAAAATAGCATTTATTAATAGTGATCCAAAAGTGACATATGTGTGTAGTCGGGAGAGCAGCTAGGACTATATCTTGACCACATATACAAAGTAAACAACGTTTACAAATAACCCGTGACTTACTATAAATAATAAACAGTGGGGTTTAGTAATATATTTTTGACCATAAGCATAAATAGGGGCATATTTAGCAAGAAAAGCGGAGCACAGCTGCAACAGGATTTCTTCTCATGTATTTCATGCAGTTGCTTTTCCCCAGAATTGCCCTATTTTATCTTTATTAATATGCCACATCATTAACGCATCTTAAAATTTACCCTTAACCACTTAATGGCCAACTGACATGTAAAAATTATATATTAAGGTTCAGTCTTTCAATAGATATTCATTGCAATCACATCCAATTTGAGTAAAAGAATTCTAAACTTAAAGTCCTCCATATATAGAACCCCAATCGGGATTCTTGCCCCTCATCTTGTAAGACGTAAGTCAGAGATGAACTCAATTACTAATGTAAAGCGCCACAATTAACCCAATATAATCCCTGCTGAATGACAATATATTGGGTTAATTGTGGAGCTTTACATTAGTAATTGAGTTTGTTTTAATACTCTTTCCCTGCGAGTGAGGATTCTGTGTGAGATAGGCAGCAACAAGTATATTTAGAGCACATTGGAATTTTTAGATAGATTGCAAATCTGAGATGGCTGGCTCATTCCTATTGGCTAAGCCGATGAATAGGAGTAATAATCTTCTAATCCACAGCCAGTAGGATTCGTAGTCACCTCACTGAATTTACATCACCAGCGCTTCTGGGTAAAGAAGCTATGGGGGCCTGTGTACTCACAAGCATTCCCTAAATGCCTTACTTGTTAACACCCCCTGAGTACCAGAGGAGTACGGTTAATTGTGCAGAGCTAATGCTGACAATATATTGAAATTAGTACCAATTGCCCTTCTTTTCAGAAAGGCTGATATTTTGTCTCAGGCCAATTAACAGACAATACAACAGCATTACTTCTAAGACACCTATCAAAATTGCTGTAGCCCTAGAAAATGGAAGACTAAGTGCTCCCAGAGAGCATATGTACAGTAGATATCAGGTCTCAGAAAACAAAAAGAGAGTTTTTATAGAGATTACAGCATTTTTATGTGTGTATTAATCCAGACCATTTTTTGGTGTTAGTGTTCCTTTAATAGTGGGTTTTATTATTTTTCCTTTCTGACTTTGTTCCCTAGTGTCACTTTAGAAACAAAATAATAGATAATAATAAACTAGTAGCAACATTAATTATTAACAGTGGGCCTATTCAACAGACACAATGATTACAGTGATGGTAATGATACAATGATTATTAATGTCAGCAAATTGACTAGTCATCCAGCAAGATAAGCATGGTTGTACCTTGAATGCTAGGCAATGCAATGTATTGGAGACATCTCTTCCATCCCACAGGTTAAGCAAGCTTGCAATGTGGTTCTCCACTTACCATAGTAAAATAGTTGATGAGGCTGAAAAAGACATACGTCCATCCCATGCCAAATCACCGCATTGCAATGCGTTGGATACCTCTCTGGCACTCAAAGGATTCAACGTTAGTATTATTACAGGCTAAGCAATCAAAATAACATTTGGGTTACATTCAATACGTTACAGTGGAGCAGTTCTGAATATCAATTATAGGTGCACCTTAGGTGACAGACTGAATGTTCCCCAAATACCCATTGCTTTAAATTGTCAATTAACCCCTTGAATGCTAGAGAGGTCTCCCAGGTGCATTGCTATGCATTAAAGGTTAAAACCTTCATTTCATTCAATGGCTATTATCAATTGTGAACTATGGAGTGGTTAGTTTTCTCTAGAATTGCTCATCTTTATTTTGCTGAACGCAGCTCTATATTTCTTAGGAAAATACTCTGAAAGTTAATGATGATTTTCACTAGTCCAGCATGATAGTTATTGAAGTGTTTACACTGAAACATTTTTGGCATTTCATAATTTTTGAGTGCTTAAACTAGAATCAATAATTACAAGACACCTGACAGTCCATCAATGGGCCAGAGATCGTAGTAAGGGTCCAGGCCTAGCTATCTTCTTCCCCTCTGTGTGGGGGAGGGCAAGCCCACTGCACCCAAGCTGTGGTGGATCAGCTACCAGCAATTCATCTCCTCAATTGTTTTGAGGTAGCCCCCACTGGGAGCTCTTGTGCATGTGTTGGTAGCATTGCCTGAAAGTTCCTCCACCCATCCCTCAGTGTCAGGCAGTTGGAAGCAGGTCATGTCCAGTCCTGGTCATGATGACCTGGGGTTTGGAAGGGTCTCACCAGAGATCTCCTTAAATAGGTCCAATCTGTTAATAAACTCTATGACCTCTTTAGTTGCCACCAAGATCTGTATCTGAGTCTTTATTTACTTGTTAGCTTTTGGCATGTAATGTTATGTGGTTATGTAGCTTTATGTTCTAGTTGCATGGTAGTAGGGGAGGGAAAATGGGGGGTCTTCTAGGAGATAGAAGTGTCAAAGGCATTGGAAACCTTCTAAAGGTCATTAAAAATTAGGAGCTGCATACAGTTTTCATTAAAAATAATCATCACAAGAAGACAGCAGGGTTGATACAATTAAAGAGATAGTAATGTCTCATAAATTACGATTCAAATATTCCCTTTTCTTTGTAATAACGCTCTGTACCTTTTGCCAAAGTTCTGATTGGTGGAGTTTTTGTGTAATTATATTGTAAAGTTTCCCCTCCCGCCCCTTTTACAGATGTCAGACTTCTTCCCTCAGATCTGAAATCCGGTCGCAAAGTTGGACCATATTGTGTCTATCAGTGTAAGGAAGACCCTGGTTCCCTTGACAAAGAAAGGCAGGTTTTTCCTTATACTAATACAAGATTGTCACTCATCGCAGTCTGTCTGGACCAGCTTTCTGCTATAAGGAAAGAATAACGACGTCTTTAAAAGGGGTGGGTGGGGCAAACTTTATATTGCAATTACACAAAAAGTACACGGATCACAACACTGCCGACGGTGCAGAGCTTTATTGCAAAGTATAAGGAATGATTGAATCTTAATTTATAATGAGACATTATTATCTCTTTAAGGACAGGAGAAATTCTGGAGCGAACAACTGCTTTTAACCCCATGAATGCTAGAGAGGTCTCCAACACATTGGTTCAAAATACATTTGAGACTTTCCTAACATTAAGTGTGGTAAAAGCCTGCTTTAAATCAGGAATTTGTTTTTTTTCCCTTTCGTATGCTCTAAAATCACTCAGTTTCTTTGGATTAAATCAACTTCAATGAAACTGATTTATTAAGAAACTGGTGAAAGTTTGACGCAAACCTACTGAACCATAGAGAACAAATACATATCCCAAAATTCCCACTGATTTAAAATGGACTTTTAAACCCTTGAATGCTAGTGATGTCTCCTATGTATTGGTATACTGAGAAGAAAAAACCCATGCATTGGCTATTTAATTTTAACCAGAGATGTAAGTACAAGGGGCATAGAGGGTGCAGGCATGAAGAGGCCCTGCATACAAGGGGATCAGTAGGTTCTAGTTACACCCCATGGAGAATAATTAAGTTACACCACTGTTTTTAACCCAAAGAATACTATAAATCTCCAACAAATTATCACGTTTGCAGTTTCAACTGAAAATCTCCCCCTCTCATTTGATAACTACAGGTAAAAATAAATATACATGGAGAGGCACATGATTGAACAACTTAAGAAATGTGTCAGGATTTGTATAATGAGTACAGGTCTGTGTTCAGGTAGCTAAACAGGTGCATATCTGGAGCAAACCACCAACATAAATGGAAACTTTCAGGATTTTACAATAAGGCTCAGGGTTTTGACCCAAAGGGGCTCAGGGTGAAGGGACAAAACCCTCAAGGTGAGAGAGTCCATTATTACCTACTATATCATCATCTGCACCAATTCTTCTTACTTGGATCCATCTCTACCAGGGCAGAGGGAGAGGTCCTGATTGTCTGCTGTGTGTTCAGACAGTGAGATCTCTAACCTGTATCATGTTAACCTTTTGAGTGCCATACGGGTAGCCAATGCATTGTGAAGCAGTGCATTGGATACCCCTCCAGCACTCAAAGGGTTAAAGCTCTCTTGTGGAGTACTTCTGATTTAATGCGAGCAGAGACATATTGCCAAGGATCTGTTTTCTGGTTAATTTTAAAGAAGAATATTTCAAATATCTTAGTGTTAGCCCATTTAGAATGGTCCCAGGTATGACCATTGGGGAGCAATAAACTTTCCCAATTTCAAATTAAATTAAATAGTAACATACTCGATAAGGCATGCATCTAGGCCAGCCTATGTAATATTACAATTACTGATGCAGAGGAAGGCAAAAAATACCTATACTGATGTATTACCATTATCTTGAATTAACACAGGTCCTCACAGGGCGATACAGGAAGAGGGCTGTAAATGGAAGCACGCCGCCTGCTGTGTGTGATACACACACAGATATGTGTGTGTATCACACAGATAATACTAGAGTCTGTAATGCTTATTGCATCTTCTAGTGAATGGCCACACAACATGGGCCTCATTATGTTTGGCTGATGCTGATTGGGTTGACCATCAATTATCTCTCCCTGTGAATGGATTGGCAGGAGAATGTAGGAGAAAGTAATTAAAAAAACACTGTTGATACAAATGTATAGACTTGCTGACACCTGTTTTAATGGGGCTTTAGTATGCAAATAAAGAGATAGTTTATATTTTTAATTTGTCCTCTCCTTTGCCTCTCCTGCACCTCTATTCTCAGATTTGCCCATTTTATATAGCATCACAAGGACTTCACCAACATGTGGACAGATGACTGTGCAACCTGCATTATATGGACTACATACATGATACAAAACAGTGGATATCTCTGGTTTGTAAGAAATCTACATATACATACAGTCTGCTGAAGTGTGAGACTTGGAAGACATTATTGAAGGGCTTCCAAATTGACACTATAGGACTACATACCTCCCAAGTGTCCCTGTTTAGGAGGGACAGTCCCTCTTTTAGACCTAAATCCATCTGTTCCTGATGTCCCTCTTTTTAGGAGATCAGATTGTGTAGTGTGTATATAAGTGTATAATATTGCTCTACAGCAATAAAACTCACATTATTGTTTGTTAAATTTTAGTATATGTGTTTATAAATTAGTCTGTGTAAATAAAATATTTGGTCTTGTTCTAAATCATTTATTAGGTTACACAAGGAGGTGACAATAGGTCATGAAATAGCTTAAAAATATCTGGTAATGCCCCGCCCACCAGCCACGCCCCCAGAAACACCTCCTACAACACAAGTGTCCCTCTTTGGCAATTTGAAATGTTGGGAGGTATGGGACTATGGGCATTCCAGCCCACTGCCTTCCAAGGGGGGTGTTTCCTGCCCCATCATTCAGCTGATAGGAACCGTATTTGGCATACAGTGAGCAGCCATGGAGCAGACAGTAAAACATGATAATTGCTTTTTAACCCTCTTCTAGAGAGGGTTCCAATGAATTCCAAAGCACTGCATTGGAGACCCATCTAGCATTCAAGATGTTGAAAGTCCCAGGTCAATCAAAGGGACCTTTTATTACCTGCCAATGGTTCAGCTGGTTTGCCCCAGAATTATTTCTTGCTTTCTGCATAAAGCCCATTGATTTCAGTGGGTCTTTAAATCCTTGCATTCAAGGGGGATTAAAGCCCTATTTAAATCAAGTAAAGTAGAAAAAGCAGGAGACTAGAGTAAAAGAAATATGGCTAATTGAGTAGCTTTAGAATTCAAGACAACTTAGGTCTCTTCTTCGGGCATGTTTATAATGAAGGTTGAATACAAAATGTATGACAGGTTATACATGCATGCAAACTCCTTTTAAATGTAAAAGTTAAATTCCACTGGAGGTGAATCTCTTATATATATTATTCCTTGGACTCTAGTAGAGGCATTTGTTTGTAGCTGGCCAAGTGGTGTAAGATTTATTTCCCTTTTGATGTGTGTATAGCTTCAGTAAATTGAATGTGTAGAGAGTTTGTGACTGCAGCCACATATGGCTAAGTATATGGAATGTATGGGGTTAAACCTCCAAGCACCAGAGAGGGGAGCAACACACCGCTTTGCAATGCATTACTCACTCCTCTGGCACCCAAAGGGACCCCGATATGTTTATTGTGTGGAATAATGTGACATAAATTCCTTGTCATGGTCAAGGCACAGTTCAGAGTATTAAACTTGGTTATCAGTTTGTACAAAATTGGGTCTTTTCCTCAGGCATGTTTAGAATGAAGTCTGTATACAAAATACATGACAGGTTATACATTCATGCAAATTCTTTTTAAATTAAAATTCCACTGGAGGAGAAACTCTTATCACCACTGTCTATGTAAAGTATTCCTCCAGTAGGGGCATCTGTTTGTAGCTGGCCAAATGGTATAAGATTTATTTTCCATTTGATGTGTGAATAGCTCCCATTAATTTAGTGCGTAGAGAGTTTGTGACTGCAGCCAAAGATGGCTAAGTATATGAAATGTATGGGTTAACCCTCTGAGTGCCAGAGGGGAGCACAACACATTGTTTCGCAATGCATTGCTCACCCCTCTGGCACCCACCCAAAAGGCCCAAATATTTTATTGTATTGAATAATGTGACATCATTTTGTACTCCAGATCTTTCTGTGTTGCTGTGTCTGAACATTTCCCATCAGTACAGACAATATGAGATCTGTAACAGTGTGACCAGTTTTGCAAAAATGTTGACCCACTGGAGTGTCTCTTTTCTTTTTCACACTGGACCTAAGAGAATTCATCCATTCACTTAAGAGTTTGCCCTTTGTCACCTACATATAATCCTGTGGTGGGACATTTCACACACACAGGATAAGGTAGACAGAATTAGATAATCTACAGGAGAATTTGCCCTTCATGCTGTGGTTTTGGTGGGCATATGGCACGGGCACCTTATTTGTGGTACGTATTGGTGCACAGGTTCCAGCTTATCTTTTGTAGTGGTTTTGGTGGTATGCTTTCTAATTTACCATACTGAAATTATTATATTCTTTTGAACAAGCATATTTTTCATTGATGTCACTCTCCGTTATTTTGTTTATTAGGACCTTCTATGGACTGTACTGAGATCTCTTTATAATGTCTATAGCCAAGCATAGTCCTTTGCATTTGGTAATACATGTGACACTTTGGGCTGTATGCAGACAGCTAATAAGGCTGATATACTAAGAAGAACTGGAGTAATTATGGGGCAAAACAACTGTATTATAGGGGCCAAGTTAGCATTTTCGTTCATTTGGGCTCTTAATCCTTGAATGCTAGATGGGTCTCCAGTACATTGCAGCACAATGCATTGAAGGTATTTTTAGCATTCAAGGGTTTAACCCCTTAAGGACAGGGCGCACTGTCATGCTATGGTCACTTAAGGACAACGGAATATTTTTTATTTTTTTAAATCTGATTCCGGACTTCCCGAATGGCATGCAGCTGCGCAGGGAGCCCGGAATACCATGTCGGACCTTCAAGCAAATCCAGCCATGACGTACCAGGACCATCAAGGGTCCTCAAGGGGTTAAAAACCCCGCAACAAAAAGGAACTTGGAGAATTTTTATTTGTACCCTAAGGTGCAGTTGGTTTACTTCAGTAATTCTGGAGCAAACACTCTACACCATAGAGGACAAATGAAAATTCCCAATTATCAATATGGGACTTTTAACTCCCTGACTGCTAGAGAGGTCTCCAGTCCACTGTACTTTGGGCAGTATTCAGGAGGCTAAGGAGGGGGAAATCAGTAACTAACCAACTGCACCACAAGGAACAAATGGACATTCCCACTGATTTGTCCTTTGTGTCCCATTCGCATAAGAAATCTTGAACATTTCCCAGAGGTATAGTATTGTTTGTAAACAGTAAGATATGGGGCTTGTTCACTCAAGCAACTCTATCCCAGGTGCAATGTCACAGTACACAGTCACGGAACTATAGGGAGCATTGCATCGATAGCACTGTTGAACATGATGCCAATAGTTGCCGTGGATTCAGCTTGCTGCAACTCCTCAGCAACTAGTGATGGTTGTGTGGAATTGTAGCAGCGAAGGTCTACATGGCAACCAATGGAGCCACTCTGCAAGTTGTGTGGGTGAATGAATCTTTGCAAAGTTCTTCACAATGATCCAATAACAGGCAGTCTCACATGCAGATAATCAGGTAGTGCTAACATCTACATAGGCGGTTTTCTGCATTCATGTTCATGTTAACCTCTGTGTTTAGCTCTTATGGAGAGCACAGTGGACAAGACACTGATTATACAAATGTTGCAGTACTATTACCAAATTGGTATCAGTAATGTGAATCAAGCCATAAGAGAAAAACCTTTCTGGATACTAATCTCAATAATTAAATGCCTTAGCTTATTCCACTCATTACACAATTTACTGTATAAGACAGCTACATATGCATTAGGAACACAAGCTTAGAATGAGATTTTAGGCATGTAGATGTTTTATTATTTTATTTTTTTCTTACAGATGCTAGTGTAGAGTATATGCTACTAAATGTGTCTCAGCCCATTTCATTTTTAGGTGTTAGTATTCCTTTAAAGCCTCAGCTGCAAGATATGTCTCCAGTTCATTTCTGTGCTCTATCAGTCAAGGGGTTAATACAGTATGTTAGAGGATAATTACTAGGAAGAGTTGTCTGTCCTAATGCAAAATTCAGATGGAACTTTTGCATTGATGGGTATCCTTCATTGCTAGTGACCATTCATACCAATTTAACTAAATAACAGGTGAGAAGTGCTATAGGGATCACAGTACTTACACAGTAAGGCAGGGGTCAGCAAAGTAGTTATTAGTATTAATTGCACTTAACCACAGGAGGCTCATATTGAGCAATTCTAATTTTGATAAGAAAGTATACTCTTACCTATTCTAGCCCTCCTACCCAAGGTTCCCTATCAAGTCTTAGGTTATCCTTACCTATCCTAGCCCTCCTAGAAAAGGTTATTCTCACTTATCCTATCCCTCCTAGGGAAGGTTATTCTTACCTATCCATGCCCATTTAAGGAAGAATACTCTTAACTGTCCTAGCCCTCCTAGGGAAGGTTACTCTTACCTATCCTAGTCTTCCTAGGGAAGTTTATTCTTGCCTATCCTAGGTCTCATAGGGAAGGTTATTCTTACCAGTATCCTATTAGAATGGTATTGTCTAAATGGTGATTGTCTAAAGTGGTGACAATAAAATGTTGTCTGCATCAAAAGGGCAACAACAAAATGTTACCATTGTCAAAATGGCGACATCAAAATGTCCCCATGTCAGAAGGACAAAAGGGGGACATTAAAATATCGCCCACATCAAAAGGGAGGCGTCCAAATGTTGTCAGCATCAAAATCAAAATGTCACTGCGTCAAAAGGGCGACATCAAAATATAGCTTGCGTCAAAATGGTGACATAATCATAATGTAACATCAAAATGTTGCCTGTGTCAAAATGACAAAATCAAAATGCTGGCTTTTCCAGGCATCCTCATAAGCTGTGGCCTGGGATGTCTGTGCTTCTGCATTCCAATAGCCCTGATCTGATACTGCAGAAGATACTCGGAGAGTAACTGGTCCCTACAGAAGAACTTTCTGGAGGGGGAAATGTATGCAGAAAGTCTGCAAGACAGACAGTGTTGTCACTGACCCACTTGTCTTGACCAATTGTTCTCTGTGGTTTACACCAGGATCTTCTGCAACAGATTTATGTACTTGCATTCATGTACTCACATTTGGCTTCTGTTTCTCAGGGCTTCAGGAGAGGAAGGTGAAGTGCATATAATGAATCAATATGATGATAAAATGAATATACCTAGATTCACATAATGAGAGGCTCTGATAACATTTTATTCCATTCCAGTAGCGTACAAGGATCTCCACTCTGATACCTATTGCACTGGAAAAAACTTCTAGCTCTGTACAAACTGGAGAGTGGCATCCAGGCCTCAGAGATCCAGAAAGTGTATGCTGAAAGACCTCTAACTGATAACCAATGTACGTTTAAATGGCGACATTTTGAAGTCACCCTTTGACGCAGTGACATTCTGAAGTCACTGATTTGACACAGGCTACATTTGTAAGTCACTCTTCTGACACTTGATATCATCCCCACAACATTTTTATAAAAACACATTGTTGCATATCCTAGCCCTCCTAAGGAAGGTTATTCTTACCAAACCTAGCCCTCTTAGGGAAGATTATTCTTTCCTAGCAGTCACAGGGAAGGTTATTTTTACCTATCCTAACCTCTTAGGGAAGAGTATTCTTACCTATCCCAGCCCTCCCAGAGAAGGTTATATTAACTTATCCTAACCCTCCTAGGGAAGGTTATATTTATATAGCCCGCCTAGGAATACTTATTCTTACATATACTAGCCCATCTAGGGAAGGTTATTCTTACCTATCCTAGCCCTTCTAAGGAAGTTAATTCTTAACTATCGTAGCCCACCTGTAGAAGATTATTCTTACCTATCCTAGCCTAATTGGGACAATTATTCTTGCTTATCCCAGCCCTCTTAGGGTAGGTTATTCTTACCTATACTATCCTTCCTAGGGAAGGTAATGCTTACATATCCTAGCCCTCCTAGGGAAGGTGCTTTCTACCTATCCTAGCCCTCCTAGGGAATGTTATTCTAACTATCCTATCCTTCCTAGGCAAGGTTATTCTTACCAATCCTAGCCCACATGCCTAAGTTTACCAAGTTTATCCTTACCTATTGAGCCTTCCTAGGTTATCCTTACCTATCCCAACTCTCATAGGGAAGATTATTCTTATCTATCCTAGCCCTCCTAGGGAAGGTAATTCTTATTTATCCTAGCCCTCCTAGGGAAGTTTATTCTTACTTATCCTAGCCCTCATACCCAAGATTCCCTATAAAGTCCTAGATTAACCTTACCTATCCTAGCCGTCCTAGGGAAGGTTACCATAGTTACCAAGGTTAGCATTACCTTTTGGTTATCCTTTCCTATCCCAGCTCTCCTAATGAAGGTTATTCTTACCTATCTTAGCCCTCATACCCAAGGTTACCAAGATATTCCTTATCTACAGAGACCTCCTAGGTTATGCTCACCTATCTTATCCTTCATAGGGAAGGTTGTTCTTACCTATCCTAGCCCTCTTAGGAAAGGTTATTCTTACTTATCCTAGTCCTCTAAAGGAATGTTATTCTTCCCTATCCTAGCTCTCCTAGGAATATTCTTACCTATTTTAGATACCCTAGTAAAAGTTATTGTTATGTTTCCTAGCACTCTTAGTGTATGTTATTCTTACCTATCCTAGTCCTCATACCCAGGGTTACCAAGGGTATTATTACCTATCCTAGCCCTCATACCCAAGGTTTCCACATTTATACTTACCTACTGAGCTCTCCTAGCTTAGCCTTACCTATCCTAACCCTTATACCCAATTTTACCAAGATTTTACCCATGGAGCTCTCCTAACTTAGCCTTACATATCCTAGTCCTCCTAGCAAGGTTACACTTACCTATCCTATCCCTCACACCCAAGCTTACCAAGGTTATTCCTACCTAATGAGCCCTCCTAGTGTATCCTTACCTATCCTAGTCCTCCTCAGGAAAGTTATTCTTACCTATCATTGCCCTCATACATTAGGTTACCAAGGTTATGCTTACCTATTGATCCATCCTAGGTTATTCTTACCTGTCCTAGACATCCTTGGGAAGTTTAATCTTACTTTTCATAGCCCTCACACCCAGTGACACCTAAGTCATCCTTACCTGTCCTAGCCCTCATACCCAAGGTTACCAAGGCTATTCTTACCTATACTAATCCTCCTAGAAATGGTTATCCTTATCTATGCATGCCCTCATACTGAATATAGTACCGTATGTATAAATGCAAAGTTGAGCTAGCAACCTACTATGACAAATAAAAATTCACATTGATCTGAGTGGGGCTTTTTACTTATTGAATGCTACAGAATTGTCCCATTTAAATCAATGAGGGCTATTGTTGCCTATGGGGCAGTAGGTTTGCTCGAAAGGAAAAGAGAGATTTTGGGACAAGGATGCACAGGATTTATAGACAAAATAATAATATCAATGTAGAATGTCTTATAGATCAGAGTAGAAATAATCAATCAGAATCATAAAGTATACACTTATATAAGCAGAGCAGAGATTTGAATATTTTGTTAATCCAATGGTTGGGTTATTTGAGTTCAATATTTCTACACTTTCTTGTTTAACTTGTGGCTTAATATTGAGAAAAATACAATAAATTACAATGTAAACGCAAGAAAATTCTAAAGAATGCCGTCCTGTTCCAGAAACAAAAGTCATGTTACATATCCAAAACCATGATGTCACTAAACTAAACAAAACATGAATTCTCTGAACTAAGCTACTGTACACTTAAATATGTTGTCTATATTAGTAGACTTCAGTGTGGCACATGTAAAGTGAAAACAAACAAAATTTGTAAAAACACCATGCACAGTTCTTATTATTAATCAACAATATCAACAGTTCCTAACTAATTGCTTCTCTGGCTGAAATCATATTTTTAAGCAGTAATTTTCACTGGTAGCCATGTTCCCTTGGCAACCTCCTTCTTAAACAAAACAGCCTTGGGTACCTGTTGCAAGAATAGTTTGGTTAGAAGCCAACTTTAAATTAGATCAAATACAGCTTCAGAAAAATGAAGGGAACAACGTAGCACATTTTTAAGCATGGGAAATACAGATCCCAACACACTCATGCACATCACACGTTACACAGTTCTAATTATAATTATTCCATCCACACTGACATAGGGCTTGACATCCCCTTAATTATCTCTGATTGAAATAATATTCACAAGTCCGATGACGCTGGTAACAATATATATATATAGGACTTGTAAATGAAAGAAAAAAGAATGCTATGCACTCACCTAAAGACTAACCTTTTAGTTACTGATTTATTGCAACACTTCACCATTATATAACAGATCTCTTTGGTACGTTTAAATGTTCAAAAGGGATGTAAACTCAACTGTGTAAAACAGATGCAGATCTTTGAACATGAAACTAGTAAGAGTGAGAAGGCTTACATTCTTGAGGGAGAGGACCAGGCAGCAGCCGACAGCCATTTCCTATAAGGAAGCTTCTTCAAGACATGGACATTATGTTTAGCCCCTTGTGGACTAGAGAAGCGCACAATACATTGTAAAGCGGTGCATATCCCTTTGGATTTGGAAGTCAAGTCAGAGAGAGGGAAGTTAATAACGGCTCTGTACTCTAAACCCACAAATAGAAACACTCATCTGAGAGCTGATAGTCACCATCCTCCTATCTATAAAGCAGTTTATAGTATTCTCAAGCACCCTTTGGAAATCGAATGGGATAACACTGACCTGCCATCAGCAATGTACTGGAAAGTGACCAGTCAAAGAAGAAGAAGAATCTAGCTGAGCAAAGGTGACAAGCGCAGGACTCAAAATATTTTCATTACTTTGCAATATACATTGTTCCATTTAATGTTTCTCCTTGCAGGTGTTGATATTCTGTGTTTAAACTTGCAACACGTGCCCTTGAAATACACTTAAAAATAATGGGGTATTACTTTGTTTCCTGTGTTTATCTGAAACTGTACATTAGATCATTTAAAGTTAGGTTCTGTCCCAGTTACTTATTCTTAGAACAGATATTCCATTCTGTTTATTTTAAGAAGAGGGCTGTCAATGGAATGTGGCTACCATCGAACATTATATTGTAAGGAAATTCCCTTTTTTTGTAATAAGATATGAAAGCTTGTATGTAATACATGTTTTTGTCTAGCTAAAGGTCCAAATTAGGGCACAAATGTTGACCAGTTTCAATAAACCACTTCTCAATTTCTCTGAACACTCTGAAGTGCCATTTCATTTTTAAGAGTTGATTATATTTACTATGGATTGGCAATCTGGATCTTATATGAATCATTTAAAAAGAAAAAAAGAGTAAAAAAAAACACAACACAGGTTTTCCTATGATTATTTGTGCTCAATTAGTTCATTTTAACAGGGACTGGATAAAAGGTATGAACTTTCATTCTTACCTCCCAAGTGTCCATGTTTAAAGGGATAGTAATACTTCATTTTAACTTTATTTTATTTTGTAGGCATTAAAAAAACATGAAGAATGATATTAAGTCTTATCTCTCAAACCTTTATGGTTTAAGAGATATTCACAAACAAAGTATCCCCCCCCTGTTCAACCAGATCAGAAGGGAGATGCCCAGGTAGACTGCAGAGAGGGACGATCTTCAATTAAGATAATGGAAAAAGCTGAAAAACTTGTCAAGGGGGGAAGGGCTTTCATTGTTTTCATACAAAGAAAATTGTCCCCTTCTGTTATCTGTACTGTCATACAACCAGACTCACATCTGAGAAGAGATGGCTTACACTAGGTAAAAGGGGCGGGGAGGGGAACTTTGCTTGTGAATATCTCATAAACCATAAAGGTTTGAGAGATAAGACTTATATCATTCTTCATGTTTTTTTAATGCCTACAAAATAAAATAAAGTTAAAACGAAGTGTTACTATCCCTTTAAGGAAGCTACTGTCCTTCTGAGAAAAAATCCCTATGCTCCTCTTCCTCACCTTGGTGTCCCTTGTTTAGGAGATCAGACTATGTGGTGTGTATACAAGGAGTATCAGATTAGTACACAACAAGAAAACACACATAAATGTGTATTTAAACTTCAGTATATATAGGTTTATAAATGATTCTATGTAAATAAAATCTTTCGATCTTGCTCTAAACCATTTATTGAGTTACATAAAGAGGGGTCAATATGTCATGGACTATTTTTTCTTATAAACTCCTCCCACCAGCCCTGCTCCCACCGCTTCTGCACTGGGAGCTCAGCTTCTCTACCAATTACTGAGACATCGCAGAAGTTACTAACTGTTTATGTGATGAATTATAAAGACAATCAAGAAAAAAAAAGTTGTATATGGCAGATTAACAAATAACATGTATATTCTCCAAATTCCCAAAAATTTAAAGGGATTGTAAAGTCTCGAAAAAAGTATAGCCCAAATGATAGGTACCATAAAAAATACATAATGCCCTAATTCCTATCTCTCAAACCTTTATGGTTTGAGAGATATAAGAAAATAAAATCCTCTGCTCCCTCCTCCTTCTCATGCTTCAGCTGTATAGCTGACAGCATGAGATCCTGCTTCCGGGATCAGAAGGCGGCTCTTCAGGAGTGCTGACATTGAGATATCTAACTATAAATATTTCATCAGAATGGTCTACAACGTGTGATTGCAAACAAGGCACACATTGTAGACCATTCCAATGAAGTATTAATAGTTAGATATCTCGATGTCAGCGCTCCTGAAGAGCCACGTCTAGTCGCCTGACCAGATTCTGCCTCTGACAGCTTTACAGCTCGTCAGGCAGAAAGAGGAGGGAGAACTTTATTTTCTTACATCTCTCAAACCATAAAGGTTTGAGAGATAGGAATTAGGGCATTACGTATTTTTTTTATTGTACCTATCATTTGGGCTATACTTTTTTGGGCACGTTAATATCCCTTTAAATGTGATTTTTTAACTGTTTGAATGCCTCTGGAAACTTTAAAAATGTCAAAAGATTAAAGATCCCATTTAAATCAATATAAATGTTTATTTGTCCGCTATTCTGAAGTTTGTTCACTTGAAAATTTCTCCATGTTAACTTCCTGAATATGGTCCCCAGTCTCAAAAATGTAAGCACTCATCTGACATCAGTATTAGGCACTCTTACAGCATTAATTACAGAACAGCTCTCTGGAATGTAATTTGGAAAACAAGTTTAGCAGGAGTGAACATGCTTTAACTTTCAAAATGTAGACCAGTTCAATGTCATAATCGGTAGGAAAATCTTTCAGAATTTGATATAAAACTGGTGGTAAGACCAGTGCAGTTATTATGAATGGAACTTTTGAAAATACAGGCAACTGCACGTACTATGAAAAAATATATAAATAGATATATCTGTCTACCCTATGAAACTCTCCTATCTAGGTGTTTATAATAAACACTTAAGAGTCATCTATACCTATACTTCCACTTTAAAGGGCAACTCTAATGTGACAGTTGTCCTATAAGCAGATCTGCTTCCTTATGAGCCCCAGTGCACCAACAAGGAAGCGGAACACAAGTCTGAAAGTTTCCTGTCTTCATTTAATTCCTCACAGACCCTCTGTATCAGGCTGACATTTTCTTATATTGCTCAATACAATTCCCCACAGACCTTCTGTATCAGGCTGACATTTACTTATATTGCTCCATATAATTCCCCACAGACCTTCTGTATCAGGCTTATAGTTTCCTGTATTATTCATTACAGTTCCCCACAGACCCTCTATCAGGCTGATCGTTTCCTGTATTGCTAAATAGAGTTCCCCACAAATACTTTGTATCAGACTGATAGTATCCTGTATTGCTCGATATAGATACAGTTCAGACAAACGTCTGGGCTACTTCATCCAATTGTGAGCCGATTTCTAATTCTGAATCCTCTAGGAATTATTTTCTCCTTGTAATAGTGAGTTAATGTCACTCCACATTACTGATAATATGTCATTCAGGCTGAACACAGACTAGAAAATATCCCAAACTGAATATTCATGCTGTGAAGAAAATGTATGGTGGAACATAAAACAAACAAAAAAAACCAAATGAACGTAAATGAAAAAAAAAAGAAATAAAACAAAAAAGGCACTTAAAAATGGAGCTACGTCGATATATATATCTATATATCTATATCTATATATAATATCAGTGACTCCTCACATAGATATATAAGATAGCATGCAGAGCATGTCAGCTGTCCTGTTTAGTTTGTGTTGCAATACATATGTGTCACACAGGCACGTAAGTCCATTCATGATTGTTAACCCTTTGAGTGCCAGCGGCGTAGCCCTCTGGCACTCAGATGGCTAAATCATGCAGTGTCTTAGTATTATAACTTGAAATTAGCACTTGAAATAAGTAACATTATATCATGTTATTACAGTGTTCAAACTAAATTATGGTCTATGGTGCTAGACATGTTTATGTGCATAGAAAAACACTATATATATATATATATATATATATATATATATATATATATATATATATATATATTGCATAACATTGGAATAAATACGTTTGTTTCCCATACCATTCACAGTGTCATTCCATGTAATGTATTTGTTCTCAACTTAATGAGGTATTGATTAGCTGAACCAGGTGTGCTGGTGCTGGAATTTAATGAATACAGTACATGAAATGGCTGGGCTACATCTTGGATAGGTTTAGAATGGCTAAATGAACAATTCAACATGGACATTCTTAGCAAGCAATACCTGCCTAACCAGATTTTCAACATGTGGTGTTCATGCTGTCATAAAGAAATTTGAAGAAACTGGGCAAGAAA
This sequence comes from Rhinophrynus dorsalis, assembly GCA_037306005.1. Lineage (NCBI taxonomy): Eukaryota > Metazoa > Chordata > Amphibia > Anura > Rhinophrynidae > Rhinophrynus > Rhinophrynus dorsalis. Next base: position 231,275,233 of record CM074718.1, on the reverse strand, counting down.
AGCAGTGGAAGACCCAAAAAGCTGTCTGCAGTACTTAAAGATTCACTACTTTGAGGGACAGTAGGAAATTCATCGTTTGCTCTGACAGTCATGTGACACTAAAGTACATACTTGGACCATGAGAAGAAGTCTTACTAGAAATGGTCTTGTAGGGTGTGTTGGAACTGAGAAACCACTCTTGCGGAAAGTCAACAACCAAAAATGATTGTAGGATGTGAAAAGCCATAAATTGTGGAGTGTGGCAAAAAGTCTTATAGAGAGATAAATCCAAATTTGATATGTTTGTTCACAAGGACACCGATATGTCAGAAGAAGACAGTTTACAGCATTATGTGAAACATGATGGTGGCTTTATCATAGCATTTCAGTCAGTGGGGACCTGGTCAAATTCATCGGAATTGTGAATGCTGAGAAATACAAACAGATCTTGATCCATCTTGCTGTACCTTCAGAAAAATTACTTATTGTAAAAGTTGATACCTTTCATAATGATAATGACCCCAAACTCAATTAAGACCTACTTAGGGAGAAGTCTGTAAGCGGAACACTCACGGTATCAGACTGCCCACCTCAGTGCCCTGACCTCAACATAATTGAAGCTGTGTGGGAAAAAGAACAAAAATCAGTCAAAAGTCAAAAGAAAAGTTGTAGCAACCCTGTAGGAAACCTGGAAGAATGACCGCGGGACTACTTAAAGAACTTATACAACAGTCTATTATTATTAATTTTTATTTTTAATTACGTTTATTGACTGGGGTTTTTTGAAGTTCAGGACCTTTTTCTAACCCTTTGATTGCCAGAGGAGTGAGCAACTCAAAGGGGTAACAAAATTACCCTTAGTTGTATGATATGTCCAGTTTGAGTTTATATACACTTTTAGCCTCATAACCCTAAAAGCTACTGAAATTGTCAGGTTATTAATAATGTTTCATTGAAGAGGTAGAAATTAAATATCACAAACTACTAATCTTGCTTTTTGTCCACTTACTTTCAACAGTTTGATCTCTCGCATTGCTATTTTCTTAACCATTTTTTCATCTTCGCTTTCTAGAAATTTCTTGATGGCCACAATCCTCCCAGTTTCCTTGTTTCTGCACTTCATCACCATTCCATAGCTACCTTCTCCTACAAGCCCTAGATTCTCATACTTTTCCATCCTAAGCAACAGTGAGGTCTTCAGTGCAGGAACTGCAAAACACAATTGACACATATTCATTATGAAAATCAGTTTCTTGAAATCAGGCTATTTTTACATTCACTTTTTATTAATAAGTGGCTTCGAACAAACTGCAAAACTATAAAGCAATAAGACATACTCACTGGGACTTATTCTTCAAGCTAAAGAGGTTCAATTCTAGAGCAGTCCAACTGTGCCAGGGGTATGAAAATGTCCACTGATTTTAACGGCGATTTTAACAACCTGAATGCCAAAGAGGTGACAAGCTCTCTACTTTGCAATGTGTTGGATACTTTTCTAGTATACAGTATAAGGGTTTATAGGGGATTTACATTTCAGCAGTATAAAACAAGTTGATTTTCCCCATAATTGCACTTCTTAAGCTTTATGAATAAGGTCCATTTAGCCATATCCATTAAACTAAACAGATGCAATTGTGAAAAAAACAGCTGTCCCATAGAGGTGAAATGAAAGTGTCTACTGATTTAAAGGAGCACTATTCTTTTTAATGAAAATCTATATAATATAGGCCTTTCCTGCTGAGTAAAACAAGACTATTCTCATCACTGTCAGTTCTTTCACTTATATTTTAGAACAGATACAGGAAGTGAATTACAGTGTGATTACTTCCAGGAAGTTCAAATTGACAACATGACAGCAGTTTCTTTCACATTATATGAAGGACTGTTTTTCAGTGACTCCCCCTCCCAAAAAATGAAACAGAATACCTAATTGGAATCTGACCATTAGAAGGCACTGCTAATATAAAAAAAAATGTTAAACTGAAACAATGCCTCTTAGTATGGAACCAAGAACACAGGCTGCTTTTCTCACTGCTTTACTGCATTGCTTGCCTGTCTTTAATTCTCATGTATTTGGTTTATCGGTTTGCCCCTCCTGGAGTGTCAACCCTGTTGCAGATTTTTGTATCGTCTTCAAAAAAGGCACACCTTACCTTGAATACCAGCATTAATGTCACTAATGAACATATAGAAGAGAATATGCCCTAGCACTAGCCCCTGTGGTAATGCAACCTTTCTCTGAATAAATACCATTGATTATGACACACTGTTTCCTGTCCTTCAGCAAGTTATTTCTCCAGTCAACTACCTTTGAGTCTAATCCCAAACTATGCATTTTAAGAATTAGTTTCCTATGTGGTACAGTATCAAAACTTTTACTAAAATCCAAATATGTTACATCATCTGCTCCACACTTATCTATCACTTAACCCCTTAACAACCACCCAATCCGCATGAGGGAGGCCGTTAGTGACCGCAGGGGATTTTTTTTTCCAGGAATGGATTCTGGTGTCACTGCAAACCTGGAGATTCATGATGTGCCAGGACCGTCACAGGTCCTCAAGTGCCGGACCGCCATGACGATCCAGGCACTTTTTAAGTTGTTAAGTAACATAATCAAGAATTCAACCAGATTTGTTTGGCAAGATATTCCTTTTGTAAAGTCACACTACCATGGACCTTGTGTGTATTAGACTTCAGATATGAAGCAACTCTTCCTTTCAATAGCTTTTCCATTCATTTCTCAACTACTGATGTCAGACTCATGGGCCTGTAATTGCCTCCCTATTGCCCTTTTTGTGTAGTTGCACTACACTGGCAATTCTCCAGTCATTCGGAACCACTCCTGTTTACATAGCATTGTTAAAAAGCTCTTATGAAAGAGTAAGTAGTAATCTGGACAGGGGAATTGTTGTTTATGTAGTGTACTTGGATTTTGTTGTATAGTATACTTGGAGTTTTTGTAAATGGAACCTTTTCAAATTGGTCTAAAGTTATAAGTGGGGTGCCAGGGTTCAGTCCTGGGCCCAAAGCTTTTTAATTTGTTTATTAATGATCTAGAAGTGGGAATTGAAAGTAGCATCTCAATCTTTGCTGATGACACTAAGCTATGTAAAGAAATACATACAGAGCTGGTTGGTTTTTTTTCTGCAGAAGGATTTAGATAAACTGAGTGAATGGGCAGAAAAGTGGAAGATGTAATTTAATGTAGATAAATGTAAGGTTATGCATTTGGGCTGTAGAAACAAACTTGCTACATATACTCTAAATGGGAAACAACTTAGGGAATCCTCATTAGAGAGAGATGTAGCAGTACTGATAGACGATAGACTTCACAGCAGAGTCACTCAGCTGCTGCAAGAGCAAACAGGGTACTAGCCTGCATAAAAAGAGGTGTAGAAGCAAGGGATGCTAATATTATCCTACCTCTGTATAAATCCTTGGTTAGGCCTCATCTAGAATATGGAGTAAAATTTTGGGCACCAGTTCTTAAAAAGACATTTTCGAACTGTAAAAGTTACAGAGACGTGCAACAAAACCGATAAAGGGATTGGAGGATCTTAATAATTAAGAGAGACTAGCCCATCTGGGTGTGTTTACATTAGAGAAGAGGTGATATGATTAACATTTACAAATACATTCAAGGTCAATACAAAGAACTATCCAATGAATTATTTACGCAAAGAGCTGAGCTAAGAACAAGAGAGCATCCATTAAGACTAGACGAAAGGCGCTTTTGACTAAAACAAAGGCAGGGATTCTTTACAGTAAGGGCAGTAAAGCTATGAAATTCTTTGCCTAGGGATATTGTACTTGCAGATAATGTAACTGCTTTCAAAAAAAGCAATGGCTGTCTATCTAGCACACAACAATATTGAACATTATGACAGTTGGCTTTAAAGCAGATAGGATGTTGATCCACGGAACCATCTGACTGCCATTTGGTGTCAAGAAGGAAAATGTTTTTTCTGTTTTGGTTTTTTTCCACTTGGGGTTAAATTGGAAATGGTTCCAGAGGGCCTTCTTCTGGATCAACAGGGGTGTTTTTGGCATGCTCTGGACTTGATAGACCCATGTCTTTTTTCAGCCTCATCATGTTACTAGCTCAGATATAGGTGCTGCAAACACAGACCTAAGCTTTTTTAATACTCCTGGACATATGTAGACAAACTGATTTATCCACTCTCAATTTTTATAACTTTGGGAACATCTCATCCTCTGCAAACAGTGTCTTTCCAGTTTAACATTAAAGGGTTAGTAATGTCTTTATATAAAAAAAGTAATATTGCAGCTATTACAAAAATAAACTAAACGATCCCAGTCCCGGGACAAGCAGGTGGCTCTTCAGCAGAGCTGAAATAGTGCAATGTAAAAAGAAATACTTCATTGGAACGGTCTACAAAGTGTGCTTGCAAACCAGGCACACTTTGTAGACCGTTCCAATGAAGTATTTATTTTTATATTGCACCATTGCGGCTCTGCTGAAGAGCCACCTCGAGTTGGCTGACACGAATCTCCTTCTGTCAGCTTTACAGATGACATCAGGGAAAGGGGGATGGGACTTTAGCATCGTATATCTCTCAAACCATAAAGGTTTGAGAGATGGGTCTGGGATCATTTAGTTTATTTTTTTTAATAGCTGCAATATTACAATTTTTTTTTATATAAAGATATAACTAACCCTTTGACAGAGTTCCCCTCCTTAATGGGGGCCCCCTTCTTTACAACTATCTGTAAAGACTGAACAGAAATAATTTTTTAGTCAGCTATTTCCTTGTTTCATTCCACATGTGTACCATTTTCCGACGTTAAACTTATTAGGCTTCCTTTTCTTTTTATCCTAACATACTTAAAGAAGGATTTGTCACTTTTTTTTTGACAGACTTTGCAATATTTTCTTCTGGTTGGGATTTAGTACTACATTTCAATACAATGGTCAGTATGTATAAAGTCAAAGGTGGAGCAATTTGGAGACAAACCATCCATGCATTGGAAACCTCACTAATATTCAAGCAGCTAAAATCCCATTTAAATAATTTTTATTTGCCCCCTGTGGAGCAATTGGTCTGTTCCTCCTAAATTGCACCTTTTTAGCTTGTCCTAGTGCTCCAGGGAAATCAGTTTTATTTTTATCACTCTAACTACATTATATTACTCTGATATGCTGTAAACTGCAAAAGCCAATGAGTGCACTGTAAATGTTCATGAGTTATCAATTTTTTTCTTCTTTGTAGAAATGAGCTTCACATGTGAAGAACCCTAAATATCTCAGAAATAGGGGCACAATTTTTTAATCACTAAACAAAAGACCTTAGTACCTTATAATAGTGTTTCACAACCTATGGTACTGGTAACATTGGGAGTACTTGGGCAGAGGGTACTTCTGTGTACCTGTCCTCAGTACAGATCAGGGGCACTTAAAGGGATAGTAATACTTCATTTTAACTTTATTTTATTTTGTAGGCATTAAAAAAACATGAAGAATGATATAAGTCTTATCTCTGAAACCTTTATGGTTTAAGAGATATTCACAAACAAAGTATCCCCCCCCTGTTCAGCCAGATAAGAAGGGAGATGCCCAGATAGACTGCAGAGAGGGACAATCTTCAATTAAGATAATGGAAAAAGCTGAAAAACTTGTCAAGGGGGGAAGGGCTTTCATTGTTTTCATACAAAGAAAATTGTCCCCTTCTGTTATCTGTACTGTCATACAACCAGACTCACATCTGAGAAGAGATGGCTTACACTAGGAAAAAGGGGCGGGGAGGGGAACTTTGCTTGTGAATATCTCATAAACCATAAAGGTTTCAGAGATAAGACTTATATCATTCTTCATGTTTTTTTAATGCCTACAAAATAAAATAAAGTTAAAACGAAGTGTTACTATCCCTTTAAAGCGGAACTACCACCGCTAAGCAACTTTGTTTCTAATAATTCCCTATCTGGTGACTAGCTGCTTAGTAGCACTAGTCGCCAGAATTATTACCTGGTTATGGAGAAATATGCATTCATCCTCGGCTGACAGGCAGGACAGAGTGCGGACATCTTGCCCTAATGACGTCCAGGAGCCTGAGCTGTCAGTCCCTTCTGGAGCTGAATGGCTCCTAGCAACTCCTCCTACAGCCATCTGGGACTGACAGCGCAGGCGTGCGGATGTCACTAGGGCAAGATGTCCGCGCTCCGTCCTGCCTGAATGTACATTCTTCAAAGAATCAGTGGCTGGGTGGTACCTGGTGTTTGTTAAATGAGCAAGTACCAGGTAAATCCACCATTCCCATTTGTCAGATTGAATGTGACATATGTCATAGAAATCTATGGGGTGGATACATGAATTCACATTCCCTGTCTATGTATGAAACTGGTAGAGAAAAGGTGATACCTTTATTGGCTAAGTGGCTCTAGGTTGCAAGCTTTCAAGACAACTTGGGTTTCTTCTTCAGGCATTTTTACTTATTATTAATGAAGAATAGAACTAAGTTGTCTTGAAAGATTGCATCCTAGAGCCACTTAGTTCACAAATAAAGGTATCACTTTTACTCTACCAGTCAAAACAGTACCACATTTTACCTTTATATGTACTTATGTGGTTCAATACTGTCAGAGTTGTAGTTCAAAAGTAATTGAATGATAAAGTTTCCCCCTCCCGCCCCTTTTACCTAGTGTAAGCCACCTCCCCTCAGATGTGGAATCTGGTCTTGAGACCAGACAGCTCACAGTAAGGGACAATCTTCTTACTGTGAACATAAGGAAAACCCTGCCCCACCTGACAGTTTTTCAGGTTTTTCCCTTATGCTAATTGATGATTGTCCCTCTCTGCGAGCCATCTGGACAGTCTTTCTGCTCTGAGGGGAGCAGTGTTACATCAGTAAAAGGGGTGGGAGGGGGGTACTTTATCATTCAATTACTCTTGAACTACAACTCAGACAGTACTGAAATACCACTCTCTATGGCCCAAATACTATGACGATTAATTGGAGCTGCTTTTATTGTGAAACATTACTATCCCCTCTTGGCATATTTTTAGTGTATTTCCCTGCCTCTAATACACAGTACTGGAAACTATGTTACATTACTGATAAAAATTCAAAGGTATCTGTCAAAAACACTCCAAAGAGCAGCGAGTCTGATACTCTACTCTTTCTGCGCTTTGATGAAGTCCTGACAGTGTACTGTACATGTATGCATGTATCTGGCACATAAAATTAACAATTTAGAAAAGGTTCTAAGCTGCAAATGTCTGACCAAACCCTAGTTTAGAAAAAGGCACTGAAGGACCACTTGGTCACATCTAGATTTAAGAAAACTGCTTTGTTAACAAGAGATTTTTATTCTTCATAAGGTGAATGTTGTAACTTCATTGCCTTTAACCCTTTGATTTCCACGACATTGTGTCGCCTCTGACACTCAAAGTAAAAAAAAAAAATAATAATAATAGAAAAAAAAATAAAACACACTCCTAGTCCTTAACACCCTGTGTGCCAAAGAGGATGTTTAATCCATTGCATTGGAATGCATTGGACACCAGCCTAGCGCTCAAAGGGTTACAGGTAAAATTGGAACTCTTTCATAAAGTTCTCCCTTAACTCCCTGAACCACTAACTGAGATGTCAGATACAACTGGCAGGGAATAAGCCAATGTGCCCCCCTCCCCCCTTTATTCCCTTTCAGTTCAATACATTTAGTAGGTAGAAGAAGTTACAAGCTGCTTATGTTGTAGTCACATTGTAACCTACCTGTTCAGTGATAATAGGCATCCGTCCTCTCCATTCACACTTACAAAACAAAAGAGCCATCCATTGTCGGTACATGATATATTTATATCCAAAGCATTCTTTCCAGGATTAATACATTCTAGTTTTACTTCAATAAATACCAAGCGTTCCTTTTGTATCCCAGTAAATGTAACATGAATTAGCCCGTTGCAGTAAAACCTGCCGCAGTTGTGTGTGAGTGTGTGTGTGTGTAGATGGCTCCTTTTCTGCTTTGTATCTCCAGTCACCGCTGTGCAAACAATAGTGGGAAATAGTAACCAGCTTTGTGTGTGATTCTGGCAGGGCTGGGGGAATGCTGGTCACCTTAGCAACTGCCCCCTGCAGGGAATACACACAGGAAGCATAGGAGAGCAGGTTTACATTCATAACCAGTCAGAGGGAGCAAAACAAACATACACGGCTGCCTGTGGATCATATGCATACCTCCCAACATTTCAAATTACCAAAGAGGGACACTTGTGTTTTAGGGGGTGTTGCTGGGGGTGTGGCTGGGGCGGGGCATTACCGAGAATCTTTAGGCTATTTCATGACCTACTGACACCTCCTTGTGTAACCTAATAAACAAATTATAACAAGACCAATATATTTTATTTACACAGACTAATTTATAAACACAAATACTGATGTTTAAACAAACGCTACTCTGAGTGTTTTTGCTGTAGAGCAATATTATACACTTACATACACACCACACAATCTAATCTCCTAAAAAGAGGGACATCAGGGTGGGAAAGAGAGACAGAGGGATTTGGGTCTAAAAGAGGGACTGTCCCTCCTAAAGAGGGACACTTGGGAGGTATGCATATGAGTTGTAGTCCAATAGCAGGTGGAGAACCACAGGTTGATCAGCCCTCACACTGGCAAATAGCTGTGAATGCCTAATGAGAGAGGAACATGTGTATTGCATACTAAACCATAGGGAGAGAAAAGTAGTGGCGGATAGATTCTTAGACAGGGAGAAAGTACAGATAATTACATATAAATAAAAATAATAAAAACTCCCTTCCAGTAAGATAGATCAGTCAAATAGTCTTGGGGGTACATTATATATTTATATACAAAGTGTTCTTTACATGATTAATACATTCTTGCAATGCAATCATGATTAAACCATTGAGTGCCAGAGAGGTATCCAACACTTTGCTTTGGATACTTCTCTGGCACTCAAAGGGTCAATACAGTCTAGTAATGCATTACTCACCCCTTTGGCCCTAATGGGGATAAACACCAAGCATTATTTTTGTATCCCAGCACATGAGCAGACCTCCTCTTCTTAATGCAGGATTTTTATGAACATGGCTGTATTATGAACCTCCCCAGATATACGGAAACATTTAGGACCATTTAAAAGGTAGTTGTAACTATCCCTTTTCCCTTCCTGTTTGTGGGAAAACACACATTTGTGTTATACACTCAGAATAGCCTCACTCTGCTCTGACCATCTGACTGCAGGATGTATTTGCTTCCTTCCTGTAAAACTGGGGCTGGTGAGGACCCCTGAAACACAAGGGTACATTCATGCATTATGAAAAACACAGTCTGAAGGGTTTTAGTGATTCTGATCTTGCAGAACAAACGTTAACTAGTGTTCTTCATTAACAGGAAATTATTGTGTAATATGAAAATCCTCTGCGGTTTTATTAAAAAATTATTGCAGCTAAAACTTGCATTTTTCAATGCAGTAATTCCATGGCTTAAAATTTGATGGTGGCGCTGTTACTACAGCAGTCTAAGGACAGCTATTTCCAGTCACAATAACCCTCCATAGGCTATTGCAGCAACAGCTCCCCTGTAATATTTTACTCTGTGGAAGTAATGCACCCACATAATGCAAGATTCAGCTGTAATAACGTCTGAACAAAACATATTTTAGAAGTGCAAGTACCAGTGTTTTATTCAGCAAGGTAAATCCTACAATACATATTTGTTTTTAATTGTGAAATACTTTCCCTTTAAAGGTCTCTCTGGTCACCTTGTGCATACCTGTATAATGACCAAAGAATCAATAGTCGAGTTCTGTCTCCCTGCCCTGGGATCCATCTATATTACCCTTTGTTCCAGGTTTTAATTATGAATTTTTCACCTTATCCATTATGCTAACATTCCACTAGGACCTGATGTACTAAGCATACTTGGAGAAATTTCCATTTACGTAAAGGGATAGTAATGGCTTTCTTTACTGAGTTTAATTTTGTAGATATAAAAAAATAAATGAATTGATACAAGTTCCATCTCTCAAACATGTATAGTTCAAGATATATACTCTTATAAAGCTCCCCCCTCCTGCCCCTTTCACAGATGTCAGTTCTCTAGCTGACAGAAGGAGATCCTGGTCTCTGGACTGGACCACAGCTCTTCAGCAGAGCCAAAATAGCGATATCTAAAAAGAAATACTTCATTTGAATGGTCTACAAAGTGTGCCTGGTTTGCAAATACACTTTGTAGCCGTTACAGTGAAGTATATCTTTCTAGATAGCTCTATTTTGTGTCTGCTGAAGAGCAGCTGGCCTGTTCTGGGACCAGGATCTCCTTCTCTCAGCTAGAGAGCTGACGTCTGTGAAAGAAGCAGGAGGGGGGAACTTTATAAGCTTATATATCTCAAACTATACATGTTTGAGAGATGGAACTTATAGCAATTAATTTATTTTTTTATATCTACAATATTAAACTCAGTAAAGAAAGCCATTACTATCCCTTTCAAATGTACTCAAATCTTTGAAAACTGTTGAATTTCCTACTGTATTCATTAGCTACAGCTCTTAGGAGACAAATGACACTCCACTGGTATAAGCTGACATGTTGTAGAGGATGAAAGAAGTACATAACTATATCGACCCTTTATTTTTGATCATTTGTATTAAATGTGGTCTTTTTTACTAGCGCTCTCCCATCTTTTCTATATTTCTTTTAGATTATTGTGAAGTGTTAGTTCTCCTTTAACCCTTTTTCCTATTAACATCCCACCTGTCTGCCTAAGGTGTAATCTGGGTGCAGTGATGCCATTTTCCAGAGGAAAAGTAGACATATTTTATATTTCTACCTCTTCAAAGACACAGGTAGCTCTGAAAAACACGGAATCTATAACTGTAATCATTCATTAGCTACTACTCTTCCAAATAAGTTACATACTGTTGGTATGAGTTGACACACTGTAGGGGGTTTCAGAAGCACAAAACTATTCAAAATATAATTATTTACCAAAGCAAGTTATTATTGTGAATTGCTTGTTCTCCTTTAACCCTTTTTCCTATTAACATCCCACCGGTCTGCCTAGGGTGTAAAGTGGGTGCAGTGATGCCATTTTCCAGAGGATCAGCTATGATTATAGATGAAAAGTGGGAGCAGCTGTTTTCCTTTGGTGCAGACTGTTCTGAAATCCATCAGTAAATTGTTTAGCACATGATCCCTAAAATTTGAAGGTAATTTATTTTCTGAATGTAATTTTACATTAGGGATAGGCGAAACTTCCTAGGTCAAAAACCAGCACTTTTCAGCCAAACGGGACATATTCCATTAAAATTGCAGATTTTCCACTTTTATGCCTATGTACTACATTGAAGTCAATAGTAGCACTAACTCCCTCGCCCCCCCCCCCCCAACACACACACACTAATCATTGTGAGTATTCCTGAGTTTGTCAATCTGTGCTAGACAGTGAAAGGATCATACTGTGACTTTATCCAAAAATGTTTCAATAAAGTGAGCTGTTTGTGGAGGTGTTGATGTAGTGGTGGGAAACATTGCCAGTTGTTTTCTGGGTGAGAAGAAGTGAGTGACAAGCAAATAGCCATCCTGAGGCTGAGTGACATGACTACACTGACAAATAGCACATACTACATCTGTAATTGAGGAATGTTGTAGAATTTAAGGACATAGGTATATAAAATGTGTGAATGTCCACATTGGGTAATTAAAGGTTAATAATTATAAGTTTAATACCTCATGAAGAGATACAATGAGCAGATCACTGTTTCTGAGTTAGCACAGCATGGCTTTGTATAGCACACAAAAACAAAGATATTTTCATAAAGGAAAGAACAAAGACATCTTCATAAAAGCATTATTATCAACCCATTTTCTAAGCACATCTGTTACTCAAGGCTAACTGTTCTGTAAATATTAATGCACTAAACACGCACACACTCATACACATATCAACTACAGAACAAACAATACAAGAAAAAAAAAATCAAGATATTTTCCCAAAATGTATGCTACATCTGTAAATAGCATTTGCTTCATTTCTCCTTTTTCTGACCAATTATAAAGATTTATTCATAACACAAACTCATGCTCTTAGTGTGAAGAAAGAAGGAGGGTTCAATGACGCGGGGGAAATTCTAGATTGGCTGTTATGAGGAGACAAAGGTAACCTTTATTATCTACTCTGTCAGTGATCACTGAATATCACTGAATATCCTGAACCAGTGAAAGCCTTCTTGATTCAATTATAACATACATTACCAATAATTAACCCTTTGAGTGCCAGAGGGGTACACAACACATTGCAAAGCAATGCGTTGCATATCCCTCTGGCACTCAGAGGATTGAAGGCAAATTATATATCAGTTGTTTCCAAACATTACACTTTAGTATTTTTTCTCAATGACACCTCAAGTCTCCTAATTTAGATAAGGTACCTCTAAGATGCCTTATTTGTTTAAATGTAATGAACTACCTAACGGGAACTGCAGTTGTTCATTATCTTTAAACAAAAATTCCAGTTGTTCAGATATTATGCACCAGAAAAATGCAGATTTCTACTATCCTTCTTGCACTCCTTAACCTCCTGAGTGCTGGAGGAGCATGAAACACACAGCAAAGCAATTTGTCAGGCTCCTCCCCAGCACCCAAAGGGTTAATCTTCGTTCACAATCTAAATAGGATAACCCTCAGACTTGTCAAAATTCCAAAGGTGGACGTCCCTATCACGGGGAAATCATGACCAAACAACTCTGGGTCAGGTTATAGAAATAAATTCTCCTCATATAAGAGGGGGAAAAAGTATTACCTTAATTACACAACCAGATATATTCCTATTATTGAGGATCCGTGGATTTGGATCAAAAGAAAAGAAAGAAAATGTCTTATTGTTAAAACATAATAACTTTATTAGTTAACAATATTAAAATGATTGAAAGAATATAAAAGAAAGTATGTATCTGTAACTCTCAGATTAGCCAATTCTGGTATGTACTCTTCCAAGGCAATGGCTAGGGCTTAAATAGAAAATTGCCCAAAAAGGACAACAAAAATCAGTAGAAGATTTTAATAATGTTGTATGAGCAGCATTAACTGAGTATCTCGATAATTTGCAGAGTACCACCGAGATAGCTGCCAACTGGATAATGCTGATCTCAAAACACCCTGATTCAACTGCTAGGCTAACTTATTGCCTATGATAGTATCATATATGGGACACTTACTATAGATCCACATTTCTGATTTATTAGATTAAATTAGTCCTTACACCATATGGTTGACTATATCTGTTAGAATTAGTAGCCTGCTGAAAGAATCCATTAAACAAAAGGTGGAGGGCGCCTTTATGGTGCCCAAAGCCAGATAAAGGCCAGAAAGCCCAGACCCCTTCCCCCTCTTTCTGTTGTGTGGTTTCAGTGGGGGAAGGGGGGAGCCTGGGGCAAAGGACTGGGCTCTCTCGTCCTCCCTTGCTGGATCGTGTAGCAGCGGGAGGCGGGAAGACAAGGGGGTGAGGAGTAGGGTTTAAATGCAGCTGACCTGCAGAGGTGAGCTGTATAAACTTATTTCTTTTCCCACCCTCCCTCCATGTTTGTTCTGTTTGGTTTTAGGTCATCGAGGTGCTGTGACATGCGCCATGGAAAAGGTCCGGTTTAGGCCAAGCAGGAGATGGTGAAAGTCAGCAGTAGCAAGCCATTTAGGCCCTTGGTGGGTGTGGCGCTTACAGGGCCCCAGCAGTGCGGCATAGCCAGTCGGTAACGGTGGGTGGGCAGGCTTGTGCTGTGCAGCCAGGTCAGCCTGCAGGAAGGGCGGGCAATTGCCATCAAGCACTGTTGAGGAGGGGAGGCATGTAGGTATTGTCATGACGGATTGACATTTGGGCCTTGTTTGCCTCCCCTGGCCATGGAGAGGAACCAGAGGTGGGGAGGCAGTGGTTTGCCTGAAAGGTCTCGCCCTTTACCCCCCATGGCCGCGGGCTGGGTGCAGGCGTGGCCCAAGCTATTAGGGGCCCTGGAGGAGCCATATAGAAGGGGGGAGGGTACTCCTGGAGTCCTATAAATAGGTCAATATCCCAAATTAATAAAGCTGCGACCTCACAATTTGCCACCTTATATTGTTGTCAGTGTGTTTATTTGGGGTAACAAATGAGGTTGAGGGGGAAGGTTGGGGAGAATTGGTTTGGTTTTGGTGGCTGGAGGGGAAAAAGGGGGGAATGGCGAGTATGGCCCTTACTGAGCAGTTATGTTGAGACACAAAGAATGTCTGTCCACTATTCATGTGTTTAGAACTGTGTTGATATGGCATATATTGAGTTAAAACTCTAGCCTAGTGGTAATGGTCATGCTATTTCTCCCTGCTTTTATTATATTATCAGGAGATTAGGGCCATGTGTTTTTGCTTTAATGCATCTATTTAGGCATTCCAGTAAGAAAAGGTATCTGCTTTGTCTGTACTTCCACACCTAAACTCCTTAGATTAGACCACCATGATTTGGGATCATTACTGAGCAGCTCAATAGTCTGTGTCCCTAGTCCCTGCCCGGCATTACAGGGTTTAAGACCTGAAATTGAATAAAATTCTAATTTTGTAACATTGACTGTGGATGTTTTGTATTCGTTACTTTATTACAATCAATGTCCTGGTAATAACACCCCACACCCAATCGGAGGATTATCTTAAAATAGACCAGTTGAAATATCTATTTACATTTAGTACTTGTATCAAAGGGAAAGTTCTTAAAGGGATAGTAATACTTAAAATGTAAAAAAAATATGTTGTAGGATTTATCCCCCTGAGTAAAACAAGAGTACTCCCACTGCTGAGAGGTGTTTTATTCAAAAGTTATTAATTTTGAAAGTTGAATTTTTTAGGTGCAGTATCACAGTGGCCTGAAATTGTACAGTTTGTACATTTTAAGTATTATTATCCCTTTAAAATATTAAAGCATAACAGGGGTACACCCCCCCTGTAAAGTTGATCTCCGGACACAGCAGGAATCTCCAGTAAGAAATTTCCAATGTGAATGATCAGCCAAATGGTGTGGATTTAAATTATTTAATAAAACATAAGTAAAAAATTAGGAACAACTATAAATATATATAATTTTTTGTCTTATCAATAATTAACCCCTAAGAGATTGCATTACCCAGAATTAGCACTTAACCCAATCACAACTAACAGGAAGTTCAGACTAAACAGACATTTCAAAACGTGTCTTACCTTTTATGTGTGGCACCAAATATGAGATTCACTGCAGAGGGATGAGTACAGGTCAGAGCCTTCAGTTTGTGAGATATTATGATCCAATCTTTGTCGTCATTAAACTATTGTAGAATTTATGTATTGATGTATATAAAGTGTGTGAATGTCCACATTGGATAATTAAGTGTTAATAATTATAACTAAAGTTTATTATCACATGCGGCGATACAATGATCAGTCTGTAGTAGATCACAGTTTCTGAGCTAGACTTGGTGTAGCATGACTTTATATATCACACAAAAACAAAGACATCTTCATAAAAGCATTATCATCAGCTATTAATAAGAAATGTAACAAGTTTCTGTAGAAAATTAACCCTTTTTCTATGCACAACTGTTACTCAAACTTATATATCCTTGCCCCCACCCTCCATTGAACAAGAATGCACTAACTTATCCTGTTTCACTGCAAAACTTGCTAAACACCATCTATAACCAAAGAATTGTATCTCTTTATGTGCCTTCCCAGCCTGGCCATCCATCCCACCCACCAGATCCCACCAGGCCCTAGCCACCACAGGAGCAAGAGTGAAAGTAGCTTACTATCATTTCTATCAATTTTATCCCCCCCAATATACAAATAAAGTGAGCTGCTTATGAAGTTGTTAGAGGAGTGTTGGGGAGACAGTGCAATTTGTTTTCTGGGTCCAGGTGAGTAGAAAGGAGAGTGCAGCCACCCCAAAAAAGTGTTAGAGTGAGTGAGAAAGGGCAAGCTATCCTGATGCTGAGTGATGTGAAACTGAGAGATACCAACAGACAACACATTCGGGGCCAGATTCTATTGCAGGTGCTGTTAACTCCCTGTCACAGTACCTAGTTTCCGGTGCAACATTCCAGTCGGCGTTGCACCCAGACCCAGTTAGGAAAGGGTGCTGGGCCATTATGGGTGTCCCGTGGGAAGCCCGGGCGGACTATGCCCTGAGATCTTTGGCGTCCATGTCCTCGAGCAGGGCTGCGATAGATTGGTGCGATGCAGTGCAGAGGTACTGACATTTTGTTCACGCTATGTTTATGTCGCATAGGGATGATTTATACCGACCTGAGTTAACTCCACCCTGCTGCTTCCTGTGACCTAGGGTTTTTAGGTCTGCCTTACCTCTTCCCACTAGCCCTTGCATTGGTGTTAGTTTGGAGCTTCACTCAGTGCATGACCCATCATTGGCTACTATTCCGCTCTGTGTATGACTCAATACTGTTTATGAAACCGCTTTGTGCATGACCCGATATTGGCTATGAACCTGCTCTGTGTATGACCTGATATTGGCTACTAACCCGCACTGTGTATGACCCGATATTGGCTACAAATCTGCATTGTGTATGACCCGATACTGGCTACGATCCCACTCTGTGTATGACCCTATATTGGCTACGAACCCGCTCTGTGCATGACCCGTCGTGGCTAAACTGTCCCTGTCAACCCTGTGCTAGGCTAGATATCTGGTACCTATCTCTGCTCTGCTGACTCTCCGCTGCCTGTTCTGAGAGCTTTACTGGCTACTGGGACTCCCATCCCTGTCATTCCGCCATCGCTTTTCTGACTGGGTACTGATATCGCCTAAGGGCTCTGACATTTCTCTGCAGGACTAAGCAGAGGGTTCTGGTTGCGCTCCTATTAAGCCAAGGGTGTTTCGCTTGACTCTGACGAAGGTCAGAGGGTTCTGTGTTGCACTCCTTCCCTAGCCAACTGGGTCTAGTCTCTGCCTCAGTATCAGAGGGTTCTGTGTTACGCTCCTTCCCTAGCCAAAAGGGGTCTAGTCTCTGCCTTGGTATCAGAAGGTTCTGGTTGCGCTCCCGTATAGCCATTAAGGGTCTGTCTGACCTTGTTAGTCAGAGGGTTCTGTGTAGCTAGCTGCTGTTCCTGTGTTCCTGCCTTACCTCTTCGGATCAAGAGTTGCTGCTCCCGTTCCTGATACTACACTGATTGTGAGGAGACTGACAGTGGTCTTTTGCCTAGTCTCCAGCAGCCTGGTTCATAGTTCAGCCTATTATTTTTGGTAATAGGGCCTGCTATCTTTCCTGCTGCTATCCTGACTGTATATATTGATATCTTCAATAAACTACTTTCACTTTACCAAACTGTCTCTGAGCATTCCTAGCAACCGTGACAAGAACTGCCTGAAGGACCTTCCATCCAAAGCCTGGACATCTACATGATACTACTTTACAAAGGTATGCAAGGAGGACCAAGTCACTGCTTTGTACAACAGCTCAGCCAAGGCCTGATTCTTATAGGACCAGGAGGCCCCTACAGACCTAATAGAAAGCACTGTGACAATAAAGGAAACAGGTTTCTTCCTGAGTTTGTACTCCTGCTGTATAGTAGACTTGATCCAAGAGGCCACATTGACCTTGGGAGCAGAGTGACCTGCCCTAGGACCCTCAAGAATGACAAGCATGGAATCTGTCTTACAGAAATACTTTGTGCGATGCACATAGAACTTAATTCACTGCACCACATCCAGCAAGTGGATATCACTCTTCTTGTCAGATTTAGGATCATGACAGAAGGAAGGCTAACTTGGGAAAAAATACCTGAGACGTTCGAAGAACTGCCTTGTCCTTGTGAAAAAAACAGGAAAGGAGGCTTGCAAGACAAAGCCTGCAGCTCATCTACTCTGCATACTGAGACAACTGTCAGAAGAAAAAACATCTTACACATCAACTGAGGCATAGGGCTGGTAGCCATGGATTCAAAAGGAGGCCTATGCAGAACACACAAAACCAAATTAAGGTCCCACGGAGGAGTGGTAGCCTCGAACATGAGCGACCCTTTGAAGGAACACCTTAACATCAGGGATAATGGCAATACGTCTCTGGAAAAAACAGAGAGAGCCAAGATCTGAACCTTCAAGGATCTGAAATGGATTCCTTTGTTCACACCATACTGGAGAAAAGATAACACCACCAGAAGGTCAAAGTCCTGTGAAATCAGGTCCCTGTCCACACACCAGGAATGAAAAATAGATCAAACCCTGTGGTAGGCCTTACAGGAGACAGGTTTCCTAGCCTGAATCATAGTAGAAATTACCTCATTGGAGAATCCCTTCTTCCCCAGGATGTGGGCTTCCACAATCAGCCACTAAACCCAGCTTTTCAACACCCTCTTTCCAAAGGCAGTCCTGAAGGAGATGGTCTGGCTTGGTAGGAAGCGGAAGTGGATCCTGAATGGAAAGACTCACCTGGTCCACAAACCACACCCTCTGGGTCCAATAAGGAGCAACAAGAATCAAGGTTGTGCCGTTCATTCTGTTCTTCCTGAGCACCCTTTGAATGAGAGGAATCTGAGGAAAGGCATAAGCGAGGTGGAGGTTCCACGGGACCGACTGTGAGGGAGAGAGAGGAAGTTGTGCCACTGTGGACATGTCACGGTTTATTATGACTCTCAGACACAAGTTTTAGGTAAAAAAATCAATTTTATTGAAATAATAAATGATAACTTAGGATGGCAATAACATACATAATATATATATACAGATTATAGCACAGACAGAAGGCAGACTCTACCGGTCCTGTCAATATACCGGACAGGACAGTCTTTAGGCTCTACCGGCCTTGCCAATACCGGGTAAGGCAACCTGCAGATGGAATAGCATAACGGTTTACCGGCCTTACCAAATTACCGGGCAAGGCAGCCTCAATAGATACACAATGTAGGCTCTACCGGCCCTGCCAATACCGGGTAAGGCAACCTCAGATGGAATGTGGCAAAAGGTTCTACCGGCCTTACCAATACCGGGCAGGGCAGCCCAGAGATAATAGCAGCAGTCAGATGGAACTGGCAAATTAGCAGAATCGTTAAGCAGCAAGGCTTTGGAGCAAACCAGTGTCCGCACGCTGGAAACAACACTGAATAGTATAGCCGTTAGGCTAGCGAGCAAACCAGTGACCGCACACTGGAGTAACAAGCGAGTAGTATAGCCGCAAGGCTTAGGAGCAAACCAGCGTCCGCACGCTGGGACCAACACAGATTTGTATAGCTGAAAGGCTTTGGAGCAAACCAGTGACCGCACACTGGTGTAACAAGTGAGTTTGTATAGCCGCAAGGCTAGGAGCAAACCAGCGTCCGCACGCTGGGACCAACACAGATTTGTATAGCTGAAAGGCTTTGGAGCAAACCAGTGACCGCACACGGGTGTAACAAGTGAGTTTGTATAGCCGCAAGGCTTAGGAGCAAACCAGCGTCCGCACGCTGGGACCAACACAGATTTGTATAGCTGATAGGCTTTGGAGCAAACCAGTGACCGCACACTGGTGTAACAAGCGAGTTTGTATAGCCGCAAGGCTTAGGAGCAAACCAGCGTCCGCACGCTGGGACCAACACAGATTTGTATAGCTGATAGGCTTTGGAGCAAACCAGTGACCGCACACTGGTGTAACAAGCGAGTTTGTATAGCCGCAAGGCTTGGGAGCAAACCAGCGTCCGCACGCTGGGACCAACACGGAATTGTAGCAATGTCACCAACGCGACCAGGCAGAAGGTCGCCAGGATACTGAAGACAGGTGATGAGATGACAGGAACCAGCAACGATCAGTCAGGTCAGAAAACAGCAGAGAAGTTCAGCAGGAACTGCAACACCAGAGACTAGGCCGGAACCAGGACTGGAAGTACTTCAGCATGCAGGAAACACTGGAACAGTAGAGATCAGGAACTCAGGAACACATGAGATCAGGAACTCAGGAACACTGGAACAGAGGCCCAGCTATCACTAGCATAGTGATAGCAAGAAGGTCAGAAACAACACGAAAGGGCACTCAAAGGGTGCCCAATCCAGGTTTAAATAGTCAATAAGAGGCGGGCTATCTGCAGACAGCCAATAGAAGCCCCCTACTGGTGACAGACAAGTAACTGCAGCCAATCACGGGCACCGTGATAGTACCCCCCTTTCAAAGACCCCCTCTCCTAGAATAGGGTTTAGGTTTCTGCGGGTAATTGGCATGAAAGGCCCTAGTTAACCTAGGTGCATGAAG
The DNA here is from genome assembly GCA_037306005.1 of Rhinophrynus dorsalis. Lineage (NCBI taxonomy): Eukaryota > Metazoa > Chordata > Amphibia > Anura > Rhinophrynidae > Rhinophrynus > Rhinophrynus dorsalis. The sequence goes on along the minus strand of CM074718.1, from coordinate 231,255,054 downwards.
GTCCGTACTATCCACCCATGATCGATCCTCAGGACCATACCCTTTCCAATGTACCAGGTACTGTACCCTTCCTCTAAGCCTACGGGAATCAATAATGCTCTGAACCTCGTACTCCTCCTGGCCCTCGACCTCAACAGGTCCTGGCACCACAGGTGTGGTAGTATAGCGATTGCAAACCAGAGGCTTAAGAAGGGACACATGGAACACATTATGGATACGCATGGATGCAGGTAGGTCTAGTGCATAGGAGACAGGGTTAATTTTGCGAATAACTCTGTATGGACCAATAAACCGAGGAGCCAACTTATTAGACGGAACCTGCAGCTTGAGATTTCTGGAGGAAAGCCATACTCTATCCCCAACCTGAAAGGAAACCGCTGGAAGCCTTCTGCGATTAGCATGGCGCTGATGACGCTGAAATGACTGACCAAGTGCCCTCTGAACTTGTGCCCATGTGGAACGGAGTTGCTCGATATGCTCATCCAGAGCTGGAATCTGTTGCGTCTGAAATGAGTCTGGAAGCAAACAGGGCTGGAACCCATAATTAATCAGAAACGGAGAGCTCCCAGATGAAGAATTGACCGCACAGTTCCTGGCGAACTCTGCCCAAGGCAACAAGTCGGACCAATTATCATGATGGTCAGTAACGAAACAACGGAGAAATTGTTCCAAGCCCTGATTAGCTCGTTCAGCGGCTCCATTGGTCTGGGGATGGTAGGCAGAGGAGAAGGACAGCTGTATGCCCATCTGTTGGCAAAATGCCCTCCAAAATCTAGACACAAACTGGCTCCCCCTGTCAGACACCAGTACCCTAGGCACTCCATGCAACCGGAATACTTCTCTGGCGAACACCATTGCCAATTCCTTCGCTGAAGGAAGACCACGGAGGGGCACGAAATGAGCCATTTTAGAAAACCTGTCCACCACCATGAATATAAAGGAGTACCCCTTCGACATAGGCAACTCTCCCATAAAATCAATGGAAACATGAGACCAGGGGCGTTCGCCATTAGGCACCGGTTGAAGCAAGCCCACAGGGAGATGTCTCGGGGTCTTAGCGCGTGCGCAGGTGGCACAGGCATTCGTAAATTCGGCACAATCGTTTCTCATGGAAGGCCACCAAAATAACTGAGAAAGGGACCATAACAATTGGTCTCTACCAATATGTCCCGCAGCCTTAGAGGAATGGTAGGTTTCGAGCAGCCTAGTACGAAATGATTCAGCGACAAAACATTTGCCCACTGGGGTTTCATGGGGAGCGGACCCCTGAGAGGCCAGGATCTCCTCCCCTAGAGGAGAAGTGATACTCGTGCGTATAGTAGCCAGTATTCTATCAGGTTGGATGATAGGAGCTGGTGCTTCCACTCTGTCACTGTCGGCCTCAAATTGTCTTGACAGTGCATCGGCCCTGATATTTTTTGACCCTGGTAAATATGATACAATGAAATTAAATCGAGACAGGAACAGTGCCCACCTGGCCTGACGAGAGGACAATCTCTTGGCCTCCGAGAGATAGGTCAGATTCTTATGATCTGTTAGGATTAAGACAGGATTCTTAGTACCTTCAAGCAAATGACGCCATTCCTTAAGAGCAAGGATAATGGCCAATAATTCTCTGTCACCTATCTCATAGTGGCTTTGAGTGACAGTCAACTTTTTAGAGAAAAACCCACAAGGTCTGAGAGTTCCACCTTTCTCGTGTCGCTGCGAAAGTACTGCCCCGACCCCAATATCTGAGGCATCAACCTCTAACGTAAATGGAAGTAAAGGATTGGGGTGGGATAACACAGGAGCCGCAGCAAATGCCAGCTTCAAATTCTCAAAGGCTTTCTCAGCAGATACCGGCCAACAAGAAGGATTAGCACCCTTGTGCGTAAGATCGGACAGAGGTTTGACAATGGAAGAAAAGTTCTTAATAAACCTCCTATAATAATTAGCGAAACCCAGGAAACGCTGTATGGCTTTAAGACCCTTGGGTTTTGGCCATTGTAGGACAGCTGACAACTTTTCTTTGTCCATGGCAATGCCATCATTGCCAATTATGAACCCCAAGAATGGCACACTGGTTCTATGAAACTCACATTTTTCCATTTTACAAAATAATTTGTTCTCACGGAGTCGTAGCAATACTGCGGATACATCTTTGATGTGCTGTGCCATGTTTTGGGAGTAAATCAGTATATCGTCGAGGTACACCACAACACATGTCTGTAACATATCTCTCAGAACATCATTTATCAGTTCCTGGAAAACTGCGGGTGCATTACACAGCCCAAAAGGCATTACTAGATACTCGTAGTGCCCAGCTCGAGTATTAAAGGCAGTTTTCCACTCATCACCTGCTCGAATGCGAACCAGATTGTAAGCGGCCCGTAGGTCCAACTTGGTAAATATCGAAGCGCCCTTAAGCCTGTCAAAAAGCTCGGTGATGAGTGGTATTGGGTATGCGTTTTTTGCCATTAGTTTATTCAAGCCCCGGTAGTCAATGCATGGTCTTAATTCGCCATTTTTCTTTTTTACAAAAAAGAACCCAGCCCCAGCTGGAGAGGTAGATTTACGTATGATCCCTCTAGCAAGGGCATCAGAAATGTAATCCTCCATAGCCTTATTTTCATCACAAGATAATGGATAAGTGCGTCCTTTCGGAGGTACTGCACCAGGCTGCAATTCAATGCAACAATCATAAGGTCTATGCTGGGGTAGCATACTAGCCTCTCCTTTGCTAAAAACATCGCCAAACTGTTGGTACACATCCGGCATAGCAGAGGAGGTGCACATGACCTTAATAGGCTGGATGACGCACTTGTCCATACAAAACTGGGACCAAGCAGCAATTTCACACTTTTTCCAATCGAATTGTGGGTTATGTAACTGTAACCACGGAAATCCCAATATCACCGCATGGTGCGGGGAATTAATCAGTTGAAACTGCTGCTCTTCTCTGTGAAGTGCCCCAATAGTCATAGACAATGGCATAGTTTCAAATATAACCTGAGGCGGTTCTAAGGGTCTACCATCAATCGCTTCAATAGTCAAGGGGTTTTCTCTTTCAATGCGTGGAACTCCGTGCAATTCAGCAAAGGTATTATCCATAAAATACCCTGCTGCACCGGAGTCAACCAAGGCCAAAACCTCCACAGAGCGTTGTGCCCAAGACAATACCACCTGTATGGTGGGTTTCATTATGCCCGACACTGGGGACGATTGTACACCACCTAGGGCCTGTCCCCCAAGATACCCTAGGTGTGTGCGTTTCCCGGACGTACCGGACAGGAATTTAGCAAGTGCCCTTTTTTACCGCAGTATAAACATAACCCTTGTTTTTTGCGATATAGTCTCTCTGCCTTGGATAGTCTAGTGAAGCCTATTTCCATAGGTTCACTTGTTTCCCGTACTGGTTCACTAGACTTCAATGCCAAGGGAGGGATGGGTGGGCAAAACATGCTACTAGGCTCATTATTTTTTGACCGTAACTTACGATCTCTGGCAATTGATCTCTCACGTATTCTGGAGTCAATTATCATAACATACTCAATGTAATCATCTAGATCAATAGGTAGATCTTTAGCAGCGATTTCGTCTTTAATGTGGTCATTCAGGCCTTGAGAGAAGGCTGCCAATAATGCCTCGTTATTCCAACCTACCTCTGCTGCCAATGTGCGGAATTCGATGGCATAGTCGCCCACTGTACGCCTGCCCTGTTGTATCTCCATAAGGCGTTTGGCAGCAGAGGTGGTTCTACCAGGAGGCTCAAACACTCTTCGAAAGGAACGCACAAATTCACTAAAGTTCTTAGTACAAGGTTTAGCATTCTCCCACAAGGGGTTAGCCCAAGCCAATGCTCTGCCAGTGAGCAGTGATATCGTGAACCCCACTTTACTACGATCATTGGGAAATGCGTGTGCCGTCAATTCCATAAAGATTTCGAGTTGATTGATGAACCCTCTGCAGAGACTAGGGTCACCATCATATCTTAGCGGCAAGGGTGCAGAAGCCGTTAACCCTTTAACAGTACCCCCTAGGGGTCTGGTATCACTTTCCGGTGTCTGACTTGGCGAGACCACCGGGCTAGAGCTAGATTGGGCAGCAGGTACCGTGCGTTCAAGGATCGTTTGAATTGCAACTGCCAACTGATCCAAACGTTGCTCGAGCACATCCATCCTCCAATGGATATTCTGTGCGTTACCTTCACCCTTGCTGTCTGAGGTCATGGCCCTTTCGTACTGTCACGGTTTATTATGACTCTCAGACACAAGTTTTAGGTAAAAAAATCAATTTTATTGAAATAATAAATGATAACTTAGGATGGCAATAACATACATAATATATATATACAGATTATAGCACAGACAGAAGGCAGACTCTACCGGTCCTGTCAATATACCGGACAGGACAGTCTTTAGGCTCTACCGGCCTTGCCAATACCGGGTAAGGCAACCTGCAGATGGAATAGCATAACGGTTTACCGGCCTTACCAAATTACCGGGCAAGGCAGCCTCAATAGATACACAATGTAGGCTCTACCGGCCCTGCCAATACCGGGTAAGGCAACCTCAGATGGAATGTGGCAAAAGGTTCTACCGGCCTTACCAATACCGGGCAGGGCAGCCCAGAGATAATAGCAGCAGTCAGATGGAACTGGCAAATTAGCAGAATCGTTAAGCAGCAAGGCTTTGGAGCAAACCAGTGTCCGCACGCTGGAAACAACACTGAATAGTATAGCCGTTAGGCTAGCGAGCAAACCAGTGACCGCACACTGGAGTAACAAGCGAGTAGTATAGCCGCAAGGCTTAGGAGCAAACCAGCGTCCGCACGCTGGGACCAACACAGATTTGTATAGCTGAAAGGCTTTGGAGCAAACCAGTGACCGCACACTGGTGTAACAAGTGAGTTTGTATAGCCGCAAGGCTAGGAGCAACCCAGCGTCCGCACGCTGGGACCAACACAGATTTGTATAGCTGAAAGGCTTTGGAGCAAACCAGTGACCGCACACGGGTGTAACAAGTGAGTTTGTATAGCCGCAAGGCTTAGGAGCAAACCAGCGTCCGCACGCTGGGACCAACACAGATTTGTATAGCTGATAGGCTTTGGAGCAAACCAGTGACCGCACACTGGTGTAACAAGCGAGTTTGTATAGCCGCAAGGCTTAGGAGCAAACCAGCGTCCGCACGCTGGGACCAACACAGATTTGTATAGCTGATAGGCTTTGGAGCAAACCAGTGACCGCACACTGGTGTAACAAGCGAGTTTGTATAGCCGCAAGGCTTGGGAGCAAACCAGCGTCCGCACGCTGGGACCAACACGGAATTGTAGCAATGTCACCAACGCGACCAGGCAGAAGGTCGCCAGGATACTGAAGACAGGTGATGAGATGACAGGAACCAGCAACGATCAGTCAGGTCAGAAAACAGCAGAGAAGTTCAGCAGGAACTGCAACACCAGAGACTAGGCCGGAACCAGGACTGGAAGTACTTCAGCATGCAGGAAACACTGGAACAGTAGAGATCAGGAACTCAGGAACACATGAGATCAGGAACTCAGGAACACTGGAACAGAGGCCCAGCTATCACTAGCATAGTGATAGCAAGAAGGTCAGAAACAACACGAAAGGGCACTCAAAGGGTGCCCAATCCAGGTTTAAATAGTCAATAAGAGGCGGGCTATCTGCAGACAGCCAATAGAAGCCCCCTACTGGTGACAGACAAGTAACTGCAGCCAATCACGGGCACCGTGATAGGACAACAGTGATTTCACCCAGACTGGCTCTTGTTCAGTGCTGGATGGGCCAGATGGAGTAGTGGGGGGCCATAGCACAGAAGGGGCAGATAGATGCAATATACTCTCTAGGGAGCTCTATTTGACATGAGTAACAGTAAGCAAGGGGGGGGAGGTCAGTGATGCCTCCGAGTCCTTAGCCTTAGGTTAAGTCCCTTAGAATCCGACATATTGACAGGAGTAATGTCTAAAACTAGTATAAATAATTAGTAGCAGCTTATAAAGAAATCCTTTTAGATGGAATCATTCTAGAAAGAAATGATGACCCACTGGAGTATTGGCAAACAAAACAATCAGTGTGGCCAGCACTGGTGCAGTCTGCAGTGGAAACACTTAACTGCCCACCAGTAAACATACAGTCAGAAAGGGTTTTCAGTGATTCTGGTTTTATTATTAATGAGAGTAGAACATGGCTATCCAGCAGCAGCGTGGGTAGACTAACATTTTTAAAAAGGAGTAAAGCATAATGTGTGTGTGTGTGTGTGTTGGGGGGGGAGACACTGCACAAGAAAAAGGCTCTAAGGTGGTATAAAATTATAGAATTTATAACATAAATCAGCATAACACAGCTCTTGTGTGAAGTCTCTGTTTGAGGCATTGAACATTAGTTATGAAGGTAGAGTGGAGAGGGTTTGGTCTTTTCTAATTTGTATATTCAGTTCTATGAGTTGGGAGCATAGGTTTAATCATGTTTTTGTTTGAGCTGGAGAGGATATCTCAATACACTGACCTCGCAATACCTCCCTTTGTACAAACCACAAAGACATAGCAGATACAGATTTGAAAATACTCCATGGCCAGCTAAAATTTCACTTTGAGGGTTTTTCATTTGGTCGCCACATTCTTCTTCTATGAAACGTGGTTTTTATTCACTAATGTAATCACAATTGAAGAGAAATTGGATCAGGTTATCAAACTTATGTTGGTCTAGAATACTGACTTCAGAAAGGACTTATCTGTGAGAAACATGTCAATACATGAGTAAGAGGTGTTCTTTTGAGAAAAGAATGTATAGTCTCTTTCTTGGATAGAGCACTCTCCAGGCATCATATAACTGATAAAACAATACAGGGACTTACATTTCTTAGATAAACCAACATGTTTTTTTTCCCAAGTGATTTTGAGGTAGAAAAGTTTTTTTTTTTCTTGAGTAGGGTCTAGTGCTAAATTGAAATCTCCCCTGACCAACACATTTTTTTCTACCTAAGGCCACATCGAGAGGAGTTTGGGCAGTAGATAATTACCAATGTATATGTAACAGAGTAAAGATTACAGATTAAAATATAGAATCAACACCACCCCCAGGTCTTCAAAGGCAACCTTCCTAGAAATTAAAATAGCAACAACAGTGGACGAGAGAAAGACATGGGGGTAGCTAGTGCCAAATTATTTGCGTGGACTACGTTTGCAGAACTGAGCCTCCTGTATAATAAAGGCATCAGATTTAGAATTCCAGAAGTTATTAATCACAGTTTTTGATTTTAAACATCTGAGTGCCAGAGGGGTACACAACACCTTGCAGAGATCTTGGCATTTTTTACTCATGATTTGTAAGCTTATGTCAAAGAATACAGGGAATGATGGTTGAGCTGGACTGCAAACCAGAGTGATAGTGAGTTGAGGGGCAAATTAGTAGTTGGTAATTTTAGGGTGCTTGGGCCCCCCCTCCAAAAAATGCAAAGAGAAAAGATACTCAAACAGACCTCCATGAGACAATGAAAGGGAGTCAAAATTACAACTCATCCCAGGACCATCTTAATGTAGCAGCTAGGAGCATTCTGTGAAATTTTGAGAGCCAGAAGCTTTTTTTGTTTTGATGAGTTGCACTCTGTATAGTGTTTATTAAAATGTGGTCATTTTTGAAAAATTGCTGCTTTCTTGATTTTTCTCTGATTTGTTCTTGAACAATTATTGAAGTTTAATGTAAGGTTGTTCATTTTATATGTTTTCAGGTATGCAGAGTTCAATAAGAAATTTGCTAAAAGTTAAAGAAGTTCAAATTTCATAAAAATCAGTGAAAAAATAGTTAATAAGTGGTAATACAGAACCTTCAAGTCTTGCAGCTTTGCTAATGTAAAAAAATGCATTAATTCTTGTTTTTTACTGTTTCAGGTAATTTTTTGGTTGTAATGGAATAACAAAAATGGACACAGTGGAATTGCAACAGTCTCCACCAAAAAAAAGAAGAGAAAAAACTCTGGTGAAACTAATGTTTGTGTGTTTTGGAGAAAAACCACAGTCGACAGTATGTGTTATTTGTAACCAGTCCGCATCTGCAAACCTGGAAGAGCACAGGAATTTCTCTGTGCAACAATGTTTTTTAAAGATGAAGTTTTTGAAAGAACTTGCACTTTGAGTGATATATCAAGTGTGTTCGATTCAGTTATTATGTATCATAGTAATTGAATGAAACATATATTAACAAATTGAAAACCTCAATGGAAAATATTCTCGATCGAAGCAAAGGTCACGCCGATCTAAAAAATTTTGTAGTGTGGGAATTTTCAGACAAATTGTTATGCACTATCTTATCTTCATGATGCATTTATGAAGCAAAATCCAACCCATACAACATCAAAAAAGAGAAACAAAGACCATGATCATTGAGATATATGGTGACAGTGTATCTCTCTCGTACCCAAAGGAAAAGACATTATCTTAACTTGTCTATGCATCAAACATCGACTATGGTTCGGTTGTGGATAAAGTACGATCTACTGAAAATGTGCTACTATACTTCGTGAAGAAGCAAAAAGATAGGACTTTAAATTAAGCATTAGCCTCCTTAATGTTGGCCAAAACAACAAACAGATCCTGCAGCAGTGGCTGGAAAGCTGGCCCTGAGGAGAGAATCTAGCATCTTGTCCGCCGGCTCCTTCAGACTTGCTGCATCTGCCAAAGGCAGGGAAATAGTCTTAGCCAACCTGGAAACAGGGGGATCCCCAGTTAGAGGAGAGGCACACTGCGCCAAAGCTGCCTCTGACACTGGTGAGGGGGATGGGGATCCTTTCTAGTAGGTATAATCGCCAAAGAGAATGCAAGGCCATTACCAAGGAATGTGCGACAGCAGTCTTTTTATAGATCGAAGATTCCCTGCTGGGGTCATAAGACATAACTTTTATTGTATATATTAAAATTTAAAATCCTGGATAGGGACTTCGCTACTTATTACAGAAATGATTAACAATCAGTGGTTCAGGCAGTTCTCTATCTGTCCTGTTACAGACAGCACCACCCCTGTATGTTTAATGCTGACTAAGCTGTCTTGTACCTAGAGATGCATCAGAATGACTAATCTATGTTAATCCTAGATGATGAATATTAATGTAGTAATTAACAGAAACCATATATATGAGAGAGTGCTAACATTTAATGATCCAACTATTGGAACATATGTTTGCAAAAAAGATTCAAACACCTATATATCCTTCTATCTATAAACTCAGTAGCACAGGATGAACATACGATGTACAAAACTTAATATTCAATATAATAAAATATTTGTGTACATAATGCAGTAAAACATATTTCAACATAATATTCTATAGCTATAGAATCCTTGCTAAAAAAAAGTCCTTTGTTGCTGAAGGAACATTTTATTCTTAAAGAATCGACTCGTGCAATATTGTTACCTCTCCTGACAATGTTAATGTCTTATCGTGTTGCACTCTTAAATTCTCCCATCCATACAAGGTCTCCATTACTTCTCTCACTTGAACAGCTATCTCCTCACTGTCTGCAGCAGTGGGGTAGGCCCTTATACCATATAGATGCTGCTCGTCACAGATATTTGTTTGGGGCTGTGTGAGGCCCTCAACGGGCAGAGCAAAACAGCAACATTTGTTTCAAAAATTGCTGATGATTAAAAGTACTTAGTGGGCAGAGGATTTCATCGTGCTGAAACTTTATTTTTCTCAGAGGACGTTGCTTGTGCAGTTTTTACTGGTTTCAATGTCTTTTTTCCAATGCGTTTCTTGCATTCAGTACACTTCCACAGGGATGAGCAGGGACGGTATAGGGGGCCTTCCCCAATGCTGCAGACAGTGAGGAGATAGCGGTTTAAGTGAGAGAAGTAACGGAGACCTTATATGGACAGGAGAGTTTAAGAGTGCAACACAGTAAGACATTAACATTGTCCGGAGAGATAATAATATTGCATAAGCGGATTCTTTAAGAATAAGATGTTCCTTCAGCAACAGAGGACTTTTTAGCTATAGCATTTTATGTTGAAATTTTGCATTGTTATGTACACAATCTGATTATATTAAATATTTACTTTTCTACTGTATATGTTCATCCTGTACTACAGAGTTTATAAATATGCACACATGTTCCTGTAGCAGTTGGATCATTAAATTTTAGCATCTCCCATATATATGGTTTTTGCTAGAGAGATTTCATACACTAGTCTAGGGATAGTAGCAGGCTTATAATGAGATCTTCTCATATTCTAGTGGCTGCAGGCCACCATCGGATTTTATTATTTTAGGGGTTTTATATTTTCCAGTTTTCGTTATAACACTATATTTAGGTTTTGGCTTAATTTTGACCAACACCACAGCAGAGCACCTGGATAGTCCACTCTGTTTGTGTATCATTTAGTAATTAACAGAGACAATTTCTCCAAAAAAGTGAAATGGAAAAACCTTCTACTCCAAGTATGTATTATTGCTGCTTTGTAAAATCAGTCACAGCTGGTCTCCTGACTACATTAGTCAATTTAAGGGATAGTAATACTTCAAAATGACTATCCCTTATATTGAAGCCCTTAAAAATGAAATTAAATGCCACCAGCGGCATAGGTTTAAGAGATAGCCACTTTTAAGCTTCGCTCTCCCCTGACGTCAGCGTTCTTGCTTCAGCAGGGGAATCCGTTCATTGAATCAAGCGGAGGATCTTCAGCAGAGCCAGATCTCATTATAGAAGAAACGATCCTTCACTAAAACGATCTTCTATGTGTGCTTGGTAACCAAGCACACGTAGAAGACCATTTTAGTGAAGGATCTTGTCTTCCATAATGAGATCTCGGCTCTGCTGAAGAGCCTCCGCCGGTCCAGGACCGGATTTCCCTGCTGCAGCAAGAATGATGATGTCAGGGGAGAGTGAAGTTTAAAAGCTGCTATCTCACAAACCATAAAGGTTTGACTGATGCCGCTGGTGGCATTTAATTCAGTTTTTAAAGGGCTTCAATATAAGGGATAGTAATTTTGAAGTATTACTATCCCTTTAACCCTATCTGTGCTGAATTCACATATAAGCAAATTATAATGCCCATATGATACACAGGTAGGGTTCTATGGATGCATTATTAGTTACTAAACTGTGTGGTAACATTCAATATATTGGAGGTACAAAGAACCCTGTGCAGATAAAGAACCAGTGGTAGCTCCTTATGTTATTGCCCTCTTGGAACACTGCATTGGTGACTCTGCAGTCTGGAGCTATTCTATTCTCCACCACCAGACCTAAATTATAAATCAGGGTTAAACATATTTTTAGTAGATATGACACAGGGTAGGCATCTGGCCCAATGCGTTTCGCCACTAGGTGGTTACATTGCCTTGGTTTTTATATTTCTTGCAAATGCTCCCCCTTTTCCTAACAAAATGAATGTTCAGTTAATTCATAGAATAAACTGATCTCTTCATACAGAACTCAAAAAGACCCAAGAATGGCCTCTCTACCCTCTAATAACCCATAGAATGGGGGGGATTTAAATCTCCACAATTTACAGTATTACAATTTGGCCAGCCTCCTGAGATATGCCATTGACTGGATAAATCACACAAATGTTTACACCGATGCAGCTAGGGATCAAGGCTTTGTCCCTCACCTGGACCTCTGCTTTCTTCTACATGCTGGGGTTTGACCAAACTACCCCCTGAATGTCGCTTAAACCCGATACTGATGAATACCATTTGGGCATGGCAGATGGTTCAGCACAAACTTTTTGAGTCAAAATATATCTCCATCTTCCTAACCTTTTTAGGAAACATGTCTTTCCAGTGGGAGTTGACCAATCCTAAACTTCAAGGTGTATTACTTTCGATGTCCAACTCATTGATCTGATATCTGGGTCACTTTACAGACTTAAAAACTAAATATAATATATATCCGGCTCACTTTTTCTCTTATCTATAGGCCTTCCATTATGCTTGGTGTTCTCTTACCCCACTTTGACCTCGGCTCCAAAGAAACCAACTCAACAATTCTTTTAAGAACTATGCCCTGATCACAGTCAGTTGAGCATTTATAATGAAATCTTTCAGACTAGGGACCTTGAGAGGGCACAGGTGGCATGACTGGTTGGTTTTGTGATATTCCAGAACTTACACCATAATTGCTGTCTGTGGTCTTCATGGGCAGACAGAGATGCTCCCCCTCAAGCTATTTTCATGAGCTTACATATAAATTGCTACACAGGGCAAATGTTTCTCCTGTGATGGCAGGCAAAACAGGTATGTCACACTCCGACTGCTGCTCCAAGTGTTTGAGCCCACAGCTCTCCCTTATGCGTCTTTTATGGTCCAGTCCACTAATACAAAACTTTTGGGCTACTGTTCTCTGTTTTCTTGACTCCAGCTGAATGGCTGCTGAAAACTTTTGTCTAATATGCTTCTCCACTCTTCAAGTTCTTGCTGTTTCCTTCTTTCTTCCTAGTCTATTACCTTCTTCCTTCCCTGCACTGGCTGTTGACTTTTGTCTTTTACCACTTGATAATACTTTTTAAGGTATGTCCTGTGTGGTGTGGTGGTAGGGCATCTGGACTGCTCAATGAGGTCATGGATATCTGGGAGTTGGAATGAGAGTGGCAGTTGCTGCTTCTAGAAGTGTTTTTTTTGGGCGGGGGGGGGGGTGGCAGCTGCTAATCACTTTTCCCATTGCTTGGTCTTTTCTTACCTTCTCTGTCTCTTCTGCCCTCCCATTTTGTTTAAAAGTTAAGCACGTCAGTAAACGTTTATCGTTTAATCCTCCTTTGGTATGCAGGAAGCCCATCTTCGAAGGCTCCCTGAGGAAGACTGTGCAGAGCCAAGAGGCTTTGCATAAAAGCTACTACTATATTGCGTCATTACAGGGGTCCTTATACTGCCATTTTATGTATTTCTCACACTTCATGTACAGCTTGGTGGCTCTGAGGGATACTTTATAATCTACCTCAGCTATATTTCTCTGTACATTATACTGTTCTGTTGAGCAATACCAATAAGAGTATTTTAGTCTTACCTGTTTAAACCTTTTCTCTTAGTCCATAACTCACAGGTACCATGGGAAGGCAACAGTTCCTCCCAGATGGCAGGAACAATTCTAGACTTGCAGGGGTGGAGTCTCCCTCTCCTTCATATCAGACTACCTCACTAAACCCCACCTGGATAGATTTAAGAAAAAAAACTAGCAAGTAAGATAGCAAGAAGGAAGAGGGGAAAACTACAGTAACCCAAAAGGACTTCCACATTCAGCCACAGGAGGCCCAGCATGGTACCATTCACCGAGTGGGAGAACTGTGAGTTATAAGGAGTAAGAGAAAATGATTTAACAGGTAAGACTAAAATCCTCTTTTCTCTGTTGTCCAACTCACAGATACCATGGGGAGGTACCAACTTTGAGCTCCCATGGGTGGGAAGAAGGAAAGGACCAAGCGTCAGTCCCCATGCTATCAGACTTCCCATACACTAAATAACAATACACAGCACAAAAGAGCAAGAGCCAACAGGGCTCAAATAGTTAAAGAGCTATAAGGCACAGGAAAAATAAAGTCCTAGACAGGCATAACTGACTCCAGGACTTTCTTGCCGAAGCCATAGGATCCCCACAGCAAGAACAAAAGATCTGAATCTTCCTGTTGTCCCTGGTGGCCATCAGATCTATGCAGGAACGACCCCACTTCTGGACTAACAGATCAAAGACTCCAGCTGGAGCTCCCACTCCCCATGGGTCCACTGGCTGACGACTGAGGAAATCCGCCAGGATGTTGTGCACGACGGAGATTGCAGGAACATGATCTTATGCCTAAGCTAAAACAGCCTAGACCTCTAGCCAAGAAGAAGGACTTCTTATGCCTCCTTGCTTGTTGATGTAAGCCACAGCCGTGGCATTGTCTGACTGGACAGTGCCTCAGTGGAGAGGACAGTAGACCAGAGCATGATGGATCTCTCTGAGCTCCAGAATGTTGATGAGGAGGAGGGTGTCCTCCGCACTCCATCAGCCCTGAACCCCCAGGTGACCCAGGACAGCTCCACAGCTTAAAAGGCTGTTGTCCGTGGTCACCAGAGTTCCTATATTGGTCAACAAAGGGTTTCCTCTGCCTCATGTTGGAGCTGTTCAACCACCAGAGGAGACTGGATGATCTAAGAGTTCCGAATTCCCCCGGTAAGCCCTGATAGTGAACCTCTGAAGTTCCCGGTGTGCGCCATGATGTACGGAACATGGTGCCCACAAGGGATAAGAACTTGCGAACCAGGACTGAGGTCCACTCCAGAGCACGGGATACCTTGTTCGTGATCTGCTGAATAGAGTCCTCTGCCAGCTAGACCATACCCTGACAAGTGTCAAGCAGGAGACCCAGGAAAACCAGAGTTGGAACTGGAGTAGACTCGTCCATGTTCAGAATACATTCATGCTGGAGGAGGATCTGGGCACATTCCTGGACCTGGCGGTCCAGGAGATCCCAGGAAGGATCCTTCTGCAGAAGGTCATCCATGTTCAGAGTCACCTGAATCCCCTTGGTGTGTAGGAAGGCAATCAAGGTGCCCAAGACATGTGCGAACACACGAGGAGCAGTGGTGAGTCCGAAAGGGAGGGCAGAAAACTGAAAGTGTCCTAGAGTGAAAGCGAATCTGAGATACTTCTGACTGCCCAGATGAATAGGGATGTGCAGGTAAGCATCCTGCAGATACAGAGAGGCCAGAAATTCCCCTGGACACGTCTCTGCGATGACAGAGTGCAAGGACTCCATCTTGTAGTGAGCACGGACTACAAAAGAATCAAGATCCTTGAGGTACAGGATGGGACAGCTGCCGCCGTCGTTCTTGGGAACTACAAATAGGTTGGAATAGAAACCTAAACCTCTCTTGTGGAGGAACCAGAGTCAGGACTCCCTTGTCCAAGTAAGCCTGCACCACCCCCATTGGAGACTTAATCTTCCATGAGTCTGAGGAGGACAAGAAAGGAAGAATCTGTAGGGAGCCGGGGATGTGAAAGGAATCCTGTAGCCTACTAAAGTCACCTGTAATACCCACTGATCCACAACACAGCTTGCCCAAATACTTGATAAATGATGCAGGCAACCACCTACAGGTGTGCGCAGATTGGGGTTCTGTGAGTCATGCCCAATGGTGGTTTGGATTTGGTGGAGGAGTGCTTGGCCCTCCACTGTTGCCTGGGCTTGGGGTGCTGGCCTGAGACTCACCTGGATTCGGCCTTTGCACTTCGTTTTGATGGGGACAAAAAAGACGCTGTTTCCTTATCCAGTTAGGGCATTTAGGAACTGTAGGCAACAAGATGCTTTTACCCCCAGTTGCCTCATTGATGATGATCTTTAGATCAGGACCAAAAAGATGTGCCCCGAAAGGGAAGAGAGATTAGGGACTTCTTAGATAAGTCAGCAGACTAAATCTTAAGCCACAAAGTGCATCTAGCAGACACAGAAAAGGTAGAGGCCTTAGCTTCAAGACTGAAAGCGTCAAAGACAGCATCGGTAACACATAATTCTGAGCCTGAAACATGTTCGCAAGAACATACAAAAGATCCTCCTTGCTGACAGCGTCAGTAAGCTGTTCAGTCCAAACAGCAATGGCTCTGGTAACCCAAACAGAAGCCAATGTAGGCCTCAAAGAAGCACCAATGGCAGTGAAAGTAGGCTTTAGGATAGCTTCAAGCTTCCTGTTAGTTAAGTTCTTAAGTGCCATGGCATCTTCCAAGGGCAAAGCAGTGGATTTAGACAGTCTAGAAGTAGGGGGTCCATCTGAGGTGTAGCCCACTGAGCCAAAGCTGCATCAGAAAAGGGGTACAGCTTAGAGAATCCATTGGAAAGAGGAAGGAGCTTGTCTGGAGTCTTCCACTTATCCAGAATAATCTGAACTAGAGTGGCATTAGGTGGAGTGGACTTCTTGCGCCTTTGCAAGTCAGAAGAAGACTGACTACAGTGTTAACAGGAATGTTAAGTGTAGCCAAAACAGTTTTAATGAGGCCCTCAGCAGAGAGTTCTGAGTCAGCCTTAAAGGGGTCACCATAGGTATGGAACGAAGCCCCTTCTGCACACTCACCATCCTCAGACTCCTCAAAAGTATCCTCTTGAGAGGAATCAGAGATCAGGAATGCAAGGGGCCACAAACCTGAAAGACATGGGGGGGGCTTCCAAGACTGAAGGACCCCCTGAAGAGATAAAGTCCTCTCTGGCACAGTTTCCTTTAAGTCCTTGACCCAGTGTGGCTCTTGTTCATGGCTGGAGGGCCCTAGCAGAGACACAGGGGCCACAGCACGAGTGGCATAAGTGACAGAGTACTCTTTGTGAAGCCCCACTTGGCATGAGGAACAGTAAGCAAGGGGGGGGGGTCAGAGATGCCCCTTAGTCCTTAGCCTTATGTCCCTTTTGATCCATCATCCTAACATTAGAAAGTGTCTTACAGTAAAAGGGAACCCAAATACTGTTACCCATAATAATTAAATCACTCCAGAAAGCCTAAAAAGTACTTATCTGGCAAGCGAAGAGTTAACCTGAGAAGCAGACTAGAGGAAACCAAGCCCAGCTTGTTAAGGAGAGAAAGAAAAAATGGTGTCCGAATTCAGAGCCAATGAGAGAAAAGGACGCAAAATGGGTGTTATGGAAAACTTAGTTTCTCACTCAAAAGTACCCAAAAACAGAAGTTGAGCCCCTCAGAAACTCCTAAGACATTGTATAGGGCAAACCGGATAGTAGGACAAAGAGAGACAAGAAGAATGAGCCCTCTCAACTCGGTAAGATGAGAGGTTGCAGAGATGTCCCAAAACAGTCTGTCCCATAAAAGTGAATGGAGCATTGCAGCACGGTATTCAAATAAAACTGTATAAAAAAAAAAAAAAGAAAAAAAAGTGAACACACAGAGAACACCTAATAAATATGAACACACCTAAATGCAATAGGAAAGTGAGAAAAAAAGTCCCCCCAAGTTACCAAGCATGGCAGGGAAGGGGTTAATTACCACAAAACTGCCCCAAATGCTCCATGGACCCTCATAACAGAGAAAAAATAAATACCCAACATGAGTGCAGGAGTATAAAGAACTCCAAAGAAATCCCTGTGCGGAAGGGAACTGTGGGACAAGTGGATCCTGGCACTCAAAAGTTTGCTCACCTTTTTTTGCAGGTCTTCTTTCTTAAGATTACCACTGAAAATTAAGAAGCCTCAGAGAGACTCGAGAGACAGACAGAGATAGATATGAGCTACATTATTCTCTCCTAGGGCTGCAAGGGTCCACAGATAGCACCTGTAAACTGGGCAGTCCTCCAGTGGGGGACTTTGGGCACCCCATATCTAATAAAAAAAAATAATAAAACAACTAAAAACTAAACAGAACTATTGACAGCCTTCTGACCAGGTTGATGAAAGAAATCTATCTGGTGGGGAGGGGCTAAGGTAACCTGATATGGAGGAGGGGGAGGCTCCACCCCTGCACTTCTTTCAGAGTAGCTCCAGCCTACTGGGAGGAGTGGTCGCCTCTCTATGGTACCCGTATGTCATATTGGACGACAGAGAAAGTGTATTGGTGGGGGGATATGGAATATTGGGCAAGCAAAATGTAAATGAAGTTTAATGTGGAAAAGTGTAACATTATGCATTTGGGAAGAAAAAAAATCCCAAAGCTTCTTATGAATTTAAAGGGATAGTAATACTTCATTTTATCTTTATTTTATTTTGTAGGCATTAAAAAACATGAAGAATGATATAAGTCTTATCTCTCAAACCTTTATGGTTTGAGAGATAATCACAAGCAAAGTTTCCCCTCCCACCCCTTTTACCTAGTGTAAGCCTTCTCTTCTCAGATGTGGAATTTGGTTGTAAGACGAGACAGATAACAGAATGGGATAATCTTCTTCCTATGAAAACAATTAAGGCCCTTCCCCCCTTGACAAGTTTTCAGTTTTTTCCCTTATCTTAATTAAAGATTGTCTCTCCTTGCAGTCTACTTGGGCACCTCCCTTCTGCTCTGGCTGAGCAGTGTTACATCAGTAAAAGGGGTGGGAGGGGGATACTTTATCATTGAATTACTCTTGAACTACAACTCTGACAGAACTGAAATAACACTCTCCAAAGTCCAAATACTATGATGATTAATTAGAGCTGCTTTTATTATGAAACATTACTATGCCTTTAATGGAATTATTGACTCATAGCTAGAGAGAGAACTGGGAACCCTTGTAAACTACAAACTTGGAAACAGTGATCAAACAGTGTCAAATAGCAATGGGAAAAGCAAACAATGTCCTGTTGGGCATAAAAAGGGGTATTAAAGCAAGAGTGGATAACCTCATTTTGCCATTATACAAATCGTTGGCAAGATCTCACACCTCTAATATTCAGTTCAGTTTTAGGCACTGGTTCTAAATGAAGATATTCTAGAACTAGAGAGAGAACGGCGAAAAGCAACAAAATTAAGGTAATGGAAGACTACATATAAGAGACGTCTAGACAAACTAGATTTACTCTAGATGGGGATGGGGGAGAAAGAAAGAAAAAAAAAAGGAGATCTTTTTACAATGTACAGGTATATGAGAGATCAATCCAAAGATCTCTCGTGAGCTTTTCATTTCAAGGCCGGAGGTGCCACCCTTTGAGTGCCAGACGGGGTACTCAATGCATTGAGAAGGAATGCATTGCATAATCCTCTGGCATTCAAGAGGTTAATATTATAGGAAAGGAGGATTCAACTTGGGCAGAGGAAGCATTATTTTTTTACATTGCCAAAAGATTTTCCTTGCCAAAGCATGTGCAATGGCAGAAACAATGGATATATTTAAAAGAAGATGTATTTCTTTCTAGAGGGAACATACAGTGTTATACTGTGTAATTAGTAGGTAAAACAGAAGTTCCAGTAAAGACTAACGCTCACTTGGCTACAGGTAAGCTTATATATTTTGCATTTCTCTAGTTTGTGGGGCAAATGTTAAACTTGATGGACTTGTTTCTCTTTTCAACCTAACAGTAGACAAGGCTGAAAAAAAGAAAAAAAAAAAGTGTCCATCAAGTCTAGACCATGCCAAAGCACCCCTGTTAATCCAGATGAAGGTCCCAAAATTATAATTAAAAAAACCCTGAAGCAATTTCCTATTTAGCCCCAAGTGGGTCTATATATATAATATATATATTCTATATATATATATATCTTTCCACAAACTACGCATTAGAACAGCACCCAGCCAAACCAGCAAACCACCTCTCTTAATATTCAGCAGTGAATAGTGTCACTACTATCCTAGTACTCTCTAGTGGAACGAGTTACAAATCTTAATAGCAATACAATAAAAACATGGAGAGTGCTATAATCCACTGCTTAATAATAATAATAAATATATATATATATATATATATATATATATATATATATATATTAAAAAAATAATAATATTGAACAATTAAAATACTCTGAAATATACAATATGGAATAGGAACTATACACAGACAATTCAACATTTAAGCTCCAGAGCAAATATTACTGTGCACAGTACTTCTATAGATACAGACGGAATGTTCCACTTCCAACAAAGATCAGTTCCAATAAATATCGGTGAGATCTCTAGAACTCTCCTCCAAAAGAGATGATATATGAAAATAAATTACAGTCCATCTCCTGATAAAGTGCCTTTAATGGAAAATGTCCAGTAACGCTGTAATGGTAAGCGGGCAGGTAAACTCCTCGACTATACAGATTGGGAGATACACACTATATATTGTGTCTCCTAATCCTCCCCAGTCTATAAATTCTTATCCCTTAAGTGGATCTTATATCAGGTGGTAAAATTACTTGGGGCTGAGATGATCTACTTGATCTTTTCTTTTAGCGGGCAGAGGGTATTTGTTGTCTTCAATGTAACCTCCTGTGTCTTAGATCTCATCAGCGTACCAACAATGTATCAGTGACCGGATATCATTAACCGGACATACTGGATATTCAGTATATCAAATATATTCAAAGTTGAAATTATTGGCACTTTGGTAGGATCTTTCAATTCTTGACAAATATAAGAGTAACACCAGAAGAGTAATAATAATGATATAGAATCAGCGTAATAGAAGAGACTTCTCCAACACGTTTCGCACTGTCTCTAGCACTTCATCAGGGAGCATCATGGGATTATGGTCGGCATCCTCATATTACTGCTTGAGTAATATAGATATTACTGTTATCTCTCAATCTGTTAAGTGCTAACCATTCCATCTTAGTGGTATTTCTAGGATATTATTTTTTTATTAAAACATAATTTATGAAAGTCCAGCATTACCAAATTATAAAATGCCTCTATAAGGCCCCTTACTTTGGTAAGGGTAAAACACTGATCTTGGCTTAAAAGATGTATGTATGCAGGACTTGTAATCCTCTTCTTTAATAATATCCTTCTCATATATCATCTGAATGGATTCATCATTTTCTTCATACAAACTTTGTAAATCACTTATAAGATTGTCATATAGATTTACTTCATTTCCTGTTATAGCAAAATATCTTTTCAGTGTTAATGTACGTATACATCTATTTAAATTAAGGAACAATTTCAGAAAGTAGTAGGAGCACATTTAAGACCTATATTAATTAATTTAATTTCCTCTGCATTTAATACATGATCAGTAAGATTATATATTCCTACATTTTGAATCTCGTGTTGGTCTTGTGTTAATTCTAATGCACTTTCTGATATTTGACTAATGTATCTTCTACCTCCTCATTTTCCTCGCTGCCTATGCTCGATTCCGACATTGTGTTTCTTCCTATTTTTAATGGGTGTACTTCCCTGTGATGATGCGGTCCCCAAAAAACTTGTGTATTCTGTGTAGTATTATTCTGTGTAGTTGTGCATAACTGCTTGTGCATAACTAGTGCTAAGTTTGTCATTTTTTACTTAATTATTTAATTTTTTCTCGGGTAACGGTATGTATTTTTGAATTAATTATTTGTATGTCTTAGGCGATATATATTTCCTTTTAAAGATTGTATAGGTATAGATATATGGGAGAAGTTAAGACAAAGTCTTGGAGGTAGAGCCTTACTTTGTACTCATCAGGCCACCCCTTAGCCCCACCTCCAGTTTGACTTGAGACAAGCTCACTACATAGGACAGCTAGAAAGAAGGTAAGCTCCTGTGAGAAATAAGACCCAAGAGGACTCCCATGTCCAGCCAAGTGAGACCAAGCAAAGTCCCTTTCACTGTGTGGGAGACCTGCATGTCATATGGCCTAAGAGAAAAATATTTAACTGGTAAAACTAAAATCCTCTTTTCTCTGTCATCCAATATGACATACAGGTAAAATGGGGATATACCAACATTAAAGGGATAGAAAGCAGCTCTAATTAATCATCATAGTATTTGGACTTTGCACAGTGTTATTTCAATTCTGTCAGAGTTGTAATTCAAGAGTAATTCAATGACAAAGTATCCCCCTCCCTCCCCTTTTACTGATGTAACACTGCTTAGCCAGAGCAGAAGGGAGGTGCCCAGGTAGATTTCAGAGAGGGACAATCTTCAATTAAGATAAGGGAAAAACCTGAAAAACTAGTCAAGGGGGGCAGGGCTTTCATTGTTCTCATAGGAAGATCATCCCCTGCTGTTATCTGTCTGGTCTATGGACTGCATTCCACATCTGAGAAGAGATGGCTGTCATGGTACCTAATATCCAGCAGAGCGTTCTTGACGACAAATTACCCAGTTCCTGTTTGCTGTGGGTGTTCGTCCGTTGTGAGCGTTCTGCTGGGTTCCTGGCCGTGTTGTCACGGTGTTCCTGTGGTGTCCATGTCCGTGTGAGGGGCTGTAGTACTGGAGCAGCATGGCGCGGGGCTTTTGAAAGATATACTTACCTCATTTCTGCATCATTCTCTATATCGACTTCTGAAAGTTAACCCGCCCTGCTGCTTCCGGCTGTGTAGACTTCTTAAGCCTGGCTCACTGGTTACCATGTCGCCCTTGCATTGGTGTAGTCTGAGCTCACTCAGTACCTGCTACCCGGCTGTATTACTTCTGCTAAGCGTTCCGTGTATGACCCGGTTTTGGCTGTGAACCCAGATTGTGTATGACCCGATCTTGGCTGTGAACCCGATTGTGTATGACCCAGGTTTTTTGGCTGTGAACCCGATTGTGTATGACCCAGGTTTTTTGGCTGTGAACCCGATTGTGTATGACCCAGGTTTTTTGGCTGCGAACCTGATTGTGTATGACCCGGTTTTGTTGTGATTCCAATTTACTATCAAAAGATACTGGTTGCGATCCCTCCTCTGTGTATGACCCGGTATTGGCTGCGCTTCCGTTCTAAGCATTACCACGGTTTGGCTTATGCCTTCCCTGTTGATGACCCGGCCTGACTTGCGTGTCCGCTACGATCTTGCTCTGATTTGCTGCACACCTATATATGCGACTCTGCCTTTGCCTTTACTCCTGTCTCGGTCACTGGCTATCCTGGCTTTACCTGTGGGCATATTCATTCCATTTACCAAGCTGCTCAGTGTCTCATTCCGCTAGCCACTTTCCTACTGGCAACATAATTGAGAGCTTGAGTGTGTGTTGCTTGATGTTTGCCAATAAGGCCTGCTGAACTGCTGGCATGCGTTCAGTATAAGGAGTGGCATTGCTGCTGGAGCTTGAGTCTGCTATTGACGACTGTGGTGCTGGTCTAGATTCCAGATAGCTAGTCTTCAGGCCTTGTGGGTCTATCATTGGTTCAGTGTTGCGTCTGGTGTGCTTATTTACCTGGGGCTGGGTTACCTTCCATACCTTACCTGTGGTCTTTTCCTTAGTAAGATGCTTGTTATATGGGTTCTGGCCATTCTCTTGGATTTTCCTTTGTTCCAGTAGCCTGCTGTCCTCCTGACGTCTTCAGTCCCTGAGTTCCTGTGCCAGTACTTCGGATCAAGATTATTGTTTCATATTGTGTATATCTATTGCTGAGTTTTCACGTTTTGTTTAACTGGCTGTCTTCAATAAACTATCCTTACTTAACTGAACCAACTCAGAGTATTCTCGTGTCTGTTACAATGGCTTACACTAGGTAAATGGGGCGGGAGGGGAAACTTTGCTTGTGAATATCTCTCAAACCATAAAGGTTTGAGAGATACGACTTATATCGTTCTTCATGTTTTTTTAGTGCCTGCAAAATAAAATAAAGATAAAACAAAATATTACTATCCCTTTAAGCTCCCAGGGTGGGAAGAAAAGGTAATGACCAAGCGCCAGTCCCCATAACACTGAAGTTCTCTAGGATTATTCAGAACTAGGAACAGTCCAAACATAACTGTCAACAGACACTGATAACAGCGCAGCACACAAGAACAAGAGCCAACCGGGCTCAAACAATTAAATAACGGTAAAGCACAGGAGTGACAAGGCCATAATGACTCAGTGACTCAGATGAGAGGTCAGCAGACCAAATCTTGAGCCACAGTGCATCTTGCTGTGAAACAAAAGGCAAAAAACCTTAGCTGAGAGTTTGACTGCATCAAAAAGAGTTTCAGTGACATGTCTGAGCCTCAGACATGTTGGCCAAGAGGGCTAAAAGATCCTCCTTAAGGGCACCATTCCTGACAGCCTCAGTGAGTTGTTCGCCCCAGATGGCAATAGCTCTAGTGATCCAAGCCAAAGCCAGAATAGGTTGCAGAACAGCACCAATCGCAGCAAAGTTAGACTTAAGGATAGCTTCCAGCTTTTTGTCAGTCATTTCCTTGAGAGCCGTAGTATCAGCCAAAGGCCAAGCTGCGGACTTAGGGAGTCTAGAAATGGGGGGGGAATCAACTGTGTGAGGAGAGGCCTATTGTTCCAAAGCTGCCTATGAAAAGGGGTACAGCTTAGAAAATCTCTTAAGTTGCCTGTCAGGCGTCCTCCATTCATCCAAGATAACCTGGTCTAGAAAAACAGTATAAGACTTCTTACACCTTTGAAAGACATCAGAAGAAGACTGGCCCTTATCAGGGGTATTAGCGACCTGCAGCGTCGTTAAAACCACCTTTGTTAGGACCCTCAGCAGAGGGTGTGGGGTCAGCCTCACAGGGCTAACCAAAAGTGTAGGTAGAATCCCCCTCTTTTCACTCTCCTTTCTCTGTCTCGCCATCAATCTTACTCAGAGGATTCAGTTAAAGCAGGTATGCCTGGGGGCCTTAAGGGCCACAAACCTGAAGGTGGTGGTAGGGAGTTTCCAAAATGGAGGCCTTCCTGCAGGGATAGAGGAAACTGTGCTATAGAGGTTTTTAAATCTCTCGCCAAAAGTGTCTCTTGTTCAAGGCTGGAGGGTCCCGGACGTGTAGTAGGGACCATAGCGCATGAGGGGGTATAGAAGTTCCAAGTATCCGCTAGCAAGCCTCTTTTGGCATGAGGAATATTAAAGTGTTAGTAATGTCCAAAAAAAAGTTTTTTTGCATTTAGAAGAGCTTAAAAAGCTGAGCTAAATGCAAAAAAAACTTATCTTTCAAACCGCTATGGTTTAAGAGATACATGCATTTAAAGTTCAGGCACACGTTTTAGACCATGCCGAGATCTCGGCACTTCTCAAGCGCCTCCGTGTCGACCGACACGAATCTCCTGCTGACAGCTGTCAGTAGGAAACCGCAAACTTTAAATGCATGTATCTCTTAAACCATAGCGGTTTGAGAGATACTTTTTTTGCATTTAGCTCATCTTTTTAAGCTCTTCTAAATGCAAAAAACTTTTTTTTGGACATTACTAACACTTTAAGCTACAGGGGTAAGACACACCCTTGGGTCCCTATCATTATGTCTAGCCCCATGTCCCTTTGGATCCAAAATCCTAGCAATATAAACAGTATACAAAACCCAAATACTGTGTCCCAGAATAATAAATCACCTCAGAAAGTCCAAGGTGGTACACTTACTTGGCATATGAAGGGTTAATTGGAGGAGAGCAAGGAGAGTCAAGCCTCTGTGTAGGATATTCCAGGAAAGAGAAAATGTAGTCTATAAAACCATCAGCTAATTGGAATGAAGCCTGGGAAATGGGAAGCTGTAGTTTTTCCTAGTTGCTGTATCCTAGCAAAGCCTCAATTTGCACTAACAGGGCACTGGGGATGCAAACCAGACTGTAGGGCAAGAGGAGACAAAAAGATTGTCATATAGAGTTGAGAATGCTCAAACAGTTGCAGAGATCTGTCCCATAGAAGTCAATGGAGCAAGTGCAGCAGCATGGGAAGCGCACCTTAAAGGAACACACACACAAAAAAAAATATATTTTATATATATATATATATATATATATATATATATATATATATAGAAGGCTTGTCTGACTTTGTGGGAGGGGCTGCAAGTCGTTATAAGCAGGCAGCAGCCCCTACCAACGGGTCTTGCTCGGCAGTAAGATCACGAGGCTTCCGCGTATGTCATCAACAAGCGACATCTCCGCACATGCGCACTTGATAAGAATCGCTCAATCCTGCCAGGCGTGCCATACCTCTCGAGTCAGGTACCACGCCGTAGGTAAGGTTTAAACTTATAATTCTCCGCTTATGAATTTAAAGTATAGTATAAACAAGTACTGTTAAAATAGGTATTATGGCGGGGGCGTGTCCTAGCACGCAGCAAGACTGGATGCATTTTAGAGAAGCTCTCGTGTGAGCCGAGGTCTATTCAGCCTATAGTGCTAGATTTTCTACGGCTAAACCACTCACTGCGTCTTTATTATGTCGAGCCAAAAGCACATGAGGAAGCAGGAATATATGCTTAAATTTCTCGCTCTGACGGAGAAGAAAAATCGCGAATGCACTGGATCAAAATGGCGCCCGAGCGGAACTGGAGGAGGAGGATATATCAGATCAAGAGGACAGTGCCTCAACTTCCTCCCGCACCTCTAAAAACCCCTCGGCTGTGAAATCAGAGCTATGTTAAAGACTTTGCGCAGCCAAATTAAGGGAGATTTCAAGGCAATCGCTACTGACCTCGAAAAGATCTGCGGGAGATAGAGGAGAGAATGGCGCAGGTGTAGGATAAGGTGGATGAAGTGGTGGACGCCCATAATAAGTTGGCTGACACGCAGGCGGCATTGGCGAAAGAGGTACTTTATCTGCGGGAAATACTCAGTGACTTAGAGGACCACTCTAGGCGGAATAATTTGCGGATACGGGGTGTCCCGGAGGATGTCCCTCCTACAGGCCTCAAGGCTTGGGCCCAGCACTTTTTCTCTATCCTTTTGCCAGACTTCTCTGATCAGGACTTCCTGATAGATCGCATACACAGATTACCTCACCCGAGGAACTTACCACCAAATTCTGTCAGAGATGTCATTCTAAGGATGCATTACTTCCACGTTAAGGAGGAAATTCTTCGTGCTGGCCAGTTACAAGTATCTATGCCTGAACCTTACCTGAATATCCAACTCTTTGCGGACATATCCTCAGCGACTTTGTTACAAAGACGAAAGTTTCGCCATATCACCGCAGCCCTCCACCGAGCGGATATCAAATACATATGGGGATTGAATCTCCAGAGGAAGGGACCAGGATTCTTGGTTCTTGGGAGGTGCAATGTGAAGGTGCCCCCACTGTTCCAGATCAGCCGGGTCGCAGATTGATGAGGGACTGGTCATCTATTCCCATACGCCCTGCGGTGTCTCGTCTGCACCCCGCTCCATCTGTTTCTGGGCCACCTCCAGGTTAATGAGGCTTACCTGCATTATGGATGAACCTTCTTCTTCTGCTGCGGAATCCTGCTGAACGGCCTGGGTACTGGACTTGGGCCTCGCCTGGGATTTCACTACTACAGATAGTGGATTACCTTTGTAATGTATATTATTGTGCTTTCCCTCTCCTGTATACATAATGCTTCATAACTACATATGTTTTCTTCCACAGTATTGTTTATTGTTTAAACCTCCTTTGCCTTGGAAAGTTTTATAGTTAAATTCTTGGCAATGTTGAGCCTTTTCAGTGTTTTTTTTTTTTTTTATTATTGTGATATACCCTCTACGACTTAGGGGTGAGTGGTGGCTGACGGTTGGGCCTGGTGACGCGGATTTGGGGATTATATCCCTGGGCTCGGGTTGCCTGGGTCTGGCGGTTGGTCCCTCTCTATTGGTACCTGCTTTGGGGCCTGGCGGGGGGGGGGAGGGGGACATCTACTATATATCATACTGTATTGTAAAGGATAGATATTACTGACTGTTTCACTAGATTTTTGATGTGTTACTTTCCGTGCTGCGTTGAGTCTATGGAGTGGATCTTTGTGGACTTTGCGCAACCTGGTTGTTTGGTACTGATCTTGTGCCCAGTTTTGTGCGAATGTGTCCCCTTTGTTCCGTCTACATGTCCTTTATGTTTTCCTCCTCTCTCTCATGTTTGAGTGGCTCCTTATTTTCTAGTATGACCCTTTCTTTTTTCTCTGTAATGCTACCACTTCTAGCTTTCATGGCTATGGCCATGTTCCATTACTTCTGTTAGATGCACTCTTCGGCTCCCGAGTCTCATCTTGGTGTGCCGTCCTAGTCTAAGTTGGATAAATGCTTTATCCCCCCTCTCATCTGTGTATGAGATCAGTGCTCTTGTATCTAGTTATTTTTAATATGCCTAGGTTTATTGCACTGTTTATTGGTCATTGCACTGTTTTTTCTTCCTTTTTCTCCCTTTCTTCTCTATTATCCCTCTCTTCTCCTCCTACCTATTTCCTCTCTCTATGTGTCTCCTAGCTTATGTGTTTTCTCTCCAATTCCCTCCGGTGTGAGCATAATGGATCTGCTGTAACTGTACCACATATTGATCCTTTGATAACCCCTTCGAGTGGGCCTGCCCTGCTCCTGGACGGACTTACTCTTCGTCTCAGGATACTGGTAGTTGTGTCCCTGTCTCAGCATGGACTTACCACTCTTTATTCTTTCGGCCATTCTTTGATACCATTTGTACAGTATGGGTCTTAAAATACTCTCTATGAATGTTAAGGGGCTTAATACCCCCCATAAACGACGCCTCCTCTTTAAGGAGGCTCGAAAACATGACTTGCACATTATTTGAGCCCAGGAGACTCACAGTTCTCACCAGGCACTATAACACAGCTTTTCACTCTACTGCTCCGTCCAAGCGGGCAGGGGTGTCTGTATGGTTTCACTAGCAGTGCAAGTTCACCAGGTCAGGAGAGATGTTCAGGGGCGTTTTTTGGTTTTAGTTGTCTCTATTAATAATGTTCTTTATTCTCTGGTTAACCTTTATGCTCTGAATTCTGACTCTGCTCAGTTTATTAAGAAATCAATATCTAAGGTTGAATCTTTGTTGCAGGGATCTTTGATTGTGTGCGGGGATTTTAATACTCTTTCTGACCACTTCCTGGACTCATCTTCGCGTCCCTCTGGTAAATATCTCAGATCTTTGTCATCACAGAGCCGTCTTCTCTCCCAAACTATGACTGAATTTCATCTTTATGATGCATGGAGGGTAATTAATGGGTCTGCTAAGGACTATTCTTTTTATTCACAAGTGCACATGTCTTATTCTAGACTAGATTATTTATACTTAGATAAAGGGACTCTTCAGAGGGTGAAGGCATGCACTATTGGCACGATTCAGTGGTTGGATCACGCCCCTGTCTTACTGGAAGTATTTGAGCGTTTTGTCCATAAGGGTTGAGGCCAATGGCGCTTGAATGAGCTTTTGCTTTCTGCTCCTGAGATCCGAGAGCGTCTGAGATCCTCTCTCTCTGAATATTTTGAGCTTAATGTGGGGCCTAAAGTTTTCCCAGAGATTATCTGGGAGGCCCATAAGGCTGTAATGCGGGGTCATTGAATTGGCGGCAGCTGACAAAAAGAAAAGGGATGGTAAATTGGCGAAGCTTGTGAGTGATTTGTCCTTCTTGGAGGATGTGCATAAAACACGCCCATCACGGGAACTCTCTAGACGCATTTCTTTAATTAAACAAGAAATATCTCAGTTGCAGCTAGCGCGGACTCAACTCATGCTTAAAAAATTGCAGCAACGCTTTTATACATTAGGGAATAAGGCGAGATCATTGGTGGCACGACGGCTTAAGAAACGTGAGGCCAAGAAAGCCATACCTTTTTTGTATTCTCCGGATGGAGTCTGGGTATTGAACCCTGCCCACATCCCCGATGCTTTCGCAAAATATTATGCCTCTCTTTATAACCTTCATAGGGACCCCAATACTCCTACACCCTCCTCGCGGGCGATTGACTCCTTTCTGGAGAGGGTGGTGTTGCCAAGGCTTTCTCCCTCTCAGGAGGCCTATCTGCGTGCCCCGATCACTGTCAATGAGCTTCGTCCTATTGTTAAACCTTTGCCTCTTAACAAAGCGCCAGGTCCAGATGGTCTTCCCAGCTCTTACTACAGGACTTTTGGGGACCTTTTACTTCCGCATTTGGGGAATGTGTTTCTTTCTTGTAGTACTTCCGGATCCGTTCCTCCTTCTATGCTGTCAGCTCACATCACTACACTGCCTAAACCAGGGAAACCTCCCACCCATTGTCCTAATTTTCGCCCAATATCTTTATTAAATACAGATGTGAAAATCTATGCTAAACTTCTTGCGTCCAGACTGCAGACCATTTTACTGTCACTTCTCCATTACGATCAGGTAGGGTTTGTTAAGGGGAGACAGGGTCTGACAATACCCAGAAAATTGCAAATGTCCTTGAGTCTGTTTCTTCTAGAAGATTGAGTAGCCTTTTCTTGGCTATTGACGCGGAAAAGGCATTTGACCGCCTACACTGGGGCTTCTTACTGGCAGTTTTGGAGAAGTTTGGTTTTCCGAACGATTATATAAAAGCTATATTTTCTTTATACTCTTCGCCTTCAGCAAGGGTTTCTTACGCAGGATTTTTGTCAGAATCATTTCCTATTACGAACGGTTCCAGACAGGGATGCCCTCTTTCCCCCATCCTCTATGTTCTTGCCTTAGAACCTCTGGCGGCAATGATTCGTTCTCACCCGCATATAAAAGGATGCGATTTTGGGTCCATGGAGGTGAAACTGGGCCTATTTGCAGATGACATCCTGATAACAATGACACAGCCCTCTACTTCTCTTCCCCTCCTTATGGACGTTCTTCGCTCTTACAGCCTGGTCTCATATCATAAGGTCAATCAGGCTAAGACTCAGGATCTCCCGGTCTGTATCCCCGGTTCGGTTCTGGATACCTTACGGTTATCTTATCCTTTTGAATGGAGAGTCGATAGCATTTCATATTTAGGAATCCATCTTACGAAGAGTCCCAGTACCCTATTCTCAACCAACTTGAAGCGTCTTTGGGGATTCTTGAAAGAGGATATTCTGACTTGGTCTTCTTTGATGTTGTCCTGGTTGGGTCTCGTCTCTGCAATTAAGATGTCTATCCTGCCTAAATTCTTATATATCTTTCGGGCTCTTCCTTTGCAGGTCCCTCACTCTTGAAAGAGGTCCAGACTAGTCTCTTACGATTCATTCATGGCCCTAATCGTTCCAGGATTGCCAACAGGTGGCTTTTCTCCTCTTCTCGGATGAGTGGTCTGGGTATCCCCAATCTTTTGTACTATTACAGGGCGGCTCGGATGGCTCAAAATATCATGTACCATGTTTCCCCGGGTGAGGTGGCGTGGGTGGATATGGAAGATACACAATTTTCTCCACACCGCATTTCTGATATTCTGTGGTTGCTGAACTTGAAGACGACCACTTCAAGTGCAGATCCTTACTAAGATTTCGTTGGACATTTGGAATGTATATACACGTTGTGTTCCAGACTTGCATTGTCTTACCCCGGCTACACCTATCTATAGACTATATGATTCCATATTCTTCCTTTGGTAATTGGAGACTGGCGGGGATCTCTTCCCTTGGGAAACTCATGTCGGCGGGCACTCTTATGTCATATGGTGACCTCCAATTTACTTTTGGTCTGCCTTCGTCTGATTTCTACAAATTTTTGCAACTGAGACATGCCTTGTTGCAATTCTCCCGACACTGGTCACGACCTCTCTCATCCCTTCACGCTATTATTCGAAGATGCCTGAATCCAACCTGTACTACGGGAACTCTGTCGATCTGGTATACCTCTATGGTGAATGCGAACCTTTCTCCGACACCCCCCTTTAAATTGGCTTGGGAAAGGGACTTGGGTTGTACCTTTTCTCCGGAACAGTGGAGTAGAATTATCACGGGTCCTTTTCGCTTTACGCATTGTTCTAATCACATAGAGCTTATGAGAAAAATTTTGTATAGATGGTATCTTGTCCCTTCTCGGATAGCGCATATTTATCCCTCTGCACATTTGGTGGTCTTGCCCCAAACCAGAGGTGGCCTTGCTCCATATTTATCCATTTCATCTGTCTCGTTGTCTGTCTCTGTTATCTGGTCAGGTTTTGTTGGCGGCGAAGTGTCTCCTGGCGCGATCTTGGAAATCTTCAGATATTCCATAGCTTGAAGCTTTACGCTGCCTCATCACTCATAATTTGCGAATGGAACAAATGCATTATGCTTCCACTTTTCAAATGGATCTATATAATTTGGTTTGGTCCTTGTGGGACAGGGACACCCTTGTGAGCTAGGGTATGGCGTACGTCGAAGATGGGCTCTGTCAAAAATTCCGGTACTACAGATAATCCCTTCCCACCCCCTTCTTTCCCTCCCCTCCTTTTGTCTATCCCCAGTCTTTGTTTAATGTATTGTTTATTCCTCATGTCCTGTCTACCCCCTCATCCTTCTCTACTTTCTTGGTTTCTTCTCTGCGTTTCTTATTCTCTCTTCACTGTGGATGTTTTTTCAATATCTGGGTGTATTTTGTATATTCATTTAGGGTACAGTTCCGAGCACATTTGTTTAATTCAATATGTCTTTTTATTTTGATGTACCGTTTATCAATTTGTTCACAGTTTTGTACTTTATAAAAGCCAAAAACTCTCTCCTTCAATAAAATTTTATTGCAAAAAAAAAAAAAAAAAAAAATTATATATATATATATAGGTATTATGGCAGCAGTATGTCTACTTTCCACAACGTTCCTCTATCTTATGTTTTAGTATACATCTAACACGACTTCATCTACACCGTCCAAGCAGAAAGCATCTTCCTTTAACTTTAACAATATACGTTGTACTACATATCGGTAGGTTCGGTTGCCCCATGCACATATCTTTAATAGTAGCAACCCTTAGAGCACAATTCAACCCTGGTCATATAAATATTTAATCTGAAACTTACAGATAGATCTTTACATGTCTTTATAGCTTCCATATTGTTTATTAAGATACATCAATACAATAAGCAATTCTCATTGCCGGATTTGGCCCATTTGGTGGCAGAGGGGTGCGCAATACATTGCAAAGTAGTGTGTTGCGTACCCCGCTGATGCTTGAAGAGTTAAGTATGTCTAGTCCAGCAAGTTTTATTAATGACCATAATTTCCCCCCAGATATTATCTTTACTGGAAGCACTAGTCACCTCCCTAATATATTGTATTAGATTGTTTTGTCATAATCCTTCAGTCTTAATGTGTTACTTTCAGAATTTATTGTTCCCTTTAGGCTCAGCTAATGTTCATAACTAACCTTGATCACATGAAAAACTGAATATTATCAGGTATCTCATATGGCCATTACTTTCAATTTGGTTTGATACCTTATTTATGTTGTATACTTAACCTAGGGTTTCTGACAACAGAATCCCAAATTTCACTTATTCCTGCTTAGTCTTAACATTACCCTCTGTTTCACAATACCTACAGCTACTGAACTCATACATCTATTAACAATCATTCATTACTTGTACGCTGTCAAAATCCCAGGTAACTTTTATATTAATAGAGTACCGTTTTTAATCACATATATAGCATTAGAATATTGTTCTAGTTTTAAAATCACTCATTAAGAACCTACCTATCACTGCACTTTAGAATTATACCCCTTGCTATAGCAACAGTAGGAGAGAGGGGAAGAAAAAAAAATTATATATAGATTATATATAAATAATGGCTATACCCTCATCTTCATCTAGGTGGTTAATGGAGTCTTTGGATGAGCATGGGCTTCCTGCAGAAGCAGAGGACATATCAAGGGGAACAAAAGTTCTCTTGGGGTCCTTTGATATTGTTGCCTAGTCACAACGGGGATGCCTAGGTCGCACCTGGGATCCTTTTCTACCTTCACGAGGGCGTGTGTGTGTGTGTATCCTCCATCCTGGAGGGAAGGGTTGTCAATTTTCTCTCTCTCTCCTGATCGCATCCCAAGATTTGACCGAACAAATGACGGTAAGCTGTCCAAAGACCCCAGGTTGGCCCAAAAGTTGTAACTGAATTCGTTTTAGCTTTCAGCATTTTTAGAGACATTCTTTGCACCAGTTTTCCCACACTGAAGGCAAAAGCTGGACCTATACTTATATCTAGTGGTAGACCTAGCCTATAAACACGGCGGGTCTACATTCTATGGCTATCATAGGTCCTTTTCACCAAAGGCTGCGGCAAGCTTGGCACAATTCAATTTCATTATGGATTGGAGCCAGTTAGATAAACTCTTCTGTAGGCATTTCGCAGGCCTAAAAGGCTCTCACATGTGCATCATGGCAAGCTGCTTATTCCCCTAAATTTATGCCCATTCACTCCCACAGAAGTAGTAACTATGCCTGCCCCTCAAGTATACTTAGGCCCAAGTCAAACTTCTTCATCAGCTCAACCCAATAGACCAACCAGGGATATGTTAGAAAGGCCGATGTACTATATTGGTTCCTCCGCACTATGCAATAACTTTAATTCTAAAGGGTTTTTATAGCAATTGCAAGATGACGCACTTATGTTCTCATTGCCATCAAGCTCATTCTAGGGCCATTTGTCCCAAGATTTTTTCCCTCTATTAAATGACTAAGTTCAGTGAACAGGTCTCTTTTAGAATCGTTGCTGTCTAGCCATCTAAATAAGAACATTGTTGACTTTCTTGTTACTGGATTTAAGGAGGGTTTTAACACAGGAAATCTGGCATGTCCATTAGAGTCACTCAAATGCCCCAACTTGCTTTCTGCATTAGAAGAACCTGACATAGTTTCAGATTTAATAACTTAAGACTTTGAGAAAGGTGTTTTGTTTTTTTTTTTTTTGTTTTTTGTTCGGCACCTTTCCATCACCCCAGTTTCCTAAGTGGCGTATTAGCCCCATAGGCCTAGCCACTAGAAAGTTTTCTCTAAAGAAACTATTATTAATTGACTTTTCGGCTCCTCACTCTAGTCTTACCCCAAGCATCAACAGCCTAATCCCATTAGAATCACATGCATTACAGAATGCAAAAATTCAAGATGCAATGACATTAATAAAACAAGCAAGAAAAGGTTGTCTTATCTAAAACCGAAATATATAACGCATTTAAATTGCTGAAATCCACCCTTCCTTGTGGCATACGCAAGACATCAAATGGAACCGCAATATTACTTTTATAATCGTATTACATTTGGTTCCAGAAGCAGTCCTAAACTGTTCTATGTTTATGCCGATGCCTTATGCTAGATCTTTCTTAATCAACTTAAAGGTAAAAGCATCATGCATTATCAAGGTGCCATTCACTGAATCCCCTTCAGACCTCAAAAAATTAACTAACTTGTTCAATCAACTAGCTATCCCAATAGCCCTAGAGAAAAACCAGTTGGTCCAGCCACATCAGTAGTTTTTCTATGCATCGAACTAGATTCTTTAAACAGGGAGGCTAGACTACCAAGGGACAAGCTAATTTGCATCCAAAAGTAGAGTAGATCACTACTTAAGCTTGACACATTGCTACAGGAAAGATATTCAATCCTTGTTAGGACACTTGAATTTTGCCCCAAATAAATCATTCCGCAAGGAAGAGCTTTTATCTCCCATCTCTTGCCTTCAGTTCCAGACTCAATCCAGACTCTAAGTCAGGTCTCATAATGGGGGGGGGGGGGGGGGAAGGTTCCTCAAGCACTGGAACAGCCAGATTATGTTTCCTCCATCTCCGCAAAGCAATTCTCCTTTAGTTTTTTTTTTTTTTTTCTCGAATGCATCTGTCGGCCAGGGTTTCTCAGCCATTTTTAACAACTCCTGGTTAGCAGGATCATGGCCTACAGAAGTAGCTAACATACCCATCATCCCCAGTGATACAGATCTATATCCAATAGTTGCAGCAGCAGCCACATGGGTCAAGCACTGGTCAAGTCAAGCAGTTACCTTCTATACTGCCAACACCATGACAGCTCACATGATAAATATATCACAAAATTGACAGCTTTCAACAGTTTGCTCAACCCCTATAGCTATAGCCCTTATCACTCAGGCTGTAGCAAATGCTGGGCCCAAGATGGCGCCAGAATTAAAAAATAAATAGATAAAAAATAAAATAAATAAATGTTGAGAAGAGAATCCAGAATTTTGTCTACCTGATCCTTTAATGCAGCTGCATCCACAACTAGTAAAGCAGTGGTATTTAGAAAGGCAAAAGCTAGGGGAAACTGCTGGTGGAGTAAGGAAAAAAGGTGAAATTTACTCACCGATTTGTTTTTCCTCAACATACTATGAGTAATTAGCTCTGCCTCCCAGCTGGTAGGACCAATCAAAAATCAAATTCTTTGAGCTCACTTCACCCTGCAGTTATACAGTTGTCCAAGCTGCAAGACATAACAGGTTAGAGACGGTACCGTAAAGGCACACTGCAGTAGATATTTCCTGATTTGGTATAGTATTATGGAAGACACACAAATACCCAACAACTTCTTTCAGGGAGGGTTGCCGTGGAAGGACACAGAGAAAAAAACATATCAGTGAGTAAAATTTCACCTTTTCCTGTGTCCAATCCACAGCATACTGTAGGACTTACCAGAGCACTACCTCAGAGGATGGGAGGGGAACTGTTGCGTTCAGATAGGGATGGCTGCTTCAAGCACCCTCCTTCCAAACTTGGCATCCTCTGATGCTCGACTGTCAAATCTGTAATGCTTTATGAAGGTTGAAACTGATGGCCATGTAGCAGCCTTGCAGATCTCCTCTGGAGATGCAGCTGCCTTTTATACCCATGTCCAATGAGCCTCGATAGCCTGAGGGGTTCATGATTGGCTGTATCATATGCAACTTTAATACAGTCCCGTATCCCACAGGATATACAGGTGTAACGGTTTGTTTGACACACAGACACACTAGGTTTGGATAGAACACAATTTTATTGAACAATGATAATAACAATAAGCCTCATGGGTCCTGTAATATATGTGCAATATAGTACAGACACAAGACAGGTTATACAGAGGTAGGCCCACACCGGTCCAGTATATGCAGATAGTCCAGAGATCAATATACTGACACAGGTCAGGCAGTTCTTGTGTGAATCTCAGTTGGACAGCACTGAATGGGTTACTATTAGGCTGAGAGTTCTGACAGGTCCTAATAGTGCAAGGCCCTTTAAGAAGCCCAAACAAAGGTGAAAGCACCAAATCGAGTAACGCCCAAGGATAGTGTAGACCAGGCAACTTGAGGACTGCCGTAGCAGTAACGGAGACTGAGCAACTTGAGCACTGCCATAGCAGTAACGGAAACTGAGCAACTTGCCCTGAGAGGCACCCAACTGGGGACTGCACAGGAGTGCGGACGCACAGGAATGTCACCTGGGCGACACTGAGGTAACAGATCAGACTGCAGGGAGCTGTCTGGAGACAGAGAAGGACTAGACACCACCCTAACTGGAGACCGCATAAGGCGGGCATTGGAGGTACGCCACCACAGTAACCCAGCCGAGGAGGGCACACACAGAGCAGGAATATAGGCCAATCCGAGTCGGTACACCACTCAGGAACGCCAGCCAGGTCGGTACACAAGGCAGGAACTTCAGCCAATTCAAGTCGGTACATAGAGCAGGAACATCAGCTGGACTGGGTCGATACACAGAGCAGGAACTTCAGCCAAACCAGGTTGGTACACAGGCAGAAGCGAGATGCAGAATGGTCAGACCGTCCGGTTCGGTACACAGGCAGGAACAAGATGCAGAGTCGTCAGGCAGGCCGGGTCGGTACACTGAGATCACACAACAAACATGAACAAGCGCTGGTACTGAAACACCACGAAAGGGCTATGACCTCAGACAAAGGTGAAGGTAATGCACAAAACATCCATTGGAGGATGGACTTACATGATCAGCGATTAGACCAGTTGGCACTGGCCATAAAAACTATCCTAGAGCGCACAGCTCACCTTGATAAGCCAGCTCAAGCACCGGTGGTCCCCCCCCCCCCTATTTCAACACTGGAAGCTCAATCCATGATGCAAGTGGCCTCATGTAAAGGGTTAACCGCCTCAGCTCCATTACCGCTGAGATACAATGGCGAACCCACACTGTGCAGAGGGTTTATTAATCAATTGGAGATTTTTTTTTTTGGAATTAACCCCCCATGCCTTTCCTAATGACTGCAGCAAGGTGGGCTTCATGATATCTTTGCTGACGGACAGACCGCGGGCATGGGCCAACCCCTTGTGGGAGACTGCTAAACCCTGCACTAGGAACTTCAAGGAATTTGTGCGTACCTTTCCCAGAGTATTTGAGGGTCCAGGTTAGAGCAGTCTCTGCTGCCAAATGACTCATGGAGATACAACAAGGTTCTCGTACAGTGGGCAATTATGCCATCGAATTTCATACATTGACAGCAGAAGTAGGATGTAACAACGAGACATTGGTGGCAGCATTTGCTCAGGGACTCTCTGACCATTACAACAGGGCTTTGAAGCTGCAGAGCCCTTAAATTTGCCACAGAAGTGGACAAACAATGAGTCCGTTTTGCACAAGACCTGGGTTCAGTAGAGATAGGTCTTGAGAGTGAAATAAATTCAAATTATGCAGTCTCCTTTCAAATTCATGTGTTGTTTTGGAGCAAAAAGGAGGGGAGTACAATTTCCTGACTAAGGTGAAACAGACTATGCTAAAGCGAAAAGATGCCCTGGGATGAAGGGCTACCTTGTCCTGAAGGAACACCAAGAACGGATGAACAGATAATGCCTGCAGTTCACTAACCCTCCCGGCTGATGTGACAGCTTGTGACAAAGACAATCTTGATAGCGAGATGTTTTTGGAGAGACTTCCTCCCCTGTTTGAATAAGGATGTGAAGAGAATTGCTGAAGGACCAGATTAAGGTCCCAAGGTGGAATAGTCTCACGGACAGCTGCCTTGATCTTTGATACAGATGTTAGTTATTCCCTGATCAGACAGTTGTCTGTAAAGGGTGTAGCCAAGACAGCTGAAATTGCAGATAATTGGACCTTTACTGAAGCATGGTTTAATCTTTCTGGAATCCAGCTTGGAGAAAATCAAGTATCCTCTTAAGTGCCGATACTGATTGACGGTCTAAGTTGTATTCAAGACCCCATTTATGGAAGATAAACCAGGCTCTTGTAGTATATCTTAGTAGAGGATGTCTCATACCCTGCAAGATGGCATCTATGACAGGTTCAGATAGCGCCTGAGTTCTCAAAGACTGCCGCTCGGCCTCCAGGCCCTGAGCCAGAAGAAAGCAGGCTCCAGATGCACCAGAGGACCCTGGACTAGAAGATCTGGAATGTCTGGTAGAGGAGTGGGAGGTCTGCATGACATTTGAAGTCTGTCGGTGCACCTAGGCCACTCTGGGGCAACAAGAATGACTTCTGATCGGTCTTTACTTATCTTTCACACTCCTTCCCAACAACAGAGACAGAGAAAGAAACAGGTATGGCAGATATAAAGTCCAAGGCAAGCGAAGAGCATCCCGAGTTAGAGCCTGCAGTTCGTACCATCTGGATAGACGAGACTGGCATTTCCTGTTTTGGGTCATGGCCATCCGACCCACTGAAGGTTTTTCCAGTTCTGCTATTACTGTCTGGAACACTTTTTGGTTTAGACCCCCATTTACCTGGGTCTGTCTTTTTGTAAGTGAGGAAGTCTGCTTGGGCATTCAGATGTCCTGAGAGACGTGCTGCTGTGAGTATTAACGGATTCTTTTCTGACCAAGAGAGGATTTTTAATGCCAGATCGTTCAGCTGCGCGGTTCTTGTTCCTCCCTGATTCAGAAGATACTGTACTGATGAGACACTGTGACTTGATGAGCACCACGGTGTGTCTTAGGCTGGGATTGGAATGTCAGAGACTTCCATACTGCTAGTAGCTTCAGAACATTGATGTGGAGGCATGAATCCCAGGCTGTCCAACTGCCCTGTATAGTGTTTTGGTTCCAGATTCCACTCCAAACAGTCTCGCTGACCTCAGTGGCAAAAAAAAAAAAAAAAAAAAAAAATCTATCATTCTGGGATTATCAGAGAACGCCCTCTTGCTAGATGGATTGGTTGAGTTCTCCAAGATAACTTTTCCTTGTTGAACCCGAATGCTGGAATTACCTGGACTTGATCTGAAGGGTTCTTCCTGTAGTAATGAAGATAATCCATCTGGGCTGTGTGACAATCTTTGCTCATGGCAAAATTTGGTGTGTTGAGGACAGATGCCCCAGAAGCGCAAAGAAGCTTTTTGTTGAATGGGTGTCGCTGCTGAGGAAGACCATCACTTTGCAGATGATCCTGCACTGTCTTTCCAGAGATAATCTTGCCAAGTTCTGAATGGTGTTGAACTGGATTCCCAGGAATATGAGATTTTGAGAGGGAAATAGCTTGCTCTTCACTTTATTATCCAGCCCAGCTTGTACAGGAGATCGAGGCATTTGTTCTTGCTGCTGAGTGATTTCTGGCCAATGATTATAGAATCAGGCTGTCAGCCAGACATGGAATTACTTAGATTTGATAGCCTTGTTCTGTCATTCGATTCTCCTGATTTTTTAAATGCTCTCAGGGCTGACGCTAGACCAAACGGCAGAATCCTGTATTGATAATGCTGGCCAAAGATGTGGAACCATACAGATTTCCGGTGCACTTTTTTTGATCAGCACATGATAGAGATTCTCTTAGGTCTTCCAAATTGATGGCACGGTCTCCTTTTTGAAGTGGCATATCCTTAGAAGAGAGTTGAGCTTCTTGAGATCTAGGATGAGATGTAGCTCCCCAGACTGCTTGGTAACGAACCAGAGTTGAATAAATGTCCCTGAACCTCTGTTGTAAAGGGACTTCCTCTATAACATTGTTTTGAAGTAGGTGATGTATAACCGGTTTCATCTGACAGGCTTTTGCCTTCAGTTTGAGAATTTAGGTCTTGAATTGATGCAGTTTTGGGACAGAGTGGAATTCCAGCACATACCACTTCTAAATTATTTCCACAACCCACCTGTTTGGATGTATTTGATTCCAGGCTTGAAAACCTCCAGTCTGCCCTCTACTGGAGGTGGAGAAGGGGAATGACTGGCTTCATTGCTGGAATGGTCCTTTTTTCTGGAAGTCTTTGCGATTTCCAGATCTTTGGTTCTGCCGAAGACCTTGATCCGCTTAAAAAAAAAATTCTCTTCAAGGCTTATAGCTCCTGGCATCAAAGGACGGCTTCCTGTGCTGACCAGTTAGAGCAGGGGATAGTCTAGCTTTTTTTCCATGAGATAAAAAGGGACTCTTTAGAGCCTGTGAATGGTAGGGATACTAATCTATTTTTGAAGAAGGGTCTGGTCTCCAGACAATACACAGGGCCAGTCTTTCAGTAACTGCCAGTGATGAAGATTTTGCCAAGAGACGGATGTTATCTAGGGAGGCATAGTTAGTTCTTTAAGTATTCTGGCTCTGGATACTGAGGATTCAATCTTCACTTCCATATGCATAAGGTTTGGAACACAGATGCCATGGCTGTGGCAGTTTTCAAAGTCTGTCCAATGGTGGCAACTGCTTTTCCAGTACACTATTCACTCCTTTGTCCATAGGGTCTCGGAGGATTGTTCCTTATACTAGGAGTATGGTTCTTCATGATGTCTGCGCAATCACTGCATTTACTTTGGTTGGAGTGTACCAACTAGAATTGCCCTCCACGTCAAATGGATACGTTCATTAAAATCTCTTAGAGACTGACCATCTTTTCGCAGACTGTTTCCAATCGGTTTTTACGATGTCCTGAATGGAACTGTGCACTGGAAAGTGAGGACTTGTTTTCTTGTATCCCACAGATGTGGTGTCCAGGAAGTTCAAATCTTTTTGGACTTCTGGATAGGCCTAGGGATTTACTTATTGTCTTGACCAGACCGTCCATCTTTTCCAGGTTGAAGCTGTCTGTGCTTTCTGTGATCGCACCTTCCTCAGCAGAGGAAGCCACTGAGTTAAAGTCTATGAAGCTTTCTTCATGTCTGCTAGAAGGCCCCTCATCTGGGTAAGGGGCTCAGACATTTCTTTACTGCCTCCTGCACGGATGCATTGCTGACTTCATCCAGGACTGACTGAAAATGAGCAGGGACTTCACTGACTGCAGCCTGCTTGATGCAATCAGTACAAAGTTTGGTAGAGTCAGACAAGGAAATCTACTGATCACAGCCTGCACAACTCAGTTTTGAAGGCAGATTTCTCTTCTTGGGGGGGGGGTCAGAAGATTTAGGCTTGTCCCCTTGGCCTCTTAGTAGCAGACACAGAATAAGAAGAACAGATATCTTATCCATAACTATACAAACCGATAATTTAAATACACTCATTGCACTACACAATTAAACAGCCATTTCTTAGCTTTAAGAAGCAAAAAAATAATATGGCAATAACTCTCAATAGGTGTACTTACAGCCCCCAGATGCCATTCTACCACTGTATCATCCTAGGACCGAAAACACGCCGACTACTGTGTGTGTGTTCCATCCCTGGAACACAGGACACAACACGTCTGGTTCCCAGGTTGTCCTAGCCTGGAGAGGAAGTGCACATGCTTGCAAAGCCACAGTCAGGTCCGCATGGCATGGAGGTGGGGGGTACTGGTAAGACACTGGGCACCTAGCAGAGTCCCCAAGGCTGCACACAAACATCAGTGGGGAGAAAACAAAGTCAGTTTCTCATTTTCAAGTTTTGAGTGAGACTCTGTCCTCCAGTTTGGTAGGACTAAAATAACTGCAGGGGGAAGTGAGCTCACAGAATTTATAATTTTTGATTGGTCCTACCAGCTGGAAGGCGGAGCCAGTTACCCACAGTATGCCGTGGATTGGACACAGAGGAAAAATAAAGCCTCTTATCTAGAGATTACTCTTAAAAATGTCTGGAGAGGACAACCCTGCTTCTAGCATGTCCACAACCTGTAGCATCAATAGACTGATTCAGAACTCCCATGTCTTCCTCAAAGGAATCTCCAGTGGTAAGAGAGTAATCATACAGATTGTCATCCACTGATTCACCTTCCTCCAGTGAAGCATCATCCCTCATAAGAAAAAGGTCACTCTGAAGTGGAGTAAAGCAGACACCCTCCTTCTTGGGTGGGGGCGCAAAGTACCTTGATCAAATTTATCATGGGCATACTGAATAAAAGGATTTTAGTCTTGCCGGTTAAATCCTTTTCTCTTAGTCCATACAGGTTACTGGTAACTCTGGGAGGCTATCCACCGCATAGTAGGCAGGAACAATTCACAAAGTGTATGCAGGGAGTGGAGCCTCCCTTCCCTCCTTGGCTGCAGCTAGCAAATCAGCTCCAGAAAGATGTGAGACACTAACTATGACTAGACAGTAGAAGGGAAGACGACTCCTGTGAGCATGACCCCGAAGGACCCCCACGGTCTGCCACAGGAGTGCCAAGCATGGTCCCTTGCCAGGGTGAGAGACCAGTAACCTGTATGGACTAAGAGAAAAGGATTTAACAGGTAAGACTACAATCCTCTTTTCTCTGTTGTCAAATACAGGTTACTGATAATGGTTGGACATACCAGAGTTAAGTTTCCCAGAGACGGGAAGAAGGCAAGGACCAGGCGCAAGGGCCCCAAAGTCACCAGAACATATATGAACCATCACATCAGAGATAGCCCAACAACTGAAGTGTCAACGGACACAAAATAGGGGTAACGGCACCCCAGGAACGTTACACAGCACACTGAACTAGAACCAACAGGGCTCAACAGTGAAAGAAGCACTAAGAACCAAGGAAAATTGTAGACAGGCAATACTGCCTCCAGGATTTTCCTCCCAAAGCTGGCAGCAGCCGATGCCAACACATCAACACGGTAGTGCTTCAAAAAAGTGTGCACAGATGACCAAGCGGCCACCTTGCACAACTGATCAGCGGAGGTCTGATTCTTGTAAGCCCAAGAGGCACCAACAGATTGAGTAGAATGAGCTGTGAGCCTGAAAGGGACAGGCTTCTTCCCCAACTCATAAGCCTTGCGATTCGTGGACTTGATCAAAGAGGAGATAGTCACCTTGGCTGCAGGTCTTCCTGCCCTGGGACCCTCAGGAATGATGAACAGAGCGTCAGATTGCCTGATAGACTCAGTGCAATGCACATAAAACTTGAGACAACGCACCACGTCTAACAAGTGGAGATCCCTCTCCTTGTCAGAGGTGGGGTCAGGGCAGAAAGAGGGCACCACAATCTCCTGATTGATGTGGAACTCTGAGACCACCTTTGGCAGGAACTCCTTAGAAGTGCGAAGCACCGCCTAATCCTTATGAAACACCAAATAGGGCGGTTCACAGGACATAGCATGCAACTCCACGACTCAAAGGGAGGGCGCTGAAGGACACCGAAAACCAAGTTAAGATCCCACTGAGGAGTGCGAGCAACACCCTGGAAGAAAACCTTGACATCAGGAAGGATGGCAATGCGTCACTGAAAGAAAACAGAGAGCAGACGTCTGAACCTTAAGGGAACTCAAACTGAGGCCCTTATCCACACCATACTACAAAAAGGCCTGAGATGGATCCCTGTCAGCGCACCACGACAGAAAAGTCGACCAGACACGGAGCATAGTAGCCACCACACCAGAAGAGAAGCCCTTCTTCAAAATTGAGGATTCAATTTCCAAGCCGTCAAAGCTAGCCCATGAACATCCTCCTTCCACAGGGCTCCGCCACTGACAGATCCAAGAGCTCCGGAAACCAAGACTGACGAGGCCAGTACAGAGCAATCAGAATGACTGGACAATGCTCCCGTCGTAATTTACTTAACCTGTGCAACATGGGAAGGGGAGGAAAGATGTAAGCCAGAGGAAAGACCCATGGAATAGACACTGCATCTACTGGTCTTGCCACCGAGACCAGAACACTGGAACCTTCCTGTTGTGTCTCGTCACCATCAGGTCAATGTAAGGGGGACCCCATCACTGAAAAATGCGTTTGAACACCTGTGGGTGCAACTCCCACTCCCCGCTGTCCACTGTGCGTCGACTGAGGAAGTCTGCCATGGCGTTGTCTACACCTGGAATGTGCACTGTGGATATAGCAGGTACGTGTTCTGCTCAGGACAAAATAAGCCTTGGCCTCTAAACAAGCAGCGAGACTTGTTCCGCCTTGCTTGTTGATGTAAGCCACGGCCGTGGCGTTGTTGGACTCCACTTGAACCGGACAATCTTCTAGCTGAGATGTCC
Source organism: Rhinophrynus dorsalis (assembly GCA_037306005.1). NCBI lineage: Eukaryota > Metazoa > Chordata > Amphibia > Anura > Rhinophrynidae > Rhinophrynus > Rhinophrynus dorsalis. The sequence goes on along the minus strand of CM074718.1, from coordinate 231,210,712 downwards.
AATGTCGCAGGGCATGAAATATCGGCTGAAGCTCCAAAATGTTGATCGGAAGGAGGGACTCCTCCGGAAACCACTGACCCCGAGTGCTCAAGCTCCCCAGGACTGCACCCCAGCCGGAGAGGCTGGCATCCGTCGTCACCTTGGTCCATAAGGGCACCAGGAAGGACTTGCCCTTCAGCAGGTTGGAAAGGTCGAGCCACCATGACAAGCTCAGCTCCACATAAAGAGGAAGACAAACAAATGTCTTCAGAAGATCCTGTTGACCCTTACACACCTGGATCACTAACTTCTAGAGCTCCCTGGTGTGCGCCATGGCAAATGGAACCGCTACTATGGTGAATATGAATTTCCCCACCAGAGATGACAGCCTCTGGACTGGAACCGGATCCTGAGACAGAATCGCTAAAACCCTGTGGGCTATCTGGTGAGCCACTTTGTCCGTGAGGAACACCATGCTCTTCTGAGTGTCGAAGAGAAGGCCTACGAATACCAGACACTGGGGATGGGACAAGATCGGACTTGTCCAAGTTGGTGATCCACCCGTGATGGCGGAGAGCCTGAATACAGTTCTGCAGAGGGGACTTTCAGAAGCAAGTCGTCCATGTATGGAGTAACTCTGATGCCATTCCAGTGGAGGTAGGATATCAAGGCACCCGGGACACGGTTGAAGACCTGAGGAGCCACCGTCAGACCAAATGGAAGAGCTGAACTGAAAATGTCCCCTGTCGCAGGCAAACCGGAGGTACTGCCGGCTATCTGGATGAATGTGTAAATATGCGTCCTGAAGATCCAGAGAAGCAAGGAATTCCCCTGGGGACATGGCAGCAATCACTGTGCAAAGAGACTCCTGACGATAATGAGTCCGGGTTACAAAGGAACAGAGATCCTTCAATTCCAAAATAGGGAGACAACCGCCGTCCTTTTTGCCGACCACAAAGGAGGTTAGAGTAGAAACCTGAACCCCTGTCCTGAAGAGGTACTGGCTCCAGAAAATCCTTGTCCAAGAGAGCCTGAACAGCGCTGTCGAATAGACAGCATTTTTCTGTACCTTGAGGAGTGTGAGAAGGATGAAAACCAAAGGGAGGAAGAGAAATGAAAGGGATCTCGTACCCTTCCGTCACTACCTGTATAACCATTGGGTCCGTCACAGAATCCTCCCAAATGCTGTGATAATGTCACAAACTACCACCCACAGCGGAGTGCGGACCCAGGGTCAGCGAGTCATGCCGAAGAAGTCTTGGAAGCCTTGGGCTTGGAGGACACCTTGGGCTTCCATTGTTCTTTGGGCTTGGAGGAGCTATGCGGAGCCGAGGGAACAGTCTGGTTCGCTGGACGGGTCTCATTCTGAAAGGAACGAAAAAAAACAGTTACGCTTAAGCGGCAATTTCTTCCTGGGAACCAAGGGTAGAAGAGTACTCTTACCCCCTGTAGCCTCACTGATCAGATCCTTAAGATCTGGCCCAAACAAAGAGGTACCCTGAAAAGGCAGGGAAAGTAAGTATCTTAGAAGCAGTGTCAGAAGACCAGATCTTGAGCCAAAGAGCTTGTCTGGTCACCACAGACATGGTGTAAACCCCGGCCACCAAACGGATGGCATCAAATAAGGCAGCAGAAACATAGTGCTGTGCCTCAGATATGTTGGCAAGAAGGCGCAACTCATCCGAAGTAGGTGCATCCTTACGGACAGCCTTGGTGAGCTGTTCAGTCCAGACCACAATGGCACGGTTCACCCACGCAGCAGCAAACGCTGGATGCATTGAAGAACCAGAAGTGGCAAAAATGGACTTTAAGGAAACCAAGTTTGTCAGTCCAGTCCTTGAGAGCAGAGGCATCAGAGACTGGCAAGGCAGTAGATTTAGATGTATCTAGGGGCATCCACTTTGGGGGGGGGAATGAACCCACTGAGCTAGCACAGCCTAAAAAAAAAAAGGTGTAAAACTTTGCAAATTTCTTGGACACAGAAGCTCTCTTGTCCGGGGATTTCCACTCCTCAGAAACCAGACTGTCAAGAGTGGGGTTAGGTGGAAAGTATGTAAGGGGCTTAGCAGGCTCCTAAAATACATCAGAGGGATCAGAAGGGACCTCCTGAACTAGGGGAATGTTAAGAGTAGTTAATACGGCCCTGATCGGGTCCTCAGCAGAGGGTTCAGGATCAGCCTCAAAAGGGTCCCCAAAAAACAGAGGACTCCAACACAGAACATTCCTCAACATCCGAATCCACCAGCAGTTCCTCCTCAGAGGAAACTGACACATCAGGTACTCCCTGATGTTTGGGCAAGGAAGATCTGACTGAGAAGGGGGCCAAGACTGAAAGGCCCCCTGTAACTGGGATGGAAAGAGTTGCAATGTAGACCTAAGGTCCCTAGTCGCAGTCTTGAACTCTTGCACCCAAGCTGGCTCTATTGCATGGTTGGAGGTCCTTGGAATGCTGTCAGGGACATGAGAACATGCTGAACAAGGACCTGAAAATTCTCTAGGTAGCCTCGAGTGACAGGAAGTGCAATGCGCAATGGGGGATACAGAGACCACAGCCTCCTTAGCCTTAAGGTCTAGCCCCAAGCTCCAGCGGACATTCTCACGGTGTCAAAATAACCAACTGTACAATAAATCACACAATTATAGTGTGTAGGATTAAAATTTCACCCCAGAAATTGCTAAAATACACTTATCTGGCAGGTGAAGGGTTAATCTGCAGAGGAGAGCAGGAGAGTCCAAGCCCCGCGTAGGATACTTGCCCTGAAATGCTCACAAAATGGCTGCCGTAGCAGAAGCCAATCAGAAACAAGGATGCAAAGCAAGTGCTCATGGGAAATATAGTTTTTCCCAAAAAGTACCCTAAACAGTGCACGAAGCCCCCTGAGCCCCCAACACACTAGAAACATGAACTGGATGATAGAGCAAGGGTAGACAAGTAAAATGAGCCATCTCTGAAGTCGCTAGGTTAAACAGTTGCAGAGATACGTCCAAAACAGTATAGTCCCATAGAAGTGAATGGAGCAATGGCATCTATGTGGTAAAGTGCACCTTACAGGCGCAGTACTTAAATTTTACAAATATTAAAGTAAAATATAAAAAGGTGTAAATAATTAACAGAACATGTGGGGATACCCAAAAAACACTAACTCAGTAGGAAGTGTTAGAAAACACCCAATAAAGTGCCAAACCAGCAGTTAGAGGGTTAAGTTTCCACATAAACCTGCTCCAAACACACAACAGACATACATATATACCCAATGAGTGCAGGAGTGTGCAATAGGAACTCCAGGAATACACCCCTGTGCGGAGAGGCACTGTGGGACAAGTGGACCTGCAGCACTCAAAGGGTAGCTCACCTTTCCTGCAGATCTTCTGTCTTCAGATTACCATGCAGCAAGTAGTAACTCAGTGGGTAACTCCTAGGGAAGCACTTCGAATCAAGATTTTCCCCCTCAGGGCTTAAGGTCCACAAAAAGCACCTGGATCCTGAGCTAGCCACATCTAAGGGCATTGTCAGTCAGGTAATCCGGCCTAATGGAGGTATTCCATATATAACAAAAATAAAAAGTATTCTAAAACTATAGCAGAACTGCTCTCAGCCTGGTTTTGTCTTCACCAAGGAACAAATCTTTCTGGAGCTGATTGGCTAGCTGCAGCCAAGGAGGGAAGGGAGGCTCCACCCCTGCATATATATCCTTCTAGAATTGTTCCTGCCTACTAAGGGGCGGATTGCCTCCCAGAGTTACCAGTAACCTGTAATGGATGACAGAATGATGCATTACTACTAGCCATAGCAGAGATGAGGATTTTAACCCAAGCAGGTACCCGATCAGGGGAACTGGGACCTTTAACAGGCTGCGTAGAGGACACCTTTTAAGAGGAGCTTAATTGGGCATTTTGACTTTTAGGAAGACTAATCTGACAAGCAGTACAATTGACCAGTGCAGAAATCTCATTGGCCTTTACATCTCCCTAAGAATCTGACATGGCATACAGTCGCCACCCAAAAGACATATCCAGATTTTTTTTTTTTTTTTTTTTGTGTGTGTGTGTGTGTGTGTGTGTGTGTGTGTGTGTGTGTGTGTGTGTGTGTGTGTGTGTGTGTGTGTGTGTGTGTGTGTGTGTGTGTGTGTGTGTGTGTGTATGGGGGGGGGGGGGGGGCGCACAAACAAACCACAAAATCAGATGCACCACTGTAATAAAGGAGCCAGCTAGCTTATTGGGGGACGTTAATAAAATAATAGTCAGCCCTTTTACTTCTTCTTAGAAGGAACGTTGAAATGGAGGCTATTTCTGCTGCGCAGGCGTAAAGTGGAGCTGGTAAGGAGTCTCTGAATCCAGAGAGCTCAGTTCAACAAGTATACTCCTTCCTTGAGGCAGCATCTTTACCCCATGGTTCCTGTGTTCCACAACAGAGAAAGGAGAAATACAATTTATATAAATATATCTTCCACTTGTCAGCGAGTGAGTTGAAAACAAAATATTGCATAATTCAATATTTAGTTTTGTTCAAAATATGACAATGCGCTGATAAACACACAAAACTACAAGGTATTTCTGTTTTATTTTTATCACAATGTTATGATGTCCATTTAATGGTTGGCATTTTATCATGGATTAAAATGGGGGTATGCTGCAGAGACTATCACATTTCTGGAAAGAGAATGCTAGAGATTGACTGTGCTGTAAATATTAGTAGTTTGTTAGTTTGAACATGTTCAAAATATGGTAAAAATCTCAAGTAAAAATATTCTCCATCTGGATCAGTTACTAGCTGTTAATGGCATATAATGTTCAACACATTACAGCAATACAGATGGAAATCCTTTCACCATGATCTTACATAAATAATAAAATATGGTGCACTGATTATGCTAGAACAGAAGTGCATTGGTAGTTCACTACAATAACCCTTTGAGTGCCAGAGTGGTACGGAATGCATTGCAAAGCAATGCATTCCGTACCACTGGCACTCAAAGGGTTAAACAGAACTCAAAATACCTAAATAATAATGAATGGGAAACTGCCACTGTTATTGATTGAGGCACACATTTACTGAAAGATTAAGACAACGCTTAAAATGTACACAGTAAAGTAAGGTGAACAATCACCAAGTAAATGTCTTGAATGTTTAATGTTTATTCAGAGTATTCAAACATGAAGAAGACTTGAAAGCTTAATGGCTCTGATGCTCCTCAAGGATGGTAGGTTACACGTTTGCTTAGTCCTAGTTCCTTTTGCCATTACAGTTCAGATGGTGACAGGGTTTAACAGCAGAAACAAAAACGTAAACGTAATAAGGAGAACTGCTGGCAAACACTTCAGTTGCCGAATTGGAATGACGATAAAAACCAGTCCAAGATTTATTTGTAAGCTAGGGAATTCAAGTACAATACTTTCAGGTAACAGACTGCAAATGTAAAACTTTATAACACAAAATATATATATGTATGCATATATAAAATTATGACCATGAGAAATCTGTGTCCCAGAAATGTATGAAATAGTGCAAGACTTGCCATCAAAACAAAAAACCCTCAAGTGACAAAACAAATTAAAAAAAACAAAAAAAACACAAAAACACAACAGTATTTTGCCTAGTGGACTGGAGATAGTAGTGGGGTTGTGCACATTCATTAGAATCAAGAGAGGCTCAGCAAACACTTGCATAAATCAAAAAGCAGCATGTTAATCCATGTGCATTTTATCATTATATTATTTCAGCAGTATGAAGTCTCGCGCCCCTTTCAGAAGCAGCTTTAAGTGTTCACACCATTTCTGAGCATTACCAACCATTACTGCACCAAATTGCTTAGTAGCCTCAGCGATATTGGTCGTTTATTGGAATGAGTGCATTTATGCAGACAACAATCTTGAAATGATGCATTTCAGAGATACATTTGAAATGGGCAAGAGAGGGCTTCCTCCTAGCCTTGGAGCAATATGGGTTTCTGGTTTCCAAGACATTGTGCAAAAAGGAAAACCCAGCTAAGAAAAATAACCCTGTATGATATATTAAAGTGCAGACACTTAGAGCTGCTGTTCCCTTTTAGGAGCATTACAGTACATCCTCCTGCTTCCAGGTTCAACAGAACTTCATTAGGTTAAGATAAATGTGCAATTGGACAGTTGCAGACTACTATGTAAAAAAAAAAAGAAAATCCATATTGTAAGCAGTTTTGGGAGTTACAGTTAAGACATTAAATAGACAGGCATAACGATTACTCCTTCTCACATACTGGATACCACACTATTGGTAAGTAAATACCAATGGTATCTTATGGTGAACCATAGCAAACACAGAAACGGCTACTGATGTACATTTAATGCAGTTTGGTTAGGCAGATTTTTCAGTGATTCTTGAATGAATAAAAGCTGTTTGGCTTTGCAGCACAGTAATTGTGTCACTGTACAAAATCACCAGCAAGGACTGGAATGATGTATTCATAGAAGGCACCATCATGCTTATTACATTACCAGAGAACTGAAATACAATTGAGTACGATTTTTACTGTACAAAGCTGGTGGGAGGGGGGGAAAAAAAAAAAAATTGGAAGGGTGGTTCAGGTTGAGCAGCCAGCCAACTCTATCTCAGAGGGGCAAGTGCAAAAAATCTTCACGTATGAAAAACGTGTACTTATGATCATACCCTTGAAGTACTGGATCATGTTATTAAGTTCAGAACTAAGATTATATCTGGAGGACTTACTTCTGTTATGGTTTGCATACATACACCATGTTGTTCATGGTCAGCAAACCAGATGCCACCATCACTTTATGAACTACTTTGTTTATTCTTTTAAACTGCGTTAAGGGGACGCAGCACAGTTAGTGCATTTTTGATGAGTGCATAACCATTGGTTGTTTTTGTGCCAAAAGTATTAAAGAAGGGGTTAGAAGGAAGAACATACTGCACTACATTTGTTTCCAGTGAAGAAACCATAATACTTGCAATGTGCAGGAGTCGGGGTTTCAACAGAAGAATTTTACTAGGACATGGCCTTCCAATGACCATGGGAATAACTGCAGTGCTAATGGTCATCTCAGTCCTTACATTTCCAATGTTGGGATGTATAAATTAATAGTTTAAATCCTGTTGAGCAAATTGGGAAAATAAAGTTCACCTCAATTTAAACGGATAAAAAAAGAAAAAAAAAAAAAAAAAAAGAAAAAAAAAAAAAAGGAAAGAAAGCTTTTCTCACAAAGAAATGGAGAAGAGAAAAACAAAGGCTGTGTCACATTCCAAAGCTAAAAAAATTAACAAGAATGCAAACACGATGAATGTACCACTGTAGGCTTCACTTTGCTTTAATGATGAGTTTTAGCGGCGTTGCCCTGTGAAACGACCATCCATAGGTGTGGTTCCTCTTCCCGTGCCTAGCTTTTGTGCCATTCCACCACGTGGGGGAGGGCCTCTTCCATCCCTGTCACGCATCATTCCTCCACTGATTATCCCTCTAGGGCCACCATTGCCTCTGTCATTGCGACGTATATCCCTGCGGTCATCTCCACCCCGTGTCTCCCTTTCACGGGCAGCTCTGGTTTTCTTTTCTTCCACATTTAGCCTCACTTCTCCTCGGAACATAACGGGCTAATAAAAAGACAAAACAAAAATGTAATAGTGAATAGTAATACAAGGGTCGCAAAGCACATCTTTTTACCATTATACTCACAGTACTCTGAATTCTTGGGCACATGCAATAGAGAAAAATATTCCTAGATCCTTATTGACTGCTACAGATTTTACTGGAGTGTTAAAATAATAATAATTTCTGCCATACCTGTCTAGGAATATACACTTTAAAAGATGTAATGTATCTAATGCAATACATAAAGTGTGTCCCAACATGCTTGTTTGGGACCTATTTCCATGTTTTCCAGCTCATTCCCTGATATCAAGTCTGCAGTACATTAAATAGTAACGATCTCAAGAAGTGGCTCTATTTAATCAATCACAAGGTCTAAACTAACCTAGATAGGTGCCCTTCAAACAACAAGTCCATTCTAGATACTGTTTTTATTTGAATTTGATCCCTACCTTAGTCTTCTGCTAGTTTTGGTTTACAATGGATTTATAATAGAGATAATAATAATAATAAATAATAATAATAATAGATACACTAGATTAATAAAGTTTGCAGGGGCTGATCCGGCTTGCCAACTAATGTTTATCGTAGCTACCACTGATCTTGCTACCTGTATATCACTGGGAAGCAAGTCAAAGGAAAAAAAAGTATTTGCCAGGGCTGTTCCGGCTTGCCATCTAGTTTAGATCGTAACTATCTGAGCGTGCGAGACCTATCCTCAATACGTGTCATAAGCTCAGATAGTTACGATCTAAACTGAGTCGATTTGACTCACCTCTGATTTACTAGTGATTTCATAGGCAACAAGATTAGTGGTAAGCCGGATCAGCCCCGGTAATTCATACAAGCTTAGTGTATCGTTTTGATTCACTCTTTTTTGAGTTACTAGCCATTTTATAGGCAGCAAGATTTATGGCAAGATGGATTAGCCCCGGTAATTTATATTAGTTTCAATGGTCATCTTTATAGCTTAGCTTTATCGGCTTCAGTTGCTGCTGTTAGTTTTCAGATGTATTTCGTGAGTTATAGAGAGGGAAGTTGGATCAGTTTTGGTGCCTATTAGTCCAGCACACAAATCAGATTTCAGTTTGTAACGAAAGAGTTCAGCAGTCATACTACTATCTAGGGTTAAAGTGATATACTACCCATTTTTTACATGTGCTGTAGATGGTGCACCATCAACACATATGATTGATTCAATTTTATTGTTTTTATAGGTTTTGTGGCAAACCGGATTAGCCCCGGTTATTTTATTTAATAAATAAAGATTATGTTTTATATTCACATTTTTATGTTTCCATATTGATATATTCTGTCCTGACACTGTGCACATAGAGAATATTAGATTTCATGTGAGAGTGCTATATCAGCAGGGTTATATTTTTCTTTTCCTTTTTTTTTTTTTTGCTCAAAGATGTCAGATATATCACCATATACAGGAAACAGCAGGCAAAATCCAAGAAAATATATAGCTAGATGCACCTGACTGTATGAAGAACTACATAGGTAAGCTAGTCTGTTATAAACACTTTCATAAGACATGTTTGTGTACTTGCCAATAAACCATTTACTCTTAAACCATGTGGAAGACAGGAACCATGGGGTAAAGTTTCCACCGGCAGAAGTACAGGGCACTTGCCTTAAAATGTTCTCAGAGGTGAAGACTTCTTCACTGATCACTTTATGTTGGCCAGTCTAACCAAAAGAAAAAACCAGGAAAGCTAGACAGGCACAACTGCCCACACTACCTTCTGACCAAAACTGGCTTCAGTCCAAGTCAGTACATTAACATAATAGTAGGTGACAATTGTGTGATATGATCAAGTTGCCTCCTTACATAAATAACTGTTCTACAGTGCCCTGATTATTGTAGGCCCAAGATACACCTACATACCTGGAGAAAAAGGGCCAAAAGGGGCAAAGGTGTATTCTTGAGAACATAAGAATGGTGAACAGAAGCCTTAATCCAAGAAGCCACAGTCCACTTAAATGCAGCTTAGGCCACACGAGGGCCCGTAGGAAAACAAAAAGCAAATCAAATTTTCAAAAAGGCTACATGCAATAAACGTAGTTTGGACTTTAATAGCATCAAGACCAAGCCCTTTTTAAAGGCCATCCTAAAGAAAGACACCAATTATAGAACAAGGACTATACGGTACGGTATGCCTTGGATGTAACTGGCTTATGAGCCTTCAGCCTAGGGGCAATGATTGTGAGAAAAACTCTTGGCTCTTGAAACAAACATCCTGAGGAAGCACATTTTTGCAAGAAGGTGCTCTTACCACCAGTAGTGTCATCAATGATCTGTTTCAGGCCTAAGAAGAGCCTTGCCCTGAAAAGGCAAGGATACCAGTGGCTTCTTAGATTGGTCTGCGGACCAAATCGTAACCCACAAGGTGCGGCGAGCAGCAAGCGAAAAAACAGAGGACTCAGCTGAGAACTGAGCTGTGTCAAACAAAGCTTCCATGATATAGGAATTGGGTTCCATTATATTGGTTATCAAAATATCCCAACATCAGCACGCACAGCATCTGACAGCTGTTCACCCCAAACAGCTACCACTGTTGACCCAAGAAGATGAACCTCAATGCTGACCCCCAGTGTCCCTGAATAGGGAGTCAGGCCTATTTTCCATCTGATCCTTGAGTCCGCCAGGGGAAGGGCAGTATTCTTAACCAAGAGCGAGTTGGGGGAGGGGGGGGGGGGGAAGAAGCCCACTGCACCAGAGCCTCAGCCGTAAAAGGGTATAGCTTAGCAAAGTATTTGGAAAGCTCCTGACGAGTTATTTCCCGTTGAACAGAACGTATTCAGCAGTATATACCAGTGGAGAAGTAGATCACAGCCAGTGTGGTTAAATGTAAAAGAAATGGCAAGGGGAAAAAAAGGCATTTAAACTATTTATGTCTGAAGGAACATATTTCTTGAAATACAAGTACAACAAAGAATGCAAATAGGCAATTATGTTAGCGAATATAGATAATGAAACTAATTGCAAGGGACAGCAAAACTAATTACAAAAAGTTTTTCAAATACACAAGTAGCAAGAAACTTCAGAGGGAGTGCATTGGACCTTTCAAAAATGAGATGTTTGAGTTGATTAAAGAGCATAAGGATGATGTTCTAAACACTTTCTTTGCATCAGTATATACCAGGGAACAAGAAATTGTAGAAGAGCCTCAGACAAATAAAACCATACCATTACCAGATAGAAGGGTAACACAAGAAGGGGTCATGGGAAGTCAAAATTAATACTGACAAAACACCAGGTCTTGATGATATACATCCAAGGGTTCTTAAGGAACTCAGTGCAGTGTTAGAAACATCCCTCTATTTTACTCTTTAAAAATTCTCTCACCACATGCTCAGTGCCACAAGATTGGTTTTAAGCCAATGTAGTGCCTTTATTTAAGAAGGGAACTAAAATAACCTGGGAATATAGACCTGTGAGTTTGACCACTGTAGTGGGAAAACAGATAGAAGAGATAAGGAATTACATTCAGGATTACACCATAGAAAAGAAGATTACTAGCAAGAATCAGTATGGTGTTTTTAAGGAATAGATTGTGCCAAACTCATCTTGTGAGCTTCTATGAAGTAGTAAGTAGCAACCTAGATAATTGTAAAACAGTAGATGTAGTATAACTAGATTTTGCAAAGGCATTTGATACAGTGCCATACAGGAGACTGGAATATAAAATAAGGAAATTGGGGCTAGGGATAACCTTTGCAATTGGACAGAAAATTGGTTGAAGGATAAGGAACAGTGTGTTACTGTAAATGGACAATTCTCTAACACAGTTAAAGTTTAGAATGGAGTACCTCAGGGAACAGTACTTGGTCCACTGCTTTTTAAACAGGTCTATAAATGCCTGGTAATAGATACAGAAAGCAAAATATCAATATTTGCAGATGACACTAAATTATGTAAGTGAATACATTCAGAACATGAGGTTTGTGTTCTACAGAGGGATTTAAATAAAATAGCAGATTGGGTAAACAAATGTAATATGAAGTTTCGGGTGTGAAAAAGTAAAATCATGCATTTGGGAAGAATAAAATCCCAATGCTATTTATGAACGTAATGGAATAATTTTAGGGGACGCGTTGCTAGAGAAAGCCCTGAGGAAGCAGACAGAAAAGCATGCGATACGTGTTGGCTAAGAAAGATTTTAAAGTATATGTCGTTTTTATTGTATTGCTGTTGGCTATACAGCCAGAAAGTCCGGGAGGAGGATTGAGGCGGACTCTTGAAAAGAATACAGGTGTTCTGGAGAACAAGGTTACACTGGGAAGGACTGAGAATCCTGTATCAGCGACCAGATCGCTGAGAGAGATAAGCTTGTTTTTTTATATATTTCTTGTACGTGCATTATTTATTGTTGAAGATGCGGATGTGAATAAAACTCCACTTTTAGATTGTTCTCTTTTGCGTTCTATATTGTCTATATAGTTGCTAGAGAAAGACCTGGAAATTCTTGTAAACTACATCTTGGAAGCAGTGACCAATGTCAAATAGCAGCAGCAAAAGCAAACAAAGTCCTGTGCAGCATAAAAAGTGGTATTTAAGCAAGAGTTGATAAGATTTTGCCACTGTACAAATGGATGTTAAGACCTCACCTCAGATATGCAGGGCAGTTTTGGGCACCAGCTCTGAAAAAACATTCAAGAACTGGAGAAGAGTTCAGAGAAGAGCAATAAAATTAAATTAAGGGAATGGATGACTTGACATTTGAGGAACATCTAGACAAACTTTGCTTACTTAGAGAAAAGTTGACCAACTATCCAGGGCACGGAACAGCACAAACTAACCAAGTGTCAACGGACACTGAACAACAGGCACAGCACCCAAGAACAAGAGCCAACAGGGCTCAACAGTTAAAGAGCTATAAAGCACAGGAAGCGAAAAGTCCTAGACTGGCAACTCTACCTCCAGGACCTTCCTGCCAAAGCTGGCTTCAGTCGAAGCCAGGACATCCACATGGTAGTGTTTGGCAAAGGTGTGTTCAGAAGACCAAGTGGTCGCCTGATTCTTGTAGGCCCAGGAGGCCCCAACAGACCTGGTTGAGTGTGCTGTAATGCAGAAGGGAACAGGTTTTCCCATGAGCTCATAAGCCTTGTGGATAATAGACTTAATCCAGGATACAATAGTCATCTTGGACGCAGCCAAACCAGCCCTGAGACCCTCAAGGATGACAAATACAGCATTAGTCTTAAGGAAAGACTCAGTACGGTGCACATAGATCTTAAGGCAGGGTACCACATTCAACAAGTGGAGATCCCTCTCCTTATCAGATTTAGGGTCAGGACAAAAGGAAGGCACAACAATCTCCTGATTGATGTAGAACTCAGAAGCCTTAGTATGGAATTCCTGTGAAGAACAGAGAACAGCCTTATCCTTGTGAAACACGAGGAAAGGCGGGTTTGCAGGACAAAGCCTGCAACTCTGCATACAGAGACAGCAGCCACGTCAGAAAATGTAGAGGAATGGTAGCCAAGGACTCAAACAGAGGCTGCTGCAAGACCCCCCCAAAACAAGATTAAGGTCCCACTGAGGAGTGGGAGCCTTATAAGCAGGAACAACACACTGAAAGAAGACCTTGACATCTGGCAACATGGCAATGTTCCTCTGGAAAACACATTAGCACGGAGGTCTGGACCTTCGGCCAAGGTCCTTCTTCACACCATCCTGCAAAAAGAATAAGATTGATGGAAGGTCAAACTCCTGTGAGGACAGATCCTTGCCCATACACCAAGAATTAAAGGTAGACCACACCCTGTGAGATGCCTTAAAAGAGACTGGCATCCTGGCTTGAATCATAGTGGAGACCACCTCAGGATAAAAGCCCATCCTCCTCAAGACGGAGGCTTCAACAGCCATACCGTCAAAGCCAGACCGTCCACATCCTCCTGCCCGAGATAACCTTGGAGGAGGAGATTCAGTCTGCGTGGCAGAGCAGATGGATCCTGTACAGCCAGTGCCAGAAATTCTGGAAACCAGGGCTGTCTGGTCCAATAAGGTGCGATCAGAATGACCGACGCACCATCCATCAGAATCTTCCTCAACACCCTGGGAAGGAGAGAAGGTAGAGGAAAAAACACAGGCCAGATGAAATGGCTATGGAATTGACAGCATCCACCACAAATGCCAGAAAATCCCTCCAGTAAGAGCAAAAGAACTGAACCTTCCGGATGTTCTTGGTGGCAATCAGATCTATCCAAGGCAAACCCCATTTCTGCATCAGCAGGTCGAAAGCCTCCGGGTGGAGTTCCCACTCCCCAAGGTCCACTGTTTGGTGACTGAGAAAATCTGCCAAGATGTTTTCTACACCTGGAATGTGCACGGCGGAGAAGGCAGGAACATGCACCTCTGCCTGGTGTGAGCCATGGAGTACGACACTGCTTCCATGGTAGAAATAATCTTGCCACCAGTGAGGAAAATGTCCTTGCAGGAGCAGAAGTCCACTCCAGGAAGTGAGACACCTTGGACGTGATCTGTCAGAAAACCATGCCCTGACGAGTGTTGAACTGGAGATCGAGGAAAACCAGGTCCTGAGAAGGGGACTGAGAAGACCTGTCCATATTCAGGATCCATCAGTATTGGAGAAGGATCTGCGCACAGTCTTGAACCTGATGGTCCAGGAGATCCTTGGAGGGAGTCTTCTGGAGAAGGTTGTCCACGAAAGGAGTTACTTGCCTTCCTGCACACCAAGGGGATTCAAATCAAAGCCCCTAAGACCTGGGCAAACACCTGAGGAACTGTGGTGAGCCCAAAGGGTAGGGCGGTGAATTGGAAGTGCCCCAAGGAGGTAAAGTGGCTTCACTGATGATGTTCTTCAATTCAGGGACAAAAAGGGATGTACCCTGAAAAGGAAGAGAGACCAGTGATTTCTTAGAGATCAGGTCAGCAGACCACAGTGTGTCTGGCAGCCACAGAGAAGGCAGAGGTCTTAGCCTCAAGCCTAATGGCATCAAACAAGGCATCATTAATGTAATGCGGAGCCTCAGAATTTTAGCCATTTGAGCCAAAATAGGCAAAAAGGTCCTCCTTAGGGGCAACCTTTGCAGACAGCGTCAGTCAGCTGTTCAGTCCAGTCCAAACAGCAATGGCCTTATTAACCCAAGCGGATGCCAAGGTAGGTCTCAAGGATGCACCTATGGCAGTAAAGATAACCTTAAGGATAGCCTCCAGCTTCCCATCAGTCAGATCTTTGAGTGCCGAAGCATCAGCAACAGGCAAGGCAGTAGATTTTGAAGGCCTAGAAATAGGGGACTCAATCTGAGGTGTAGCCCACTGAGCCCAAGCTGGGCCAGCAATAGGGTACAGCTTAAAGAATCTCTTAGAAAAAAAGTGAGACACTTGTCAGGAGTCTTCCACTTATCCAGGATAATCTGATCCAGAGTGGGAGTAGGCAGAAATAAAGTACAGAGTATGTATATTTCCCTAGGTTTGGCATTACTTCAAATGTCACTCCTGGGATATTTCAGGAAGCGTCACAGAGTATACAATATTAAGCATACAATTCACTAAAAGCTCACAGAAAGTCCATCTAAGAGATGAAGATAACCAATAGTGGTTCTGAGGGTTCCGATGCAGCTCTAGTATGGGTGGGGACCCCAACAATATACACTAAGAAAAAGTAAAACAGCGTAAACAGTCTCCTCTAAGCGTAGTATTTTTGAGGTTTTCTTTTCTCTTTCACCACGTGCTCTTTAAGAAAAGTACTCACTTTGAGAGGTTACAGACTGCCTCTCCGTTATGATAGCATTCCTAGTTTAAACCCCAGGATGGTTGACACCATTCAGCTCTCCAGGATTTCTCCACAGATCTCCCCCTTCAGGTTAATCTTCTTTAGTGGGATTACCTTCTCCTCTTACAGGATATGGTCTCCTCCACCAGATTATACCTTTATGGTAGCTAGGCGTATTTGTGCATCACTCTATTATAATGCTCCATGCATTTTGTAAGCAACGCTTACTTCCTCAAAAGCCTCCAAAAAGTGGATCAGTCTCATAGGAATCACCATCAGAATAGGAAGAGTCCATGTAATCATATCAATTATCCTCTGAGGATAGACCAATAACTTGAGTATGTTCCTCGAATACAGAGTAAAGCTGCTTAAAGGCCAAATCTTGAGTATGTTCAACGGAAGTTCTCTTTTGTGGAACAAAGCATAGGAGACTGCCTCCAGGGCAGACACCAGGTGACCTAGGGCTCACATGTAATCCTGGTTGTGGCATAGTACCATTGCAATGCCAGAAAGACATCCTCTGTGATGAACACCTTCCCCTTAAGGGTGTTGAATCTCGTGCCCCAAAACACCAAGGCAGAGCTGTGAACAAGTAAGGATTGAATACAAGAGCAAAACATGGAAAGCAGAACATGCAGAAAAGGTCCTGAAGATACAGTGAGGCTAGAAACTCCCCCTGACAAATTGCTTCAATGATAGAACACAAAGATTCCACCTTGAAGCGTGTAGCAACAATGTACAGGTTGAGACATTTCAGGTCCAAAATAGGATAGCAGGTGCCATCCCTTTGGAGAACCACAGAAAGGGTGAAAAATCTGAAAAGTGTTCTTGGGCTGGTATGGGTACCAGAACCTGCTTCTCAGTGGCGACTGCGTCATTTAAAATATGTGCCCTTCTGGGTTCCGAGGAACCTGACAAAAAGTAGCAATATGGAAGAAGGGACTTGAAACCTATGTGGTACCCGCAAAACTCACTAGTCTGTTACGGAGCCTGCCAAGGTGTCTCAAAAAAGGCGGAGATGGTCCCCTTCAGGCAATGACTGACTAGGGTTCTGAGAGTTGTGCGGAGGTTGGCTTGTCAGACAGACCTACAAGGAAAGAACTTTTGCTTCCAAGTCTGTCTGGGCTTTGCTGCGGTGAGCGTTTGGGAGACTTGTGGGATGTGCCCTCTGTGCCCCAATCTGGGAGGGGGAAAAGCATGTGCCTTCCTTGCCACTTGATGGAAAGCATGGGGCAATGAGATGCTCTTTCCAGCAGTAACGTTGCGAATGATCTTCATGTCAGGCCCAAAGAGGACCTTGCCCTGAAAAATCAAGGACACAAATGATTTCGACTCATTGGCAAAACAAATCTTGAGCCACAGGGAAAGATGTGTGGAAACAGAAGAAAAAAAAAAAAAAAAAAAAAAAAAAAAAAAGTAGATTTTCCTGAACATCTGGCTGCATCAAACAGTGTCAGTAATACAGGCATTAGCTTTAACAATGTTCGCTAGCAAAATTAGTTTATTTGCGAGTTCTTGGCAAGGTTGGGGGTGAGGGTCAGCTGCAGGGGGAGAAGAGTCTGCTGTAGAAGGGTACAACTTTGTTTATTAAGGAAAAGCTCATCTGGTGTTTTCCATCCTTCCACAAGGATCTGATCAAGAGTGGTACTGGGAGAAAGACAGGGAAGTGTTTCTTGTGCCTGTGGAAAGTGTCCTGAGCAGCAGTACCCCTCCCTCCCCATCCCCATCAATGGCCTCAGAATTCTAGCTGACTCAGGGAAATCCAGCCAGAGATCATCAGGCGGCTCTGAGGCAGAGCAGCGATCGTGTTAACTAAAAAACATTCATTAAAACAGTCTTCTACGCGTGCTTGAAAGCCAAGCACACGTAGAAGACCATTTCAGCGAAAGTTTTCTTTTTTAGTAACGCACTCCGGCTGCGGAGAGCCACTTGAAAGTTGTACGACTCTCTTCCTTTCAGTCAGCTAGAATGCTGACTACGGGGAAGGGGGAGGGAGAGGGCAGCTTTAGAAGCGTTCATCTCTCAAACCATAAAGGTTTGAGAGAAGACACTGGGGGCAATATGTTTTTTTTTTTTTTTTTTTTTTTTTTTTTTTAAGTAGTACTTTGCTATAGGGATTTGTAATACTTAAGTATTACTATTCCTTTAAGCCTAGGATTTCCTCACAACCCCTTAGGGCCAGACATTTCCAGAAGTGTCCAAAACTAGAACAAACTAGTTAAAATATACCCACTTTAAAGTTTATATGGTATGCAAAGGGTTAAAATGGAAGGAAAGCAGGACAGTCAGACCGTGTATGATCAGCAAGGGAGAAATAAGATTACCACCATTAAGTGTGCCAACCAGAAAAAAAGCTCAGTAATGGGGGGGTTTATGGGAAATGTAGTCTTATTTGCTTTTTTCCAAGCAAATCATGGCTCTCCAGCACACTCCATAGACACTCACAAAGTGGACCGTGAAGAGACAAGAAGAGATACGTCGCACAGAAATGTCTCCCATTAATATCAGTGGAGAAAAGATGGCCACAGGGGTGTTCTGTTTTTTTCAAAAAAAGCCAGGCAAAACCAGACCATGTTAAAAAAAATTTCAATAAAAAGTCCCAAACCTCCCTGGGTTTGCAGAACAGAGAAGGAGTTAATCTACAACTTTACACTGCAGCCATCTGTACCCTAGACCAATGTAGAGATAAGCTATACATGAGTATAGAAAATACAGAGGGAAAAAAAAAACAAAAAAAAAAAAAACAGATTGTATAAGAAAGCTCATGTTACATAATGGCCCAAAGTACACAAAGGGTTACACATCAGACTCCCATCTAGGAGACTCAACCATGAGGAACAGACAACCTCCACAAGGCACCTGTGAACTGGACAACGCAACTCCAGGGAGCCTGCCTAATGGGGAAACTATACATCCCCATGTCTTAAAAATAAATAAATAAATACATATATAAAAAAAAATTAATAAAAAAAAAAATGTAAAAACAAAAAAGGATGGCCACTGCACTCCTTTCTGCTTTGCAGAGAACATGAATCTGGTGGAAAAGGAGGGAGTCTCCGCACCAAAGATTGTCTTATTACGTGCCCTGCCATCCTGTAGGAGGAACTGAGAGAGAGAGAGAGACTATGAGGATTTTTGCTCTTGCACTCTCCATGAGGTCACTTAAAAATAGGGGTAAAGTGAGCAGGGAAGAAGTCTCCACCTCTGACAGACTTAAGGCAAGTGCCCTACCATTTGTGCAGGAGGGAACTTCAACCCCTGGTTCCTGTGTTTCACATAGGATGAAAGAAAAATTAAAATTCATGTGATCAGAATTCAGACTTTGGTGTAAATAGTTCACCAAGCATTACCTTGTTCTACTGTAAGGATGGGCTGTGTGTGACACACTAACTACTGCTGGTCTACAACTGCCATAATCTTCAACTGTTGGCAATCTGTGGATGATGGAAGATTTAGTTCTTACCAGCGCCACATGTTTGACATGACTGGTCGAGATGGCTAAATTAATTCCCCAAAAAATACACTGAATTGTATTTTGAGGATGAGCATGCTAAATATTCACTTGTGGGCCCTGGATGTGTGTTGAAACATCCTTCTTGTTCTGACATTATAACACTTACTTTTGCCAGCAAAATCCGCTGAACCGGTTCAGAGTCATCAAATACAACAAAACCGAAGTTAGGCAATTTTCCACCGACACCTTTGGTATTAATTCTGAGTTCCATAACATTTCCATAGCCTGTAAAAAAATAATAATTCCATAACCAATCTAAAAGAGAATTCATCATTGCACACCATTTTATGAATTTGTGAATGAAACGCTTACCATTCACTGTATCAGATAAAAGAAAGTAACTTTCAAAACTACATTTATATTTTTCACATTTACAAGGAAACACATTACCAATGGACAATATATGCACATATATAAAACAGGACTTAAAAGTTGAAGTCCTTTGCTACTAGCCAGACCTGAAAAGTTACTTGCCACTGCAAGCCATAACATACCCGCCAGGGCTGAATTTTCACTCGCCATTGGCGAGTGGAAATTGAGCCCTGTATAAACACAGAATTCATATACACACACACTAGCAATGTGGGATGGCGTTGCCCATCATGTTATGCAGGGAATTTTTTTTTTTTTTAATAAATGTTTGATAGTGAAATATGGCATAGGGTGTCAAAGGTACACAGCTGATTGGTTAGAAATCGACTCACTT
This sequence comes from Rhinophrynus dorsalis, assembly GCA_037306005.1. Classification (NCBI taxonomy): domain Eukaryota; kingdom Metazoa; phylum Chordata; class Amphibia; order Anura; family Rhinophrynidae; genus Rhinophrynus; species Rhinophrynus dorsalis. Next base: position 231,191,182 of record CM074718.1, on the reverse strand, counting down.
GTATTAATTGGCAGGGCTGCGCAGGGTCAGACAGGGAATGAAGAAGCTGCATATGTGTGGTTTATTGTAGCGAGCCCATAACCTTGTATCTATGTGCTGGGAACCCTGATAAATTAGAGATTTGGACCATGGCCTTCCAGCTGTAGCTTTTTCCCATATCATCCTCAGCTGCTCAGCGTGAGTGCATGTGTGTCTCTGTATGAGTGTGTGTATATGGGAGGCATGTGTGCGTCTGTGTTGTATGAGTGGCAGACTAGATACACTGCAGGATGTTACAGAGGTAATGGCTGTGTAAATATGCTACCTGGCCTTATGTGTCTGCAAGTTAAACACCCGCACATTGGAAAGACTTACAAAATATCAATTGCATGGCCAGTTGTGCAGTGCATTCATTTGCCTGACCGTGTCATCTGGCATATGTGGGTAAGACAGATCTTACTCAGATAGGCTCATGGGCCATTGATCAGCTATCAGGACTGCTTTTAGAGACTCCAAATGGGATAAACAAGTGGCCAAGCTTTCTAGCAATGACACATCCATTATCTACTCTGAAATTCATTGCCATAGATCATGTTCCTAAGCCACATAGAGGGGACAACTGGTCTCAGTTGCTGCTCCGAAAAGATGACAAGCATTTTTAGTGTTAGCTCTGCACTAATTTTTTTTTTTTTTTTTTTTTTAATATGGATTATAAAAGTTGTATATCCTAGTTGACTTTTCTATAATGCCTTAATTTCTGCAGTTTTGTATTAATGTTTACATAGCATTACACACTTAATCTTATAACTTCCTGTGATCTCTGCAGATGTTGATAATGGGGTTTCTTCTTTCTGCATTTCTGGCCATCACCACTAGAGGTCCTCTGTCTTTTATGCACCAGCATGCCAAATCTTTTGCATGTGGACATCCCTTACTTCCGGCTATCTTCACTAGTTTTTTTGCTATGGTTATGGCGACGCAGTGGTGCTTGGCAGTTTTCGGCTATACACAGAGTTGAGTAGCTACACTTTCCGTTTATGGACTATACAAGTGGTAAAGTTGTCTTTTGATTTTAGTCTTGAAAGCCTTAAACAGACTTTAATCACATATAAATGGACAAACATCTTTTACTTCCTGAAAATCCTGTTAGTGTTCCAATCCTTTGTAATTATATTAACACAAAAGAAAAAAGGATTTTAGTCTTACCTTTTAAATCCTTTTCACTTAGTCCATACAGGTTACTGGTAACTCTGGGAGGCGATCCACCCCTTTAAGTAGGCAGGAACATTTCTCCAAATGTATGCAGGGGGTGGAGCCTCCCCTCTTTACTTAGCTGCTCCCAGTCCGCTTGATGCCAGAATGATGTGACCCTACCATCTGACCAGAAAAGGGAGAGAAGAAGAAGACTCCTGTGAGCATGCCCCGAATGAACTCCCACAACTTGCCACAGGAGAGCCAAGCATGGTCTCTTGACAGGGTAGGAGACCAGTAACCTGTATGGACTAAGTGAAAAGGATTTAACAGGCAAGACTAAAATCCTCTTTTCACTGTCGTCCAATACAGGTTACTGGTAACTCTGGGATGTCCAACCATTGAGTTACCCTGAGGAGGGAAGGAGGCAAGGACCAGGCGCAAGGCCCCCAAAGTCACCAGGACCTCCATGAACCTACCGGTCAGAGATCCCAACAAAACAGAAGTGTCAACGGACACCAACTAGGGGTAAAAACAGACCCCAGGAACTGTAACACAGCACACTGAACTAGAGCCAACGGGGCTCAACAGTATGGAAGCACAAAGGACCTCAGAAGAAGAATATCCTAGACAGGCAGAACTGCCTCCAGGACCTTCCTCCCAAAGCTGGCATTAGCCGAGGCTAGCACATCCACACGGTAGTGCTTCGAGAAAGTGTGCACAGAGGACCAAGTGGCTGCCCGGCACAGCTGATCAGCAGACGCTTGATTTTTGTAGGCCCAAGAGGCCCCAGTGGACCTGGTAGAATGGGCCGTAACCCTGAAGGGAACATTCTTGTTCCTCAATTCATACGCATTTCGAATTGTAGACTTAATCCAAGAAGCAATAGTCACTTTGGATGCCGGTCTCCCAGCCCTAGGACCCTCCGGAATGACGAACAGAGTGTCAGACTTCCTGATGGATTCAGTGCGATGCACACAGAACTTGAGACAATGCACAACATCCAACAAATGGCGATCCTTCTCCTTATCGGAAGAGGGGTTAGGGCAGAAAGAGGGCACCGCAATCTCCTGATTAATGTGGAACTCAGAAGCCACCTTCGGTAAAAACTCCTTGGAGGTACGAAGAACCGCCTTGTCCCTGTGAAACACCAAATAGGGAGGTTTACAGGAGAGAGCTTGTAACTCCGCCACCCGGCGGACAGACACAATGGCCAGAAGGAAGGCCATCTTTCAAGACAAAAGGCGTAAAGGAATCGTAGCCAAAGACTCAAAGGGAGGACGCTGAAGAACTCCCAAGACCAGATTAAGATCCCACTGAGGAGCCGGACTCCGAAAAGCGGGACGCACATGAGCAACGCCCTGGAAGAAGATCTTGACATCAGGAAGCATAGCAATGCGTTCCTGGAAAAAGACAAGTCCGACTTGTCCAAGTTCACAATCCACCCGTGGCGAGTGAGTCCCTGAATGAAGGTCTGAACTTGCCGGTGTGGAAGATCTGCAGACTCTGCCTTCAGAAACAAGTCATCCATGTATGGAGTCACTCTCACTCCATCCCGATGAAGGATGGATAGCAACGCCCCCAGAACTCTTTGGAAAACCTGGGGAGCAGTTTTCAGCCCAAATGGAAGAGCTGAGAACTGAAAATGACCCCTGGCGCAGGCGAACCTCAGATACTGCCTGCTCGCTGGATGAATGGGGATGTGCAGATAGGCATCCTGCAAATCCAGAGAAGCTAGAAACTCCCCCGTAAACATGGCAGCGATCACAGTGTGCAGAGATTCCTGACGATAGTGAGACTTCACCACAAAGGAATTGAGATCCAAAATGGGACGGCCCCCGCCATCCTTCTTGGAGACCACAAAAAGGTTGGAGTAAAACCCCAAACCCCTGTCTACAGGAAGCACAGGCTCCAGGACTTCTTTGTCCAAAAGATTCTGAATAGCGCCTTAGAACAACCCCAGTTTCTCTGCACCCTGCGGAGAACGAGTGAGATGAAAACGAAGGGAAAAGAAAGGGATCCTGTAACCTTCTGAGACCACCTGTAAAACCCATGGGTCCGACACAGATGCCTCCCAAACCCTGCGAAAGAGGTGGAGGCATCCACCCACGGCAGGGTGCGGACCCGGGTTCGGTTAGTCATGCCGAAGCATGCTTGGAAGACTTGAACTTGGAGGCAACCTTGGGCTTCCAGGACTGCTTGGGCTTGGAAGAGGGAAAGGATCGGATGGAACTGTTTTGGAGGACGAACGTGCCTCCACCTGAAAGGAACCAAAGGACCGGTAACGTTTAGCCGGCAACTTCTTCTTGAAGACCAAGGGCAAATGGGTACTCTTACCCCCAGTAGCCTCGTTGATTAGCTCCTTGAGCTCAGAGCCAAACAAGGAAGTGCCCTGGAAAGGCAACGAAAGCAAAACCTTCTTAGATGCAGTGTCAGCGGACCAAATCTTAAGCCAAAGCGCGCACCTGGCCACCACAGAAGTGGAGGCCCTAGCCATCATGCGGACAGCATCAAAGGCAGCATCAGAAACATTGGCAAGCAAGCGCAACTGCTCCGAAACTGGCGCGTCCTGACGGAACGCCTTGGTGAGTTGCTCAGTCCAGAGCACACTGGCCCGGTAAACTCACACCACAGCAAAAGCTGGTCACATGGCAGTGCCAATGGACGCAAAAATAGACTTGAGGCAAACCTCCAATTGTTTATCCATCCAGTCCTGCAACGCAGAAGCATCAGAAACAGGCAAAGCAGCTGATTTAGACAGTCTAGAGACAGGAGCATCCACCTTAGGGGGATGAACCCATTTAGCCAGTTCAGCCTCAGAAAAGGGATAAAGTTTAGCAAACTTTTTTGAGACTGAAGACTTATCAGGATTTTTCCAAGCATTGGAAACCAAACGTTCCAGAGTAGGGTTAGGAGGAAAACAAGTAACAGCTTTAGCCGGTTTCTGAAAGACATCAGTTGGGTCAGAGGGAACCTCTTGACTCAAGGGAAGATTGAGGGTGGACAGAACGGCCCGAATTAGGCCCTCAGCAGAAAATTCAGGGTCACATTCAAAGGGGTCACCAACAGACCTGGTAGACTCAATAACTGTACCATCCTCACAATCAGAATCTAGCAACAATTCTTCCTCAGAAGAATCGGACACGTCAAGGGCCCCCTGTGGTTTAGGCAGGGAGGTCCTGATGGTAGAGGGAGCCTGCCATACCTGCAGTGCTCCCTGAACCTGAGAGGGAAAGAGTTGAAGAGTGGACCTGAGGTCCCTGGTTGAAGCCTTAAACTCTTTAACCCAAGCTGGCTCTATAGCATGGCTGGAAGGCCCTGGGTTGCTGTCAGGACCTTCTGAGCATGCTGGGCATAAATGACCAGAGAATTCCCTAGGCAGCCCTGAATGACAGGAGGAGCAATGCGCAATGGGAGAAACTGATGCCCCAGCCTCCTTAGTCTTAGGTCTAGTCCCAAGCTCCAGCGGAGTAGACATACTCACAGTGTCAGATATACCCCACTGACAGAAACCACCCAGTTAAAGTGTGAAAGATTAAAGATTCACCCCAAAAACATTTAAAACTAAACTTATCTGGCAAGGGCAGGGTTAATCAGCGAAGGAGAGGAGAAGGTCCGGTCCCTGTGTAGTATACTCGATGAGAAGAAACTTCACAAAATGGCTGCCGCAACAGGAGCCAATCAGAAAAAGGGCGCGAAGAAAGCACTCATGGGAATTGTAGTTTTTCCTCACAAAGTAACCCAAAACAGTGCTCGAAGCCTCCCCCCCCCACACACACACACACACACTTGACTAGTGAAACGGATGAAAGAGCAAGGGAAGACAAACAAAATGAGCCCACTCTGAGATCGCTAGGAGGAGCGGTTCCAGAGATACGTCCCACACAGTGTAAGCCCATAGAGAGTAAAGGAGCAATGGCGGCTAAGCTGTAAAAGAGTGCCTTAAAGGCGCGGAACGTAAAACTTAAGAAATTTAACCCCAATAATAAAAGGAGTAAAAACACATGTACATAATAAGAAAACACTATCCTATACAGAAAGTGTAACAGAACCCCCATAAACAAGTCAAACCAGCAGACAAGGGTTAAATGCCACATAGACTGCTCCAAAACTCACAAACACACATATATATACACCCAATAAGTGCCAGAGTGCGCAATGAGAACTCCCAAATACAAGCCCAAAGAGGGACACCGTGGGACAAGTGGACCTTCAGCACTCAAAGGGTGGCTCACCTTTCTGCATGTCTTCTGTCTTCAGGTCACCATGCAAATAAAGGATTACCACAGTGGATAATCCCCCAGGGAAGTACTTGAAGCAAAGTTGTTCCCCCATCAGGGCATAAGGTCCACCAGAAAATCCCTGGACACTGAGCTAGCCACTTTGGAGAGGGCATTTGTCAGCCATGGTAACCCGCCTAATGGTGGTATTCCATATTTGACAGAAAATAACAAAATACTAAAACTGGAGAGAGATGTTCTCCACCTGGTGTAAACACACCCAGGAACAAATCATTCTGGCAGCAAGCTGACTGGGAGCAGCTAAGGAGGGAGGGGAGGCTCCACCACCTGCATACATTTGGAGAAATGTTCCTGCCTACTTAAAGGGGCGGATCGCTTCCCAGAGTTACTAGTAACCTGTATTGGACAACAGTGAAATGTTTGCAGATGCAACAGAGCCACACACAGTCAGACAGTGTAACCAAAGAACCACATATGCCATGTGAACATTAACCCTGTGGGTGCCAGAGAGGTGCGCAATGCATTTCTCTGCAAGGCATGCACACCCTACTGGCACTCAGGTTAATAAGTCCAAGCAAGGTGATGGGCAAGAGTGCATATGGAAGTTTAGCAAAAATGGGACTTTAGTGAACTTACAGTTCACTTTTTTCCTCATAGTACATAGAAAACGGGAAGCATGGGGTTGAGCTTCCCACCTTAAAAAAAAAAAAAAAAAAGAAGGACAGTAAATTTGAGGCAGAGACTCCCTAATCTTCCTCCAGCTCAAACCGCCGCCCACCCCCCCACCTATCCAGAGTCACGTATAGCAAACTAGTAGTGCAAATGCATGCAAGGAGGACCACGTTGCTACACAGCTGTTGCATAGCTGTTCAGCAGAGTAATTCTTGCAGGTCCAGGAGTCACCCACAGGACCTGGTGGAGTGCACCATAAATCTGAGGGGAACAGGTTTCTCTCTCAGGGTCTCCAATTTTTCTTTCCTTTTTCCTTCCTCTGGATCAACAGGGGTGATTTGGTACTGGCTGGACTTATTGGAAGCATGTTTTTTTTTTTTTTTCCAGCCTTATCAACTAAGTTACTATCCGACCCTTAGAGGGTTAATATAAAAAAGTCAGAAACAATAGTAAAGAAAAGGGAAAGTAACCAAAGAAGGGGTAAGTGCCAATAAATTCCACTGCAAGTGGACGACAAAGTGTAATTTGATACAACTGAAAAGGATCATGGCATTCAATGGGTTAACTCACAATTTTCCTCTTCAGACTCCCATTTTAAAATGCAGAACTTCATAGAAATTCAGCTATGAAACATGGGCTGGTCATAAACCTTCATGGGGAAATGATCCAGAAATATTCCTGTGAACTGGGCAATACAACTGAAGCCAGTAATGGGAGCCCATCTAAAATAAATAAAAAGTAGACCTAAAAACTAAGATCAGTGCCAGCTTGCTCCTCTTTGCTTGAAAGAACACTTTAATATGGGCAGGCAGTGGGGATTGAGCTGGGAGAAGAGTAGGGAGTCTCGGCCTCAAAAGGCCCTATCTTTTTTTAAGTGCTCTGCCCTCTGGTGTGAGGGAACTCAACCTTATGGTTCCTGTGTTCCATACTGGACATAAGAGAAAAGTATATTTAGCGACAGGGAGGGTAGGGGACAATCTTTGAGGAGTGAGATGGAAGACAAGGACTGTATGTATGAAGGCCATGACTGAGAATGGAGGGAGAAGACACGTGATAGACTTGGAAAAAAGAATGTTGACATAAAGGGGGGGTAGGGGTAAGGATACAAAAGGAAAAGGAAAAGCAAGAGGCATGAAGGGGGGCTTGGAGAGGATGGGCAAGAAAGTCTGAGTAAGGAAAATGTACAAAAGTAAGATTGTAAAAGTAGTGATGACATGGCAGAAAGGCAAATGGAGTGAGACGGAACACAGGGAGTAGACAGCAGTGAAGAAAGTAAAGTGGTAGCATGTGAAATGACAGAGAATGGAGCAATGAGTCCATGTAACCACACAGTATGCCGATATTGTACAAAGATAAAACAGGCATGTTCCTGAAGTGATTTAGCTAGGGGTGTCCCCGTCCAAATCAAAACCACTTCTGGTCACTGAAAGAATCTTCTAAAAGTAAATTCTAATTGGAGAGGAATGACTCAATCAAAGGAGCCGAGCAGATCTCAATTAAACATTCACAATTTGTTAAAACAGTATACTTACTCATGAAGAATTCCTTCAATTCACTTTCATCAATATCATGTGGTAGGTTGCCAACAAAGAGCTGGTGACTATCAGGGTAACGGAACATGCGACGGTTATCAGACTCCCCTTGTTCATTGTCATTTCGACCTATTAATAGCACAAGTCAACAAGGATTTCTTTTGTCATCATCCACATTAGTTTATTAATTCTTAGTAATAAAACTCAATTGATTAAAACAAGGGGAGAACCATATAATTTGATGGCAGATAATGTACAAACCTCAAACCTTATTTGACTTTTGATCTTTTCTTATGTTCAGGACATTCCAAACATGCTTACATTCCCTCGCTGTATTAAGATCTACTACTTCTGCTAGCAGGCTACTCCACTTTTCTCCTAACCTCTCAGAGAAGTAAAGCTTTCTACCATTACATCAAGCTTCTATAGCTCTCGTTTTAGATTATGATATCTTATCTTAACATTTTTATTCCTTGGAAATGTACTTCTCCCCTGTACTACTTCTCTCCTCCAAGATATAAATGTTCAGATCCTTTACTCAATGCTTAAAATTTTTATCTTGTAAACCATTTCACCACTTTAATAGCCATTCTATGAACATTTTCCAGAACATCTATATCCTTCGGAGATCATATGCATACACAGGCACTCTCAGGATTTTTCAATAAATCAAGTGAAGTTATCATTGTGCAGGTCAATGTTGATTTATTGAAAAGTCAGAGTGCCAGTTTATGCAGGAGAATGAATTATTCCTTCTGGCACCTTGGCCTGATCTATTGTTTGATCACATGCCGGACAAACACATGATATTATATACAGTTTGCTAGCTATGTGTGATGGCGCTGTCCGTCAGGATATATAGGGAATTAATGCACACACATGGATGCAAGACAAACACACGCGCAAATGCACACGCATGCACTGAGATGCACAAAATGGACACAGTCATACACACATACATGCAGTGCACAAAATAGACACAGTCATACACACATACATGCAGTACACAAAATGGACACAGTCAAACACACATACATGCAGTGCACAAAATGGACGCAGGCAGACAGGCACACAGACAGACAGACAGGCAGTCATAAGGGGGGTGACTTGTGTGTCATTGTAATGAGTTTGTTTGTACTTATGCCTCCACTGTGGCATTCATTCATGTAGTTGAAATGCATGTAGTGATTGCGCGTGAGCGATTGCCCGCGAGAGTGAGCGATTGCATGCGACTGCCCGCGAGCGTGTGAGCGAGCGTGTGATTGAGCGTGTGTGTGTGTGTATGTATGTGTGTGTGTGATTGAGTGTGAGATTTTGTCTGGTTTGTGGTGTAGGAGCAAGTGGCAGCCATTTTGCTTTTTCAGTTACTTGGATAGCAAGTTCAGTTACTTGCAATGCGCTGCGTACCCCTCTGGCACTCAAAGGGTTAAGTTGAGGTAACAGCAATATAACACGGTGGCTCTTCAGTTGAGGCAACGTAGCAATATGCTAAGAGAACAAATAGAAAAGTGGTGTTTGAGGCTTGCCCTCTGTAACGTACAGCAAAGCATCTCTCTCCCTTTAAGGAGAAAGGGCAGGAATCAGGAAGTGGAGGAGTGACAGCTGAAAACAGACAGTTAGTGAGGCTGACTGAAGAGATGAAGAGTTAAATAAAGGAGTTGCTATTAAGTTTATCCCCGAGTGTTTGTATTTTATGGAAACATTATACCCTCGTACTGAAACAGAGTGTATGGAGGGTTACAATTATCTGTGGGAGGTGAAACAGTGTGTTTGTGGGATCATGATCCTGAGTGAGAGTGTGTGTGGACTGGGAGAAGTTATTGATATCACCTACTTCAGGAGCGAGTGGCAGCTATATTATTTTTTTTTTTTTTGTCAGTTGGATAGTGGTGGGCGGGCTGGAGGGGGCGGGCCAGCTCCCTGTATGATAAACATGCCCCCAATGAAAGCAGTAAAGTCACCATTGAAGCACCCAATAGGAGTTGTGTCTCTTAATGAGAAATTATGTAATGAGGCATTCTGTTCAATGTGTGTTTGTTTCCTGAGGAGACAAACTATGCTCTGTGTGTCAGGTACCATAAATTATGCACACACACACACACACACACACACACACACACACACACACACACACACACACACACACACACACACACACACACACAAAAATTAGTAAGAATAGTTTTGCTATTTTGAATGACATTTTGGACAACAATGATATAATTGATATAAGTTATATAATGGTATAAACTAGGGTATATGAAAATCAATAGATAGGCTTACATGTATTCATATATTACTTACAACGGCACGCAGAGAATGAGTATTTGAGACAGGAGTGAGAGCATGCAAGCACATGCACACGTCTCCCTAACCTCACTTTTAAACAGGGGGGAAAAGCAGGAGGAACTCTTTTAGCTGGGTACAGAGGTGTCAATAAGTTCAGTCTAAACTCAGTATGTGCTCTATTGCTACAAGAACTAAGCATGTTAAAGCTGTGCAACACAACACCAGAGTTCATGCTACAGGAAATCTCTCTTCACTATTAAAAGTGGTCAGAGGGCATTATCCAGTCCATACACTGCCCGTGACTAAAATCTAGGCTACTAAGATGTAATGCAAAAAAGTATACAAATACTAGATTGCTGTATTAAAAAAAAACAAAAAAAACACATACCTAGGGAAGTCCTTCTGTTATACAAAGAGTCACTTTAAAAAAAAAAAAAAAAAAAAAAAAGACCTATCCCAAGGACATCTCTAAAATGCATGACTAAATCTATTATGTTTCTGTCATGCTGTTCAAATGGCAAGTACAATCATGTCTTGGGTATTAAATCACACATTTCTAAACACTGCAAATGTATTTAAAAAGTTGAAAGAATTCTTTTACCTGCCCTTGGTCCTCTTGGCTGAAAACTTGGTCGTTCACGAGGGCGCTGTTCACGCACACGTGGAGACTGGACTTGAGATTCTGGTTTACCTTCAGCTCTTGCCTAGGGAAGAAAATACATAAATAATAATTCATTTCAGATTACAAATGGAATAATCCTCACCCACCACTTACCTTACTATGGTCAGAAAATCCTAACTGCCCCTACAAATTTTGCACTTGTGCTTTTGTCCCAAGACATTTTCAGTAAATCTTGGATGCAGGCAAACATGACAGCCTACTGCAGTTTGAGGGAAAAAAACTGCCAGTAATGAGACTACTCAATTCTTTAGGGACCAGACTGGCTTACAAATCACTGCACAGCAAAACATTACCCACCACCCATCGTGTCCACAAAGGTCAAAGACTACCATGTGCAGTGAGCAAATTTTTAGGTCCTGTGCTCTTGCTAGCAACTGTCATATCCACCTCCACAGATACAGCTAGGATTGATTGAATATGCTCTTGAAAACAGACAGAAGACACATTCATAGGAGCTATTAGGATCTTCTAGCCATAGTAATGCAAATGCTTGTGTGCGCCTATTATCCTTTTAAGCACCAGTATGGAGGAGTTTCATAAAGACTCTGCCACAATAAATTTCTATACAAATGTTTTCAAATGTCTAAATTGTGCCCACAGCTGATCCTTCCCACACTGCCACCAACAATATTACATTCAGAATGCTATCAATGACAGATGTCAAAACAGAACTTAAAAATAAATATACATGGAGCCTAACTAAATGGAAAATGATGTAATATTGGAAGCAGTCACAGATGAATTACCTGTGAGACTGAAGCTTTAATTACATGGGGTGGAATTCCTGATGCTGGGACAGTACCACTGGGAGGCAGGTTTTTACTTGTCACTGATGCCCAGGAGAAAGCCTACAGAAAATACATGCCAACACTTAGCAAACTGCACTTCATGTAGAACGACAATCAACTGATATGTTTTATAGCATACATATCTAGATCAGGGACAGAATATTAACATGTTATTTTTAGTTTTGGCATAGAGGTAAAATGTGTATGGTGAGAAGGGAGGAACCCGGGAGTTTGTATGTTCATTCTTTCAAAAGCATTAAGAAAAGAACTTGATACACGGAGTCCTATTCAGTAAACTGAAGAGGAGCAATTCTGGGGAAACAAACTGCATTAGCTGGACAAAAATAAATAAATAAATAAAAATCTCCCACTTATTTTCAGATGGGCCGTTTAACCCTCTGGTTGCTAGAGAAGTCTTCAACACATTGCAAAAGCATCTGAACTTCTTTTGACTCACAATTGCCCAAGCACTGCTTGTGAAAAAGATTAATTTACAAAGTCAGTTTAACATCTAAACCAAAAATAAAGAACAAGTTGCCATGCTGAAAAAAATCAGTGGGAATAGGATTAGGTCCCAATCATGCAGTATGCTCCATCATTTTTCCCTCTTTAGCCCATTGAATAAGAGTTATAAGGGCTTCACAGTTAGTGTACTGTGGCTATAGAATTTCATGTTAATAATTTATCAGAGTGGCTTCATTCATTTTTTGTTGATGTCAAACAAATTATGCACCAAACGACAATTACATGTCTGCATGCATGGAAGTATTTGCATGTGTATGTGCATGCGCATGCATTTGTACATGCAGATTTTTTTTTTTATTTTTTTTTTTTTTATATAAAAGAAAAAAGTGTATTAATATTGTAGCAGATTCATCAATGCAGAACAGTATGGGCTAAAATTCACTGAAAACTGATGCACATTTTAGAACTTTCACACTAAACATATTGGTCATTAAATTGTTCTATTGCCAGTGATTAAAGCTTATCATTTGTTTTATCAAATGTTTACAGACTGAAGTCTATAGGGAAACTGAAGATAAAACCAGGGCCAATCCAGAGCCTGAGACACCACCTGTATCACCAGATATCTTGTACTCTGGTAAGAAAAACTTTCCCTTGTTGGGTGGCCGACCTCATCCCCAGGAAGGTACTGGAGAGTAATGATGGAGCATTTTGGACGTGCTGGACTAGCAGCTCCTCTGTGGGTGCTTTGATTAAGAGATCGAGATATGGAGTAATGGAGATGCGCTTGGTGTGATTAAGAACTTTAAATGTCCCCATGAGTCTGGTAAACACTCAGGCCACAGAAGTCAGGCCAAATGGCAGAGCTGTGAACTGGTAGAGATCCACACCTTAGGCAAAAAGCAGATAGTGTTGGCTGTCTGGGTGGATAGGGATGTGTAGGACTAGCGTCTAAACTAGTATAAATCACTAGTAACAGCTCCCCAAAATAACAAATCACCCAAGAAAGCCCAGGCAGGCAAAGAGTTATACTGCAGGAGAGCAAGGAGAGTGCGCCTCAGCGTAGGTTAATCAAGAGTAGCAAAATGGCGACTGCAAAACAGGCAATTGGAAGATGGCACGCAAAACTGGCATTCTGCAGATGTATGTTCAAGAGAATTTCACCCTTAGAAGTTAATGAAGTAAAGAGGTCTGCAGAGAGGGAAGAGTTTATTAAAGGCGTGGCACACCTAAAAAAAATGGTACCCCAAAACACCCCAGGGAAAATGAGGGGGGGGGGGGTAATAAAGACAGGCCCCTAAAAGGAAAACCAGAGAACACAGCAGGGAAAGGGTTAACTAGTCCCATTGCAGCCATCCATGCTCCATAACTCAGGGGAGAACAGTAAAACAGTAATAAATACATGAGTGCAAGAGCATTAAGGCTCAGAGGAAAATCTCTGTAGCAAGAAGTACAAGTAGGGACAAAGTGGCCCAAGGCACTCAAAAGGTTGCTCACCAATCTTTATCTTCAGTTTCTTCAGGGTACCATTGTGAAGGAAGCAGAGCACCAGAGGCACCTGCTGGGAGTGAGGCCGCCACATTACCACCTTACACATCCACTCAATGTAGTGTCCAAATACAGGACTGAAGTACCTGATGGGGGGGGGGGTATCATGAAGACTCAGAGCTTAGAACCCCTTAAGTAGAGCAGAGGATAGAGATGAATAGAGAATTCTTATTTCAAACTGGCTCCTGTTCAGAAGAGGGCCCCGGATGTGAGACAGAGGGACAGGGACATAAAGTACCACACTACTCCTTAAGTAGGCCAGTCTGGAATGAAGAGCAATGAGTTAAAGGAATTAGTACCCCAGAAACTTTAGCAACGGACTTGTGCACGTGTCACTTGTGTTCTTGCATGGTCGGAAGTAGAAAGGAAAAAACAAAGAAGAAGGATAAGTCTAAATAGCAGAAAAATAAGCAAAAAGTACTTAAAACATGCATGCAAAAGTACATACTACAAGGGCTTAAATTGGTAGGCAGGAGGAAGAGACCAGCCTCTGTTCAGAGACCTTCCCATCCCAGGAAAACTCAGGAAACAGATAATTCGGATTGTAGTAGTTTCTTTCAAAGACTAAAACATGGCTCTATAGCCATTGCAAATTCACTCCTGCCCGCTCCACCTCCTAATACTGAAGAGGGTGTCTGGTGTATAGAGTAAGTCACCCGGAACAATATGAACCTACTCTGAACCTCCTTTGACCAGCCAGAGGTGAGATCTGCTCCATGCATGCTAGGTGTGTGAACCCAAAATGGCCACTGTTTGGGCACCTGAACTTAACCCTTTCAGTGACAAGGGGAACGCACCCCTGTGGCACTGAAACGGTTAAAGGGAGTGCGCAAATTTCAGTAAAAATAGAAAGCATGCAAAATGTTAAGAAAGGCACCCAAACCTAAACCCTAAAAAAGTGAGTAAATGGGTTAATAAACACTTACACCCAAGCAGTGAGGACAGACAAGTGTAATAAAGTAAGGAGCTTCAAAAGAAGCTCTCTAGTGAGGTAAAGACCAGCAATTTAAATCACCCTCCACAGGTTTATGGTCCTGAAAATGAACATGTGAACTGGACAATCCACGAAGGAGTCAGTAAAACAGGAGCCCACCTAATGGTAAATGGGTCTGTATAATCACCAAGATAAAAGAAGAAAACCAAGAGCCCTGCTCTCCTGGAGGGGGAAGGAATTACCCTAGGGTCCCTGCGGTTAACATTGGACAACAGTTCACGCCCCCCCCCCCGGGATAGAATAAGCCTTCATTTTGTACCATATGCAAAAATATAGGCACTATATTATATTGTGAAAGTTCTATAAATATGACAAAATACTTTTAACTACATTTTGGACATTCAGACCCTTTTGTTTGCAGAAAGTTAGTTGGTCATAAAATACATCTGGCACTTCAGTTTATGCAAATACTTTATGTGTAGGTTTTCCATATATTGACATCTTATGGGTTAAATATAAGAAGCACCCTATTGTTTATAATTGCAATGTAATGTTATACTTTTTGTTTTCTATTTTAAGAGTATTTTTATGAGGAGTGCATGATGTCTACAAGTACAGCAAGGCCCCCATCGCTTTAAATGCAGCCTGTGCTTTATACAGAGGTTATAGCCATTGAGAAAATATTACCACTAAGCCTTGAACAGATCCAAGCAGCAATATGGGATCACAGGCAGAATACAAAAATTTTGGATCCCTTGTGCACCTAGAAGAGGGTGCCTGCTATCAACAGTCATTGTGTCCTGACATTCATCATTGTTATCTCAATGTCAAATTTTGAAAGAAAGTGAAAGGAGCCCATTGTTCACCTATTTTCACAAGCAGGAGACTCTACAACAGCATGCTTGAGTCTCCAAAAAGGAAAGGAGAATGCTGGCACTGCTGTCAGTGTTCCCAGTCCATTTAAAAGCGCAAGATGACAACTATAAATGTCGTTGTGCCTTCTGGAAAAAAAGCACTTCATTTTTTTAATAAATATTTTGATGCTCCACATGGACTTAAACACACTTGCCTAAAACATAGTCCAAACTTAAAGTTTGTGTCAGTTGCACCAACTTAAAATGGGGATGCACATGCACAAATAGTTATGCTAGTATGTGTGTGGATCTTGATCATAGATACTCATAATTAAAAAGGATAAAAAAAATTAGCTGACTCCCAGAGCACAAAATGAGGAATCAGACTTAACAAAAGCCTTCTAGTAAACCGCTCCCCACCCCCACCCACACAGGGCCTTTTGCATCCCTACAGGGACAAATAAACATTCAGTTTGATTCAAATGGGGATTTAAATCCTTGAATTCTATATGGAGGTCTCCAATGCAAAACAAACTGGAGACCTCTCCATCATTCAAGAGATCAAAATCCCCATTTAGATCAATGGTTATATTCCTCCTTCACAGTTAGGGTTGTATGGACATATAAAGCACACTGACCCAACAGAGAGTATGCCACAGGTAGTAAATCTCTAGACCTCCATCTGTTTGAGACCAACTCCCATCATGCCTAATCATACATCAGATAGTTGGGCATGATGGGAGCTGTAGTCTTCAGCAGGTTGAGTCTGTAGAAGGGGAATCTGGTATACCCCGAGTACCAACAATGAGAATCATGGATATACTTCGTTTTTATTTTACCTTAGGTGGTTCTTGTGGTATAGTGATTGGCTCGACTGGAGGTGGCGTGGGAGACTTTTCTTCAAGCTCCTCCAAGCTTTTTTCTTCAGTTTCTGGTTTCAGCTCTTCACTCTTTAATTCGGTTTCCGGCTCCTGCTCAGGCTCTGTAATAGACTCTTCCAAAGGCTCTTCTACCCCATTTCTGAAAATGTAATTTTAAAAATACATTTAAATTAGGTATGTGTATAAAAGCATAGTCTGTCTTTTACCTGCCTTATATTAGTCTGTTTACAGAGCCTAAAGTGTCACTGAGTTTCAGACTTTAAAATTGACAAATCAGCTGGTCCAGATACAATTCATCTAAGAATATTCAAAGAGTTTAAGTTTCTCCTTGCAGAATCTATAGCGGAGCCTTTTAACCAGTCTCTATTGGCTGAAGTGTTTTTGGATGGCTGAAGTACCAGTGTACAAAAATACATAGTAGAGAGTACTGACAATTATGGTCCTTTGACACCAGCAATTGAGAAGTCTAATGACATGCAAGATATATGGCTTAAAGCAGAACTACCACCAGACAAAATCTTAAGCTTAATTAAGTCCCCATCTGGCGACTAGCTGCTTAGTAGCGCTAGTCGCCAGAATTATTACCTTATTTAATAGATTTATGCTTTCTTCCATAGCTGACAGTAGCAGGGAGCGCAGACATCCTGCCATAGTGACGTCCGCGCGCCTGTGCTGTCAGTCCCAGCCGGGTCTAGGAGGAGTTGCTATGAGCCGATCGGCTCTAAAAGGGACTGACAGCACAGACGTCACTATGGCAAGATGTCTGCGCTCCCTGCTACTGTCAGCTATGGAAGAAAGCATAAATCTATTAAATAAGGTAATAATTCTGGCGACTAGCTCTACTAAGCAGCTAGTCGCCAGATGGGGACTTAAGCTAAATATGTTGTGCGGTAGTAGTTCCGCTTTAATCAATAAACAAATAAAGATGGGAAAAAAATAAATAAAAAAAAAAAAAAAAAAAACTGTTTTAACCCTTTGAGTGCCAGAGTGGTATAGAAAGTATTACTTTGCAATGCATTCTGTACCACTCTGGCACTCAAAGGGTTAAATTTTCAATTATGTTACTTAAGTGATGGACAAGTGTAGATTAGAAGGCTCAAAAAGGTAGGAGACTGGGTAAATAATTGTAGGACAGGTAACCACGCCAATCAACGGTATTTATATAGAGAAAAGATGGGTTAACAATGCAGTGTCATTGGGGTCAATGGCTAATGGCATGTTTTCATGGATTTTAGCACTTACCAGTTAAATCTTCTCTCTCTTTAGTTCATAGGGAACACAGGTACCATGGGGTTGAGTCCCTCCTCATGGAGGATGGGACACATCTCAAAAGACAGAGGCTTATGGGTTTAGACTCCCGCCTAGAGCTCAACCCTCCCCGCCTACAAATGCCCATAATTCATGTGACTGATGCCACAAAGTAAGAAAATCTCCTACAAGAGAGTCTAAAGTAAGACTACAACACAAAGGTCCCTTTCTCTGGGTGGGAGACCTATTTTTCATACGAATTAAAGAGAAAAGGATTTAACAAGCAAGAACACTAAAATCCTATTTTCTTTTACATCCAATATGGAATACTGGTACCATGGGGATTACCAACGCTTAGATCCCAGAAGTGGTATAAAAACAGACAGACAGAAAGAAAGGACCTCTCGCAGGACTATCTAGTATCTGAATTACCTAAGCAATAAGTGTCAATGGACACTTAACTGACACAGCACACAAGAACAAGAGCCAACAGGGCTAAAAAAAATCCCAAACAACAGTATGGAAGAATAAAGTGTGCAGGCCCCTAAACAGGCAGGAACTTTCGGCTAAAGCAAACCTGAAAACCCATGGATCCACCACGGAGAGGGCCCATGTATCACAAAATGTTGCAGCTGGCTTCCATCTGTCCGATGTGGATCAGGACTGGCCAGAGAGAAAGGACTGTATCTTTTAGATTGAAACCAGCAAATAGTATATCTTGCAAATCTACAAGATATCTCAGACAGATCAGACAGGCTGGAGGGACAAAACGACAGACAGTTTGCCATAAGTGCACATTCACTCAAATTGTGACAAATAACTTGAGGATCCATTATTGTCAGAATTCTTATTTGATCCACATGAACATCTAAGCTTGGATCTTTTGGAAGTGGTGTCCTAGACCTCAGGACCCTCTATTTGGCCTTTTGAGAGAGTAGTTTGGCCTGGAGGGATGGGAATCTGTTGGATTGGCTCCCCCATCGGGTCAGATTGCTTGCCTATGGCGGCCCAAAAAAAGGCAAAGACAATAGGTACTGAGGTGGATGGAACAATGCCTCCTAGAGCAGGCTGGAACTGACAGCGCAGGCGCACAGATGTCACTATGGAAAGATGCCTGCGCTGTTTCCTGCCTGTCAGTCCGGGAACAGAGTACAATTCTCCACCACCAGGTAATATTTCTGGCGACTAGTGCTATTGAGCAGCTAGTTGCCAGATGGGTATTAGTTTCACTTTAAGGATACAGTTATGCACAATATACTTTATTTTTATCTTTCTGATTTTAATATATAACTATATATGTATTTATACCCTTAATTACTCACTAGATAAATACTTATCAAATTCTAAGGGGAGCCCTGAAAGTTACAGACTGTGTTCAGGGGCGGGGGCAAGTGAAAAAGATTGAGAACTCCTGGTCTAAAAGCTCAGTACACCAATAGTGTAAGTGCTACAGAGTGTGCCTCCTGCCATGTGAGATACAAGTCAGAAGATGTGAGCCAAAATATTTTTTTCAGTGCAGATGCCCAGACATGTAGAAGGCCTGTTTAGGAGAAAGGCTGTGTGAGCAATAAAGTCCAGATGGAGTAGTGGATGCGAGAATGATGTAGAAAAGAAGGAAAAAAAAAAAAAAAAAAAAAAAAAAAAGGGAAGAACAAAAAAAGAGAGTAGGGGTTGGACTGGCTTGGCACATAAAAGGAAGCAGGTAACAAGACCTGTTGCCCTTTGTTGCTGAATAACCCAAGATTGGTTTTAGAAGTCCATGGCAGGCTCTGTGTTTAATTGTGTTTCTCTACCTCCTTACTGCAATCAAATATATAGTGGCGTGAGTGAATGAAACAGCACATCCCAATTAATCTACTCTTCACCAACTTTTTTTTTTTTTTTTTTGGGGGGGGGATCATTTGTGCAGCAGCTCGATATACTTACGTCACAGGATGAGGATCGTAGTACACATTGTTTGTGTTCTCTTGCACTGGTTCAGGAGATGGCTGTCTCTCCTCATGCTCCTCTTCTACTTCATCTTCTGATTCTGAAGAAATCATTAATAAAGTCATTTTGTACACTGGGTTACTGGTAAATGCTTTTAGGAAAGGAGTTCTTGATAATAGCAACAACTCAGTCAGGGCTGGATTTCCCATTAGACAAAGTAGGCAATTGCCTTGGGTACCAAACTACACAAGCTGCAGGCATAGTCAGTGCCATCTCAACTCCCATGAAAGAGACACCTGCTCCTGGTTATGGGTTTTTTTTTTTTATTATTATTATTTTTTTTTAATCAGTGTGTATGTGATTATAATATACAGTTTATATACAAATAAAAGGTAGCTGATCAGTTTACAAGACCTTGTAATGGCAAATATATTTAAAGTGGTTGTCATCCTAAGACAAGTTTTTGTTTTACAGAAAATTAAAATCTGCCTATGTTATAGCTAGTGAATAGTACACAGTGTTGCACTTCGGGGGTCCAGCTGGACCACTGTATCGGTGGCCCCCTGCCCACGCCTGAGAAAAGTGACGCCCCTGATTCTCTGACTGCTGCCCCAGGATGGTGCAAACAGTATAAGGCACAAAATTTTACACATACTTATATATCTACTAGTGTAAAAAGCCTGTGTACACGGGCCAAGGTCCAGATGATGTTAACCCTTTATGTGCCAGATGGGGTATATGCAACACATCGCTACTTTAGATTGTAAGCTTTCGGGCAGGGACCTCCCACCCAATATTTCACTCTACAAAGCACCTGTAACCCTGTATTGTTTAAACCCTTAAACTGTAAAGCTCTGCATACACTTGTAGCGCTATATAAACATTCATTCATTTGCAATGAGTTGCATACCCCTCTGGCACTCATAGGGTAAGGAGGCCAGTACTGCTCTGCGTCCTGCCACCGACGCAGTCATGCACTGTAGAGACTGCCCGAGCGTACAGAATGCTCCAAGCGTTCTATGCGTTCGGGCAATCTCTACTGAGTATGACTGCGTCTGACAAACATCCTAGCAAATTGTTATACAGGATATCTCTATAGCTGCAGCAGGACACACTCAACACTATAGGCAAATGCCTGGGTGCACAATCAAAGTAATTCAACAATATATGGATAAATCAGCACTCTCTGGTCTTTTATAGGATGCAACAAGATTTAACTTTATTCAGGTCAAAGTTTCAATCCTCACATGGACCTTCATCAGTGACAAAGGTTTATGTGAGGATCGAAACGTTGACCTAAATAAAGTTGAATATATACACACTATATATATCAGAGGTTCTCAACCCGTGCCCTCAGTGGCCACTAACAGGCCAGGACTTAGGAATTTCACTGCTAGAACACAAGTATGTTGATCAGAGGCTCAGTCATATTGATTAACTCACCTGTGCTCTTAAAGGGATAGTAATACTTAAAATGTAAAAAAATATATGTTATAGGGTTTATCCCCCTGAGTAAAACAATAGTACTCCCACTGCTGAAAGGTGTTTCATTCAAAGTTATTAATTTTCAAAGTTGAATTTTTTAGGTGCAATATAACAGTGGCGCTGTTGCTACACGATCCTATGGACAGCTCTGGTCCCGGGACCACAGCTGTCCATAGGATTGTACAATGGCACTGTTGCTACACGATCCTATGGACAGCTCTGGTCCCGGGACCAGAGCTGTCCATAGGATCATGTAGCAACAGCGCCACTGTACAATTTCAGGCCACTGTGATACTGCACCTAAAAAAATTCAACTTTGAAAATTAACAAGTTTTGAATTAAACACCTTTCAGCAGTGGGAGTACAAATGAAGAACTTTGACATAACCATTAAGATTTTTGTGCTGCTTTATACCAGATTAATTGCACATTATGCTAACTAGCTATGCTTGTGGATAAACTCACTATGCTATTGTGTGCCAGATTCATTCATAACTGTGTTGTAATATTGGCTTAACACAAGTCAAATAGAAGTGCCACTGTACCAACAATAAATAAAAGTTAATTTCTACAAAACACAAACGTACAGGCAGATTTTGATTCTCTTTATTTTAAACTTATCTTAACACCTTAAGGACCAGAGGGGAGTGCAATGCATTACACACCCCTCTGGTCCTTAAGGGGACAAGTCTGCTTTGAGCTTTTGTATACTAAAAGCAAAGGGAAAAAAAAAAACAAAACAAAACAAAAAAAACCCCCCACAAACAAACATAGAATGGACTTTGGCTGTCTCATATGAATGACATGTCAGACCTAGAGGTGCCAGAGATGTAAATAATGCCCTTGGATCACAGTACTCTTCCACACCACTAAAAGGCAAGGAAGAAAATACATTATAAGGCTTAATGTATTAACGGGACAGTCATCTTCCAGAAGGATTTTACATTTTATTCACTTGCAGAGCTTGTAAAGTCAAATTGCCTATACTTTATATCCGCATCTAACAAGGAGCTAGCTACATTTCTGTTTGCAAGAGCTTGCCAGTCAGGGACTATGACAGCAGAGATATTTATACTGTACTGCAAGTCTCCCCATAGCACTGATTGATCTGAGCGTTGTAGAGGCATGCATTTCTACATTATTTCACTGTCATTTTTACATAGCATCTTGATTACACTGTTGCACTCTCTTTGAAAGACAACACAGAAAGCTCTGTTAACCTTTTGAGTGCCAGAGGGATATCAAACGTATTGCACAACTATACATTGGATACCCTCTGGGACTCAAGAGGCTTAAACCATTCAGGACTGGCATAAAAGTAAAAGGCAATTTGACTTCACATATTCTGTACATGCAGAATGTGCAGTCAAAAAGTAAACTGCAATACAAGAAAACAAAAATCCCATATGTTGCAGATAGGTTGACACAGAATTGCTGTACTTTTTTCACATAAGGCCCATTTTATCTACTTTTACAGCTCTTTGCAATACGTGAAACACTTAAAACTGTTGGTTAATGCAAACTTTCACCTGAGTAAAATAGCGCCGCAAATGATAATTACATTAGCGATATCCACAGACATACTTGAAAATAAAACTAATTGCTGCATTAACGAGAAAGAAAAAAAACAACAAAAAAAAACTCTAACCTTTTATGCAGACTGCACCAGCTGGGATCTTGCAGTAGACGCGTTATGCACCTGGGGATGGACAGTGCAGACAGATGCCATCTCTGCAAAATGTCTGCGCTGTTCCCCGCTGCCTCCTTGCTTAAAAGATTCTTTTTTCGTTAATGCAGAAAATAGCTTTATTTTCAAGTATATGCCTGTGGATATTGCTAATGTAATTATAATTTTCAGAGCCATGTTTTGTGAAAGTTCCGCTTTAAAAATGCGGATATTATTGGCAACCTGCACCTATGTTTTGTTTATTTAAATGCCCAAGTCAGTTTTCTTACCTTCATCCATCTCTGCTTCAGAATCACCAAAGACCTCATCCTCATATCGGAAGATGTCGTTATGAACATAAAACTTGTTTGGAACAGAGCCCTACAAAATAAAGAATGGGACACAATGTATTAGGGTGGACAATTTGAGGATACATAGCTGTTGAGGACTACAACTCCCATAATCCATGGCACAACCATAAATCCAGGATCAGAAGCATGGTGCCTAGGGATAACTGACACTGCTCTCTCATTATCTCCTCATTAATGTCATGGCCAAATCCTGCGGCTTTCTCTTGCATAACAGCAAAAATTTCATCCCTTCCTGTGTTCCTTCTCAATTCCAAATAAAATTCTAACACATGCATTTATCCTATCCCACATGGACTACTATAACCTTGTTCTCTCTGGTCTTCCTGCTAACCTGCTCTATACACAGCAATATATACAGAATGAATCACAAGTTACCTTACAGTTTACAGGTTTGCCCCTCTCCTCCAATCAATCCAATGGCTATCTATAAATCTGCAGATATATTTTAAAATACTGTTTCCTCTGTATCTGATCCACGGCATATACAGTGGGTAGTTGGCTCCTCCCTCCAGCTGGTAGGACCAATAAAATCTTTAAAAGGTCATCTACTTCCTCCCTTGGTTAGTTAAAATTGGTCCTACCTAGCTGGAGGACGGAGAAGGGCTTCTCCTACTGAATATATAACTTTTTTTATTTTGGGTATCCACGTGGCTTGCCTTACCACGGTCACATTGTTGTATTCGGTCAGCCAGCCGCTTCCAAGCCGCTATCTGACATTCTTGTGCCCCCTGAAATCCTGGCCAATAGCTTCAGCGTGGTGCACAGAGATTTCAATCCCTCCCGGCTGTAAGCGTGATCACGCCACACAAAGTGCTCTATAGCGGTGAACCGCAAATGGATGTTATGCGTTCCATTGCTGAAACACATGCCGGATTACAGCAAGGCAAGTACCCTAGCGCATAAAAACCAGCCGAGGAAGGTGTTACTTGATGTGGGGGGTAAGCTTATTATTGCTCATTGCTTATTATAATTTATGGCAATATTTATGTTCTGTATAAGCAGTACCTCTAGCTTTTGAACTGAAGTATTACTATATTGATCTTATTACTATGTCCGCCTCTAAAGAACAAAAAACTGATAAGCCTAAACCTGAAACTTCTAAAGATTATAAAACAGGCTGCAAAACTAAATCCTGTATGGGCTGTGAACGAGTGTTGTCAGCCTCTCAACCAGAAAAGCTGTGAGAGACGTTTTCAAAAAGCTGCAGGTTCTGAGGTCCCTGCTCAATTTCAGAGTTTTTTTAAGCTAGCTGAAAAGCTCAATGCAAGAAACTCTCTCATCCATGCAGGAGACAGCAAGAGACCCAGACAATACAATCCGGACGAAGGACCATCCAGAACCAGAGAGGAAGAGGAAGATAGCTACACAGAGCTGGAGTCAGGTAACTCGTCAGCAGAAGAAGAAATTACAGAAGATTGTAATTTCCCCTTAGATAAAGTGGATGGCTTGATAAAGGCTATAAGGAAGCCTATAGGACTCTCAGAAATCCAAAGGGAGCTAGATGTAATGGACGCAGCATCTCTGGGTTACAAAAAAAATCTAACCCAGAAATACACAGTCATAGTTCTATTCAAGATATGATGATTCGCTCAGACTGGAAGCAAGGTGAGAAACGATACTAAGTGTCCAAACGTTTCCAGAAAATGTATCTGTTTGACGACGCAGAAACAGCTCCATGGCATACTCCTCCCAAAGTTGCTGCTGCCATAGCACAAACAGCTAGACGAACCACTATCCCTCTAGAAGACATTACAGTTCTTAAGGACCCTATGGATAAAAGAGAGCAGATCGTGCTATGAAAAAGCAGTTCTCCACCATAGGGAGAAGCTTAGAGACAGCTACAGCAATGGCTTCGATCTTCTGCACTTTAAGAATTTGGATTACTGACATGGAACATAAAGTGGAGTCTTCTGTGTCAAGAAGCTGTATCCTGAAGGATTTGGCCCTTATCAAAGAGGCAATCAATTACTTGTGCAACGCATCGCTGGATAATATCAGTCTCTTAGCTAAAGCCTCATCTTTATCTGTTACAGTACGACGGGCCCTATGGATCAGATCATGGGAGGCAGATCCATCATCAAAAATTAGATTGGTTTCATTACCTTTCGCAGGATCAAAACTATTTGGAGATTCCCTGGAACAGATTCTACAGAAGTCATCAGAAGGAAAGAATCTATTTCTTCCCCAAGAAAAGAGATCTAGGCGATCACCAGCAGTCAGTTCTTTCGAGAAGCCAAGCGTTAACTTGACAGATGAGCAGATTACAGAAAGAGGTGCTCAGGCCCAAAGACCAGGGAATCGCAAAGATTTCCAGAGGAAGGGCCAGTACCAGCAATGAAGCCAGCATACCCCCCTCTCCTCCAGTAGGGGGCAGATGGGAGGAGTTCCAGGAAGTTTGGAAGCAGATTTATCACAACAGATGGGCCCTGGAAATTGTGCAAAGGGGATATGCCCTAGAATTTCATACTGCCCCCAAACTCCCACATTTCAAGTCATCCAAAATCGGTCAGGAAACCAGGAGTCATCAGGTGAGAAATGCAATATCTCAGTTGCTCCACAGAGTGAAAGAAGAAGTTCCCAGCCCTTAGAGATACAAGGGCTTTTATTCAACGCTCTTGTTACCAAGCCTACAGGGGAACTACGGCTTATTCTAGACCTAAAGGAATTAAACTCCCTATTGACAGTACAACACTTCCGAATGGAAACACAGAGTCCACTCTGAAGGCTCTGCAACCACAGGCATACCTAACCAGGTTGGATGTACAGGATGCTTATTATCACCTCCTGATTAGACAGTCTCATCGGAAATATCTCCGATTTCATATATTCGGACAGCACTCCCAGCTCAGAGTCCTACCGTTTGGCCTGGTGACAGCACCACATGTCTTCAAAGTGATGGCATTAGCAATAGCAGAAATACGACTAAATTATCATATCAAGATTGTTCCATATCTGGACGACATCCTCATTGTGGAATCATCCAGGCAGCTCAGAAAAAAAAGCACAAATCTATGTCAAATGCTCCTATCCAACTTGGGATGGATTCTCAATTTACAAAAGAGCTAATTGATTCCCAGCCAAAGGTTAACATTCCTGGGCATAGAATTCAATACCAACAAAGGACAAGCGACTATCACATGAAAGGCAGAACTGCATACACCAGGTGACTCAGCTTCTTCACAAGACATCTCACAGTTTGCATCAGTTTCAGAAACTCCTGGGCCATCTTACGTCAACCTACCAGATTCTACCATGGGCAAAAGCTCATTCCAGACTCAAACAGGACAATTACCCGGCCTTTTACCGAAATAATCCATTCAGTCTCTCCCACAGGATTCTGGTACTCAGGTCAACCAGAACAGGGTTATCCTGGTGGACAAAGCCTCAGAATCAGGGAAAAGGAAGACTCCTTGTGGAACCAGACCCGGTGATTATACACACAGACGCAAGCAGCACTGGTTGGGGAGGCATCTGCAATCAGAATATCATACAGGGCTACTGGACGAGCCAGGAGCTCAGATTACACACATCAATGTTCGTGAACTCCTGGCAGTCTGGAAAACCCTCAAGCACTTCAGTCTAAGCCTTCAGGGGAAAGCAGTCAGGATCATGTCAGAAAACATATCCGCAGTCCAATATCTACAACATCAGAGAGGAACAAAGTCCTCAATTAAACAGACTGGCAGTACAGATAATGTTCTGGGCCGAACACAACCTGCAGAGTCTCACGGCAACATTCCTATCAGGATGGTTAAATACTCATGCAGACTGAGTCGAAAGCAAATAGATCCAGGAGAGTGGAGTCTTAATCCACATCACAAAAAGTTTGGGGAACCATCAATAGACCTGATGGCCATGGCCTGCAATAGGCAGTGTTAGACTTGCCTGTCCAGATGGAAGGAACCGCAGGCCCTCACCCAGGATGCTCTACAGGTGCCGTGGACTTTTCCACTGGCATACGTCTTCCCTCCACTATCACTGATGATGGCGGTACTAGGAAAGGTCACTCAGTATCCCTCTTTTCCCTACACCTTCCTACATTTTCACTCTGATCTCCTGCTATATCCCATAATGCCATTTACAATCAGCCAATGACATTCTTCTCTCAGCTCTTGTGTGTCTACAGTTCTCATATCAAATCCTTTTTCCCTTATTGCTTATCTTTGGGATGCTCTAGCTCTCAGACTGCACTTCTCCAGTCTTCATGTCTTGCTTAAAATGGCACCTCAAGGAAGCTTTGACAAGCTAGAAGGCATGGACCATGTAATCCAAAGCTCTTAAAAGTGACAGTAACATTAATATGAAAAAAAGTTACATATTGTAACCTTTATCTTCCCCAGTAAAACAAAAAGGTACTCCCTCTGCTGTGAAGGGTTTTATTCAAAAGTTGTTGTAGCTCAAAACTTTTTTTTTTTTTTTTTTAGGTACAATATATCTCAATGGCCTAAAATGTTATAGTGGAGCTGTTGCTACATCACCTTCTGGAAACTTCTGATACATTCACCATAAAACAGATGGCATAGCAACACTAACATTTCAGGCCACAGATATTGCACCCAAAAACTCACGTTTAAGCTTCAATAACTTTTGAATAAAACAGCTTTCAGAAGTGTGGGTACCCTTGTTGTACTCAGGAGGATAAACGTTACAATTTAAATTTTTGTATGTATATTAAATGTTACTAATCTCCTTAAAATGTACATATTGTATTCTATTTAGGTTTCCAATTCCTCCACCAGAACTGGAACACTGCATTCCACACGTAACCCTTATGTACTGTGCACGTTTTATTTTCCACTTTAACTGTTAGCTTTCGAGCAGGGAGCCCATTTCATGTTTCACTTTGCTAAACACTTTTCAGACCTACAATTAATGGCTGATGACCAATTATCAAGTTAACGGGCAAAAAAGTAGGGTTTATTAAAAGTGGATGCTCCAACACTAGAGAAGACAAAAATGCAATGAACCAGTGCCCTCAATTTTTCATGCTGGGGGTGGGGGGAGAAGAAGAGTTAAATTCTGACATCTCACTTGGCTTTTATATGCAGAGTAGGGTTCCTCCATGACTAAGGAAGTCTTATTTGGTACCAAAAACTGACAGTTTGAAGTTGTGTTCGGATGCAAATTCTTGCATATTCCCATTTTCTACCGATGGTATGAAAAAAAGCTTGCTATGGTGCCCATTTGGCTGGTTTGAGCATTGTATTATTGAAGTAATCTGACTCAGTTTTGTAATCTGGAATACACAATTAATTATAGTACTACAAATTCCCAAGCTCATTGGTGATGTATATATTATAAATTAAACAAACAAAAAAAAAAAAATAAATTGAATGGTCATCCGTGGAACAAACATCCAAATCCAAGTATATACTTCTTTCAACCATAGACTTTTAAATGAATAGTGCAGGACCTTCACCCAAGACAACTCTGCTTTATTGTTGTAAATACATAACCACTTAACACAAACTTTATCTCTTCATTTTTCTTATTTTCTATGCAGAAAAGAGGAAAACTGGGGTACAGTATCCTGTCTCTCTCCAAGATGGTAGGGGACTTGCCTTTAAAGGCTCTCAGAGGCAGCTACTCCCCTCCCTGCTTTCCTTCAACCCCACCAGGCTTGCTCAGTTTTAAAAAGGGACCTAATGGAGGTAGCATGGGCAAAGATTCTCTTTTAGTTAGCCATATTTTTTGCCGGCACAGAGCTGTTTAATGCCACATTAGGTGGCCTCCCATCTCTGGTCACCACTGTTTGTTTGAACCACAGAGCAGATTAAGGGACCAGAGTCTGTTTAAGGATGGCCTGAATTATCAGCATTCTCCTCAGTTTCTGCTTAGCTGGACTGAGCAGAACCTGATGTAGCATATAGGAACATTTAGACTGCCAAGAACAATACCTTCTTCCATTCAGAGTGCTAAGGCCTTGTGAGTATGCCTCTGTCTGTTGGTCTGGAAGCCACATTGCCATTGTCTGTGCTGTTTTGGCTAGACAGGTACTCTACATATTTATTCAGGTTATATACTTTTATACACTTGACTGTACTTATTTTCTGTCCCTATTTACAGAGATGGACACAAACATTTTAACAGTTTCAGTACTGTACTTTTATTTCAACTCACAAAATTCACAAGGGTTACATAACCTTTACAGTTAATACAGACGCCTTCGATATACACACAATGGTAAAACATGAGGGAAAACTAAAAGGCAATCCAGGCATAAATCGCAGGTGCCAGAAGAGAGACATAAGAATAGGAAAATGGCACTCAAAAGGTTAAAGCAAGAAGTTTCAGTCTTTACACTTCCATTGCATAACATGCAGTGCTTCCTAGAAGCTCAGTGAGGTATATACTTAAGAAACATTCACAGACAAAGGTCCTAAAATACACCTGTGAACCAGACAATCCATGACCAAGGAAGCCATTGAATGGGAGTCTACCTAATGGGGGATTATAAAGGCCCAGATCACCAAGAATAAAAGAATAGTCTAAGAAGAGTTCCCAAAAATGTTTTCTTGAGGCAGGCCACTTGAAACTGTAAGCAGGAGTCTTAAAGCTGGATGTAAGATGGGAGTCTTGACGTTAGTGGCCTTACATTTTTTTTTTTTTTTTTTTTTTTTTTTTTTTAAGTGCTCTGTCTTCCAGGAGGAAGGAACTTTCCAGTGTTCCACACTGGATAACAGAGAAAATAGCTTTGTCTTTGCTCTATTAAAGTCCAGATTTCAGCTTTTCCTGTCCATTTCCAGAGGTGTATTGCCTCATCAGATGTGCAGACTTTCATACAAGGAGTAGCTCATGCCTACCCAATCTTTCAGAATCCAACACCACCATGGGATTTGAACCTAGTTCTGGGAGTATTTCAGATGGTTCCTTTTGAGCCAGTTTTCAGTTTCTCAGCATTTCTTGATGTTTAATACGGCCTTTCTGCTGGTGTTCGGCAAGCGGCTGAACTTCAGGCTTGGTCTTAAAAACCTCCCTTTCTGGCTTTTCATTCTGACAGGGTGATTTTGCAGACTCATAGCATCTCTAAGTTTGTTTCTGCAGTTTGAATCAACCAGGAAAATAGTTTTCTCTGTACAGTTTCACCTAATAGATGGGAGCTTCATCTTTTGGGTGTGGGTAAGAGCTTGAAGTACTATGGTCAGCACATGAAGCCTGTTTTGGGAAGCTTATTCATCATTTGATATCCCTGATGGCCCTTTAGAGTCTAAGGTGACATGTGCCTCGTTAATGGTTACCTTAAAGGGACACTAATGTCTGAAAAAAAAATGTATGGCTTTGTAAGGCTGAAACTAATAAACCAAGTGCAACAAACCCTCTCTCTCAAACTATGTTCTGAGATATAAGGATTCAAATTTTCCCCCTACTGCCCCTTCTCCTGATGTCAGCGTCTAGCGACCAGCTGGCGGCTCTGCAGCAGAGACGGAATCGCGTTACTTAAAAAGAATTCATTCATTGGAAAGGTCTACAAAGTGTGTTTGCAAACCAGGCACACTTTTTAGACCTTGCCAATAAATGAATTCTTCAGCAATAACGTGATCCTCGAGTCAAAACTCGATTCTCCTGCTGTCAGCTTTACAGCTGACATCAGAAGGGGGAAGGACTTTGAATGCCTCTCTCTCTCAAATCATAGTGGTTTGAGAGATAAGGTTTGTTGCACTTTGTTTATTAGTTTCAGCTCTACAAAACTGATTTTTTTGGGGGGACACTACTGACCCTTTAATACAAGTCGCCGCTATGTTCTCAAGAAGCAGCCTGTGCAATTTTCAGGCTATGACACATTCAACCAGACCAGTGGGAGCCTCTTTGGTCTACAAGACCTAGGCCTCTGCTGAACAGCTGTGTAAGATTGCAAAGTGGCCACACCTTAATACCTTTGTCAAAGTGTGCTGGCTTCAGCTGAAGCAAGTTTGGGATGGAAAGTCCCAAGGCATAGATGCCTGCATAGGCTTCCTTCTTGCTTTTATTTTTGGCAGTAACCCATTTGCTTCCTGCCTTAGTTTGCTGCGTTGATGTCCGTTGACACCCGAGGTTCATGTTATTCCAGTCTGTTAGAAAAGGTCCGAGTCTTGAGGGGTCTTCCCTCTTTCACTCCCTGGAATCTTGGTGGATGCTTTGGCATCTCTATTGTTTCTGTGTTTCATTTAAAGTATGTCAGACCAAAGGGGATTGTTTTGTGTACTTACCAATAAATCCTTTCTGCTTAGCCCATGTGGCACACAGAACTTCACTCTTGGAAATAAAACAGCTGTTAGCGTTGCAGGTGTGATTGGGGTCCTTTGGTTCTCTAGTTCATGGTATTTCCTTTCTTGCTTCACTTTTGTTTTTTCTTAAATCTTTATGTTGAAAATAAGCATTCCTGGTGGGGAGTCTTGGCCTCTGAAAGTCTTTTAAGGCAAGTGCCGTTCCCCCCTGGCCAGAGGATGCTTTATCACATGGTTCTTGTGTACCACATAGACCAAGAGAAAAGGACTGATCAATAAGTACATAAAAATCCCTATATGTTATACTGTACATACACTAGCATCCAAGTTTTACAGGTTCCATTTAACTCTATGAATTCCAGAAAAGCATCAACTCTATGCAACAAATTTGACACATCTGAAACTAAAAGTTTTATTTTTTTCTTTAGTGCAGCTATTTAGCACCATAACGGATCTGCTTTTGGATTTGTGCATATGACCCACAGGTCTTATTACGGTGAAAGATGGGTGAAGTAGACAGAGGGACGGGGATTGAGACAGACATGACAGAATATGGTGCAGAAAGTTGGGAAAAAAGTCAGCAAGGAGAGATGTTTCTCTTTATTACTCACCCTCTGTGCTGTAGCCACTGACACTGGCTTCTGAAGGAAGCCATTAACCCTTTGATTAGGAAACGGATGGTCAAGGCACTGATCCTCAAGGTGTTACCACACAGTCACTGAAAGGGTTAGGTGCATGAGCACCATCATCGGGTATGAAAGGAAGAACCATCAGTGTTGCCGTTTATCACAGTGTGTTACAGAGAAGGGAATTATTTATGGTCAGAGTGATAAGACGAACACCACATGCAGCGTAAGAAAAGGCAAACAGAAAAGATGCAGAGTCGAGCTAGCTTAATTTAAGGTATTAAAGACCCCTCTGCACCCCTCTGGTTCTTAAAGTATTAAGCAAAATCACATAAGAGGACACATCCTTAAGTCTCCTTCATAATCTACTCCCATCTCCTTCTGCGCTACAGGTGGCAAGTTTATTTGATAGTTGAAGTTTTGCTTCAAACGGAGTCAGAATGGGGGGGGGGGGCGCAGTGTAAGGTAGTTGGGAGGAAAATATAAGAGGGTGGGAGAGACGTAGAGACAAATGGCAAAGCAGTGAAAGGGAGAGAGATGAGGGAAAGCAGTGAAAGGCAGGGAGTGGGCAGGCAATCTGGTAAAAGGGAAGGAGAAAATAAGGCGGTAAAGTGGTGGGTGAGTGGGGAAATGGGAAGGCAGTGGCCAAAAAAGGGTGGATAGTGGAAATTAAGAAGTCTACAATGATTTTGACTCGTCCCTCCTTTCAAAATCACCACACACACACACACACACACACACACACACACACACACACACACACACACACACACACACCTCTCTGCAGTCTGGGCTAAGTACACCCTACTCCTGTCCCAGCTTGTGACTGCCATTGATTCAAAGATAAGTAACTTCTATACTCTCCGGCCAGTGCAATGCTCTTCAGTAATTTGTAAGTCACTGCAAGAGTAAAGCCTTAGAGAGGTCAAAAACATGGGGCATGTAGAACCTTGAACCTGCAGGCCCATGAAGTATTGAGAGCCCTGATGAAGGAGAGTAATGGTAAGAGACTTTCTTTATTTCCTTGCATAATGAAATAATACATTCATCTAGCAACAGAGTTCTTAGATGCAACCAGACCCTTTCTACGATCATCATTAGGGTTGCACCGATACGGATACTGGTATCGGTGCTGATACCAGCATTTGCAGCTGCTCACAATGCTCCCCAGTCGCCTCTCTCCCTCCTGCAGCGTTGGAGTGTTGCCACGGGTTACCATGGCAATGCTCCGACACGGACCTCGAGAGAGAACAGCGAGCACCCGGCAGAGGAGGGTAAGGCAGGAAAAGGGGGATCAACAGAGGAAGATGGGGCATGAAGAGTGGGTGGTGAAAGAGGCAGAGAGGGGGCCAAGAGGGAGGGGAAAGAAAAAAAAAAAAAAAAAAAAAAAAAAAAAAAAGGCAAAAGGAGGAAGGATCAGGAGACAAAAGGAGGGGGCCAAGAAGAGGCAAAAGGAGGGAGGATCAGGAGGGAGAGAGAGGCAAAAGGGTGGCATCAAGAGTCAAGGAAGGGGACAAAGGGGGATCAAAAGGGAGAGAAAAAGCCAAGGCAAAAGGAGGGAGCTCAAGAGGGGGAGAATGAAGTAAAAGGTGGGAATCAAGAGGGGGAGAAAGAGGCAAAAGGGGAGAATCAAGAGGTGGTGTGTGTGTGTGTAGAAAACTAGCAAATAACCGCAAAAAAAAAAAAAAAAAAAAAAAAAAAAAAAAAAAAAAAAAAAAAAAAAAAAAAAAAAAAAGTATCGGTAATTGGTATCGGTGAGTACTTGAAAAAAGTATCGGTACTCTGTCTTAAAAAATTGGTATCTGTGCATCTCTAATCATCATGAATAATCACATTCTGATCTACAAAAGGATTGCAGTTTCTCAATTCTTTGAGAGCCTAAACCACTTTCACTGTGTTCAAGAATTTCCCCTTGTACCTCAGAACAACAATCTAAATGGATAGGACAACATCAGAAAGCCTTTGCAGGGAATTCTGGTTGTGCTCTGAATTGTTTTTTGCTCATGAAAAATTAGAAAAGGCACCATGTGACAAGGCATTCATTTACTCTGCCCTCCATCTCTGGGACTAGCATAACTGGCTACCAGATACAAAGACTAAACAGCAGCTTATGAACTGTAATGAGCTGAACACTGGTTTCATACATGCCGACACTGGACACTACAAGCAGTAACTTTCTCTTGCATTCGAGACAGCAACATATTTACAGGTATACCATTTTAATGCATATGATTACTTATTTGCACTTTCCTGTCTTGTTCTACAGATATTACTCTTGCTTGCATTTATTTATAGAGACATAGGTATGTGGACTGATGCAGGAAACAAGTTTTACTTTACTCTGCCATATTTTACTATAAATATATTTTATTAAAGGAGGATTAGGTGAATCTGATATAAAATGACTATTGGTGCTACTGCTTGTCTTGTGTTTTTAACTCCTGTTTTTTTTGCTAAATAAACGTACATATTGATTGGCCTACCTTATGGATTTCCTATATTTAATTTATGCATTCAATACAATTTGGAGGTTTTTCTGGAGGGTATTATAGCAGATTTTCCCATTCGGAATTATAACCTTTTACTGGTGTTTGGCACTTTTATTCTCACAGCACTTTTGTACCTACATAATCTACCCCATAACAAGATGCTCACCTATGACACAAGAAATTAGCATTTTTTCCCCAAGTTTTAGAGACACAATTAAGAAAAATAATAATGTTATGTAAGGAGATGTCTGTGGTCAACGGCTCAATAGAAGGGTGAACTCACAGCTACTGTTTGTCACCAACAGCAGCAGCCAGGCTGTTCACCTTGCTCACTACTTGGGGGCTGGTGCCCCATACGTAGAAATTTCAGTACATTTCTGATAACCCAATCTCTCTTTTTACAAAGGTGTATAGAACAAGCTCCTACTGGAGAAAGGGAGTACCTGACTGTAAGCAAGCAGACCAACATTGACAATATGAAGGTAGATGTATCACATGAAGCATAAGACACACGATCCATAGACCAGAAGCACTAGTGAGAAGGTTTGTCTGCTCCAATGTTTAACAAAACCTATTGAAAAATAATGCCTTTGATTTTGGGCTAAGAAAGCATGGACATTCACCACAACTTACTTCTGGGGCAAGAACAAAGGTCTGCATGAACTTCCTCATTGGCTGTCCATTATTAGATAGTTCTCCCATGACTTGCACAACAACCCCATCACTCAAAGTTGCATGGGCATCCACATGTCGAATTTTAGTGCGACATTCACTGAACTGGAGGGACATCACCTTTTTGTGAATTTCCTGGAAAAAAAAAAAAATTCACATAAAACTACATTAAATATTTGCATGTCACTGGGGTACGCAGCACATTGCAAAACAAATGTGTGTGTTCACTCAAGAATTAAAGGTAAAACTAAGTGCGCATTTACCACTTTGCTTCTTCCATATTCCTTTAGCAGACAGTCATCGTAACATCTGAAATGTCTATGAAATTCTCCCAGACATTCTCATAGGGGAAATTGAAATGTTGTCCAAAGGGGGTGCAAGACTACATAACAATGCTTAGCCCTTCTTTGGAGAACTCTGTGCCTACAATTTACATCACCACAAACTTAAAGAACATAAAACAGGGCAGAGACTTTCACTGGATCACCAGAGAATTACTTTAAAGTAGTGTTAACTGAATAAGGGTTGATGCCCATAAATCTACTAACCTTGTCCTGTATTGAAAGAATGATCACATTAGAAAGGGAATAATCTCATATTTCCAGTGATATCCAACGCGTGGGTATTCATGCAAGAAAGTGTGTCACTGCGGCATGAAAGACCACACCCACACAGTATCAATGAATAATGTGGAAGTAAATTTAATCATGTTAGGAGGAGGTTGGACATTAAGGGAGCCCATATTTCAGACCTCCACGATCAGATTACCAGGGTAATATCAATAACAGTCTGCACAAAAACAACATATGGAGTATTGTTCACACAAAAGTGACCAAACTAGACATGTTATGGTTAGATAGAAATGTTTCAACTACAATTATTTTGTACATACTGCCTGTCCATATACTGCTTCTTGGGGCTTCCCACTTGCATCCAGTCCTCCATGTACATAAGAAGAATTTCTTCCATAAAACCTAAGAGGACAACAAAGATATTTTAGAATGGTTTGGAGCAAACCAACTGCACTGCAAAGAACAATTACAAATTCAAGAGAATTTCCATCAAATTAGCCTTTTGAATGCCAGCAAGGTATTAAAGGGGAACTACTACCCCGCCTAATCTTTATCTTAATGAAGTCTCCATCTGGCGACTAGCTGCTTAGTAGCGCTACTAAGCAGCTAGTCGCCAGATGGAGACTTCATTAAGATAAAGATTTGGCGGGGTAGTAGTTCCCCTTTAAGTGCATTACTATGCAATGTGTTGGATACTCCTCTGGCACTCCAAGGGTTACTGGAGACTTAAAGGGATAGTAATACCTAAAATGTAAAAAAAAAATATGTTGTAGGGTTTATCCCCCTGAGTAAAACAAGAGTACTCCCACTGCCGAAAGGTGTTTCATTCAAAAGTTATTTTCAAAGTTGAATTTTTTAGGTGCAATATCACAGTGGCCTGAAATTTTACAGTGGCGCTATTGCTACGCCATCCTATGGAGATTTATGGTCCTGAGACCAGAGCTGTCCATAGGCTCGTGTAGCAACAGCGCCACTGTACAATTTCAGGCCACTGATATTGCACCTAAAAAATTCAACTTTGAAAATTAATAACTTTTGAAAGAAACATCTTTCAGCAGTGGGAGTACTCTTGTTTTACTCAGGGGGATAAACCCTACAACATATTTTTTTTACATTTTAGGTATTACTATCCCTTTAAACCCTTGAATGCTAGGGAGATCTCCATAGAAGCCCCATTTAAATTAAAGAAGTTTTATTATTCTATAATTCAGCTGGTTTTTCCCCACAACTGCTCCAAACCTTGGTACATCAACCTCATAACCAGTTATCTGAAGTCATTTGTTTAACACAGATTTGATCATACAAGACAATAGATTTTGAGCCTACTCTTTTCTCTACTTAAATCAACTGCCATTTTTGGGATTTGTATATGGCACCTTCTGTTATAGCTGGTTGGCTTCCGAATTGTCCTACTTCTTATTAGATCAGCCTCTATGTCCCAGGTGCCTGTGGCACTATTAAGCATTAACCCTCTGAGTCAATGATTTGTATACATCACTGGTGCTCAAAAGTATTAAAAGGAACTTGATCTAATATCAGACATGTTCCTTTTAAAAGGATAGTAATACTTCGTTTTATCTTTATTTTATTTTGCAGGCATGAAAAAAACATGAACGATATAAGTCTTCTCTCAAACCTTTATGGCTTATGAGATATTCACAAGCAAAGTTCCCCCTCCCGCCCCTTTTACCTAGTGTAAGCCATCTCTTCTCAGATGTGAATCTGGTTGTAAGACCAGACAGATAACAGAAGGGGACAATCTTTTTACAATGAAAACAATGAAAGCCCTGCCCCCCTTGAATAGTTTTTCAGCTTTTTCACTTATCTTAACTGAAGATTGTCCCTCTCTGCAGTCTACCTGGGCACCTCCCTTCTGATCTGGCTGAACGGGGGGGGGGGGGGGTATTTGTGAATATCTCTTAAACCATAAAGGTTTGAGAGATAAGACTTATATCGTTCATGGGCAAACATGTGGAATATGAAGTTTAATGTGGGGAAGTGTAAAGTCATGCATTTGGGAGGAAACAATCCCAAGGCTACTTATAAACTTAATGGAATAATTTTAGGTGACTCGTTGCTAGAAAAAGACCTGGGTATCCTTGTCAACTACAAACTTGGAAACAGTGACCAGTGTCAAACAGCAGTAGCAAAGGCAAACAAAGTCCTGTCTTGCATAAAAAGAGGTATTGAAGCAAGAGTGGATAACATTATTTTGCCATTATACAAATCATTGGTAAGACCTCACCTTGAGTATGCAGTGCAATTTTGGGCACCGGTTCTGAAAAAGGATATACTAGAACTAGAGAGGGTACAGCGGAGAGCAACAAAATTAATTAAGGGAATGGAGGACTTGACATATGAGGAACGACTAAACAAACTTGGTTTATTTACTCTAGAGAAAAGACGACTAAGAGGAGACCTTATCACATTGTACAAGTATATGAGAGGTCAATACAAGGATCTCTGCGGTGAGCTATTTATTCCAAGGCCTGCTCAGGTGACCAGGGGACACCTCTTGAGATTAGAGGAAAGGAGGTTTAAACTTCAGCAGAGGAAGGGTTTTTTTACGGTAAGGTCTGTCAAATTGTGGAATTCATTGCCCAGGGAGGTAGTTATGGCAGATACAATGGACACATTTAAGAGAAGATTAGATACATTTCTTTCAAAAGGGAACATACAGAGTTATACTGTTTATCAGTAGGCAGATCAGGAAGGTCTGATAAAGACTAATTTAATTGGTAGCAGGAAAGCTATAAAATTCTTAGTTACTGAGGTATGAAGCGAAGGTTGAACTTGATGGACTTGTGTCTTTTTTCAACCTAATTTACTATGTTACTATGTTTTTTTTTTTTAATGCCTACAAAATAAAATAAAGATAAAACGAAGTATTACTATCCCTTTAAACATTGTCAGAGGGATTATTCAATGCATTGTGAAACAATACATTGAATACCCCTCTGGCACTCAAAAGGAACAGGTCTGATATGGAATACACATTGATTTCCACATGAACAACTTATTCTGTACTGTAACATAGGACACATCTTGAACTTTTTAGAGAAAAGGAAATTCTATACCGGTGCAAAAAATCTGGAGCTTTATTTAGAAGAGTGTAGTACTGTCTCACGAACTCCCGCCCTACAAGCAGGGGACTTGGCTTCTCCATCACCATTTCTTTGGTACTGGAAGGGATAGGCTGTAACAAAAACAAAATACAATGGGATAACAGTATTTATGTTCCAAAATATTTGTATTACTATAATTATATCTATATATAATAAAATTAAAAAAAAAAAAAAGCCACGGTAATCTGGTAATGAACATAAACAGAGCACGGTGTCAGAAGGCAAACTGAAGCAATTGTGTTACTAACCAACTGTACCACAGGGGATATATAAAAATGGTTGCAGATTTAAATGTGGCTTTTAACTCCATTCCAGATTGGTGCGCGCATACCCCACTGGCACTCAGAGTGTTAACTTCTTGAATGCTAGGTGGTCTACAATGCACTGCAAAGCAACATGTGTATAAAATATCTAGCATTCAAGGCATATAATATAATGTATATTATATATTATATTATATTATATACACACACACACACACACACACACACACACACACACACACACACACTGCAAAATCTTAGGCAGGTGTGAGAAAAAGCTGTAATGGAAGGACACTTTCAAAAAATAGACATGTTAATAGTTTATATTTAAGAATTAAAATGCATTGTGAACGAACAAAAGAAAAATCTAAAAAATATTTGGTGTGACCACCCTTTGCCTTCTAAACAACGCAAATTCTTATAGGTACACTTGCACAGAGTCATGTATTTTGTCATATAGTCAGGTATACGATTAAACAATTATACCAGACAGGTGCTAATGATCATCAATTTAATACGTGGGTTAAAACAATTGTTAACTGCAACAGCTGTGTAGGAGGAATAAAACTGGGTGAGGAACAGCCAAACTCCGCTAACAAGGTAAGGTTGCTGAAGATCGTTTAATGTAAAAAAAAAAAAATAAAACAAATAATAAAACACACACCATGGCAAAACTGAGCACATCAATGATATATAAGGTAGATATACTGCATCAGCAAGGTCTCTCCCTTTCCAGATGTGCTGTCCAAGCGGTTTTGAAAAGGCACAAAGAAACATGCAACGTTGAGGACCTTAAATCCAGCAGTCATCAGCAGATGAAAGACATCAGCCTTACTTCCCTTTGCAAACAGATGTCCGGCAGTGCAATCAGATCAGACCAGACTTCTCAGGACACCAATCTGTCCTGAGAAGTCTGGTCAGAAGTGTTCTTCATGGAAGACTTGCAGTCAAAAAGCTATACCTTCGATGTGGAAATAAGGCCAAGTGACTCAACAATGCGCACGCACACACACACAGGAACTGGGGTGTAGAAAAATGGCAGCAGGTGCTCTGGACTGATGAGTCAAAATTTGAAATATTTGGCTGTAGCAGAAGGCAGTTTGTTCACTGGAGAGTGGTTAACAAATGAGTGTCTGCAGGCAACAGTGAAGCATGGTAGACGTTCCATGCAAGTCTGGGCTACATTTCTGCAAGTGGAGTTGGGGATTTGGTCAGAATTAATGGTCACCTCAGTGCTGAGATGTAAAGGCAGATACTGATCCATCATGCATTACCATCAGGGAGGCATCCGACTGGCCCAAAATTTATTCTGTAGCATGTCAATGACATCAAACAGACAATCCAAGTCAAAGGAACTATCTTCAGCATAAAGAACAAGTAGTCTTGGCAGTGATTGTATGGCCCCCAAAGAGCTCTGATCTCATCATGGAGTCTGTCTGGGATTAAATGAAGAGAAAGAAGCAACTGAACATGCCTAAATCCACAGTAGAACGGTGTTTAGAGCACCCTACCTGCAGAGTTCCTTAAAAAAAACTGTGTGCAAGTGCACCTAGAAGAATTGATGCAGTTTTTAAGGCAAGGTGGTCACACCAAATACGGATTTGCTTCACTCATTATGCATTTTGTTAATTGAAGAATATAAACTATTAAATGTATTTTGAAAGCATTCTTACATTACAGCATTTTCTCACTCCTGCCTAAGACTTTTGCACAGTACTAATTTTAACTTAATTTGCCAATATCCGTTTCTAGTTCATGGTCTGCCCCACCCTGCGCAGCAGCATGCAGTGAATCCGGGGAGGTGCATTGCACCCACAATTGAACAGACAAAGCAATGAATCATTTGCTAGAGAAACTATCAAACATTTTTTGATAGTGAAAATTTGTATTTTTAAAAGCCTTGAACCCCACCTACCCCACACCTCAGATAGAAAAATACCAAATATGTATAGGTTTTTACCTACATGCATGCCTTGCTCAGACCCCTAATTAACAGGAATGAAAAAGTGCATTTGCAACTTCAAACTAAAATGCAAATTCCATTGGTTACATCATAGAACAGCTCAATTCTATAATATTTCCTGAACGTAGATGTCCCACTGCATCAAATGAGGGAGCACTTCTCTTTATACCCCTAGGCTAGGGTGCACAAATCTCTCCAGAAGATGGAGCTAAAGGAAAAAAATTGCAATGTTTTACACATTTCCAACCCATCAAATGTACTGAAATTTTTGAAAACTATGGATTTTCCAATTGTTTTCATTACCTACTGCTCCAGTGTGAAAAGTGGCACCCAGTTGGTATAAGCAGACATACTGTGGGAGGCACAAGAAGTACAAATCTACAAAATCACTGATTTTTCTTACACGTGTTTTCAAACATGACTTACCAGTGCTGAAATATTTTAATGAACTTAATGTTAACCCTTTGAGAGCCAGAGGGGTACACAAAGTATTGCAAAGCAATGCATTGCATACCCCTCTAGTACGCAAAGGGTTAAATCCTTTTTAGTCCAAATGGAACACAAACCAATGGTTGAGCTCCTCTCCTCAGGACACGGCACTTCAAAAAGAACAGGGGTTTTGAGGCAGATACTCCCTCCTCCTCAACCCCCTGCCTATTCTCCAGATTCATGTAGAGCAAAGTGGCACAGAAAAGTACCAGACGTGGGTAGAAAATAAGGAAACTGCCCTGAACTACAAGGCGGCTCCTCTGTCCAGGAAAGGAAAATAGTTTTGTTCCTCCTGGTGGGAATTCTTTTTTGTGGATGGAACAAGGAGGATTTAAACATAAAATTCCCCAAAATATTTTGTTTGTTTTTTTTCCTTTATGTCTAAATATGGAACACAGGACTTATTGGGATATACAGAAGCAACCAAAAGATTACAGGGAGGGGAAACATCTCTCCTTATAGGACACCAGTATTCCAAAGGACTAAATTGGCATCATGTCGCCTTATCTGAGGCCAGAACATTGACACGGTAGTGTTTGCTAAACGTGTATAAGGAGGACCACGTTGCTGCCTTGCACAGCAGAGAACCGATTTTTTGTAGGCTCAAGTGGCACCCACAGACCTGGAGTATTGCTTTGCGACAAAACAGGAAACTGTTTCAGCTATATTCCATTACGCCTAGTCTATGGTAGCCTTGATCAAATAGGCAATAGTGACTATGGATGCCACCTGAGCTGCTCTAGGACACTCAGAATGGCAAAGAGGGACTCAGCATTCTGAAAAAGTTTGTGCCATGTACAGTTCACAAAATACCTCAGGCATATAAAAGGTGAAGTTTTTCTCCTACCTGTGAGGGTCAGGACAAACAGTACACAAGAACAACTAGTTGATGCTTTAGGAAAGAAACCTTGAGAAGTATGAAGACTAATCTTGGTGAAATACCAGGAAAGGAGTCTTACAAGACAAGGCTTGTAACTCAGCAACCCGTCTCACAGAAACAATGCCTAAAAGCATTTTCAGCACCAAAAACACAAATAAACAGTTGACAGGTTCAAAGTCTTAAAGGTATAGTAATGTCTCTTATCAAAGTAGTTTTGAGAGACTTATTTGTATTAAAAGTAACAGTTTGCTCTATGTTTAAGAGCTTACACGTGTAGTTCAAAAGTTAATAAGCGA
Source organism: Rhinophrynus dorsalis (assembly GCA_037306005.1). NCBI lineage: Eukaryota > Metazoa > Chordata > Amphibia > Anura > Rhinophrynidae > Rhinophrynus > Rhinophrynus dorsalis. The sequence goes on along the minus strand of CM074718.1, from coordinate 231,148,849 downwards.
TAAAGATCCCCACCACCCACCCATTCTGGTGCCTCAGAACTAAATCTGCAATGTGGTCATGAGACCAGACGGCTGCAGCGAGGGACAAACTTCACTAAGTATAAGGAAAATCCTGTCTCAACCCACCTCCCCCCTGATGGAAGGCAGGATTTCTCTTTGCTTACTGAAGTTTGTCCTTTGCCACAGCAGTCCGGACCAGACTGCAGCTTTTGCGTGACATGGCCAGAAGGAGCAGGTGGTGATCTTTATTGCTTAATAACTTTTGAACTACACACATGTAATCTTACACATAGTGCAATCTGTTACTTTTAATATAAAGAACACGGCAAACTACTTTTATAAGAGATTACTATACCTTAAAGACTGTTGAACTTGATCGGTTTCTGTGCGTTTTGACTCTGCAAACTATTTTTATGAGAGACATTAGTATCCCTTTAACATATGGTAAAATAGCAATGCAATTCTGGAAGAGGAAGGAGCAGAGATCTGTACCTTGATAGAGCACAGACAGACCTTTGTTCACACCATCCTGAGAAGGAGGGGAAAAAAAAAAAAAAAATTTGTAGAGAGATCAGTGGTCTGAGCAGACACATCTTCATCGGCATAAACACCAATAAAAGATGGACTAGATCCTATGTGTCATAGAAAAAATACAGGCTTCCTAGTCTGGATTATTTTGAAATTAAATCCTTTGAGAAGCACTTCTCCGGATGATGGCCTCAAGAACCATTCCATTAAGGCTAATTTTTCAACCGGATGGTACCAAAAGGAACCCGATGTCAGGAGGTCTGGTTCCTCGATAGAGTAAGATAATGTAAGCCAGGCCCCACATGGCCAGAAGGGAGCAATTGGGATGATTAGAGCACTTTTCATCTTGAAAAAATCTGGGGATCAGAGGTAATGGAGGAAACATAGGTCAGATGAAAGTTCCATCGAATGGATTTCGCAACCATCACAAATTCCAAAGGATCCTTGGTCTTCATGCAGAAGAGAGGAATTTTCCTGTTCTCACAGGAGGCACCAGCAGTGGATTGTTCAAACACTTCATGGTTCCAGACCTTGTTGACTAAAGACCACAACCGTGTTTTCTACCACTGGAATGTAGACTGCTGACATAGCTGGAACATGAGTTTCTGCCCAATAAAGAAGTTCTCATCTCCATCTAGACAAACTCTCTTAGAGTTCCTCCTTGACAGCTACGGTCATAGAACAGTTGGACAGATTTTATACACCTGGGTCACCGTCAGAGAAAAGTGAAAAAATGCCAGACAGATGGTTCAAGTCTCCAGGATGTTGATAGATTCTCCTCTCTGACCCTGAGCTGTTAGGGAACCTATGGCTGCTCCTCAGTCCCTCAGGATGGCATCGGTCATGTCCTGGTTCCATTCCGATGTTATTAAGGGGAGACCCCAATTGAAATGAGGAAATCCAGGGCGGGGACAGGGTCAAGAAGTCAGACAGAGGCTGTACTGTTGGGACCAGCTTGAGGATATCCAGTTTAAAGTTCCCTCATTTGAGCCAGCTTCCAGGGTTGACATCAAGCATCCCAGGATCCATATGTATTGCCTTAGTGTCAATGAGGGTCATGCTAAGGCTCAAGACCTTGTCTTCTGGTAAGAACGCTCATCTTTATAGGGCATCAAACTTAATTTCCAGGAAAAACAGGGTATGGGATGGAATATGAGAGGACTGAGGACTCAGCTGTGATGAACCAGGATGCTGAACACTCCTGAAGTGGGCCAAAAGAAGTTCCTCAAAAGGTGTTTTGATCAGAAGATCATCCAAGCATTGAGTCAGGGAGATTCTCTGTGAATCAGAGCTACCATGATCTCCATAGAAGTAAATGGCAGCTTAAAGCAGAAATATACCTTCGATTATGAAAACTTGTTATAAGGCTTTGGATGCTGAATAAGACAGACAGTGGCATGCCCACCACTGGCAGTGGTTGTATGTATACGTTACAACAATAAAGATAAAGGCTAGCAGTTTATAAAATGTTTTCTATATTTCTCCACCCATCCACCCTCTGGTGAAGGCACCAAAACGGGGGGGGAGGGAGAGGGAGAGAGAGGGGGAGAGAGGGGGAGAGAGGGGGAGAGAGGGGGAGAGAGGGGGAGAGAGGGGGAGAGAGGGGGAGAGAGGGGGAGAGAGGGGGAGAGAGGGGGAGAGAGGGGGAGAGAGGGGGAGAGAGGGGGAGAGAGGGGGAGAGAGGGGGAGAGAGGGGGAGAGAGGGGGAGAGAGGGGGAGAGAGGGGGAGAGAGGGGGAGAGAGGGGGAGAGAGGGGGAGAGAGGGGGAGAGAGGGGGAGAGAGGGGGAGAGAGGGGGGGAGAGGGGGGGAGAGGGGGGGAGAGGGGGGAGAGGGGAGAGGGGGGAGAGGGGGGAGAGGGGGGAGAGGGGGGGAGGGGGGGAGGGGGGAGAGGGGGGAGAGGGGGGAGAGGGGGGAGAGGGGGGAGGGGGGGAGAGGGGGGAGAGGGGGGAGAGGGGGAGGGGGGGAGAGGGGGAGAGGGGGAGAGGGGGAGAGGGGGAGAGGGGGAGAGGGGGAGAGGGGGAGAGGGGGAGAGGGGGAGAGGGGGAGAGGGGGAGAGGGGGAGAGAGGGAGAGAGGGAGAGAGGAAAAAAGGAAAACCCCAACCACACAACATTTTATTGCTCGCCCACAACTGTATAAACCAGCAATTCACTCATTACTTTGACTGAACCCATCACAATGTGCAATAAAATGGAGACCAGTACCTTCAAGAACACAGAGGGTTAAGCACCAATGCATGACAAAGTGGAGAGGACGTCTCCAGTAATACCACTTCTCCAGTTCCTATAGTATATAAAGTCTATGCACTAAGATCTCCAAAGTTGGAGAAGTCTTAGTGAATTAGCACCGTAGAATAACAGGAATTGGAGAAGTGCTACCACTGAAGAAGTTATCTCCGCTTTATCATGCCTTAGTTAATCTACCCCACTGGCTTTATACATAAGGTCCAAAATAGAGTAATTGTGGGGCAAACTGACTGCTCCATTGGAGACATATAACTGCTTGAATGTTAGACAGGTCTGCATTACATAACAACGTGTTGGATGCCTCTATCAAAGGCGTTAAAAGTCAAAAATGCAACTGATTTTTACCTGTGCCCTATGGTACAGTTGGTACCCCCCCCCCCCCCCCCAAGATTATTCCACTTGCATAATGTTTTGGGGGAAAGTATACACAACAACCTTCTGCAAACAAGACTTCTAGTGGGAGCAATATTGTCCCAGGGAAATGACTGCTGATGTACATTATGTAGTTGATCAAGGCCAAATAAGAGCTCTGACACAGATATACTGTAGTGCGCAAAACTTTTAGGCAGGTATTAAAAAAAAAAAAAAAAAAAAAAAAAAAAAAAAGAATTGCTGTAAGGTAAGAAGGCTTTCAAAAATAGACATGTTAATAGCTTAATTTTATTAATTAACAAATGCATCGTGAGTGAACAGAAGAAAAATCTACATCAATATTTGGTGTGACCACACTTTGCCTTAAAAAACAAACAAACAAAAAAAACAAAAACGCATCAATTCTTCTAGGTACACTGGCACACAGTTTGCTTCACTGTTGCCTGCAGATATTCACTCTTGTACCACTCTCCAGTCGTCAGTGAACAAACTGCCTTCTGCTACAGCCAAGTATTTCAAATTTTCACTCATCAGTCCCGAGCACCTGCTGCCATTTTTCTGCCTTGTTTCCACATCGGAGGAATGGCTTTTTGGCCATGAAGACCACTTCTGACCAAGCTTCTCTGGTCAGAAGATGGGTGTATCAAGGTCCCACTATTTTCTGCCAATTCTGAGCTGATGGCACTGCTGGATATCTTCCAGTTGAAAAGGGAAGTAAGCATTATGTGTCTCATCTGTTGCACCAAGCTTTCTTGGCTGACTACGGCACCTACGGTCCTCAACGTTGCCCGTTTCTTTTGTGCTTCTTCAAAAGAGCTTGGACAGCACATCTCGAAAACCCTGTCTGCCTTGACATTTCTGCCTGGGAGAGACCTTGCTGATGCAGTATAACTACATTGTGTCTTGTTGCTATGCTCAGTCTTGCCATGGTATATATGACTTTTGATATTAAATGTCTTTGGCAACCTCATCTTGTTAGCCAAGTTTGGCTGTTACTTTCCCAGTTTTATTACTCCTATACAGCTGTTTCTGTTTCAGTTAATGATTGCGTTTCAACCCACATATTAAACCAAAGATCATTAGCACCTGTTTGGTATAATTGTTTAATTATACACCTATGAAATACCTGACTTTGTGTAAGTGTACCTAGAAGAATGGATGCTGTTTTGAAGGCAAAGGGTGGTCACACCAAATATTGATTTGGATTTTAATTCTGTTCACTCAATATGCATTTTGTTAAATATAAACTTAATGTACACTTTTGAAAGCATTCTTACTGTACAGCATTTTTTCTACACCTGCCTAAAACTTTTGCACAGTACTTACTGTATGTAAGGATTAGTGCAGAAAGAAATCTGTCAGAAAAGGGCAGAATTTCATTGCAAGTCACACATTTATAAAATAACTGGTAACGTAGAATGGTGTTGCAGCATCGGCTGCTACATACAGTGTTTCCAATGCAGGTTGCAGTGGGTGCCATCACACACATTCAGGAACAGAGACCATTTCAACAGGCAGGAATTAGAGAGGGAGGTTTTTTTTCCGCAAGACTATCAAAGAAACAACATCGGCACAGAGAGGGTGTCTGTGGGAGTGGAGAAAGGGAGGGTGGGATGGAAGAGTGGCAGAATGGAGTGTGTTGACAAGAGAAAGGAAGATTGTGAGTGATGGTCTGTAGGACCAGCAAAAGTGGAGGTGGCATGGTGAGGTGGAGAAAGGAGGGAGTATCTTAAGATGCAGATTTTGGAAAGGTAGGGTGGGAGGAAGGAGGTTTTGGAAAAGCAAAAAAGGGAGTTTGTGATAAAACAGGGCATCATTAAGCAGTGAAAGGAAGGTTGTGAGGGTCAGTGCAGTGGGATCAGAGAAACTGAGGGTGTGATGTCAAAGTGGCAAATGCAACAAGAAAAAGAGGGAAATGTTGGGAGGGAGCACAGTACAGAATGATGCATTGAAAGGGAGTATGGGAGGATTACCGCCCTCTTGATGTCCCTGCAGTAATTCTGGCAGGGACGGTCAAGGGGGCTTTGCCTCCCTGGCTAGCCCTGTCATAAGCATTGCCCACTGATATGTAGATTTATTGCAGTTTGGTCACGCATGGTTCAGTCTAACCCAGTGTAGAGAAATAAAATGTATGGACAGATCAATTGAAAGTATAGACCAGTTATACAGTGTTTTAACACCTTATAACTTAACCATGACCGGTACAGCAGTGTATCTACCAGCAGTAGTAGCCCTCTTTACTACATTCCTGTTAGACAATTGTCCATATGAAGGGTTTCATAGGCCAGCACAGGACTGTTTACAGCAAACATAACCAACGCATCATTAAGACGTGTTTGGATTTTTAGATTAAAATCTGCCTGTATGTTGTACTAAACTTTTTCCTGTTCAATTAAAAGTTATATTTTCACTATGTTGATGACACAGTGTAGCACTTTATGCTAATTCATGCACTTGCTATGCTGTTAGAAATGACAGTCTGTGAGCTCTGCTTAGATTCATTCAAGGCACAGTGATACAATGTTGTGCAAGCACAGAAACTAATTAGCGTACAATGCAAAACTGCCATAAAAAAAATAAAAATAAATAAAGTTTGATTTCTCAAAATAGATATATTACAAACAATGGCAATACATATAAGCAGTTTTAACTATATTTAAATTGAACTGAACACCCCACTGTCACTCATAGAATTAAGGCAACTTCCACAAGACTCAATCACAGAATTCAGAGCTTTAATTCTTTGAGTAAAAGAGGGGTGTCTAACTGTGGAGAACTCAAAAGGTTAAGGAAACAAAATAGTAAAATCCCCCGCACTTCAAGAGAAAATATTAGATACCACATTCAAAACAACACTGCCTAACAGCACAGGTTACAAGGCTGAACCCTTCCTTACCCGGAAGATACAACTTTCACTTTCTGTTCTCTCACAAAAGCAAAATGCATGGCTGGTCGCCATTTACTTTCCTAAGAAAGGAGAGAATGCAACAAGGCCTCAAAATATCTTTGATCTTCCAGTCCTTAACTGAACATGGAATACAGCTGATCAGTTAAACACCTACTGTATTAACCCATGCAATGTTTGGGATACCTCTGGCACTTAAAGGGTTAAGCCAAATGATTTCCACTTTGGTGACTTGGACCCTTGTGTCATCCTCTAGTACAAAACAGCCCAATATTTAATACAATAAACTCATTTTATGACAGAGGTCTCTAATAAATTTATTTTTATCACTATTAAATGTAAAGCATACAGGGTAGTTCTGCTGTATCACCCCACTTTCAGCTTTACACATCAGCCCCAGTGTTTCCATTTGTAACTTTTTTCTCTTTCAGAAAACATCCTGTGTGGATCTGAGAAAGTGGACTGTTCAACAATGTAAAAATGAAAGTGTAAATTAAAAAAAATAAATAAAACATTAAAAGACATTGCGACTAAAGTAGAAAATACTGCCTTTACACTAAAGCCACATTAATCAGTATTGCAGATCGACTTCCAACATTATTTAAATATTCATGCTTCTGCTGTCAAAGACAGAAAAACCCCTGCACCCAGAAATTCAAATTACATGCTGGAGACATAAAAGTATAATTCATTAATACAAAGTATAGAACATAAGTGTTATATTTCATTTAGTCCCGTGAATGTTGGAGAAACCGCCAACATATTGTTTCACAAGAGAGTTAAAAGCCATATGACATTTAATGTAAATTTAGAAAGTTTTCATTTGTCCTTTGAAGCGCAGTTGATTTGTCCCAGTTTGCCTCTGTACATAAGGTACAACAGCCCATATTTATAAAAGCAAACTGGAGTAAATCAACCACACTATAGGGGGAAACAAGCTGAATGACATGTCTCTAATGCACTGCACCCTAAGATGCAATTGGTTTATTCTGGAATATGTCAGTGTTTCCCTTTATAAACATGGACCAGTGTGCCTTATTTATCAATGAAAACCAGAGAAATTACTGAATAAAAACTGCATCATGGTGGACAAATAATAGTTAATTAAACACCAAATGCTATAATGGGGGCTTTAAATATCTAAAAATGCTAGGCCTTCAACACATTTTAAAGCAATGCACTGGTCACCAACTTCCCTATAATTTAGGGGGTTAAAATATAATACATGGGGGTTATGTTTCCCCCAATTGTGCAGTTGGTTTGGCCAAGAACTCTCACAGATTGGACTTAATGGGAGAATAGTAAAACGGGAGGAAACCTAAATGCACCATTGGGGCCAAATACAAATTCCTATTGACTTTAACGTAGCTTGTTAACCCCCTGAATGGTTGAGGGCTACAGCAGGCCTCTCTAGCGTGAAAAGGGTTAAAGCAAAAATATGTTTTTGTTGTTTTGCTGTTAAGGTAGTCAGCTTGTCCCAGAATTGCATCACTGTGTTTTTATAAATATGGGCCAGTATGAGTCTGTAGCAGTGCACACGCAGGACAAGAGTAGACTTGCGCGCCACCGGGCGCGCGCACACAGATTTACAAGACCAAGGCATGCCCATTGTGCAAACCCTGATAACACACATAACAAACCGCCAAACGCACGGGATGCAAAGACTTACCTCAGACACAGCCGGTCAGTCGGCCGCAGTGCCAGGACACTAGTCCCCTGCGACGACGGAAAACACCGCGAACCCACCACCAATGTTGTTATGATAACCCTCTGGCTGCTGGCGGCAGCTTTGTGGAAGGATTATGGCGTAGTGATCGTGACGTCACGGCCGTGACGCAGAGTTCCGGCAGCTACGCAGGGGCCACGGGTTGATCCACAGACATATTGAAACAACCGGCGCTCCGCCCTCAAGCTGACGTCACCGCGCACCTGCCTCTTGGTAGTCTGTACTCATCACAGAGTTCTGAAAGCTAGATTAGAGGGCGGTTAGGGTTTAGCTTCTTGACTCTAAACGGAGGTTTTAACGCCATTTTCTCGAAGACTAATACAGGCATCACTTTCTGAAATTATGATTAGTCATTTATCCCTATGATTTCTTCATCTGTTCGGGACTGCGTCTCCATCACCACGAATCAGCCATTGGCTAGTTGAGGCTGATGGGAGTTATAGTCCCCAACAGCTGGTAAGCTGAAAGTCGTCTTTGTTGCTCTAGTGTTTATAACAGAGGCTGCTGGTACTAAAACATTTTCATGATAGAACACAATGACCTATCCTTATAAGTAATATGGAATTTGTGTTTTATAAATACGACAAGAATCGAATGCAATGGCATTTTTTATCTTTGGGGTTTCCAATATTTTATTGTATAGCAATGTGCTTTTCCAGAGTTATTACAGTTTAATCTGTTGCGTTTTTACATTGAGTGCCTTCAAGTGGTCAGCTTTCAGACACGTGGTTCTATGGGAGAGATGAGTCACTGACAACAGTTCTCCATACACCCTGTAACATATTTTTTCATTTAAAAAAATATACTGCTCCTTTAAGGTAGAATATGAATTATCTGAAACTCAGCAGGTTATGCTGTTATTTAAATATAACAGATCATATACCTGTAGTTTTGTTATATCTATAATAATAGTAATAAAGTTGATTGTACTTAAAAATGGAATGTTCTGATTTCTGTGTTGTTTGAGGGATGGAATTAGTTGTCTGCTACCTCGAGAAAAGAGACCACACTTAAGGCTTCAGCTGATGTGAGCTGATCAAACACAGAACCACAAAACACACTGACAGTGACATAGCGATTCTGTGTTATACTGTTGCTTCTCTCAGCCACCACAGTGTAATGAGCACTGATTTCACCAAGTGTAAACTGCAGATATTTTTCAGGTTGCTTTAATACAATGGTGTTTAAGGTGTCTTGGCACGTTCGTGTGCCACAGGCAACAGGTTAGGCTGCCACTTTTTCTGAATTTTGAGTTTCCTATGCATCCTTATAATAGGGTGACCAGACCTCACCTTTACCTGGGGACGCATATGAAAAATGCATACTGCAGGGTTGCTTTGACTTTGGTGCACTCCTGAAATATGCCTATTTCCTATGTGTCCCCCGGTTAAAGGTGAGGTCTGGTCAGCCTATATATATATATATATATATCTCCTCTGTGATGGCTGTGTAGCTAGACCTAGACTAATCCTCAGCTGATGGAGAGAGCTGTGTGAGTGAGGAGGTATTAAAGCAAGCCAATAGTACTAAGAGTGCCAGTTTCAATGTGGGACTGTAAATTTATGTCACAGAGCCACTAAAACCAGGCAATTTCAGAGAATGGTATTTTCTCAGTCTGTGAGGTTTTCTTTCCCTTCTTCCCTGCCTTAATTTCACCACTGGAGACTGTTAAAAACTGATGAAGGCGATAGAGACATTGAGAGCACACATATCAAAATCAGAGTTATTAACCATTTATTTAAAATCGCCAGAGCTCAAGAGATTGTTTGAGCTAGATATGAGTACTCAGCATACATTCACATTGCCAAAATATGTGCCTTTCAGTGAGATGAGACAACATGAGTGAATGCCAGTAGAGCTGCTGGCAAAGTCACATCTTCTCACATCATCAAGCTAAGCACTGCTGGCCTTGAACAGAGTGTCACACACACACATATATGGGTTTGTTGGGGGCAGTGCAGTTTAGTGTACACTCAAAGGGTTAAGGCGGTTGTGTCAATGGCTGTAGCTGCAGGGAGATCCCAATATCACCATCCTTAGGTTGGAGATGTTCGGACTGTGTACTCCTACAATGAAGATTGCTATCGGAGTTTACTTCATTTGGCTATATCCCACATTAGCATGTAAGCACACCCACAAAGCTCCGTAACTTGCATTTCCATATGCCATTTTCGAGCAAAATCATAAATTTGTTGAAGGCATGGTGGATTAATGGCAAGGATTGCGGATTGTGATTGATTGGTGTCAGATTCACAGGTATATGATGGTGAAGACACCTTGGTGATGGATTCATATGGATATGATGGCAAACACACAACATAGCGCATATGGTCAATATGCCATCAACACCATATCGTCTCCCTGGCCCTTTATTATCCCTTAGCACATTTCCCCCATGCTGCGTTCCTGCTTCCCTGCCAAACACACCCAAGTATGGTGGAGCTGGAGTAAATGCATTCTGAAATTTGTAGTCTTGATTTCCTAGGATCTGCTCTATTTCCAGAAGTTAAAAAAAAAACATTATATCCTATATAATAATTTGCTAGGATGTTTGTCAGAAGCCGTCATGCACAGTAGAGACTGCCCGCACTGCAGTCATGCACAGTACAGACTGCCTGAATGTACCACGGCTGATAAGGAGAGGGCGCTCCGAATTCGGACTGGAGTCCTCTCTGAGCACCTTCCTGGGACCACTTGGTGAGCAGAGAGGCTCCGGGCACCACCCGAGGATGCTGGGTGGCACTGTGGCCCGTATACACGGGCTTTTAAACTAGTATATATATATTATATATATTTAGACTCAAACACATCACAATAATTTGTCAATAACAATTGATCTGAAATGCCCCCCAAAAATACATTATTTAACATCAAAGACTGTTAGCAGAAGACCTGCATCTCTAATTACACAGGCTAACTTGAGTTGGCTCTTCAGCTGTTTCATTTTAATTCTCATAATCCACAGAAAAAGATAGCTAAGTAGATTAAAATATATAAAAAAAAAATACAAAACAGAGACAGACATAGGAAGGTACAAATATAAAGAGTGTGAGAGTGTTCATATGCAAAAGAGGGTGCAAGTGAAAGACAGAAAGTGCACACACAAGAAAGAGCACACACATAAGACAGAGCAACAGAGAGGACAGCAGGAGACCACATGCAAGAGAGAATGCACTCAAGAGAGCAAGGCAGCAGGAAAGGGAGAGAGTATGCAAGAGAGAACAAATGCATACAAGAGAGGACTTACGTTAACACAAAAGACAGCATGTGAGAGACAGCATGCAAGAGTGAGTGAAAGAGCATGCAAAAGCACAGAAGAAAGACACAGAGAAACTGACGTGGTGACTGCAGCACAATGGCTAGAGCAAGAAATTGGGAGTGATGTAAGAGAGCAAGAGAGAGACAAGAGAGCAGATAAGAGAGTGCCAGAAAGACATAAATTGTGAATGCAAGAAAGGACTGACATCGCAGGGTGTGATTTCATAATACACTGTATGTTACACACCCCGAGCAACACTAGGCCATTTATACTATATATATATAGTATATTATACTATAATAAAATGTTAGAGGTTCCATGAAAATTCAAGGCTGCATGTTAGGCGTGCCTTGAGAAAACATTTTTTGAGAACCACTGCTTTAATGATATATGCCAAAACTAAGAGAATACAATGTAATTTGTCTACAGTACAAGATTAGCAACTTGAGCTAAGTCCAGTGAACTGAGTGTGCTACATGCTGCTTGCCTGATCCGTCTGCGGGCGAGCTTCTCTGACTTCGCGCTCGCTATTTTTAGCTTCCTGTTAGTTGGACGATCAAGCTCCGCCTTCGGGCGATGTCCTTATATGCTGGGCGCGAACTGGGCTTAGTCGCCCTTGCGTGGTGTTCCTGTGCGCATTCAGTTTGTTCTTCTGACCCTTGCTTGGCTTACGTTGTCTCCTGATGTTCGATCCTTGGCTTGTCTGACTACTTGCTCCGGTTGGGACCCTGGCTGTGGCTGACTTCCTGATCTGTGTATGACTCTGGCTTGTCCAACTACCAGCTCCGTGCTGACCCTAGCTGTGGCTGAATACCCGATCCGGCTCCTTGACCGTGGCCTGGTATTGTCTCCCAATCCTGTCTGACTACCACTGGGCTGATTTAAGGGTGAGCTTCATTACCCTGCTGCTCAGCTACCAAGCTGGTAGCTTTGCAGGTTGCCTTCGCTCAGTGTGTTCCATTTGCCTTTGGGGCTGTAAGTGCAGCTTAGTCTCTCTCCATTGCTTTCGCTCCGTGCACTGCATACCAGCTGCCTTGCTTAAGCACCTGTGGTACTACCTACGCTTTGTTCTTCCCAGTTGCCTTCAGGTCGGTAGATTGCAGCTCAGTCTCACTCCTTTGTCTCCACTCTGTGCGCTCCTATTTGGCTGCCTCTATCCAAGCACTTCCTTTTCTGCTTTGAGTAATGCTGTCAGTATACTGTTCTGGTATCTGCTGGTTATCCTAAGCTCTGAGCGTCTGCTGGGTATTACTCATTTTTGGGCTACCCAAGTCCTCTATCTGACATTCCCTTCCGTAGAACTGTCTGGGTATGCTCATGTGCTAGTCTTCACATTCTGATTCCTATCCGTGGTCAGAGCAAATTTGTTCTGAGACTCAGTACTATACATACCTGCGGTGGTTCAGTGTCAGCTCCTGGGTAGTGGACTAGACACTGTCCTCACGTCTGTCTCACCTTTGACTGAGGAAGTGATCGCTATTATTATTATTGTTTTTTCTCAATAAACTGGTTTAAATTCACTTGTACTGTTTTGTGTGATTATTTGATCTAGAGATCTGTGGCAGTATGAAAGGGCCATGAGTATTGAAGGTACAAGTAAACCAGTTCAAAGTATTCTTGACAGAATGGACTCTCAGGATCAGCGGATCGATCAGTTATCCTTTGCTATGCAAACACTATTAAACCGAACCGCAAATCTTGGGCAAATTCCTCGCCAACCGGTGGCCTCCCCAGATTTGGCACTGGCGGTACCCTCGAACCCTGAAGGTAGTACCAGTCGAGGGTTGTCTGATACAGCTCCTTTGCCTCAACAATAGGAGGGGGAGCCTACGCTATGTAGAGGGTTCTTGACCCAAGTGGACATTTTCTTGGAAATGGTACCACAGGCCTTTCCTAGCGAAAGAAGCAAGGTCATTTTTGTGATCTCTTGGGCTAATCCGTTATGGGAGACAAGGAAGCCTATTGTGGATAATTTCTCTGCATTTATGGGAGATTCTGCAGGGTCTTTGATGTTCCAGCCAGGTTAGTATCTGCAGCAAAACAGCTAATGACCATACAGCAGGGCACACGCACAATGGCAGATTTTGCTATTGAATTCCACACCTTGGCTGCAGAGGTGGGCTGGAACAATGAGGCATTAGTAGCAGCATTTTCGCAGGGTTTGTGTGACAATATCAAGGACGAAATAGCAGCCCGTGAGCTGCCAGGAGAATTGAATGAATTAATCTCCTTTACGATTCTGATTGATATCAGGCTCAGAGAAAGACCTGCATTCAGAAGTCAAAGTCATAAGACTATGAGTCGACTAGCACCTAGCTTTTCATCCCCACCCTGTCCTCCCTCGCCTCCCATGCCTCCTGGTTCCAAGTCTGGCAGGATGGAACCCATGCAACTGGGCTTTACGCGCCTCTCAGGGAGGAGAGGGCTTTTCGAAGGACAGAGGGCTTGTGCCTTTACTGTGGAAAGGCAGGACATTTGTTGTGTTTCTGTCCTTCCCGTCCGGGAAATGCTCACACCTAGGGTTGTGTAAGGGGTAAACCGTAGGAGTATCGCAGTGTCACGGTTTGTTAAGACTCTCAGATGTAAGGTTTAGGTATAAACATAACTTTATTGAAAAGTTAAGGCAATCCCATAGGGTTTTCTTACACATACAAACATCACATATATACCAGCAATTGACAATTGAGATAGGTTCTACCGGCCTTGCAAATAATACCGGCAAGGCAACCCAAGCGATATTGAAGGAATAGCGATAAGTAGACTCTACCGGCCCTGCCAATACCGGGTAAGGCAACCGTAAGATGGTAACGTACTGGTTCTACCGGCTTTACCAATACCGGGCAGGGCAGCCTGAGGAATACACAAGGAATAGGCTCTACCGGCCCTGCCAATACCGGGTAAGGCAACCGTGGAGTTGCAACGTAACAGTTTCTACCGGCCTTACCAATACCGGGAAGGGCAGCCCAGAATGGATACCCAAGGATAGGCTCTACCGGCCCTGCCAATACCGGGTAAGGCAACCTAAAGGTGGCAACGTGAATGTAACGGTTTGTTTTGACACTCAGACCAGTAGGTAAAATAAAACAACGTTTATTGAATGAAAATAAGTGCAAATAATCGCCCTCTACAGGTGACAGCAGCAATTGCAAGTGAATACACAGTACACAGAGATTCACTATAATGAATAGAAGTCACACACAAAATGGTACAGATAATAGTGAACTGGTCACTAAAGGGTAAATGAGAACAATCAGTCCGTCTCAGCTGTGGGATTTGGCACGCCCGAATGGTGTAGTGATAAACTGAGCAAATGTGCACAGCACAGAGTTCATGCAATGGAGGATAGTAGGTGTTCAGTGACCAGCATAAGCTTGGCAGAACAGTGACCCAAACATAGCCCCCGCGGGCGTTCCCAATGAGACCACTGATACTGCAAGTGCGAGAGTATGTAGTCCCCACGGGCGTAATCGGAGAATAGCCTGAGATGCAAAGCTTGCGTTTAGCCCCCACGGGCGTATAACCAGAGACCAAAGTGAGCACAACACGAGTCAATAGCCCCCACGGGCGTAGACCTTCGGAACCTGCAAGAGCTTGGAGCCTAACCTTGCTACCACTCAGAACCAATAGCCGTAATGTATACCTCCGGTAATCAACGTAATACCGAGAGCCTAAGGCACCCAACCGGACCGACAGGACTTGACTACTCTGCAGTTGTATATTGGAGTCGCTGTCCACGTTAGTGGCCAACTCAGCAGAAGTAGACCAATAAGGTAAAGGCTCTATGACTGGAATGGAGGTTCGGCAAGAGAGAAGCGGCACTGCAAGGGTTAAAGGGTACGTTTAAATCTCCCAGGCTCGGTATGGTAACTAAGCTCTGCAAGCGTATGGAGGCTCGGTACAAGGAGCACAGGTCTGCAAGTCAGCAAGGAACTCTGCACTAGAGAAGGGTTACACCGGAGTGTAATGGTCACACTGCGTCAGCACTCAGCACAGCAGAAGTCAAAATGTCGCGGCGGCGACAACAGGCAAACACAGGTCGCTGGAACAGGCCGAGGTCGATCACGAAGCAGGAAGTCAGCCAGCCGGGTCGTAGCACGTAGGAGGTTCTCAGACAAGCCGGGTCTTAGCACGTAGGAGGTTCTCAGACAAGCCGGGTCAAACACTATCAGGAACACTGGAGCGTAGTCAGGACAGGCCAAAGTTGGTACACAGGAATCCGGATACAGGAACACAGCAACAGCAAGACTGGCTCAGAAACACCACGAAAGGGCATCTGACAGATGTGATAGTCAGGTATAAAAAGGTCACCAGGGGGCGGGCCAAACCAACTCAGCAAATCAGAGTATGCCACAGATGAGAGTGACAGGAGGATCACAGGCACTGTGATAGTGAAAGGTTCTGCCGGCCTTACCAATACCGGGCAGGGCAGCCCAAGAAGGGAGACACCACTAAGACCAGTGACTGTCAGATGACAATGACAGTAGGATGGTAAATAGAGTATACAGTCAAGCTGTCTCACCCAAGGAGAGGCTAGTGTCGGTACACATCAGAAACAAGTGCTGCTAAGACTGGACAGCACCAGAAACCTGACTGCAAGTCAGGGAGTAAACCAGCGTCCGCATGCTGGGACCAACAACTGTACATTGAGCCGTAAGGCAAATGGAGTAAACCAGCGTCCGCACGCTGGAACCAACAGGCAGTAAAATGAGCCACAAGGCCAATGGAGCAAACCAGTGTCCGCCTGCTGGGACCAACTGACAGGATTGTGAGCCGCAAGACTAACGGAGTAAACCAGCGTCCGCCCGCTGGGACCAATAGACAGTATTGTGAGCCACAAGGCTAATGGAGTAAACCAGCGTCCGCACGCTGGGACCAACAGACAGTATTGTGAGCCGCAAGGCTAATGGAGTAAACCAGCGTCCGCACGCTGGGACCAACAGACAGTATTGTGAGCCGCAAGGCTAATGGAGTAAACCAGCGTCCGCACGCTGGGACCAACAGACAGTAGTGTGAGCCGCAAGGCTAATGGAGTAAACCAGCGTCCGCACGCTGGGACCAACAGACAGAATGTCACCGGAGCGACAGGAGAGAAATATCACCACAGGAACTGAACACAGGAAACAGCAGGAGCAGGCCGAGGCTTAACCGGGACGAGCACCGCAAGCCAGCTGGCAACCGGAACGACAGCAACCGGAACCAGACTGGAACTGACAAGCAGGCAGGAACACAGGAACAGGTAAGCGCAAGAACTCAGGAACTCAAGAACTCAGGAACAGGCCCAATAGCTTCAGCAGACAGGCAAAGTGAATGCTGTCAGAGACAACACGAAAGGGCAACTAAAGGGTGCCCAGACTGAGTTTAAAAAGGCAACCAGAGGCGGGCTGACTGTAGACAGCCAATGGGAGCCCCCTGCAGGTGATAGACAGAGAACTGCAGCAATCACGGGCACCGTGATACGCAGTCCCCAGATTCCCAGCTTGGGAAACCGAATCTCTAAGTAGTAGTGTCTTGGTCCACTTCATCTATCATGGCTCCGGCTCTGGTGGACTCGGGAGCTGCTGGCTTCTTCATGGATGTCGACTTTGCGGCCCAGGATAATATCCCATTGTTGCCTCCCTCCTCTCCATTGGCTAGTGAAGCCATTGACGGTAGGCTGTTGCAGCAGTCACATGTCACTCATGAAACTGTTCCGTTGTTCCTAAGGGCCGTGGCGCTCCATGTAGAGACCCTACAATTTCAGATCATAAAGTCTCCACACTATGCAGTTATCCTGGGGTTTCCCTGGCTCCAGACTCACAATCCCAGGATAGACTGGCAGACTTGTGATATTGTATCTTGGTCCCCTGATTGTGGTAGTTTGTGTTTGCAGCAGCCTACCAGAATACTATGTACCTCTCCTTTGTTACCTGCAGTGTACCAATAGTTCAAAGAGGTATTCAACAAGGTAGAGGCTCGTACATTACCGACCCACAGACCTTACGACTGTACTATTAATTTGATTCCCAGAGCCATACCTCCAAGGGGACGAGTGTATCCTCTGTCTGTGGAGAAGAACCGTGCCATGGAGGAGTATGTGTCTGATGCCCTGACCAGAGGGATCATTTGCAAGTCCTCCTCACCTGCTGGAACTGGGTTCTTTTTCGTTAAAAAGAAGGATGGGGGATTAAGACCATGTATTGACTAAAGAGGTCTAAACAAGTTGATGGTAAAAAAAGCATACCCCATGCCTTTGATCACCGAGCTGTTTGATCTAATTAAGGGCTAAAAAGTGTTCACCAAACTCGATATGAGGGCTGCCCATTATCTGGTGAAAATAAAGGAAGGGCATGAGTGGAAATCCACCTTTAACACTCTTAGCGGACATTATTAATATCTGGTAATGCCCTTTGGGTTATGCAATGCTCCGGCAGTATTCCAAGAATTTATTAATGACATATTGAGACATCTACTGCAGAAATGTGTAGTAGCAGTATATCCAGCTTCCAACCTTGTGTTATACCCCATCTGTGTATTAACCATTCAGGGTCCTGGTATGTGTCTACTATTCATCCAGCTTCCAACCTTGTGTTATACCCCATCTGTGTATTAACCATTCAGAGTCCTGGTATGTGCCTACCATTCACCCACCTTCCAACCTTGTGTTATACCCCATCTGTGTATTAACCATTCGGGTTCCTGGTATGTGTCTACCATTCATCCAGCTTCCAATCTTGTGTTATAACCCATCTGTGTATTAACCATTCAGGGTCCTGGTATGTCTTACTCTTCTGTTCACTTTTTCCCTCTGCATTCTGCCCCTAGGCTTAAATCTCCAGTGGTAATTTCTTATTGCACATAGGTGTGAATTAGCTAGTTAAGCAACCCTGAGCAAACAAATCGTCATGCTCTGATTTGCTGATTAGTTTATTTCAAACTGGCCTATGTGAATAAGATTTGCTATATAACACCTTCCCGACAATGGACTTACCAGGTACGTCCCGCAAAAACTGTCACTTAGTGACAGAGGACGTACCTGGTAAGTTCCAGAAGTAGTACCGGAAGTCCGGGTCTCTGTGCGGCTGCACGCTGTTCGGGGACTCTGGAATCATTTGGCAATTTTTTTTTTGTATGACGAATGTTAAGGTGACAGCCACATGCGGGCACGGCAGTCACTAAGGGGTTAAAGGCTCCAGTGTAAGGGTGCCATACCTTTAAGGGTGCATGTATTGAAGGGCTCCCAATTGTAAGCTAGGCATTCCAAGGGAGGTGGACTTAACCAGGACTTAAATCAGGACTTGGAGAAGGAGTTGGCTAAAAGTACAACCAGGATCCACTGGAGAAGAACACCTCACATTTGAAAACCGTGCAGTCCTTCTAAAGAGCCAGCTTCCAATCTCACCATCAACCTCTGGAGTTTAATACAAAATAAATCACTCTTAGCACTTGGACTGTCTGGGATATTATGTTCTAGGGTGAACAAACATCTCAAGTGCTTCTGTTAAGGACTTAATGGAGTTACAGGAATGTTGGAGCAGAGGTGAGAAGTGGGACTGAAGATGGACATCCCTCCCTGCAGCAACACACACTTCTAAAGACTCTTATTTTGTTTTGCTTTCTCCCTGCTCTGCTAATCCACCCCACAATGCAACCTGCCCTTTTACTGCTGTATTCAACTCTGCTCCTATACTGCAAAATCCAGCACTCTATTTATATGCCTACTTCTCCCCATATTTATATTTCCCCCTCCTTACTCTCATCAAATCCATTTTGCAACCACACCCTGTATCTATTGCTCAGACCGGCCCATCCTTCCACTCCAATCCACAGCAGACAAATCACATTCCCACCTACTGGCTGTATGTCTTATTTTCCTCCTTATGGCTGGTGACATCTCCCCAAACCCAGGCCCCAATCATATCCCCATATGCCACGGCCCATGCCCACTCTCCTCCCCATCCCACAGAGGCTCTAATTTTTCTAATCTCATAGTCATACCCACCCTCCACTTCCTGCCTATCCCTTCTCCAGTGGCCTACTGAATGTCCGTTCCCTCACTAACAAATCTACTCTCATACATGACTTTTTCTGCTCACAAGCACTCCAGCTTCTTGCTGTTACTGAGACCTGGCTCTCCCAACATGATTCAGCTGTGGAGGCTGCAGTCTCACATGGAGGCCTGTACTTCTCACACACAGCACTCACAGTGGGCAGAGGTGGTGGCACAGGTGTACTGCTTGCCTCCTCATGTCGCTTTCAGCTGATACCTGTTCCCCCATCTTTTTCCATTAACTCCTGTGAGGTACATGCTATCCAGTTATTCCACCCTGTAGCAATGTGTGTTGCAATAGGATACAGACCTCCCACAACCACATCCTCTGCCTTCCTTTCAGACTTTGAGTGCTGGCTTGCATTCTTTCTATCCTCTGATGCTCCTGCTCTCATACTTGGGGACTTCAACTTAGAGATGCACCGATACCACTTTTTTAAGACCGAGTACAAGTACCGATACTTTTTTCAAGTACTCGCCGATACCAATTACCGATACTTTTTTTGGGGTCATTTGCCAGTTTTCCAGGTACTTAAAGCGCATATATTATATTTATAATATATATGCTTTAGGTACTTGGAAAACTGGCAAATGACCTCAAAAAAGTATTGGTGAGTACTTGAAATATAATATTATATAATATACACACACACCACCTCTTGACTGTCCCCTTTTGCCTCTTTCTCCCCCTCTTGATTCCCACCTTTTACTTCATTCTCCCCCTCTTCAGCTTTTGCCTTGGCTTTTTCTCTTCCTTTTGATCCCCCTTTGTCCCCCTCCTTGACTCTTGATCCCACTCTTTTGCCTCTCTTGCTCTCTCCTGATCCCCCCTCTCTTTTGCCTTTTCTTAGTCCCCCTCCTTTTGTCTCCTGATCTTTACTCCTTTTGCCTTTTTTTTTTCCCCTTTTTCTTAGTCCCTTTTTTTCTCCCTCTTGACCCCCTCTTTGCCTCTCACCACCCGCTCCCATCTAGCCTCCCATACTCTCCTCTGCCGGGTGCTCGCTGTTCTCTCGCGAGCCCCGGCAGAAGTCAGCGTCAGAGCGTTGCCATGGTAACCCGCGGCAACGCTCATACGCTACTTGAGGGAGAGAGGCAACCGGGGAGCATTGTGAGCAGCTCCCCGGTTCCCTCACTGCAGCACCGACCCTGACACAGGGTATCGGTGCTGGCATCGGCCGCATTTGCGCGAGTACAAGTACTCGTGCAAATGCTGGTATCGGCACCGATACCGATACCAGTATCGGTATCGGTGCAACCCTACTTCAACTGATACATTGATGATCCTTCCCTCTCTTGGGCCCCACGCCTACTTCAACTAACCTCATCCTTCACCCTTCAACAATGGGCTGACTCTAGCACACACAAAGATGGTCACCTCCTCGACTTGGTTTTCTTAAAGAACTGCTCCTTACTAGATTTCTAAATATCTCCTTTCCCACTCTCCGGCCACCATCTCATAACCTTCTCTACAAACCTTTCCCTCATCCCCCCACCAACTACGACCCTGCACTACACCAGCAACCTTCTCTCACTAGACATTTCTGCCTTATCTTCTGCATTGCACTCAAACCTCTCCACCTTCAACACTCTTTTTGAAAAAGACAGACTTTTAGTATACTACAACAACCTCCTCTCCTCATCACTTAATCTGTATGCCCCCGTCTAGGCCCGTCACAAACGCCCTTCAAACCCATGCCCTTGGCTCAACTCACAAACATGCTTTTTCAGCTCCTGTACCCACACCTCTGAACGCCTGTGGTGGAAGTCCCGCTCTCACGCAGACTTTATCCACTACAAATTCCTCCTGTCCTGCTTCAACACTGTTTATCCTCTCCCAAACAACACTACTACTCCTCACTAATCAATACTCACAAATCAAACCCACGGCGCCTCTTCTGTATCTTCAATTCCCTCCTTCGCCCCTCCTCTCCATTATTCCCCCTCCCTTCCCTAACCCCTCTAGCCTTTGCAGAATCTTTCACATAAAAGAGTAACACAACACATCAAACAATCCCACCTTCCCAACTGCATCTTCCTGATCCTCCATCCTACCTATTTGATTCCTTTACTTCAGTCACAGAAGCAGAGGTCTCCCTTCTGCTGTCCACATCACCACTGCTCCCTTGATCCTATACCATCCCACCTCCTCATTCCTCTGCAACACACATTAGTTCCCATGCTAACTCGGGTATTCAACTCCTCCCTATCCTCTGGCATCTTCCCCTCCTCATTCAAACATTCAATAGTATCTCCAATCTTCAAGAAAAGTTCATTAGACCCCACCTCCCCATCCAACTACCGCCCCATATGCCTCTTCCCCTTTGCCTCTAAGCTCCTTGAGCGCCTAACCTACTCTCGTCTACATACCTTCCTCAACTCCCATAACACTCTGGACCCTCTGTAGTCGGGCTTTCGGCCCACTTTCTCCACACTGCAAAAACCAAAGGCCATTTCTCTCTTCTTATCCTCCTAGACCTATCGGCAGCATTCAAAACAGTCAACCATACCCTTCTATCCCAGGTTCTCCAATCACTTGGAGTCTGCAGCCTGGCACATTCCAGGCTTCAATCCTATCTTTCTCAACGGTCTTTCTCTGTGACATCCGCTAGCACCTCCTCCTTTATATTTCCTTTATATTTCCACACCATGCTAACTTACCAGTATAAAATGCAGTGTTACTTTACCACATGTTGTCAGCCTGTGCTTGGGAGAGAGAGTAGCTGAATTTTCATGCTAGCTAGTGTAGAGGCAGACAATCAAAGAGAGGGAGTTGGAGATGCATGTGGGGTGTGGATGTGAAGGGAAAAAGGAGAGTTAGAAAAAACTTTTTGACTGACAGGTTTCAACCTTCACACAGTCACGGTATCAGTCAGACAGGTGATCCTACCTGAAATTCTACTGAGACTGAGTGACAGTCAGATAATACACAGAGACATAATACATCATCCATTCAAGAAAACAAAAAAACAGGTAACAGATATATATATAACTAAGGTGGCATTGTAAGAAGGAAATGAGAGGTATATCAACTCTCAGCTGCCTGACCTAAACCTCTACTCCAAAAAGGTTCAACACAAGAACACAATAAACTATATATGGTCTAGCGCTCGAATAGTAGTAGGGACTCAACCGCATTCAAAAACAGAGGCAACTATCACGGTGCCCGTGCTTCCGGTGCTGAGCGGCGACATTATTATTCTCTGCTACCTTCTGATTGGCTGGTCTTAATTACTAACACTGGGCTTGCCTTTATATACCCTGGGATGTCCTCCCTTAGGAGCCCTTTCGTGGTGTACAAGTTCCTGAGTCTATTCTGCGCTTTTGCTGATTCGTGTATGACCTGGCCTGCCTGACTACGAGTTTGTTCCTGAGTTCCTGTTGCTACACTCCATTGCTGACCGTATTCTGGCTGAGAACCCGCTCCGTTGCTGACTGTATCCTGGCTGAGAACCCGCTCTGTTGCTGACCATATCTGACTGAGAACCCATTCCATTGCTGACAGTATCTGGCTGAGAACCCGCTCCATTGCTGATCGTTTCTGGCTGAGAACCTGCTCCGTTGCTGACTGTATCTGGCTGAAGAACCCGCTCTGTTGCTGACTGCATCTGGCTGAAGAACCCGCACCGTTGCTGACTGTATCTGGCTGGAGAATCCGCTCCGTTGCTGACTGCATCTGGCTGTGAACTGCTCCGTGACTGACCACTTCAGACTGAGACCCGCTCCATTGTCGACTGTATCTGGCCATAGGACCCGTCCATTGCTGACCGCTGGTGGCGCTGTTCCGCTCCGTTACTGTCTCCGGTTTGGTTTACCGGCTCCGGTCCCAACCGTGTCCGTTTGTGCCCTGGGCGACCCCTGGTGGTCATCGTGATACTGGGCTTTGCATTGTCTGTGGTGGTACGCCGCGTGGCGCTATTTCTTGTTGACCAAAGGCTAAGCTTGGGCTTAAGCTGCTCCTATAACCGCTGCTGGTGGTGTGCACATTCGAAATACCAGTACAGGTGTTCTTACACTGACTGTGTTATTCTGATCTCTTTCTTTGTGGCCTTCCTACCTTTTACGCTGTGCTCACTCCCTCTGGGAGTTTTCAGTAAGCCGCTGGGCGTTGACCATTAACCCTGTGGATACCTGGATAGTACAGGGAAGGGCTTACACTGCTATCTGCAGTACCTCGAGCTAGAGCCAGCGTTGCACATTCCATACTGTAGGTTGTATGGCCACTGGCTGTGTTACAGTTGCCTATTGTCGCCTCAATCCACCCCTAGCGTTCTAGGGTCTGTCTCTAGCAGCTGCCTTGGTCTCAGTTACCCTTCCTGAGGGTAGTATCGCCACTCCATGGTTACCAGGTATTTGGGGCCTGAGTCTGGGTCTGTGTTGCCTCGTTGCCATACCATACAGCCTGGGTCAGAGTTGCCTCATTACCATATCAAACAATCTAGGCCAGTGTTGTCTCGCTCCTCCGGGTTTGGTGCCCAGGCGTCTGGGCAGTGCCAGTTCCGTTTCACGTGCACCTCCGGTGTACGCTCACCTGGTCAGCTCTCCAACGGGTTGCCTTCGACCTCAATAATCCTGCCAGAGTCTTCGCTACTAGCGTTTATAACTGTTGTTCCAGTCCACCTATTCTGGTCCTGCAAACTTATTTCTATTGTGTATTTGTATATCACTGTGTGATTTGCCTTGTGGGCCCCAGGGCCTTATTCCTTGTATGCTCTCTTTCAATAAAGTCATTTTAACCATACCATCCTGTCTGAGTGTTCATCTAAAAACCGTGACAGCAACAGGGTACACCCAAAAATACCATAAAATAGTCGTAGACACTTTTAATATCACATTATACACATTCGACACAATGCTAACAAGCTATCTAATCCTACAAAAAGCAAAAATAAAAAAACAAAAATGTTTTTGCTTTTTGTATACCAGTATATAGATAGGGAAAGGGTTTAGGCTATTTCATACATGTATGGGGTATTTTACAGTGTAATACTGTGTTGCCAAGGTTTCGACTGTATCGGTGCAGTGGTAACATTGTTTAAAGTAATTTGAGGGATTTATCTGTGGCATCCGAGTTTTTGTATGTACTCCTGGTGCCCTAGAGAGAGATCCCGGCAATTTTATTAGACACAGATGTTAATATTCCCTTCATGGTGAGGGGGTAGGATACACCTGTTATTATTTACTTGTGTATTGTTGATGTTTTTATCAGTATTGAGATATTATATTTTCATGTGATATTAAAAGTGTCTAGACTATTTTATGGTATTTTTGGGTGTACGCTGTTGCCTCTGTTTTTGAATGCGGTTGAGTCCCTACTACTATTCGAGCGCTAGACCATGTATAGTTTATTAGGTAACAGATATAACTTGGCATACTGTGAATCTTATACACACTCCCTCCTACATTCACTCTTAGGAAGAGTGAACGGACATGTTGGTGGTAGTAAAGTTACCCTACAAAGCTGACTGTGTCCATGGTTGCTGCAGCTTGTGCAGTAAATTTTGATAATCCTCCCCTCCTGAAAAGGCTGTTTGAAAAAGTGATATGAAAAGTTCCACCGCACCACCTCTAGTGTGTATATATATACACATACACTACCATACACAAGTTTGGGGTCACTTAGAAACTATCTTTTTTTTTTAAAGAAAAGCAAATCTTGTCCATTAAAATAACATTAAATGGATCAGAAATACAGTGTAGACATTGATAATGTTGTAGATGCCTATTGTAGCTGGAAATGGCTGATTTTTAATGGAATATTTACATTTGCTGCAAATGGAGGATTCTTCGACAAAAGCAAAGTTTGAAAGACACAATTATATTTAAATTAAAAATCATTATTTCTAACCTTGTCAACGTCTTGACTGTATTTCCTATTCATTTTGCAACTTATTTGATATATGTTTTCATGGAAAACAAGGTCATTTCTGAACTGACCCCAGACAGTTGAACGTTATTGTATATTTATCACATGGAAAACATTTGTGCACACCTGACCTGAGGTAGAGAGTGGGTTGTCACATACCTCCTGACATTTCAAATGGCCAAAGAGGAACACTTGTGTTTTAGGTGGTGTTGCCGCGGGTGTGGCTGGTAAGGCATTATCAAGAATATTTAGGTTATTTCATGAACGATTGACATATTTTTGTGTCACAAAATAAATGGGTTATAACAAGAATAAAATATTTTATTTACACAGACTACTTTATAAACACATATATTGTAATTTATACAACTATTAAAGGAACACTAATGTCCCATAAAAAATATGCTTGTTTTGTAGATGTTTAAAAAATATATTATTTGGCACCAGTCCTATCTCTCAAACCTTTATGGTTTGAGAGATATTCGCTTCTAAAGTCCCCCCTCCCTATCCTTCTCCTGACGTCAGCATCTAGCTGACAGCAGGAGATACCGGCCCGGGGACCAGCCTGCGGCTCTGCAGCAGAGCTGAAATCATGTTTTTTAAAGCGGAACTATCACATTCCAACTTCCCTGCTACATTTGTTTCCTGCCCCACTGACTAGCTAAACTCCCCCAATGAAAACTAAGCAATTGTTCCCCCTTGGAAGAAAAAACTACCTTGCTCCCTCCGTAGAAAGAGAGAGAGAGCGCTGCCATCTTGATGACTTCAGAATGATTTGCAGCACTCTCCTTCCACCCTAAGCCAGCCCCCAATCCTTCTGCTCTTGGGACCGCGCTTAATGTACCTCTGTACGTGTTTGTCGAACAAGCATGTGCAGCAGTCCTCTTCTTCTTATTGTGTTTAACCCTTTGAGTGTCAGAGGAGTACACAATGCATTTACCTTTCTGGCACTCAAAGTGTTAAACGCAATAAGAAGAGGAGGACTGCTGCACATGCTTCGCCGCTGCATACTACAGTGTGTAGAGGAGGTCAGGTCAAAATGGCAGGCTTGGAGGCACAACACCGGGACACATGGGGCTAACAGCGCAGTAGTTTCAAGCAAATAGTATGCTTAACCCTTTGAGTGCCAGGGGGTTCAGCGCAGTAAATGTTAGCCGCTTCAAAAACAAATAGAAATTTGCTTCCTCTTCATGCTTAACCTTTTGAGTGCCAGCGGGGTATACAATTGTACCCAAAAGTGAATGTTGTGGTAGTAAAGTTACCTTACAAAGCTGATTGTGTCCATGGTTGCTGCAGCTTGTGCAGTAAATTATGATGATCCTCCCCCTCCTGAAAAGGCTGTTTGAAAAAGTGATACGAAAAGTTCCACTGCACCACCTCTAGTGTGTATATATATACAGGGCTCAAAATTTCCACTCGCCACTAGCCAAATGCGAGTGAAAATTTAGCCCTGGCGAGTATGTTGCAAAAGGGACTGACAGCGCAGGCGCACGGACGTCACTGTGAAGAGACGTCCGTGCTTCCTGCTCCTGTCACCATCGGTAAAACGCCGATATCTGCAGAACCGGGTAATATTGCTGGCGACTAGCGCTACTAAGCAGCTAGTCGCCAGGTGAGCAATAAGTGAACCTTAAGTTATTGCGGGGTGATAGTTCCCCTTTAAATGGATCAGAAATACAGTGTAGACATTGATAATGTTGTAGATGCCTATTGTAGATGGAAATGGCTGATTTTTAATGGAATATTTACATTTGCTGCAAATGGAGGATTCTTCGACAAAAGCAAAGTTATATTTCAATTAAAAATCATTATTTCTAACCTTGTCAACATCTTGACTGTATTTCCTATTCATGGATTTATTAAAGTGCTTAAACTGAACACAAAAGTGAAACTCGTTCTTGCTCCCAAGAGCATGGAGGGAGGTGGAAGGAGATTTTATAAACAGGGGAAGTCCTGCAGAGCTGCGCGTCACGGATTTTGCCGCAGGAAAAAGAGTAAGTGACATCACTTGCAACGCTTTCATCTACTAAAGTATGGCAAAAAAAAAAAAATAATGTACATTCTGTAGACAGTTTTTGATGATACATCAAATAAGACAAAGTGTCTTCAAGGTGAAAGTTCCCCTTTAAAAAGAATTACTTCATTGGAAAGGTCTAAAAAGTGTGCCTGGTTTGCAAGCATAGTTTGTAGACTGTTCCCATTAAGTAATTATTTTTAAATAACGCGATTTCGGTTCTGCTGAAGAGCCTCCTCGAGTCACGCAACTCGAATCTCGTGCTGGCAGCTTTACAGCTGACAGCAGGAGAGAGGGAACTTTAGCTGATAATATCTCTCAAACCATAAAGGTTTGAGAGATAGGATTGGTGCCAAATAATTTATTTTTTAAACGTCTATAAAACAACAATACTTTTTTTGGGACATTACTGTCCCTTTAATCATACCTGGGAACTTCCAGTTGAGCGCTACCCGGAGGGTAGTCCTCTGTTCAGCAGGAGGTGACAAAAATGACGCTAATCGCGTCAAAAAGGGGCGGGGCTTGCCGCAAGTGTTGGGGGGACTTAACCCTTTGAGTGCCAGAGTGGAACGGAATGCATTGAAAAGCAATGCATTCCTTACCACTCTGGCACTCAGAGGGTTAAAGGTGTCACACAGAGGGCTGGGGACGGAGGAACAGAGGGAGAAAAAGCGGATGTGGCAGAGTTTCAACAGAAAATCTCCACATCCGGAGGAATCAGCCTCTGCCCCGGAGACCCGGTAAAGCTCTGTCAGAACCGGAGTCTCCGGGGCAAATCCGGAGAGTTCCCAGGTATGCCTTTAATGTGTGTTTTATTGTTGTGGTACAATGTGATACACTTATATACACACCACAGGCTGATCTCCTAAAAAGAGGGGCACCAGGGTAGGAAAGAGGGATTTGGGTCTCAAAGAGGGACACTTGGGAGATATGTTGTCATATTTACAAACTGGTATACTTTATCTATATTATGTATGTGATTTTTACAGTAATTTAGTACAGGCAGGTACAGTTGGAAAAAATGACTAAGTAGTTTTGTGCTTCTGGCATCCAATACGGCATGTCATTTCATACCAACGGGTGTCCTTTCTCTCGGAAGTGGAACTGCTTGCTGCGGACTAGCCATACCTGGGAACTCTCAGGGTTTAACCCAAATCTCAGGGTGAAGGGCCAAATTCTCAGGGTGAGAGAGTTCTGTGTTACCTACTAAATGATTTACAGCAATTAAATGTTACTTTAGTCTCTATATTGGTGCAATTGTTCCAGAACTACAGGGGAGAGGTCCTATTTGTCTTGTTTGTGTTTAGGCAGTGATCTCTCTAAGTTATAACATGATAAAGGTTCCTTGAGGACCGACTGTAGCACCTCTGGGTTAGTGCAAGCAGGTATTTATTGCATAAAATCTACAATATGGGATGTTTTAATGGTTAACATTTCAAAGATCTCAGGTCAGCTCATTTTAAAAGTTCCCAGGTATGGGAATAGCGTATGAAATTCCAATGTTTTCTAAGATTTCAGTACCTTTGAAATGATACAGTTGATAAAAAAGCGTGTGTTTCACTTTAGCACCTTCTTCTAGAAATAAGGAAGCAAATGAATTAGAGCAATACCAAATTACTTTATTTACACAGAGTAATTTCTAAACATGTGGAGCAACGTGATACACACGTACATACCACACAGATCTAAAAATAACAACAGAAAAGGGAAGACAGAAAGAGAGCTTTCGGTCTGAAAAAGAAAGACTTTGAACGTATGGATCGTGCAAAAAAAATATAATAAAAATAACTAAATAAACGCAAGCCTGATCATGTGGTCACTGCATGCCACTCCCCTCGGTCACTTGCGCCTCTGCTGCGCGCGCACGGACACGTTTACGCCACGTTTCCCACGCATGTGCAGCACATCTCTTCTGCTTCCGGGTATTTTATGTACACTGTGTACACGTCATCACCCTTCTACCCTGTATACCTTCTGAGGTCCTTCCTCCCCTCTTCCTACTCGCCCGTCACCGAGCCTGTCAGTAATTGCCCTGCACCTTCTTTTCTGCTTTTAGGGGTGGTATAGACACATTGCTGGGGAGTTTTACCCGGTGTCATCTTCTCCCGGAGGTGCAGGGACAGCAAAGGCTTAAGCATGAATTTTCTGAGGGGGGTGATGGGTGGACAGCCAAGCACTGGACCCCAGCCGTCCGGAGCACAGACCGTGAGTGACAAGATCCCCATTTTTATCCATCCTATATATGTTTTAGCCACTTTGATACTTGAGAAGTCTTCACTCTAATCGCAATTAAGGGGTTGAGGCTATTTGATAGTGATATATAGTCAATTGTTGGACCCCCGGCTGTTGGAGACTACAACTCCCATCACTCACTGTGTGTGTGTGATGGGGGCGGGGGGTTGTTGTACACACAACAGCTGGTGGTCCAACGACTGACTAACCCTGCTATGGGATGCAGCACTTTCTTTTTAGCAATATACAAACATACTGTTCTCAAACTCCAGTATCCCATTGTGTCTAATTTATATTACATTTTAATATATGTTTGTGATTATATACTTTCCATCATATTAGGAGCAGACCTGTTCGCTATGTTCCCACAACAGCCAGATATTTAGAAGCAGATCCTTATGTGTTGTTTTTTTTCCTTTCTCGAACACAATTCTAGTCCCCATGTCTTTGCTTTGGTTTTGTGCTGTGTCTACAGAATGTGTTATTTTCACAACATATGCGGAATGACAGCTTTATTTTAAAAGTGTGTGCAAAGTTACATATGTAACCTGTGTTGAGTAATTTAATATATTTCTGTTTTTTTAATGTGTGTGTGTGTGTGTTTTAGACACTAACTACATAGTGGACAGCACTTAAATACTTTTCATATTTTTAGTAAACCATGAGCTGTTCTTACACAGTAAGAACACAGCATACAATTTGGAATGCATGGAGAAGATTGAGGGCAGATCAAAAGTGAATAAAAAAAGAAAAGAGCTAAGTGCTCCAATAGCACACTTCTAAGTCCAATGTGTGTACTGAATTCGTACAGTCTCTTTCTCTCAGGTGATGGAGAGTCAGATGCCCGTCTTGTCCCACACTTATTGTAGATGCAGTGGATAGTCCCCAGTTGTCCAATAGAGAATTAATAAGGAGGTAACTCTGGCAAAAAAATAAAGAGCACAGAAATTTTAAGGGTAGACTGTGAGGATAGCTTCCACCTGGTGCCCAAAATGGAATAGACTCACCAGATCCACCAGAATGTCTGTGCTCAAATAATCTAGGGTTTTGCCTCCAGGTAACAAATTACTCAGGGATGAGAGTATGTCTCGCAACTTTATTTCCCAACGCTTTTCGTGAGTGTAGAAGCTCAGTTCATCAGGGGATCAGTTTCCCTGATGAAGGGAGCTTGTGCACTCACAAAACGCTTTGGGAAATAAAGTTGTGAAATATAATCTCATCCCCCAATAATTCTCTATTGGACAACTAGGGAGTATCGGTCTGGTTATAATCCACTGCATCTACAATAAGGTGGGACAAGATGGATGTCTGACTCTCCATCACCAGCGGTTGTTCACTTTAAAGGTTTTCTGAGAAGAATACTTCATTTAAGTACAATCATTCACATTATTTTATATTGAATTTAGTGGTCGCTCTCAGATTTTTTTTTTTTTAGATTTTCTTCCCTTTTCTCTCTAGATATGCAGTAAAGGTGCTGTGGAGGTGTGTACAAAACCACTGAGACTGTCAGCAGACTTTAAAGGGGACCTGTCACCCCTAATAAAATTCCCCCCATAATTAGTCTTCTAGTGATAAGCTTACTGTTACTGTTATCTGGAATAATTGCCACGTTACTCAGAAATCCTACATGTGCCGAGACTGACGGTCAGGCAGCTGCATGCCTGCGCTATCAGTTCCGGTCTCCTCTAGGAGGCATTGCATAGTACCTTTAGGTACCAGAAGGGACTGACTGCGCAGATGCCTCTAAAGCATTGTTGCCTGGCCGTCATTCTCGGTACATGTAGGATTTCTGAGTAAAGCGGTAATTGTTCTGGATAGTAGAACCTTCCATAAGCTTATCTCTAGATGACTAATTATCGGGGATGACTTTATTTGCAGTGCTAGTTCCCCTTTAAATACGAATGCTGGTTCAGGGTATGATCCTTGCAATGTCCAATGAATAGCTGTCCCATGTGGGCACAGCTGATAATATTAGTTGGCACTTGTGTGGGCCATCTGTCAGGCACACCTCTTCTTGCATCTGGATTGGCAGCAGAACTCAGTAGAAGGGGGGGGGGGTTGAAATTACACCGGTGACAGAAATGTTGCAGGGAGCTTCAACAGATCTGTCCCCAGTGTGAAACGGTCTTAAAGGGATAGTAATACTTCAAAATTACTATCCCTTATACTGAAGCCCTTAAAAAACTGAATTAAATGCCACCAGTGGCATCTCTCAAACCTTTATGGTTTGCGAGATAGCTGCTTTTAAACTTTGCTCTCCCCTGCCTCTCCCCTGACGTCAGCGTTCTTGCTGCAGCATTTGAATCTGTTCATTGAATCAAGCGGAAGCCCTTCAGCAGAGCCAGATCTCATTATAGAAGAAACGATCCTTCACTAAAACAGTCCTCTACGTGTGCTTGGTAACCAAGCACACATAGAAGACCGTTTTAGTGAAGGATCTTGTCTTCCATAATGAGATCTCGGCTCTGCTGAAGAGCCTCCGCCAGTCCTGGGACCGGATTTCCCTGCTGCAGCAAGAACGATGACGTCAGGGGAGAGCGAAGTTTAAAAGCGGCTTTCTCGTAAACCATAAAGGTTTGAGAGATGCTGCTGGTGGCATTTAATTCAGTTTTTTAAGGGCTTCAATATAAGGGATAGTAATATTGAAGTATTACTATCCCTTTGAACGCGTAACACTAAGTCATTTATAAAAGTACTTATTGTAGGAAGTGAAAAATGTTGTATATTTAGTTCAACGCTAGTATGATTTTCCCAGCATCCTATTCCTTCACATTAAACAGTGACAGAATTACAGGAAAAATGCAGATACCTGTGAAAGTGTACAATTACATTGAAACCTGTAGTACAGAATTGTTGGTGGAAATATGCAGTATGGTTCTCTCTTTGTGACGTGTTTGTGTGAAATTACTCATAGGCCACTATTAACAAATGCATTTTTATGAAAGCATAACTGTCACCTCATAAATGTTGCTTGTGTAAAATGGGCCTAATATTCCTTCCACCACATCTGTACAATATCACCTTTCCAGATGTTAAATTCTTCTAATTGTGATTTAAAGGACATTATTTGTCAAAAATGTATTTAGCATGACAGTACAAAATTCATAAACCTGCTCTTTATCTTCAAATCATGTACTTGCTCCTCCATCCAAAACCTTATTAAAAGCCAGCTAGTGTTTCAAAATTGAGAGCAGACTCCATAAAAAGCACATGGTCATGAGATGCAACCTCAAAATGCAATCAGCCATTTTGGGGTTTAAAAAAATTGGCCTTTATTGTTGGTTAAGCAAGTGAGTTTCATGTCTTAAAGGGATAGTAATACTTCGTTTTAACTTTATTTTATTTTGTAGGCATTAAAAAAACATGAAGAATGATATAAGTCTTATCTCTCAAACCTTTATTGTTTAAGAGATATTCACAAGCAAAGTGTCCCCCTCCCGCCCCTTTTACTGATGTAACACTTTTCAGCCAGGGCAGAAGGGAGGTGCCCAGGTAGACTGCAGAGAGGGACAATCTTCAATTAAGATAAGGGAAAAAGCTGAAAAGCTTGTCAAGGGGGGCAGGGCTTTCATCGTTTTCATAGGAATAAGAGTGTCCCCTTCTGTTATCTGTCCTGTCTATGGACTGCATTCCACATCTGAGAACAGATTGTTTACAGTAGGTAAAAGGGGCGGGAGGGGGAAACTTTGCTTGTGAATATCTCATAAACCATAAAGGTTTGAGAGATAAGACTTATATCATTCTTCATGTTTTTTTAATGCCTACAAAATAACATAAAGTTAAAACGAAGTATTACTATCCCTTTAAGCAGCACCTGCTGAACAGTCATTGACATGCATGGTGGTGGTGTTGGGTTTAAGGTCCCTACAACATGAACTGTCTTAGTTACAATGAGGTATTGGCAAAACAGTTATGGGGATACATTTCTTAACACAGAAATGGCCATCTATCTGGTGAGTTACCCTGTAACCCTTTGTAGCATCTGTTAAGTGTGTGTGTTGTTTCATTGCCCATTTTCACTTGCTTAGTAAGTGTTAGTAATGTCTAAAAAAAACCTTTTTTTGCATTCAGAAGAGCTTAAAAAGCTGATCTAAACGCAAAAAAAGTATCTCTCAAACCACTATGGTTTAAGAGATACAGGCGTTTAAAGTTTGATTTCTCCTACTGACAGCTGTAAAGCTGTCAGCAGGAGATCCGTGTCGGTCGACACGCTGGGGCTTGAGAAGTGCCGGGATCTCGTTACTTACAGGGAATCCCTTCGTTGTAATGGTCTAAAATGTGTGTCTGAACACTAGGCACACATTTTAGACCATTCCAATGAAGGGATTCCCTGTAAGTAACGAGATCTCGACACTTCTCAAGCGCAACTGTGTCGACAGACACGGATCTCCTGCTGACAGCTTTACAGCTGTCAGTAGGAAACAGCAAACTTTAAACACCCGTATCTCTTAAACCATAGCGGTTTGAGAGATACGTTTTTTTTGCATTTAGATCAGCTTTTTAAGCTCTTCTATATGCAAAAAAGTTTTTTTTAGACATTACTAACACTTTAAAAAAGCCCTATTTAAATGTTTTGGGATTGTTTTTTTTTCCTATAATGTGTAGTTGGTTAGCTCCAAAATTGCAACATCTACCCTCCTGAATGAAGGTTCAGTATGTGTTTGTGGGATTCATTTCTCAAAAAACTATGTATGTTAGAGAAAAAATGGCAAGTACAACTTCTAGTTAGATCTTAATTCTCTGTAAAACAAACTGAAATCTGTAGGGACACTTTATTCCTGTCTGTAGTATCTAAACCAGTCCTCAGGTATTACTAACAGGCTTGAGCTTAACCCTTTGATTGCCAGAGGGGTATGCTACCTTAATTGTTTGAGGGCTATGTAGCACATTAGGTTGCACTGAATACACAGGAGGAAAATAGCAGTTTTCTCAGTAGCAATCCATTAACATTAACCCTTTGAGTGCCAGAGGGGTACGCAACAAACTGCTTTGCAGTGCATTTGCATTCCCCTCTGACACTCAAAGGGTTAAGGTGCAGGGAATGCTCTCCAATAAAATGATGAGAAAGGAATCTAAGTCACAAGATTGCAACAAGAAATTCGTCAAGTAAGTGAATGGTTAATTGCAGGTCAGGTCAGATTACTGTGGTTTGGGAGGATGTGAGACAGAGTGTCAGAGACAGAGCTTTTAGTTGTGAGCTTAAAGGGATAGTAACACTTCGTTTTAACTTTATTTTATTTTGTAGGCATTAAAAAAACATGAAGAATGATATAAGTCTTATCTCTCAAACCTTTATGGTTTATGAGATATTCACAAGCAAAGTTCCCCTCCCCGCCCCTTTTACCTAGTGTAAGCCATCTCTTCTCAGATGTGAGTCTGGTTGTATGACAGTACAGATAACAGAAGGGGACAATTTTCTTTGTATGAAAACAATGAAAACCCTTCCCCCCTTGACAAGTTTTTCAGCTTTTTCCATTATCTTAATTGAAGATTGTCCCTCTCTGCAGTCTACCTGGGCATCTCCCTTCTGATTTGGTTGAACAGGGAGGGAAATTTTGTTTGTGAATATCTCTTAAACCATAAAGGTTTCAGAGATAAGACTTATATCATTCTTCATGTTTTTTTAATGCCTACAAAATAAAATAAAGTTAAAATGAAGTATTACTATCCCTTTAAGTTATAAACACACTGTGTGTGTGTGTGTGTGTGTGTGTGTGTGTGTGTGTGTGTGTGTGTGTGTGTGTGTGTGTGTGGTGGGGCTTTGTTTATTTTATTTATTTTTTGCTTATGCAGCATATGCAACTCTAAAACTGCATATTATCTACACCCAAAGAGACTTTGAAATGGTTATTCTTTGGGACACTTATCTAGATGATCACTCCGTTTAGAAAAGAAGCTCCAGAGGGTCCCCCCTCCCTTCTACTTTGTCTGCTAACAAACCGTTGAAATAGTACAAAATCTTGCTTAAATGTGAGTAGTAGCGCTAGTCGCCAGAATTATTACCTTGTAAAGGAGAAATAGCCCTTCTTCACGGGCTGACAGGCAGGATGGATCGCGGACATCTTCCCATAGTGACGTCTGTGCGCCTGCTCTGTCAGTCCCAGCCAGCGGTAGGAGGTGTTGTTAGGAGCCGTTTGGCTCCAGAAGGGACTGACAGAGCAGGCACGCGGACGGCACTATGGCAAGACATCTGCGATCCGTCCTGCCTGTCAGCCGGGGAAGAATGGCTGTTTCTCCTTTTACAAGGTAATAATTCTGGTGACCAGCGCTACTAAGCAGCTAGTTGCCGGATGGGGAGTTACTGAAGCTAAAGTTTTTTTTGAGGTGGTAGTTCCGCTTTAATGATGTGTACTGTTGTAGTACAGTTCCACAATCTAAAATGGGACTCCTCAAAAAGCATCCGCAGGAGCAGATTTTAAGCCTCTAAAAAAGAGTTTTTAAAGAGGCTATCGTGGATTTGGGGTGTTTGTATTTATAACCCCAAATAATTTTAGTTGTTAATGTTCCTTTTAAGTAGGACCTTGAAGTTTTAATAAAAGTTTCTTCATATAATTTTCTGTTAAAACCTAACCAAGTTTGTGCAGTGTCACTGAATTATCAAGGTGGTCTGTTGTGAATATTTTATATAAGGAGAGGAAGGTCGATTATTAATAACAACTATAAAAACCCGTGTACACGGGCCAAGGTCCGGGTAATGATAACCCTTTGAGTGCCAGAGGGGTATGCAACGCACTCAAAGGGTTAAGAGGCTGCTACCTCAGTGCTCCACGCCATGCAGTCTTGCGTCGCCTCACTCACGCGATGCAATCATGCGCAGTAGAGACTGGCCGAACGCGGGTAGTCTCTACTGCGCATGACTGCATTGTGACAAACATCCTAGCGCAGTGGTTCTCAATCTTTTCTTTGCTAAAGGCACCCCTAACACGCAATCAGGAAGTTTCGGGGCACCCCTAGCACATATAATGTAATTTATCAAGGGCATAATGAAGGGTATGATGCATAAATATACATTATTATTAGGTGTCACAACCGTGCTAACACAAATAAACCTATTGTGCAGAACAATTTCCACAAATAATAATTTCAAACTCAATATTCACATTTATGTGAAAATCTTAATAGAAAACATGGGGCACCCTAGGTTACTGTCTGTGGCACACCAAAGTGCCATGGCCCCCTGGTTGAGAACCTTTGTCCTAGTGAATTATTATATAAAAAAAGGAGGATGTATACATAACATTTTCTGGACATTTTTGTTATTTATAATAAACATTGTACACAATGCCGGAAGCCATATTCAGCATTTCTAAAAACTGAATGTTATGGGCCATAATATACCAAGTGGTGCAAAAGTGCTTTGGAACTTCATGAAAATCAGTGTAAGTTGATGAGTGTCAATAAAGCTCTATCACATAGGAATTTCATTTATTTATCATTCATTCATTCATTCATTCATTTATTGATTTATTTATTTTCAAGGTGCTGCAGCCATGGTTTTGCTAATATTCAACAAGCTGCAATGTTCTATTGTTGTCACCAGGTGGTTCTGTTCCTGTCCCTAACTATGTAAATCCATAGTCATTCAACCCCTCTGTGTGCATTATTAACGCTTTGAGTGCCAGAGGGGTACGCAACGCAATTTCCAACAGTGAAAGTACACTTGTGGGGGAAGCAAAAAAGTTAACCCTTTGAGTGCCAGAGAGGTAGGTATTCAATGCATTGCAACACAGTGGGCTGTATGTTCAAAATAAAAGTGGAGGCGTTATGGGGAAAATGAATTGCACCATAAGGGAGAACTTAAAATTCCAAAAATTGCCATTGTTTTAAATAAGGATTTTTATCCCATCGACTGCTAGAGAGGTCTTGCATTGGAGACCTCTAGCATTCGTGTGGTTAAAATCCCCATTTAAATCCGTGGCATATTTTGTAGTTCTCCCCTACTCCACTTCAAATTTTATTATATGGCCCATTGTGTTGTCTATCTAAGGTCAAAGAAGCCTCTCATGCCACTTTGTGTCACTGTAACGTGATGATGCTTTGTCTCCTTCTCTGTGATGGCACTGATTCAGCACCTAGATTATTATTAGGTCAGCACATCACACACTGGAGATTAACTAGGGGGTCATGATGAGTCAGACCAAGGCAAATAGATATCCATTTTAGCACCCGCTCACCACAGGAATGTTTACCCTGTTTATTGGTTGTTGCATTAAGCAGATGCATGTAGTAGAGGTCCTTCTTTCTACTCTTAGTGAATTAAAGCATAGTCCATGCTTGTTTGTTGTTTTTTTTTTTCAAAGTGAACTGTGACTGTGTGCTGCCAAATTCTTTTGTGTCGTATACCACATGCAGCTGTTGTATTGATTCTGAGATTCTCAAATGTGCTTCAGATCAGAATTGCACACACAGACAAAAGAATGTAAAAAGAATGTAAAATATGAGAGTCTACCACAGATGCCTTCTGTTTAGATTTATTTATATATATATATATATATATATATATATATATATATATATATATATATATATGGATGCTGATCTTGAATTACATTAGATGTTACAATCATAATGCTTTGGGCACTGTTAATATTTTGGTCTCTTTTGTTTTGTCCTGTTGTCAGACCCTTTCTAGCATAAACTGTAAAAAGTGTGTCTTTTGTGCACACATGTCTATTTATCTACTCTTTACTTAACCCTCATCTGTCTGTCTCTCTCTCGTCCTCTATTAGCAGCTGGAGATATTTCTCCTGGTCCACATCATTCCCTCCTCTTTCATACAGTGGAAACTCCAGAACCCCAAACAGCCTGATATACATCCCTGTTAGGGCTGGTGCAAGGATTTTTGCCACCCTAGGCAAAACCTAATTTTGCCTCCCCTTGTGTCCTACCCCTTTATGCCCTGCCCTGTATGTGTTTAAGTGTCAGTGAGTTTGTGTGTTCCCTATATGTGTATGTGTGTATCAGTATGTGTTCCCTGTATGTATATAAGTGTGTCGGTGTGTGTGTGTCTCTTAAAAAACAAAACAAAACAAAAAAAACAAAAAAAAAAAACTTTTAATATAGCCTTGCGTAACAGACCAACATCTCTCCACATTGCCCAACCAAACCCTATCCAAAGCAACACAAGTTTTTTTTTTTTTTTAAAAAAAGCCACAAAATAATTAGGGAAACATTTACCTCATAAAATTGTTTTACCATAGGTTTAGTTAATGGAGTAATATTAGGAAAGATGATTTTTTTTTTTTTTAAATACTTTTTATGGTATATACTTTTAAAGATATTTCATTTTCAAGCTGTGCACTTCTGCATAATGCGGCACCCTGAATCTTTAGCACAGATCTTGTCGTCCCAGCTGCCCCAGGGAGTGCGTTCATGCTTCCCTTCAGTGTGGTGTGAATGGCTTCTATCGTTACATCAAGCTCTGGTTAGCATTATACTGAGGTTACAATCTCAGTATAATGTTAACCGGAGCTTGATTTAACAATAGAAGCCATTCACACCATACTGAAGGGAAGCGGGAATGAGTTCCGTGGGGCAGCTGGGAGTGAGGTGTGAGGAGAATTAGGAAGTGAAGAACAGCTGTGCAGTAGATTCAGTGTGCTGCATTATGCAGAAGCGCACAGCTCGAAGATGAAAAACTTTAAAAGTACATACATTTAGAAAAAAAAACAAACACCTTTCCAAAAACTACTTTATTAACTAAAACTATGGTAAAAAGTTTTATGAGTTGAATGTTCATGGAGGGGGTGAATGATCCTGGAGGTCATGTGGTCTAATTCAAGCAAGAGTTTGACTATATAATTAAATTCATATAAATTCATATAAAAAGGTCCACATACTAAGAAGCTCCTGACTGAGATAGATGATTCTTCAGCTGCTGATATTGTATGTGTAAAAAATCTTGTCAGCGACTGACATGTTAGTAAATGTTTGATTACTTTGCCCTTTTTGTTCACACATGTGTTTATTATATTTTTCCTGATGGCTGTATATATATATAATTCTTTTACAGATTCAGAAGCTCTGTGACAGAGTTGCTTCTGCCACCCTGCTTGATGACCGCAGAGATGCTGTACGGGCTCTCAAATCCTTATCAAAGGTTTGTGTTCTTATTAAATCCACACAGTTCTATTACTCTTTCACATACATACATACGTTGCATGTAAAGAACTACTATATAGATGTGATGCCTTCACCACTGTATCTTCTGTCAAGTTTTCAGGGATTATAAAGGTATATTAAATGGGCATTTTAATTGGCTAAAGAGGTGCCGTTCTGGAGAAAACCAACTGCACCAGAGGTAGGAAATATTCCCAAAACTCCCACAAATTGGCCTTTTAACCCACTGAATGCTAGAGAGGTCTCTAACACATTGCTGACCTTTAGCATTCAAGGGGTTAAAAGCGCCATTAAAACCAATGGGAAATAATTTCTCCTCTCTGGTGCAGCTCGTTTCCTCTCGATTTGCACCTGTTTATCGTATTGTATCGCACCCTAAATTCATAATCCCTACAGCATTCCATTTTAAAGTTATCTGTTGATACGTAAAAGGAAAAAAAAAAAACAAAACAAAACAAAAAAAAACCCCAACAATATATGAACACTAGTACAGTTTGGTTTTTTCCCCTTGAAATGCCAAAGAGTTCTCCAACACATTGGAGTATTTCTAGAGCGAGCCAGCTTTGCAATTGTTTTGTGAGCAAGGACCTAAATCTGTTTTTGTAACTGCACTCTGAATCTTTGCATGGATCAGTCCTACAGGTATGTTATAGTTGAGCCTTCCTGTATAGATGCATAGGATCTGTTCTGACCATTATGTATAGTAATTTGTATTTGTTTTGTCTTTCTCTTCCCCCCCCCAACCTAATATTGTAGCAAGATGGCGCTTCCCAGTGTTCTGTGTTTTGCATGTTGGTGGTTCATCTTAAAGGGATAGTAATACTTCATATTTACATATCTGCATCTTGTAGCCATTAAAAAAAATATACTAAATGTCCCCAGTGCCATCTCTCAAACCTTTTTGGTTTGAGAGATAATCGTATTTAAAGTTGCACCCTCCTTTCCCTGATGTCAGCTCTCTAGCTGACTGCAGGGGAAACCGGTCCCAGGACCAGCCGGCGGCTCTGCAGCAGAGCAGAGATCGCGTTATTGGAAAAGAAATCCTTCACTGGAATGGTCTTCTAAGTGTGTTTGTTGCAAGCACACTTAGAAGACTGTTCCAGTGAAGGATTTCATTTCCAATAACGCAATCCCGTCTCTGCTGGAGAGCCGGTCCTGGGACCGGATTCCCCTGCAGTCAGCTAGAGCGCTGACGTCAGGGAAAGGGGAGGGAGGGGGAACTTTAAATACTACTATCTCTCAAACCATAAAGGTTTGAGAGATGGCACTGGGGGCATTTAGTTTATTTATTAATGGCTACAAAATGCAGATATTTATATATGAAGTATTACTAATCCCTTTGATATCATTCCATTGTACTTCTTTATCTCTGTCACACTTCCTTACCTCTTTATACCCCCGTTTAAATTGCTAAGGTTCTCTTAGGTTCTTGAGTGATGCCAAAGTAGTGATAAACCATTGATGCACATGCAGTAGAGCCATTTCTTTAGAGCACAGTTAAGAAGATGAGACGATGACCCTTTTTTCCAGTATAAGAAATGGACAACCCTGATTCTTACTATGCGATTCTTCTTATTAGTGCCCACATCATTGTCCACTGGAGAAAACAGTGTTAATCATTGAGAGCAGGCTTGCACTGATGCGGCTTCCACTAGCATACATCCCCAAGTGTTCATCTTTGAGACCTAAACCCTGTCCTTCTTTCCTACCCTGGTGTTAGATCATACTGGGAGATGTATTAGTGTATCACATTTCTCCACAGCATTCAAACTCAGATTAATGTTTGTTTAAACTTTACTATATGTGTTTATAAATTAGCCCGTGTAAATAAAATACTTCATTCTTGTTCTAAATCTTTTATTCAGTTGCACAAAAAGGTGTCAGTACGTCATGAACCTAAAAAGTCTTGGTAATAACCCATCCACCTCGTGTCCCCTGCCACAGCACCTAAAACAAATGTTTCCCTCTGTGGCCATCTGACATGTTAGGAGGTATATACTGGGGTGATATGCACTCATAGCTCCTCTCGATATAGCTCTCTGTATAGATTTGCATGCCCATATAATTTTCTTATTATTTATAGCAGCTTAAAATGTGTATGTTGAACACAAGATCTTCCCATTACATTTTTTGTGGAGAGGTGCTGAAATTGCCACACTGCAGTTTTTTGCAGAATAGCACTAAGATGTGATAAAAAGGTGATAGACACTTCTCCAGTGTTCTAAACTCTCTAAAGCCTATGTTATTCTATGGACCAATGCACCAAGATATCTCTAACTTGAGAACTTTTAGTGCATAGGCTTCATAGAATAACATAGGGCTTGGAGAAGAAAAGAATAGCTTGCAGCGCTAACTTACCATAATACATATATATAACTAAAAGAGTGTAAATAAGAATAATGTCGTGAATGTATAGATAGCCACTTAGATGGAAAGGGCTCCCCAGTCCCCCAAGTATTAGGCCAAAACCTAAAGTGCAAACGCAAGACAAAAAGACAAACCTGCGCTTCTCTATACAAGGTGCAAATATGTGCCCTACTACTGTGTTGATAAATGAGGTTTTTGTTCCAAAAATTTGGCCAAACATTGTTAAGCTCGCCAACCTGTCAAGGGTACCTCAAAATATGGAAAGTACCTACTCTAATACACAAAACAGCCCCTGAAGAGATGTTATAATAAACACGTTGGAGGGTGGGACCCTTTAAATATAATGTTTTTGATGTTTTAGAACAAAAACCTCATGTTTATCAATGCAGTAGTAGTATATATGCCCAATACAGGGCACACATTTGCACCTTGTATAGAGAATTGCAGGTTTGTCTTTTTGTCTTGCATAGGACTTGGAGAGTTTAGACCTCTGAAGAAGTGATCTCCACTTTATCACCTCTTTATCACACATATGTGCATAACTCTACTGGGCACTTAGTTGCTTAAGAGATACATAAGAAATGTAAATGTTACCTTTGAAATTTACTTTTCTGCTATCTCCTAAGAGATGACCTTCACTATTCAACATCACAGATCTGTTTATTGTTTTATATTTCCAGCTTTATCCAGTAAACTATATGACTATTGACCCACTCAGTGATGGGAAAGCTTGTCTCACCCTTATCTATAGGGTTTATTCTTGCTCAGTTGTTCTCAGACTTTTTGCAGTGGTGGAATCCACAGAGTCCACGTGCAATCTCTGTGAAATTCTAACATCCAAACCCTTTAATCTCTTTAATCCAAATGCATTTCATACCTCTCTAGCATTCAAGTGGTTAGCAAAGTTTCAGTATCAAATATTTCAGTAACTTAAAGGGACAGTAACTTTTTATTTAACTTCACATATTCTGCATGTG
Source organism: Rhinophrynus dorsalis (assembly GCA_037306005.1). NCBI lineage: Eukaryota > Metazoa > Chordata > Amphibia > Anura > Rhinophrynidae > Rhinophrynus > Rhinophrynus dorsalis. The sequence goes on along the minus strand of CM074718.1, from coordinate 231,106,215 downwards.
ATCTGTCTGTGAAAGCAAACACCTTGTTTTTGTGTTTTCTGGTTAGTTGACTGTCAAAGCAGCACAGTGGTACAGTGTAACAATTCAACTATTCATGCAGCACTGAATGCTCTTTATGTTCTATTCAACATAATTAGTATTATTTAGTTATTTTTAACATCGCATTACTAGCCCTTCTTCCGAGGTGCCCAGACAGAAAGCTTTCTGGAAACAGATCAAGGAAGCTCAATGTAAGGGACTTGGATGTAAAAATAGGAGAAGATGGGGAAAATAAATATGTGGAAAGTATAGGTAAATCTAGGGGTGGTAGTGATGACGGTGCAAAGCACTGGGGCACAGAGTTAAAAGGGGTCCCACTGAGCTTGGTGATGCTATAGTCTCTCAAAGTGTTACCACAATGATTTTGTCCCATTAGCGTTAGGAGTCAGGGGAGTGGGAATGCAGTGGTGTTTAGGGAGAGAGAATTCCAGTTAGGTCTCAGACTGATATTGAAGGAATTAAAAGAACATTTAAAAAAATAAATAGTTTTAATTTGGCACCTATGGTGCAGGTCCTGGCATCCTCTGCTTTTGCTTGATAAATACAACCCTATGTGTTTTACCTTATAATCTTAGTTATCCTGGAATTAGAGCCATCATCTGGACAGAAAACACAGAGGGAAGACTCATAGTGTGGTCAGTACCAAAGGGCTAGATATTTCCATTAGACACCAGGGTACTCATAATATAAAAAGATACTATAAGCAGTTAGGAGGATTCTGACTGCCTCTACTCAGTTTCATTGGGCATATCTGCTCCTCTCTAAATCAAGGCAATCTTCAAAGATCCCTCCAAATAATAAAGTGCGGGAAGTGATGGTGGCACTGATACATGTCGGACAAATGTACTGATATGAATTACATACAATATACCACTGCCTGTAGAATTCAAGCTGATAATATCGCAAGACAAGACTTAAACCTGTTCTGCTAGGGCTTCACTTCCCTAGGAGTGTTCCTTGCTAATGTAAAAGTATTGGTGTGTGTAACTTAGGTTTTATGCTTTTTATTATTAACATACATATATTGCAGACCTCGAGGGGGGCATCAGGACCCCTCCTGATATTCCCCCCCCCCCCACTACTGGATAGGTGATCCATGGGGTGACAAGGAAGGCATTTGCTACCTTCCTTTATTTCTGCTGGAGCAGCTATTAAGCCGGCTCCAGCAGAAGGGCTTATAGTGAACCCTGTCACTGGGTTCATTCATGAGAAGTGCAGCGCTGCGCTTTTATGAATTAATCAATCACCAACATTAATTGGAGCTGCTGTTTTTGTGAAACATTACTTTCCCTTTGAATGCCAGAGGGCTAGGCATTGTAGAGCAATGTGTTGCATATCCCTGTGGCAAACAGAGTGTTAAAATCCTCATTTAAATCAATGTTGATTTGGGGGAACCCTATTCCCTATGGTGCGGATGATTTGCCTCGGGATTTCTTCTTAGTATATCAGCCTTCTGCACAATATGGAACAAATACAAATTTCCACTGATATAAACGGGCATTTTAAACCCTTGAATACACTGGACACCTCTAGAATTCAAAGGTTTAAAAGCCCCATTTGCATCCATATTTACTTGTTAATTATGGTGTGATTGGTTTGTCCTGCTATTTTCTGATTTTCTTTTTTGCATATGGTTCCTGGCATCCAGTTCGTTCTTATCCACTATCTGCTATTATGTACATTTTGGTCTGTGAAACCCCTTGTACTCCTTCAGGATAATCCCGGGATTTCATGGAACAGTTTGAAAACCACAGTTCTAATATGTTAAACCCCATGTGTTGGAGTTGTCTCTAGCATTAAAAGGGTTAAATTAAGGAAATATTAAAAAAAAATCAAAAGGTAAAAATGAATCGGAGAATAGAATGCTTTGTCATTGGGCTGAATGTTTAATTCAGCACATGCATGAAAATATTCCCATATGTCTCAAAAGATGCTTTGGTGTGTAAAGGGATGTTTTTTACTCTGGGGGGGGGGGTTAATTATGCCAATGTTGTGCAGCCTGAGTCTCACCAGCTGTTCAGGTCTATCATAGATGATCACAATTGTAGTCCTGAACAGGTGGAGGGCCTCGGATTGCACAACTCTAATCTGCGCTCTAGGCTATTACATATTACTAAGCATAAAGCATTTTTCTCCCTCTCACAAATAGAAATATCGCCTGGATGTGGGCACACAAGCCATGGATCATCTTATCAATGTCCTACAGACTGACCGGTAAGTGAACAAATAAGGGGAGGGTAGAAAAGAGTAAACCTCCTCTAAATGTAGTAATTGCATATTTCATTTATTGAGGGATTCAACATTTTAAAAAGAATACAATAAAAATATGTTCATATTCTATAAAATGACAAACGTACAGAGGAAAGTACAACGAAACTAGGTATTCCACTTGGTCAGTTTAAGAGATACCTTGGAGTGTGATCTGTGGTCAGCATGGATCCTCTATATGTGTATCACAAAAAGAGCATTGTATTAACCAGTAATAATAAAATAATTCTAGTCAACACACATTCAGATAGGACAAGATATCATGTTATCAGATAATCTAGTAAGACCAAATGTATGGCAGGCAGAGAATAGGGTAAAGCACATACATGTATGGCACTATATGTGGTATGCATGGTGCATGTATCAGAGACTTGTGGTTAGAGCAAGAATATCAAGAACGGTAGTAGCCTCTTCCACACGAAGTCTGTGTTCAGCTGGATACTGCTAATTGGTGTATATAGGCTTAATTGATAGCCACAGAATCACTCTACGCGGTCTGCCATCGCAGCCTTGCTCTTCTGTTGCCACAGAACCACACCATACCACACTGCCTCCAAGCCCATCATTGTTCCACTAGTAACCACAGGACCACACCTGCCAGCCCAGCCAGTAGTAGCTACAGACCCATACTATACTGTCTGCTTGTCCAGCCTTGTTCCACTGGTAGCCAGAGAACTGCATCACAGTGTCTGACGTCTCCACCTTTTTTCACTAGTAGCCACAAACTCACACTGCCAGCCAGGACGTGTTTCGCTGAAAACCACAGAACCACTCCTGCCATCCAAGGCTTGTTCCACTTGTAGCCATAGAATCACACCTGATAGCCCAGGCTTGTTCCACTGATAGCTACAGAACCACACTACACTGTCTACCAGCCCAGCCTTATCTCCCCATCCCCCATCTGTCACCAATCACCTCCACTGGCACTTGCTCGCCATGCCCCCCACCATATGTTGTATGTCTTCCCACCTGGGGTGGCTAAATAAACTACGTCTGTCCTGTCCCACTGCTTGTATTTTAGTGAGAAGTAGATTAGCTGTACACATCATTACAGCAAGACTTTGAGCGGTGAGGCATACAGTGCATGGGAAGAAGTGGCGAGATGGCATTAAGTAAATATTAGATGGACGGATGCTGTGTATAAAGAAGGGGGCAGCACACAAATGGGCATTGGGGAGAATTTTGAAAATAGGAGAGTGTGTGTGTGTGTGTGTGTGTGTGTGTGGGGGGTAACAAATTAACCCTTTGTGTACAAGAGAGGTACCTAATTCATTGCTTCACAATGCGTTTGATCCCCCGCTGGCATCCAAGTTATAAGGACCAGAAGGGTGTGCAGTGTTTGGTGGAACACTGCCATGTTCACCTCTCTGGTTCTTAAGTGTTCTAATGCCACAGTTGCGTGGCTGAGGGTTATTTAACATACTGCTTTCCAATGCAGTGTGTATGATGCACCTCAGGCTCTCAAAAAGTGTAACAAAGAAAGCAACAAATTCTACTAATGATGCTGACAGCAACATAGAAAGGGGAGGGGTAGAGTTTTTCAATGTTTTGGAGAAGACAGAAGCCCCACCCCTTGCATTCTTGCCCAATAATTGATATTTGTGTCTCTCACTCTCTTTCTCATATCTCTGTACATAAAATTGTACTTAAGTGGTTAATATAGAGGAAACCACTGCAGTAAGGGTAGTATTCAGGAAACTGAGGAGCAATTCTGGAGCAAACAAATTATACCATAGTGGGCAAATGGAAATTACCAGTGATTAAAGCCCCATGTAAACCACTGGTAATTTTCACTTGTTCCCTGTGGTGTAACTTGTTTGCTCCAGTATTGCACCTCTCTATCTTCCTGCTTATATCCCTTAGTAAGTGTCCTAATTGACCTTTGAATACCAAGTTTGGTCCTATGGGAACAAACTTACTAAAAAACCCCCATGGGTGGAATCCAGAAAACTGTCGTCCTTGTGTCAAGCCCAGCATGGAAGTATGTGGCTCTTATCCCAAACATTCCTTTTTTGTGTGCACAATCTCCATAGACCTCCTGTTAGGGATTCAATCCCATTTGAGGGCGTCCGTGGGGACTGCATCAAGCTTCAGCCTTACAGTTTGTAAAAAATTGTTTAACCCTTTGGGGCAGAGAGGTTTCACTGGACACCTGTCAAGCAGCTAAGGGGGGGTCCAACTAACCCCTTGGGACAGAGTTCTTTCTGGAGATTCTCACTTGCAGCTGAGGGGTGAACATCTTGAGCGCCAGACGTGTGTCCAGCGCATTGTTTTGCTCTGCAGGTTATTTTGTAACCTAGAGCTTTCAAAAGCACTTATATTTGCCTTCCAATGTTCTTATTTCTAAGAGTAGTTTGAGATATTTGGCTTTATTTTGTAATTTTATACAAACGGACTATTACTTCCTCGTAGGAAGTGGCTTGTTGGGATGGGGAGCACTTTGGCAGTGCCGGACAGATTTGTACTAACTTACAAATAAAACTAAATATCTCAAATTATTTGTTTTAAATAGAAGGGTAGCATTAAGAAAGAGATTTCAAAATCACTTATATCTAAATTCACAAGGCTGGTAGAGTAAAAATGCTACCTTTATTGGCTAATAGTCAGCCAATAAAGGTATAATTTTTACTCTACTCATCTCCTGCATTTTCTGTGGCTAACATGGTATCACGTTTTACCTTAATTAAAGTGACAGTTCCACTTTAAAGATGCACATTGACTAAACGTACTCGGTTTTCTCCTTCCAGTTCGGATTCTGAAATAATTGGTTATGCTCTGGATACGCTGTACAATATCTTATCAAATGACACAGAAGATACTGGTAAGTGAATCTGTTTGTGTGTAAGTACTCTTTTAGCATTCTAAAGGCCATATGTATAAAGAACAAAAGTGGAACAGTTCTATAGCTGCACCCGTAGGGAACAAGTAAAATGTCTCCAATGGGAATTTTAACCACTTGAATTCTAGAGAGGTCTCCAATAAATTGCAAAGCAGTGAGTTGGGGGACCTGTCTAATATTCAGGGGTTAAAAGAACCATTGAAAGGATTAGTAAATGTTTATTTTGAGGGCTTTTACTGTTGACTAAAACAAGAACACTCCCACCGCTGGAAGTTGCTTTATTCAAACGTTATAATAGTTCAAATTGTTACCATCATATTCTACAGAGAACTGCATACACTGAGTCCGCTCTCACACAGAATACAGCAGAATAACTGACTACACCCAGGGGGCACTGATGTTAAGTTGAATATCCAAAAAAACCTTTGAACTGTAATACCATTTAAATAAAACCACTCCTAGCAGTTGCAGTACCCTTGTTTTTCTCAGCAGGGGAAGCCCTGCAATGCGTTTGATACGTCCCTGGCACTCAAAGGGTTAACTCAGTGGGGATTTTTGTTTGTTCCATCTGGTGCAGGTGCTTTGCAACTGAATTGCCCCACTTCTTTGTATATGTGGCTTTAAATGTCATTCAGCTTCTCTCCATGTTGCACCATTTTCCTTTTACGTCAGTTATTTACATTTTTTTTTTTTTTTTTAATTTGTCCATTGCAAACCACTTTACTTACATTGCCCAGCTACCAGAAAGCGCCTGTCTGTCATACAACCAGAAGATCCTGTGTTTTTTTGTTTTTTCTTTACTTTTTTCCAAAAGAATATGCATATGCATTGTCCAAGGATGCCATCTTGTTATGCTTATGAAATGGCTCTGCTTATTAAATTAACTTGTAGGTTTTTGTGGCAGGTGCAGAATATAAAGCAACACATTCACATCGTAGTCATAAATTCCATCTTCTATTAGTCTGGCCAGAAAATCTTAGTTGTCAGTATAAATCCGTTTTGTGTGGATTGGTTATCCAAAATGAATCTTTAGTACTGGATATTATGTTAATTATGATTCTTTGTTGCATAACTCAAGGACCCCAAACTATTCAAACTGAAGGCTTCATAGTAGGAAGCTTTAGTTCAGTTTCTCAATATTTGTTCTAGAGTCACACCAACAGGTTAGCTTTTCAAGATATGTCTGCACTAATCAAAGTTGGGTAATCAGTGGCTCAGTCATATATTGATTGAGCTGCTGGTGCTTTATTGGGGATATCCCAAAAATCTGACTTGGTGGTTTGAATTGTGGTCTGGAGCTGAGGAACACTTCTTTATTTGAAGGGGTTTGGGGTCCTTGAGTCCTGCAATATAAAATCATGTCTGTCTCTATGATATCCAGTACTAATTATAGATTAAAGGAGAAGTAAACACTTATAATAATACCCCACTTACCTTACTATGACCACAGAATCCTAATGGTCCTTGAGTCTTTTGAAGAGATAACATCTTCATTCAGCCCTGGATGTCTTGTCATGGAGGGGGACATAATGTTTACTGACTTTTTCTCCCCCTACAAACTAAAGCAGGCAGAGTGCATGAAAGATTCTTTGCACTCATCTCGGTTCCTAAAAGTTATGGTTGTTATATTGACAACTGTTATGGTTTACTCTATGGGCATGACTTCTACGACAGATTAAAGATGATGAGAGAGATACTAGTCATCAGGTGAAAATCTACCAGCCCAGACTACATTGAACAGCATCATTTTACACTAGTCAACCTGTGTACACATTTCCAGCCCTGATGTATATACATATTTTGTATTCCCAGCTAACATCTGTTATGATCCTGGTATGTATCCTAATCTAAAATGTAATATAAAGTAGTGGTCCTGTTCTAAACATTGGTTAGTTGTACTATTTGTAATGAGTGGCAAGGCCTGGGACAGTTAATTTAGTGAGCTTACTACTTACCCCTCTTTAATTCAGAAAAAAGAAGCCATTCTGACAATTTACAGACAGTACTGCATTATCACATTTGAGACACTTATCACTCTTTAACAAACAAGAGTCACGGGACCTTACGTAAGGCTTATATGCTATTATATTTTAAACCGGTTCCAAAGAAATACATTTATACATCGGCCAAGGAACACGTTTTTGATCGGGGCTGCCCTCCTGATAACCTAACATGCAATATATTGGAGCAGAACTGGGCAACCTGCAGGACTGCAGCTGTTGTTGGTCTCCAACACTTATAATATTGGGCCTGGCAGATGGCCAGCTGAGGGTGATGGGAATTATAGTCCAGCATCTTGAGATTTGGTTTTGCATTCCTACATTAGAAAGAACATTGGCTCTGAGTAGGCCATAAAATAGTTGGGACCATGATCCTGGTAGCCCATCCCTTTCTGCTGCCTATAATTATACAGATGTTTACTTGTAGTAATATGTAAACACATTACATTTTTAGTTGTTAGTTTTCCATTAAAGGGAATGTAATGTTTCCCAACTAATCTTCATAGTATATGGGCTGTGGAGAGCGTTATCTCACTACTGTCCGACTTGTAGTTCAAGAGTAATTGAATGATACAGTATCCCCCTCCCACCCCTTTTACTGATGCTCCTCGGAGCAGTAAGACTGACCGGATGGATCACAAAGAGGGACAATCTTCATTGAGCATAAGGAGATGCCTGAACAACCTGTCAAGGGGGGCAGGGTTTTCCTTATGCTCGCAAAAAGATCGTCCATTGCTGCCACCTGTACGGTCAAGAGAGCAGATTCCAAATCTGAGGGGAGGTGGCTTACACTAGGTAAAAGGGGCGGTAGAGGGATACTTTATCATTCAATTACTCTTGAACTACAACTCTGACAATATTGAAATAACACTCTGCATGGTCCAAATACTATGAAGATTAATCAGAGCTGCTCTTTTTGTGAAACATTACTATCACTTTAAGACTGAACTGCCAATTATCACTCAACCATCTGGAAATTCACTCCTTGTTGCTCTCTGCTTCCTTATCTTTCCCAACCCTGCTTCTCCCTCATGCAGTTGGTCGATTGTTTTCATGGAGCCTTCTTCCAAGTGAGACAGGTGAACTGGCATCCCCAGATCAGTACTGCTTCTGGCAGGCAGACAGGCTGCTTCTGTAGGCCTCATCATTGTATGCATGTACAATATAGTTTCACAAAAACAGCAGCTCCAATTAATCTTCATAGTATTTGAACCATACAGAGTGTTATTTCATTACTGTGAGCATTGTAGTTCAAGAGTAATTGAATGATTAAGTTTCCCCCTTCCTCCCCTTTTACCTAGTGTAAGCCCCCACTCCTCAGATGTGGAATCCAGTCCATAGACCAGACAGCTCACATCAAGGGTCAATATTCTTACTGTGAGAACAATGAAAACTCTGCCCCCCTTGACAGGTTTTTCAGCTTTTTCCCTTATCTTAATTGAAGATTGTCCCTCTCTGCAATCTACCTGGACACTCCCTGCTGCTCTAAGCTGAGCAGTGCTACATCAGTACAAGAGGCGGGAGGGGGATACTTTATCATTCAATTACCTTGAACTACAACTCCAACAAAATTGAAAGAACACTCTCCAAGGCACAAATACTATGAAGATTAATTAGAGCTGCTTTTATTATGAAACATTTATATCCCTTTAATCTCCTGTTTAGGGACACACTTGCTAGCAACTCACATTGTTTTATTCACCTGTTTTGCTTTGCAGTTTGATATGATGTTGCATATTTCTTAAAGTCTTTGATTAACCCTTTGAGAACCCGAGAGAGGTTCAAGGCATTGTGTTGCACACACCTCAGGTCATCGATGGGTCAACAAAAGCAATAAAAACACAAACTAAAACATGGTTTCGCTTCACAGGCTGTTGAAATAAAAGTAAACTTTATGACTTTACGTCTTCTGCAAAGTTCAGAATATTATATCTTATCCACCATTCTACAACATTTGTGAGCACTCCCCAGAGAGCTCTCTGTAGAGGACTATTAAAGCAGGGATAATGGCACAGAGTAACACTATCCCTGCAGCAGGAGAGACTGGAGGGGGAGGGACCCATGAAGCCATTACCAACATTAATAGAAATTATACAGGAGACCTAGATGTCACTGTCATAAAAGTTGTAAAAATAGGTTCATAGGGAAAAATCAATAATAAAAAGTTTACTCAGTTTGAATGTACATATTCTGCACTTGCAGAATATGTAAAATCAGAAAGTAAGATTGCTCCCACTTTAAACTGATTTGTTCATTTTGCCAAGTGCACTTATCCTGAAAATATTCTTAAAGTATACGGCCAGGCACAGAGGTAACTGGTTCAATTCTATGTTGTTTGCTCCATTTTACTGGATTGTTGGAATGCTGATGTCCTGTCCTATTCAGCAGAGCTTCTGCTTTATTAATATGGCATGATTGCTGCCATTTTGTGAATGAGTACATGAGTAATGACATTTCAAAGTTGTTATTTGAATATGGCTTTCTCTCTCCTTTTTTTTTTTTTTTTTTTTTTTTATGTGAACTTGTTTTGTTTTCTCTTTCATGTCTGCAATTACAGCCGAATCTGAAGGTAAAAAAAACCCCAAAAACCTTCTTTATGCATGTGTCTCTTTTTTTAGCTCCTGATGCACTGCTCACTAGGTGTAACACTTGGTTTAATTTTCTTCCAAGGGTGGAGCTTTTCACATTCATTTCACTTGCAGTTCCATATAGGACCTTTCTGAACTAACAAAAGTAAAATGGCAAGTTTAAGCAGCAGTCTAATTTAAGTGGACCTGTCATCTTGAATTCAAGTTTGCAAATATTAAAACTGCCAGTGTGTCATCTTATCTAAAAGACTAGCAGATCCATGGTTTAGAAGATGTTGATACTTTTATTTGTGTATGGTAAGCTTTTTTTAGTGTGGTGTCATATGTACTATCCATGCAGCACAGATCTTAAAGGGATAGTACTACTTGAAAATAATTTTATTTTGTATTGTAGCCCTTAAAAAAACATTAAAAATTATATAAGTCTTATCTCCCAAACCTTTATGGTTTGGGAGATATTCACAAGTAAAATAAAGTAAAGTTTCTTTTTCCTGGCTGTTTCAGCCAAGTCTGCCATCTAGTGGACAGATTTGGAATATGGTCCACAGATCAACCGGCAGCTCTTTAGCAGTGCCAAGTTCACGATCTTTAAAAAGAACTACTTAATTGTAACTGTGTACAAAGTGTGCCTGGCTTGCAAGCACACTTTGTAGACCATTCCAATGAAGAAATTCATTTTAGCCCCTTAAGGACCCATGACGGTTCTGGACCGTCATGGGTTGTTATCCTCTTAAGGACCCATGATCTTCCAGGGCCGTCATGGCTTAAATGATAGCAGCGTGCCTCTGTGCACGCTGCTCTCATTAATTCCAGGCTGAGACTGAGCTCTCCGAGAGCGGGGCGTTCAGTCTCAGCCCTTCTTGCTTGTGCCAGTTCATGTGATCGCCGTAGCAGCGATCACATGTACCGGCATTGTGAGAGACAGAGGCAGTACAGAAAGCATGCTGTCTCTGCATGTCTCTTCTGCCTCTGTCTCCCTTGCTATCAAAGTAAGGGAGACAGAAGTAGAGAGGAGACACCTAGTGACAAATGAAAATACAGCAGCTGGGGGTATTAACCCCTTCACTGCTGGTGCTGGAGGCTTGCTAAATGCAGGTCAGTTTCTGACCTGCAATGATGCTTGTGTTAAAAACAAACAAACACAAAAAAAAAAAAAAAACACTTTTTGTAAAAAAAAAAAAAAAAAATCTCATTAAACAATTTTGGAAGTGTGATTGTTGTGGAGCTATGTAATACACTTATACACACCGCCAAATGTCAGGGATAAAAAAGTGACAAAATAGGGTGGGAAAAAGAGACGTGGGGATTTTCACCGGGGGGGGGGGGGGGGAGACAGTGGCCACTTTAAACTGCACATTTTGTAGGTATGACTGACCGGTCATTCCTTTCATGCAGTTGCCATAAAAAATTAACCCTTTGTGTCCAATTGATCCCAAGAGAAAAAAACAAAAATGGTGTTTTTTTTGTTTTGTTTTTTTAATTTTAATAAAGTAAATGGTGGGTTATCCATATAAGTAGGGTATCAAATGAAAGTCCTATTTGTGCTTAAAAAACAGTATATAATTTATTGGGGTGGAATAAAAGCCTAAGAGGGAAAACACTGTTGAACAAAGACATAGTCAAAAAGGTCAGAATTGCTCCGGTCCTTAAGGGAAAAGGACCTTAGATTTTCCAGGTCCTTAAGGGGTTAAAGATTGTGATCTTGGCACTTCTGGAGAGCTGCAGCCGGTCCTAGGACCAGATTCAAAATCTGAGAGCTAGAACGGTGACGTCACTCAGGGGGAAACTTTGCTTGTGAATATCTCCCAAACCATAAAGGTTTGGGAGACAAGACTTGTATCATTTTTAATGTTTTTTTTTAAGGGATACAATAGAAAATAAAATTATTTTCAAGTATTACTATCCCTTTAACTGGCATATAAATCTACATTGAGACTTTCACTTTTTCAGAAATAAAAATGTAAGTGTCTCATAAATGGTTTAGTCTTTTGGCTAACATTACACATAGGCAGATAAGTTTTCAAATATCCCAAGTTAAGTAAAAGTTGAATGGTCCAATTTAAGCACTTTATAATACTTTACAAATTGCAGTTACGAAAATGAGTGTGGCTGCTGGCACTTAAGGCATTATATATAAAACTGGAGTGATTTCAGATTTGTTTTGAACATAAGGCCTCTTATATACTGTTTTCCACCGTCAGGCACATGTAAGCAGTGTTTGATGTGGTTTTTAGTGACATCATAAAGAAACGCTATCCTCTCCTTGCAATAAACCTTAATCTGGGCAGAAAATCCTAGTAGCCACTGAAGAAATTCTGCATAGATTGGTTCTGCAAAATGAATCTCTATTATACCATGTCCATGAAGGTTTATATGATTGTTTTGTTACCAACTGTCTTCCCCTTCAGTCTTCCTTCTTTCCCAAGAATTGATCTGTAGTGGCCATTAGTATTTTCTGCTCTAAGGTAATGGAAGGCCAGGAGGTGGTGCTGTTCCTTTAGTTGTAATCCAACTCAAGTGGATCTGTTAAAATGAGGTAAAGCCCCATTTAAATGGAACTTTTTATTGTAGGGTGCAGTTGGCTTGCCTCAGAATCGGTCCACTTTTATATTTCTACATATCCCTCTGCATGTTTTCTCAACACCACTTAAAGGGATAGTAAACCCCTGAAAAAGTTTAAGGCAAATGATAGCTTTTATAAAAACATTCTTAACGCTCTCATTCCCATCTCTCAAACAGTTATGGTTTGAGAGATGTAAGAAAATAAAGACCTCTGCTCCCTCCCCCTTCTCATGCGTCCGCTGTATAGCGGACGTCATGAGATCCTGCTTCCGGGACAGACGGCGGCTCTTCAGGAGCGCTGTCATTGAGATATATAACTATAATTACTTCATCAGAATGGTCTACAACGTATGCTTGCAAGCCAGACACACATAGACCATACCGATGAAGTAATTATAGTTAGATATCCCGATGACTGCGCTCCTGAAGAGCCGCCGTCAGTTGGGCGACCGGATTCTGCCTCTGACATCTTTACAGCTCGTCAGGCAGAAAGGGGAGGGAGCGGAGGTCTTTATTTTCTTATATCTCTCAAACCATAACGGTTTGATAGATGGGAATGAGGGTGTTAAGTTTGTTTTTAGTATTCCTATCATTTGGCTTAAACTTTTTGGGGGAGTTTACTATCCCTTTAATCTGCATAAGGTGCCAGACTTCACATTCAGAAAGGGGTGTAAAGTAAACTGCCAGACTGAGTTAAATGATTCACCTGCTAGCCATTTGGCAATGGTACTTTGCACTGTATTTGAACCTACTAAACGGCACTTGCTCAAGTTCACTTTGATCCTTTATTGGAACAGCTTCTTTAACTTCATTCCTGAATTCTCATGTTATGCAGCATTGTGTGTAAAATTCCAAGCTTGCTTTCATAATTTGTGTTAATATTGTATGCTCTTTTGTAACATGGTTTTATCGCTCTGCCTCCTTCTATACGGTTTGCTTATCAAAGGACAAGTTCCTTACATGGTTTTGGAGCATTATATTAACTCAGTATATTTTCAGTACTTTTATCCCAGCATGCATTTCCCTTCTTTTCGAGAACACAAACCTAAATGCACATTATTTTTCATAACTGCAGACTTTCTCCACTCCTCTGTAGAATCTTGTTTTTCTTTCTGTTTATTTTATACTAGTGTAAAAGCCCGTGTACACGGGCCAAGATCCGGTGAGTTAAAGAGCCCCGGTTCTCGTCTGCGTACTGCCACCGCCTCCCTGGCGGAGCACACGATGCAGTCATGAACTGTAGAGACTGCCTGAATGCATGGAATGCTCCCAGTATTCTGTGCTTTCGGGCAGTCTGTACTGCGCATGACTGCATCGGACAAACATTCTGGCCTTTTATATTATAGGATGGGTTACAAAATAATTAACCCGCATATTTTTTGGAAACTCTTTAAGCACCACAGAGGTAAATGCATTTCTCACCCATCTGTCCCATAAAGATTTAACCCTTTGAGTGCCAGTGGGGAACACAATGCATTGCTCTGCAATGCATTTTGTAACCCTCTGGCACTCAAAAAGTTAAAGAAACAGTAAAACAATGTCTTTTATGTGCATTTACCCCTTGATGACCAGAGGACCCCCAGGGAGTTAAACAAGAGCACTTCCACTGCAGAGAGATTATTAATTCAAAGGGTATTAAAGCAGAACTTTCACATATTAAGTCGCCATTCAATCATTAAGCCCAAGTGTAAAAGGCTGTGTACACGGGCCAGGTTTCGGTTGATGTTAAGCCTTTGAGTGCCAGAGGGGTATGCGTACCCCTCTGGCACTCAAAGGGTTTAGAGGCCGGTTCTGCTCTGCGTCTTGCCACCGACGCAGTCATGCACTGTAGAGAGTGCCCGAAAGCACAGAATGCTCCCAGCATTCCTACACCTCCCAGTATTCCATGCTCCCAGCCTTCTGTGTGTTCGTGCAGTCTCTACTGCTCATTACGACTTCTGACAAACATACTAGAGAATTATTATATAGGATATGGCGACTAGCTTGAAAATACATCCTAACTATAAAAAGTGTCAGATTCTAACAGAATCTTTACTCTTTGGAGACTGACGGCCAAGTTAGTGCAGTCTGCGCTCCTGCACCATCAGTCCCTTCCAGTTACCTTGTGGCATGCTGCAATGCTTTATAGGAGACCGGGGTTGACTGTGCAGGTGCGCAGACAAAATGTCTGCGCTGTTTCCTGGCTTCCTGTCTCCGAAGGGTAAAGATTTCTTTAGAATGTGGCACTTCTTATAGGTAAGACATGTATTTTCAGGCTAGTCGCCATATGCTTAATGATTGAATGGCTACTTATTAATAGGCGACTTGTGTCCAAAAGGCAGTTTTTGTAATAGACTATGTGGGCGAGCTGAAGTCATTTACTTTTATATTTCCGTAGTACGTGATAGGAATGGCACTACCTAGTGACCACAATAGACAGTTTTACAGTTTAACCCCTTAGAATCGTGTTAAGGACCCATGACGGGCCTGGTCCATCATGGAATTCTGGGCTCCTCACGTGGATGCATGCCATTCGGGGAGCCCGGAAGCGGATGCGGCAAAAAAAAAAAAAAAAAAGTCAGTGGTCCTTAAGTGATGGCCGCATGTGCGATTGGCTGTCCTTAAGGGGTTAATGTTAAAACAAACTAAAAGCTTGAGCTGCAGTAATATTTCACTGAAAATGTCCCAGCAGTGTCCATGTTTTACTCAGCAGCACCATATTTTTCAGTGTGTTGCATACCTCTCTGTTCCTTAAACGGTTAAAGATCAGAGTTGTGCGCAGTGCATTGTGTCCCTCTGGTCTTCAGAGTTAACCCTTTGAGTGCCAGAGGGGTACGCAACGCATTGCAATCTGGCACTCAAAGAGTTAAGAATTTTTGCATTCACTATGTTTTATCACAGTGGTCACCTTCAATCGTTCCGCCTTTTGACAACATTCTTTTCTGAATCTCCTCACCTTCATTATGAAATACAGATGACCTTCTATGTAATAGCTGCTTTGGTTGTGAATAATAATGTTTTGTGCTGACTTTCAACCAATTAATGTTACAGAAGAAAACCAACAAGTGACACCGGATGATTTGGGAAATCACTTTACTGAAATGTTCATTAAACAGCAAGAAAATGTCACGCTCTTGCTGTCCATTTTAGAGGTGAGAAGGTGTTGATATATATAAAATCTGTTATCCCCTAATTAGCAAGTGGGGAAAAATTAGAATGTACTCTGCATGCTGAGCTAATTATGTATTGGTTTAAAAAGCACAAGACATGCCTCAGTCAGTTTGAAATAAAAGCCTTTGCACTAGCAGTGTGGGACAGCATTTTTTTTTTTTTTTTTTTTTTTTTTTTTTAGTTTTTTTTTAATCCTTGTACTTAGTTACTAGTTGAAGAGCCTGTGTACACGGGCCACAGTGCCACCCAGCAATGGCTGTGGTGCAGTCATGCACAGTAGAGATGCGCCGCGAGTGACACGGAGTGGGGCACTCCGAATTCAGACCATAGTCTTTGGTGCGCAGAGAGGACTACGGGCTGAATTCGGAGCCCTGCTCCGTTATCAGCAGCGGTGCGGGCAGTCTGTAGTTTGCATGACAGCTTCTGACAAACACACTTAGCCAATTATTATATAACATGAAAAGTGTAATTTCATTGTGTTATGAGAGTGTAAGCTGAAGAGGTGCAATGGTGGAGCAAATGATGTGTATAATAAAGGACATGTAAAAATGTCCCCAAATTCCTGTGAGTTAAACTATTGTGTTAACTCTTTGAGTTCCAGAGGAGTACGCAAGGGTGTGTCCTTGGCAGCCTGAAGGTTAATTCTCGCACTGAAGGGTTTAGTGCGTGTCTGTGGTGGTCTGGGGAGAGACTGTACAAACAATTGAATGGCAATTGGAAAAGTATATGAAAATAGCAATTAAAACAAATGTTTTATAATATAGTTATGAAATATAGCAGAATAAAAAGTCTGTGGATGCAGTACAGTGAATGAAAGTGTGAAACAGTGATAACTGTGTCTTATAAAAACACAGAATACATGTATTCATATGGTAATATGAATATTATCTTTTAACATTCAGTTTCGTAGCACTGCCCTTTACTGAGAGAACTATATTCATACACAGTTTAACCTTGAAGGCGCCGGTTGTACCATATAATAAATGCCATGTTCATGATCAAGGCTTTTATAGTGGGAGACTTAATAAATGGGGTTATGTACATATAGTATTGCTCATCCCCTAAGATGTCTTCACTACCTTAACCTTCTGACTGGCACAGAAGTATGGAATGCATTGTGTTGCAATGCTTTGGATAACTGTCTGGCACTTAACCCATTGTGTGCCAGAGGGGTACGTAACGCACAGATTTTCAATGCACTCCGTACCTCTCTGGCACTCAAAGGGTTAACAGGTTAAGGAGACAAGGGAGTGAAGACATCTTGGAGGATGAGCAATGCTATATGTACATAACCCCATTTATTAAGTCTCCCAATCATGAACGTGGCATTTATTATATGATACAACCGGCGCCTTCTAGGTTGAACTGTGTGTGACTACACATGTCCGTAAATGGCAATGCTACAGAATCGAATGTTAAAATATAATATCGTTTGTGACTATTGAGAAAAACTTTAAGTGGCAGAGATCTTCAATGTAGCAGCACTCTCTGTGTCTACCAGCTATATCTATCTATCCTATATAATAATTCGCTAAATTGTGTGTAACGCCGCAACATGCGCAGTAGACACTGCTGCGCGTGCTGCAGTCATGCGCAGTAGAGACTGCCCACACCGCGGCTGATACAGAGCTGTACGCTCCGAAGGAGCGTACAGCTCTGTATCAGCCACGGCGCGGGCAGTCTCTACTGTGCGTGACTGCCCCGCGACCGGGTGGCTGTGACACTGTGGCCCGTGTAACGGGCTCTTCAACTAGTATATAGATAAAGAGCTAGCCTGCGAAGCTCCCTGTGTGTTAATCTGCCCATGCGCAGTAGAGACTGCTGGAGCTGTGCAGTCATGCGCAGTAGGGACTGGCCGAATGCACTGATCGCTCCAGACGGCTCACAGACTGTTTCTGCTCCCGGCTCCGGGGCAGCAGCGGACACCCAGCGGCCTCCGCTGCTGCCCTGGAGCCAGGAGCAGAGACTGGCTGTGAGCCGTCTGGAGCTCCCTGCTCCGGATCAGCCCGGGCTTTCTAACTAGTATAATATAATTAAGATTCAGTGGTCCTAACCACATTATATTGGGACTAAGGAAGTAAGTATTTTGATGGCATTACGTTTTTTTTGTTTTGTTTGTTTGTTTTTTTTCTTTTGTGTAAAAACCATTGTCATTTATTTTCTTTCAGGAGTTTGATTTCCATGTTCGGTGGCCTGGGGTAAAACTGTTGACAACCCTTTTAAAACAGCAGGGACCTCAAGTTCAGCAAATTGTGTTGGTCAGTCCAATGGGTAAGTACTCTTCTGAGAAGAGGATGATGGAAAATTGTAGTCCTACTATCTGAGGGGTTAACCCTTTGAGTGTCAGAAAGGCATCCAATGCATTGCTCTGTAGTAAATACCTCTCTGGCACTCACAGGGTTAAGACTTTTCAATTGTGATCAAGTGGAAGAATTAAATATTTATTGCTGATATCTGATGTACTGTTCAGTATATCTTCAGTTTTGCCAGCTCACATGCTACTTTTATTAATTATTTTTTTTTTTTTTTATAGTCTTTCGACCGAACAGTTATTGAATGTGTTACTTGTAGGAGGAATTGCTTAAAAAGGACATTATCACCAACAATTAAAAGGGTTCATATCCATTTTTGTATTTATTTTTTTTTCTTCTTCTTTGCAGAAGAATCTTATCAAATAAAAGTAAAAAGTGGATAAAAGTGGCTATAATCTTTGGTCTGTTAAAGCGGAACTACCACCAGAAGTAAAGTCGCCCTGCAATAATTAGGCAGGTGGCGACTAGCTTAATAATAGTTATATTACCTCTCACAATTACAAGATTCTGCAGAAATCTTTAATCTACCGAGACCGGAAGGCAGGTATCAGTGCAGACATCTTGTCAACGTGCCTGCACTATCAGTCCTGGTCTCCCTTCAGAAGCATTGTACTGTCCCGAAAAGGCACCGGAAGGGACTGACGGCTCAGGCTTGCAGACTACTAACCAGTCTTGGAAGATTAAGGATTTCTATAGAATCTTGTTGTTGTGAGAGGTAATATAACTATTATTAAGCTAGTCACCACCTGCCTAATTATTGCAGGTTGACTACTTCTGGTGGTAGTTTTGCTTTAACTAATCTGATTAAACCATAAACTGAGACATTTGTGTTGAGATTAGAAGCCAATGAATTTACTTCATTGAAACACTTCTTGTTTATCTCAGTCATACCATACATTGCCCTTATCACTTGCACGTGAATAGGAAAAACATGTTTGTAATATTTTTGAAGACTGACGTGTGCTAGCCCTGAGCCATGTATTTAATCAAACAAAATGAAAACATAAAAGTGAAAGTATACCAGCAACTTGCAGTGACTCCTATAGGGAGTAAAGAAAAGGCGTAAAATACCCCAAAAATATTTGTTGCAGTTTTTAATACGAATGTATCCAGTGAACTGTACCACACTGTGGAGGCATTGAACGCCTAAGCTGATGTGTATTCAGAGTGAAACGCACTGAAAGTATCTTTCTCTGTCCCTTTATTTGCTGCCAGGGGAATAGAGGTTGCTAAAAATCCCAGTACATCATAGAGGAAAAAAAAGAGTAATAATTAAAGCCCTTTATGGACAAAAAAAGAGTTTGGTGCTGTTGTGAAATTCAAACAAGAATTCAGTCTTATTAATTATAGAGAATAGTAAAAAATGATTAAAATATACTTTATAATGCACAATGCAAAAACCTCGTTGTACGAGGTAAAAGGAGATCAAAATACCCAAAGTAAAGTATACACAGGGGTGAGATTAATTAGCTGTATAGCTCTCTAGTCAGCTATGGAGTAAGCTGGCATTGCCACTGAACCCCTGACACACGTTTTATGCAACTGGCTATATTCACTCGACATCTCGGAGACCTCTTTAGCATTTAAGGATATAAGAACCCTATTTAAATCAATGGATACCTGGGAAATGTTTTTTCTCCCCTAAAGTGCAGTTGGTGGTTTTATCCAGAACGGTCTGTCTTCCTTTATGCATTAAGGCCCAGAGCATGTGCCACCAGCTACTATTCCAAGGGCCTTCCTTATTCTCAAAGGAAGAGCTGAGTAATTCTGGGACAAACCATCTGCTCCATAGCGGGGAGATATACATTTGGGACCCCTCTAGGGTTCAGGTTGATGCAGTGCCCAATGCAATCAGGAATTTTGCAACCCTGTGGATACTAAAGAAGTCACCAGCAGGTGTCTCTAGTATCCAGGGGTCACATTCCCATTTGACTGGAATTTGTTATCTATGGAACAAATGATCTGCCTCAGGATTATACCATTTTTTCTTCTGAACATATGGCCCCAAATACAATTTTGGTAATATGTGATCTGACAAAGTATTCTTATCAAATGGTTATTGCTTTTTTTCATAGACCATAAACAAATGCCCATTATGTTTCCTGTTTATTTTAAAGGTGTTTCGAGGCTTATGGACTTGCTTGATGATTCCAGAGAAGTGATTCGTAATGATGTAAGTGGTTTAACAAAAAAACAAAAAGAAAAGTTGTACTAAATAAGAATGTCGCATCTGGAGTCCAACAGGATTGGTACTTTGCTCATCTACCTAAAGAGGTGCAATTCTGGAGGAAATCAAAATCAAAATTTCCATGGATTTAAATGTGCCTTTTAACCCACTGACTGCTAGAGATCTCCAACATATTGCTTGACAATGCGTTGGTGATCTCTAGAGTTCAGTGGCTTAAAAGGTTTACTTAAATCAAAGGAATATGTAATTTCTCTTTCGTGCAATAGGGGAACACAAGAACAATGAGTAAACCTTCACCAGGCATTGATAGTTAAAAGGATAGTAAAGTTATAATTTAAGTTTAATATTGTAGGCATTATAAAAGTAAGTACAATGATGTCAATCTTATTTATCAAACCTTTATAGTTTGACAGATATAACTTGCTAAAGTTCCCCCCTCCAGGCTGCTTCAGACAAGTCTGCCATCTAGCTGACAGCAGATTTCGGTCATTTGACCGGACGGCGGCTCTTCAGCAGAGCAGAAATCACGCTATTTAAAAGTAAATACTTCATTGGAACAGTCTTCAAAGTGTGCCTGGTTTGCAAGCACACTTTATAGACTGTTCCAATGAAGTTTTTATTTCTAAATAGCAAGATTTCGGCTCTGCTGAAGATCCCTTTAATATATCTTATCCCTAGTGTACTCTTTCAAGCTCCTTCAAGACGGTTAGTTATTTTTTTAAATGCATCAAGGAGGTACAGATTTTTCCCTGTGGAGAACTTTTAGTTTTTAGTTTTTATTTTTTCTAGTTTTTGAGATTTTTACTTTCTAAAGGACATTTTCAAGTCACTGCTTCTGCCTCCCTAGCCTACACCATTGTATTGGGTGAGGATAGGGGTAATAATGGCAACAATCTCCCTCACTGTAGAAGAGCTCTGTGGGCCTGATATACCCATTCTGTTTTGAAGACTGAATAATTGCTGATTTTACTCTTGTTTTTCTTTTTTCTTTTATTTTTTTTAATTTAAGGCAAAAAGAAGCAATCACTGTTACAGCAGTGCATATTTTGCGGCCAGCAGATATTTCATGCTGGGTTAGAACCACTGCCTTTTTTTTTTCTTAGCTTGACTTTGGCAAATGCTTGTTCTCTCTGAACTCCTCCATTCATTGGGGTAGTTGGCTCCAAATGGGGTTTAAAGTGTTGTTTATTTAGATGCTCCATTCCAGAACCATCTGTGGCCAGACATGTAGCATACTCTGAAGTGGCATTGCCTGACCCACATTGTCCACAAATAGTTACAGATGCACTGATACCACTTTTTTTAAGACCGAGTACAAGTACCGATACTTTTTTCAAGTACTCACCGATACCAATTACCGATACTATTTTTTTGAGGTCATTTGCCAGTTTTCCAAGTACTTAAAGCGCATATATATATGTATATATTATATATATATATGCTTTAGGTACTTGGAAAACTGGCAAATGACCGCAAAAAAAAGTATTGGTGAGTACTTGAAATATATACACACACACCACCTCTTGACTGTCCCCTTTTGCCTCTCTCTCCCCCTCTTGATTCCCACCTTTTACTTCATTCTCCCCCTCTTGAGCTCCCTTCTTTGCCTTGGCTTTTTCTCTCCCTTTTGATCCCCCTTTGTCCCCCTTCTTGACTCTTGATCCCACTCTTTTGCCTCTCTCTCCCTCCTGATCCCCCCTCCTTTTTGCCTCTTCTTGTTCCCCCTCCTTTTGTCTCCTGATCTTTCCTGCTTTTGCCTTTTTTTTTTTTTTCTTTGTCTGTTTTGCCTCTTTCTCTCTCTGGGCCCCCCTCTCTGCCTCTTTCACCAACCGCTCAATGTCCCATCTTGCCTCCCTTACTCTCCTCTGCCAGGTGCTCGCTGTTCTCTCGCGAGCCCCGGCAGAAGTCAGAGTTGGAGCGTTGCCATGGTAACCTGCGGCAACGCTACAACGTTACAGGAGGGAGAGAGGCAACCGGGGGGAGCATTGTGAGCAGCTCCCCGGGCTCCCTCACTGCAGCACCGACCCTGACACAGGGTATCAGTGCTGGCATCGGCTGCATTTGCGTGAGTACAAGTACTCGATCAAATGGTGGTATCTGCACGGATACCGATACCAGTATCGGTATCAGTGCAACCCTACATATAGTTGTAAAGTTTTATTCCGTGTATTATTGCAGGTCAAACAATTATTTTATGTGTTACATTGTAGCGCTCCAACGGGTCTGGGAATGTGCGCTGAGAGAAACCTAACTCGGAACAGATCAGGACTGATCAGAGTAACAGCAAGCAGCTCAATTTAGTTTAAAAGAAGTAACACCCCCAGAAGGAGAGTAGGAAAGGTAGGATACAGTGGCAGGACAAGTGAGGCCCAAAGAACATATACATATATATGGGAAACTATACATACAGATATAATGGGTACCTGATGCCCCTGAACCACTGGGTAAGGTTGAGAATCTGCAGTCAAACAGGGAGGATCCAGAAATCAGGCACCAAGGGACTGAAGGCAGCAAGGAGGAGACCAGAGACTGGACTGCTCATAGAAGGAGAGACCCAGGAGCAAGGTAGGGAAGCAGACTGGGCAGGAATGCGGATCAAAGGTCACTGGAGAAGACCAGAGAAGCGGGCACATAAGAGAGACTACAGGAAGGTAGTGGACACAGTGGAGCTCAAAAACACACTGAGCACTCGCTATCGTGACCGCTTCCTATTTACAAGAAAACCCCGTGACGTCACGATGATGCAACGCGGTTGCCTAGCGACGCCAACCCAACGCCCGCCTCCATACGAGCCTCACTGAAGAGGAAGCGAGGCACGGGAAGGAAGCCCCGATAGACGCAGACACATGTTAGTATGATATAGCTTTCAGTTTGGCACCTTTTGCCTTTGAAGACATAGAGCCACTCAGCTTATTTCCTGGACGGTCTTGTGGCCAGTGGGATTAAGGGGGTAGAGGGTCTAAGTCAGTGTCACTCTTTTAGCTTTGAGAATATCTGATATATGGTTTGGCTTTTGCAACTGTTGGTTCATCGAGAGATGTCATTTTGTGTGAAGTCTGAAGGCCTTATGCATAAAAGAAGAGATGGGAAATTCTGGGGCAAACCAGCTGCTCCATAGGTAAAGTAAAGTAAAATGTCCCTTTGATTTTAATTAGGTTGTTTAACCCTTTGAATGCTAGAAAGGTTTCCAACACATTTGTGAAGTTTTTTAAATGAGACATGCTTATTTTCCTACTGTTCATATCTGTCTGAATATTAAAGGAATGCCAATAACTCCACAGTTACCCAGATACCTATGCTACCTTACTATAACCAGGAAATCCATACTGGATATCATGTTGCTGGAGGTGGACATGACTCCATAGGGTTGCCACTACATCCTTTTCAAATTAAATTATTTTTAAACATGTCTGCTACAGATCTTGAATGGTTAGTGCATGGTTTCAGTGGTTGCTACTCAACCTTGCATCATGTTGGTTTCATAATGGTTCAGTATTAACAGGCTATGGAGTCAATCCTACGGTGCATTAAAGTGATTCTGTTATCCTAAGAGAAGTTTAATTAGACTTATAGATAATAAATAACAAATGGTCTCTGTGTTGTTCTAGCCATTTGTAATGTAGATGTTTTTTGAGAAGTTATCCTTTGTTTGGTGGTGGCAGAGCATTGCACCTAATTTTGCTTCTGTACTGGCCCAACATTGCCACACATTGTTTAATGGTTGAATCTAGACAGCTGACACATCTGCAACAGATGGTTTGGCCTCAAACAGAACTGATTAGCACATACAGCTGGAAATTAGCATGAAACGCCAGTCTGTGCCATCAAAAAAATGATTTCGCTAAATCTATTTGTTTTAAAGACAATATGCCTAGTAAAATATGTAGGCAAACTGAAAATTTTTATAAACAAACTAGACTTCTTTTAGGGTGTCAGGTCAATTAACCCCTTAATGACATGATGTGCCAGGACAGTCGCACTGCTCCAGATGTTAAGGACTGGTGACGGTCCTTGCATGTCATGGAATTCTTGGATGGCATTGCAGCTGCACGATGCTCTGCCATCCCAGAATGCATTGCATAAGAAAAAATGCCATCTCTACATCGGGAGGTCGTTAAGGGGTTAAGTAAATACAGTGCTTACAAAAATAAATGTGTGTTATGGTTAGGATTTATGTTTTGGCCAATACACGTAAGCACCTTATGTATAAAGGTAAAGTGGAGCAAGTTTGGGGCAAACAAAAATGGAAAAATCCCATTTGTCTTAAATGGGAATTTTAACACTTTCAGTGCTTTGGAATCCTCTCTAGCATTCAAAGGGTTAAGAGCACATTTAGTTCATTGGAAATTTGTATAGATTCTCTACAGTGTAGTTTTTTATTTATTAATCTTCCACTGTTTCATTTATAGATAAAAGCAGAAATGTGCAGTTCTGGAGTAAGGCATCCGCACCATAGGGGCGAAATAATTCCCTTTGATATGATGAGGCGTTTAACCCCTTGAATGCTAGAGAGGTGTCCAGATTATTGTAAAGCATTGTTTTGGACCCAGGGGGTTAAACCCCCATTGAAATAATTTTGAATTTTGTTTGTCCCCTATCGTGTTGTTGGGTAGTCCATTAAGTTACTAATTTGTACATATTACATCTGCCTCATTGGCCTTAATGGAATATGGTGCTTCTGGGTGGTGTAGATGACTCCATCACTTTTAATTGCAAATTGTACACGTTACCTAGATCCATCAACATATCTCTGCTTTTTTGGCAGGCAATATCCTTTAAGTAGGTTAGTTATATAATATTTTCTTTTTCTCCTTTGATAGGGTCTTTTGTTGCTACAACAACTGACAAAAAGCAACGCTGCTATTCAGAAGATTGTGGCTTTCGAAAGTGCCTTTGAAAGGCTTCTCGATATTATCACAGAAGAAGGAAATAGTGATGGAGGTGCGTGGATTAAGTGTTGTATTATGATGAAAGTGTAAGCGTCGTAGATGAATCCTACAACATTGGGGGTGCTCTTAAGGCAACAAAAGTCTTGATCCCGGGACACTGAGTCAGGTATTGGAAAAGATAGTAAAGTTAGTTACCTCATAAACATTCTCTTTGGCCCCTAAGTATGTTCAAAGTTGATGAATGGGTGCTTGCCTATAGATATATATAAAATACATGCACCAGGAATTTCCTCCCCTGCTCAAGTGATAAAAAGCCATTAAAAAGTTAGCAGCACAAAACTCAGATGACTGGGATAGTTTGTTCTGCTCCCTTCTCCAAAGTGTCAATCCCTTAGGACACAAAAATACAAACAGGCTGTGGCGCACTAGCAACATGGAACTTGACAAGCATACATAATAAAATAAATAACACTTACCTGAAACGTCTGCTGGAGATTACTAGGTACTGGTAAGTCTTCTAGAAGCTATGCGTATCATCAATATCCTAATTCTAAATCATTGTGCATACAACTGTCTAGGCACTTAAACTGGTTTGTGTATTTTGGTTTTGCAGGCATTGTGGTGGAAGATTGCCTTTTGTTGCTGCAGAACCTTTTGAAGTATAACAACTCCAATCAAAACTACTTCAAAGAAGGCTCCTATATCCAGCGCATGAAACCATGGTTCGAAGTACGAGATGACAACTCAGGATGGTCTGCTCAGAAAGTTACAAATCTGCATTTGATGCTGCAGGTATTTATTATCACAGGCTTCCCATTGCATATAGTCTATTTAGTAAAGAGCACAAATGTTCTCCTTACCCCAAGCTGAAGTTTAAATTGTTGAGTTCCTACCTATGATTTTTGTAAAGAATGATTACAACCCAGTGATGGCAGTTTTAACCCTTTTAAGGACGTGCAACATTTTTGTGTACATGGAACTGTAGTTTTACCCGTATTTACCGTTTCATGGGAATTTGCACATTGAAATGGATTTATCATTTTGAGACAATGTGGTTTTGTAAGAGGTTTCAAATCACTGCTAGCCATTTTTTTCAGCTAAATATCTCATATACTACAGAAGAGAGAATATTTGTTTACTTGTTTGAAATAAAAAATTGCCATCACAAAAGCTCTTTCAGAATCATTTTGTTATAATGCGACTGTTCAACTTTAATAGTATTCCTGTTATAGTTTACAATTTACATCACAGCATTACTAACAATGATTAAGATCTCTGAGGTTTTTCTGCAATGTGTTGCAGAACCCTCTGGCACTCAAAGAGTTAAACATTTTTTGGCCTCAAATTAGGAAAAATATCTCCTTCTAGTGTAAAAGCCCGTGTACACGGGCCAAGGTCCGAGTGATGTTAACCCTATGAGTGCCAGAGGGGTATGCCACAGATAGCTTTGCAATGTTTTGCGTACCCCTCTGGCACTCAAAGGGTTAAGTGGCCGGTCCTGCTCTGCATCCTGCCACTGACGCAGTCATGCACTGTAGAGACTGCCCGAAAGCACAGAATGCTCCCAGCACAGAACTCACTGCATTCTGTGCTCCCAGCATTCTGAGTGTTTGGGCAGTCTCTACTGCACATGACTGCTTCTGACAAACAACCTAGCGAATTATTATATAGGATGTCTTGATATTTCACGCCAGCCTTAAAACACAAAAAGAGGCAGAAACAGATGATGGTTCTGGTGCAACTTGCTTCCATAATCATTCTTAACCTTTGTGTTGTCTCTAACATCAAATATATTAATAAATATTTGACCACTCCTTTCTTCTGATCACAGTTGGTTCGGGTCCTGGTATCTCCAGTAAATCCTCCTGGTGCCACAAGCAGTTGCCAGAAATCCATGTACCAGTGTGGCTTGCTGCATCAACTCTGCATAATTCTAATGGCAACTGGAGTTCCTGCAGATATCCTGACAGAGGTAAATCTACATATGTGCTTTAAAATGGAATACAAAGACGCACTCACACATCTTGGATTGGTGAAAATGAGGTGATAACATGTACATTTCTTAGAGCCAAAGGTTCTGAGGAAGGTCATTGCGTATAGATGAACTTTGACAAAAAAATATATTATTGCCTAACTTTCAAAAAGTGAAGACCTGAGTGTGTCTTGGCATCCATTTTGAATGGTATTACATGTGAGATATAGCTTATACACCCTTCTGATATATCCATGTTCGTTTAACCATTTCTAGTTACACCTTCATCTTGTATACTTTAGCTCCATTTTATTTTACATATCACTCTGTCATGGAGGAGCTTTTTTTTTTTTTTTTTTTTTTAAAGTCGGTGTGTAATTTAATATCACAAAAATACTTACGTGTGTGTGTGTGTGTGCACATGCGCTCAGTGTGTGTGTGTGTGTGTGTGTACACACTTGTGTCTGCGCGAATGTGCTTGTGAGCAGCACTGATACTCTTTCCTTCACTTTCAACAGACAATCAACACAGTGTCAGAAGTAATTCGAGGAAGTCAAATTAATCAGGACCACTTTGCATCTGTAAATGCCCCTTCAAACCCTCCAAGGTGGGTACATAAATTTTGGGCTTACTAAAAAAAAAAAAAAAAAAAAAAAAAAAAAAAACAGTCCTAAAAAGGCATGTTGACTGTATATACCAAAACTAATGGTAATTACTCTGTTGCTCCCCTGGTCACATGCTGATTCCTGCAAGAAGACGTGAAACCACAGTTTACCCTTTCCATGCTGTGGGTCTAACTCACATTTTCTCTTTTTTTCCATCTTTCAACGTTTTGATCTTGTCCCTTTTGTAGAGCAATATGTTGCACACCCCTATGTCAGTCAGAGGGTCAAAAGTTATCTTACTCCTGCTCTGTTGCAAGCCTGTGTAGTTTTCCGTTCATTATTCTGCTGCAAATATTTCCAAAATAATTACATTTTGTCATTCATGTTCCTGTCAAGGCCAGCCATTGTCGTGCTTTTGATGTCCATGGTGAACGAAAGGCAGCCATTTGTGTTGAGGTGTGCGGTCCTCTACTGTTTCCAGTGTTTCTTGTACAAGAACCAGAAAGGTCAAGGAGAAATTGTCGCCACATTACTTCCTTCAACTATTGATGGTAACTGCTCTTTTATGGTCTTTGAGCAATATGTGCAGAGGAAAAAAGTGGAATGTGTAGTTAACACTTTGATTGCCAACAAAGTGTGCAACCTTCTTTGTTGGCTTGGCTGCCAAAGGGCAAAACATGCATGTAACCATTGTAATCAACTAGTGTGTGTGTGTGTGTGTGTGTGTGTGTGTGTCTGTGTATGTGTGTGTGTATATATATATATATATATATATATATATATATATATATATATATATATATATATATATATATATGTATTTATATATATATGTATGTGTGTGTGTATATATATATATATATATATATGTGTGTATATATAATATGTATATGTGTGTGTTCCAGACACACACCTAGCACTCAATTTATTTAACCCTTAGTGTATCTGGCTTGTAATTATAAAACATGAAAAGGACAAATGATCCCATATATTTTATTGATTTTAAGTGTCCTGGGGTCGTAGAGGCCTGACTTTATTATTTAGTGTTATGTGTGGAAGGATCTTAAGCCACTGAGATGCTAGCTCCATTCTTACCTCTCCTCCTCACTTGGGATTGGCGGCACTTCCTTTGCCTTCAGGGAAGCTGCCAGAGGGAATGAAGACCCACGTCCGCCACACCAGTTGCTATAGGTGTGGAGAATTGAGTTCATGAGTATTGATTTCTGTCCCTTTTTGTCTGTCAGTGGCCAAGCAGATAGACAGTCTGAGGTGTGTAGTGTGTGGCGATACCTGTAGTGGTACAGACCCCTTTTTTGGGTACATTTATTAACCCCTTAACGACCAGCACGCGCTGCCTGGCCCTTGAGAACAACAAGGCTTTTTTTTTTAAAGAACAGATTCAGGGCTCCCCGTGCGGCATGCCCTGAATTCCATGACATGCCAGGACCGTCACTGGTCCTTAATTGCTGGACAGCCGTAACGGTCCTGGCACGTCAGTGGATGTTAAAGGCTTAATTTACCTCATTTTACAATGCTTTTTTTAAAGGACAAGGACCTTTTCATTTTTATATGGCTGCGGCTCCATACATTTTCTTGGCACTTGCAGTGTTATTGATTAAGTAGCCATGGATGCCACCTCCTCTCATACTTTGGCTCTGGGTCGGCTCTGGAGTTTGTGGATAACACAGTAGGGAAACTGGATGTTCCATAATGCTGGGAAGTCCCAAGATTGGGGGTCCCCTAGTACCCTGAGGCTTACAGGCAAGATGTCTCCATCCTCCCAACCTGTCTTTCCAGGCTCTGGTAAACTAAGAGGAGGAGTTTTTTTTTCTCCTTTCCTTCATTGCTGCTCTCTGCAAATGTACCTCTCTATGTGAGGAGGACAGATCTGGTCTCCAGGTTGCCGTCTATCGCTTGCTGGCACAGATAAGATCTCTGTTTGTTCTATTACATCTCTGCCTGGAAAAAGCATTTGTTTGGGGTGAGTAGCAATGTCAGAGCCTAAAGAGTTCAAAGGAAAACCTAGGACCAGTATAATTTCTGTGGCTGCAGCAGCCCTGATCACTTGCTTAGCTTGCAAGTCCAGTCTTTCTATGGGTCAGTTAGGTCAACTATCCCCCTCTTGTGCTGTGGATTCCATGCAGATCGCATAGGATGATCCTCACCATCTGAACAGTCTGAGCCCAAATGGACAAGGGCCCTAGCCACTTCTGGCGAGGAGGTGCTCTTCATTGTCTGGCCAGTATTTCCTCTTCTCTGTAGAGACCTGTGGCTTCCTTCAGAAAGTGGGCTTAATCTTCTGTGGTGTGAGAGTCTGTCTCTCCTTGGGATAATTTCTCATTGAAAGTAGGAGAGGAGGAAGATTCATCCCTTAACCCTTGGGCAATCCCTGGAGGAGTTTTCTGTCAGTTTTAGTTACCTTTCTGATGATCGCACTGGATAAGAAGGTATATTTATCTAAGTGGTTTGACCTTCTGTATAATTTTTCTGCAGAAGCATTATATCTGTGGGGCATGCATGTTGCTGTTGACCTTCAACTCATTTAACCAAGCACACTACCATACCGGTAACCCATGTGGCAGCATTTAAGCATTAAATAGATGTAGATCAGGATTCTCTTGAAGATTCACTTTATGGTCGCAGAGGCAGCTCTGCATCCCACTTTGGCTATGGCCTGAGTTGGTAGAGCTATGGATATTTGGTGCAAATGCTTGCTTCAGATGGACAAGTATGGTACCACTAGCAAACGTCTTAAATATGTTCACTAGGATTCATGAGGCTATTGCCTAGCTCTGTGTAGTTTCTTATGATGCATTTAAATTTGTTGCTAAGATTTCTACTTTTTTTTTTGTGGCTAAAGATTTCGTAAGCCGATTTTTATTCTAACAAGTCACTTATCACAATGCCATTGGTGGGTAAAAACTTGTTTGGCATGGAAGGTTATTAGCCAGGCCCTGGGGGCAAGAGCAGTCGGTTATCCCAGTTCATGCCTAGATGTCAGGTTTTTCCATAGGGATCCCAAGAGATCCCACTTACACTACTATTCCCTTGTGACCATGCCTCCCACTGTCTCCTTGGGCCGCTCCCATTTTCAGCACAAGTCCAAGTCGGCATGGGTGGCCAAGAAACCTACCCAAAACCCTCCCACTGATAAGTCTTCTGTGCCTGACTTATTGCATATGGGGCTACCACAGGAAAAAAGGGGACACCTGCAGCAGTTTTGGGAAGCGTGGGCCATTTCAGTAAGTGACCAGTGGATTCCTCAAGTGGTATTGAAGTATAAATAGATTTCTTTCCCCCCCTCCCCATGTTGGTTCTTTATTTCCAGGGCTCATCAAAACCCCTTGTGGCCTCTCTAGATCTGTCAGGCAGTTCAAGCCTTGGTGGATATGGAGGATTTTAGTTCTAGTCCTCCATCAACAGTGGTTTCTGGGACTATACTCCAGACTGTATATAGTCCCAAAGAAGGAAGGGCGATAGTCTCTGGGTTCTAGATCTAAAACTTCTAAATCATATTGTACATATGCTATAGTTCAAGATGGAATCTTTATGCTTTGTTATCACCACCAGCATGTGTCCAAGGGAGTTCTTGGCTTCTCTGGATATAAAGGTTTTCAAGTCTATTTATGCTTTGCATCAGATGTTCTTCTGTTTTATTTTTCAAGATCTCTTTTGGAGTTTACAGATCTGCCATTTGGACTGGAGTCCACACTGAGAATGTTCATCAAATGAATGGTGGCACTGACCATCCATTTCCAGAGCATAGGGGATGTCTGTTATACTCTTTAGACCAGAGGTTCTCAACCTGTGACCTCAGCCACTAACAGGCCAGAATGTAGGAATGTCCCTGCTAGAACACAGGTGTGTTGATCAGAGGCTCAGTCATATTGATTAACTCGTCTGTGCTCTTAAAAGGAAATTCACAAATCCTGGCCTGTTAGTAGCCACTGAGGGTACGGGTTGAGAACAACTGCTTTAGACCATCTTCTTCTGAAAGCCTTTTCTGCAGACCCACTTTGAATGCATCTAAACATACACATATAAATTCTGGAGTGATACAGTTGGATGCTCAACCTCAAGAAGTCCTTCCTGGTCTCCTCACATCTCTAGTTTTCCTCTGAATGAGATTCAACACACAACGGGAAGAAAGGATTTTCCTCTGGATTTTGTCAATGCATTTATCTCAGATCCTCCCTGTCATTGCTGATGCAGGATTTCCTCAAGAGGTTTGATGGTCTCGGCTCCAGAAGCAGTTCCTTTTCTTGGTTTCACACACTGCCCATTCTGAGGAAGTGGTCCGAACAGCGGTGTCAGCTGTCTCGTGATATCTCTCCAGGCAAAGTTTGGCTCTGCAGTGGTGGTTACAGGAAAACCATTTGACCATAGGGAGACTCTTTTTTTTTTTTTGTTCTGCAGTGGTCCATGGTGATGACTGGGGCGTCAGGAAATTCAAACATAGTGCAGGGTTGTATTGCTAGAGGCATTAATAGCAGAAATGGGGAAGTGATCATGCCACTTTACAAATCTATGGCTAGACCTCACCTATAGTGTAGTGTACAGTGTACAATTTTCA
This sequence comes from Rhinophrynus dorsalis, assembly GCA_037306005.1. Taxonomy (NCBI): domain Eukaryota; kingdom Metazoa; phylum Chordata; class Amphibia; order Anura; family Rhinophrynidae; genus Rhinophrynus; species Rhinophrynus dorsalis. Next base: position 231,074,230 of record CM074718.1, on the reverse strand, counting down.
AAATGATATATATATTCTTGAGAGAGGTTAGAGAAGGGCTACTAAAATAGTGAATGGTTTACAGGATAAAAATTATAAGGGTGGGCTAAAGGATCTGAACATGTGTAACTTGGGGGGAGAGAGAGGGGGTGTGATAGAAATATTCAAATGCATTAAGGTATTCAGCAAAGCACAAGAAACATATTAAAGGAGTAGAAATGTTAGAACAATAGGTCATAGTATAAAACTGGAGGACATGGGCTTATATGTAAAGGAAGAAAGTTTTACTTCAGTGAGAGAGTGGTAGATGCATGCACTAGCCTACCAGAAGAAGTGGTAGATGTTCATACAGTGAGAATGTAAGCAGGCATGGGATAGATGTAAGGCTATCCTAAAAGTAAGATAAATAGGATTTGAGGGTTTTACAGTAGGAAAAATTAGCAGATGAGATGTGCTGAATGGTTCATATCTGTCAAATTCTATATTTCTGTGAAAAAATAAGCGGTTTTTGTGTACTTACCAATAATTCCTTTTCTCATAGTCCTTGTAGTACATAGGGTATTCCACCCAGAGAAAAATATGTTGCCTGTATCCTAGTTGGGGTGTACTCTGTGTTACGTAGTATGGTGAATGCCTTCCTGCCATTTTGTGTGCTTTGGCTAGTCATAATATTGAAGGCTGCAATGCTGATTGGGGGTTAAGTGGTGCTGGGAGGCAGTCTTCTCCACTAGAGAGCTTTGTTTGCAAGTGTCCTCTCTGCTAGAGGCATCAACTTTTAACCTCCATGGTTTCTGTGTTCCACACCTCAGTGTCCCGGCTTCCCCAACATACTCAGGAGCTGCTCAGTTTCCTGTCATTGCCACTCAGTCAAGGCCTTCCACATATATAGTAAAATATTATACCTTTCAATGTTCCAGACCCCACCGGCCACCAGTGCAGCTTCTCTGGAGTTCCACCCTCCTCTAGACTTGCCCAGTGAATCACAGATTAAGCCACATTACCAATTTATTGCATCTAAATTATATATTAAAATGTGAAATTGCATTGCACTGGTCATATCTATAGTACTTCCAAAGCAGGAATGGATTAGTACACTTGCACGTTTCACTTGCACACACCGATGAAGCACATGTATGCATGCAGGTGGTTTGTTTCAGAAGTCCACCTTTTTAGCTTATTTAAGATGGCCATATATTAGGGATAGCCAACCCTCGTCCTCTAGAGCTGCCAACAGTGCATGTTTTCATAATATCCCTGCTAAAACATGAGTAGACTAATTATTGATTCAGTCTATTTAATTAGTCCAACTGAGCTTATTCATGAAAATCCTGAAAACCTGCATTGTGTAGTGCTTGAAGACCAGGGTTGGCTATTCCTCCCATGTGTTCTTTGTGGAAGCTGCAATGTGATGTTGCAGTGAGTATGACTTTTAATTTATCAGTGTTATTTCTCTCCTCAGCCACTTCATTATCTGCTGGGCAGCTGCTTTGTGCAGGCCTCTTTTCTACAGACTCTTTGTCTAACTGGTGTGCATCAGTGGCTCTGGCTCACGCACTGCTGGAGAACTCGACCCAGAAAGAAGAACTACTAAGAGTTCAGCTAGCAACAAGTATTGGTAACCCACCTGTGTCCCTGCTGCAACAGTGCACCAACATTCTCTCACAGGTACACACATGGGAGACACTTGAGAAACAAAATAACACAAAACAAATCATTTAAAATTATATTTTATTAAAAAAAAAAAAAACCTTTAAAGTATTTTCCTATTGAATAAAACATGCGTAATCCCACTGTGATACCGTCACACTGATTGGCAGCAGATAAGGCAGACCTGTGAGTAGAGGAGGAAAACTAGGTACTTGCTTGACACTGATGTAACTGGACTACTCTGAAGACATGACTGGCAGACCAAGCAAACTCCAAAAGCTGCTACAGAGTTGCTAGTGACTTTGTCGAAGTTGTCGACGTCAAGGCCAAAATAGTCATAACCAGTTGAGCTAGCTCTGCACCAAGATGGCCTCACTTCCTCGTCGATGGAAGCAGAAGGTATAGATACAGGAAAAAACAGCAACTACCAAGGAAGGTTTACAAGATGCCGAAAGCAGAACATTGGCAGGCAGAATCTTAGGAACATAGTTGAGACCGGGGCAGGTGGAAGATAAGCGGTCAGGAATAAGCCAAAGTCAGACACCATTAACAAGAAACAAAGCTCTGGGACGTTAGTTGGTGTAAACAATTTGCATATGCACTGCAGCTATAACGAGACTGCTTGATTATATTGTTGCATCCGGTAAGGTACCCAGAAGGAGAGAGAATTCCAGAGCAGTAGTGAGTGGAGTGGGAGCTCAGGTACTTCATTTTTACAGTTCATCCTACAACAGTGATGAATGGTGTACAGAAAGCAAATGTATTTTATAATGCTCTCTATTTCAGAGCTGAAGTCTTAGACTACAGATTTCAGTGAGTCACACTGTGAGGTATTACAACATTTCAGCTAAAGTTTGAGCTGTAATAACTGACAGAAATGTAAAGACACTGCGTTAGTTTCAGCATATGTGTTGCCTTTAAAAGCATCTGTAAAAATGCACTTTGTTAATTTGAAAATAGATTTAGTCTTTGATGGGAAAACTTGCTTTACTTCTTGGGCAGGCATTTAAAATAAGGATAAACATGACCTCTTGGAAGATTATGCAATCAGGGCCTAATGCTCAAAATAGTGGTGCAGTTCTGGAGCCAATCAACAGAACCAAAGGGGAAAAATAAAAATTCCCAAAACTACAATTTATTTAAATTGGACTCTTAACCCCTTCAATGCTAGAGAAGTCACCAATTCATTGTGAAGCATTCTTTAACCTCTACTGCTACCAAAACAATAATTTGCAAGGACTATATCTCTGGTGTTTAAGTGGTTACGTTTCTTAGACCTGATTGCTTACGGTACACACTACATTGCATGGATGGAGAGAGAAACGTTCGTTCTGTAACAGAGATTAAACTTGTGACATATAATTTGCAGGGGGATAAGATCGACAGACGGGTATGTATATGTTGTTACAGCCTATTTTGCTTCTGCTTATTTGGGTTTTGTTTTGGTCCCCTTCCCCCCAGTTTTTATTAACCACTTCAAAGTGATTCTACTGACACTTTTCCCTGTCTTGGTTTTCCTATTCTCTTACACCTGGAGTGTCCAAACCTGGTCACAAGTCATGCACACAGGCCAGAATTTGTTATTACTTGATTAACCCCTTGGATGTTAGATGCCTGTTGATCATGCATTGAAGAGGTCACTAGCATCAGGGTTAAACCTTTGTCAGTAGGGTGTTTCCAGTATTGTTTTACAATGCATGGGGTACCCTTCTCACACTCTGTGTTAATCATTTTGACTAACCCACCAGTGCTTAAAGGGATGGTAATGTTTCATAATAAAAGCAGCTCTAATTCATCATCATAGTATTTGGACCTTGGAGAGTGTTATTTCAATTCTGTCAGAGTTGTAGTTTAAAAGTAATTCAATGACAAAGTATCCCCCTCCCGCCCCTTTTACTGCTGTAACACTGTTCAGCCAGATCAGAAGGGAGGTGCCCAGGTAGACTGCAGAGAGGGACAATCTTCAATTAAGATAAGGGAAAAACTTGAAAAACTTGTCAAGGGGGGCAGGGCTTTCATTGTTCTCATAGGAAGAAGATTGTCTCCTTCTGTTATCTGTCTGGTCTATGGACTGCATTCCACATCTGAGAAGAGATGGCTTACACTAGGTAAAAGGGGCGGGAGGGGAAACTTTGCTTGTGAATATCTCTCAAACCATAAAGGTTTGAGAGATAAGACATATTGTTCTTCATGTTTTTTAATGCCTACAAAATAAAGTAAAGATAAAACAAAGTATTACTATCCCTTTAAGACTTATTATCCTTAATTCCTGGCCTTTGTGCATCCGCTGAGGCCTGATCCGGATACCTCTGTCTTGCAGTGTTTGTTTAGGGAGCTGGGCGTCATCATTGGTGCTTACTGCTTCCCGGGAGTAGAGTTGAATACACCATACATCTTCACTACCTCATCTCCCTCATGAGAGAATAAACTGGTCACCAACCAAAACACTCAAGTTCCTAATCTAAAGATGCACTTTCAACTGTCTAAATAGCTTTGCTTTTCTTTCTTCTCCTTTTTGTTTCCCTTCACATTAGAAATTGAAAGACGCAGTTGGAGATAGCAAACTTAAGATTTGTTTAGTACTCAGAAAAGTTCCTATTTAAAGACAAAGGAAGCTGTAAATTCTCTGACATTTTAGATCCTTGCAATACGACATGGTAGCTTATATCTGCTGTAAAATATTTAAAGTATAAGATCCATGCGTGCATAGAAGCCAAGCTGACAGGTGAAACTGCATGTTTAAATTGAAAATATCTGCTTTATTATTAGCTTTTTTTTTTTCTTATTTCAAATGTGATTTTTCACCCTCTTTCATTGGAGGTGAACAGCCCTACACCCTCTCCTTCCTCAGACTAATACGCAAACTACCCAGCCATTCTCAATCCACCAGGCCCAACTTTTCACCAGCATACAACTCGCCCTATTGCTCCCTCTCACATTGACTTCCTTCACACCAAAATATAACCATCCCTTGTTTATTCACATTAACACATAGTCCACACGTATACTCCTCCTTACTAACCCACAATCCTCAGACGCTAGTGCCAACATATAACCCAACACATACTCCCTTACCTCAGCTTAGATACCATCTCTTTTCTCCCTGCCACTGACATACAACCTATATTCTTTACCCTAACAGACAATATACAACCTCTTACTATTATGGAATGCACTCCTTTACATCAGCAAATATCTTACCACAGCCCTTTTTCATGTTGGCATGCAACCCAACATTTCCAACGTTGCCTGCTTTCAAACTATATTTTGATATCTTTTAAGATTTATTTAGGGGGTTCTGTGTTACATTTGTTATTATTATTACAAGAGAACACTAACAAAAAAAAGAGTACATTACACAAAATGTTTTAGTCTTCCAGAGGTAGTCACAAACCCAGGGCTCAAAATTTCCACTCTCCACTAGCCAATGGCGAGTGAAAATCTAGCCCTGGCGAGTAGAAATTCAGCCCTGGTGGGTATGTTTTAGCTTGCAGTGGCGAGTAACTTTTCAGGTCTGGCTAGTAGCAAAGGTCTTAAAATTATAAGCCCTGACAAACCCATACATGCACTGTCTACCACCCAGCCTTGCTCCTCTTCAAGGAGGATTCCATGGAATGAAGTGTGAGATCTGCTGTCTTGCACTAAATTTAGAATTGAGCACATTTTTAGAACTCTATTTTTAGACATCCTTTTGGGGATTTTCCAAGATTATTATGTATAGATGGTAACATGGAGTATTAGCGGAAGCAGCGTATCCCAGCACCTACTGACATATTATGCCATTGAGTGTCAGGGGAAGACACACTGGGCCTTATGTCTGAAAGAAAAGGGGAGTTGTTTTGATGTGAACCAGCTGCAACATAAAGAGCAAATACATTGGTTGAGCTAATTTGGGATTTAACCCCTTGAATGCATTCAAATCAATGGCAATTTGTATTTTCCCCTGTACAACAGTTGTGTTGACACATAATTACTCCACATTTCTTATGGACAGAGGGCCTTGTGTATAAAACAAACAGAAGCATTGCTGGTGTAAGCCAACTTCATCATAGGGAAGAAATAAAAATGTCCAAAAATCCAATCTGTTTAAATTGGCTATTTGTCCCCTTCAGTGTTATAAGTCTCCAGTGCATTGCTTCACAATGCTTTTGAGAGACCTCTAGCAATGAGAGGGATAAAGACCCCCATTTTGGAGCAGTGGGAATTTTTCTTTGTCTCCTATGGTGCAGATGGTTTGCTCCAGAATTGCTTTAGCTTGTTTTTATTACACAAGGCCCACTGAGGAATAAATGCTTGTGTTCCTCTCTGGTACTCTCAAGGAAGGGTTATGGCACAGATATAATGTATTACCTTCCATTCCCTGTGTTAGATTCATTCTATCCATCTTACTTACCTTAGATTGGCAGGCGCTCTTTAACTACACGTATACAATAGTCTTTCGGTAAAAGCCGTACTCCTCACAATGGGCCCTTTGTATAAAGGCAAGACAGAACAGTTCTATGGTAAAGCATCTGCACCTTGGGAGACAAAGGACAATTCCCATTGATATAAATGGGGCTTTATGCAGTGGAGGCCCCTAGCATTCAAGGGTTTAAAAACCCCATATAAATTAGTAGGAACATTATACATTTTTATTTCACCCACAGGACAGATGGTTTGCTCCAGAATTGTTCTACTTTGTGTTTAAACATAAGACTCGGTGTGTGTGAGTTCAGCTAACACTGACCCCAACGTAAAGCAGAGCAATGCATTGGATACTTTTGGGGCCAAGGGCTTAAAGCATGACTAGGTTTTAACCCCTTAAGGACCCATGACGGTCCTGTTCCATCATGGGTTGTTATACCCTTAAGGACCCATGACGGAACTGGATCGTCATGGAATTCCGGGCTCCCCTCGCGGCTGCACGCCGTTCAGGGAGTCCGGAACCCAGCTGTGGAAAAAAAATGCTCTGTGGTCCTTAACGGACCGCAAGGTGCGTGCGTGGCCGGTCGTTAAGGGGTTAATGTATCAATATATCATTTTATTAATACTATATGTTCAAATGTTTTCATCTGATACTAACAGTCTAAGTCTGAAAGTTATTCAGACATTTAATGAGTTTGTGTTGCTACTTTATAACCTTGATCTCAAATTTGTTAATTTCTCCTTTTAATCATGTACTTGCATTTGTTTCTGTAGTTAAAACAATCCTCTCCACCATCCACTTTCTACAGAAAAAAAAGTCTGTGAATTATTTTTCCTTGTGTGATCTCAGTAAAACACACGTCTGACCAGGATATTCTTGCCAGTCTTTCAGACCCATGTAAAGTAAGGCTCAACATGGCTTTCCTCTTGCATCACCAAATGTAAATTTGGTGTAATTCACAGCTGGTATTCTGTAGAATGACAGGTAATGTTTTTCAGATTTAAGCACACCTTTATATTTTATGAGACCGACCTACAAGTAATTGTAGCATGAAAATGATAATTCCAATTATTTATAGAGTGGTTTTGAATGTACAGTAAACACAAAAGTGACCAATGTGAAACCCTGTCATTCTGCACTGATTATAATTAACACGTATATTAATGAAACTGTAAATAGCATATTGAAGTATTAATTGCCGATCTTGTCTCCTCTCCCCTCTGTTTTTAATCCTCTTTCTAGGGCAGCAAGGTTCAGACAAGAGTTGGACTCTTAATGCTGCTTTGTACATGGTTAAGCAGTTGTCCCATTGCTGTCACACGTTTTCTTCACAATGCAGCTAATGTGCCTTTTGTATCCTTTGCAACAGAGAAATGGTGAACAGAGTTTGTATATATTGTTTTAAAAGTACTTCAATGTTTCCCGGTGAACAGTACATTGCAGTGCATATGTTTTCTTAACTCCTTGGTTGCTAAAAACCTCTCCATCATCCAATTCTGGAATTGTATGCAGGAGGTGGAGCCTAGTTTCCCTCCGTGGCTGCAGCAAGACAACCAGCTCCAGAAGGATTTGTTCCTTGGTGAAGATAACACAGGCAAGAGAACAGTTCTGCTATAGCTTTAGAAGTTTTTTTATTTTTCTGTTAGAAATGGAATACCACCATTAGGCGGATTACCATAACTGACAATGCCCTTAGATGTGGCTAGCTCAGTGACCAGATGCTTTTTATGGACCTTAAGCACTGGGGGGGAAATCTTGGCTACAAGTTCTTTCTTCAGGAGTTGTCCACCGAGGCTGCTTCTTAAAACACAGAAGATCTGCAGGAAAGGTGAGCAACCCTCTGAGTGCTGCAGGTCTACATGTCCCACAGTGCCCCTCCGCACAGGGGTTTTTCATTTGGAGTTCCTATTGCACACTTCCGCACTCTTTGGGTCTATTTGTATGTCTATAGGGTGTTTGGAGCAGGTTTTTGTGGTATTTAACCCTTTAGCTGCTGGTTTTACATTAATTTGGGGGTTTTCTAACACTTTTCCTACTGGTTCAGTGTTTTTTGGGGTATTCTAAAATGTTCTAGTGATGTTTCATGTCTTTTAGTTTTACACTTTCAATTTTGTAAAATTTGAGTTCCAGACGCGGTTTACCACATAGGCGCCATTGTTCCATTCACTCCTATGGGACTGTACAATTTGGGACATATATCTGGAACCGTTTAACCTAGCGACTTCAGATATGGCTCATTTTACTTGTCTGCCCTTGCTCTATCATCTGGTTCATGTTTCTAGTGTGTTGGGGGGCTAAGGGGGCTTCGGGCACTGTTTGGGGTACTTTTCTGGGAAAACTACATTTCCCATGAGCACTTGCTTCGTGCGCTCGCTTCTGATTGGCTCCCGCTGCGGCAGCCGTTTTGTGCTCTATGCAGGGCTTGAACTCTCCTTCTCTCCTCTGCTGATTAACCCTTCGCCTGCCAGATAAGTCTAATTTAGCGATTTCTGGGGTGACACTTTAATCCTACACACTGTAATTGGGTGATTTCTTATACAGTAAGGTTATTGACACTGTGAGAATGTCTATACCATTGGAGCTTGGGGCCAGACCTAAGATTAAGGATGCTGGGGTCTCTGTATCCCCTATTGCGCATTGCTCTTCCTGTCATTCAGGGTTACCTAGAGAATTCTCAGGTCCTTTATGCCCAGCATGTTCTGATGTCCCTGAGAGTCTCCCAGGGACCTCCAGTCATGCATTAGAGCCAGTCTGGGTGCAAGAGTTCAAGGCTGCTACTAGGGACCTTAGGTCCACTTTGCAACTCTTTCCATCCCAGTTACAGGGAGTATTTCATTCTTGGCAGACCCCCCTCCTTAGTCAGGTCTTCCCTGCCAAAGCCTCAGGGTGTACCTGACGTGTCAGATTCCTCTGAGGAGGAACCGCAGGTGGATTCAGATGTTGAGGAATGTTCTGCGGTGTGCTCCTCTCAGTTTTTTGGGGACCCTTTTGAGACTGATCCTGAGCCCTCAGCTGAGGGCCTGATCAGGGCTGTTTTTAAATACCCTAAACATTCCCTTAGTGCAGGAGGTTCCTTCTGACCCTTCTGATGTCTTTCAGGAGGCTAAAAAGCCCCTTACTTTCTTTCCACCTAACCCCCACTCTAGACCGCCATGTGTCTGAAGAGTGGAAGTCTCCGGACAGGAAACCTTCTATCTCCAAAAAATTTGCCAAGCTTTATCCCTTTTCTGAGGCTGCGCTTGCTTAGTGGGTTCATCCTCCTAAAGTGGATGCCATGTCCCCAGGGGAATTCCTTGCATCTCTGGATCTTCAGGACACGTACTTACACATTGCAATTCATTCAGAGAGCCGGCAGTACCTCCGGTTTGCCTGCGACCGGGGACATTTTTAGTTAGCAGCTCTTCCATTTGGTCTGATGACAGCTCCTCAGGTCTTCAACCGTATCCTTGGGAGCCTTAGTGTCCGTCCTCCACTGAGACAGCATCAGAGTTACTCCATACATGGACGACCTGCTTCTGAAAGCCTCTTCTGCGGAACTTCTTCATCAGCAGTTTCAGCAATACATTCATGCTCTCACCCATCATGGGTGGATCATTAACTTGGACAAATCAGATCTTGTCCCATCCCAGTGTCTGGTCTTCCTGGTCCTCCTCTTCGATACCCAGAAGAACATCGTGTTTCTCACAGATGAGGTGGCTCACCAGATCGGCCACAGGATTTCTGCGATACTGGCTCAAGATCCAGTCCCAGCCAAGAAGCTGTCATCTCTCGTGGGGAAATTCAATTACACCATAGAGGCGGTACCGTTTGCCATGGCACACACCAGGGAACTCCAGCGGTTTGTGATCCAGATGTGCAGGGGTCAGCCATACCTTCTGAAGACGTCGGTGTCACTTCCTCTTCATGTGGAACTGAGTTTGTCCTGGTGGCTCGACCTCTCCAATCTGCTGAAGGGCAAGTCCTTCGTAGTTTCCTTCTGGACCACAGAGACGACGGATGCCAGCCTCTCCGGGTGGGAAGCGGTCCTGGGTCGCCTGAGTGCACAGGGTAGGTGGTCTCAGATAGAATCTCTCCTTCCCATCAACGTGTTGGAGCTTCGGGCGATAATTCATGCCCCTCGTCATTGGACATGTCAGCTGTCCAGTCCGGGTAGTGTCCGAAAACGCCACGGCAGTGGCTTACATCAACAAGCAGGGCGGAACAAGAAGTCTCACCGCTTGGTTAGAGATCAAGGCTATTTTGTCCTGGGCAGAAGAACACGTTCCTGCCATATCCGCAGTGCACATTCCTGGTGTAGACAATGTCATGGCGGACTTCCTCAGTCGACACAGTGGACAGCGGAGAGTGGGAGCTGCACCTTGAGGTGTTCACCCTCATTGTTCAGAAATGGGGTCTTCCTTACATCGACCTGATGGCGACAAGACACAACAGGAAGGTTCCGAGGTTCTGCTCTCGGTGGAGGGACCCTCTAGCTCTGGCGCTGGATGCAGTGTCCATTCCTTGGTTATTCCCTCTGGCCTACATCTTTCCTCCCCTCCCCATGTTGCACAGGGTGTTACGGAAATTATGACTGGAGTGTTGTCCAGTCATTCTGATTGATCCGTACTGGCTTCACCAGACTTGGTTTCTGGAGCTTCTGGATCTGTCAGTGGCGGAGCCATTCCGGCTCCCTTGCTGTCCGGATCTTCTACAGGGTTACCTGTGGAAGGAGGATGTTCACCGTCTAGCCTTGACAGCTTGACAATTGAATCCTCAATATTGAAGAAGAAAGGGTTTTCTACTGGTGTGGTGGCTAGTATTCTTAGTGCCCACAAACCTGTTTCTTCCAAGATCTAACATCGTGTCTGGTCGACCTTTCTCTCTTGGTGCGCTGACAGTGACCTGTGTCAGGAATTTGATCTGCCTACAGTCCTGGCCTTTTTGCAGGACGGTGTGGATGAGGGCCTCTGTTTGAGTTCCCTTAAAGTTCAGACGTCTGCTCTCTCTGTTTTCTTTCAGAGGCGCATTGCCATCCTTCCTGATGTTAAGGTTTTCTTCCAGGGTATTGCTCATACTCAAGATTCCTTCTCCTCCGTGGGATCGTAACTTGGTTTTGGGCGTTCTCCTGCACCCTCCATTTGAGTCTTTGGCTACCATTCCTCTACGTCTGTTGACGTGGAAAATGGCTTTTCTTCTGGCGATTGTGTCTGTCCGTTGTGTCACAGAATTACATGCTCTGTCCTGTAAACCACCCTATTTGGTGTTTCACAAGGACAAGGCGGTGCTTCGCACCTCTCAGGAGTTTCTCCCGAAGGTGGTTTCAGAGTTCCACATCAATCAGGAAATTGTGGTGACCTCTTTCTGTCCTGACCCCACCTCTGACAAGGAGAGGGATCTCCACTTGTTAGACGTGGTGCGTTGTCTCAAGTTTTATGTATATTGCACTGAGTCCATCAGGCAATCAGATGCATTATTTGTCATTCCTGAGGGTCCTAGGGCAAGAAGACCTGCATCCAAGGTGACTATTACTTCTTGGATCAAGTCCACTATTCGTAAGGCTTATGAGCTGAGGACGAAGCCTGTCCCTTTCAGGGTCACGGCTCATTCTACTCAATCTATTGGGCTTACAAAAATCAGGCCTCTGCTCATCAGCTGTGCAAGGCTGCCACCTGGTTGTCTGTGCACACCTTTTCGAAACATTACCGTGTTAATGTACTGGTGTTAGCTGATGCCATCTTTGGGAGGAAAATCCTGGAGGCAGTCTTGTCTGTCTAGGATTTTCTTCTGTTCTTAGTGCTTCCTTCACTTTTGAGCCCCTTTGGCTCCTGTTCAGTGTTCTGTGTAACAGTTAGGGTGTTGTTACCCGTTTAGTGTCAGTTGACACTTCATTGTTTGTTGGGCTATCTCTGATCTGATGGTTCATATCTGCTCTGGTGACTTTGGGGACCTTTCGCCTGGTCCTTGCCTTACTTCCCGCCTTTGGGAAACTCAGTGGTTGGACATCCCAGATTTACCAGTAACCTGTATTGGACGACAGAAAAAGAGGATTTTAGTCTTACCTGTTAAATCCTTTTCTCTTACTCCATACAGGTTACTGGTGTTCCACCCTGTCAAAGGACCATGCTTGGCTCTCCTGTGGCAGACCGTGGGGGTCCTTCGGGGTCATGCTCAAAGGAGTATTCTTTCCCTTCACTATCTAGTCAATAGTTAGTGTCTCAAATCTTTCTGGAGCGGGTTGGCTAGCAGCAGCCAAGGAGGGAAGGTAGGCTCCACCCCCTGCCTACAATTAAAGGGGCGGATCTCCTACCCAGAGTTACCAGTAACCTGTATGGACTAGGAGAAAAGGATTTAACAGGTAATACTAAAATCCTCTTTCTCTTTTATGGGGCATTTACAATTTCACCATTAGGAGGGTTACCATTACTGACTTCCCTTGGAAGATTGCCCAGTGTACAGGTTACCTGAAGACAGAAGTTTGAAGAGTTACCCTTTGAGTGCTATGGACCAAATATCCCCACTTGTGACCCTCCATACAGGGGGTTCTTGCACTCATTCTGGATAATTTATTTATGTTCTTTCCCTGAGCCCAAGCACCAGTGGCAGTCCAAGCGACCTGCTGCAATGCACAAGCCTGGCAAGCCAACTTCTGCATGACTCGTGGAATCTTGGTTGGACGTCTTTGCCAATTCCAAAGCGCGAAGATAGACTTTATTATGAACCAGTGTTTTTTGCGGGTAATTTCAGAAGGTTACAGAAAAGGGTTCAAGTCCCTCCTTTCAGATTTTTTCCAGTCCAGGGTTCCAACAGGCCTGGAAAAGTTACGGATGTTCATGGATGCAGTTCAGTCTCTTCTGGACAAGAGAGTTCTTGTTCCAGTACCACCTCAAGAGAAAGGTTCAGGTTTCTATTCAAACCTGTTTGTGGTGTCAAAGAAGGACGGTGTCTGCCGTCCTATTCTTCACCTGAAGAACCACAATTCGTATGTGGAGACTGCTAGCTTCAAGATGGATTCTTTGTGCTCTACTATCGCAGCTATGTGCCCAGAGGAATACCTAGCATCAGTGGACCTTCAGGATGCATACTTGCACATCCAGTTCACCTGGACAGTCAACGCTATCTGCTTTTTGGCTTTGGCTCGGAGCACTACCAGTCCAATGCTCTGCCCTTTGGGCTGGCCTCTGCTTCTCTTGTGTTTTCCAGAATCCTGCGGGCCTTACCAGCCTTTCTTCACACCTAGGGTATTTAGATGACTCCTTATCTGGATGACCTTCTACTGAAGGCTCCGTTGCAGGAGCTTCTGCTCCAGCAGGTCTAGGATAGTGCCCAGATTCTGGTCCACCGTGGGTGGATCCTGAACATGTTGAAATCCAACCTAGTTCTTTCCCAGGAACTGATATTCCTGGGGATGAGGTTCAATACTCGTCTGGGTAAAGTTTTCTTGCTGGAGGACAAGATTCTGCAGGTCATGCAGGATGTGTCCCAAACTCTGAAATGGCCCTCCACTCCAGTTTGTGAGTACATGAGGGTTGTGGGCTGCCTAATATCTACCCTAGAAGTGGTTCCCTACTCTCAGGTGCATACAAGGGAACTCCAGAGCCTTATCGTCCAGATGTAACACGTGAATATGGATATCCTGGTTCGGCAGCTTTCCCTCTCTCTGGAAGTCAGTCTGGCTCTGCAATGGTGGTTGCACAGGCACAACCTGGAATAGGGGAAGCTGTTTGTGATTCTGGAGTAGACCATGGTCACGACGAATTCCAGCCTGAGAGGCTGGTGTGCGGTTCTGGGTCACCTGGGGATCCAGGGCAGGTGGATTGTGGAGGAGTCTCTTCAGTCCATCAACGTTTGGGACCTCAGAGTAATCCAGCTCTGTCTGGTGTACTGGATCCCTTGATTGAAGGGTCAGCCAGTATGAGCCCAGTCAGACAATGCCACGTTAGTGGCTTACATCAACAAGCAATGGGGCACACGAAGCGTTCCTGCTTGGTCCGAGGTCAAATACATTCTGGGTTTGGCAGAAGCCCATTTCTGGCCATCTCTGACGTTCACATTCCAGGGGTAGAAAACCCCCTGGCAGACTTCCTAAGTTGGCAAGACCTGGTTCTGGGAGAGTGGGAACTCCTCCATCCGGAAGTGCAATTGTGCAGAAGTGTTGTCTTCCTCCTCAGATAGACTTGATGGGCCACAAGGAACAACAGGAAGATTCCAGTGTTTTGCTCCTTTTGGGAAGACTTCTGGCCTTTGCCAAGGACATTATGGTCATTCTGTGGCACTTGCATCTTCCCTCCGATTCCTGTAATTTCCAGAGTACTCTGGAAGATACAGATGGACAGTCCAATGGTAATTCTGGTTGCTCCTTATTGGTCCAAGAGGGCATGGTTTGCGGAGCTGGTGTGCCTTATCATTCAGGATCAGTTTCCACCTCCACCCAGACTGGACATTCTCCTTCAGGGTTACCGCTGGAAAAAGGATGTGGAGAAGCTGGCTTTGATGGTATCGCTGTTGAAGCCACCATACTGAGGAGAAAGGAGTTCTCTCCAGAAGTTGTCCCCACTGTGATCCAGGCTAGAAAGCCTGTTTCCTCTAAGGCCTACCACAGGTTTTGGTCCATTTTTCATTTTTGGTGTGTGAACAGGGATCTGTATTCACAAGAGTTTGACCTCCTGGTGGTCCTCTCCTTTTTTCAGGATGGTATGAACAAAGGATTCAGTCTGAGTTCTTTAAATGTTCAGACTTCTGCTCTCTCTGTATTTTTCCAGAGACATATTGCCAGATGTCAAGGTATTTTTTTCAAGGGGTCTCCCATGCATTCCCTGCCTATAGGCTCCCACACCCCCATGAGACCCTTAATTTGGTTTTGGGTGTTATGCACTTTTGAATCCTTTGCTACCATTCCTTTTGCGTCTTTTGACATTGAAGATGGTTTTTCTTTTGGATTTGGTCCCTGTCAGCAGAGCTGCTGAGCTGCAGGCTTTGTCCTGCAAGTTGCCTTTCCTGGTTATTACCAAGGACACGTCTGTTCTTCAAATCTCCCAGGAATTCCTTCCTAAGGTGGTCTCAGAGTTGTACATCAAGAGGTTGTTGAGCCTTCATTTTGACTTCACCTGAGTCTGACAAGGAGAGTGATTTCCACTTGTTTGATGTGATGCACTATCTCAAGTTCTGTGTGCACTGTACAGAGTCTTTGCGTAAGATTGATACCTTGTTTGTCATCCCTGAGGGTCATTGGGCAGGCCAGGCTGATTCCAATGTCACCATTACCTGTTGGATCAAGTCTACCATTCGTAGAGCATACAGTCTTCGAAAGAAACCTGTTCCCTTCTGTGTTACAGCATATCCTACCAGGTCTGTTGGGTTGTACAGTTCATTATCTGATGCCCCCCCTTACCCCCAAAGATATTAATCTACTAGCCAATCTCACTGGGAGCTCAATGTTGGCGATGCAGGAGAGTAACGTGCTCTCCTGTTTCACTTCTATTCAAAACTGTAGGAGAGGGTGAGATCAAGGAAAGCCTTCTCATGTCACTGGTGATCACCCTTCACATCCCTCGTGATGTGGGGAGGCTTTCACTGAACCAGCCCACTCCTACCAGGACGTTTGGGTAGTAATGAAGCATGAGAGCATATTTTACTTCATCGCCACTATTGATCTCCTACCTCAATAGGGAGAGAGAATGGATGAGTCTAACCAAGCTGGAGTCAAACACATCACTGGCTCTGTAGGGTTAAATCCTGGTACTGGGAGTATTTCTTAAGGAACATTTTAAAGTCTTTAGCTTCTGTGTCCCTTCGTTTCTCGATTCTTAAACATCTCCCTTGCTTGTGATTGTGTCTGTCCAGACCCTGGGCAAACTACAGCCTGTGTCTGGTAGACCTCCCTTTCCGATCTTTCATATAGATAGTGTGCTTTTGCAAACTCCTTTTGGCTTTCTTCCCAAGCTGGCTCCTGATTTTCAAATTAGCCAGGAGATTGTTCTTCCTTCTCTTTGTCTGTGACCATTTGCTAAGCATTTCTGAGTCAGTGTTTTGAGATTTGGCTAAAGCCAGTTTTGGATGGAAGGTCCTATAGGCTGTGCTGCCTGTGTTAGGGACCTTTCTTGTCTTTGCTTCTATTAACTCGTTTTGCTGTTACTTGGTTTTGGCGTGTTGGTGTCCGCTGACACTTGAGGTTCATAATGTTTCCACATTGTTTTTTTTTTCAAGAGTAGTTTATCTCTTGGGGTTTTTTTTCCCTTCCTCCTTGGAATCTTGGTGCAATAGTTTTCAAATATCTCCATGGGTCCTGTGTTTCCTCAATGGATGAAAGTGAAAACAGTATTTTTGTGTACATCCACATAAATAATTTTGTCTTGGTCCTTGTGGAACGCAGGACATCCCACTCTGAGATAGGCAGGTTGTTTTGAGTTCCAGTCAGGGGTTTGATTTGAGCTCTGTGGTGTGGTGACCACCTTCCTGTCCTACTTCTATTTTTCTTCTTTCTTTGCTATAAGTTGAAAATGTTCATAACAGGCAGGGGTAAAATGGAGCTGAGAGAGGGTCTCCACTCTGTGCGCAAATGTCCTGCCTCATAAAAGATGACACTTTACCCCGTGGTTCCTTTGTTTAAAAAAAAACGCACAAAAAACCTTTTTGAATGCATGTGTGTAGACTGTCCTATCATATGGTAAAAGTTTTTGTTCAGTTCGTGATGAGAGCTAATTCAGTTAGTTGGTGATTAGTATCCACCACTCTTGTCTTCAGAAAGGCTGGTACCTTATCTTAGCTCATTTTCAGAAAATACTACATTATCAAGACTGCTTATGTGAGTCAGGGAGCCTTGGAAAAGGCACAAGCAATATGTAAGACTACATTTTAAGTTGAGAATTTATAGATGCTAACATGGATTGCAGCTTATTTAAAGGGATAGTAATACTTGAAAATAATTTTATTTTATATTGAAGCCCTTAAAAAAACATGAAAAATGATATAAGTCTTAAAGGTTTGGGAGATATTCACATGTAAAATATAGTAAAATTCTCGTTTCCTGGCTGTTTCAGCCAAGTCTCCATCTAGTGGACAGATTTGGAATTCGGTCCACATAGCAACTGGCAGCTCTTTAGCAGTGCCGAGATCACGATCTTTGAAAAGAACTACTTCATTGGAACTATCTACAAAGTGTGCCTGTCTTGAAAGCACCCTTTGTAGACCATTCCAATTAAGAAATTCTTTTTAAAGGTGGTGATCTCAGCACTTCTGGAGAGGCACAGCCGTCCCGGGACCGGATTCCAAATCTGAAGGGTGGAGCAATGACGTCACTCCAGGGAAACCTTTACTTCTGAATATCTCCCAAACCATAAAGGTTTGGGAGATGAGACTTGTATCATTTTTCATGTTTTTTTAAGGGCTACAATATAAAATAAACGTATTTTCAAGTATTACTATCCCTTTAATTATATATAACTGCCGATTACTTTTTGGTACTATTAAGCAGTGTATCTAAACAGTTTGCTTCCTTAGTGACCCTTTCAGCTCACAGGACAGATCTCGGAGAATCTTGGCGAAGAGGAGCAGCTAGTTCAAGGCCTGTGTGCATTGCTTTTGGGCATCTGTATTTACTTCAATGACAACTCACTAGAAAACAATACCAAGTAAGACTGGTCTTCATGTGCCCATTCTTTAGTAATATGCATGAATAGACTTGTTTGTATTTTAGGTGAAACACTACAAATTTTGCCATAGTCTACAATAAAAATGTGATACAAGTTAAGTGATAAATGTGCTTACTACAATGGAATCAGCCTGTTATCTGGAGTACTTTGACTATCCGGGGGTAAGGAAACAGAATTTGATGGCAGCTGAGAACCATTTGGCCCGTCTAGTCTCCCCATTTTCCTACTGTAAACACTCAAACCTCATTTGGCCCATTGTCTTGTCTTATGTTCAGAAAACCAAGTACGCTTTGTAGACCGTTCCAGTGAAGGATTTCTTCTTCAATAACACGACCTCGGCTCTGCTGAAGAGCCTCCGCCGGTCCCGGGAATGGATTCCCCTGCAGTCAGCTAGGGGAGGGGGAACTTTCACAACGAACAGCTCTCAAACCATAAAGGTTTGAGAGATGGGACTGGGGCCATTTAATTTCTTTTTTAAATACCTACAAGATGAACATTTGTCAAACTCATGTATTACTATCCTTTTAAAGCACTTTAATAAAACTCAGTGTGTGATTGCTTGTTTTTTGCAGTTGTGTTGCCTTCCAATGATCTTTTGTTAACGGAATGTTGATTGCTTCCACTTTATGGAGCAGTTCCTTTTTGTAAGAAAAAAATGTATATTGCCAGTACTTATTTCCTAATTAAAAATGTGTATTTAATATATACTTTAACACAATATCTAAACCACCAAATGAATGTATTTATTTTTGAGATCCACATAATGGCTGATTACATTTAAAAATAAATAACAACTTGATATCATCAAACCTATGGGATTCCTGTACTGGCTAACACAGGGCCTATCCCCCTGTATCCCTCTAGTTGTTTGATTACAAATCCCATCATCCCCAGCCAGCCTTTGACTATGATTATAGGAGGAAGAGCCTGTGTGTGTTGCCTGTCCCTAGATTAGTGGCAGTCTTGTCTAGAAGCATTTGTAGCCTGCACCCTGTCCGTGGGCCACCAATTAGTCCAACTTCCTCTTTCCTTAAATACATTTTTTTTTTCCCAGAAACATGCATCCACATTGTTGTAAAGATATTTAGATTATGCACTAAGGTGTGACAGGAAGGTGATAAAGTGGAGATGACTTCCCTAGTGATATTACTTCCTCAGTTCCTATGTTATTCTATGGAGCCAGGATGTCTCCAGCGTCGGGTATCTTAGTGCATGGGCTCTGTAGAATAACATAGGAACTGGAGAAATTTTATCACTGGAGAGGTCATCTCTACCTTATCACCTTGTTATCACTCTGTAGTGCATAGCCCCCATTATATTTGTAATGGGTAATGTTACATCCATATTAGTAACTTTTTAGCACATTTATCTGCTCATTTATGTGTTCTATAAATTATCATATTTCTCTTTGTGCAAATTGACTTGCATCTTTTTGAAAGAAATCTATATTATATGCTGTTTTTGGTGCATAAACAATTTAATTTATTCTGTGGGCGTTGTTTTGATACATCTTAGAGCGCTTCATTGACGTTTTCCCCAATGACATTTCTTTCAGACATATACCGAAACATTGATACCACAGTGATCTGTTTATGCACCAAAACCAGTTTTGTTAGGTACTTTATGGATTTCATATATCTGATATGTATTTAGAACTGGAATTAGTCACCAGTCTATTTAGTACCACCCAGATCTATACCCTGGCAAGTTAGTTATAATATGTTTAACAGGACTTGTCTAGGTACTTGTCCTGCAAGCAACAGTTAGATGTGTATACTATTCTTCAGTACTTTGCTGCCTACAGTCTGAAAACGTGTCTTTTATGAAATTCAGATCTGTTGAGGTTCAATGCTTAGTGTCAGGGGTGTGTCCTAGAGGCAGACTTCAACAGGTCACCATATACAGGAACCCACAGATATAATGGACAGATATATATGCCAGACTACTGTATAAAGGCTGGCTACACAAGCAAATTAATCCCTTGAACAAGAAAAGACCCAGGTATTTCTAGGGTACTGTTCCCTTTAAATAGGGCTTTTAACCCCCTTCAGTTTTAGAGAAGCCTCCAGCTCATTACTTACCATTACATTGGCGACCTCTGTAACATTAAAGGGATTAAAATATGCATTTAAAGGGATAGTATAGTTTCACACAGAAAGCAGCTCCGATTAAACTTTATAGTATTTGGGCCATGGAGAGCATTATTTCAATACTGTCAGAGTTGTAGTTCAATAGTAATTGAATGATACAGTATCCCTTTCCCACCCCTCTTACCTAGTGTAAGCAGCCTCTGCTCAGATGTGGAATCCAGTTGCTTGTCCTCTTATTCCTGCTGTGAGCATAAGGAAAACCCAGCCCCCCTTAACGCTCACTGATGATTGTCCCTCACTCCAATCCATCCGGGTGGTCTTGCTGTTCTGATGCGATCAGTGTTACATCATTAAAAGGGGAGGGGGATATATTATAATTCAGTTACTCTTGAACTACATGACAGTATTGAAATAACACTCTCCATGGCCCAAATAATATGAAGATTAATCGGTGCTGCTTTTTTTGTGCAACATTACTAATGCTTTAAATCAGTGTGATTTTAAATTTGTCCCCTATGCCGCAGTTGGTTTATCCTAGGATTACTTCCGTTTTTTCAGTTTTCTTTTGAAAATATGGCCTAACATGTTTCTTCTATCCTTTCAGAGAGAAACTAAAGCAGTTGATAGAGAAGAGGATTGGGAAAGAAAACTTCATAGAGAAGCTGGGTTTCATTACCAAGCATGAATACTACTCAAAGGCTGCCCAGAAACCTCAGCCCATCTTTTCCAGTCCCGATCATATGATGTTTGATCATGAATTTACCAAGCTTGTTAAGGAGCTGGAGGGTAAGACCACAACTCTGTTTCTGTTTTTTTGTTACCCCTTATCAGTCTGTTTAATGCACAAAAAGGATCAGTAAAGGGAATACATTAGAGGGATAGTAATACTTTAAATCAAATGATCTAAGTCTTTTTTTCATTTCTTGTACAGTTTTAGTATAATAGCGTTGTAAAGTTCCACTCTCCCGCCTCTTTTATCCGCTTCAGAGCTCTGACAAACCTGTATTCTGGTCCCGGGACCGGATGGCTCATCTGCAGAGCCAAAATAACATTGCATACAAAGAGAATCTTCATGAGAACGGTCTACAAAGTGTGCCTGGTTTAAGATCATTTGATTTATTTTTTTTAAGAAGAACTATATTAAAGCATGCCTAAAGAAAGTATTACTATCCCTTTAAGTGTAAAATGGCATTGTAAGTAAAGGAGATTGTATAACCGCTATGGGAACTGAGTTCCCATAACGTAGAAGTTTCACTTTATTCATGGATCACTCTGAAGATCTCCATAATTTACCGGGCTTGGTGATGTTAGTGCCTCACTCAGCTCTTATGGGGGTTTCTGAGCTTCTTTGTAAAGGATAGGGATGCTGTTACATCTGCTATAAGCGCAGAGTAAGGAGCTTTGCTTGTCTGATCCATGCATTAATGTGGGTTAAAGAGGAGGTAATGCAGTGATTCATAACCAGAGAGCAGTTTGGTGCGCTTTGGTGCGCCCTGAGAAATAGCTTGGGGTGCCACTGATTTTCTGTGAAGACTGACGAAATGGGAATCTTGATTTTCAAATACATATTTAGGCAATTTATTAAGCACACTAGTGTAAAAGCCTGTGTACATGGGCC
Source organism: Rhinophrynus dorsalis (assembly GCA_037306005.1). Taxonomy (NCBI): domain Eukaryota; kingdom Metazoa; phylum Chordata; class Amphibia; order Anura; family Rhinophrynidae; genus Rhinophrynus; species Rhinophrynus dorsalis. The sequence goes on along the minus strand of CM074718.1, from coordinate 231,052,864 downwards.
AGATTGCGTAAAAAAGAAATTTTTAACTGCAGGTACCAACGGCTATGTAACGGCAGGTGTACTTTGGCAGAACTACACAACAGGTGTACTACCACAGAACTCCACCTCCCAGCATTCTGTGCGTTCAGGCAGTCTCTACTGCACATGACTGCATCGGTAGGGTTGACACCTTTTCCTCAAAAAAATACCGGCCATAGTTTGTGAGTCAGTGAGGGAGAAGCCACAAAAGGGGCATAACCACTCAATGCTGCATAAACCCTACAAAATTGAGCTTCAGGCTCCTCGTTACAGGTACCAGGTGCCAGGAGCTCAGTTCTCATAAAGCACTGTGGGTATCCTGAATCACAGTTGTATCTGGTCTGTTAACAGGACCAGCGGGATTTCAATGGTTTTACACACGCAATGGTACATTAACCCTTTGAGTGCCAGAGGGGTGTGCAATTCATTGCAATGCCTTGTGTTATCCCTCTGGCACTCAAAGGCTTAACCATTGCTTCAAAAACAAAGAAGCAGACGGGCATCGCCATCCCACCCTGCTAGTATTTAAAGCGGAACTACCACCCCGCTTAAACTTGCCCCTAAAGAATTATCCATCTGGCGTCTAGCTGTTCAGTAGTGCTAGTCGCCAGAATTATTTCCTCCTTTGAGAGAATTCCTACTGCTGCCGGGACTGAGAGCCAGGAAACAGTTCAGACATCTTTGCATAGTGACGTCTGTGCGCATTCTCTGTCAGTCCCAGTCTGCTCTAGAAGGCTTTGCTAGGAGCCGGAAGGTAACGGCAGGGACTGACCCTGCAGGTGTGCAGATCTCACTACGCAAAGATGTCTTACTGTTTCCTGGCTGTCAGTCCTGGGTGCAGTAGGAATTCTCTAAAAGGAGGTAATAATTCTGGCAACTAGCACTACTGAGCGGGGTGGTAGTTCCGCTTTTATAAATTGTTTTCTTGTGATAATAATACTGCTGGATGAAATCTTGCCTTGCTTCACCCAGGAATTTAGAGATGCTGTGGTATGGGAATCCCAAGGAAGGCATACAAACAAAGCTGGGTAGGCCACTGTAGGTGTCTACGTTTTAAAATGAAATTATCACAAGAATAACAATTTATAAAAGCAGAACTACCACCCCGCTTAAACTTGCCCCTAAAGAATTACCCATCTGGTGACTAGCTGCTCAATAGTGCTAGTCGCCAGAATTATTACCTCCTTCGAGAGAATTCCTACTGCTCCCAGGACTGACAGCCAGGAAACAGAGCAGACATCTTTGCATAGTGACATCTGGGCACCTGCGATGTCCATGTAGAATGGTAGGTAATCACCCTGTGGCAATGCAATAGAGAGGTAATCTCCTGGTGGTACTGCAGTAGTAGTAAGGGTAAGATCTCCCTGTGACACTGCAGAGGGTGGTTGATCCTCCTGTGGCATTGAAGTGGGTGGATGATATGGTTGCATTACAATAGATGGGCTCTGTTGCTCCGCAGAAGTAGATGAGTAACTCCCCTCTTGCACTGCAGAAGTCAGGTAATTTCCAAGTGGCACTGAAGTGGGTGGGTTATGCAGCAGGTGGTTAACTAAGCTTCCTTCAGCACTGCAGTAGGAAGGTAACCCGGTCTCTCTTCCACTCCTAGCCCACATACCTGGAAGCCTAGCCCACGTCCCTCTTTACGTCCAGCTGCATTACCCCGATCCCAGAGATTCTCTCAAACACAGATCAGGAGGAGGAGAGCCAGGGCAGGCGTCATAACTGGCTGCTTCAGCCCATTGGAAAGCCAGGCAGTGACTGGGAGGCCGGGGATCGCTAGCATAGTAATGTGGGGCATTGGTGGAAGCAGACTGCGACACTGAATGGCAGGGAATAGGAAAACATGGCATAGTCCCCTCCCTGTCCCGTTAGACAGGCAAACATCTGGCCTGCGTTCAGGCAGTCTCTACTGCGCATGACTGTATCAGACAGACATACATCTGGCCTGTGTTTGGCCAATCTCTACAGCGCCTGCGTTCAGGCAGTCTCTACTGCGCATGACTGCATCATACAAACATACATCTGGCCTTTTATATTCTAAAGATTATGTTTGAATACCATTGGAATTGGAGATTTTACAACATTGGAAAAATTATCTACTTTTTATTTCCTCCTTACCACCTCCTGGGAAGCTGATGCACTAAGGTGTGATAAAGAGGTGTAAAAAATGAAGATGACCTCTCTATTATAAATTCTCCAGTTCCTATGCAACTTTACACACCTGTGTGACCCCTCCATCTAGAGTGTGATTGGCTGAGAAGTGAGGTTACTCTAGGGAACATTCAGAACCCTGTGTAACCCCACCTTGCAGCTGTGGGGGTTAGGATTTGAACTGGCAATGTTAAAGCCAATCCCCGTTCGTTTGTTTCCTCCACTCTGGCTTGGACCATAGTCTGAGCATAACTAACGGGAATATTTTTTTTTAGCTTTTAATGTCAGGATGATAGGTGTGCTTTTTGTTTATTTCTTATGGAACTGTGGAGGACCAGCATGTCGAAGAGACTGCTGGACCTCCGATATCGAGGTAAGTGCTTCAGATGTGAAACATGGGCAGATTGAATGGGGTCTAGATTAGTGTTAGGTCTAATGGTGGTGGGGGAAGGAGGTTAACACTTTGGATGCCAGAGGAGTATTGAGCACATTTCTTTGTAATGCATTCCATACCCATCAGACAATCAAAAATTTATTATATCTTGTCCTCATAGTATATGGGAGGGTATTAGGGGACTTCATTTTTTAAATTTCTTTTTAGGGAGGTAAGCTCCCATATCAATTAATCTGTGTGTATCTGGTGTATACATGCCTAGTTGTGCATGCATGTCTGTTTTGATGCTGTTCTTTTTTACTAATATGATTTATAACATGGATTCCTCCCCTATCTGCCCACCCTACTCCTTGGGCATCTCCCACCATTCCTCCTACACCCTTGAACACAAGTTGGTAAACGTTATCTAGAAACTGCTTCCCACTCTGGCTGATATACTAAGATGAATTGGAGTAACTCTGGTGTGAACCAAGTGCACCATAGGGGAGAACTCAGAATATCCAAATTCCCTTTGATCAAAATACTTTTAAGAATGATAGGGGGGGGAGAGTCCATCTCATTACTTCAAAATGCTTTTGAGGCATCACTAACATTCACTTTGTTCAAAGTCCCATTTAAAGGAATAGTAATAGCTGAATAAAAATGCAGCTCCGATTGATCCTCATATATAACATTGTTCATGTAACGCTGTATTTCAATATTTTCCATTTTGTAGTTCAAGAGTAGTTGAATTCTAAAGCATCCCCCTTCCGCCCCTTTTATCTCCTGTATGCCGCCTCCAGGCAGAGGCAGCGACTGACAGTCTTCATACACAGAGGATAAGGAAAACCCTGCCTCCCTTGACGAAGGAAGGCAGGGTTTCCCTCTGCTCAGTGAAGATTGTCCCTTGCTGCTCTCCATCCTGCCGGCTCAAAGAGGCAGCATGACGTAGGTGAAAGGAGAGAGAGGGGGATCCTTTAGAATTGAATTACTCTTGAACTACAAAATGTAAAATATTGAAATACAGCACTACATGACCCACGTTATATGAAGATCAATCGGAGCTGCATTTTTATTTGGATGTTACTATCTCTTTAAATCAATGTTGCATTCTATTTTTCCCCTATAGTCTATTTGTATTACTCCAGCTCACCATATTACATCAGCCTCTGTGACAAGTGATGTATACTAGTCAACACTATAGCAGATACCCATCTAACAACTGCTCTAGACATCTGCTTTATTGTTAATTCCTTTTTCACAGCACATTTTAGGAAACTGTTATACCAGTTTGTTTAGAAACACTTCTTGTTTCATATGCCACTTGCTAATGAATTAGTTCATGAAAATTATATTAACACAAACATTTTTTTAATCAGTTGTAATTACGAAAGCCATCTACAAATCAAGCGAAGAAGACCAGAAAGAGGAGGAAGTGAAAAAGTCTTTGGAACAACATGACAGCATTGTATCTCGCTACAAAACCGTCATCAGAGAACAGGTAAACATCTTGCTTATACACATTAGACCATGTTTCGATTAAGAAAACATGCATCATGAGGGCCTCTAACTAGCAGCCATTCATAGAGAGAGAATTTATAAATGCCCTGCGGCCTAGCATCTTCCCTCACTCTCCTTACGTCAACCTAGCTATGGCACGTGTCGATTTCTGGCTTCTGACCAGGTTTCTCTGGTTTTAAAAGCCAGATAAAATAATTTGTAAGCTGCTGGAACGATCCACAGACATATCATTATGATATCTATTATCCATTATTATCCACAGACATAACATTATGGTAGTGGCTAGATTCTAGTGATCACCAGTCACTTGATGACGATGTTTAGGGGAGGGGTGGGGCACAGTAGGAGAGAGTGATACAAGCTGAATAGAGCAAGAATGGAAGGTGCAGAGATGCATGTGGGTACAGGTCAGAACAGACCGTCTGCGGCTCTGCAGCAGAGCCAAGATCGCATTAACAAAAAATAAATCCTTCACTTAAAAGGTCTTCTACATGTGTTTACAAACCAAGCACACATAGAAGACCTTTTTAGTGATGGATTTCTTCTTTATTAACGTGATCTCTGCTCTTCTGCAGAGCCGCCGGCTGATCTCAGGAGAGGATTCCCCTGCTGTCAGCTAGAATGCTGACATCAGCCAGGGGTGAACTTTGAAAGCGGTTAGAGTTTGAGAGATGTCTCTGGGGGCATTTTTCATCTTTATTCAAGGGCTTTAACACAGGGATTAGTATTAGTAATACTATCCCTTTAAGGGGCAGGGAGAGAACTGGGGAGAGACATGGGTTGAGGGATGAGATTTTAGTCATATGATATGGCCGCGGTATGCTAAGCTTACCACTGTGCTAAGGTACCCCATTCATATAAGTTTATGCTATATTGTAGATTTTAAAAAAAATAAATAAATTATGTGGAGCAAGTCCCATCTCTCAAATCTTTATGGTTTGAGAGATATTCACAGCTAAAGTTCCCCCCTCCCTCATGTCAGCCATAAAGCTGAAAGAAGAGATCCATGTCGACCGACTCAAGGCGGCTCTTCAGCAGAACTGTAATAGTGATATTTAAAAAGATCTGCTTAATTGGAACAGTCTACAAAGTGTGCTTGCAAACCAGGCACACTTTATACACCGTTCCAATGAAGTAGTTATTTTTAAATATTGTTATTTCGGCTCTCCTGAAGAGCCACTTGGCCGGTCCCAGGACCGGGATCTCCTGCTGTCAGTAGAGCGCTGACATTGGTGCAAGGGGAGGAAGAGAGGAATTTAAGCTGTGAATATCTCTCAAACCTTAAAGCTTTGAGAGATGGGACTTGCTCCACGTAATTTTTTTTTTAATCTACAATATAGCATAAACTTTTAAGAGTGTATTACTATCCTTTTATTTTATCTTGAGAGCTGGATCTTTACCAGTTTTACTCATGGAGAGAGACTGTTTGACATTATAGTTTCCAAAAGACAATGAACATTGCAGCTGTGGTGTGTACCTAAACCAATAGAACCTGGTCAAAACTCCAGTCCAGATTTTTGTAAAGCAATGAGAACCCCTCTATTAGTCAAAGGGTTCATTTGTAAAGTTGAGTTGTGGATAGGGTGGCCAGATCATGCCTTTAATAGGGGACACATGAAAAATGCATGATGCATTGCTGAAGTGGTTTTTACTCAGCTGCAGTGATCCCCAAGAATTGATGCAACATGCATTTGTAAGTGTCCCTTTTTTTTTTTTTTTTTTTTTAAGGGATGATTTGGCAGCCCCAACTTTGGGTTATCGTTACGATGTCTGTGCTTAGGAGTTCACCAAAACCAAAAAGACCTACGAAGCAGGTCCAAGCATGCAGGGGTGGTTACAGTTATCACAGCAGGCTTCACAGGCTCACATTCTGTCCTTTCAGCTTATGTGCAAGGCCTCAAGCTCTCCAGTGCTTTCCAGATGGCATGTTGCAAGCAGAATAGGCCACACCATCCAGGAATACTGATATCACCGAAAATGTTATCTAAAATGTTAATGTTTTATTTGGTGTCATCTTTACTGAGCGCTAAGACCAGTATTCACAGAATGTAATGTTTTTACTACTTTAAATAAAACTTAAATGTTTTCTGTGACATTGGTATTCTCTGATAGTGTGGTGTATTTTGTTTTTATTGTGGTTCGGTGATTGACATGTCAGACTCCATAGCACAACCTCTTGGTTGGACAACTGTAGCCGAAGCCCATGCTCTGAGAAACCACAGTAGTAATATGGTGTTTGAGAAGTCCATAATCTTGTCCTTCTCAGATATGGTATTACCCAGTAGCTGATAAAGGAAGGAGTAGAGGAGGCATTCACCTGACCCTGGAGCAATCACCAGAAGATGTCACGAGATGTCATGTTATTCCTGGGCTATTGAAATAGGATGCCATAGTCTTGGACACATAGCCACTCTTTTCTGATAGTTTAGAAATGACATTTACGCTTCCTTTTTATTAATAGCCAAAATATTTTTCCAAAGTGTCAGATTCACCTTAAGCTGCCTTTCATACAGTGTTGGGCTATGGTTCCTTTTATATTGGCAACTGGTGCCTCATGTAAAAGAACCAAAGTTCAGCAAGTTTCATCTTTACTGAGTTCCCACAGGAAAGCAGTAAATATGCAGTAACGAAGGTCTGTATGGGACTGTTTGGGCTTCCAGCAGACCTTTTCACAAGAGTGTTTCTGGAGGTTTAGATGCCCATCATAGTCTTCAATGACTGGCTATACCTCGTAGGAGTAAGCCATTAATATTAACGGACACTTACTTGAGCTGGCCATCCGACATGCTACTGCTGCATCCAGATCAGCAATGGAATGTAGGAGAAGGTGAGTGAAACTACACGGGAGACAGAACTGTTGGAATTGTAGGTCTGGTTTAAAGAGGTTTATATTTGGCATAAGAGTGTTGTGTAACAGTTTCCAGATTGTTGAAAATGAATGCTTTATTGTTCAAAAGTTTAATGTTTTGTTGTTTTATTAGGACATACAAATAGAAGAGCTGAAACAAGTTGTTTCTTCTTTGCAAGCTACAAATGAGCAGAATCAGGCAACACTTGCCTTACAGCTGGCCCAAATTCAACAACACAAGGACCAGTACAATCTTCTCAAGGTACAACTAGGTATGGTACATTGGCTTGACTTCTTTCTGACCTACTTTCTATGTCATTGCATGCAGCAGAAAGGAGCAGGCCACCAGTGAAAAGAACCACTCATTAAGACTGATGTACTAAGAACTGGAGCAACTAAGTGACAAATCAACTGCACCACAGGAGATTAAAAAAAAAAAAAATTATATAATTTAAACAGTGGTTGAAACTCCTTGGATGCTAGTAGTGCCAAATGCTTTGCAGAGCAATGCATTGGAAACCGCTCTAATATTCGGTAAATTATGTTTTTATTTGTCCTCCTTGGTGCAGTTGGTTTGCCCCAGGATCACTGCAGTTCTCTTAGATCACCCTACGTCTTGCCTCTTGTGCCGGGTGTGCAACCTGTGCTTTTAATGTAATTCACAGGAATGCATGTAGTAAACCATGGAATGTGTAACCATCACATCTCCTCAGAATGTGGAGAGAGAGAGAGATGATTCTTTGGACATATGAGTAATTAATTATGCAGTTTTTATCAGACAAGTCTGAGAACAATGGTCTGCTGAGAATAGATGAGAACAACTATTCCAAAATTCTCTATAACTAATAAACTGATAGAAAAACTGATAGAAAAAGAAAACATTTCTTTTGTCTTCAATGAGGGGCACAGGGACCATGGGTAAACTTCCCTCCACCAAACGGCAGGAAATTAAAGAGTTAATGATTTCAAGGACTCAACTGCTCCTGCTCCCTAGCCCTAGTTTACCCCCTAGGCTCCACCAACTAGTCAATCAGTTTTTCCTTAAATGACATCATGGAGGCGAAAGGCTGCTTAGTTACTTCTTGGAAACTTTTTATATATGTAGTATGTTATTTTCTTCGTTTTTGTTCAGTGCCTTCATTCTGCATGATCTGTGTCCACAGTGGAACCCTTTGCAGGAGGAACAGGAAAAGAAACAACAAAGGCTCTCATAGGGTTAATAAGTCAATTAATAGTTGTAGAAGTAGACTGACCTCATCCTACTCACATTTTGTCATTACCAGAATTGCAACGTGGTTAAATTAGCCTGTGGGGGATATTACACTACACAGATATCTTCAGGATCCGCTGCTCCCCAAAAGACATACTCCTCAGAAAGAAGAGAAAAACCAGGAGGATAGAAAAAGCCATGTTTTAAATCAACATAATAACACAATTCTTAAAACATGCAGGTACTCCCACTGAATATTGAGCCGGTTGTTCGAAGGTCAACTGGTATATAGCCATGTCCAGTCCAGGTACTCCGGTAAAAAATGGGAAATGACAGCCCAAATGTAGTAATCATCTACACAAAACGAATGTATAAAAATAACATGTACATTTATTTGAATATGTTTTAAAAGCACTTAAAAAAAAGACCAACGCTTTTCAGGATCCCACGATCCTTTGATCAGGGTATCCTAAATCTTAATGAACTGGCTGCCTCTATAACCACCCTTTTGAATCAGAAGACCAGTTCAAGGAACCAATCAATTTATATTTCCAATTAAGTCAAACATATTTCCTTATTAGATTCAGAGACTTGGTAGGACTGGGCTTAATATTCTGTGTGAGTACTCCCTGCATACGTTAAGAATTGTATTATATGTTGATTTAAAGGGATAGTAATGCTTCAAAGTAAAAGCAGCTCCAATTAATCTGCACAGTATTTGGGCCATGGAAAGTGTTATTTCAATACTGTCAGAGTTGTAGCTCAAGAGTAATTGAATGATAAAGTATACCCCTCCTGCCCCTTTTACCTAGTGTAAGCCACCTCCCCTCAGATGTGGAATCTGGTCTAAGACCAGACAGCTCACGGCAAGGGACATCTTCTTACTGTGAGAACAGTGAAAACCCTTCCCCCCCGACAGGTTTTTCAGGGTTTTTCCCTTATGCTAATTGAATATTGTCCCTCTCTGCAAGCCATCTGGACACTACCTTTCTGTTCTGAGGTGAGCAGTGTTACATCAGTAAAAGGGGCGGTAGGGGGATACTTTATCATTCAATTACTCTTGTACTACAACTCTGACAGTATTGAAATAATACTCTCCATGGCCCAAATTCTATGAAGATTAATTGGAGCTGCTTTTATTGTGAAACATTACTATCCCTTTAAAAGTGCCCTCATTGCTTTTTCTCTCTACCAGCTGAATTTAACTCGTGCCCATCAGCGACAGCCTTGGTATAAAATATCCTGCCTAAGGAGGTCCAAGGGACTTCTGTTGCTCTCCATTTTTCTCTTATTCTTACTTTTATTTTACTCGGAGTAACACAGTTTTATGGGAGGAAGTATTTGCCCATATTGAGTGTCTCCTGTTGTGTCCTTTCCTTTTGCGTGCAGACACATTAAGGTCCACAACAGAAAGATTTCTTAACTATGGAATTGAAAATGGACTGCTTTAGTTCCCATTCACAGGATACAGGCGCTGCTACATTGTCCATTCAAGGGATATGTTGCCAATATCAACGGATCATGGTCTTCCTCTCAGCAGTGTATCAGCTGAACAGATTGCCCGAAGTTCCAGTACATTGTTGGAAAGCTTGCTTTTGGTTCTGGACCAAAGACCCGAGGCTTCCTGCTGATTGAAGGTTGCCAAAACCTGACAGGCTGGAAGACGTAATCAGTACAGACTACTTTGATAGCGAATGGACTTCCAGAACTGGAGAGCCTTCACGGGGTCTCAGGGAACCCTTGACATAATAAAACTGTATGGAGGAAGTTTACCCAATAACCTTGGAAACTCCAAACGAAACCCATAGGTCAGTCATGGAGACAGCCCACCCATCTCTGTACTGCTGCCATGTGTCATCCTACTGCTTTAGGCAGTTCCTTTTATGAGTCATGCTGAGGGAGACTCATTAGTGTGAGGCTTCTGGTTGGGCTTCTTGGAATTCCATGCTGACTTTGGGTACATCTTGTGCCTTCGAGAACCAGGCCTCTTCAGAGCAGTTGTGCAAGGCAGCACACACACATTAGCAAGACATTACAAAGTGAATGCACTGCCCTCTCTTGAGGAAAGTTTTGGGAGAAAAGTCCTAAAGGTAGTAGTGCCTGTGCAGAGGACTTTTCTTTTCCCTTCTGGTAACCTTCTGTTTCATAGTTCTTTTGTTGTAGCATCTGTTGACACCTAAAGTTACTGGTTGTATTTGTTTTTGATTCTAGATTTGTTGTTGGGGTTTTTTCTCTTCTTCTTCCCAGGAATTCTAGTTGGGACAGCTTTCCCTGGTTCCCTGGACAGAGCTCCCATGGTTCCTGTGTTGCACGATGGAGAAAGAGAAAAGGGTTTTTGATGTGTTTCAGTAAATAATTTCCTGCTTATCCTTGTGGAACACAGGACCCAACAAGAGAAAAATGTTGTTTTCATCCCATGCATGGAGTGTTCTTTGGTATTGGTAATAGTCTTTCTGCATTGTGTTACTTTTTCTTTCTATGTTTTGGGTATCCATAAATCTAGTGATGTTGCTTCTTGGCAGCGTTTAAGTAGTCTCCGCTTCCAGAGAGCTTTTTGTCTGCAAGTGCTCTGCATCCTAGTGGTTGCTACTTGGTTATTTTGTTCCCCATGATTCCTGTGTTCTGCAAGAACTAAGAGAATAGGATTTATTGACATTCCCAAAAATTCTCTTGCCACCAATGTGCAGACTACCACTGGAACAAGAAGACCTGTATCCTTTATGTGGACTTGATAAGTTTACTACTCTTGTTTTGTGGTGGCTATGTCAGTTTTTCATTAATGAACTGTGCATAGGCAGTATTATACACTCTACATTATATGCTCAGGCAGTTTGTAAACCCTACTGGCAAGTATTATCTGAATAGGTGACTGCTGCATGCTGTATTTGTTCAGGTGAATTGCAAACCCTGCCTTGTATATATGTATTCATCTGAGTAGGTGAATGAATTTTGCTTTGATTGCCTTGATTGTTTATATAGAGCAGTATGAGCTCCATTTTGTTGCTTTCCAAGGCACTTACTGAACAGTGTACAGGGATAAAATAAACTGAAACACTGTCCAAATAGTCAAATTATTTCCAGCGGCTCATCAGACATTGCACTGGTGGTTAATCAGACAGAATCTCAAAGCTTGCAACTCATTCACAGTCAAGGGAGTTGGTTAAGGGAGTTGACTGCCTACATTAGATGTAGTGAGATGCCTTAAAAATTACTTCAATGTTTTATTTCTGACCATCTGTTTCTATTCCAGAAAGTTGTACACACAAAAAAAAAAAAAAAAAAAAAACATTCTACAAGCACTGGCAGAACAAATCGGTTAAGTATAATTTTAGCAGTTCTGCTGAATTATTTTGTTGTCGTGAAGACACTTGTCTTTGTTGCAATATATTGCAGGCCACTGTTGATTAATTTTGTTGAATCTGTTTTCTCTCTCACTGTGTATTTTTGGGACATCCCTCTGTCCCTGTATGTCCCCTACTGAATTGATAAATCATTTTTTCTTAGTTCACTGGGGGACACGGAAGCTCACCCTGTGAAAGCAGTAGTCTGTGTGTCTGGTGTCTGAACTTTCCTATGTTTTGCTAGATGACAGCTGACCAATGGGTAGAACTTGGCTGTAAATTATAGCTAGGAACTGGGAGGAGTTGAGTTCATGAGATCATTTAGCTCTTTAATTGCCTGCTTCCTGCTGAAGGGAAGTTTACCAACTGTGTCTGTGTCCCCAGTGGACTAAGAGAAAATATTTATCCAAGTATTAAAAAAAATTGTTTTTTGAATACTAAAATCTGGTAGGTGACATTTTGACTTTAGAAAGAAAAATAGAGAAATTGCCGTTAAGAGATAAATGGGGTAACAGGGCCGCCTACATGTGTTGTATTTTAACAGGATATGAGAACCAGAGGCTGTGTATAGTAATCAAAAATAACTAACCATAGAGGGGAAATGAACATTGCCAATTATGTAAATGTAGCTTTGCACGTTATTGGAAACAGTTAAAAGCCCCATTTCAAATAGGAATTTTAGGAATGTTTGTCCCCTGTGGTGTAGTTGGTTTACTCTAACATAATATTAAAGCGCATAAAATGTTTTTTAATACTACCTTAATATAAGTTGTTGACTTTGATTGATTGGATCAACTGTCTTGGGAATGGGTTACTTCCCTACATTTGCATCTAGCAGGGATTGATTCACACAAGCTTCCGTGGATACTTCCAGAGTCCAGAGTGCACCGGGCTTTTTCACACCCTATCTTGAAGAGACTTCTTTCGGCTTGAGACTGGGCGGTGCAGAACTGTCAATGTACTTCCCTTTCCTCTACTTTTTATTTATGGCACGCCTGATTTCCCTCCAGGCTTGGTTCCAGGTTATTTTGAGATCTGCGTGAGCCTGGGAATTCACACTCTGGTGCAGTTGTCACTGTAATCTGGATTCCCATCTTTGTAATATCTCGCTAGGAATCAGTTTCTACCTGTCTCTCACATCTGGCAATATCAACAGATCTCGTACTTTCTGCCTGATACACTGGCGAAAGGTCAGGTCCAGATGGAGCTGACTCCCTTTGAGCAGAATGCAGGAGTGTATCATCAACGTCCTCCAGCAAAGCTCCACGGTCTTTTAACACACAATAGTCTCAGAGCCAAGCCCACTTTCTTACTTCAGTGGGAAACAGAGCTTTCCCTTGAGTGACCAATAGCTAAGTAGATAAAAATTATTTAACTTGTATTACAGAGTGCACCTAATAGTATGGCTAAGCAGGGCAAATTTCAAGCTTTTGACAAGGTGATATTATACCCCTCAATGTTTGCTACATACCTGCCCTCCTACTCGCCACTCTGTTGGAAGTGTGGGCAAGAGGTTGGCTTCATGTTCCAGCTTTGGTGGTCCTGTCCCTCCTTGTCAGACTACTGGAGGGGGATTGGAAGGGATATCTCCACCATACTGGGAGTCAACATAGATGCTGAACTCCTATTGTTTTTGTTTTTCAACTTCCCTACCCTACCAGTCTTGAAGAAGGAACAACTGAGACTTTGACTATCTCACTAATGCTGCGAAATATGTGATTCTGCTTCACTGGGAGGATGCCTCCCCTCCGACTCTGGGTGAGTGGCACTCTAAATTAACCTTTATTGCTGCGCTAGAAAAAAACATGTATGTTACTTCAAGGCTAGTCTGTTATAGCCAAATCTGGACTCCGTGGCTTGATTTTTCACATAAGCTTGGTGGTGATGCCATACCAGGGGTCCAGGGGGACACCTTTCCTGGCAGAATGAGTTCTGTGTGCCCAATTTCTACTTCCATATCAAAAATGGTTCACCTCAGGACAGCTGTTCTGCTAGCCCCATCCTGGGGCAGTGACGTTCTTGGGTTTTCCGTGGTTGACCAGACCTACACCTATTCCTCTTTTTGTACTCTTTCATAACCTCTACACTCTTATCTCTTCTTCTTGTATCCTTGATATGACTCAGTTGAACTGAGTAGGTAAACTCTAAATGGGCTGTCTCACCTACATGATTCTCAGAGTGCATTGGATTTTGTAATGTGCAATACCCTCAATAAAAGATAATAAAAAAAAAAAAAGAGAAGAATATGCTGCCTTGGGAGGTGTGGATAAGACATGAGGGAACTCCTTGATTGACTCTGCCCCCTCATGACATCACATGAAGGAACAGAAGAAATCGGCCATTCGAGTGTACACTTTTATAAGTTTGAGGCTTGGGCAAGCTGCTTCATCATCTTATTACTTTCAGAAGATGTTATAAGTGCTGATTTCTCACTTGGTAAAAGGGAGGCGCATGATGTGTGTGTTCCAAAGAGGTCGTCAGCACTTTACACTGCAATAATACAAACACCTTTCTGGTTCCCACTGGGTTAAAGGTACAGAAGACCTGAGGCAGCAGAAAAAAAAAATTGGAAACTTTCAACAGTTATTTCTATTTATTTATACTTTGCAAGGATTATGAAATGGCATGGTGATGGTATATTTTAATATGACGGGAACATTTTTTATACATTTTCTCTTTTGGCTACTGTGGTACACAAGAATCATGGTGTAAAGAGCTTCCTCTAGGAGGCTTTGTAAAAAAGGGCTTTCTGGAGGTGGATACTTCTTCCCAGCACCACTGAAACCCCAACCAGTAGTAGCAGCCTCAGTTTTAAAGTGCTCTTCAAAGGGAAAAATAGCAGGACAGATTCTTTTAGTTGGGGTTTTATATGGTGTGTTCTTTCTCCCCCATTAGGTGGGCTTGTATTCATCATTTCTCTTAAATTCCGAGTAGAACAGGGGGCAGACTTTTCACAGAACCTGGGGTCTGCATGGGCACGGGATATTACTTTTCACAGTCACTCTCCCAGGATTCTGAAGACGAACCAGAGTCGCAGTGTTTCAGGTCCTGTGAATATGTCTATCTTTTCATATTTGCTTGCCAGACTACCACAATCTGAGGTCTGTGATAGCCCTTGCTTATTTATTTTTATTTTCTTACTTTTACCTTGTACTTGAACCCTTCTGTGGCTCAGGACTCTTTTGTGGGACATGTTCTTATGGGGTCACAACACTTTAAGAGGTTGGTACCTGCAGTCACTGTATTGTTTTAAGGAGCTTTAGCTCGTTATGCTTATTCTTCCATTGCATCAGGTGAGCACAGGAACCACAGTAGTAGCCTAATTCCTCATGGCTTCCCTTTCTTTTCAGAGAACTCTCTTTGGGAAGGTTCATTGCCACACTGATGGTGAGGAGGTGTGGTAGGGTGGAGAGCCACCAAACCGTTGTTTTTTTTTTTTTTTTTTTTTCTCTCTCTCCCTTTCTGAAGCCTATGTTTCCTGGGGTACAGGGAGAGGAAGGGGAGGAGCCATGGCTCATTCTCTTCCTTTCCACATACAGTTACACCCAGGAGGCACCTGAGCTGTGCACGTATCTGTTTGGGATTCCAGAAAACTTCCAAGCGTTCCACGTCCATCTCGGTGGGCAGATAAGTTTACTTCCTTTTTTTTTCCACTGTGGGAGACTACTTTGAGGCTGAGTGTGTCAGTGTCCCAAAGGGACATGGGAAAGGACAAGACCACTAGATCCTCAATGACCTCTTCCACAGTCTCTTCTATGTCTCATCAGACTAGCCTACCTAAGGGCCACAAAAGTTACTTATGCCCTTGATGCTTGTGGCTTCTACACAGCCTGTTCCATGTGGTTCCTCTTTTGAACTGGAGCCTACATGGGTTAAGGCCCTCATTTCTACCATGGCTAGTATTCCTGCGTCCAAAACTGGTGCTGTGGATAATTGAGGCTCTGCTTCACTTTGCTGAAAGGGATAGTAACACTTCGTTTTAACTTTATTTTATTTTGTAGGCATTAAAAAAACATGAAGAATGATATAAGTCTTATCTCTCAAACCTTTATGGTTTATGAGATATTCACAAGCAAAGTTCCCCTCCCCGCCCCTTTTACCTAGTGTAAGCCATCTCTTCTCAGATATGAGTCTGGTTGTATGACAGTACAGATAACAGAAGGGGACAATTTTCTTTGTATGAAAACAATGAAAGCCCTTCCCTCCTTGACAAGTTTTTCAGCTTTTTCCATTATCTTAATTGAAGATTGTCCCTCTCTGCAGTCTACCTGGGCATCTCCCTTCTGATCTGATTGAACAGGGGGGGATACTTTGTTTGTGAATATCTCTTAAACCATAAAGGTTTCAGAGATAAGACTTATATCATTCTTCATGTTTTTTTAATGCCTACAAAATAAAATAAAGTTAAAATGAAGTATTACTATCCCTTGAAGGTGAATTTAATCTAGCATGGGAGGACTTCTCAATGATGATTTTTCCCTTACCCATGGCTACTACTTTGAGGAGGACCGTGGAAGTTTGTTTGGGAGTCTAATTCAGCAATGTTAGAGACACTTAAGGTCACTGGGGCTTCTGACTCAGGATCTTCGTCCTCAGACATTTTTAAAAGGCAAAGGAAGGAGGCCGTTTACTTCCCTCTTTCCAATACCCTAGATCAGGTGGTTCTTGGTGGTTCCTCGGATAGGTTGTTATTCATTCCCAAGAGATTTTCTCTGCTGTATCTGCTGCTCTCATCAAAGGAGAGAAGGTAGGCTCCACCCCCTGCATACAATTCTAGAATTGTTCCTGCCTACAGTTAAAGGGGCGGATCGCCTACCCAAAGTAACCAGTAACCTGTATTGGACGACAGAGAAATCAGATTTATCTGCTGGATATGTAGACTTTTGTTCATGCCTACCTTGTCTTTTGGTATCATACCCCTCAATGAAACTTAAACCTGGTCCTTGGGGTTCTTCAGTGGGATCCTTTCAAGCATTTGGCTTCTTTGTTGCTTGAATCTCAAGAATGCTTTCTTTCTTCGCAATTGTGTCTGTCCTAAATGAGACAAACTAAAGGCATTGCCTTGTAAGACCACCTTTTCTGATTTTTCATGCAAATACAGTGGTCTTGCCAACTCCCTTTGGATTTCTTCCCAAAATATTTTCTGACTTTTAAGGGATAGTAATACTTCGTTTTAACTTTATTTTATTTTGTAGGCATTAAAAAAACATGAAGAACGATATAAGTCTTATCTCTCAAACCTTTATGGTTTAAGAGATATTCACAAGCAAAGTATCCTCCCCCCCCCCCCCCGTTCAGCCAGCTCAGAAGGGAGGTATCCAGGTAGACTGCAGAGAAGGACAATCTTCAATTAAGATAAGGGAAAAAGCTGAAAAACTTGTCAAGCGGGGAAGGGCTTTCATTCTTTTCATACAGAGAAGATTGTCCCCTTCTGTTATCTGTCTGGTCTTACAACCAGATTCACATCTGAGAAGAGATGGCTTACACTAGGAAAAAGGGGCGGGAGGGGGAAACTTTGCTTGTGAATATCTCTTAAACCATAAAGGTTTGAGACATAAGACTTATATCATTCTTCATGTTTTTTAATGCCTACAAAATAAAATAAAGTTAAAACGAAGTATTAATATCCCTTTATTATAAATCTGGAGATTTCTCTTTCATCCCTTTGTCCACCCCATGGAACAAAAGCAGGAGCTTCACTGCTCGGATGTGTTTACGTTATTGAATTACTATATTCATCACACTGAGATTTTTCATTTACCTGAACCAGACTTCTGCAGAGCATTTGTGTAAGGCACCAATGTGGTTGTGGTCCTTATAATTCACTGAACATTAAAGAGTCAGAGTTATGTCCTAATTGAGGGCCAGTTTTGAAAGGAAGCTCCTACAGGCAATAGTGCTTGCATAGTTGTCCTCCTTTCCTTTATTTCTTGTAACTTTTTGTGGTGTTACTTTGTTTTTGTGTGGCGGCATTCATTGACACCTGAGGTTCAGAATTATTTCTGTTTTGTCTCTGTTGAGACTTTTTGAGAGTTTTTCCCTCTCTGGGATCCTGGCAGGTTAGCTTTGGTGTATACCACATGATTCCTCTATTCCACAATGGATGAAAAGGAAAGGGGAATTTTTCTTGAAAAATCCTTTTCTCTTAGCCTTTTTGGAATACAGGATATCCATCGTGGAGAAAAAACATATTGTAGTTCTGAGCAGAGGTGTCCTTTGGGTTCTCTTGTGATCAAGTTTCTGAATTACTACTTCTTCTTTTCCTTACATCCATACTATACTTTGAAACTGAAGCTGCTACTGCTGGGAGTGAGTCTTCACCTGCAGAGTGCCTCCTAGAGGAAGCTACGTCATCCTATGGTTCCTGTGTCCACAAGGACGAAGATAAAATAATGTATTGTTAAGTAAACAGAAGTCCTCTCATTGCACGTGTTAGACATTTAGCTGTCAACCTTTGTCTAGCTGTTGTGAACTACAACTCCCATCATGGGAGTTGAAGTTGTGAACAGCTTGAGGACCAAAGATTGACTGACTACTTATCCAGTATACAAAGGAATGCATTGATTGCTTTCCTTTCTTACAGGGAAAGACAGCCAGCATCACAATTCCCATAACAGCAGTGCGCAGATGAACGGGTTTCAGTCGGAAGAGTTCAGTCGATTAAAAGAGGAAATAGAGGAACTAAAAAAACAACAAGACTTGTTACAAGGAGAACTGTGCGAGAAGAATGCTGCCATAGAAAACCTGGTAAGGAATTCTTTCCTCTCTGCCTTCTAATGCATTTTACTTATCCTGTTTTATCACAGCTGTTGTGTACTACAGCCCCTGAAAACGAATCCAACAATGGCTGTGCAGTTTTTGTTGGACTATGTCCTCTTTATCCTCTGCCATTTAATTTCTGGTTCAGAGTAATGGGAGTTATAGTCTAACAGTGAGAGCCACGGCTACCCACATATCTACTAAAGATGACCCCATAACGCTTCTCCTGGGAGGCCTGTAACACTGCAGGATTTCAGAGCATAATGTGATGTTAGCGATTTAGGCCCATATGCACAAAGGCATTGGACATTTTGGCTGATTCACCTGTGTTCAGGCCAGAGATATCAGTAAAGACATAAAATGAAGACTGCACCATTGCATTCCTAGTAACAATTCAGAGATACCTGAGACTGAATGATAAGAATTTAAAAAAATTTTGAGAACACTTAAAGTGGATGTATCATCTATATATAAGTTAGGCTAAATAGGTTATATAGCAAATATGATTAAAAGTGTCTTATTTTTTTTTTTTTTTCTTAAAACGTTATTTTGTAGAAATTCAAGTCTGCCATGTACCTACTTCCTGTTCTGTAACCACAGTCCATCACTATGCCTCTGCTCCCCATCCTCTACAGCCTCCTCTGATGACAGAGGCTTTCTCTCTGTAAGCTGGAGAGGTCTCATTGGCTAGATATCGAACCTATTGATGTATATAGAGCCTTTAAAGGGTTATTAGTGTTTAATTTATGCTTCAGCTAGGATCTCTCCTTATAACGTGTACAATCGCTCTGTTGGTAATGCAGAAAGTGCTGTTTCCTCTGATGCTCATCAATTCATAAATTGTCGCCCTCCCGCCCCTTATGTTGACCTCATTCTTCGTGAAGGAGAACTGAAGGAGGATCATGACGAGGCACAATCTTTATTCAGTATAAGGAAAATCCTGCCCTACGTCGTAAAGGAGAGTAGGGTTTTCCTTATACTGGCTGAAGGAAGATTGACCCACATTGTGATGTGTCTGGTCAAGCGACCACACTTCAGATCTGAGGGGAGGTTGCTTCCTATACTGTAAAGGGGTAGGAGGGAGACATTTAATATAATAACAGAATAAGTAGAGGGCTTTCTGCATTACTAGCCTAACAGAGCGATCGTACACATTATAAGGAGAGATCCTAGCTGAGGTGTAAATGAAACCATACTAACCCTTTAACACACTGACTGCTTTGCAATGCGTTGGAGACTTTTAGCATTTAAGAGGTTAAAATCCCCATTTAAATCAATTGGAGTCTTGAGGATATTTATGTCTCTCTCGTCCAATACAGGTTACTGACAACTCTGGGTAGGCGATCCCGCCCCTTTAAGTAGACAGGAACAATTCTAGAATTGTATGCAGGGGGTGGCGCCTACCTTCCCTCCTTGGCTGCAGTTAGCCAACCAGCTCCAGAAAGATTTGTTCCTTGGTGAAGATAACACAGGCAAGGGAACAGTTCTGCTATAGCTTTAAAAGTTTTTTATTTTTCTTTTAGAAGTGGAATACCACCATTAGGCGGATTACCTTAACTGACAATGCCCTTAGATGTGGCTAGCTCAGTGACCATGTTCTTTTTGTGGACCTTAAGCCCTGGGGGAAAATCATGATTACAAGTTCTTTCCCCAGGAGTTGCCCACCGAGGGCTGCTTCTTTAAACATGGTAATCTGAAGACAGAAGATCTGCAGGAAAGGTGAGCAACCCTTTGAGTGCTGCAGGTCCACATGTCCCACAGTGACCCTCCGCACAGGGGTTTTTCATTTGGAGTTCCTATTGCACACTCCTGCACTCATTGGGTCTATCTGTATGTCTGATGGGTGTTTGGCGCAGGTTTATGTTGTATTTAACCCTTTACCTGCTAGTTTGGCATTCATTTGGGGGGGTTTCTGACTGGTTCAGTGTTTTATTGGGTATCCTAACATATTTTAGTGATGTTTCTTGTCTTTTAATATTACACCTTCAGTTTTGTAAAATTTGAATTTTCACGCTTTACTGCATAGGCGCCATTGCTCCTTTCACTCCTATAGGACTGTACAGTTTGGGACATATCTCTGCAACCGTTTCACCTAGCGACTTCAGAGATGGCTCATTTTACTTGCCTGTCCTTGTTCTATCATCGGATTTGTGTTTCTAGTGTGTTTTGGGGGCACAGGGGGCTTCGGGCACTGTTTGGGCTACTTTTCTGGAAAAACTACATTTCCCATGAGCGCTTGCTTCACGCACTAGTTTCTGATTGGCTCTTGCCGCGGCAGCAATTTTGTGCTCTTTCCTGAACGAGTGTCCTACTCAGGGCTTGGACTCTCCTTCTCTTCTCTGCTGATTAACCCTTCGTCTGCCAGATAAGTCTATTTTTGCGATTTCTGGGGTGAAACTTTAATCATACATGCTGTAATTGGGTGATTTCTTATACAGTAAGGTTTTTGACACTGTGAGAATGTCTATACCATTACAGCATGGGGCCAGACCTAAGACTAAGGATGCTGGGGTCTCTGTATCCCCTATTGCGCATTGCTCTTCCTGTCATTCAGGGTTAGCTAGAGAATTCTCAGGTCATTTATGCCCAGCATGTTCTGATGTCCCTGACAATCTCCCAGGGACCTCCAGTCATGCATTAGAGCCAGTTTGGGTGCAAGAGTTCAAGGCTGCTACTAGGGACCTTAGGTCCAGTTTGCAACTCTTTCCATCCCAGTTACAGGGGGTCTTTAATTCTTGGCAGACCCCCTTCTTTGTCAAGTCTTCCCTGCCAAAGCCTCAGGGTGTACCTAACGTGTCAGATTCCTCTGAGGAGGAACTGTTGGTGGATTCAGATGTTGAGGAATGTTCTGCAGTGGGCTCCTCTCAGATTTTTGGGGACCCTTTTGAGGCTGATCCTGAGCCCTCGGCTGAGGGCCTAATTAGGGCTGTTTTAAATACCCTAAACATTCCCTTAGTGCAGGAGGTTCCTTCTGACCCGTCTGATGTCTTTCAGGAGCCTAAAAAGCCCTTTACTTGCTTTCCACCTAACACCACTCTTGATCGCCTTGTGTCTGAAGAGTGGAAGTCTCCAGACAGGAAACCTTCTGTCTCCAAGAAATTTGCTAAGCATTATCCCTTTTCTGAGGCCGCGCTGGCGCAGTGGGTTCATCCTCCTAAAGTGGATGCTCCTATCTCCAGGCTATCCAAGTCTACTGCCTTGCCAGTGTCTGATGCGTCTGCTCTAAAGGACTGGACCGACAAGAAACTTGAGGTCTCCCTCAAGTCCATCTCTACCACTGCTCGTTCTGCCATGCGTCCAGCATTCGCAGCAGCATGGGTGAACCGGGCCATTGAGCTCACTCTTGCTGTCCGCCAGGATGCTCCTACTTCGAATAAGTTGCTTCTCCTTGCCAACATTTCTGAGGCAAAGCACTATGTTTCTGCTGCCCTATTTGATGCCATCTGTTTGGTGGCTAGGGTTTCCACCATGTCTGTGGTTGCCAGATGGGCTCTTTGGCTCAAGATCTGATCTGCTGATACTGCTTCTAAGAAAGCACTGCTCTCCTTGCCTTTCCAAGGCACTTCTTTGTTTGGGCCAGATCTTAAATATCTGATCAGTGAGGCTACAGGGGGTAAGCGTACACTTCTACTCTCCTTTCCCAGGAAGAAAACGCCTCTTAAGCGTAACCAGTATTTTCGTTCCTTTCAGACTGAGACACATCCGGCGAACCAGATGGTTCCCTCAGCTCCGCGTACCTCCTCCAAGCCCAAACAGCAATGGAAGCCCAAGGTCTCCTCCAAGCCCAAGGCTTCCAAGCCGCCTTCGGCATGACTCACCGAACCAGGGTCCACACTCTGCTGTGAGTGATCGTCTGCGTCACTATCACAGCACTTGGAGAAGTCCATGACGGACCCATGGGTTTTGCAGATAGTGACGGAAGGGTACAGGATCCCTTTAGTCTCTCTTCCTCCCTTTCGCTTTCTTCCTTCTCATACACCTCAAGGCGCAGAGAAATGCCGTCTGTTCGACTGCACTGTTCAGGCTCTTCTGGACAAGGACGTTCTGGAGCCGGTTCCAGTTCAGGACAGAGGTATGGGTTTTTACTCAAACCTCTTTGTGGTTTCCAAGAAGGTCGGCAGTTGTCGTCCCATTTTGGATTTAAAGGATCTCCATTCCTTTGTGACCTGGACTCATTATCACCAGGAGTCTCTACGGACGGTGATTGCTGCCATGTCCCCTTGCATCTCTGGATCTTCAGGACACGTACTTACACATTGCAATTCATTCAGAGAGCCAGCAGTACCTCCGGTTTGCCTGCGACCGGGGACATTTTCAGTTCTCAGCTCTTCCATTTGGTCTGATGACAGCTCCTCAGGTCTTCAACCGTATCCTTGGGAGCCTTAGTGTCCGTCCTCCACCGAGACAGCATCAGAGTTACTCCATACATGGACGACCTGCTTCTGAAAGCCTCTTCTGCGGAAATTCTTCATCAGCAGTTTCAGCAATACATTCATGCTCTCACCCATCATGGGTGGATCATTAACTTGGACAAATCAGATCTTGTCCCATCCCAGTGTCTGGTCTTCCTGGGCCTCCCCTTCGATACCCAGAAGAACATCGTGTTTCTCACAGATGAGGTGGCTCACCAGATCGCCCACAGGATTTCTGCGATACTGGCTCAAGATCCAGTCCCAGCCAAGAAGCTGTCATCTCTCGTGGGGAAATTCAATTACACCATAGAGGCGGTACCGTTTGCCATGGCACACACCAGGGAACTCCAGCGGTTTGTGATCCAGATGTGCAGGGGTCAGCCATACCTTCTGAAGACGTCGGTGTCACTTCCTCTTCATGTGGAACTGAGTTTGTCCTGGTGGCTCGACCTCTCCAATCTGCTGAAGGGCGAGTCCTTCGTAGTTTCCTTCTGGACCACAGAGACGACGGATGCCAGCCTCTCCGGGTGGGAAGCGGTCCTGGGTCGCCTGAGTGCACAGGGTAGGTGGTCTCGGGAAGAATCTCTCCTTCCCATCAACGTGTTAGAGCTTCGGGCGATAATTCATGCCCCTCGTCATTGGACATCTCAGCTGTCCAGTCCGGGTAGTGTCCGAAAACGCCACGGCAGTGGCTTACATCAACAAGCAGGGCGGAACAAGAAGTTTCACCGCTTGGTTAGAGATCAAGGCTATTTTGTCCTGGGCAGAAGAACACGTTCCTGCCATATCCGCAGTGCACATTCCTGGTGTAGACAACGTCATGGCGGACTTCCTCAGTCGACACAGTGGACAGCGGAGAGTGGGAGCTGCACCCTGAGGTGTTCACCCTCATTGTTCAGAAATGGGGTCTTCCTTACATCGACCTGATGGTGACAAGACACAACAGGAAGGTTCCGAGGTTCTGCTCTCGATGGAGGGACCCTCTAGCTCTGGCGGTGGATGCAGTGTCCATTCCTTGGTTATTCCCTCTGGCCTACATCTTTCCTCCCCTCCCCATGTTGCACAGGGTGTTACGGAAATTATGACTGGAGCGTTGTCCAGTCATTCTGATTGATCCGTACTGGCTTCACCAGACTTGGTTTCCGGAGCTTCTGGATCTGTCAGTGGCGGAGCCATTCCGGCTCCCTTGCTGTCCGGATCTTCTTCTACAGGGTTACCTGTGGAAGGAGGATGTTCACCGTCTAGCCTTGACAGCTTGAGAATTGAATCCTCAATATTGAAGAAGAAAGGGTTTTCTTCTGGTGTGGTGGCTAGTATGCTTAGTGCCCACAAACCTGTTTCTTCCAAGATCTAACATCGTGTCTGGTCGACATTTCTCTCTTGGTGTGCTGACAGGGACCTGTGTCAGGAATTTGATCTGCCTACAGTCCTGGCCTTTTTGCAGGATGGTGTGGATAAGGGCCTCTGTTTGAGTTCCCTTAAAGACGTCTGCTCTCTCTGTTTTCTTTCAGAGGCGCATTGCCATCCTTCCTGATGTTGAAGTTTTCTTCCAGGGTATTGCTCATACTCAAGATTCCTTCTCCTCCGTGGGATCGTAACTTGGTTTTGGGCGTTCTCCTGCACCCTCCATTTGAGTCTTTGGCTACCATTCCTCTACGTCTGTTGACGTGGAAAATGGCTTTTCTTCTGGCGATTGTGTCTGTCCGTCGTGTCACAGAATTACATGCTCTGTCCTGTAAACCACCCTATTTGGTGTTTCACAAGGACAAGGTGGTGCTTCGCACCTCTCAGGAGTTTCTCCCGAAGGTGGTTTCAGAGTTCCACATCAATCAGGAGATTGTGGTGCCCTCTTTCTGCCCTGACCCCACCTCTGACAAGGAGAGGGATCTCCACTTGTTAGACGTGGTGATCAGACGTGTTGTTTGTCATTCCTGAGGGTCCTAGGGCAGGAAGACCTGCATCCAAGGTTACTATTGCTTCTTGGATTAAGTCCTCTATTCATAAGGCTTATGAGCTGAGGAAAAAGCCTGTCCCTTTCAGGGTCACGGCTCATTTTACCCGATCTATTGGGGCCTCTTTGGCTTACAAGAATCAGGCTTCTGCTTATCAGTTGTGCCAGGTGGCCACCTGGTCCGTCTGTGCACACCTTTTCGAAGCATTCCCGTGTTGATGTGCTGGCATCAGCTGATGCCAGCTTTGGGAGGAAAATCCTGGAGGCAGTCTTTCCTGTCTAGGATTTTCTTTGGTTCTTGGTGCTTCCTTCACTTTAGAGCCCCATTGGCTCTAGTTCAGTGTGCTGTGTAACAATTGGGGTGTTCGTTGACGCTTCATTGTTTGTTGGGCTGTCTCTGATCTGATGGTTCATATCTGCTCTGGTGACTTTGGGAGCCTTGTGCCTGGTCCTTGACTTACTTTCCCGCCTCTGGGAAACTCAGTGGTTGAACATCACAGAGTTACCAGTAACCTGTATTGGACGACAGAGAAAAGAGGATTTTAGTTTTAATTGTTAAATCCATTTCTCTTAGTCCATACAGGTTTCTGGTCTCCCACCCTGTCAAGGGACCATGCTTGGCTCTCCTGTGGCAGACCGTGGGGGTCCTTCGGAGTCATGCTCACAGGAGTCTTCTTTCCCTTCACTATCTAGTCAGTAGTTAGTGTCTGAAATCTTTCTGGAGCTGGTTGGCTAGCTGCAGCCAAAGAGGGAAGGTAGGCTCCACCCCCTGCATACAATTCAAGAACTGTTTCTGCCTACTTAAAGTGGCGGATCGCCTACCCAGAGTTACCAGTAACCTGTATGGACTAAGAGAAAAGGATTTAACAGGTAAGACTAAAATCCTCTTTTCTCCCCATGGTTCTATTGGTTTGCTCTAGAATTGAACCTCCTTTGTGTTTTGAACAAGGCCATAGAGGTGGAATGTAAGAAAGTGGAGCATTGGCTATCTTGTGAAATCCATACATTTACTTGCAATTTTTCACTCCTTGATGCTAAACAGTACATGAACTGCAAAGTTAGGCTGACATGAAATGTGTGCTAACTGCTTTGCTGAATTAGGCACACTCTCCTCCACATTTTAGCCACTCCCATTTTATGAAATACATTTGCTAAAAGAAAATAAAAAACACACAAATCTGCTAATTCATATGAGAGTGCAAAATTCAGTACTGTTTTGGAGCAACTCCTTTTCCCATCAAAAGTACAATTGTACATTGTGATTGTGCATGTTTTTGACATTCTACCCCGAGTGCCCATAATCCTGTAGCGAGGTACAGTCATTCACTCTGTGCTGACCTTGTTGCTTCTGCCTCAGAGGAAATCTGTCAGTACATTGTTATAACCCTGTTTAATGTTTCAGTTGCACAGAGTCCTATTTTGAATCCTGTATTGTTTGATATGATTTACTTTTTCTCTCTGTACCACTGTAAAATACAGTTAGGGAAAAAATTACTTGATACCCTGCTCATTTTGTACGTTTGCCCACTGACAAAGAAATGATCCATCTATAATTTTAATGGTGGGTTTATCTGAACAGTGAGAGACAGAACAACAACAAAAAAATCCAGAAAAATGCATTTCAAAAAAGATATACATTGATTTGCATTTTACTGAGTGAAATATATATTTGAACCCCTATCAGTCAGCAAGATTTCTGGCTCCCAGGTGTCTTTTATACAGGTAACAAGCTGAGATTAGGCGCACTCTCTTAAAGGGAGTGCTTCTAATCTCAGCTTGTTACCTTTATAAAAGACACCTGTCCACAGAAGCAATCAATCAATCAGTCAGATTCCAAGCTCTCCACCATGGCCAAGACCAAAGAGCTGTCCAAGGATGTCAGGGACAAGATTGTAGACCTACACAAGGCTGGAATGGGCTACAAGACCATCGCCAAGCAGCTTGGTGAGAAGGTGACAACAGTTGGTGCAATTATTCGCAGATGGAAGAAACACAATATAACTGTCAATCTCCCTCGGTCTGGGGCTCCATGCAAGATCTCACCTCGTGGCGTTTCAATGATTATGAGAATGGTGAGAAATCAGCCCAGAACCATGTGGAGGATCTTGTCAATGATCTCAAGGCAGCTGGGACCATAGTCACCAAGAAAACAATTGGTAACACACTATGCCGTGAAGGACTGAAATCCTGCAGCACCTGCAAGGTCCCCCTGCTCAAGAAAGCACATGTACAGGCCCGTCTGAAGTTTGCCAGTGAACATCTGAATGATTCAGAGGAGGACTGGGTGAAAGTTTTGTGGTCAGATGAGACCAAAATCGAGCTCTTTGGCATCAACTCAACTCTCCGTGTTTGGAGGAGGAGAAATGCTGCCTATAACCCCAAGAACCCCATCTCCGCCGTCAAACATGGAGGTGGAAACATGCTTTGGGGGTGTTTTTCTGCTAAGGGGACAGGACAATTTCACCGCATCAAAAGGAAGGTGGACGGGGCCATGTACGGCGAAATCTTGGGTGAGAACCTTCTCCCTTCAGCCAGGGCATTGAAAATGGGTTATGGATGGGTATTCCAGCATGACAATGACCAAAAACACACGGCCAAGGCAACAAAGGAGTGGCTCAAGAAGAAGCACATTAAGGTCCTGGAGTGGCCTAGCCAGTCTCCAGACCTTAATCCCATAGAAAATCTGTGGAGGGAGCTGAAGGTTCGAGTTGCCAAATGTCAGCCTCGAAACCTTAATGACTTGGAGAGGATCTGCAGAGGGGAGTGGGACAAAATCCCTCCTGAGATGTGTGCAAACCTGGTGTCTAAAAACAAGAAAAGTCTTATCTCTGTGATTGCCAACAAGGGTTTTGCCACCAAGTACCAAGTCATGTTTTGCAAAGGGGTCAAATACTTATTTCACTCAGTAAAATGCAAATCAATTTATAACTTTTTTAAATGTGTTTTTCTGGATTTTTTTGTTGTTATTCTGTCTCTCACTGTTCAAATAAACCTGCCATTAAAATTATAGACTAATAATTTCTTTGTCAGTGGGAAAACGTACAAAATCAGCAGGGGATCAAATATTTTTTTCCCTAACTGTAAGGGAGAATGGTAAACACACAGGGAAACATTAGAAGGCCATGTTCAGGCTGGTGTGTAACTAGTGTAAAAACCCGTGTGCATGGGCCGTGGAGCAGTGAGGTAACGGCAATATACAGAACAGGACCGGCCTCTTAGCCCTTTAAGTGCCAGAGGGGTACGCAACGCAATGCATTGCGTACCCCTCTGGCACTCAAAGGGCTAACATTACCTGGACCTGCTCTGTGTACTGCCGTTACCTCACTGCTCCACGCGATTGCGCCGCCTCCCTCACGCTATGCAATCATGCGTAGTAGAGACTGGCTGAACGTGTAAATGCATAGTGAATGAATGCATAGTGACAAACGTTCTGGCCTTTTATTATGTAGGAGGATGTGAGAGCAAATATGAATAACTAGTGTAAAAGCCCATGTACACTGGCCAAGGTCCGGGTAATCTTGACCCTTTGAGAGTCAGAGGGGTACACAACGCGTTTGCAAAGCAATACGTTGTGTACCCCTCTGGCACTCAAAGGGTTAAGAGGCTGCTACTCTACCTCACTGCTCCACGTGATGCAGTCCTGTGTCTTCTCATTCACGTGATGCAATAATGCGCAGTAGAGTGCCTGAAAATGGGCAGTCTCTACTGCGCATGACTTCATCGTGACAAACATCCTAGCGAATTATTATATAGGATTTTGACTGCATTAAACAACCTCCTCTGGCATGAAAGAGGCTGATGTATTAAGATGAAGTAAAACAATTTTGGAGCAATTTAACTGCTCAAGAGGGACCAAACACATTCCCCAAATTCAAATTGCCTGACCTTTTTTATAACAATGTTTTTCACTGCCATATATGTATGTATTTATTGACTTATTTTTTAAATGTTATGTCCTTGACGTAAATCCCCCAGATCTGTCCTCCTAGAGCTTTCTATCCAGAACTGTGGAAGATGGTATAGTGATCACTCCATGCCACATGAATAGTATTTACACTGTATCACTGTCCTGACCAGAAACCTCACTGAAAACAGAGATCCAGGAAGCTCACTGTCAGGAATGTAAAAGTGTAATTTAAATAAATAAATAAATATAAAAAGACATATAGGCAGGTACTTTACATATTGGGCACTTGCATAATATGTAAACCTAGAACAGTCCATTTAACTCCTGAGATGTTAGAGAGGATTTGTCTGACATTCAAGGTGTTAAAAGCCCAGTTGGGAATTTTTCTTTGTCCCTATGGTACATTCAGTTTGCCCAAAAGTTGTTCCAGTTCTCGTTAGTAACATCATCTTCCCTGTATACCTTATCCTTAAGTGCTCATTTTACACTTCATATATATTGATATATATGAATATGTGTGTGTATCTCTTTAGAATAGTAATATGTATTATTTCTTTCATAGAAACACAGACACGTGGATGGGCAGACAGAGCAAGAGACTGGTATATCTGAAAAAGAAGCAGAACTACAAAAAGTATTCCCTTTCTCCTCTTCTCTACCCAATATCGTTTGCTTCTTCTAAAAGTGGAATCCATGTTGTATTTAAACCAATAATTTCACATCTTTACCATTATTAATTTCTATGTCTATGCAAATTATCTTATACTGGCCAGCACTTCCTGACACCAGATACTAACACTGCACACCTTTCTCCTTCCTTAAAGGGATAGTAATACCTAAAATGTAAAAAAAAATATGTTGTAGGGTTTATCCCCCTGAGTAAAAGAAGAGTACTCCCACTGCTGAAAGATGTTTCATTCAAAAGTTATTAATTTTCAAAATTGCATTTTTTAGGTGCAATATCACAGTGGCCTGAAATTGTAGAGTGGTGCTGTTGCTACACTATCCTATGGAGATTTATGGTCCTGAGACCAGAGCTGTCCATAGGATCGTGTAGCAACAGCACCACTCTACAATTTCAGGCCACTGTGATATTGCACCTAAAAAATTCAACTTTGAAAATTAATAACTTTTGAATGAAACATCTTTCAGCAGTGAGAGTACTCTTGTTTTACTCAGGGGGATAAACCCTACAACATATTTTTTTTTACATTTTAGGTATTACTATCCCTTTAAAGCAGAAATACCACCCCACAAAAAGTTTCCCCTGAAAAATTACCCATCTGGCGACTAGCTGCTCAATAGTACTAGTCGCCAGAATTATTACCTCCGTATAGAGAAATTCTGCTGCACCCGGGACTGGGAGCTAGGTACCAGCAGGGAATTTCTCTATAAGGAGGTAATCATTCTGGAGACTAGTACTGTTGAGCAGCTATTCGCCGGAGAGGTAATTCTTTGGGGGAAACTTTTTGTGGGGTGGTAGTTCTGCTTTAATTGTAGGAACTGGAAAGAAGAGGACCCATAAGGCCTTTCTTTCCAATAAAAAAAAAATAATTTAACTAAGTTTATTTTAAACTACTTCAGTGCCACAGGTTGCACACCCCTATTGCATTCAAAGGGATATAGGTAATTTAGTATTCGTCTGTGGTGAACCATTTCCATTTTGATTGAATTCAGTAAAGTGTGGGTAGGTGTACATGCATGCGTGCGTGCTTGTCATGTGACCACTTTTATTCTCTACGGGAGATATGAGAGATGGTTATTCTATTTAGGAGGAGAGACAGGACAGTATATAAAGTATCCTGTGACTCAAAGCAAGAGGGAGAGATGCTTTGGACACCCTCTCACTTACCTTTTCCAGTATCTCTGTAGGCAACTCTTTCCCCATAGAAATCAGTGATAAAAGCTTTGTCCTTAGAGTAACACTGCATTAGCAGATGAGTTATAACTCTTTGAGTGCCAGTGAGATATGTAATCTTCTACCACAGAAAGGGCTAAAGATAAATTGTATTTATTGTCTTATGGACCACCTGTATGTAGTATGTAAAATAATTATGCTGGAGAGCAGTGTGGAATGTTAGTATCTGGCACCTGGCTGTGTGCACACCAGGATTAGCTAATTTCCATAACCCCCAATGAAATCTACATATTTTAAATTAAAAATGCCTATGACAACATATAGGTGATTTTTTTTTTTTTTTTAAGGCCTCTTCAAAATAACTTTATATGTTTAAAAAAGCTCTGCTTTGTGTATTTATTGGTCCAACAAAACTGTTTATACATTTGCTGGATCTGTTGCATATTGATATTTTGATAGTGGAAGGAGGGGAGCAATTAAAGTAACAGGAGGGTTTTGGTGGTAACTTCATGAAAAAAAAACGGAATACTGACTTTGTAAATCGAATCTCTATTTTTTCTCAGGAGTTGGAAACCCTAAGATCCCAGTTACATGTTCAGTCTACTGAGATTAACCGACTACAAGCAGAGAGAATGGAACTTCTTCAAAAAGTAGAAAACAATGTAAGATATGATTCTGGCCAACGTAGGCAAGTAACAGCAGGATCTTCTCCCCTGGTTTAATATTAAAGGGATAGTAATACTTAAAATGTAAAAAAAAAAAAAATATGTTGTAGGGTTTATCCCCCTGAGTAAAACAAGAGTACTCCCACTGCTGAAAGGTGTTTCATTCAAAAGTTATTAATTTTCAAAGTTGAATTTTTTAGGTGCAATATCACAGTGGCCTGAAATTGTACAGTGGTGCTGTTGCTACATGATCCTATGGACAGCTCTCTCCATAGGATAGTGTAGCAACAGCGCCACTGTACAATTTCAGGCCACTGTGATATTGCACCTAAAAAAATTCAACTTTGAAAATTAATAACTTTTGAATGAAACACCTTTCAGCAGTGGGAGTACTCTTGTTTTAGTCAGGGGAATAAACCCTACAACTTTTTTTTTTTTTTTTTTTTTTTTTTTTTAACAATATAAGTATTACTATCCCTTTAAAGGTCATAAACTCTGAATTCTTTGCAGGCTCCGGTTCCTGCATCAGATGATTATTCAATGAACACATCTTCCAAAGACAGTGAACTAGAAGAGAAAGTAGCAAGACTGATGCAAGAGATTACCTGTCTGAAGGTTAGTGTCTCAGCATTTTTATTATACAAGTTAATTATTGCATTCATTTGTCAAGAGATAATTTCACACTTATTTTGCTTGTGAGCATTTACTAAACCCTGTTAACTTGTTGCAATTTCCATGAGAATACTGCATTTGTTTCCAGAATTTGTTGAAGTATAAACTAAAATAATTGTGCAGCATTAGCCTAACAAAAAAACATTGTCCAGTCATAAAAATAACTTGTCAAGAAACATTTTATAACACTAAGTAAAATAGGACCACTCAGTGGAGAATACCTGGCCACTGGGATTTAAAGTTTATGCGTATTGACAGAGGTATGGTTTTGTTACGGCTGTAACCAGATAAATGGTGGTAACTGCAAGGTTCATTTACCAAGGACCATTTGGGCCAGTACTCAACAGGATGAATGTAAGTAGATTATGGTGTAAGCTGGCAATACTCCAGAGAAAAATATAGAGAATATAAAGAGCACAGATGAGCTTGAGAAGGAAGGCAGGGGACAAATGGACCAAAGCTGCCAGGCAGATCAAGCTCCAAATTAAGTAAGCAAAGTACCAAAGGGGAGATCCACTGGAGTAGTCAGCCAGTAATCGGGTAGATCTCAAGCCAAGGGAAATTTCAGCACTAGCTAGGTAAACAACAAGAAGTCCAGGGCTGTTTAACCCCTTAAAGGGATAGTAATACTTGAAAATAAGTTTATTGTATATTGTAGCCCTTAAAAAAACTTGAAAAATTATATAAGTCTTATCTCCCAAACCTTTATGGTTTGGGAGATAATCAGAAGTAAAGTTTCCCCTGGAGTGACATCATTGCTCCACCCTTCAGATTTGGAACCCGGTCCCGGGACCGGCTGTGCCTCTCCAGAAGTGCTGAGATCACCATCTTTATAAAGAATTTATTAATTGGAATGGTCTACAAAGGGTGCTTGCAAGCCAGGCACACTTTGTAGATAGTTCCAATTAAGTAGTTCTTTTCAAAGATCGTGATCTCGGCACTGCTAAAGAGCTGCAGGTTGATCTGTGGACCGAATTCCAAATCTGTCCACTAGATGGCAGACTTGGCTGAAACAGCCAGGAAAAGAGCATTTTACTATATTTTACATGTGAATATCTCCCAAACCATAAAGGTTTGGGAGATAAGACTTATATCATTTTTCATGTTTTTTTAAGGGCTACAATATAAAATACAATTATTTTCAAGTATTACTATCCCTTTAAGGACCGGGAAAATCTGAGGTGGATTTCACTTAAGGACTGGAGCAATTCTGACCTTTATGACTATGTCTTTGTTCAACAATGTTTTCCCTCTCAGTACTTTATTTTACCCATGAAAATTATATATCACTTTTTTACGCACAAATAGGGCTTTCTTTTGATACCACACTTATATGGATAGCCCACCGTTTATTTTAGTAAAATTAAAAAAAAACTGTAAAAAAACAAAAAATGTAAAAAAAAAAAGCCATTTTTTGTTTCCTCTTGAGATCATTTGGGAGCAATGGGTTAAAATTTTATGGAAGCTGCTAACAGCCAGCCTCTAGCACAGCAGTGAGGGGGTTAATACCCCCAGCTGCTGATTTTTTTTTAATATAAGACCAATAGGTGTCTCCTCGATGCTTCTCTGTCTCTTACGTTGCTGGTAAGGGACAAACTGGTTGAGGGGAGACTCAGAGACAGTGTGTGTGAATCGCACTGTCTCATCCATTGAGAATGCCAGTACATGTGATCGCTGCTTCAGGGATCACATGATGCGGCACACTGCTATCATTTATCCCGTGATGGTCCAGGACCATCATGGGTCCTTAAGTGGAATCTGCCCATGACGGTCCTGGACCGTCATGGGTGCTTATCGGGTTAATGAGCATAGGTAATGCAAAATTACAATTCCCAGAATCCCTTTTTTCCTGGGCTTACTCTACCTATTGCATAGGCTTTGCGGAAGCGAACTCTCTCCTCTCTGCAGTCAGATAAGTACATTGTTGTGTATATCCTGGTACTTAGTCTTACTTTGGCAGTACTTTGGACCACTTTGTCCTTGTTTTGGGGGTCTCTTTCTCAGAACATGTTTGATTCCAAGGGACATATGGGGGAAAACCAAGGTTAAAGGGGAACTTTCACCCCGCAATCACTTAAGGTTCACTTATTGCACACCTGGCGACTAGCTGCTTAGTAGCGCTAGTCGCCAGCAATATTACCCGGTTCTTCAGATATCGGCTTTTTGCCGATGGTGACAGGAGCAGGAAGCACGGACGTCTCTTCACATGGTGCAAAAGGGACTGACAGCGCAGGCGCACGGACGTCACTGTGAAGAGACGTCCGTGCTTCCTGCTCCTGTCACCATCGGCAAAAAGCCGATATCTGAAGAACCGGGTAATATTGCTGGCGACTAGCGCTACTAAGCAGCTAGTCGCCAGGTGAGCAATAAGTGAACCTTAAGTGATTGCGGGGTGAAAGTTCCCCTTTAAGGATTCAGGGGTCCCCATAACCCCTTTAGCTCATTGTTCCTTATGTGAAACTGTACTTAAACGTGAATATTCTGGCATCCTATGTCCCTCTTGCATGAAAGCCCCTACTACTCCCCTGGGGTCCCCCAACTGCTGGACAACGCATATCGTGGAGCCTCCACTCCACTTCCTCATGGCATTTATGGTTTACACAATAGTGTCAGTGTTTTATATAATGTCTTCATTTAATGTCCCCCCACAAATCAATGAATTATTCAGAAATACATGCAAAAATAAAATAATAAAATCGAACACAATAAGACATATATTCTGTGAATAATGAGTTCAAAGACTGGGACAAATTGATAGTACAAACAATGTAAAAAAATATATCCATGTATGTACAAAATACATGATTTAATAAAGAATGGTAAATGAATTGGTTGATGAAACTCTCTATAGTACTGAATCAATTATGCATATGTGTGGGTGAAGAAATAAAATTGTAATGTCCATATAAAAGCTTATTGTCAAAAGTTAAAATTAATAATGAACTTCTGTCAATGTTAGTGAATGCGTGAATGATCTGAAAAATTTGTGAAATTAAAAGTGAATATTTGTATTGTAAGGAGCCATTCCTAAGTAAATGAGCATAAAAGAAGGGATGATGCAAATTATTTAAAGTCTCACGGGTCAAAGTTAAAATTTGTTAGAATAAATGTGTGGAAAAATATACAGATGAAATCAATATGCTAGGCCAATAGATACTCTTTGTGAGAGAACGATGTGCTATTGGGTGGTTAAATTGATAAGTTGAATAACGGTGGTGATGTGATGTATACAGTGTTTGAGTACTTGAAATGGTAAGTGAAAAAATTGTGTGTGGTATGTGAATGATCATTACTTGTGAATGGCTGAGATGGTGACCAAAGGTGTAATGATTACAGTGCACACTAAAATCTGATAAAAAAAAAAGAAAAATAGTAACATCCTATTTCAATAGGATAATTCACTGATAAAAGGGAATTAAATAAACCATGACAAGCAAATTAAGGTCAACAATACCAATTAATTGATAAAACTGCATAATATAAATGCAGGTGATGATGGAAGTGCAATTAAAGGAATAAACCATATGCTAGGGACCTTTCATACACTTCTATATATGTATGAGGTGTGTGGGCACGCTTAATGGGAGAGAAAAAAAAGATTATCGGGGCGGCAGCTAGGGGGAGATATGCATACCTCCTCCCCACTTTCTGAGCCCGACGTACACACTGACCAAGAATTGTACACACCACGGGCTGGCAGCTAGGAGGAGATATGCATATCTCCACACTTCCTGAGTCCAACACACACACCCCAGGGTGACAGCTAGTAGGAGATACGCATATCTCTTCCACACTTCCTCAGCACTGCATACATGAGGGCATGATTTTCTCTGTGCAAGGACTTTGCTCCTCTTCACTATCTCATCTTGAAGAAAAAAAAAAGATGGTCAACTTACACCGATACAAACCTTTGCCTGCTAACAATCTATTCTTGCCCCACCAACATTCGCCTCCTCTTGGAAGAGAAAAACAACACGGGCCACTTACACGCCTGCCACATTCACCTACTCGGTATGTAATGTTCAAAACTGCAAAAAAACATGCTCCCCTTACACCCACAGCAGCATTCAAATATACCACACTATCTCACACTTTTCCCCTTCTCTCCTTTCTTCTTTGTTCTTCCTTCCCTTTTTGCCACATTACCATCAGCTTCCTCCTTTCACTTCTCCCGCTATGACCAATAACTGCATTCTGACTGGCATCACCACACACCCACTCCACACACAGTGGGCACCAAGCTTATCCATTTGAGTGCCACAGAAGTACACAACAGATTGATTTGCAATGCATTGCTCACCCATCCGACATTCAAAGGGTTAACTGGTGGCCTCTTCCGCCACTGCTTTGCCTCCTCTTTATACTAAGTCTTCCACAGGTTTCTTACGGGGTGCCTACTGATGTTGCGCTACTTCACAATGCACCCCTCATGATTTTGATAAGGCATTGACCCGTAATACCATTGGCCGTTTATAACTTCTTTTCCTCTGTGCTGACGACCTACCCTACTACACACTTGCTGGTTAACTTCCCTTTATGCTCAGCCACTCACAAACAATGTCCCATAGCTGTTAATCCTTTGAGTGACAAAGTGGTATGCAAAGCGTTGCTTACCCCTCTGGCACTCAAAGGGTTTAACTTCGCAAAAAATCCGCCAGCAGCAGAACAATTGACTCGTCTCTGCTTCAGAAAAGCTTTCCCCTGCGAGCTTCACCTGTGCCATGCTCCAACATCTGATCCACAGGACTGTGATGGAACTGGAACCTCCAATGTGTTTCCTCCTCTGCAAATGATAAGACCTTCATCTGGAAAGGTAACTATTCTGCCAGTTTAACCCATTGACTGCGAAAGGGCTACTCAAACCATTGCTTAGCAGTGGGTTGCATACCCCCAGTGGCACTCAAGTGGTTAAGGTCCTTCACATGGGAGCTCCTTAGGGTGTCCAAGAGGCACCACTGGGCATCTTCATCCAAGTACGGCCAAAATACATGTTCGTGTGTGTGTGTGTGTGTGTTTTTGTGTGTTTTTTTTTTATTGTTTACTAGCAATGTGGGACAGTGTTGCCTGTCTTTAACCCCTTAAGGACCCTTGACGTACCAGGACCGTCACGGTCCTTGAGACACACATAAACGCAATCCAATACAGAACATATATATATATATATATATATATATATATATATATAAATATATATATAATAATATTGTTGTGTGTGAAAGCACTCACTCTTCCAGATTAATGGCCCAGGTGCACAATCCCATTGAATAAAATACGAAAGAAATAAGGGCAGCACCCGTGTGACTTTAAATTAGGCAATAGCTTGCTTGGACCGAAACGCTGACCATACAATAAAAGTTATTGTCTAATGAAAAGTCCCACGGGTGCTGCCCTTATTTCTTTTGTGTGTGTGTGTGTTTGTTTATGTATGTATATATAATATAATATAATATATACAAAACTGGAGCAGAGGAGCCAGCACTCAGGAAGAGTTCAAGCAAATAGCAGGTTTATTCCAAATCGGTTTGTACATCTCTGTTTGGAATAAACCTGCTATTTGCTTGAACTCTTCCTGAATGCTGTCTCCTCTGCTCCAGATATATAATATATAAAATTAAACCTAACGAAAAATTAAAATAGAATTAGACCATTAATCAATACTATAACCAAGCAGAGTACTAATGAGATCCTATTGGAGTACACCAGTGGGTCTCTGGTGCATCTGGATGCCGCTTCCATCCTTCCCTCAGATTTACCTCCAATTGAAAACAATTGAGATCAGTCAATAACATATATTGACACAATAAGAGAAAGCAATCTTATAGTGATACTGATGAAAGGCAATATCTGGGATGAAGATTTGCAGAGGTAACATAGACCAGCAACTTGGTGCCTTACAGGCAAGAATAATTCCAACAAATGAATTGCTCAATAATTTACAGTATCAATTACATGACTTGACCATTATGTGGAAGCTACATGTTTCAAAATGGAATTTCTGTGGTCTGTCATTGCAGCAATGTGCCCAGGAGAGTTCCTAGCCTCTATAGATTTTCAGGGCTCTCTCCACCACATCTTGATTCATTTAGACCATCAGCGCTTCCTTCTATTTGCCTTCAAGTGCAGTCTCGTACCAGTTCACTACTTGTTTTGGGTACTCAGTCTCAAAAAGTCCACTCCATTGCCTCCTCAGACTCTACTTCTTAGTCATGAGATTTGATACCCTCCTAGGGAGCGTGTTTGTGTCAGAAGCACTGTCCTGACAATCATCGACAAAGTTAAAGAACAGCGTGAGAGTCCTGGGATGTGTCTAGTCTTTGCTTTTGAAGCAGTTCCCTGTGCTCCATTCCACATGAGGGAACTACAGCTGGACATTCTCAGGCGCATCTCTCCCATCTGACTCATGTCATGTCTGTCCCCTCGGACGAGGGAAGATCTGTGTTGGTGGCTTCCCTACCCCCATCTGACTCTGGGATGCCCTTTCATAATATCACACTGGACAGTGGCCAACACGGATGCTAGTCTGAGAGGCTGCGAAGTGACCTTGGCTCCCCTAACAGCACAAGACCTTTATACCAGGGAGGAGAGTCTGCTTTCAATCAACATCTTGGAAATGCAGACCTTTCACTGTCATTTCTGCAATGATTCAAGCTAGGAAGCCCATGTATTCTGAGGCCTGTCACAGGATATGGACATGTCTCCATGATAATTCAGCCTTCCTATGATTTTGGCTTTCCTTTAAGATGGGATTAATATATTTCTTACTCTAAGCTCTATTAAGGTCTGGATATCTGCACTCTTTCAATAACCTGTTTCATTTCTCCCTGATGTCGAGACATTTGTTCAGTGTGTGGTTCAATCTATCCCCACTTTTAGGGATCCCATTCCTTTGTGGGACATTAACCTGGTGATGGGCATTCTTCAAAGGCCTCCCTTTGAACCTCTTTTATAGGTTCTCTTGCGTTTTTGATGCTTAAGATTACCTTCCTTTTGGCCACTGTTGCTGAGTTATAATCTTGCCTTATAAAACCCACTTTCCTTGTGTTTCAGTAGAACAAGGTGACCCTTTGTACTTCTAGGGGTTTCTTGCCCAAGGTTGTAACCAGGAAATTGTTCTTCCTCCTTTTTTGCTCTGATCCTCTTACCAAACAGTGGATATGCTATGATGCCTTAAGTACTATGAACATTACGTACGGCTTCTTTGAAAGGCTGATTCCCTTTTAGTTATTCCTGAAGGCTGATTTTTGTTTTCTTGAATTCTGAATCTAAGAGGAAAAAAAAATCACTGTAACATAGTTTTACCCTCCTGTTCTAACCTTTTGTTTTCTCAGATTCTGCAAGGTCTGAATGTAAGAGAATAAAATCTTTGTAACAGCATGTTATATCATTCTGCAAGCTCTTAATCTGAGAGAACACAATCGTTGGAACGCTATCATTTACTCAATTTGAGAGATTGAGATGTTTAGAATTTTGTTTTCTCAGATTCTGCAAGTCCTTTATGTGAGAGAGATTGAAAGCTTTGTAATCTTTTGCTCAGGTGTTGCTGCAGATGCTAAATAGGTTTTTAATAAATTTTGTTTTGGCCATTTCTAGGAAGATCTTAAAATCCAGTCTGAGGAGAAGTCATCTTTAGAGCAGCAGCTAGATTCAGCACACAGCACAGCAGCCATCTTACAAGACGAAAAGCTCAAACTGCAGCAAGAGGTGACAGAGTCTAAAAAGGAACAGGATGACCTCCTCGTCCTATTGGCTGATCAAGATCAGAAAATATTTGCTCTGAAGAAAACACTCAAAGAACTTGGACAACCAGTAAGATATTTAAAATCTGTTCTGCTTGTTGATGTTAATATACAGTGAAAGCATAAAGCATTAAATGTGAAGGTAGCAGATAAAGGAATATTTTGTATTAGAATGAGGAGCACATCAGGGGACATATCGATAAAACAAAAGTAGAACAAATCTAGGGCAGATCAACTGCACCACAAGGAACAAAAATTGCAACTAATTAAATTGGGTTTTTATTTAGTTTAATGCTAGAGGAGTCTCCAACACATTGCAAATCTCCAATGCATTGCTTTAAAAGTCCCTTTCAAATCAATGTGATTCTGGGGAATTTCTATTTGTTGCTGTGGTGCAGTTGATTAAAGCGGAACTTTCATGTTAATAACATTGCCTCCCCCCAATATATTTCTAACTTGGCGATAGGCAAAGTGTTACTGTCTTTAAGCTCAGTAAATCCAAGTTATTGCTGAAAAAAGACTTCTTCGGCAGGAACCAGATGACAGACAGCGCAGACATCTTGGAGAAAATTATTATTATTACTCTTTATTTATATTGCGTCAACTAATTTCGCAGCGCTGTACAATAGGGAAAAGACATACAGAGGTATTAAACAGTACAAATCAAGTGTGGAGAACAGAAGGATCAGAGAGCTTACAGTCTAGAGGAAGGAAGGTTGGACACAGAAGGAGTAAGTGCTATTGGGTTTAAGTGGAGGTAGTTGATAGGCTTCCCTGAAGAGGTGCGTTTTCAGGGAGCGTATGAAGATCTGAAGGCTGAGGGGAGAGGCTGATGGAGCAGGGGATGAATTCCAGAGCTCAGGTGCAGCACGGGAGAAGTCCTGTAGGCGGGAGTGGGAGGATGTAATAAGAGCTGCGGAGAGCAGAAGGTCATGTGCAGAGCAAAGATGGCGAGTGGGAGTGTATATTGTAATGAGAGATGAAATATAGGTGGGTATGTGTTAGTGAGGGCTCTATAAGTTAGCACCAGAATTTTGAATTTAATTCTGTATGCTATTGGAAGCCAATGTAGGGATCGGCAAAGGGGGGTGGTGTTAGAGAAGCAATGTGTGAGGTAGATTATTTTTGCAGCAGAGTTCATTATGAACTGTAGTGGGGTTAGTCGGGTGAGAGGAAGGCCAAGTAGTGAGTTACAATAGTCAAGACGGTATATGATGAGTCTTTGGATTAGAATTTTAGTAGTGTCTTTGGTGAGAAAGGGTTGGATTCTAGAGATGTTGTGGAGGTGGAGGCGGGATGAGTTGGAGATAGACTGGATGTGAGGAATGAAGGATAGGGCAGAGTCAAATGTGACCCCCAGGCAGTGTGCTGTAGGGGTTGGTGTGATGGTAGTGTTGTTAACAGTAAGGGTAATGTCTGGGGGTAAGGTTGGTTGTACAGGGAGGGAAGATAATTAGTTTGGGTTTGCCAAGTTTGAGTTGACGGGAGGACATCCAGGAAGACACAGCAGACAGACAGTCAGGTACCTGGGACAGGAGGGAAGGGGAGAGGTCTGGGGAGCAAACATAGATTTGAATGTCATCAGCATAGAGATGATGATGAAATCCAAAGGAGTGTATTAGTTTGCCAAGGGATGCGGTGTAAATTGAAAAGAGCAAGGGTCCGAGGACTGATCCTTGAGGCAATCCGACAGACAGTGGGAGGGGTGGGGAAGTGGAGCCACAGTAGGAAACACTGAAAGCATGGTTGCAGACATATGATGAGACCCAAGAGAGGGCAGTATCACAGAGACCTAGGGAGTGGAGGGCTTGGAGGAGGAGTGGGTGATATACTGTGTCAAAGGCAGCTGACAGGTCCAGGAGAATGAGTAGGGAGTAGTGGCCTTTTAATTTTGCGGAGAGCAAGTCGTTGGCCACTTTAGTGAGGGCAGTCTCAATGGAGTGATGTGGGCGGAATCCAGATTGCAAGGGATCTAGCAAGGAATGGGAGCAGAGGAATGTAGTGAGTCGGTTGTATGCGAGATGCTCAAGGAGGTTGGAGGAGGCAAACAGTAGTAGAGAAATGGGCCGGTAGTTTGACATTAGGTTTGGATCCAGGGAGTGTTTCTTTAGGATGGGTGTGATTAGTGCATGTTTAAAAGAGGTTTGGAAGGTGCTGGTAGACTGAGAGAGGTTGAATAAGTGAGTAAGGGTTGGCATAGAGTTGCAGGTGCAGCTGTGTCAAGGACTGTTGTGAGTGTGCTGTTGTAGAAAGCGGTAGTTTTTTCTGGGCAAGTAAGGATGGGGTTGAGAAGAGGTTGCAGATCAAGAGTATGCAGATTTCTCCACATACTCTTGATCACGGAGGCGGGGGGGATGGATTTGCATGGTATGATGAGATTTCCGGTGAGGAGTTGGTGGTTGGCAAGGGGAAAATGGACATTGGAGAAGTTGGAGACCAAGCAATGTTAGTGAAGACCAAGTCAAGGGAGTGACCGTCACTGTGCGTGGGAGAGCTGGTCCGCTGTGCCAGGCCAAAGGAGGTCGTCAAGGAGAGGAGTTTGATGGCTGGGGGGTTGTTATGGTTATCTACAGGGATGTTGAAGTCACCCAGGATGAGAGTAGGGACATGGGAGGACATGAAATGAGGGAGCCAGGAAGTGAAGTGATCAAGGAATTGTGCAGTAGGACCAGGTGGTCTGTATATGACAGCAACACGCAAGGGGAAGGGAGAGAAGAGACGGAGTGTTTGGGCTTCAAAGGTAGGGAAGGAGAGAAAGGGAACAGTGGGAATGTATGGATAGGGGGGACAGCAGGATGCCTACTCCACACCCTTGTCTGTTGCCAGGCCTGGGTGTGTGGGTGAATTGAAGGCCGCCATGTGAGAGAGCAGCAGTGGGAGGCAGTGTCTGATGATGTGAGCCAAGTTTTCGTGATGGCTAGGAGGTTTAGGGAGTGGGAAATGAAAAAATTGTGAATAGCTGTTAGTTTGTTACACGCAGAGTGGGCATTCCAGAGACCGAAAAAATGGGGGAGGAGGTTAGGTGACGTGGAACAGTTGTAGGTAGGTAGGTAGGGTGTGTGTGTGTGTGTGTGTGTGTGTGTGTGTGTGTGTGTGTGTGTGTGTGTGTGTGTGTGTGTGTGTGTGTGTGTGTGTGTGTGTGTGTGTGTGTGTGTGTGTGTGTGGGTGTGTGTGTGTGTGTGTTGTGGTATAAGGGGGATGCAATACTGATTTGCAGGATGGGTAATTAAATACAATCCTCTTTTATCATATGTGCTATCTCTATATTCAGCACCTTTTACAGAGATAGGCTGCTCTCTGTTTACCACTCTACTCAGTGTTCCCAAAGGACATAGGACCAGTAGCATGATTGACAGTCATATCTATAATGCTGATGTTTCTCTTACTTGTGCTTCTTTTGCACCCGCTCTGCCTTAGGCTATGAGCTTGATGCCTGTTTCTTGCTGCCTATCCTTTGTTGGAAGACATGGCTTTGGCACCTCCAAATTCTCACACTTTGGCACTTTCATGATCACTTGCAAACCTTGTACTGTTTGCCTCTCACCTCTCTGATGCACTGACTTATAAGGAGGGAAGCTGTGAGTACTGCTGGTTTTTCTCACTCTCGTAATGTCTGCAAATTTTACTTATTCTTTTCAGTACCATGTCAGAGCCCAGATAGTGGGGATTGTAAGTCTGCTTCTATTGAGTGCAGTTTATGTGGGGTTAAACTGTCTGGTACCTAGTCTAGCTCTTGTGCATTGCGTGCCTCATCTTCCAGTTCCTCCGCCTTTGCCACTAGAGGTGTTGCTGAACCTTTTTTAGAACCAGAGTGGAT
This sequence comes from Rhinophrynus dorsalis, assembly GCA_037306005.1. Taxonomy (NCBI): domain Eukaryota; kingdom Metazoa; phylum Chordata; class Amphibia; order Anura; family Rhinophrynidae; genus Rhinophrynus; species Rhinophrynus dorsalis. The sequence continues at coordinate 231,009,625 of CM074718.1, read as the reverse complement.
ATGGCTATTGCAGAGTCTGACAGCACTTTAGATAGAGTTTTCAGCAAATGGCGTTCTGATCCTCCTAAAAAAAAAAAAAAAAAAGGCATGTCAAACCCATATCCAATTGAGGGTCGAATACTGAACATTTTCCCCTAAGGGTGTGCACACCAACCCCCTGAATCCTTTGAGCAGTATCAAGTGTAATCCAGTTCAGATGAAAAATATTGTATAGTAAAGTAAAAGAAAATAAAAATAAAGCCACATTACTAGAGTATATAAATCCTTATCTTACTTTAATTACTTAAAAAAATAAAATAAAAATAAAGGCATAGTGAGTTAATACCTAAAATATCACAGCAATAAGTGAAAATCACCATATGCAGATTGTCCACAGTGTGTTTTCATGTTGCCACCAGGGCAACCATGCAACACACTACCAGTATACATAGGCAAATGTGACTTGCTCGTTACACAATCTTACTTCATGTGTGTTACATTTGCCTATATATATTGGTGGAGTGTTACATGACAACACAAGATAGGTGTTGAGAGAGTTAAAGAGACAGAGGAGATAGCTCCATTGGTCTAAGTGGAGCCTTTAACACCTTGATCCTGGGGCTTCAGGGCACTTATAAGGTTTCTGTTGAGGGTCTCACTTCTGCTACACATGCCGCATGGTTGGCATACCTGTCCTAGAGTTTCGAAGAAGTGTAGTTTCAGCTGCCCTGGGTCTGGAGGCTCTTGTGTTACCAGACCTAGAGCACTCCGAGGATGATGTTAACAGTGAAACACATGATCTTCTGTGCAAGTCAGACATCTCCTCTAGAGCTGAAATTGAAGGGTTTGTAGAAGCTTTGATCAAAGCTACTTTGGAGTTATTACAGGTCTCTGAAAGCAGTCCACAAATTGTCCCAGCAAGGAACTTTTTCAGGTGTATGAAGAAGACTTCTGTCTCCTTTCCTGTTTATGAAAAATTGAATCCGATTACACTGGATAAATGACAGTTCCCCTGGTTGGGCATTATCCATTACTAAGAAACCTTTGTCTAATTCTGCTTTCCTAAAAGACATGGTATTTCTACGGTCAACACTTTCTGCTGTGGATCCCACACTGTCCTATATACTGAAGCACACTACTGTCCCTGTGCAATGGTTGGCTTACTAATAAATCAAAAAAATTTGTATTCTTAAACTTTTCTTCTCTAGGACTTGAGCTATCGTTATTCTGGAATTTGTTTCAGCATGGCTTGTCGAGCCATGGAATCCTGGCAGGACCAGCTTCTTAGAGCCTTTTAGAAGGATGGCCTAAAGAGGAACTTCTCTCCTTGTATGGATAGTTACAGGATGTTCCTGTCTACAGTGGTAAAGTGGCCTTTGAAATTGCCTCAGTGGCAGTCAAATGGTCTGCAGCATCTATAGTGGCTCATCACACTCTATGGCTGAAGATCTGGGGTGCCAACAATGCATTTAAGAAACCATTTGTCTCTTTATCATTTTTTGGTAAACTTCTCTTTTTTTGGCCAGAGCTTGACAACAATGTTGCAGTTCAGAATTTCAAGGAATTACAAAGGCTTCTCTTCAACACAGCTCACTTCCTCTTCCTATCATAACTGTGGTGAAAAATGCATGTTTAGCACAAAAAAAGTCTACAGTACTAGTATGTTGCTACATGCTGGCAATACTCAACCACGGATAAGACACACTCAAGGTTAAATGAACAAATATTCACCACTAGTGTCTGTGTGCTGAAACTCCATGGTCCTCCATCACCAAATTAGTACACAGAAAGGAAAAGGAAACACTCCTGGCATAGTGCTTGTAGATATAAGGCAAACCAAATAAAAACTGGTTTATTGAAAAATTTTTAAAATTGTGATACGCATAGGCATAGGTGAAGCAGGACAAAGACAAGCAAAAAAGTCACAAACTTATTATGCGTTTTGTGCTACACAGCACTTAATCACAGACTGAACCAACAACCGGAAACTTCAAATTTAAAAAATATCCAGACAAATAATTTGGCTAAGAAAAAGGAAACAACCTAACTTCCTCACTGTTCATCTGGCATACAACCATTCACACACACTGTGTTAGGGAGCTTGATTTTCTTCTAGTGTGTCACATGTATATAAAGCATTGTTTTTTTCCTACTTTGACACGTATATAAAGCAAAACTAAGAAATAAGAAATTAAGGACATCTTGTCAAGAAAAAACTTCCATATATTAAACACAACAAATTGAATAAATCCTTCTGTTCATTAGCAATAGACCGGTCCCCACATGGTTAGAACATAAAGGTTTTGGCCCCAGAGAAAAATAGGGGTTGCTGTTTTATTTAGGAAAAACTTACCTTGGATGACCATAGAGTCCAAAGTAGATCATCAGGAGTTTTCTTTTTCTTAAGGGAACTCTAGCAGGCCTGCCTTTTACTTTGGCTAACCTGTATGGACCAAATGTCAGACACACAACCTTCTTCCGCACAACCCTTCGAGCACTTGATGACTTTTGTGCAGTTCTGCTGTGTGGAGAATTTAATGTGCATCATTCTCCATCCTTGGATCGTTCTAGCTCTAGCCCAACCTCCCCTCCACTCTTTTCTCCTGCCTTTTATCTCTGCTTCTTGACCTGCAGGTTGGTAGATCTTTGGCGGTTCCTTCACCCCACAAATAGGCACTATACTTTTTTCCCCCATCCCCACCAGTCTTATTCTAGGATAGATTAAATTTTTAATGGTCAGTATCACTTTGATATGGCTGTGCTGGTGGACATAGGCTGCATCACTACTTCTGTTCATGCTCTGTACCCTGTACTTGTGTACCTTGTTCGCAGCTTTCTTGGAGGCTTAATGAATTTCTTTTTAGCAGACGATAATGTCTTCCCCGAGGTGCAGGAAGAGTTAAGAACTTATCTCTCGATAAATGAAACTCCCAATGTCTCCTCTCCCCATCTCTGGGAAGAGCACATATGTTAAATGTGCAGAGTTTCTCCATACCTAGCTGGAAGAATAATTATCGGCAGCACCAGATAGGTTATCTTCTTCATGACATTCTGCTTCTGGAATCTCTTCATTAGCTCACCTTCTCCTCAAGTGTGTTGGACGCATTACTGGGAAAATGCATTGCAGGGAAACCGCTCCAAGCTATCGACAGTTTTGAAGGAGCATCCTATCAAATCTCATATGTGGCATATATATAATCGCTATTTGAAAGGTGATAAGTGCGGGAAAACTCTTGCTTCTTTGATCCAATGCTCCAGGGCATCTTGCCATATACCTGGAATTCGGCGCTCTTCAGGATCAATGAGAACTACAATATACAGACATTGCTAACACCTTCCGTGAATATTTCCAAAACCTCTACCATTTGCAATCTTCAGAACTGCTCTCGGCAGGGCCTGCCTCGCCTGCTGCTTTGCCCTCTCTTACCTCAGATGAGTCAAGCAGAACATCCCTTTACTGAATACAAGATAGCCAGGCTATCAGATCTTCTCCACTTGGGAAGAGCCCAGGCCCAGATGGTCAGTCAGCTGTTTAATATAAATGCTTTCCTCCTACCCTTCTCCCTCATCTGCTCTTTTAATGCACTATTTACTGGGGCGTCCTGGGCCCCTCAGTCTCTTGTGGCCCAGATCACCATGATGCACAAGCCGGGAAAGGATTGTTCTCACTGTTGTAGCTACAGACCGATATCTCTATTGAACAAGGATGTCAAACTATTTGCAACATTGTTAGCTAATAGGCTTAAGCACCTCCTTCCATATCTTAGCAGCCTTCATTAAAGGGATAGTAATACTTTGTTTTATCTTTACTTTATTTTGTAGGCATTAAAAAAACATGAACGGTATAAGTCTTCTCTCAAACCTTTATGGTTTGAGAGATATTCACAAGCAAAGTTTCCCCTACCACCTCTTTTACCTAGTGTAAGCCATCTCTTCTCAGATGTAGAATCTGGTTGTAAGACCAAACAGATAATAGAAGGGGACAATTTTCTTTTGGGAGAACAATGGAATCCCTGCCCCCTTGACAAGTTTTTCAGGTTTTTCCCTTATCTTAATTTAAGATTGTCCCTATCTGCAGTCTACCTGGGCACCTCCCTTCTGCTCTGGCTGAGCAGTGTTTCATCAGTAAAAGGGGCAGGAGAGGGATACTTTGTGATTGAATTACTCCTGAACTACAACTCTGACAGAATTGAAATAACACTCTCCAAAGTCCAAATACTGTGATGATTAATTAGAACTGCTTTTATTATGAAACATTACTATCCCTTTAAGCTGGATTTATTACAGGCAGGAAGACTAGCGATTATGTGATTAAAGCAATAACTGTGCTCCATGCTGACTCTTCTAAACATGCACCTTCCATGTTCCACTCTCTGGATGCAGAAAAAGCTTTTGATCGAGTAGTTTGGGACTACATGACTGTGGTCTAGGCCTTTTTCTCTATTTTGTCATTGTACTCTTCTTTTACAGCTTGTGTTACGATGAATGACAATCTTACAAGCTCGTTTTGGTTCTGCAGTGGTGTGAGAAAGGGATGCCCCCTCTTTCCTCTGATAATTGTTCCAACTCTAGAACGATTTCTCTCTGCTGTTAGAAACCAATAATCTATAGCGGAGTTTATATGGGTTCAGCCATATGGAGATGCCAGCCGGTTTGGTTTGGGAGCAGTGTGCGTTTACCATTCCATTTAAGGTCTGTGGTCCAGACAGAAGTATCTCTTTCTATCTACATATTCAATGCCCTCACAACATGGACAACCCTTCCAAAGGGACTTCCAGGTCAGATTCGATCCGACAACACAACAGCAGTGGCCTATATCAACTATCTTGTTGTGGCTGCCAGCTTCAAAACCATCTTTGCGGAAGTAAAAGGATCATACTATGGGTGGAAGAACACATTCTGGTTTTGTCAGCAATTTACATCCCAGGAGTAGACAACTGGTTAGTGGATTATTTTAGCAGGCAGATCTTAGATCCAGGAGAAATTGAGTTGATTCAAGAGGTATTTCTTTAAATCACCGATCACCGGAGGATGCTGGAGATAGACTTAACGGCCTCCCAAGTCAGCATAAAACTTCCGGTGCTCTGTGCAAAAACAAAGACAATTCACACTAGTGCACATTTTTCCTCTGATCCCCAGGATCTCAAAGACTTGGAGGTTTAACCTGCAAATTGCGACTCATTATATTTCATCAAGATAAAGTGGTCTTACTGACTGTACCAGAATTTCAGCCTAAATTGGTTTCCTCTTTTCACATCACTCACAAATTGATTTTCTTCCTTATATCCTAACTTGTACACGGAGGCAAGGTGGTCAGATTCCTTAAGCACTATGTCCGAACTAACTCTTTCAGGCAGGTCCTCAAATGACTTACAGACACACAAGAAAACCCTTATAGCAATCTGCAATACACTAGAAGTGTTCTAGTTCTGCAGATCCACTAACAGGATCAGACCAGTTCTGTGTACCAGACAGCCCAATATAACCCGGTAAACAGTCTAATATCTAACATTTATTAGTATATATTAAAAATGTTACACCCTGTTTGTATTAATATTAAAATGAAAGGGAAACGGCAACAATGCTGTAATCCTTCTTAAAAACAAATTAAATATGTGTGGGGTTGAGATATATCAGAATAGATTTATATAATCATAATCAAATCTAAACAATATGATACTACAGAGGCCTAATAACCCTGAGATTGCAAGTATATCAAATTAGTATCATAGCTACGGATTATCTGAATAAAAGCCGCTAGGGAAAGAAAAGGATTTAGCACTGAATTATGATTATGTACATCTATTCTGATACGTTTCAACAACCTTGCAAATATTTAATTTGTTTTTAGCAAGGATTACAGCACATCAATGTATTTACTGCTGTTTCCCTTTCATTTTAATAAATCTCCCTATTAATACACACTGGGTGTAATGTGTTAATACATGCTAATAAATGTTAGTTATTAGATGGTTTACTGGGTTATATTGGGCTGTTGGGCACATAGAAAGGGTTTGCTCCTGTTAGTGAATCTGCAGCACTAGAACACACATGGTGCATTGCAGATTGCTATAACGGTTTTCTTATGTGTTTGATACTGATATCTTGTTCATTTTCCCAGAAGGCCCTAGAAAAATGCTTCTAAAGCCACTGTTACTGTATAGAATAAATCGACTATTAGATAAGCTTATCTTAAGTCTCCCTCAGCTCCATTCCGTGTTACAGCAGATTTTGCTTCATTTACTTCATAGGCTCTGAAACATCAAGCTCTTGTTGATGAACTCTGCAAGTCAGCTACCTTGTCAGTTAATTTCTCTTACGTCTAGTGTGGAACACAGAAAGGGATGAGATCTGTCATGTTGCAGAATAAATTGGGTACTTATCATACGTGAATCTGGTGGGCGGGTAGTCTCCACCCCAAAGACCCTGACTATTTGAAGTGCCCTGACATCATGGAGGAGGGAGCTCAACCCAATTCCTGTGTTTCACATGGACTACAGAGAAAAGGATTTAACATTATGTTCATGAAAATCGTACTTTTTTTTTGTTTTGTTTTGTTTTTTTTGTCCCAGGATGACAGTTTTATTCGCAAAGTTTTGCAGGCTGCCAATTTTTTTCTCCCATCCCTGTGTTGTTGAGACTGCTTTGGGACATCCCCATGGTCCTTTCATCCCTCAGTTGATGCAAGAGAAAAGGGCAGGATCGTGTAACATGAGGCTCACCAAAGTTTATTTCAATCTATTTTTATACCTAATTAGATAGCACACATGAACTAGCTGAGCCAGTGCCATACAGTTAAAGAATAGATGTCTGTTAAATATTATTATTGTCATAAACTTAATCAATAAATAAATATTTCTGAAAAGCTGACAGGCTTAAATTCGCCATCATAATAAAAAAATATATATATAATAACGTGGCCCTCACGCTTATGCTCTGATCATGTGGCCCACAATTGAAAAAACTTGGATGCCCCTGGAAAAAGGTATTTTTATGCTTACCAATAAATCATTTTCTCTTAGCTGATTAAGAGATGCACGGCATCTCATCCTGACTAAGCTCCTCTTATTATTCTGGGTAGGGATGCCTACTGTTTTCGTGTCTTCTCTGTCATGGTGTCCTTCACTCTTTGTTTTGCTAAACATAAACTGAACTATCTGGCTATGGGGAGGGGTATCTAGGGCAATACGTGGGACAATTTTCAAAGGTGAGGGCCGGGCCTTGCCTCCTGGTGCCCCACGGTCCCTGCATCCCTTAGTGGACTAAGAAAAAATGATTTATCGGCAAGTATAAAAATCCCTATACGAGTCCAGTCTGTAGGCCATATGCACAAAGACAAAAGTAAAACAATTCTGGGGCAAGCCATTGAATGGCAGAAAACGAATAAAGAAACCAAAATGGATTTTCCTTTAAGTGTGGTTATTAATTGGTCAAGGACTTTCTAAAAATAGGCAGTCACTTGACACCAAAGTGAATAGAGTTCCCATAGGTTAAAACCTATTCTCTATCCATTTTTCTTGCAGAGCTCAGCAGTCTGCAGTGCTTTGATGACCTCAGCACTTGACTTGGTGCTTCTGGGAGAAGAAGCAACATTGTTGTCCTCTTCATTGAAGCACCATGTCTGTGAATTTTCTGAAAATGGACTTTTAAAGTACAGCAATTGGGCATCTTGCCCTTCATGTTAGAGTTCTGATGGGCAAATGTAAACAGAGTGGCAGAGTTTTAAGCTGTGGCATTTACTGTATGTTGCCATAGCTCTCCGTTAACAGCCTAGTTAATTTCCCTGACCTTTTAGTGCCCATCTAATGTCTTAAATGCTGGATAGGTCTCCAGTACATTGCTTCATGATGCATTCATAACCACTAGCATTCAAGGGGTTAGAAGTCACATTTAATTTAATTTAATTTAATTATTTGTGTATTACCTATGGTGTAGTAGATTTCCTCCAGAATTGCTCTTTTTGAACACATGAAACTTAGACATTAAGGCATTAAGGATATAAAGAAAGATCATGTTTTGCCTCTTGGTCACTTCTGTATCTCTACAGGTGGAGGATGAAGATGACTTGGAGTCTGGAGATGCAGATGACGACGAAGATGATGATGAGGATGGCCGAGAAGGCGAAGATTAACCACATTCTTTGTGCATATACATCTCTCAGTCTTAAAACAAATCCTATAGTGATTTCCTAAAGCAGTTCAGTAAAGAAGACAATGGGGGATGCTCATCAAAGTGACTGTTTAAGTTTTAGAGCTTGTTGCCATATTTATGTAAAATTCAATTTAAAAAAAAAAAAAAAAAAAACTCTTTGGGCAGGAAATAATCCCAGGATTTCTGTAATGTTCTGCTCTGGCAGTGTTAAGTCTCACAGGACACATCCTGTGTTGGACTGACCTCCTCATTGCTGAATATTACCATTCAATGTCAATGAATATCTCTCCAATAATAAAAATGCAACTGTATTTCTATTTCCCAAGTCTTATAAGACACTATTGCTTGTGGTTCACCAAGCAGAATCATGGCCTCTGCAACGTTACAAGAAAAAAATGTCAGTCCGCTTTACCATAGCCAAAGTCTTTGATCTTTCATGAGTTGTGCATTGACACTCTTCAATTAATTGTATCATCTTGCCCAGAATTCCAGTTTTAGCTTTTTCAGATATGACAGTCGTAGACACAGAATTGTTTGTTTAATGCCTTCACTCTTGAGAGTTGCATCCAACATCAGTGATAATTTTGTTGATTTTCTGCTACAAAAGTGAAAGTTTCAATGTTTGTAGTCATTCTAGACCAGACTAAAGCAACATTTGGCTCTCCAGCTGTTGGTTACTGCATTTCCCATTGTCACCAACCAGCTTTTGTCTGGTTGAGGATGAAGCAAGTTGTAGTCCCTAATAGATGGAAAGTCAAAGGTTTTTGTCCCGTGTCCTAGACTGTCCTTTTTTTTTTTTTTTTCTTTTTTTTTTTTATTGGCGCCATAATATACAGTACTTTTAAAGAGGGGTTGTTCAGAAAATGCTATAACAGCACATTTTCAGATCCAGCATTTACATATGGTATTCTCTGGTTCACTGTAATATTGAATAAAAGCAAAAACAAAATTAATATAATTTATTGGCTTAATTTAGGCCAAATAGAATTAAGAACAGAATGACATTTTAAGAGTGGAAAATATGAATTACATTAATTTCATGTTTTACAAATAAAGTAGATTACACATTTACTTAATACACACCTGCTTTTTTGTCGTTTGTTTTGATTCAAGTGTTACTTTAAAATGCTAATTCTACATATAGTATTTATGCATTTTTTCAAAGTGAAGTAATGAATTCAGTACACATTTCATTTTTGAGGTTTTTAAGACCACTATTAATGAAACAAACTATTTATGTAGTCCAATGTGGAACACATGAACCATGGGGGTAAAGTATGCTTCCATCAGGAGGGCAGGGCACTAAAAAAGGGTCTTTGTAGGTAGAGACTTACTCCCTGTTCCATTTTACCCCCACCAGACATGCTCCATTTAAAAAGTGACATCAAAGGAGGTGCATCAGGGCAAAGATTCTCTTAGTTAGCATTTTTGTTTTCTAAACATACATGGGGCTCTGTAATTCCATCTTTGTGACTTTTCTGATTGGACACTTTTCTGTGATATGTGAGGAGTAAGAATATCCATCCCTTGATAAGACGATTGGCTACAATACATGACATATCTGTGTCCATCCCCTTTTGAAGTAGAGATATATTTCCATTGGTTCCTACTCAGTGTTCCCTTCTAATGGGTGGGAACTAACCGCCATGAAAAAGCAACACCTGAATAATTTTTCTCTGTCGTCCGCCCGTTTAAGTAGGCAGGAACATTTCTCTACATGTATGGCGGGGGGTGGAGCCTCCCTTCCCTCCTCAGCTGCATCCTAGCCAGCTAGATCCAGAATGATTTGTTCCTGGGTGTGACAACACCAGGTGGAGAACATTTGTTGTTAGTTTTAGTTTCTTTTTTATTTTTCTGTCAGATATGGAATACCACCATTAGGCGGGTTACCATGACTGACAAATGCCCTTCAATGTGGCTAGCTCAGTATCCAGGTGCTTTTTGGTGTACCTTAAGCCCTGAGGGGGAAAATCTTGGGTACAAGTGCTTCCCCATGGATTACTCACTGAGGTAATTCTTACTGCACAGTAACCTGAAGACAGAAGATCTGCATGAGAGGTGAGCTACTCTGTGAGTGCTGCAGGTCCACTTGTCCCACAGTGCCCCTTTGCTGGGCTTGTATTTGGGAGTTCTCATTGCGCACTCCTGCACCGATTGGGTATATATGTGTATGTCTGTTGGGTATTTGGAGCAGGTTTATGTGGTAACTTAACCCTTTGGTTTGACATGTTTTGCGGGGTTTTCTGACACTTTCCTTACTGGGTTAGTGTTTTCTTAATATGCACACATGTTCCCTGTATGTTTCTCATGTTTTTAACTCATATTTTAACTTTTATTAAATTTGTGTACCGTGCCTTTAAGGCGCGCATTACCGCATAGACGCCATTGCTCCATTTACTTTTTATGGGTCAACACTGTTTGGGACGTATCATTGCAACCGCTTCACACAGAAACTTCAGAGTGGGCTCATTTTAATTGTCTACCCTTGCGCTATCATCCGGTTTATAGTTCAAGTGTGTTGGGGGGCTTCGGGCCCATCGGCGCTTGTTTCGTGCCTTTTTTCTGATTGGCTCCCGTCGCGGCAGCCATTGTGTGAGCTTTTCTCAGCAAGTATCCTACGCAGGGCTTGGACTTTCCTTCTCTCCTCGCAGATTAACCCTTTGCCTGCAAGATAAGTCTATATTTAGAGTTTCTGGGGTGAAATATTAATCTAACACACTACAATTGGGTGATTTATTGTACAGTTGGTTATTTTGACACTGTGAGAATGTCTATACCGCTGGAGCTAGGGGCTAGACCTAAGACTAAGGAGGCTTGGGGTATCAGTATCCCCCATTGCGCATTGCTCTTCCTGTCACACAGGGCTACCTAGAGAGTTCTCTGGTCATTTATGCCCAGCATGTTCTGAAGTTCCTGACAGCAGCCCAGGGCCTTCCAGCCATGCTATTAAGCCAGCTTGGGTGCAAGAGTTTAATGTTGCAACTAGGCACCTTAGGTCTACTCTACAACTCTTTCCATCCCAGATACAGGGGGCTCTTCAATTATGGCAGACCCCCTCTACTATCAGATCCTCACTGCCTAAACCACAGGGGGCACCTGATGTGTCAGATTCTTCTGAGGAAGAATTGTTGCAAGATTCAGGTGTTGAGGATGGTACTGTTTTGGGGTCTTCTAGGTCACTTGGGGACCCTTTTGAGTCTGATCCTGAACCCTCTGCTGAGGGCCTGATCAGGGCTGTATTGACCACACTCAACATTATCTTGGTTCAGGAGGTCCCGTCTGATCCTTCTGATGTTTTTCAGGAGCCTGCAAAGCCCCTTATTTTCCTCCTAACCCAACCCTTGACCATTTGGTTTCTGACGCATGGAAAAATCTGGATAAGTCTGCTTCTGTGTTCAGGAAATTTGCTAAGCTTTATCCCTTTTCTGAAACAGAACTGGCTAAATGGGTTCATCCCCCCCAAGGTGGATGCACCCATATCTAGACTGTCTAAATCTACCGCCTTACCTGTTTCTGATGCTTCTGCTCTGCAAAATTGGACTGACAAGAAACTTGAAGTTCCCCTCAAGTCCATTTTTGCTTCTACTGGCACCGCTATGCGTCCAGCTTTTGCTGTTACATGGGTTAACCGGGCTATTGCAGTCTGGACTGAGCAACTCAATACGGCTGTCCGTCAGGATGCACCTACTTCGGAGAAATTACGTCTTCTTGCTAATTTCTCTGAAGCGCAGCACTATGTTTCTGCTGCTGCCTTTGATGCCGTCCGCATGATGGCGAGGGCCTCCACTACCTCTGTGGTGGCCAGGCGTGCGCTTTGGCTTAAGATTTGGTCTGCTGACACTGCTTCCAAGAAAGTCTTGCTTTCTTTGCCTTTTCAAGGTTCTTCCTTGTTTGGCTCTGAACTTAAGGAACTAATTAGGGAGGCCACAGGGGGTAAGAGTACTCTTCTACCCTTGGTCTTTAAGAAAAACTTGCAGTTTAAGCGTAACCAGTCCTTTTGTTCCTTTCAAAATGAGACGCGTTCGACGAACCAGGCGGTTCCATCAGCTCAGAGTCCCTCCTCCAAGCCCAAGCAGCAATGGAAGCCTAAGGCCGCATCCAAGCCCAAGGCTCCCAAGACTGCTTCGGCATGACTCACTGAATCCAGGTCCGCATCCCGCTGTGGGTGGTTGTCTCCGCCTCTTTCATGGGATTTGGGAGGATTCAGTGTCGGACCCATGGGTTTTACAGGTGGTGTCAAAGGGATACAAGATCCCTTTCTTTTCTCTTCCCCCCTTTTCGCTTTCATCTTTCTCGCTCTCCTCAGGAAGTCAAGAGAATCCGTCTATTAGAAGGCGCTATTCAGGCTCTTCTGGACAAGGATGTCCTGGAGCTGGTGCCTCCTTCAGACAGGGGTTCGGGGTTTTACTCAAACCTCTTTGTGGTGACCAAAAAGGATGGCGGATGCCGCCCTATTTTGGATTTGAAAGATCTCAATTGCTTTGTGGTCAAGACTCACTATTGTCAGGAGTCTGTGCGCACAGTGATTGCTGCCATGTCTCCGGGGGAGTTCCTTGCTTCTCTGGACCTTCAGGATGTGTATCTGCACATCCCAATTCATCAAGAGAGCAGGCGGTACCTGAGGATTGCCTGCGACAGGGGTCATTTTCAGTTCTCAGCTCTTCCTTTTGGCCTGACAACGGCCCCTCAGATTTTCCAACGGGACGGCATCAGAGTGACTCCCTACATGGACGACTCACTTTTGAAAGCCTCCTCTTCAGACCTTCTTCATCAGCAGGTTCAGACCTGCATTCAAATCCTTATCCATCATGGTTGGATTGTCAACTTGGACAAGTCAGATCTTGTCCCATCCCAGCAACTGTTCTTCCTGGGTCTTCTGTTTAATACTCGGAAGTGCATGGTGTTTCTACCGGATGAGGTAGCCCATCAAATTGCCCAACGAGTCTCAACAATTCTATCCCGGGATCGGATTCCAGTTCCGAAGTTGTCTTCTCTGGTGGGGAAGTTCATTTCCACGATAGAGGCGGTTCCATTTCCCATGGCACAAACCAGGGAACTTCAGAGGTTTGTAATACAGACATGCAGGGACCGACCAGATCATCAGAAGCTGTCGGTCTTGCTTCCTCCTCATGTAGAACTGAGCTTGGAGTGGTGGCTGGACCTTTCCAATCTCCTAAAGGGGAGATCCTTCCTGATTCCTTACTGAACCAAGGTCACAACGGATGCCAGCTTCTTGGGCTGGAGGAGTCCCTTCTCCCTATCAACATCCTGGAACTTCGAGCAATATTTCATGCTCTCCGTCATTGGGAGTCTCAACTGGAGGACTGTCCAGTCCGAGTGGAGTCCAACAACGCCACTGCAGTGGCTTACATCAACAGACAAGGCAGAACAAGAAGTCTCCATGCTTGGTTAGAGGTCAAGGCCATTCTGTCCTGGTCAGAGGTTCATGTTCGTGTCATTTCCGCCGTGCACATTCCAGGCGTAGACAATGTCTTGGCAGACTTCCTCAGTCGTCACATAGTTGACAGCGGAGAGTGGGAACTACATCCCCAGGTGTTTCAACTCCTAACTCAGAGATGGGGGATGCCCCTAGTGGATCTGATGGCAACGAAACACAACAGGAAGGTTCCGGCATTTTGCTATCGGTTGAGAGACTCTCTAGCTCTAGCTGCCGACGCAATGTCCATTCCCTGGACATTCTCTCTGGCCTACATTTTTCCTCCTCTTCCAATGTTGATAACTGTGTTACAGAAATTGAAATTGAAAGTGGAACGTTGTCCAGTAATTCTGATTGCTCCGAATTGGTCTTGTCAGTCCTGGTATCCGGAGCTTCTGGCCCTGTCAGTGGCGGAGCCTTTTCCGCTCCCCTCTCGTCCAGATCTCCTTCTGCAGGGTTACCTGTGGAAGGAAGATGTTCATCGACTCAATTTGATGGCCTGGAGGTTGAATCCTCGATTTTAAGGAAGAAAGGGTTTTCTTCTCCTGTGTTGTCTACTATGCCTAGTGCCCATAAGCCTGTGTCTTCCAAGATCTATCACCGTATTTGGTCGATATTTGTGTCTTGTTGTGCTGACAGAGATCTGTCTCATGACTTTGATCTTCCCACTGTCCAATTTTTTTTGCAGGACGGTGTGGCTAAAGGACTCAGTCTGAGTTCTCTTAAGGTTCCGACTTCGGCGCTTTCTGTCTTTTTCCAGAAACACATTGCTATCCTTCCTGATGTCAGGGTTATCTTCCAGGGTATTGCCCATGTGCGTCCTGCCTTTCGGAGTCTGGCTCCTCAGTGAGACCTCAGTTTAGTATTGGGAGTTCTCCAGCGTCCTCCCTTTGAGTCTTTGGCTACTATTTCTCTACGTCCCTTGATGTGGAAGATGGCTTTTCTTCTGGCGATTGTGTATGTTCGCTGGGTTGCGGAGTTACAAGTTCTGTCCTGTAAACCACTTTATCTGGTGTTTCATAAGGATAAGGCGGTGCTTTGCACCTCTAAGGCGTTCTTAACTAAGGTGGTCTCCGAGTTTCACATCAATCAGGAGATTGTGGTTCCCTCTTTCTGCCCTAACCCCTCCTCTGACAAGGAGAGGGATCTCCACTTGTTGGATGTGGTGCGCTGTCTCAAGTTTTATGTCCGTCACACTGAATCTGTCAGGAAGTCTGACTCTCTATTCATCGTTACTGAGGATCAAGTCCACTATTTGTAGGGCCTACAAGTTGAGGAATAAGCATGTTCCCTTTAGAGTTATGGCTCATTCCACCAGGTCTATTGGTGCCTCTTGGGCCTATAAGAATAAAGCGTCTGCTGATCAGCTGTGCAGGGCGGCCACTTGGTCCTCTGCACACCTTTTCGAAGCACTACCGTGTGGATGTGCTGGTTTCGGCTGATGCCAGCTTTGGAAGGAAGGTCCTAGAGGCAGTCTTGCCAGTCTAGGATCTTCTTCCTAGGTTCTTGGTGCTTCCTTACTGTTGAGCCTCCTAATCCCATTCTCGATCAGATCAAATTATTCAGGATGAGTGGAAGACTCCTGATAAGTGTCTTTCTCTGTCAAAAAGGTTCTTAAAACTTTATTCCTTTTCTGAAGCTGCCTTGACTCAATGGACTACTCCTCCTCAGGTTGATTCCCCCATTTGAAGGTTTTCTAAATCCACAGTCTTAGCTGTGGCAGATGCTTCTCCTCTAAAAGACGTGACTGACAAAAAACTTGACGCTGTTCTGAAGGCTTACTTCACAGCCATAGGTGCATCCAGACGGCCCACCTTGATTTCTGCATGGGTCAATGGGGCTGTCGCAGTTTGGCCAGAACAAATGACTACTGCTGTACACAAAGGTTCCCCTAAAGCTGACCTGTATAACTTTTGGCCAACATTTCTGAAGCTCAGCATTACGTTACTGATGCTCTTTTGGGTGCTCTTTGGCTTGAAGCCAAAGCATCTGCCTTTTCTGTGACTGCGAGGCACATGCTGTGGCTGAAGATCTGCTGAATTGATCTCTAAGAAATCACTGGTTTCACTTTCTTTTCAGGGTTATTCTCTTTTCGGTCCTGAATCGAAGACACTCACCAGTGAGGCCATTGGGGTAAGAGTACATTATTGCCTCAAGCTCCTAAACGTACTCTCCAGGCAAAAATACATAGTCTCTTTTTATTCCAAACAAAGCAAAACGTTTATGGTGAACCCGATGATGACGTTCCAAGCCCAAGCAGCAGTGGAGATTGAAACACACCTCCACCAAACCCAAGCCCATCAAACTTTCATTGGCATGACTCGCCGAACCCTGGTCAGCGACCAGTGGGAGGGGGGTCACCTACATCACTTTTTGAGTGTTTTGACAGGCTCTGCTTCTGACCAGTGGGTATTGCAGGTGCTTTCAGAAGTTTACAGGATTCCTTTCAAATCCCTGCCCCCCTTCAGGTTCTTCCCTTCTCTCTCCCGACAGGGAAAGGAAAAGCTCAGGCTTTTCAATGGTGCGGTCCAGTCTCTCTTGGACAAGGGAGTTCAGACACCAGTCCCCCAACAGGTGAGAGGTTTCGGCTTTTATTCCAACCTCTTTGTCCTTCCCAAGAAGGATGTTGGCTGCGCCCAATCCTGGACCTGAAGGCCCTCAAAAAGTTTGTAGTCAAGATCCACTACAAGATGGAGTCTTTGCGCTCAGTCATCGCAGCAGTGTGTCCAGGGGAATTTATGACATCCTTGGATCATCAGGATGCCTATCTGCACATCCCTGTGCATCTGGAAAGTCAACAGTACCTCAGGTTTACCTACTAAGTGGATCTCTTCCAGTTCATTGCTCTCCCCTTCGGGCTCACAACAGATCCTCAGGCGTTCAGTCGAGTTCTGGATGCATTGATTGCCTTTCTGTACACCAAGAGAATTCAGGTAATGCCTTATATGGATGACCTTCTCCTCAAGGCACCCTTCAGGGACCACCGGGATCACCAAGTCCAAGACTGCACACAAATCCTCCTCCAACACTTTGGATTCTGCATATGGATAAGTTGGCCCCAGTGCCCACACAGGACCTGGTGTTCCTTGGTCTCCGCTTTGATAGTCAGCAGAGTATGGTCTACCTGACGGAAGACTCAATTCAACAGCTCATCTCCAAGTTGTCTTCAGTCCTGTCTTGGACGTCAGCTCGAGAGAGGAAATTCTCCTCCTTGGAGGGGAAAATTATCTCCACCATGGAAGTGGTTCGGTTTCCCATGTGTGATGTCAGAGAACTTCATAGGTTTGTGATACATGTTTGCAGAGGGAGCACAGATCTCCTAGATCAGCCTGTCTCCCTTCCTTTGGAGGTAGCTCAGAGCCTTCACTGGTGGTTGAACGTCTCCAATCTGGCGAAAGGGAGGCTGTTTGTGATTCCTTACTGGACCACAGTGATGACGGATGCCAGCCTGCACTGTTGGGGAGCAGTCTGGGGTCACCTAAGTGTTCAGGGCCAATTGTCAGTGGAGGAGACTCTTCTTCCTATCAATATCCTGGAGCACAGAGCGATCTCCCATGCTGTGGTGTATTGGACCTCCCATCTAATGGGGTGCCCAGTTTGAGTTCAGCCCGACAACTCCACGGCCGTGGCTTACATCAACAAGCAAGGAGGCACCAGAAGTCCCGCTGCTTGGTTAGAATTCAAAAGTATCTTAACCTGGGCAGAAGATCATGTACCTGCTATCTCAGCGGTGCACATTCCAGGCGTAGAAAACGTCCTTGCAGACTACCTCAGTCGACACACCGTAGACCCGGGCGAGCGGGAGCTTCATCCAGAAGTGTTTGATCTACTGGTACAGATGTGGGGTCTTCCCAGGATAGACGTGATGGCTGCCAGGGACAACCGGAAGGTTCAGATGTTTTGCTCACTCTGGAGGGATCCCTTGGCTTTTGTGGTGGATGCTCTGGGGATGTCATCTGGGATACATCTTTCCTCCTCTTCTTCTCCTACCCAGGGTGCTGCAGAAGATTCGAATGGATGGAACTCCCACCATTCTGGTTGCTCCATATTGGACCAAATAGCCTTGGTTTCCGGAACTACTAGCTCTATCTGTCCAAATATCCTTTCCACTGCCATGCAGACCGGCTCTCCTTCGCCAGGGGTACCTGTAGGAGGAGGATGTAGACCATCTGGTTTTGATGGCATGGCTGTTGAGGCCTGCATCTTGATGAAGAGAGCCTACTCTCCAGAGGTAGTATCCACTATGATTAAGGCTAGGAAACCAGTTTCTTCTAAAGCCTATCATAGGGTTTGGTTTATCTTCCATGTTTGGTTTGTGGACAGGGATCTGTCCTCAAAGGATTTTGATCTTCCAGCTATCCTATCCTTTTTACAGGATGGTGTGAACAAGGGCCTTAGCCTTAGTTCCTTGAAGGGGCAGATCTCAGCCCTCTGTCTTTTTTCAGAGAAGCATTGCCACCTTACCGGATGTAAAGGTCTTCTTTCAGGGTGTCGCTCATGCTTTCCCTGCTTATAAGGCTCCTACTCCTCAGTGGGAGTTTTGCAACAGCCTCCTTTTGAGTCCTTGGCTACCATTTCCTTGCGTCTTTTGACGTGGAAGATGACTTCTTTTAGTTGTTGTTTCTGTACGCAGAGTGGCTGAGTTGCAGGCTCTGTCCTGCAAGCTGCCTTTCCTGGTGTTTCACGAGGATACGGCTGTTCTCCGTACCTCCCAGATATTTCTTCCTAAGGCGGTCTCTGAGTTCCACATCAATCATGAGGTTGTTATGCCTTCCTTTTGTCCTGGCACTAAATCTGACATGGAGAGGGATCTCCACTTGTTGCATGTGGTGTGCTGCCTTAAGTTCTATGTGAACTGCCATGAGTCTGTCCATTAGACTGATGCACTTTTTGTCATCCCTGAGGGTTCCAGGGCTGGTAAGGCAGCGTCCAAGGTGACTATTGCATCTTAGATCAAGTCTACCATTCCCATGACTTATGAACTCAGGAAGAAACCTGTTCCCTTTCGCATCACAGTGCATTCTACTTGGTCTGATGGGGCCTCCTGGGCCTACAAGAATCAAGCCTCTTCTGATTAGTTGTGCAAGGCGGCCACTTGGTCTATGGTGCACACATTTACCAAATGCTACAATGTTGATGTTCTGGCTTCTGCTTAAGTGAGCTTTGGTAGGAAACTCCTGGAGGCAGTTTTGCCTGTTTAGGACTTTACTTTCCTGTGCTTTATAGTTCTTTTTCACTGTTGTCCAATACAGGTTACTGGTAACTCTCTCTGGGGAGGCGTCAGTCCCCTTTAAGTAGGCAGGAACATTCTCTAAATGTATGCAGGGGGTGGAGCCTCCCTCTCAGGCTGCAGTCCACCTAGCCTGCTACACACCAGGTGGAGAACATCTCGTCAGTTTTAGTTTCTTTCTTATTTTTCTGTCAAATATGGAATACCACCATTAGGCGGGTTACCTTTACTGACAAATGCCCTCTCCAAAGTGGCTAGCTCAGTGTCAAGGGCCTTTTTGTGGACCTTAAGCCCTGAAGGGGGAATATCTTGGTTACAAGTACTTCCCCATGGATTGCCCTCTGACATAATTTCTTACTACATGGTAACCTGAAGACAGAAGATCTGCAGAAACGTGAGCCACCCTTTGAGTGCTGAAGATCCACTTGTCCCACAGTGTCCCTTACTTCGGCTTGTATTTGGGAGTTCTCATTGCGCACTCCGGCACTCATTGGGTGTATATGTGTATGTCTGTGGGTATTTGGAGCTGGGGGCCTTGATATCTGTCCTCCATCGGGACGGCATCAGAGTGACTTCGTACATGGACGACTTGCCTAATGCAAGCATCATCTGCGGACCTTCTTCATCAGCAGGTCCAGACCTGCATTCATTTCCTTCCTCTTCACGGTTGGATTGCGTACTTGGTCAAGTCAGACCTTGTTCCGTCTCAGCACCTGGGTCTTCTGTTCGATACTCAGAGGTGCATGGTTTTTCTACCGGACAAGGTAACCATCAAATTGCTAAAAGGGTCTCTATGATCCTATCCTGCAATCAGATACTGGTTTCCGAAGTTATATTCTCTGGTTCATCTCCACGATAGAGGCGGTTCCATTTGCTATGGTACACACCAGGAAACTTCAAGGATTGTGATACGGACATGCAGGGACCGACCAGATCATCAGAAGCTATTGATCTCTCTCCCTCCTCATGTCCTGCTGCTGATGCAATGTCCATTCCTGGACATTCACTCTGGCCATTTTTCTTCCTCTCCCTATGTTAATATGGGCGTTACAGAAATTGTAATTGGGACGTTGTCTGGTAATTCTGATTGTTCTGGATTGACATTGTCAACCATGGTATCCAGAGTTTATGACCCTATCTGTGGTGGAGCCATTTCGGCTCTCCTCTCGTCCAGCTCGTCTTCTACAGGGATATCTGTGGATGACTATGTTCATCGGCTCAATTTGTTGGCCTATATGTTGAATCCTCGATTTTAAGGAAGAAGGGGTTTTCTTCTGCTGTGGTGTCTACTATGCTTAGTGCAGTAAGCCTGTTTCTTCCAAGATCTATCACCGTGTCTGGTCAATATTTGTGTCTTGTTGTGCTGGCAGAGATCTGTCTCAAGACTTTGATCTTCCCACTGTCCTGACCATTTGGTTTTTACTTCGGCGCTTTCTGTCGTTTTCCAGAAATGCATTGCTATCTTCCTGACGTCAGGGGTTTCTTCCAGGGTGTTGCTCATGTGCTCCCTGCCTTTCGGAGTTCGGCTCCTCTGTGGGACCTTAATTTAGTCTTGGGGGTCCTTCAACGTCCTCCCTGTGAGTCTTTTGGTTACTCTTCCTCTATGTCTCTTAACATGGCAAATGGCTTCTTCTTCTGGCGATTATATCAGTTCGCCAGGTGGTGGACTTGAAAGCTCTATCCTGTAAACCACTGTATCTGGTGTTTCCTAGAGATGAGGTGGTGCTTCGCACCTCCTATGGAGTTCTTGTCCCAGGTGGTCTCCGAGTTTCACTTCAATCAGGAAATTGTGGTGCTCTCTTTCTGCCCTACTTTCTTCCCTTACAAGGTGGCTGGTTTCCACTCTTTGGTTGTGGTGCGTTGTCTCAAGTTCTGTCCATCGCATTGCATTTGTCAGGACGTCTGACACTCTGTTCATCATTCTGGGGGGTCCTGGGGCAGGAAGACCTGCATCCAAAGCGACCGTTGTGTACGGGATCAAGTCCACTGTTAGTAGATCCTATGAGTTGTGGAATGGGCAGGTTTCTTTTCGGGCCGCAGCTCATTCCGCCGGGTCCGTTGGGGCCTCTTGAACTTCTAGTATTGGGCTTCTGCCGATTCGTTGTGCAGGGCGGCCAGTTGGTCCTCTGTGCACACCTTTTTGAAGCACTACCGTGTGAATGTGCTGGCTTCGGCTGATGCCAGCTTCGGGAGGAAGGTCTTGGAGACAGTTTTGCCTGTCTAGGATCTTCTGCTTCTGAGGTTCTCAGTGCTTTCTTACTGTTGAGCACTGTTGGCTCTTGTTAAGTGTGCTGTATAACGGTTCCTGGGGTCTGTTTTTACCCCTAGTTGGTGTCCGTTGACACTTCTGTTCTGTTGGGATCTCTGCCCGGTTGGTTCATAGAGGTCCTGGTGACTTTGGGGGCCTCGCGCCTGGTCCTTGCCTCCTTCCCACCTCAGGGAAAGTCAGTGGTTGGACATCCCAGAGTTACCAGTAACCTGCATTGGACAACAGTAAAAATAGGATTTTAGTCTTACCTGTTAAATCCTTTTCACTTAGTCCATACAGGTTACTGGTCTCCCACCCAGTCAAGGGACCGTGCTTGGCTCTCATGTAGCAATACGTGGGAGTCCTTCGGGGCATGCTCACAGGAGTCTTTTTTCCTTCTACTGTCTAATCTGGTTAGTTCTCAAACAATTCTGAAGCAGGCTAGGTGGACTGCAGCCTGAGAGGGAAGGGAGGCTCCACCCCCTGCATACATTTAGAGAATGTTCCTGCCTACTTAAAGGGGACTGACGCCTCCCCAGAGAGAGTTACCAGTAACCTGTATGGACTAAGTGAAAAGGATTTAACAGGTAAGACTAAAATCCTATTATCTTTTTGAGCCTGTTGGCTCTTGTTCAGTGTGCTGTGTTACAGTTATTCAGTGTCCATTGACACTTTGTTAGTTTGGGCTGTTCCATGTCTGGATAGCCCATGTGAGCTCTGGTATCATGGGGACCAGCACTTGGTCCTTTCCTTCATTTTCCCACCCTCAGTGTTAGTACATCCCCATGGTACCACTAAGCTAAATTGGATGACAGAGAAAAGAGGATTTTAGTCTTACCTGTTAAATCCTTTTCTCTTACTCCATATACCTTACAGGTCTCCCACCCAGTGAAATAACCATGCTTGGTCTCCTGTAGCTGGACGTGGGAGTCCTGTTGGGTCCATGCTCACAGGAGTTTTTCGCTATCTAGCTTGGTAGGTTTAGTGCCACAAATCTAACTAGAGTGCGGTAGCTGGCTTGCCTGATACTTTGAAGAATTGTTCCAACCTACTAGGAGCAGCTGTCGCCTCCCCATGGTACCTATAAGCTATATGAACTAAGAAAAGGATTTAACGGGTAAGATTAAAATCTTCTTTTATGAATTTCATATAGCGTTTGGCGTATTACATGTAGTGTTTGGTGAATTGCATATAGGTTTTGGCAAATAGCTTTTGGTGTATTGCGTATACCTTTTGGCCTATATCAATTTGCGCATAGCGTTTGGCTTGTTGCATGTGGTGCATGGCGTATAGCATTTGATGTATAGTGCTTTGTGTGTAGAATTTGGCTTTAGTGTGTTTGGAGTACAGCATTTGGCATATAGCATTTTGTGTTTGGTGCATGGAGTATAGCATTAGGCATATTGCGTGCATAGTTGTGCTTTGTACATATGGTGTTTGGTGTATAGTATAACGTTGTTCGTATTGCGCATAGCATTGTGTGTATAGCGTTCAGGGACAGATTTACATCTCGTGCACCTCTAAGCACAACACCCTCCAGCGTCCCTAGCTCCGCCTTCATTCCACCCCTAACCACACCCCTTTTCCTTAGTCACACCTTAATTTGTGTCCAAACCCATTTGTAGATTTATCCTTCACAAACACATAAATGGAAAGTCTGGGTATAAAGTGATGGTGTCACATCATTATTTCCATTGAAAGAAAAGTCTCTCAGCAATGGCAATTCAAAGCACTATTATTATTAATTCATTTTATTGCTCCTTACTAGATTAACAATATAATAAATGTGCTTTTTTTGGATATATGGCACACTTTCTCTGTGTCCGTATTTAACCCTTTGAGTATTAGAGGGGTGCACAGCACATTACTTTGCAATGCTTTGCCTACGCCTCTGACACTCAAAGGGTTAAAACACTCAATGTACAAGTACCATTTGAGGGAATTCAAAACATTGCTGAGTACACTAAGGGTTATAAAAATGATGCAATTTCTTGTCCTCTTGTTCCATCTTTTAGCATCATATCCCCCATGATTTTGTTATCACAAAAACTGTTACAGATAGCTGCTTTCTGGATATCCCATAGTCTCACAGATTTATTATGTTCCCAGTGTGCTTTCAGGGTTATGTTTAATGACCTTTTTTCCTAGTCAAAGTTTACATGAATGGGGCAGTGAAAGCATACAGGTCTTCTCATAATTCTCTGAGCCTGACAGGAGACTCAGAAACAGGCATCTGTAGCTGCTTCTATGATAAGATGTTCACGGAGTTCAATATAAAATACAGCGAGAGAATTAACCATTTGAGTGCCAAAGGTATCAAATGCATTGCAATGCAGTGGATACCTCTCTGTCACATAAAGGGTTAAAGTCCCAGCCAGCCCATCACGCAGCTGCCTGCACTTAGCAAACTACCTCACATGTCACATTTCTGTGTCCCACACAGAGTATCAAAGGGACTTAATGGATGGTAGGGTGCAGTAAGTGTTCCTCGACCTCCACCTTAATTCTGGGTGGTGATTTGTCCCCCTCACTGCCAGGTTCCTACTCCTATCTTGGCTCCACCAAAGTCCAGGTGCAGAGCTGATGCTGGTCTGTTATTATGACAGAGCTCTGTTACCGGAACTCCATAGCGCTGATTTGCCAATACTGTACCGAAGAGGAGCTGAACCACACATTTCCTTGCAGTGATCTGAGCTTATCACAGAATGGCAGAACATGTGGGCAAGCACTCACTCAGTATGGTATGGGCAAAAGCAGGGCTTTGGAGCTTCAAGAACTGTCATAGTGTCAGACCAGCAACAGCTCTGCTCCATGGGGCACCCAATCCACACACACAAAAGGCTGCAGTTCTGGTTAACCCTTTGAGGCCTACAATGAGAAGAGTTTACTTTCTCTCATCTGCAGATGATGCTGCTCTCTGTCTCCCTCTCTGGCAGTAATGTGTGGTGTGAGCATGAACAGCCCGCCAATCTAAACTTGTGGGCCAGTTAAGCTGGAACTGGGAGGCTGGGGAGTGGGGAACAGGAGCAGCGCAGTTAAAGGGATAGTAATACTTTATTATTACTATCCCCCATATTGTAGATATTTGTAAACTAATTTAATAGCCCCCAGATTCATCTCTCAAACCTTTATGGTTTGAGAGATAACCAATGGCAAAGTTCCCCCCTCCCTCCCCCTTCCCTGCAGTTAGTGTTGTGCTGACTGCAGGGATATCCGGTCTGACTTTCATCATGTGCCTCTGCAGCAGAGCCGCGATTGCGTTAGTGAAAAAGAACTATTTCACTGAAATGGTCTTCTACATGTGTTTGTAGAAGACCGTTTAAGTGAAATAATTCTTTTTCACTAGCGGGATCTCGGCTCAGCTGCAGAGCCGCAAGCCTGTTGTATGACAGACTTCCTCTGCAGTCAGTACATTGCTGACTTCAGGGAAGGGGGAGGGAGGGGGGAACTTTGCCTTCGGTTATCTCTCAATCCATAAATGTTTGAGAGATGAATCTGGGGGCTATTAAATTATTTTACAAATATTTACAATATGGGGGATATTAATAATAAAGTATTACTATCCCTTTAAGAACAAGTTAGTCACATGAGGCAGCACAAGTGGTGAGGAGCAGTACAGGCACAAGCTGGCACCAAGCAGAGGCAGCAGTTAAAAAAAAAAAAACAATCGGTGGCACCCTCATAAACGCAGGTTTTGCATAAAATACATGGGGCAAATGGAAGTGGGCAGGCTGGTGGGTTTCTATATACTACCTTATGCCATGGTGTGTGTGTGTGTGTGTGGGGGGGGGGGGGGTTGGTGAAGAATGCTTGCTTGGTCTCCCGCTCAGTCAGTCAAACCTCTGATGAGCAGCAGTACTCTGTGCCCCACTACACAATATAAGCAGCTGCACAAGATACAGAACAGACAGTGTAGTGCGCAGCTGCGAGAGTTTAGAGACTCACGGGGGGCCCATTTGGCGCAGGCAACTGAAAACAAGGAAGTGGAAGCTGATTAGCTGAACAGTGAGGACAGGGCACTCTCCTCATTGCATTTTCTGGGGGCTCTAAGTGGGCGGGCCAGTGGGAATGCCGATGGGCATGACAGGTCATTGCCTGGCGCCCCTGAAAATACGGTGCCCTAGGAAAGTGCCTTGTGTGCCTATTGGTAAATCTGGCCCTGATAGTGTTGTGCATATAGCATTAACTCCTCTTTACTGCCACACCTGGGTGTGTTTAACACACACACACACACACACACACACACACACACACACACACACACACACACACACACACACACACACACACACACACACACACACACACACACACATATTCCATATATTCCACAATTACTTTATTACAAAGATTGTTAATGAGGGTGTAACAGTCTTATAGCTATCAGAAAATGGTGCTGCGGCTCCTTTTAGAGAAATATAAAAACAGTTTATAGTGGTTTGAACGATGTGCTAACCAGCAGCTGAAAGTCCTTATGACATCAGTGTGATAACATTCCGGCAACTGAAGATTGTGTTCAGTTTGCATTATGACATCATAATTGTGATAACTGTCTTGCCACTTATAAGCTCTCAGTGCATAGTTCATGTCATTGCATGAGAATCTCTTCTCTAAGACAGATATAGTGATAGGTGCAAGGAAAAGAAGGTGCTGAAACCATAATTTCAATCACATCGGTTTGATCGCGTGTCAGTCATGTTGAAATTTCTCTTTGGAATCATCCTTTTTTGCTTCCATCTGACATCAGCTATGCAAATAAAAAGCATCACGCTGCCAAAACATGATCTGGAAGTAAAGGCTGATTCTAAGCTTCTGATCACTTGCTTCTTCACAACAACCAAAAAATTTAAACCAGAGGAAATAATTATGGAATGGGGAATGCTCCCAGACAATGGTGTGCGCTACATCCCTCTTGTACGTTATGCTGACCAAGTTTTAGACACACTGGAACGCAAAGGTGATACTCCATTTATTTTTTCAAGTAAGCTGTATAAAGGAGATTGCTCTTTACTCATCAACTTAGCCAGTATCCATGATAATGGCATGTTTGAAATCCGACTGTATGCCAACGGAATTCTTTTTGAAC
The DNA here is from genome assembly GCA_037306005.1 of Rhinophrynus dorsalis. Classification (NCBI taxonomy): domain Eukaryota; kingdom Metazoa; phylum Chordata; class Amphibia; order Anura; family Rhinophrynidae; genus Rhinophrynus; species Rhinophrynus dorsalis. The sequence goes on along the minus strand of CM074718.1, from coordinate 230,983,494 downwards.
CAGTCCCAAAGATTAGAGTGAAGGTTAAAATTCCGCCAAAGCCCCAAGTTACTACACCGAAAAAGAGAGAGAAACCAAATGTGGAGATAAATGGTATGGAGATTCAAACAGACACTGTGCCAGAACAGTATGAATATATAACATGCATGGTACATGAGCTAGATCCTGAGACCTATGGTTATGCTCTAATAGCCCAGAACCTACACGACAACAACAAATTGATGGTTTTAGTGATCGCAATACTATTCGGTGTAGGCTTGTTGGTTGTGGGTGCAGTGTCAGGATTGGTTGCCATGTGTATGTTTTACCTTAAAAAATAAGAGACTGTATGATTATGTAGAAGTTCAAGACTAAGTGAGGAATACTTTATGAACCAGTCTCAGAGATTAAAGGACAGAAGTCCAGCAAAGTTGAATGTGAAAGGTTCTACCCAGAAAAAGGAAGAGAAACCAAAATGGTGATCCTCGGAAATCAAACTTTGCTAAGCCTAAAGAGGATAACAAGCAAAAAGAAGATGAACATGAAGTTATACAAAATGTGCCAGAACAGAAGGAAGAAAATCTGATTGCAGTGAGCTATATCCTCAGACCTTGGGTTATGCTCTCAGTCCTGGACCTAAAGAACAATAAAAATTGATGGTTTTAATGATCTTAATTCTAGTTGGTGTGGGATTCTTTGTGGGTGCAGTGTCAGGATTTATTACCTGGTATCGATTTTGTCATCTTAAAAAGATGTATGATGTATGATGTAGAAGTTCAAGGGCAAATGAGCAAGAAAAACATGTAGCACAGGTATTTGAGTAAAGATAGGAAAAAAATACAAAAATCAGCGAAAGTGCTACCCATGGAAAAGCAAGCCCAGCATGTCTAAGATAACCGTTAATAAAAAATAATTTAATTTTGCAGTATTTATTGGAAATGTGTTTAGCAGGGGCAGGCTGGCACAGGGAGTAGAGGGGCAAATGCCCCCTGAGGGGGTTATACATATGGGTCGACGGACCACTATTTCACTTCATCTCTTACTTGGTGCTGTGAAGCAGCAGGAAGTGTGAGCAGGACCTCCCGCTCATTAAAATGATAACGTATATGGAGGGCAAGGCCGGAGAAGTGGGAAGGGATTACCAGCAAAACAGAAAAAAAAATGCTCTTGTGGCCCCTCTCATATTCATGATTATACATTGTTGCAGCTCATAAGCCACACTCCTCCCTTTCGGTGTTTTTGATTCGGATGAAGAGCCAGGCAGCAACTTACGTGTATTATGGGAGTGTTGTATGTCAAAAATATTGCCTACTCTTTCTCCACCTCTAAAGGTCTTCCTCATCTATGTCTCTCCTGCACTTCTCTTCTAGTAAGTCGTTTTCCCTGCCCTCAAAAACCTAAAAACAAGAAAAACCCTTACTAAATGTACAGGGGATCGCCCCTCAGCATATCTCACCAAATACAAACAGGTGCCCATCTTCCCAACACTACCCACAAACTTGCATTATTTCCTTGAATTAAACGGCACATTTAAAGGGATAGTAATGTTTCACAATAAAAGCAGCTCCAATTAATCTTCATAGGTGGTGTCCAGGCAGATCACAGAGAGGGACAATCTTCAATTAGCATAAGGGAAAAACTTTCAAGGGGGTGTTCATTGTTCTCACAGTAAGAAGATTGTCCCTTGCTGTGAGCTGTCTGGTCTCAAGACCAGATTCCACATCTGAGGGGTGGCGGTTTACACTAGGTAAAAGGGGCGGGAGGGGGAAACTTTATCATTCAATTACTCGAGCTCTGACAGTATTGAAATAACACTCTTTTATGGCTCAGATACTATGAAGATTAATTGGAGCTGCTGTTTTTGTGAAACATTGCCCAAAGCTCTGCAATGCCTTGGAGACTGCTTTCAGGAGCTTTAATCCCAACTGAAATAAATAGAAATTTGTTGAATTTTCTAAACCCCCCCCCCCCATGGTGGAATTGGTTTGCTCCAGGATCGCTTGAGTTTAGCTTGAGAAATAGGGAGGATAAAAATGTACAATAACAAAAAGTGGTAGAAGTGCACCATAAGCAACAAATAAAATGCCCATTGTTCATACCTGGGATCTCTTCAGATCTGTCCCGGAGACTCTGGTTTTCAGACTGAATTACCGGGCCTCTACGTACAGAAGCTGATTCTCCGGCAGTGGTGAGTTTCTTTTCCTTCCCACCCTGTTCCTCCCACTTCTCCTCCTTCCCACCAGGTTCTGCCTATGTCCCACCCACCCAATTAGGTCCCGCCCCCTTTAGGACAAGAATCCCATCATTGACATCTCCTATCCGGCAACATGTGAGCCCTCTTCCGGGTTCAAAGGGGAGTTCCCAGGTATGCCATTGATTTAACTCTTTGAATGCATGTTCAATGCTCTGGATACCTCTCTGGAATTCAAAAGGTTAAATGGAGCATTTTAAAACTTTGACTGCTACATAGCAGTTCAAAGGGAAGTGAAATTTTAACCCCTTGATGTACACAGGAGTTCAGTGGGACGATGCTGGGCTGCAGGGCATATCAAATAGTTTCCTCCAAGAAGGGCCTCCCAATGGCAGCCTGTGAGCCATGGGCCACATGTTTGACATGCCAGCACTAGGCGATATGTATAAAGATGTTTACATGAGTTTTTTTTATGCATAATAATTTTCCCCCTAGCATTGTAACTCTGCAGCAACACGTTGCTCCTATGCCCCTCAGACTTGGTTTACCTTTCTCAGAAACATGTCATATTTAAACTTGCTTGATGAAGGTTTAACCCTTTAACCCCTAGAGTGCCAAGTGGGTACATTGTATGAGTTTGGACAGCTGTACCTGCTGTGCCAAGCTTGTACAATGTACATCTAAAATGCAGTCACTGCATAAGTCAGTATAACCAGCTTGCAGTGGCTGCATTTTAGAAAAAATGCTGAATGGTACTCTTGGGGGCGCTTGAAGATCACTCCTCATGCTCCCCCCCCCAGTTATTGATCTCCCAGCCGATCGTGTGCAGCTCCTCCTTCCCCCTCTCTCCTACCTGAACTTCTGGGTTGGAATGGGCGGGATCGGGGGAAGCCTCCTATCGCCATTGGTGGTGCCTCAGGCCCCGCGTTCCACCCTCAAACCCAAGCAGCAGTGGAGGTCGAAACACACCTCCACCAAGCCCCCCCTTCTTCAGCATGACTTACCGAACTCTGATCCGCGACCAGTGGAGGTCGCCTGCATCACTTTTTAAGTGTTTGGACAATCTCTGTTGCAGGTCAGTGGGTATTGCAAGTGCTTTCAGAAGGTTACAGGATTCCCTTCAAATCCCTTCCCCCTTCAGGTTCTTCCCTTCTTGCACCCCTCAGGGACAGGTAAAGCTCAGGCTTTTCAATGGGGAGGTCCAATCTCTCTTGGACAAGTGAGTTCTGGTCCCCCAACAGGAGAGAGGTTTCGGCTATTATTCCATCCTCTTTGTCGTTCCCAAGAAGGATGTTGGCTGCCATCCAATCCTCAACCTCAAGGTGCCCCCAACAAGTTCTTTGTCAAGACTCACTGCATGATGGAGTCCATGCGCTCAATCATCGCAGCGATGTGTTCAGGGGAATTTCTGGCATCCTTGGATCTTCAGGATGCCTATCTGCACATCCTGTGTATCCGGAAAGTGAACAGTACCTCAGGTTTGCCTGCGAACTGGGTCACTTCCATTTCATTGCTCTCCACTTCGGGCTCACAATAGCTCCTCAAGTGTTCAATTGATTTCTGGGTGCATTGATTGCCTTCCTGCACACCAAGGGAATTCAGGGGTCACCTTACATGGACGACCTTCTCCTCAAGTCACCCTCCAGGAACCTCCTGGACCTCCAAGTCCCAGACTGCTCATAGATCCTGTTCTACCACGGTTGGATTCTGAATATGGACAAGTCGGCCCCGGTGCCTACTCAGGACCTGTATCAGCGCTTCTGTCAACGCCGTTGGCAGCGTTCCTGAAGTACGCAAGAAAAATAGAAGGAATGTATGCTTACTGAACCGTGCCCTAAGGGAAAAGTATTACCCCAGAGAGGACCAGCAGAAAGCAAGATAATAAAGCAGAAGAGGGAAGCGGCAAGTAGTAACGGAAGAAAAGGAACCCAGTAGCAGATAAGGCCTGAACCAAGGAAGAAACCAGAACAAACTGGAGCTTCCTAGGCTAACAGCTCGGAAGAACAGGTGGCCAGAGACAGAGACTTGGAGACAGCTTCAGCAGAGAGAGAGGCCCAAAACAGATGAGGAGAAAGACCAGAAGCTGGAAGGCCAACAGAGGAGATCCGGAGTGATGTGTGGCCGACAATGGAGCGAGGACACAGAATCAGCCAGCGGACAGAGTGAGATGGAGAACCAGGAGGGTAAGTCCAAAGAGCAGCCAGAGGTCAGAGCAGGCAGGGATCCAGATGGGCTAGTCAGAGGTAGCCAGAGGTCAGGGTAGGCAGAGATCCAGATGGGCTAGTCAGAGGGTTAACCAGAGGTCAGGGTAGGCAGAGATCCAGATGGACTAGTCAGAGGTTTAGCCAGAGATCAGGGCAGGCAGGGATCCAGATGGGCTAGACAGAAGTTGGGGTAGAGTACCAGACTAGCAGAACAGGAGATCCTACTAGTCAGGGAGCCTAAGTATAACTAAGCATCCACTGCTCCGTGATGCCTAGCTATATGGAGGAGGCCCCCTGACGTCACGAGTGACGCGCCTACGTCTGACGTCACCACGCCCCGCCCTGGAAAGCCGCAGTGACGCCGAGCGCCGACAGAGCCCGGCGCGCCGCTGAACAGCTCCAGGAGGCCGCGGACGCGCCGGACGCCGACAGAGCCCACCCCCGAGGAGCGGCCTCAGGACGCACGGCGAACGGGGTCGAGACGGATGAGCCCGGTGAAAGGACCGTAGAAGGGCAGGAGCGTGTATATTTCCTGCTGGTTCCCAGGACCGATCCTCCGGTCCATACCCAGACCAGTGTACCAAGTATTCCAGCTTGCCTCTACGCAAGCGTGAATCCAGTATCTTCTGTACTTCGTATTCCTCATGGCCCTGGACAGATACAGGAGGGGGTCGAGTTGAGTCACGTCCTGGGAACGTATTGGGTCTCCAAGGCTTTAATTGGGATACATGAAAAGTTGGATGTACTCGTAGAGTGGGAGGTAAGGTGAGCCGGACGGCCACCGGATTAATGATTCGGTTCACGACATATGGCCCAAGAAACCGGGGGCCCAACTTCCGGGTTGGGCAGGCAAGTCGTAGGTGGGAAGAGGACAGCCAGACCTTGTCCCCTATGGAGTAGGCAGGGTTCTGTACATGGTGGGCATCGACCTGTAGTTTATAGGACCGTTGAGCGGTGGCTAATATGTTGCACAAAAGCTTTTGGCAGACCCGTAGGCGTTGCACACGAAGAGCAGAGTCCGGGACAGCATAGTCTAAAGGAAGACCAGGGATTGCCCTGGGATGCTAGCCGTAGAGAGCATGGAATGGTGAAGTATGAATAGAACGGTGCATCTGGTGGTTGTAAGCAAACTCCGCTACCGGGAGGAAAGAACTCCAATCATCCTGGAGGTGTGTGGTGTAACAACAGAGGTATTGTTCTAATGTTTGGTTCGTCCGTTCCGTCTGACCATTGGATTCCAGGTGGTAACCCGAGGACAGGTTACAGGCAACAGACAAGTTGGAGCAGAAAGACCGCCAGAACCTAGAGACGAACTGGGGTCCTCGATCCGAGGTAATAGACAGGGGAACTCTATGGAGTCGGAACACCCCTTTCAGAAACAGTGTGGCAGTCTGAGCAGCAGTGGGCAATCCCTTGGTGGGCAAAAAGTGAGCCATTTTGGTGAAGCGATCAACTACCACTAGAATCATGTTCTGACGGATAGAGGCAGGTCAGAGATAAAGTCCAGCGTGACATCCTGCCAAGGGCCGGCTGGGACAGGTAAAGGATGTAGTAGGCCCGATGGTTTGCTGTGCCTATCTTTCATTCGGGCACAGGTATCGCAGGTGGCAACATAGTCCCGTACATCTCCCCCGAGGTTGGGCCACCAGAAATAACGACGTATCCCTTCTAGGGTCTTGGCATGGCCTCCGTGGCCTGCTGTGGGGTGGTCATGAAACAGCTGCATCACCTCAGGGCGGAAAGCTTCAGGAACAAACACATGGTGTTGGTGGAACAGCAAGCCCTCTGAGTGGATCAGGCCCTCTGATCCCACCGGACAGGGACGTTCACTGATGTTTTGGCGGATGCGATCCAAAAGAGCGTCTGCGAGTAATAAGAAATGGTCCGGTTGTAGGATGGTGTCGGGAGGTGTCCCATGCAGACAAGACGTGTCGGGAAACATCCGGGATAGGGCATCGGCCTTGCCATTTCTCGAACCTGCCCGGTAGGTGATATGTTATGAAAACCGGGAAAAGAACAGAGCCCACCTGGCTTGACGGGGGCAAAGGCGTCGGGCGGACCTCAAGTATTCTAGGTTCTGGTGATCTGTGAATACTGTAATGGGATGCAAAGCCCCCTCCAGGAGGTGTCTCCATTCTTCCAGAGCGCATTTAATGGCCAGCAGTTCCTTATTGCTGACGTCATAATTGCGTTCTGCCTGTGTGAGTCTCCGGGAATAAAAGGCAACGGGATGAAGAAGATCCTTTGCTCCTGAGCGCTGGGATAGGACTGCCCCTATTGCACTATCAGATGCATCCACCTCCACTGTGAAGGGTCTCTGTGCATCGGGCTGGCAGAGGATGGGTGCTTGTGTAAACATATTCTTTAGCTGGTCAAAAGCCCTCTGGGCCACTTCGGTCCACAGGAAACGTGTGTGGAGCTTAGTGAGGGCTGTGATAGGAGCGATGACTCGTGAGAACCCTCGGATGAACCTCCTATAGAAGTTGGCAAAGCCCAGGAATCTCTGCACTGCCTTCTTCGTCTCGGGGGTTGGCCACTGGAGGATGGTCGTCACTTTCTGGGGATCCATCGTAATACGACCAGAGGACACTATGAACCCAAGAAAGGACACTTCACGGACATCAAAAAGACATTTCTCCAGTTTGGCGAAAAGCCGGTGTTCCCGTAGACGTGTAAGCACAGTCTTGACGTGTTCCCGATGTTCGGCAAGTGAAGAGGAGTAAACCAGGATGTCATCCAGGTAGATGATGACAAAGACATCCAGAAGGTCCTTGAATATGTCGTTAATGAAATGTTGGAACGTGGCAGGAGCATTGCAGAGGCCAAATGGCATGACCCTATACTCAAAGTGTCCGTAGCGTGTACGGAACGCTGTTTTCCACTCATCGCCAGGGCGGATCCGGACCAGGTTATAAGCTCCTCTTAAGTCGATTTTGGTGAATACATGGGCAGCAGACAAACGTTCCAACAGTTCAGGGATCAATGGCAGTGGATACCGGTCCTTGACAGTGATTTTGTTGAGATCACGGTAGTCCACGCAAGGCCGGAGTCCACCATTTTTTTTCTCAACAAAGAATATGCCTGCCCCTGCAGGGGAAGTGGAAGGCTGAATGAACCCTAAACGTAGACTTTCGTCGATGTATTCTTTGAGGTGTTTGAGCTCAGGACCGGAGAGAGGGTAGATCCGACCATACGGTATAGAGGCCCCGGGAAGTAGGTCTATAGGGCAATCATAGGGTCTGTGTGGAGGCAATACCTGTGCTTCCTTGTGATCAAAAACATCCTGGTATTCTAGGTATGATGTGGGTATGGAGATGGGTGTCCCGGAAGCCGGTTGTAGAGCCAAAAGATGCGGTGAGGTGAGACAGTGCCTCTTGCAGAAAGAGGAGGTGAAGGCCACAGTGCCGGTGGACCAATGGACCTGAGGATCATGCAGTTGGAGCCAGGGGAGCCCCAAGATCAAAGGGTGCGCAGGTGTAGAAATCACGTCAAAGACCAACAACTCGCTATGGCCTGTGCCTATCTGAATCCGGAGGGGTATGGTCTCCCGGGAGACCGGGCCAGAACGGAGACAACGGCCATCAGCTAACTGCAGATGTCCAGGAGTGTGCTTCGGTTGAGTAGGGATGCCTAGGTATTCCGCGGTCCGTTGATCCAGAAAACAACCGCAGGCTCCAGAATCAAGAATAGCGGTGAGGTCACTTCGATGGGAGTCCCACTGTAAAGAAACCGAAAAAGATAAATGAGAGACTGCAGCGCTGACATTAAGAGACGGCTTGGGAGGAAAGAAAGAGGTACCTCTGGAGGAACGGAGTTTTTTAGGACAGGTACGCAGCATGTGTCCTCCTTTCCCACAATACAGGCAGAGGTTGAGACGACGGCGGTGCATGCGTTCGGCGTCAGTAAGCGGACCCCGGAGCAATCCGACCTGCATAGGTTCTTCAGAAGGGACCGATGGAAGAACCACAGGAGCGTCGAGAGAAGTAGGGGGGACAGCACGGTACTGTGACGTCGAGGGGATCTGTCTTTCCCGACGACGTTCACGGAAACGACGATCTAACTGAATGACAAGAAGGATCAAGTCCTCCAGGGAGGAGGGGGTCCCTATGCGAGCTAGTTCGTCTTTGAGCATTTCAGACAGCCCAAGGCGGAACTGGTCCAGTAGTGCGGCCTCGTTCCACTGGGTCTCAATGGATAAGCGCCGGAATTCCGCAACGTAATCCTCAACCGGACGTCTACCTTGAGAAAGGGCTCTGATGGCGCTTTGGGCAGAGGAGGAGCGTAGGGGGTCCTCATACAAAGAGTCCAGGGATCTGCGGAAGGAAACCCATGAATGAAGGACGGGGCTTTCATCCCTGAGCAGGTGTAAAGCCCAGGCTTGTGGCTCCCTGGTGAGAAGTGTGATGACGGTCCGTACTTTAACGAAGTCCGTGGCATAGCTCCTGGGGTTGATGGAAAATAGTAGCTCGCAGGAAGTGATGAAATCCCTATAGACTCTTCGGTCACCTGAAAACTTCTCCGGCATGGGTACACGAGGCTCGCGACCCCCGGCGAGGAGGTCCGAAGCCACAGCAGATTGACCCACCCCGGAGGGCGAGGGGGAAAGACCGTGTACAGCGGCTGGCTGCAATTCCTGCAGACGACGTTGCAATGTGGCTTGATTGGCCTGGAGGTCCTGCACAGAGCTGGTAAGGGTGGCTAGCTGGTTGCTCAGAGTAGAGAGGGCATCGACCAGATCTGCGGGTTCCATCTTGGTTTTGGCTTAGTTATTCTATCAGCGCTTCTGTCAACGCCGTTGGCAGCGTTCCTGAAGTACGCAAGAAAAATAGAAGGAATGTATGCTTACTGAACCGTGCCCTAAGGGAAAAGTATTACCCCAGAGAGGACCAGCAGAAAGCAAGATAATAAAGCAGAAGAGGGAAGCGGCAAGTAGTAACGGAAGAAAAGGAACCCAGTAGCAGATAAGGCCTGAACCAAGGAAGAAACCAGAACAAACTGGAGCTTCCTAGGCTAACAGCTCGGAAGAACAGGGGGCCAGAGACAGAGACTTGGAGACGGCTTCAGCAGAGAGAGAGGCCCAAAACAGATGAGGAGAAAGACCAGAAGCTGGAAGGCCAACAGAGGAGATCCGGAGTGATGTGTGGCCGACAATGGAGCGAGGACACAGAATCAGCCAGCGGACAGAGTGAGATGGAGAACCAGGAGGGTAAGTCCAAAGAGCAGCCAGAGGTCAGAGCAGGCAGGGATCCAGATGGGCTAGTCAGAGGTAGCCAGAGGTCAGGGTAGGCAGAGATCCAGATGGGCTAGTCAGAGGGTTAACCAGAGGTCAGGGTAGGCAGAGATCCAGATGGGCTAGTCAGAGGTTTAGCCAGAGATCAGGGCAGGCAGGGATCCAGATGGGCTAGACAGAAGTTGGGGTAGAGTACCAGACTAGCAGAACAGGAGATCCTACTAGTCAGGGAGCCTAAGTATAACTCAGCATCCACTGCTCCGTGATGCCTAGCTATATGGAGGCGGCCCCCTGACGTCACGAGTGACGCGCCTACGTCTGACGTCACCACGCCCCGCCCTGGAAAGCCGCAGTGACGCCGAGCGCCGACAGAGCCCGGCGCGCCGCCGAACAGCTCCAGGAGGCCGCGGACGCGCCGGACACCGACAACCTGAGTGTTCAGGGATAATGGGCATAGAAGGAGACTCTTTATCCCATCAATATCCTGGAGCTCAGGGCAATCTCCCATGCTCTGACTTATTGGACGTCCCATCTAGTGTGGTGTCCAGTTCATGTCCAGTCCGACAACGTTAAGGCCATAGCTTACATCAATAAGCAAGGAGACACCAGAAGACCTGCTGTTTGGTTAGAAGTCAAGGGTATTTCAACCTGTGCAAAAGATCATGTATCTGCTATCTCCGCAGTGCACATTCCAGGTGTAGAAACCGTCCTAGCAGACTACCTCAGTCGACACACGGGTAGACCCAGGCTAGTGGGAGCTTCATCCAGAAGTGTTCGATCTCCTGGTACAGATGTGGGGTCTTCCCATGATAGACCTGATGGCTACCAGGGACAGCTGGAAGGTTCATATGTTTTGCTCACACTGGAGGGATCCCTTGTCGTTTGAGGTGGATGATCTGATAATTCCATGGGGATGCCATCTGGCATACATCTTTCATCCTTTTCCTCTCCTACCCAGGGTGCTGCGGAAGATTCAGATGGATGGAACTCCCACCATCCTGATTGTTCCATATTGGATCTGACAGCCTTGGATTCCGGAACTACTAACTCTATTTGTCCAGGCACCGCTTCCACTGCCACGCAGATCGGATCTCCTTCGCCAGGGGTACCTGTAGAAGGAGGAGTGGACCATCTGGCTTTGATGGCATGGCTGTTGAGACCTCCATCTTAATGAAGAAAGGCTATTCTCCAGAGGTAGTGTCCACTATGATTAAAGCTAGGAAACCAGTCTCTTCTAAAGCCTATCATAGGGTTTGGTCTATCTTCCATGCTTGGTGTGTGGACAGAGATCTGTCGTCACAGAACTTGGATCTTCTTGCTATCCTGTCTTTTTTTTATAGGATTGTGTGAACAAGGGCCTTAGTTCTTTGAAGGTCCAGACCTCAGCTCTTTCTGTCTTTTTCAGAGACGCATTGCCACCTTACCGGATGTCAAGGTCTTCTTTCAATGTGTCGCTCATGCGTTCCCTGCTTATAAGGCTCCTGCTATTCACTGGGTCCTTAACCTTGTTTTGGGAGTCTTGCAATGGGGGGATCAACTGACCTCTCATTAGATGTGGCAGGTTGTCTTCTTTCCAAAATGGTATGGTTTGTGTACCCTCTCAGTACATTTGAAGGGGCAGAAAATGTAAGAAAATGCCAATTTTTTCCTATAATGCTGTCTTCTGGAAACATTTGGGCACACCAGGCTTGGGGTAAGAAGGCAAGTCTTGGAGACAGTTTTGCCTGTCTAGGATCTTCTTCTTCTGAGGTTCTCAGTGCTTCCTTACTGTTGAGCCCTGTTGGCTCTTGTTAAGTGTGCTGTATAACAGTTCCTGGGGTCTGTTTTTACCCCTAGTTGGTGTCCGTTGACACTTCTGTTTTGTTGGGATCTCTGACCGGTTGGTTCATAGAGGTCCTGGTGACTTTGGGGGCCTCGCGCCTGGTCCTTGCCTCCTTCCCACCTCAGGGAAAGTCAACGGTTGGACATCCCAGAGTTACCAGTAACCTGTATTGGACGACAGTAAAAATAGGATTTTAGTCGTACCTGTTAAATCCTTTTCACGTAGTCCATACAGGTTACTGGTCTCCCACCCTGTCAAGGGACCGTGCTTGGCTCTCCTGTGGCAATACGTGGGAGTCCTTTGGGGCATGCTCATAGGAGTCTTCTTTCCTTCTACTGTCTAGTCTGGTTAGTTCTCAAACAATTCTGAAGCAGGCTAGGTGGACTGCAGCCTGAGAGGGAAGGGAGGCTCCACCCCCCTGCATACATTTAGAGAATGTTCCTGCCTACTTAAAGGGGACTGACGCCTCCCCAGAGAGAGTTACCAGTAACCTGTATGGACTAAGTGAAAAGGATTTAACAGGTAAGACTAAAATCCTATTATCTTTTTGAGCCTGTTGGCTCTTGTTCAGTGTGCTGTGTTACAGTTATTCAGTGTCCATTGACACTTTGTTAGTTTGGGCTGTTCCATGTCTGGATAGCCCATGGGAGCTCTGGTATCATGGGGACCAGCGCTTGGTCCTTTCCTTCATTTTCCCACCCTCAGTGTTAGTACATCCCCATGGTACCTGTAAGCTAAATTGGATGACAGAGAAAAGAGGATTTTAGTCTTACCTGTTAAATCCTTTTCTCTTACTCCATATACCTTACAGGTCTCCCACCCAGTGAAATAACCATGCTTGGTCTCCTGTGGCTGGACGTGGGAGTCTTGTTGGGTCCATGCTCACAGGAGTTTTTCGCTATCTAGCTTGGTAGGTTTAGTGCTACAAATCTAACTAGAGTGCGGTAGCTGGCTTGCCTGATACTTTGAAGAATTGTTCCAACCTACTAGGAGCAGCTGTCGCCTCCCCATGGTACCTGTAAGCTATATGAACTAAGAGAAAAGGATTTAACGGGTAAGATTAAAATCCTCTTTTATGAATTTCATATAGCGTTTGGCAAATGACATGTAGTGTTTGGTGAATTGCATATAGGTTTTGGCATATAGCTTTTGGTGTATTGCGTATACCTTTTGGCCTATATCAATTTGTGCATAGCGTTTGGCTTGATGCATATGGTGCATGGCGTATAGCATTTGATGTATAGTGCTTTGTGTGTAGAATTTGGCTTTAGTGTGTTTGGAGTACAGCATATGGCATGTAGCATTTGGCATATAGCATTTTGTGTTTGGCGCATGGAGTATAGCTTTAGGCATATTGCGTGCATAGTTGTGCTTTGTACATATGGTGTTTGGTGTATAGTATAACGTTGTTCGTATTGCGCATAGCATTGTGTGTATAGCGTTCAGGGCCAGATTTACATCTCGTGTACCTCTAAGCACAACACCCTCCAGCGTCCCTAGCTCCGCCTTCATTCCACCCCTAACTACACCCCTTTTCCTTAGTCACACCTTAATTTGTGTCCAAACCCATTTGTAGATTTATCCTTCACAAACACATAAATGGAAAGTCTGGGTATAAAGTGATGGCGTCACATCATTATTTCCATTGAAAGAAAAGTCTCTCAGCAATGGCAATTCAAAACACTATTATTATTAATTCATTTTATTGCTCCTTACTAGATTAATAATATAATAAATGTGCTTTTTTTGGATATATGGCACACTTTCTCTGTGTCCGTATTTAACCCTTTGAGTATTAGAGGGGTGCACAGCACATTACTTTGCAATGCTTTGCCTACGCCTCTGGCACTCAAAGGGTTAAAACACTCAATGTACAAGTACCATTTGAGGGAATTCAAAACATTGCTGGGTACACTAAGGGTTATAAAAATGATGCAATTTCTTGTCCTCTTGTTCCATCTTTTAGCATCATATCCCCATGATTTTGTTATCACAAAAACTGTTACAGATAGCTGCTTTCTGGATATCCCATAGCCTCACAGATTTATTATGTTCCCAGTGTGCTTTCAGGGTTATGTTTAATGACCTTTTTTCCTAGTCAAAGTTTACATGAATGGGGCAGTGAAAGCATACAGGGCTTCTCATAAATCTCTGAGCCTGACGGGAGACTCAGAAACAGGCTTCTGTAGCTGCTTCTATGATAAGATGTTCACGGAGTTCAATATAAAATACAGCGAGAGAATTAACCATTTGAGTGCCAAAGGTATCAAATGCATTGCAATGCAGTGGATACCTCTCTGTCACATAAAGGGTTAAAGTCCCAGCCAGCCCATCACGCAGCTGCCTGCACTTAGCAAACTACCGCACATGTCACATTTCTGTGTCCCACACAGAGTATCAAAGGGACTTAATGGATGGTAGGGTGCAGTATGTGTTCCTCGACCTCCACCTTAATTCTGGGTGGTGATTTGTCCCCCTCACTGCCAGGTTCCTACTCCTATCTTGGCTCCACCAAAGTCCAGGTGCAGAGCTGATGCTGGTCTGTTATTATGACAGAGCTCTGTTACCAGAACTCCATAGCGCTGATTTGCCAATACTGTACCGAAGAGGAGCTGAACCACACATTTCCTTGCAGTGATCTGAGCTTATCACAGCATGGCAGAACATGTGGGCAAGCACTCACTCAGTATGGTATGGGCAAAAGCAGGGCTTTGGAGCTTCAAGAACTGTCATAGTGTCAGACCAGCAACAGCTCTGCTCCATGGGGCACCCAATCCACACACACAAAATGCTGCAGTTCTGGTTAACCCTTTGAGGCCTACAATAAGAAGAGTTTACTTTCTCTCATCTGCAGATGATGCTGCTCTCTGTCTCCCTCTCTGGCAGTAATGTGTGGTGTGAGCATGAACAGCCCGCCAATCTAAACTTGTGGGCCAGTTCAGCTGGAACTGGGAGGCTGGGGAGTGGGGAACAGGAGCAGCGCAGTTAAAGGGATAGTAATACTTTATTATTACTATCCCCCATATTGTAGATATTTGTAAAATAATTTAATAGCCCCCAGATTCATCTCTCAAACCTTTATGGTTTGAGAGATAACCAAAGGCAAAGTTCCCCCCTCCCTCCCCCTTCCCTGAAGTTAGTGTTGTGCTGACTGCAGGGATATCCGGTCTGACTTTCATCATGTGCCTCTGCAGCAGAGCCGCGATTGCGTTAGTGAAAAAGAACTATTTCACTGAAATGGTCTTCTACATGTGCTTGTAGAAGACCGTTTCAGTGAAATAATTCTTTTTCACTAGCGGGATCTCGGCTCAGCTGCAGAGCCGCAAGCCTGTTGTATGACAGACTTCCTCTGCAGTCAGTACATTGCTGACTTCAGGGAAGGGGGAGGGAGGGAGGAACTTTGCCTTCGGTTATCTCTCAATCCATAAATGTTTGAGAGATTAATCTGGGGGCTATTAAAGTATTTTACAAATATTTACAATATGGGGGATATTAATAATAAAGTATTACTATCCCTTTAAGAACAAGTTAGTCACATGAGGCAGCACAAGTGGTGAGGAGCAGTACAGGCACAAGCTGGCACCAAGCAGAGGCAGCAGTTAAAAAAAAAAAAACAATCGGTGGCACCCTCATAAGCGCAGGTTTTGCATAAAATACATGGGGCAAATGGAAGTGGGCAGGCTGGTGGGTTTCTATATACTACCTTATGCCATGGTGGGGGTGGTTGGTGAAGAATGCTTGCTTGGTCTCCCGCTCAGTCAGTCAAACCTCTGATGAGCAGCAGTACTCTGTGCCCCACTACGCAATATAAGCAGCTGCACAAGATACAGAACAGACAGTGTAGTGCGCAGCTGCGAGAGTTTAGAGACTCACGGGGGGCGCAGGCAACTGAAAACAAGGAAGTGGAAGCTGATTAGCTGAACAGTGAGGACAGGGCACTCTCCTCATTGCATTTTCTGGGGGCTCTAAGTGGGCGGGCCAGTGGGAATGCCGATGGGCATGACAGGTCATTGCCTGGCGCCCCTGAAAATACGGTGCCCTAGGAAAGTGCCTTGTGTGCCTATTGGTAAATCTGGCCCTGATAGTGTTGTGCATATAGCATTAACTCCTCTTTACTGCCACACCTGGGTGTGTTTACCACACACACACACATATATTCCATATATTCCACAATTACTTTATTACAAAGATTGTTAATGAGGGTGTAACAGTCTTATAGCTATCAGAAAATGGTGCTGCGGCTCCTTTTAGAGAAATATAAAAACAGTTTATAGTGGTTTGAACGATGTGCTAACCAGCAGCTGAAAGTCCTTATGACATCAGTGTGATAACATTCCGGCAACTGAAGATTGTGTTCAGTTTGCATTATGACATCATAATTGTGATAACTGTCTTGCCACTTATAAGCTCTCAGTGCATAGTTCATGTCATTGCATGAGAATCTCTTCTCTAAGACAGATATAGTGATAGGTGCAAGGAAAAGAAGGTGCTGAAACCATAATTTCAATCACATCGGTTTGATCGCGTGTCAGTCATGTTGAAATTTCTCTTTGGAATCATCCTTTTTTGCTTCCATCTGACATCAGCTATGCAAATAAAAAGCATCACGCTGCCAAAACATGATCTGGAAGTAAAGGCTGATTCTAAGCTTCTGATCACTTGCTTCTTCACAACAACCAAAAAATTTAAACCAGAGGAAATAATTATGGAATGGGGAATGCTCCCAGACAATGGTGTGCGCTACATCCCTCTTGTACGTTATGCTGACCAAGTTTTAGACACACTGGAACGCAAAGGTGATACTCCATTTATTTTTTCAAGTAAGCTGTATAAAGGAGATTGCTCTTTACTCATCAACTTAGCCAGTATCCATGATAATGGCATGTTTGAAATCCGACTGTATGCCAACGGAATTCTTTTTGAACCAGTCCCAAAGATTAGAGTGAAGGTTAAAATTCCGCCAAAGCCCCAAGTTACTACACCGAAAAAGAGAGAGAAACCAAATGTGGAGATAAATGGTATGGAGATTCAAACAGACACTGTGCCAGAACAGTATGAATATATAACATGCATGGTACATGAGCTAGATCCTGAGACCTATGGTTATGCTCTAATAGCCCAGAACCTACACGACAACAACAAATTGATGGTTTTAGTGATCGCAATACTATTCGGTGTAGGCTTGTTGGTTGTGGGTGCAGTGTCAGGATTGGTTGCCATGTGTATGTTTTACCTTAAAAAATAAGAGACTGTATGATTATGTAGAAGTTCAAGACTAAGTGAGGAATACTTTATGAACCAGTCTCAGAGATTAAAGGACAGAAGTCCAGCAAAGTTGAATGTGAAAGGTTCTACCCAGAAAAAGGAAGAGAAACCAAAATGGTGATCCTCGGAAATCAAACTTTGCTAAGCCTAAAGAGGATAACAAGCAAAAAGAAGATGAACATGAAGTTATACAAAATGTGCCAGAACAGAAGGAAGAAAATCTGATTGCAGTAAGCTATATCCTCAGACCTTGGGTTATGCTCTCAGTCCTGGAACTAAAGAACAATAAAAATTGATGGTTTTAATGATCTTAATTCTAGTTGGTGTAGGATTCTTTGTGGGTGCAGTGTCAGGATTTATTACCTGGTATCGATTTTGTCATCTTAAAAAGAAGAGCCTGTATGATGTAGAAGTTCAAGGGCAAATGAGCAAGAAAAACATGTAGCACAGGTATTTGAGTAAAGATAGGAAAAAAATACAAAAATCAGCGAAAGTGCTACCCATGGAAAAGCAAGCCCAGCATGTCTAAGATAACCGTTAATAAAAAATAATTTAATTTTGCAGTATTTATTGGAAATGTGTTTAGCAGGGGCAGGCTGGCACAGGGAGTAGAGGGGCAAATGCCCCCTGAGGGGGTTATACATATGGGTCGACGGACCACTATTTCACTTCATCTCTTACTTGGTGCTGTGAAGCAGCAGGAAGTGTGAGCAGGACCTCCCGCTCATTAAAATGATAACGTATATGGAGGGCAAGGCCGGAGAAGTGGGAAGGGATTACCAGCAAAACAGAAAAAAAAATGCTCTTGTGGCCCCTCTCATATTCATGATTATACATTGTTGCAGCTCATAAGCCACACTCCTCCCTTTCGGTGTTTTTGATTCGGATGAAGAGCCAGGCAGCAACTTACGTGTATTATGGGAGTGTTGTATGTCAAAAATATTGCCTACTCTTTCTCCACCTCTAAAGGTCTTCCTCATCTATGTCTCTCCTGCACTTCTCTTCTAGTAAGTCATTTTCCCTGCCCTCAAAAACCTAAAAACAAGAAAAACCCTTACTAAATGTACAGGGGATCGCCCCTCAGCATATCTCACCAAATACAAACAGGTGCCCATCTTCCCAACACTACCCACAAACTTGCATTATTTCCTTGAATTAAACGGCACATTTAAAGGGATAGTAATGTTTCACAATAAAAGCAGCTCCAATTAATCTTCATAGGTGGTGTCCAGGCAGATCACAGAGAGGGACAATCTTCAATTAGCATAAGGGAAAAACTTTCAAGGGGGTGTTCATTGTTCTCACAGTAAGAAGATTGTCCCTTGCTGTGAGCTGTCTGGTCTCAAGACCAGATTCCACATCTGAGGGGTGGCGGGAAACTTTATCATTCAATTACTCGAGCTCTGACAGTATTGAAATAACACTCTTTTATGGCTCAGATACTATGAAGATTAATTGGAGCTGCTGTTTTTGTGAAACATTGCCCAAAGCTCTGCAATGCCTTGGAGACTGCTTTCAGGAGCTTTAATCCCAACTGAAATAAATAGAAATTTGTTGAATTTTCTAAACCCCCCCCCCCCCCCCCCCCCATGGTGGAATTGGTTTGCTCCAGGATCGCTTGAGTTTAGCTTGAGAAATAGGGAGGATAAAAATGTACAATAACAAAAAGTGGTAGAAGTGCACCATAGGCAACAAATAAAATGCCCATTGTTCATACCTGGGAGCTCTTCAGATCTGTCCCGGAGACTCTGGTTTTCAGACTGAATTACCGGGCCTCTACGTACAGAAGCTGATTCTCCGGCAGTGGTGAGTTTCTTTTCCTTCCCACCCTGTTCCTCCCACTTCTCCTCCTTCCCACCAGGTTCTGCCTATGTCCCACCCACCCAATTAGGTCCCGCCCCCTTTAGGACAAGAATCCCATCATTGACATCTCCTATCCGGCAACATGTGAACCCTCTTCCGGGTTCAAAGGGGAGTTCCCAGGTATGCCATTGATTTAACTCTTTGAATGCATGTTCAATGCTCTGGATACCTCTCTGGAATTCAAAAGGTTAAATGGAGCATTTTAAAACTTTGACTGCTACATAGCAGTTCAAAGGGAAGTGAAATTTTAACCCCTTGATGTACACAGGAGTTCAGTGGGACGATGCTGGGCTGCAGGGCATATCAAATAGTTTCCTCCAAGAAGGGCCTCCCAATGGCAGCCTGTGAGCCATGGGCCACATGTTTGACATGCCAGCACTAGGCGATATGTATAAAGATGTTTACATGAGTTTTTTTTGTATGCATAATAATTTTCCCCCTAGCATTGTAACTCTACAGTAACACGTTGCTCCTATGCCCCTCAGACATGGTTTACCTTTCTCAGAAACATGTCATATTTAAACTTGCTTGATGAAGGTTTAACCCTTTAACCCCTAGAGTGCCAAGTGGGTACATTGTATGAGTTTGGACAGCTGTACCTGCTGTGCCAAGCTTGTACAATGTACATCTAAAATGCAGTCACTGCATAAGTCAGTATAACCAGCTTGCAGTGGCTGCATTTTAGAAAAAATGCTGAATGGTACTCTTGGGGGCGCTTGAAGATCACTCCTCATGCTCCCCCCCCCAGTTATTGATCTCCCAGCCGATCGTGTGCAGCTCCTCCTTCCCCCTCTCTCCTACCTGAACTTCTGGGTTGGAATGGGCGGGATCGGGGGAAGCCTCCTATCGCCATTGGTGGTGCCTCAGGCCCCGCGTTCCACCCTCAAACCCAAGCAGCAGTGGAGGTCGAAACACACCTCCACCAAGCCCCCCCTTCTTCAGCATGACTTGCCGAACTCTGATCCGCGACCAGTGGAGGTCGCCTGCATCACTTTTTAAGTGTTTGGACAATCTCTGTTGCAGGTCAGTGGGTATTGCAAGTGCTTTCAGAAGGTTACAGGATTCCCTTCAAATCCCTTCCCCCTTCAGGTTCTTCCCTTCTTGCACCCCTCAGGGACAGGTAAAGCTCAGGCTTTTCAATGGGGAGGTCCAATCTCTCTTGGACAAGTGAGTTCTGGTCCCCCAACAGGAGAGAGGTTTCGGCTATTATTCCATCCTCTTTGTCGTTCCCAAGAAGGATGTTGGCTGCCATCCAATCCTCAACCTCAAGGCGCCCCCAACAAGTTCTTTGTCAAGACTCACTGCATGATGGAGTCCATGCGCTCAGTCATCGCAGCGATGTGTTCAGGGGAATTTCTGGCATCCTTGGATCTTCAGGATGCCTATCTGCACATCCTGTGTATCGGGAAAGTGAACAGTACCTCAGGTTTGCCTGCGAACTGGGTCACTTCCATTTCATTGCTCTCCACTTCGGGCTCACAATAGCTCCTCAAGTGTTCAATTGATTTCTGGGTGCATTGATTGCCTTCCTGCACACCAAGGGAATTCAGGGGACACCTTACATGGACGACCTTCTCCTCAAGTCACCCTCCAGGAACCTCCTGGACCTCCAAGTCCCAGACTGCTCATAGATCCTGTTCTACCACGGTTGGATTCTGAATATGGACAAGTCGGCCCCTGTGCCTACTCAGGACCTGTATCAGCGCTTCTGTCAACGCCGTTGGCAGCGTTCCTGAAGTACGCAAGAAAAATAGAAGGAATGTATGCTTACTGAACCGTGCCCTAAGGGAAAAGTATTACCCCAGAGAGGACCAGCAGAAAGCAAGATAATAAAGCAGAAGAGGGAAGCGGCAAGTAGTAACGGAAGAAAAGGAACCCAGTAGCAGATAAGGCCTGAACCAAGGAAGAAACCAGAACAAACTGGAGCTTCCTAGGCTAACAGCTCGGAAGAACAGGTGGCCAGAGACAGAGACTTGGAGACGGCTTCAGCAGAGAGAGAGGCCCAAAACAGATGAGGAGAAAGACCAGAAGCTGGAAGGCCAACAGAGGAGATCCGGAGTGATGTGTGGCCGACAATGGAGCGAGGACACAGAATCAGCCAGCGGACAGAGTGAGATGGAGAACCAGGAGGGTAAGTCCAAAGAGCAGCCAGAGGTCAGAGCAGGCAGGGATCCAGATGGGCTAGTCAGAGGTAGCCAGAGGTCAGGGTAGGCAGAGATCCAGATGGGCTAGTCAGAGGGTTAACCAGAGGTCAGGGTAGGCAGAGATCCAGATGGGCTAGTCAGAGGCTTAGCCAGAGATCAGGGCAGGCAGGGATCCAGATGGGCTAGACAGAAGTTGGGGTAGAGTACCAGACTAGCAGAACAGGAGATCCTACTAGTCAGGGAGCCTAAGTATAACTCAGCATCCACTGCTCCATGATGCCTAGCTATATGGAGGAGGCCCCCTGACGTCACGAGTGACGCGCCTACGTCTGACGTCACCACGCCCCGCCCTGGAAAGCCGCAGTGACGCCGAGCGCCGACAGAGCCCGGCGCGCCGCCGAACAGCTCCAGGAGGCCGCGGACGCGCCGGACACCGACAACCTGAGTGTTCAGGGATAATGGGCATAGAAGGAGACTATTTATCCCATCAATATCCTGGAGCTCAGGGCAATCTCCCATGCTCTGACTTATTGGACGTCCCATCTAGTGTGGTGTCCAGTTCATGTCCAGTCCGACAACGTTAAGGCCATAGCTTACATCAATAAGCAAGGAGACACCAGAAGACCTGCTGTTTGGTTAGAAGTCAAGGGTATTTCAACCTGTGCAAAAGATCATGTATCTGCTATCTCCGCAGTGCACATTCCAGGTGTAGAAACCGTCCTAGCAGACTACCTCAGTCGACACACGGGTAGACCCAGGCTAGTGGGAGCTTCATCCAGAAGTGTTCGATCTCCTGGTACAGATGTGGGGTCTTCCCATGATAGACCTGATGGCTACCAGGGACAGCTGGAAGGTTCATATGTTTTGCTCACACTGGAGGGATCCCTTGTCGTTTGAGGTGGATGATCTGATAATTCCATGGGGATGCCATCTGGCATACATCTTTCATCCTTTTCCTCTCCTACCCAGGGTGCTGCGGAAGATTCAGATGGATGGAACTCCCACCATCCTGATTGTTCCATATTGGATCTGACAGCCTTGGATTCCGGAACTACTAACTCTATTTGTCCAGGCACCGCTTCCACTGCCACGCAGATCGGATCTCCTTCGCCAGGGGTACCTGTAGAAGGAGGAGTGGACCATCTGGCTTTGATGGCATGGCTGTTGAGACCTCCATCTTAATGAAGAAAGGCTATTCTCCAGAGGTAGTGTCCACTATGATTAAAGCTAGGAAACCAGTCTCTTCTAAAGCCTATCATAGGGTTTGGTCTATCTTCCATGCTTGGTGTGTGGACAGAGATCTGTCGTCACAGAACTTGGATCTTCTTGCTATCCTGTCTTTTTTTTATAGGATTGTGTGAACAAGGGCCTTAGTTCTTTGAAGGTCCAGACCTCAGCTCTTTCTGTCTTTTTCAGAGACGCATTGCCACCTTACCGGATGTCAAGGTCTTCTTTCAATGTGTCGCTCATGCGTTCCCTGCTTATAAGGCTCCTGCTATTCACTGGGTCCTTAACCTTGTTTTGGGAGTCTTGCAATGGGGGGATCAACTGACCTCTCATTAGATGTGGCAGGTTGTCTTCTTTCCAAAATGGTATGGTTTGTGTACCCTCTCAGTACATTTGAAGGGGCAGAAAATGTAAGAAAATGCCAATTTTTTCCTATAATGCTGTCTTCTGGAAACATTTGGGCACACCAGGCTTGGGGAAAGAAGGCAAGTCTTGGAGACAGTTTTGCCTGTCTAGGATCTTCTTCTTCTGAGGTTCTCAGTGCTTCCTTACTGTTGAGCCCTGTTGGCTCTTGTTAAGTGTGCTGTATAACAGTTCCTGGGGTCTGTTTTTACCCCTAGTTGGTGTCCGTTGACACTTCTGTTTTGTTGGGATCTCTGACCGGTTGGTTCATAGAGGTCCTGGTGACTTTGGGGGCCTCGCGCCTGGTCCTTGCCTCCTTCCCACCTCAGGGAAAGTCAATGGTTGGACATCCCAGAGTTACCAGTAACCTGTATTGGACGACAGTAAAAATAGGATTTTAGTCGTACCTGTTAAATCCTTTTCACGTAGTCCATACAGGTTACTGGTCTCCCACCCTGTCAAGGGACCGTGCTTGGCTCTCCTGTGGCAATACGTGGGAGTCCTTTGGGGCATGCTCATACGAGTCTTCTTTCCTTCTACTGTCTAGTCTGGTTAGTTCTCAATCAATTCTGAAGCAGGCTAGGTGGACTGCAGCCTGAGAGGGAAGGGAGGCTCCACTCCCCTGCATACATTTAGAGAATGTTCCTGCCTACTTAAAGGGGACTGACGCCTCCCCAGAGAGAGTTACCAGTAACCTGTATGGACTAAGTGAAAAGGATTTAACAGGTAAGACTAAAATCCTATTATCTTTTTGAGCCTGTTGGCTCTTGTTCAGTGTGCTGTGTTACAGTTATTCAGTGTCCATTGACACTTTGTTAGTTTGGGCTGTTCCATGTCTGGATAGCCCATGGGAGCTCTGGTATCATGGGGACCAGCGCTTGGTCCTTTCCTTCATTTTCCAACCCTCAGTGTTAGTACATCCCCATGGTACCTGTAAGCTAAATTGGATGACAGAGAAAAGAGGATTTTAGTCTTACCTGTTAAATCCTTTTCTCTTACTCCATATACCTTACAGGTCTCCCACCCAGTGAAATAACCATGCTTGGTCTCCTGTGGCTGGACGTGGGAGTCTTGTTGGGTCCATGCTCACAGGAGTTTTTCGCTATCTAGCTTGGTAGGTTTAGTGCTACAAATCTAACTAGAGTGCGGTAGCTGGCTTGCCTGATACTTTGAAGAATTGTTCCAACCTACTAGGAGCAGCTGTCGCCTCCCCATGGTACCTGTAAGCTATATGAACTAAGAGAAAAGGATTTAACGGGTAAGATTAAAATCTTCTTTTATGAATTTCATATAGCGTTTGGCGAATTACATGTAGTGTTTGGTGAATTGCATATAGGTTTTGGCATATAGCTTTTGGTGTATTGCGTATACCTTTTGGCCTATATCAATTTGTGCATAGCGTTTGGCTTGATGCATATGGTGCATGGCGTATAGCATTTGATGTATAGTGCTTTGTGTGTATAATTTGGCTTTAGCTGTTTGGAGTACAGCATATGGCATGTAGCATTTGGCATATAGCATTTTGTGTTTGGCGCATGGAGTATAGCTTTAGGCATATTGCGTGCATAGTTGTGCTTTGTACATATGGTGTTTGGTGTATAGTATAACGTTGTTCGTATTGCGCATAGCATTGTGTGTATAGCGTTCAGGGCCAGATTTACATCTCGTGTACCTCTAAGCACAACACCCTCCAGCGTCCCTAGCTCCGCCTTCATTCCACCCCTAACTACACCCCTTTTCCTTAGTCACACCTTAATTTGTGTCCAAACCCATTTGTAGATTTATCCTTCACAAACACATAAATGGAAAGTCTGGGTATAAAGTGATGGCGTCACATCATTATTTCCATTGAAAGAAAAGTCTCTCAGCAATGGCAATTCAAAACACTATTATTATTAATTCATTTTATTGCTCCTTACTAGATTAATAATATAATAAATGTGCTTTTTTTGGATATATGGCACACTTTCTCTGTGTCCGTATTTAACCCTTTGAGTATTAGAGGGGTGCACAGCACATTACTTTGCAATGCTTTGCCTACGCCTCTGGCACTCAAAGGGTTAAAACACTCAATGTACAAGTACCATTTGAGGGAATTCAAAACATTGCTGGGTACACTAAGGGTTATAAAAATGATGCAATTTCTTGTCCTCTTGTTCCATCTTTTAGCATCATATCCCCCATGATTTTGTTATCACAAAAACTGTTACAGATAGCTGCTTTCTGGATATCCCATAGCCTCACAGATTTATTATGTTCCCAGTGTGCTTTCAGGGTTATGTTTAATGACCTTTTTTCCTAGTCAAAGTTTACATGAATGGGGCAGTGAAAGCATACAGGGCTTCTCATAAATCTCTGAGCCTGACGGGAGACTCAGAAACAGGCTTCTGTAGCTGCTTCTATGATAAGATGTTCACGGAGTTCAATATAAAATACAGCGAGAGAATTAACCATTTGAGTGCCAAAGGTATCAAATGCATTGCAATGCAGTGGATACCTCTCTGTCACATAAAGGGTTAAAGTCCCAGCCAGCCCATCACGCAGCTGCCTGCACTTAGCAAACTACCGCACATGTCACATTTCTGTGTCCCACACAGAGTATCAAAGGGACTTAATGGATGGTAGGGTGCAGTATGTGTTCCTCGACCTCCACCTTAATTCTGGGTGGTGATTTGTCCCCCTCACTGCCAGGTTCCTACTCCTATCTTGGCTCCACCAAAGTCCAGGTGCAGAGCTGATGCTGGTCTGTTATTATGACAGAGCTCTGTTACCGGAACTCCATAGCGCTGATTTGCCAATACTGTACCGAAGAGGAGCTGAACCACACATTTCCTTGCAGTGATCTGAGCTTATCACAGCATGGCAGAACATGTGGGCAAGCACTCACTCAGTATGGTATGGGCAAAAGCAGGGCTTTGGAGCTTCAAGAACTGTCATAATGTCAGACCAGCAACAGCTCAGCTCCATGGGGCACCCAATCCACACACACAAAATGCTGCAGTTCTGGTTAACCCTTTGAGGCCTACAATGAGAAGAGTTTACTTTCTCTCATCTGCAGATGATGCTGCTCTCTGTCTCCCTCTCTGGCAGTAATGTGTGGTGTGAGCATGAACAGCCCGCCAATCTAAACTTGTGGGCCAGTTCAGCTGGAACTGGGAGGCTGGGGAGTGGGGAACAGGAGCAGCGCAGTTAAAGGGATAGTAATACTTTATTATTACTATCCCCCATATTGTAGATATTTGTAAAATAATTTAATAGCCCCCAGATTCATCTCTCAAACCTTTATGGTTTGAGAGATAACCAAAGGCAAAGTTCCCCCCTCCCTCCCCCTTCCCTGAAGTTAGTGTTGTGCTGACTGCAGGGATATCCGGTCTGACTTTCATCATGTGCCTCTGCAGCAGAGCCGCAATTGCGTTAGTGAAAAAGAACTATTTCACTGAAATGGTCTTCTACATGTGCTTGTAGAAGACCGTTTCAGTGAAATAATTCTTTTTCACTAGCGGGATCTCGGCTCAGCTGCAGAGCCGCAAGCCTGTTGTATGACAGACTTCCTCTGCAGTCAGTACATTGCTGACTTCAGGGAAGGGGGAGGGAGGGAGGAACTTTGCCTTCGGTTATCTCTCAATCCATAAATGTTTGAGAGATTAATCTGGGGGCTATTAAAGTATTTTACAAATATTTACAATATGGGGGATATTAATAATAAAGTATTACTATCCCTTTAAGAACAAGTTAGTCACATGAGGCAGCACAAGTGGTGAGGAGCAGTACAGGCACAAGCTGGCACCAAGCAGAGGCAGCAGTTAAAAAAAACAAAACAATCGGTGGCACCCTCATAAGCGCAGGTTTTGCATAAAATACATGGGGCAAATGGAAGTGGGCAGGCTGGTGGGTTTCTATATACTACCTTATGCCATGGTGGGGGTGGTTGGTGAAGAATGCTTGCTCGGTCTCCCGCTCAGTCAGTCAAACCTCTGATGAGCAGCAGTACTCTGTGCCCCACTACGCAATATAAGCAGCTGCACAAGATACAGAACAGACAGTGTAGTGCGCAGCTGCGAGAGTTTAGAGACTCACGGGGGGCCCATTTGGAGCAGGCAACTGAAAACAAGGAAGTGGAAGCTGATTAGCTGAACAGTGAGGACAGGGCACTCTCCTCATTGCATTTTCTGGGGGCTCTAAGTGGGCGGGCCAGTGGGAATGCCGATGGGCATGACAGGTCATTGCCTGGCGCCCCTGAAAATACGGTGCCCTAGGAAAGTGCCTTGTGTGCCTATTGGTAAATCTGGCCCTGATAGTGTTGTGCATATAGCATTAACTCCTCTTTACTGCCACACCTGGGTGTGTTTACCACACACACACACATATATTCCATATATTCCACAATTACTTTATTACAAAGATTGTTAATGAGGGTGTAACAGTCTTATAGCTATCAGAAAATGGTGCTGCGGCTCCTTTTAGAGAAATATAAAAACAGTTTATAGTGGTTTGAACGATGTGCTAACCAGCAGCTGAAAGTCCTTATGACATCAGTGTGATAACATTCCGGCAACTGAAGATTGTGTTCAGTTTGCATTATGACATCATAATTGTGATAACTGTCTTGCCACTTATAAGCTCTCAGTGCATAGTTCATGTCATTACATGAGAATCTCTTCTCTAAGACAGATATAGTGATAGGTGCAAGGAAAAGAAGGTGCTGAAACCATAATTTCAATCACATCGGTTTGATCGCGTGTCAGTCATGTTGAAATTTGTCTTTGGAATCATCCTTTTTTGCTTCCATCTGACATCAGCTATGCAAATAAAAAGCATCACGCTGCCAAAACATGATCTGGAAGTAAAGGCTGATTCTAAGCTTCTGATCACTTGCTTCTTCACAACAACCAAAAAATTTAAACCAGAGGAAATAATTATGGAATGGGGAATGCTCCCAGACAATGGTGTGCGCTACATCCCTCTTGTACGTTATGCTGACCAAGTTTTAGACACACTGGAACGCAAAGGTGATACTCCATTTATTTTTTCAAGTAAGCTGTATAAAGGAGATTGCTCTTTACTCATCAACTTAGCCAGTATCCATGATAATGGCATGTTTGAAATCCGACTGTATGCCAACGGAATTCTTTTTGAACCAGTCCCAAAGATTAGAGTGAAGGTTAAAATTCCGCCAAAGCCCCAAGTTACTACACCGAAAAAGAGAGAGAAACCAAATGTGGAGATAAATGGTATGGAGATTCAAACAGACACTGTGCCAGAACAGTATGAATATATAACATGCATGGTACATGAGCTAGATCCTGAGACCTATGGTTATGCTCTAATAGCCCAGAACCTACACGACAACAACAAATTGATGGTTTTAGTGATCGCAATACTATTCGGTGTAGGCTTGTTGGTTGTGGGTGCAGTGTCAGGATTGGTTGCCATGTGTATGTTTTACCTTAAAAAATAAGAGACTGTATGATTATGTAGAAGTTCAAGACTAAGTGAGGAATACTTTATGAACCAGTCTCAGAGATTAAAGGACAGAAGTCCAGCAAAGTTGAATGTGAAAGGTTCTACCCAGAAAAAGGAAGAGAAACCAAAATGGTGATGCTCGGAAATCAAACTTTACTAAGCCTAAAGAGGATAACAAGCAAAAAGAAGATGAACATGAAGTTATACAAAATGTGCCAGAACAGAAGGAAGAAAATCCTGATTGCAGTGAGCTATATCCTCAGACCTTGGGTTATGCTCTCAGTACTGGAACTAAAGAACAATAAAAATTGATGGTTTTAATGATCTTAATTCTAGTTGGTGTGGGATTCTTTGTGGGTGCAGTGTCAGGATTTATTACCTGGTATCGATTTTGTCATCTTAAAAAGAAGAGCTTGTGTGATGTAGAAGTTCAAGGGCAAATGAGCAAGAAAAACATGTAGCACAGGTATTTGAGTAAAGATAGGAAAAAAATACAAAAATCAGCGAAAGTGCTACCCATGGAAAAGCAAGCCCAGCATGTCTAAGATAACCATTAATAAAAAATAATTTAATTTTGCAGTATTTATTGGAAATGTGTTTAGCAGGGGCAGGCTGGCACAGGGAGTAGAGGGGCAAATGCCCCCTGAGGGGGTTATACATATGGGTCGACGGACCGCTATTTCACTTCATCTCTTACTTGGTGCTGTGAAGCAGCAGGAAGTGTGAGCAGGACCTCCCGCTCATTAAAATGATAACGTATATGGAGGGCAAGGCCGGAGAAGTGGGAAGGAATTACCAGCAAAACAGAAAAAAAATGCTCTTGTGGCCCCTCTCATATTCATGATTATACATTGTTGCAGCTCAGAAGGCAGCACTCCTCCCTTTCGGTGTTTTTGATTCAGATGAAGAGCCAGGCAGCAACTTACGTGTATTATGGGAGTGTTGTATGTCAAAAATATTGCCTACTCTTTCTCCACCTCTAAAGGTCTTCCTCATCTATGTCTCTCCTGCACTTCTCTTCTAGTAAGTCGTTTTCCCTGCCCTCAAAAACCTAAAAACAAGAAAAACCCTTACTAAATGTACAGGGGATCTCCCCTCAGCATATCTCACCAAATACAAACAGGTGCCCATCTTCCCAACACTACACACAAACTTGCATTATTCCCTTGAATTAAACGGCACATTTAAAGGGATAGTAATGTTTCACAATAAAAGCAGCTCCAATTAATCTTCATAGGTGGTGTCCAGGCAGATCACAGAGAGGGACAATCTTCAATTAGCATAAGGGAAAAACTTGTCAAGGGGGGTTTTCATTGTTCTCACAGTAAGAAGATTGTCCCTTGCTGTGAGCTGTCTGGTCTCAAGACCAGATTCCACATTTGAGGGGTGGCGGTTTACACTAGGTAAAAGGGGCGGGAGGGGGAAATTTATCATTCAATTACTCGAGCTCTGACAGTATTTAAATAACACTCTTTTATGGCTCAGATACTATGAAGATTAATTGGAGCTGCTGTTTTTGTGAAACATTGCCCAAAGCTCTGCAATGCCTTGGAGACTGCTTTCAGGAGCTTAAATCCCAACTGAAATAAATAGAAATTTGTTGAATTTTCTAAACCCCACCCCCCCATGGTGGAATTGGTTTGCTCCAGGATCGCTTGAGTTTAGCTTGAGAAATAGGGAGGATAAAAATGTACAATAAGAAAAAGTGGTAGAATTCCTTGGCAAACCAAGTGCACCATAGGCAACAAATAAAATGCCCATTGTTCATACCTGGGATCTCTTCAGATCTGTCCCGGAGACTCTGGTTTTCAGACTGAATTACCGGGCCTCTACGTACAGAAGCTGATTCTCCGGCAGTGGTGAGTTTCTTTTCCTTCCCACCCTGTTCCTCCCACTTCTCCTCCTTCCCACCAGGTTCTGCCTATGTCCCACCCACCCAATTAGGTCCCGCCCCCTTTAGGACAAGAATCCCATCATTGACATCTCCTGTCCGGCAACATGTGAACCTTCTTCCGGGCTCAATGGGGAGTTCCCAGGTATGCCATTGATTTAACTCTCTGAATGCATGTTCAATGCTCTGGATACCTCTCTGGAATTCAAAAGGTTAAATGGAGCATTTTAAAACTTTGACTGCTACATAGCAGTTCAAAGGGAAGTGAAATTTTAACCCCTTGATGTACACAGGAGTTCAGTGGGACGATGCTGGGCTGCAGGGCATATCAAATAGTTTCCTCCAAGAAGGGCCTCCCAATGGCAGCCTGTGAGCCATGGGCCACATGTTTGACATGCCAGCACTAGGCGATATGTATAAAGATGTTTACATGAGTTTTTTTTGTATGCATAATAATTTTCCCCCTAGCATTGTAACTCTACAGTAACACGTTGCTCCTATGCCCCTCAGACATGGTTTACCTTTCTCAGAAACATGTCATATTTAAACTTGCTTGATGAAGGTTTAACCCTTTAACCCCTAGAGTGCCAAGTGGGTACATTGTATGAGTTTGGACAACTGTACCTGCTGTGCCAAGCTTGTACAATGTACATCTAACATGCGGTCACTGCATAAGTCGGTATAACCAGCTTGCAGTGGCTGCATTTTAGAAAAAATGCTGAATCGCACTCTTGGGTGCACTTGAGGATCACTCCTCATGCCCCCCTTCCCCCAGTTATTGATTTACCAGCCGATCGTGCGCAGCTTCTCCTTTCCCCTCTCTCCTACCTGAACATCTGGGTTGTAGTGGGCGGGATTGGGGGAAGCCTCCTAAGGCCATTGGTGGTGCCTCAGGCCCCGCGTTCCACCCCCAAACCCAAGCAGCAGTGGAGGTCGAAACACACCTCCACCAAACCCCACCTTCTTCAGCATGACTTGCCGAACTCTGATCCGCGACCAGTGGAGGTCGCCTGCATCACTTTTTAAGTGTTTGGACAATCTCTGTTGCAGGTCAGTGGGTATTGCAAGTGCTTTCAGAAGGTTACAGGATTCCCTTCAAATCCCTCCCCCCTTCAGGTTCTTCCCGTCTTGCACCCCTCAGGGACAGGTAAAGCTCAGGCTTTTCAATGGGGAGGTCCAATCTCTCTTGGACAAGTGAGTTCTGGTCCCCCAACAGGAGAGAGGTTTCGGCTATTATTCCATCCTCTTTGTCGTTCCCAAGAAAGATGTTGGCTGCCATCCAATCCTCAACCTCAAGGCGCCCCCAACAAGTTATTTGTCAAGACTCACTGCAAGATGGAGTCCATGCACTCAGTCATCGCAGCAATGTGTTCAGGGGAATTTCTGGCATCCTTGGATCTTCAGGATGCCTATTTGCACATCCTGTGTATCCGGAAAGTGAACAGTACCTCAGGTTTGCATGCGAACTGGGTCACTTCCAGTTCATTGCTCTCCACTTCGGGCTCACAACAGCTCCTCAAGTGTTCAATTGATTTCTGGGTGCATTGATTGCCTTCCTGCACACCAAGGGAATTCAGGGGACACCTTACATGGACGACCTTCTCCTCAAGTCACCCTCCAGGAACCTCCTGGACCTCCAAGTCCCAGACTGCTCATAGATCCTGTTCTACCACGGTTGTATTTTGAATATGGACAAGTTGGCCCCGGTGCCTACTCAGGACCTGAGTGTTCAGGGATAATGGTCATAGAAGGAGACTCTTTATCCCATCAATATCCTGGAGCTCAGGGCACTCTCCCATGTTCTGACTTATTGGACGTCCCATCTAGTGTGGTGTCCAGTTCAAGTCCAGTCCGACAACGTTAAGGCCATAGCTTACATCAATAAGCAAGGAGACACCAGAAGACCTGCTGTTTGGTTAGAAGTCAAGGGTATTTCAACCTGTGCAAAAGATCATGTATCTGCTATCTCCGCAGTGCAGTCCAGGTGTAGAAAACGTCCTAGCAGACTACCTCAGTCGACACACGGGTAGACCCAGGCGAGTGGGAGCTTCATCCAGAAGTGTTCGATCTCCTGGTACAGATGTGGGGTCTTCCCATGATAGACCTGATGGCTACCAGGGACAGCTGGAAGGTTCAGATGTTTTGCTCACACTGGAGGGATCCCTTGTCGTTTGCGGTGGATGATCTGATAATTCCATGGGGATGCCATTTGGCATACATCTTTCCTCCTTTTCCTCTCCTACCCAGGGTGCTGTGGAAGATTCAGATGGATGGAACTCCCACCATCCTGATTGTTCCATATTGGATCAGACAGCCTTGGATTCTGGAACTACAAACTCTATTTGTCCAGGCACCGCTTCCACTGCCACGCAGATCGGATCTCCTTCGCCAGGGGTACCTGTAGAAGGAGGAGTGGATCATCTGGCTTTGACGGCGTGGCTGTTGAGACCTCCATCTTAATGAATAAAGGCTATTCTCCAGAGGTAGTCTCCACTATGATTAAAGCTAGGAAACCAGTCTCTTCTAAAGCCTATCATAGGGTTTGGTCTATCTTCCATGCTTGGTGTGTGGACAGAAATCTGTCGTCACAGAACTTGGATCTTCTTGCTATCCTGTCTTTTTTTATAGGATGGTGTGAACAAGGGCCTTAGTTCTTTGTAGGTCCAGACCTCAGCTCTTTCTGTCTTTTTCAGAGACGCATTGCCACCTTACCGGATGTCAAGGTCTTTTTTCAATGTGTCGCTCATGAGTTCCCTGCTTATAAGGCTCCTACTATTCAGTGGGTCCTTAACCTTGTTTTGGGAGTCTTGCAATGGGGGGATCAACTGACCTCTCATTAGATGTGGCAGGTTGTCTTCTTTCCAAAATGGTATGGTTTGTGTACCCTCTCAGTACATTTGAAGGGGCAGAAAATGTAAGAAAATGTCAATTTTTTCCTATAGTGCTGTCTTCTGGAAACATTTGGGCACACCAGGCTTGGGGTAAGAAGGCAAGTCACCCTTCATTAGATGCAGCAGGTTGTCTTCTTTCCAAAATGGTATGGTTTGTGTACCCTTTCTTCATTTCTGTCGTCGTTATAACCATTTATGTACAGACTAGTAATGTTTGAGAAAATGTTAGAAAAATCAGAGGTTGTAGTAGGTGTCGTTTTGCACTTCTAGCACCCACTGAGGTAGGTCAGCTCATACCAATGGGGTGCCATTTTTCTTCTAAAAGCGCTAGCTAAGAATACAGTTGGAAATGCCATGGTTTTCACAGCTTTCAGTACATTGTGTGCACTCTGCACTCTTTGTCCCTCTGTCTTCGCTCATCTTTCAGGAGCCTTTGGCTGCTTCTGGGTGTGTCCCGGCGTCGTGTCACGTGCACCGTGACGTCATCTGGCAGTATCTATATCCGGAAGCTTTGGACAGGCGCGGGTGCACTCAGATAGTGTTCTCCAGTGTTAGGTCTACATTTACAGCTCAGTCTAGTTCTTGACTTTATTGCATTCTAGTGTTGGCCTTAAGTTGCCGAATTCTGCCTGTTCCTGGTTCTCCTCTTAGCCTGCTGATTCTGTTCCTGCTGCTAAAACTGTGTATGACCCTGGCTGTTCTTGGACTACTCTATGCCTGCTGATTCTGCCTAATCCTAGTCTAGTTGATTTTGACCTTGCCTCCGTTTGACCATCCATTTTGCTCCACATGTGTACTCCTCTCCAAACACTGGTTCCAGTATATTAGTTCCAGGTTTCCAGTACTTCTTCTGCAGGCACTTCCTCTGGACAGGTCTGTTCTCTCCCTCCTAGGGAGAGTATATTTATTATTTACTTTTGTCTTTTATGTTCTTGGAGAGTTTTAGCCATCTGACCTTCTCTTGCTATCCCTGCTATACTATGCACTCTAGCCTCCACTCTCCCCTACAGGAGAGAAGGTGGTGCCTGTGGAGGTACCATCCTGGGCTCACTTCCAGCTCCTCTGGGGTCTGTGGGCTCCACAACTTTTGACCCAGACCTGTGTGACATAAGTGTGACATAAAGTGTGACATAATCTGAGTGCCTCTACCATCACCATGTCAGTAGACCCTAAAGAAGTCTCTAAGGTGGTTATCCAGCAGGTAGCTGTTTTGGAGAAACATGCTTCACAGATTCAGCACCTGGAGAAAAAACTGGATTACATTACGGCACTTCTACAGCACATTCAGCAATGTCTGTAGAGCCCCAGGCCCTCTGCAGCTCCCTCATCAGATACTTCCTCTGTTCCTACTAGTCCTAGAGTAGCATATGTAACTGTGCCTCATCAACTGCATTTACTAGACAAATATGAAGGTGACACCAAACTGCTGCATAGTTTTCTAAACCAGTGCAGTCTCCATTTTCAAAGCCAGCCTGAGGCTTATGCCTCACACCAAACTCGGGTCACCTTTATTGCATCATTGATTTGGGGACAGGCCCTGGCATGGTTGTCTCCTTTGATGGACTGTTGCTCTTCTCTACTCGATGACTGTGATGCATTCATTGCCGCCTTCCGATCAGTGTTTGACACCCTGGGACAACATGCTTCAGCAGAGGCTGCACTACTGGATTTGCAAGAAGGGCAACAACCATTTGTGAAGTATGCTATACACTTTTGTACCTTGGCCTATGACACTGATTGGGGCAGCAGTGCCTTAAAGGTGGCATTTTGTCGTGGATTGTGAGATTGCGTGAAAGACGACCTGACCACTCGTATAATTCCAGACACTTTAGAAGGCTTGATAGCCCTGTGCACCTCCCTTGACTCTCGCATCCAGGACAGATGTCAGAAGAGGGATTGGGACCGCTCCAAGCGCCCAGTAGTGCGTTCATCCATACGTCTTGCACCTAAGTTTCAGACTCCTCTGTCCTCCTCTGAATCCCTCGCTGAACCCATGGAAATTGGCCAGTCGTAGTTTGGAATTGTGTCTCTATTGCAGGGTATGTAGCTCGTACATGTCCCAACAAACCGGGAAACAACCGGAGTGCCCAGAGGAATCCACTCTAAGTTGGCCTCCAGTTCTCTCTCCCTTGATGGTTTATTCCATTTCCCTGGTGGCAGAAGGCGATTCAGCTCTTGTTCCTGTACCTTACAAGGCATATGCCGATGTCTTCTCTAAAGCCCGGTCAGAAGTCCTGCCCCCTCCTAGGTCTTATGACTGCTCTATCGAGCTCTTACAGGGCCGGACCTATCCTCTTTCTTTGCCTCAGACAGCTTATCTGGAGACTTATATCCAGGAAAACCTCACCAGAAGATTTCTCTGACCTTACACTTCCCCCACTGGATCCGTTTTTTCTTGTTAAGAAAAAAGACAGTTCTTTACGTCCTTATATTGATTATCGAGGCCTGAACGCCATCACTCGGAAGTACAGCTACCCACTTCCACTCATCCCAGAATTACTTGAACGCCTACGCGGTTCTACCATCTTCACCAAATTAGATCTCAGAGGGGCGTGCAATCTGGTTTGTATGCGAAAGGGTGACGAGTGGAAGAACGCTTTCAACACACACTTTGGGTATTACAAATACTGCGTAATGCCCTTTGGTTTAGGTAATGCCCGAGCGGTGTTTCAGGCATTAGTCAATGATATCTTTTGGGATCTCCTCCTCACCTGTGTCATCATATTTCTGTCGTCCAATACAGGTTACCAATAACTTTGGGTAGGCGATCAGCCCCTTTAAGTAGGCAGTAACAATTCTGAGAAGTGACTGCTGGGTGGAGCCTACCTCCTCTCCTTAGCTTGCAGCTAGGTAATCCCCAACCAGTATGATGTGTTTCTTGGTCAAGACACAAGGCAAGTATAGCCTATAACAACAGGGGGGAGCTGTTGTTATAATGAACACTGTGGACTACATTCAAGAAGCAAAAATGCAACTCTCTGATAAAAGATATTATGCAAAATTACAAGATGATCCCACAAAAAATTATACAACAAAACTTAACAGGATCATAAAAGAACTGCCCTCCAACACTGAAGAACAGATAAGGCCCCTAATACCAGCAGATCCAAAAATAGGCTCCTTCTACATGCTACCAAAAATGCACAAAGAAGGAAACCCAGAACGACCCATAATTTCAGGAATTGGTACACTCACAGAGAATATCTCTGGCTGGGTAGAAAATACCCTGAAACTCCTGGTAAAACAAACACCCAACTTCCTTCAGGACACCACGGATCTTTTAGACAAATTAGCTGACTTGGGCCCAATTCCAGAGAGCACCATCCTGGCCACTATGGATGTAGAATCCCTTTACACTAACATTCCACACACGGATGGCATAGCAGCATGCCAGGGATATCTGGAACAAAATTACACACCCATGGAACTGGTAACAAAACACATACAGTTTATTCTCACCCACAATTACTTCAAGTTTGGACAGGACCTCTACCTTCAGAAAATGGGGACTGCAATTGGTACCCGAATGGCACCACAATATGCCAACCTGTTTATGGCAAAATTGGAAGAGGACTTCCTGTCCACCTGCCAGATAAAACCCCTGGTCTATCTCCGCTACATAGATGATATTCTTATCATCTGGACTGCCAGTGAAGAGGAACTTCTCAAATTCCATGAGAATTACAATATATTCCACCCCAATATCAACCTAACACTCAGTTACTCACGCACAAACATTAACTTTCTTGACACAACTATCAGTATTCAGAACAACTCCATTCACACATCCTTATAGAGCAAACCAACAGACAAACCAACCTACCTGAAAAACAATACCTTCCACCCAAAACACACAAAGAACTCCATCATATACAGCCAGGCCATCAGATACCACCGCATCTGTTCTGACATGATGGACCGTGACAAGCACCTCCAGAAACTCAGAGGAGACTTTATAAAACATGGTTACAGCACAACTATTATTAACAGTCAGATACAGAAGGCTACCCAAATACCAAGAAAAAAACAGTTGCTCTACAAAGAACAACATAAGGGAAACCGGGTGCCACTGTTGGTCACTTACCACCTCCAGAACTTCAAACAAAATTATATAAGGATGAAATACTTAAGAACATTTTGCCACAGCCTCCCTTGCTGTCCTTCAGACATCCTCCCAATTTGAAACAACTGATGATGAGGAGTGCCCTGAATAAAAATACAAAAAATGGCACATCTCCCTGCCTACAAAAGAGATGTGAAACTTGTGCACACATTTACACCACGGACAACATACCAATTCCAAACACCCAGTTACACCATAAGATCAATGGTACATTCACCTGTAAATCATCCAATGTAATTTACCTTATCATGTGTGCAAAATGCCCAACAGCTCTGTATGTGGGAGAAACTGGACAAGCACTACATAGGAGATTTAATTCCCACAGATCCAGTGTTAATAACAAAAAGACAGAGACACCAGTGGGAGAACATTTTTGCCAAAATGGGCACAGTGTCAAGGATATTAAGTTAACTGTATTGATGGGACTGTTCCGCACTCAGAGGGACAGAAAGGTATGGGAGGTAAAATTAATGTTAAAATTTAATGCAATTTGTAGTGGTTTGAACAGGGATAAGGAATTTCTGTCAAAATATAATTTAGTTGATTGACCCTTCCAACAGACCCAACAGCATCGTAAATACCTCTAAAGCCTCAGAGGAAGAGTGCAATTTACCATTGACTGATCAAAGATATCTGGATCTGGACTGCATTCTGTTATCTGATTTCCATGCTAAACAATGTGATGTGTACTTGTATTTAAGAGAGATGTTTTCATATTTATCTGTATAACATGCCTGAGGAAGAGACCTAAGGTCTTGAAAGCTTGCATTTAAATCTGCTTAGTTAGCCAATAAAAGGTATCAAAAACTATATTTGCCTCTCTTATTTTCTGTAATGCACACAGAGGGATTGAGGTTACTCTGTTCATGGACGTCTTGCTATTGAAGGCTCCTTCTGGGGAACCTCTCCTCCAGCAGGTACAGGACTGCATTCACACACTCACCCTTCACGGTTGGGTTCTTAACATGGACAAGTCGGACCCAAACCCATCCCAGAGATCGCTCTCTGTGGGTCTTCTGTTTGATACTTTGCAGGCATGGTCCTTCTGATGGAGAACATGGATCAATATATAATCAACGAGGCGTCCTCAGTTCTGGCTTGTGAGTCCTTTCTAGCCAAGATGATGTCCTCTCTTGGGGGATGACTGATTTCCACCATGGTGGCAGTACCATTTGCAGTACCTCATGCGAGGGAACCACAGAGGTTTGTAATCCAAGTTTGCAAGGGACTCCAGATCTCCTGAGGCTCTTTGTCTCTCTTCCCTTACATGTGGAGCTGAGTCTTCCTTGGTGGCTTTTGTAGTTTGTCGGCGGAGGAATCTCTCCTTCCCATCAATGTCTTGGAACTCTGGGTGATATTCTGTACTCTAAGGTTTTCTCATCTCAAGGCCTGTCCAGTTCGTGTTCAGTCAGACAACGCCACAGCCATGGTTTACATCAACCAGAAAGGTGGAACCAGATATCTTGCAGCGTGGTTGGAGGTTAGGAATATTTTAACCTGTGCCTGCCATCTCTGCAGTTTATATTCCAGGCGTAGGAAGCGTCTTAGCTGACTTCTTAAGTCGCAACAGAGAGTGGGAGCTTCACCAGGAGGTGTTTGGCCTCATTGTTCATAAATGAGGACTTCCCTGGATCAACCTGATGGCCACCAGATGCATCTGGGAAGTTCCGATATTTTGTTCCCATTGGATGGACCCTCTGGCTTTCGCAGTGGATGCTCTGTCAATTCCTTGGCAGTTTCATCTAGCCTACGTTTTCCCTTCTCTTCCCTTGCTTCCCAGTGTTCTGCAGGTGTTACAGCTGGAGGAGACTACGGTCATCCTACTTGCTCCGTACTGGCCCCGGCAACCTTGGTTTCCAGAGATGTTGGACCTATCTGTGTGCGAACTGTTTCAACTTCCACACTGACCAGATCTCCTGCTACATGGCTACCTGTGGAAGAAGAATGTGGAGCGCCTGGGTTTGACGGCTTGGTGATTGAATCATCTGTCTCAAGGAAGAAGGATTTTCTCCTGAGGTGATCGCCACTATATTCTAGCTTGGAAACTTGTTTCTTCTAAAGTTTACCACAGGATTTGGTCTCTCTTCCACTCTTGGTCTGTGAACAGGGATCTGTCCTCACAGGAGTTTGACCTGTCAACTATCCTGTTCTTTTTACAGGATGGTGTGAACAAGGGCCTCGTCCTGAGTTCTTTGATGGTTCAGGCATCGGCTCCAACTGTCTTCTTTCAGAGGCGCATTGCCGTTCTCCCGGACATCAGGGTTTTCTTTCAGGGTGTCGCTCATGTGCTTTTCCTACCTTTAAGCACCCCACTCTTCAGTGGGACTTTAATTTGTTTCTGGAAGTCTTGCAGCGGCCTCCCTTTCAGGCCTTGGTTACCGTTCCTCTTCATCTCCTGACTTGGAAGATTGCTTTTCCTTTGGCAATGTCTCTGTTCTCAGAGTCACTGAATTGCAGGCCTTGTCCTGCAATTCCACCTTTCCTAGTATTTCACAGGGATAAGGCAGTTCTTTGTACCTCTCAGGAATTTCTTCCTAGGGTGGTCTCTGAGTTCCATATAAATCAGGAGATTGTTGTGCCTTCCTTTTGTCCTGACCCCAATCTGACGGGAGAGGGAGCTCCTCTTGTTGGATGTGGTGTGATGCCTTGAGTTCTGCACCACACTAAGTCTGTCCAGCAGACTGATGCATTTTTTTGTCATCCCTGTGGGTCCTAAGGCTGGTAAGGTGGCATCCAAGGTGACTTTTGTGTCTTGGATCAAGTCTACCATTCTCAAGGCTTATGAACTCAGGAAGAAACCTGCTCCCTTTCATATCACAGCTCATTCCACCAGGTCTGTTGTGGCTTCCTGGGCCTATAAGAATCAGTTTAAGAAAAATTCACTGCAACAAATAGACTGTGAATGTTGAATAAAATCAAAACACATTTATTGTAGCAAGCAATAAAAAGGTAAATACCTTAACAACTTCCGAACATCTTGGGGTAAATGGAAGAGAGACTTAAAGCAAACCCATTAAAACCAGCAAGGTTAATTCAGAACGGCTTGTACCGATCAACATGTTTCGTGTGGCATACGCTTAATCATGATCTAAGGTACTAACTGAGTCTGTTGGTTCTTTTGAACTAGTGTCATCCAATCAAAAAAGGTTGTCAATCAAAGATACAAAAAGGAGATTTAACCTCTTACGGTCAGACCAATGAGAATATAAATTTAACACATTAGTACCAATAAAAAGTGTATAAATGACAAATCTCACTGATGGCACCAGGTCAAAAGCAACACAAAAACCCAAGTTTGCATTGTAATATTATAAATATCATAATTAAAATAAACAAAGTTAAATATATGAAGTAAATGCATTTAAAGTCGATCCGAAGATGTTATCTTAAAGCTGCAGAGAATATAGTTGTGGACTGCATAATCCCTTTCACTGTTGTTTCACACTGGGTAGATGCTGTCCAAAACTTCAAAGAATGACGGTTGCCAAAAATAATGAAATGGAATACGTTAAAGGGATATATTCTTATTGAAGCACCACCGAACAGATTAACAACGTCTCTCTTCAAAAAATAGTGAAACATGACGTAAACTGTTATCATCGATGGAGCAATAGAAATGATCATACCACTTTTTCGTAAAAATACCCTTAATAACAAAAAACCATTTCACTCACCCATCCAGACGAATGTATAAGTATCAATTATTCAATTCATCCAGATAATGTAAGTATATTGGCAACCGTCATTCATATATAAGTCTAAATAACGCAAGCTGACCATTGAAACCCAAGATAACCAGACAATCAGACAATCAAATCTCAAATCATTAGAATTATCAAATTCCCCAAATAATCAAAATAGAGATGTATCAATACCACAACATCAAAGTAGAGGTGTATCAATACCATGACATATTTAAAAATAACATGTTACATCATACTCTCTATTTAATCCACCTGGATGTCTGGTTCCCAATGTAAAAATCCAAAAGACTTCCCTTCTGGACAATTTGTCATCCAAGCAACCTTTACGTACCCCTAGAGATACATGTTCTATACCTTGAATTTTGAAACCAGAATTCCTGCAATTACCAATTTTGAAATGAGAGGATACACCTGAGCGAAACTCCCCACTCCTAATGTCACTAAGGTGCTCATTCACTCTCTCCCTCATTGTTCTCATAGTTTTACCAACATATTGTATTTGACATGTTATACAGGTGATCAAATAAACAACCCCCTTAGTGACACAGTTGGTGTATCCTCTCATCTCATACTTCTTCCCAGTCACAGTGGAAACAAAGCTTTTGGTAAC
The DNA here is from genome assembly GCA_037306005.1 of Rhinophrynus dorsalis. Taxonomy (NCBI): domain Eukaryota; kingdom Metazoa; phylum Chordata; class Amphibia; order Anura; family Rhinophrynidae; genus Rhinophrynus; species Rhinophrynus dorsalis. Next base: position 230,942,485 of record CM074718.1, on the reverse strand, counting down.
ATCTATAAGTTTGCAACATCCACATCTAGATCTCCCACATTTATAAGTTCCCTGTGTCCGCATCCAATGATGTACTTTATGACCAGATTCAAATAAACTAGGGGAAACCCTATTTGAAATAGTGGGGGCCTTTCGAGAAACAAATCTGACCCCATTAACTAGAGTATCGTGAAATCCAGAATCTCCATAAAGTGTTGGAAGATGTTTCTTAACGATCCTTACAATATCCTTAAACTCAACACTATAAGCTGTTGAAAAAACTATTTTATCATTTGTAGATTTGATTTCTCTTCCACTCAAATGGGGTTCAGATAATTGAGAGGAAATTTTATATTGCAATAGTTTATCTCTATCTTCGTTCCTAGCTCGTTTTAAGGCCCTATCCAACATCCAAACTGGATATCCTCTCTGTCTAAATCTATGATATAACTCCCCAGCTCGTTTTTCAAAGGTAGCGTCAGTGGAACAAATTCGACGCAGACGCAGAAACTGTCCCACTGGTATTCCTGATATAGTATGTCTGGGGTGACAACTATCTGCTCTGAGTAGGCTGTTACCTGCAGTAGGTTTCCGATATATATCAAACCTTACTTCTCCTGTATTGACATCTCCTTCCAATGCCAAATCTAGAAAACTAATTTTATCCATGGTCACCTCTGAGGTGAAGACCAGGTTCAAGTCGTTGTCATTTAGATAAGAAACAAAATGTACAACCTGGTCATAAGACCCCTGCCAAACAAAAAGCAGGTCATCAATAAATCTGCCAAACCACACAACCTCTCCCCTATAAGGATTCATATCTCCAAAGACGCGGGACTCCTCCCACCATCCCATGAACAGGTTGGCGTACGTGGGGGCAAACTTGGCCCCCATAGAGGTCCCGCGCCTCTGGAGATAAAATGAACCATCAAACATAAAGAAGTTGTGCGTGAGCAGATATTCAATGACTGACAACACAAATTCGGTCAACACCTCAGAGAAACAACTATATTTGGTAAGATGGTATTCTACAGCCTTCAAGCCTAATTGATGTGGAATACATGAATAAAGTGACTTAACGTCACAACTTATCCATGTATAAGAGGCTGACCATCGAACAGTACCTAATTCTTGCATAACCTGTGTGCTATCTTTCAGGTAACTCCGCAGTCTTGACACTAGGGGCTGTAATAAATGATCTACCCATTCACCAAGTATTTCATTCAGAGATCCAATACCGGAGACTATGGGTTGACCCTCTGGGCTCTCCAAGGATTTATGTATCTTGGGGAGATGGTGAAAGATGGGCGTAACTGGATGTATATTAATCATAAATTCTGCTTCCCTGGCAGTAAAAATGCCCAATCTCACACCCCGCTCAACAAGAGAGCCCAGAAGACCGAGAAAGTCTTCGGTTGGATCCCTGGGTAATAAAGTGTATGCCTCTTTATCCTCCAGTTGCCTTAACGCCTCAGCTTTATACTGTGTCGAATTTAAGATAACCACTGAGCCCCCCTTATCAGCAGCTTTCACTACTATATTATTATTTTGAGACAAAGACTCTAAAGCTTTAATTTCAAATTTATTCATGTTAGGGGTAACTTGCTTCCTTTTCATATGGAGATTAGTGAGATCTTTTTCAACTAAAGTTTGGAATTGGTCTAACACTCGACCCCGTGCTGTAATTGGATAAAACCGGGACACTGAAATGTTGCTCTTAAAAGGTATATGTGTAAGTGTGGTTAATCCCTGACGATTGTTACTTTCTTCTTCCAATGATTGTAAATCTGAAAGAGCACATATATCACCAAAATTGAAGGGCTGAGTATTGAAATTCCTACTCAACCCCTCAATATGACTGGTATCATTTTCAGATTTCATTGGTGCTACGAGATCGCCAGACAGTTCCACCTCATTGTTACATATCTCACTCCCAACACTAAAATATTTTTTCAAAACAAGTTTCCGTGTAAATTTATTTAAATCAATCATAGTGTTAAAGAGATTGAAATGAACAGTGGGGGAATAATTGAGACCCTTTGACAACACAGCTTCTTCAACAGGGGACAAGACATAATCCGAAAGATTGACTATAGTAGTGATCTCCCGCAACTTCACTTCCTGGTCCCTCTTTTTGGATTTCCTTCTACCACTTCTTCTTTTGTGACTTTTTCCATCTTGTGTTTCTTGGGCTTCGCCCGTGAGGAGGACCTTTTCGGTTGTTGAATAATTACTGGATTTTCTTCCAATTCGTTGGTAAATATTTGATTCACTTTGTCTCCCCGTCCGGGGGACAAAAAAGAAGAGGTTGAAGTTAGTGAAGTCGAGGTAAGTTCATTCAGTTCTGAGTCTTGGCCAATTGATGAATCTAATTCTACAATAGAAAAACTAACTTTTTTTTGCCTTCTTTGATTTTTCAATATAGATCTTGATTTAGATCTCCCTTCCCTATACTGTGTTTGAGATCTTTTCCACACATAGATCTTATCAGTTTCATAGTCCAATTTGTCTCGTTGGAACTTCACTTGCTTTATCTCCATAATAGATTTTTCCAGTTTCTCTAAGTGTGAGGATAAGTCGATATCCAATTTCTTAAAATCTGGTTCATCTCTTCTTATTTTCATTTTATCTTGGGTTTCTTTAATAAGCCGTTGTGTTTCTTGTAATATATTTTCTTTATAACGGATGATAAGGGACATACGAGCATTGGAACACTGAGTTAATATCTTATTCCATTCTTCCATAAACTCTATATCATCCTTGACAAATGTAGGGATTTTTCGTATCCGTAAACCCCTTGGTATTCTCTGAACTTTTAGGTATTGTTGGAGTGTCGTGATTTCCCACCAGGCACGAGTTTCTTTTTCCATGAGTTTTTCCAACTCTTTAAATAATTCTTTAAGCTCAGGTGGAGACAAAGTGAATCAAATATTTACCAACGAATTGGAAGAGAATCCAGTAATTATTCAACAACCGAAAAGGTCCTCCTCACGGGCGAAGCCCAAGAAACACAAGATGGAAAAAGTCACAAAAGAAGAAGTGGTAGAAGGAAATCCAAAAAGAGGGACCAGGAAGTGAAGTTGCGGGAGATCACTACTATAGTCAATCTTTCGGATTATGTCTTGTCCCCTATTGAAGAAGCTGTGTTGTCAAAGGGTCTCAATTATTCCCCCACTGTTCATTTCAATCTCTTTAACACTATGATTGATTTAAATAAATTTACACGGAAACTTGTTTTGAAAAAATATTTTAGTGTTGGGAGTGAGATATGTAACAATGAGGTGGAACTGTCTGGCGATCTCGTAGCACCAATGAAATCTGAAAATGATACCAGTCATATTGAGGGGTTGAGTCGGAATTTCAATACTCAGCCCTTCAATTTTGGTGATATATGTGCTCTTTCAGATTTACAATCATTGGAAGAAGAAAGTAACAATCGTCAGGAATTAACCACACTTACACATATACCTTTTAAGAGCAACATTTCAGTGTCCCGGTTTTATCCAATTACAGCACGGGGTCGAGTGTTAGACCAATTCCAAACTTTAGTTGAAAAAGATCTCACTAATCTCCATATGAAAAGGAAGCAAGTTACCCCTAACATGAATAAATTTGAAATTAAAGCTTTAGAGTCTTTGTCTCAAAATAATAATATAGTAGTGAAAGCTGCTGATAAGGGGGGCTCAGTGGTTATCTTAAATTCGACACAGTATAAAGCTGAGGCGTTAAGGCAACTGGAGGATAAAGAGGCATACACTTTATTACCCAGGGATCCAACCGAAGACTTTCTCGGTCTTCTGGGCTCTCTTGTTGAGCGGGGTGTGAGATTGGGCGTTTTTACTGCCAGGGAAGCAGAATTTATGATTAATATACATCCAGTTACGCCATCTTTCACCATCTCCCCAAGATACATAAATCCTTGGAGAGCCCAGAGGGCCGACCCATAGTCTCCGGTATTGGATCTCTGAATGAAATACTTGGTGAATGGGTAGATCATTTATTACAGCCCCTAGTGTCAAGACTGCGGAGTTACCTGAAAGATAGCACACAGGTTATGCAAGAATTAGGTACTGTTCGATGGTCAGCCTCTTATACATGGATAAGTTGTGACGTTAAGTCACTTTATTCATGTATTCCACATCAATTAGGCTTGAAGGCTGTAGAATACCATCTTACCAAATATAGTTGTTTCTCTGAGGTGTTGACCGAATTTGTGTTGTCAGTCATTGAATATCTGCTCACGCACAACTTCTTTATGTTTGATGGTTCATTTTATCTCCAGAGGCGCGGGACCTCTATGGGGGCCAAGTTTGCCCCCACGTACGCCAACCTGTTCATGGGATGGTGGGAGGAGTCCCGCGTCTTTGGAGATATGAATCCTTATAGGGGAGAGGTTGTGTGGTTTGGCAGATTTATTGATGACCTGCTTTTTGTTTGGCAGGGGTCTTATGACCAGGTTGTACATTTTGTTTCTTATCTAAATGACAACGACTTGAACCTGGTCTTCACCTCAGAGGTGACCATGGATAAAATTAGTTTTCTACATTTGGCATTGGAAGGAGATGTCAATACAGGAGAAGTAAGGTTTGATATATATCGGAAACCTACTGCAGGTAACAGCCTACTCAGAGCAGATAGTTGTCACCCCAGACATACTATATCAGGAATACCAGTGGGACAGTTTCTGCGTCTGCGTCGAATTTGTTCCACTGACGCTACCTTTGAAAAACGAGCTGGGGAGTTATATCATAGATTTAGACAGAGAGGATATCCAGTTTGGATGTTGGATAGGGCCTTAAAACGAGCTAGGAACGAAGATAGAGATAAACTATTGCAATATAAAATTTCCTCTCAATTATCTGAACCCCATTTGAGTGGAAGAGAAATCAAATCTACAAATGATAAAATTGTTTTTTCAACAGCTTATAGTGTTGAGTTTAAGGATATTGTAAGGATCGTTAAGAAACATCTTCCAACACTTTATGGAGATTCTGGATTTCACGATACTCTAGTTAATGGGGTCAGATTTGTTTCTCGAAAGGCCCCCACTATTTCAAATAGGGTTTCCCCTAGTTTATTTGAATCTGGTCATAAAGTACATCATTGGATGCGGACACAGGGAACTTATAAATGTGGGAGATCTAGATGTGGATGTTGCAAACTTATAGATGTTACCAAAAGCTTTGTTTCCACTGTGACTGGGAAGAAGTATGAGATGAGAGGATACACCAACTGTGTCACTAGGGGGGTTGTTTATTTGATCACCTGTATAACATGTCAAATACAATATGTTGGTAAAACTATGAGAACAATGAGGGAGAGAGTGAATGAGCACCTTAGTGACATTAGGAGTGGGGAGTTTCGCTCAGGTGTGTCCTCTCATTTCAAAATTGGTAATTGCAGGAATTCTGGTTTCAAAATTCAAGGTATAGAACATGTATCTCTAGGGGTACGTAAAGGTTGCTTGGATGGCAAATTGTCCAGAAGGGAAGTCTTTTGGATTTTTACATTGGGAACCAGACATCCAGGTGGATTAAATAGAGAGTATGATGTAACATGTTATTTTTAAATATGTCATGGTATTGATACACCTCTACTTTGATGTTGTGGTATTGATACATCTCTATTTTGATTATTTGGGGAATTTGATAATTCTAATGATTTGAGATTTGATTGTCTGATTGTCTGGTTATCTTGGGTTTCAATGGCCAGCTTGCGTTATTTAGACTTATATATGAATGACGGTTGCCAATATACTTACATTATCTGGATGAATTGAATAATTGATACTTATACATTCGTCTGGATGGGTGAGTGAAATGGTTTTTTGTTATTAAGGGTATTTTTACGAAAAAGTGGTATGATCATTTCTATTGCTCCATCGATGATAACAGTTTACGTCATGTTTCACTATTTTTTGAAGAGAGACGTTGTTAATCTGTTCGGTGGTGCTTCAATAAGAATATATCCCTTTAACGTATTCCATTTCATTATTTTTGGCAACCGTCATTCTTTGAAGTTTTGGACAGCATCTACCCAGTGTGAAACAACAGTGAAAGGGATTATGCAGTCCACAACTATATTCTCTGCAGCTTTAAGATAACATCTTCGGATCGACTTTAAATGCATTTACTTCATATATTTAACTTTGTTTATTTTAATTATGATATTTATAATATTACAATGCAAACTTGGGTTTTTGTGTTGCTTTTGACCTGGTGCCATCAGTGAGATTTGTCATTTATACACTTTTTATTGGTACTAATGTGTTAAATTTATATTCTCATTGGTCTGACCGTAAGAGGTTAAATCTCCTTTTTGTATCTTTGATTGACAACCTTTTTTGATTGGATGACACTAGTTCAAAAGAACCAACAGACTCAGTTAGTACCTTAGATCATGATTAAGCGTATGCCACGCGAAACATGTTGATCGGTACAAGCCGTTCTGAATTAACCTTGCTGGTTTGAATGGGTTTGCTTTAAGTCTCTCTTCCATTTACCCCAAGATGTTCGGAAGTTGTTAAGGTATTTACCTTTTTATTGCTTGCTACAATAAATGTGTTTTGATTTTACTCAACATTCACAGTCTATTTGTTGCAGTGAATTTTTCTTAAAGTCGTTCATTTGATGAGTTTTTTGGAGAAACTCTTGAGTTACTGCATTTTGACTGTATGATGTTCAAATCCGGCTCAGTTCTTTGAAGTCAAATAAATATCACATTGTATTTCATAAGTTCATTCATACTAGGAGTAAGAGCTGCTAAAACAGGTTCTGTTCTCGCTATAAGAATCAGGCCTCTGCTGATCAGTTGCGCAAGGCGGCCACTTGGCCCTCTGGGCACACTTTTGCCAAACACTACTGTGTTGATGTTCTGGCTTCGGCAGGAAAGTCCTGAAGGCAGTTTTGCTTGTTTAGGACTTTAATTCCTGTGTCTTAGAAGTATTTAACTGTCAAGCCCTGTTGTCTCTCGTTCTGCATGCTGTGTTACAGTTACTAGTGTGCTGTATTCCAGTTCAGTGTCTGTTGACACTTAGTTTGTTTTGGCTGTTCTTTGCTCTGTCAACTCCATGAGTGCTCTGATTTTAGGGGGACCGGCGCCTGGTCCTTGCCTCCTTTCCCACCACTGGGAACTTAATGTTGGTAAATCCCAGCTTTACCTGTAAGCTATATTGGAGAACAGAGAAAAGAGGATTTTAAATCCTTTTCTCTTAGTCCATATAGCTTACAGGTTCTCCTGTGTCTGGATGTGGGAGTCCTTTCGGGTTCATGCTCACAGGAGTTTTCTCTCTTTTACTTCTTGCTCTCTAGTTAGATAGGTTGATTGTCTCAAATCTAACTGGGATGGGACTAGCTAGTCACCAGCTAAGGAGAAGAGGAAGGTTCCACCCTGCATTCTTTCCATGAATTGTTCCTGTCTACTTAAAGTGGCCGTTGCCTTCCCAGAGTTACCTGTAAGCTATATGGACTAAGAGAAAAGGATTTAACAGGTAAGACTAAAATCCTCTTTTGTCAATGTTTTCTGCCTCGCTCTTCCTCACTGTGATAGTAGAAAAGAGAAAGACAGAGAACAGACCTCTTTGTGCCTCACATGGCCAGAAATTAGGTATTTGGAGCAGGACTGAGGGCAGGGGAGTTAAAAAGAAAAAAAAGATATCTGTTGGTGTTACTAAATAAATGATTTAGAACAAGCCCAAAGTATTTTATTTACACGGCCTAATTTATAAATATATATATTGAAGTCTAAACAATCATTAAAGGGATAGTAATACTTCGTTTTATCTTTATTTTATTTTGTAGGCATTAAAAAAAAAACATGAAGAACGATATAAGTCTTATCTCTCAAACCTTTATGGTTTGAGAGATATTCACAAGCAAAGTTCCCCCTCCCGCCCCTTTTACCTAGTGTAAGCCATCTCTTCTCAGATGTGGAATGCAGTCCATAGACCAGACAGATAACAACAGGGGACAATCTTCTTCTTATGAGAACAATGAAAGCCCTGCCTCCCTTGACAAGTTTTTCAGGTTTTTCCCTTATCATAATTGAAGATTGTCCCTCTCTGCAATCTACTTGGGCACCTCCCTTCTGCTCTGGCTGAGCAGTGTTACATCGGTAAAAGGGGCGGAAAGGGGATACTTTGTCATTGAATTACTCTTGAACTACAACTCTGACAGAATTGAAATAACACTCTCCAAAGTCCAAATACTATGATGATTAATTAGAGCTGCTTTTATTATGAAAGATTACTATCCCTTTAAGGTGAATTGTATTACTGTGGAGCAATGTAAAACACATATACACACCACATAGTCTGATGGCCTAAAAGAGGGACTCCAGGCAATAAATGAGGGACATAGGGATTTTAGCTTCAGGGAGACATTAACCACCTAAAAAAGGGGATTTGGGAGGTATGAATGACCACTCATACCTTTTATCCAGTTATAATTTAGAGTGAACCATATGAGCAAACATTTCTTTCTCTTATTTTTATTATTATTATTATCAAAAAATGGTTGGTTATACATATAAATGTGGTATCAAAAGGAAGCCCCACTTATGCTTAACCCCTTAACGACATGTGATGTACTATGACCGTCGTGGTCCTTGAAATACTCAAGGACCGATGACGGTCATAGTACGTCACATACTTTTTACTTACAGCGCTCTACCGGGAGTGCTGTAAGTAAAAATAGGGCCTGAAATTGACCGCTCCAAGATCGGAGCGATCTCTATCAGGCCCCATAATGACGCGCCGATACACGCAACAGGTCACGTGTACCAGCGCGTCCAAGTGCTCCTATGCGGTCATTATGGGACGGAAATGTCCCAGGACCGCCGGTCGTTAAGGGGTTAAATATTGTTAACTTGTGTGGGTGAATGAAAGGAATTAGAGGAAAAATACATTTGAACAAAGGCAGCCTAGAAAGGCCAAAATTGCTCTTGTCCTCAAGTGTCAAAAAGACTTTGTCAGGAAGGGGCTAAACTGCAATAACTCTGGAAATATGCCTCTCCCGGCATCTCATTCAGCAGGAAAAGCCCTTCAATATACGTGGATGCATATACAAAGGCTTACTATTTCTTTAATGCAATATACTCAACAAAGGCAAGTTGTAATTTTTAGAAATTGGTTAATATGTTGCTCTAATGGGTCACTGAGGCTCATATACCATGATAAGGTGGTTCCGTGGCAAACTAACTGCATCCGATTGAAAAATTACAAATATCCATTGATTTAAATGGAGCTTTTAACCCCCACAAATGCTGGTGAGGCCTTGTATGCTTAGTGAATCAGTGTGTTAGAGACCTTTGTAGGATTGAAGGGGTTAAAACTCCCATTTAAATCAATAGGAATTTTGAGGATTTGTATCTGTTCCCTGTGGTTGGTTTGTACCATAATTGTCCCCCTTTTTCTCAGTACATCATCCTCAGCAACATGGCAGGAGATAAGCAGTACAAATAGAAGAGTTCAACCAACCTGCTGAGAAACAGCACAATCATATATTTTATTTTTCTATCATGAGACTGAAAGTTTAACATCAGAATATGTAAATACTTTAACATGCCATTTTGTGTACAAGCCACTTGTTTTTAAAGTAACATTAATGCTTAATTATGAAGAATATTAACTATTTTCCTTTTGAGTAAAGTAATGATACTTTCAATGCTTTGAGATGTTTCTTTCAAATCTGATTACAAAAACACCCTCAATGTTGTATTGTGATCACCAGGCGGTGCTGTTTCTATCATTTACTATGGAAAGATGTCTATCTGTTGTAGTGCTAAGCTGCTCACCTTAGAGGGAATACAGCTTAGCATTGTTGTTAACAATCTGATCAAAACCCCCCAAAGTGTTTGACCTATTATAATGGTCTCCCAGCAGTGGGCGTGCCCTTGTTTTATTTAACAATAAAAGCCATATAATATATAATTTTTCATAGAAAAGTTTACTGCTCGCGTAAGTCCCTATGAATCTGTAATGATTTTAGAACTAAGCAGCTTCAGACACTAATGGGTTTCAACACATCTGCCCATACCACCAGCAAGACATTGTTACAGTAGTAGAATAAATACAAAGGCCTTAATGTATAAAGACAAAGTACAACATCTACACTGGTAGCACACAATGTTCCACTTAACAAGGTAAAGATAAAGTGGCAAATAACAATATTAACAATAGAAAAGTTACCTCTTCCTGGCAGTTTCACTGAAGTCAACGTATAGCTGACGGGTGCAGAATCCAGTCATCTGACCGGACGGAGGTTCTTAAGCAGAGCCGAAATAGCACTCTTTAGAATTAAATACTTAAGTGGAATGGTCTACAAAGTGTGCCTGGCTTGCAAGCACACTTTGTAGACGGTTCCAATTAAGTATTTAGTTCTAAAGAGCGCGATTTCGGCTCTGCTTAAGAACCTCCGTCCGTTCAGATGACCGGATTCTGCAGCCGTCAGCTATGCGGTGACTTCAGTGAAACTGCCAGGAAGAGGTAACTATAGAAAGGTATATCTCTCAAACCATAAAGGTTTGAGAGATAAGCCTTACATTGTTTTTTATATTTTGCTAATGTATACAATATAGAATAAACTTCAAACGAACTATTACTATCTCTTTAAAGCGAACCTATCACATTCTAACAAAAAGAGCATCCGGAATCCCCTATATTTATGTTTGTCATTTGTATTTTCAGGCAATAGTTTCTGAGATAATGCAGAGCTATGTGGAATGTCTGTGTCTGAATCCTCCAGTCATTCCTGGGGGACTTGCACTAACTGACAAATAAATAACACTAAATGTCTTCTAAACTATTGTTTTACATTTTTAAAAAATGCTTATCGTAGATATAGATTGCTTTCGAAAGCTCTCTTAAAATCACCAGAGTATCCTTTGGCACTCAAAGGGATAAGTGCCTTTCCCTAGACCATAACAGATAGAGAATGCCATGATAGGCAATGGGCATACTGCTCCTATAAAATACAGGCTTGTGCTATAATAACTTAACTCTGGGGGAACCCTTATTTAACCAAACATATTAAAATATAAAATATATATATATATTTGACAATACCATAAGTAATACTTCATGTAACAATTCATACATTTTTACAATACAATTTACACTTCATTTTACAACTTTAGAATAGAATGACTATTTCAGATCTATTCATACTGCGTCTCATTCTTTACAATAACACTGACCTGTATAGTAAACATAGGCCTTCCACTCCCACAGCCGTATCCACTAGGATACATAGGAGCAATTCTGGAGTATCACAGAGGAGACACTAAAATGCCAGTTGATTTAAATGGGGTTTGTTTTAACCCCTAGAGTACTAGTGACCTTCAGTGCATTGCTTACTAATGCGTTGAAGATCTCTCTAGCATTCAAGAAGTTAAAAGCCTCATTTAAATGAAAGTAAATTATGGGGCTTGTTATTTTGTCCCTATCATGCAGTTTGCTCCACTATTGCACTTCAGCATTTTGATTATGGACCTAAATTCTGTATAATCACTATTATACTGGGATCAATTGCATGTAATTCTTCACATTAGTTTCCTACTTGTTCCTTGCTTCTTCCTTGATGCCCTGTAGAATAATAATAATAAAGGTTAGTATGTGTGACTCCTGTGGGGAGGTGCAGTAAGGGAAGATGCTATGGCGATGTGTGCCTGGTAACATGTGGAGAACACATTGCCATATGACTAAGTCTTGCAAAACAATGTTTTCTTAGGGTTGGTGTTTGACAAGCCTAAGTCCTACAAAACATTTTTTTCTCAGGGCTTGTTTTTAGCAAGCCTGATTCTGCAAACAATTTTTTCTCAGGGCTTTCGTTTGGCAAGACTGAGTCCTGCATACACACTTTTTTTTTTCTCAGGGCTAACCTTTTTTGAAGCCCGCAGTTTTTATTCAAGCGGAACTTTCAGTTCATACTTAGTCGCCATGCATTCATTAAACGCATGGCGACTAGCTTTGAAAAAGAGGTTTTACCTTTAAAAAATAGCCTAGTGCAAAGTAATCCTTCCCGTTTGGGGACTGATGGGCAGGTTAGTGCGGTCTGCTCGCCTGCGCAGTCAGTCCCTTCCAGTAACCATATGGTGCACTGCAGTGCTACTCAATGGAGACCGGGACTGACAGCTCAGGTGCGCGGACAAGATATCTGCGCTGTAGCCTGGGTTCCGGTCTCCACACGGGAAGGATTCCTTTACACTGGGCTATTTTTTAAAGGTAAGAAGACATCTATTTCAAAGATAGTCGCCATGCGTTTAATGAATGCATGGCGACTAAGTATGAACTGAAAGTTCCGCTTTAAAGCTTAGCCTTGTTGTAATATTTAGAACTAGTTGAACAGCCCGTTACACGGGCCACAGTGTCACTGCCACCCGGTCACGCGTAGAACAGACTGCCCACAGCCGCGGCGTGGGTAGTCTCTACTGTGCATGAATGCAGCACGAGCAGCGGTGTCTACTGCGCATGTTGCAGCGTTACACACGTTTTAGCAAATTATTATATAGGATATTTAAATATCTGTGAGCATGCATAAATACATTTCAAACTTTTATCTCTGTAAGCCTACTGCTATGCTTGCTAACCATTATTTTAAGAGAGAAAACCCCCCAAAACTTACAGCTTACAATAAATGTGTCAGATGTGATGGTGGACTGTTGTGGTGTGATTGATGTATATAGATCATGATTAATAGAATTGAAAGCTAACCCAATTATTTGCTTTAGTATCTTTCAGTTGGTTGTGAGCTTGCATTATTCTCATATTATTAACAAACATTACTTGGTGGTCATAGCAGTGGTCCCAATAGTGGTAGATGGTGGTACTAGCAACCCTTCAAATTCCTCCTTCTCTTCTGAGCTGATGTTAATAGTACATGTGCCGTGGGTTTCTCTGTCATGTGTGGTTTTGCCCACTTCTGCTACCTGATAATTAGATAGTATTTGATGTTGGTTTATTTTTTGACATGCTAGACTCCCAACCATGCTGCTTGATGGCTTTGTCCTACAGTCATTTACAATATAACCTGCTGCACTAAGTTGGTGGGCGATTAAGGGTTTCCACGACAATACATGTCAGTTCTGGCCACACACACTGTTTTGTTTGCCAGTATTCCATGGGGTCATCGTTTCGGACTAGAACGCAGCTATCCTGCAAGTATCCTGAAACCATCTCACATGTAGTGGGACCACTCCTAGGAGCAATACGGTGTTCCTTTGTATCAGTTACCAAACTGTACTCTGAGAGCAAGTCCCATAGAGATGTGCTGCTGCTACCACCACATGTTTGATTGCTCCCCTGAGAAATTCCTGAACACTTGGGACTAAAGTAAATAGATTTTTCTTTTTTCATGATGGGAGACTGAAATTTAATTGTATTGGAGCTTCCTCTTACATTATATGTGCTGCATATCACTATGAAAGGAAGCGTGAACGTGCTCCCAGGGAGAGCTGGGAGGGAGGTGGGAGGAGAATTTGAGGACATGGACGTCCAGCAGAGCTGTGCCAAACTGATCTTGTGAAGCAGAAAGTGGAACTGGTTACGTCACATGGAAATGTTATAGCTAATATCTAACTAGGTATCTATAGATCATTTTAATAGATGAATCAAATAAGATACAATATCTTGGGGGTGAATCTTCTCCTTGAAGAACACCTACCTAGGTAATTCCTTCTGACAGACAATTTGGGAGCCACATGTTATTAGGGTATAGAACTCCTATAACCTGTATAAATGTTTCACAGGTATGAAACGATATGCTACTTTGTTGGTACAGCTAAAATTTGATTTTGTAAAATCAAGCATACAGCACCATGACATTTTTCTTTTGTGGTCTATGGGGAAGTTTAATTCTGATACCAAAGCTCTCCATATACAGCAATATCAACAGCACCCTCTGGTGACCAGACCATAAAACTACATTTAAGCAATTCTGAAATATAATAACTTTTGAATGAATCTTCTCCCAGTAATGTTGATACCGTAATTTATGTTATGTCTGTATTTGTTATATACCTGTCTCCTCAGTAGTTCTTTCTACACATGAGAAGCAATGTTATAAAAAGAGAAATAATCAAACATATTGTGAATGCCAGTAAATCAATTGTTTTTACCTTATGAGAATGTTCATAATTTGCTTCACCCATTTGGCTTCTGGATCTAGGCAACGCTGCACTCCATTATGCAATGAAACTCTAAAAGAGAATATACAAAATGTAAATAAAAATTTAGTACAAAACCACATCTTGTCCTTTATTGCTGTGCATGAGATCAGTCACAAGGTCTTAAAAGTGAAGACATTTGCCATTTTTCATTATGTTAATATGTGTCATACAGGACAATAATTAAGTTTATCTGCCAGTTTTGCCCATAAATTAATGTCTGAGTGTGAGACAGCATTTTTTTCACTGGTAACCAGGTTCAGGCTAGTTACAATTTGATACAATTTTGGTACAAACTCTGCTTATTGCATCTGATAATTAACCCTATATGGGCAAGAGGGGTATGCGGCACATGCTTTTTAATGCTTTGTGCACCCCTCTGATCCATAAAAGGTTAGGTAGGTGCATGCGCTATGTCAGCTTCAGTTTGAAAAACTGCAAGCAACTGTCATGTCCACCTCCATGGATATGACATCCAGTATTGACTGAAGATGTTATCTCTTGAAAAAAAGGCATAAGGGCAAAATTCATAGAAGATTAAGTTTAGTTGTCCTTTAAGGACTATTTGAATGTATTATTATTAATCTTGTGACAGAGATGGTATGTCTATGGTTGTACTGTTGAACATGAAGGAGGTTTATAGGATATCCACCCTACAAACTATGGTATCAAGTAGCCATAATAAGGTAAGTGGATCATTATTATGAACTTTTTGAGTGCCAGAGGGGTATGCAACACATTGCTTTGCAATGCACTGCGTACCCCTCTGGGGCTCAAAGGGTTAAAAGGTGTTTGTTCTCCTTTAATGGGTATTAGTATCTGTCACATTCTCTTGTTTGTTTATATTGCAGATACATACATGACTTCCAGCTTGGGACAATGAGGACCACTTGGAATGAGCTCCACATTAGCAATAAGTCTTGGTGCAAAGGGCTTTGATGTGGTACTGACGCACTGGCAACGCAACTCAGTAATTATGGAGCGTCCTGTGAACATGTAAAGAGATTTATTATTGCAATGCGTTGCGTACCGCTCGGGCACTCAAAGGGTTAATACAATTTAACCCTTTCAGTGTAGGTGAGGTGTGCATTGGATAACGCCACTCAAAGGGTTAAAAAAACAAGCTTCAACACGCACACCTGCTAGTTTCTCTCCCTCTCTATTCTGTGCACAATCTATATAGTTAGAATAGATATATTCATATAGTTTTAGATATATTGGAGGTAAAGGGCTAACACAAAATACACATATGTATTATATACCTGAATCAACATCTATTCACCCCATGTAAAGGAACTTAGTAAAATAATACAATGTAAAGTAAGTCTGTACATAAGAATATAAAAACAGTAGGAAAGGCATGACGCCGATTTCATCCTAAACTACTTATGTCCCTACACCAATTTACTGAGATATGTACAGCAAAAAGCCTCCCCTTAATGGCACTTACCCAAGGGAAGGGTCTGTGGCTGTTTAGGAGAATTCCTTTAGTCGGCTCTAAGATCTACTCCATATATTAATGTGTTCCCTGTTGCTGTGTTTTTCCCTATGCATGCTATGGGACATGGTTACAAGTGCTGCTGGCATTAAAGTCTATTGATGGTGGAGTGTGTCTACCTTTATGCATTGCAGCGATCCAATACTATAGCGCATACCCTTTAGTGCAACAGCTGGTGTTAGGTAATAATATCATGCTGCTGCTTTGGCATATTCATGCAATCACCCAGTATGGTATGACTACTTCCAGGTGGGCGTTTTCTGTAAGGCATTATACCATTGGTTACTGTGCTGGTGGTTTATTACCTTATTGGTGGCATACTACTCTGCTGTTCTCATGTAATATCATGTACAAAAAAGGTTCTACATTCTATTTCCACAAAGCTACAGTATATCATGGCTCCAAAGTAATTAGGGGTGATGTATGGAAATAGTCTACAATGATCTTTCATTTTTAAATTGCAGTGTAAATGAGAAAGTGAACAACTGTTTAAATAAGCAGTACATTTTTATGGAAAAAAATATATGGATTTTCCTGTGGAGTATAACAAGAGCATGCCTACTGCTGAGAGAGATTTTATTTAAAACCTATTACAGCTCAACTTATTTACATTAGACAGCATTTTTGTATTGTAGTCACCAGGGGGTGCCATTTATATCACTTACTAAGGATAGCCATGGTAACTCAAACTCTCCCACACAGTAAACCAGCCTCAGTAACATGCAAAAGTAAATGAATGGGAATAATATAGAATTATCTTACCATTAGAGATGGTCACACATGCTGATAAAAGAAATAAGATGGGTAGGATAGAAGAGACTCTGTTGTTGTGCTGCATGTTGAAGGCTGTACAGAGGCAGGAGTAGGGAAGCAGATTGAATGGAGTTGCTTGTAAATACTTAGGTACAGTTCAGTTCTTTGTCTTCCTCTAGTCTGTGTGTAGATGGCTTTACCACCTCCTTTTATCCAGATTTCCAGTCAACCACAAAGAAAGAAATAAGGAAATGCCAGAACTACAGTGTTGGGAATTTCTCCAGAAGAAGAAAAAACAACATGATAAAAATGACCAGAGCCAACTCCTCCTCCCCTTCTCCCCTGGGATCAGTGGATATGCATGCTTGTAGGGACACTCCTCTCACCAATGACTGATAAGTAGATTTACTATGCAAATTACTGTACTTAAGTGTATTTGGAGAAGGAACAAAAAAAGGGCATTGCTGTAGAAAAAAATGCAGCAGTCACTGCTGATAATCCATGGTTTTATAGATTGCTCAAGATCTTCTGTGTAGGTATTAAAAGAATACGTAGGTTAACCCTTTATGAAGAGAGGGGTGTGTAACACCCCTTTGGTTCTTAAAGGGTAAAAATATAACATGCAAAGAGAAAATTGTAACATTCAAACAAAGATGGTTTATATGCAAAATGAGGAACAATTCTGGGTAAACCATGTGTACCACAGGGAATTAGTAAAACATACTCAAATCCTACTGAGTTTTTTTTAACCATTACATGCCTGGACATTCTCCAATATATTACTTCAAAATACCCTGTAAACATCTCTAGCATTCAATGAGTCTATCTAACACATATACTGACATTTAAATAAACAATAATGTGAGTTTTATTGCTGTGGAGCAATGTGATACATTTATATATATATACCCAACAATCTGATCTCCTAAAAAAAGAGGGACATCAGGGTGGGAAAGAGGGACAGAGGGATTTGGGACTAAAAGAGGGGCTGTCCCTCCTAAAGAGGGGCACTTGGGAGGTATGTTGTAGGCTGTAGTGTGGCTGCTCTGTTCCAGAAATGTTATATATAAACATTTCCAGTAGGTTGAGGGAAGAGGCAATTCACAAGAAAAAAAGATACAGTCCAGACTACCATCTAGTACAAAATATGTATGAGTAAGCAATATGCATACCTGGGAACTCTCCGGATTTGCCCCGGAGACTCCGGTTCTGACAGAGCTTTACCGGGTCTCCGGGGCAGAGGCTGATTTCTATTGAAACTCTGCCACATCTATTTTTTCTCCCGTTGTGCCTCAGTCCCCAGCCTTCTGTGTGACACATTTAACCCTCTGAGTGCCAGAGTGGTACGGAATGCATTGCTTTGCAATGCATTCCGTACCACTCTGGCACTCAGAGGGTTAAATCCCCCCAACACTCGAGTTGAGCCCCGCCCCTTTTTGACGCGATTAGCGTCAATTTTGTTACCCCCTGCTGAACAGAGGACTACCCTCCGGGTAGCCCTCAACTGAAAGTTCCCAGGTATGGCAATATGGCCTATGTAGGAGGAGAATAATGAAGGCCAGAGGAGGCTTGGCCTTTCCAAAATAAATTTGTACACAATAGAGAAGCGGCTCAGATCAAAGTAGGGATATCTTATATTCCCATAGACATATGTCCTTGTATATGCAGAATAAATATTTATTTGTAAACCAAGTGATATAGTCTGTGAGTATAAAAGTAGATGTGCTGGTTTCTTGGGCTCTCCGACCCCTCACATAAACAATCTTTAGAAATTTTACCGCGCTCTCTTCAAATCATGCAACATCAGACAATATAAAATCCAAAATACATATACCTTTATTCCTTGCCGTTAATAACAGTTGCTTTTCAAGACCACACAAGATTTATTTAAATAAACGGAAGTGATGGAAGACAGACCATATCATGATTAAGCGTTAAGACGCGAAACATGTAGATTGAGTATGTCATCTCGCTATAACCCGACAGCTGCCCTCCTAATCTTGTGTGGTCTTGAAAAGCAACTGTTATTAACGACAAGGAATAAAGGTATATGTATTTTGGATTTTATATTGTCTGATGTTACATGATTTGAAGAGAGTGCAGTAAAATTTCTAAAGACTTTCCAAAATAAACACAGCAATAAATGATAGTGGAAGCCCTCCTCCGATATACAGATATTATTATTATCCTCCCCAAAAACAAAGTGCACCCAACTCCTATGAAATTGGGTCTTATTCATCAAACTAAAGGGATGCAATTCTGGAGCAAACCAAAGAACAAGGAAAACATGACCATTCCCATGGATTTAAGGTGGGTTTTTAACCTCTTAATGACCCCAAGATCTGGCAAGGGGTGTCCATTAAGGACCACTTTGCATTTTTTTGTTTTTTTCATTGCAATAAATTCTGGGATGGCAGGGTACCGTGCAACCTGCTGCCATCCCAGCATTCCATGAATGCCAGGACCGTCACAAGATGCTAAGGGGTTAATCTCTTGAATGCTAGAGAGGTCCCCAGCACATTACAAACATACCTGGGAGCTTTGCTGGCAGCAGCCCCGGGAGTGGCAAATATGGGTGGAGGTGTGAGGATAGAAATAACATGATCCATGCCACAGTGGGAGTGGGGCTACACAGAGGTGTGTGGGATTGGGATGAGGAAAAGTGGAGTTTGTCCCAGAAATGGTTGGAATAGAATGGAGGTTTGTGGAACTAGTGAGAAAGTAGGGTTATCACAGATCTCTCTTACCTGGAGAGTCACCCTCTGTGTTCAGAGACCCGGCAATTAAGTCACAAAACTGGAGTCTCTGGGGCAGATACAACTTTTCCAGGTATGACTGCAATGTATTATTGACCGATAGCATTCAAGGGGATAAACAACCCATTAAAGGTAATTTTCTTTAAATGTCAGCTTTACCCAAAATATTATATATCTTCCAAAAGGTCCTGACATTTCTTACATCATCAGATCTTAAATCTTTACAACATATTATTAATGCATTTATTTGGGCATTTAAAACAACTAGATTAAAATTCACACATATTTTACAATATAAAACTAGGGGTGGTTTGGGGAATTGGATATAGTTGAATATTATTATTCTTCCCAATTGTTGAATTTGTGGCACTTATTCCACTATGAACAATGACAAGCTTTGGGTACAACTGATCCAGGAATTGAGTTGAAAGGGTAAACTGCCTACTCTACCATGGAGGTTTATTAAAAGTAAATGAATGGGCAAACAGCTCCACTTTTTGGTTAGGTCTAGAGATGAGCTGCCTCTTTTCAGACTTTACAGAGATGTATGTATCTTTATTTAAAAAGTGCCATACATATATAGAACACTTTACAGAAATAGTAATAGCACAATACAAAATACAGGACACAGTTAAGAGCATCAGGCTAAAGTGTTATCATTGCATTATTAGAGAGGGAAAAAGTGCAGAAAAGAGAATCATACACTGGGAAGAGGGCATTGCCTACAAAGCTTACAATCTAATGAGTAATCATGACAACATACAGAGACAATAGGGAGAGAATGATAAGTGCAAGTACAAGACTTCAGTAAAGGAAGTGCAAATTATTTTTTTTTTCTTGAGCAGGGAGTTTTTTTGGAGATACTTGAAAGTGATGAGTTTCGATGACTGGCGAATGGTAATGGGGGGCATTTCAAAGTCGAGGGGCAGCCAGTGTAAATGTATGCAGCTGAGAGATGGCTTGAGTTGTATAAAGGAGAGGACAGAAAAAACCCTTAAGAAGAATATGGTGATGGGAAGGGATGTAGAAGGAGATAAGAGCAGACATGTAAGAGGGTGCTGAAGAAGAATGCAGGAGAGGACATGACTTTTGTAACATATACAAGACCTTATGGGTAGCCAAGATAGGGATTTCAAGAAGAGATGAGAGGGAAGGTATCTGGGAGCAAGAGTAGTTATTCTTCTGGCTCATATGAGAAGTGGAGAAAGATGAGAGGCAGGAAGACCAGAGAGCAGAATATTGCAATAATTTAGTCTATAGGGTATGAGGGCCAGAATGAGAGTTTTTTCAGTAGACATACAGAAGAAGGGCCATATTTTGTAAATATTTTTTGGGAAGAAGTGGCAGGTTTTGGAGCCGGCTTGGATATGGGGAGATGGTGTCAAATTAGAATTGAATATAACACCAAGAATTGACAATAACACCAAGAGACACCAAGATCTCTTGGGTTAAACTGCAATGATGAAAATACTTCTGATAAGACAATTTATTTTATTAATTCTTATTAAGATAGACAGATCTTTATAAGGTCATTAACAGATTGTGAGAAAATGTGTATAGAACACTTACCAAAACACTGTATATCCTGGATATGTGCTATGTTGTTAGGACATGAACCCGTGTAACAGTCTTAAAATACCCAGCGGGAATGTGAGATTTCCATATCTTTCTCTAGTGGAGATTGGTAGCAAATGTTCAATAACTCCCTGACCATATCCAGGAACGCCTTAGCAGTGGAGACTAACTTTAAATTTCTATCTAGATGGTACATAATTCCCGAATCATTGCGCAAAATGTTTCCATCTGCTAATAGTTCTTGCTTGAGGTGCAATAAATAAAAAGACACCTGTATCCTGTTTACTGATGTAATAAATGCAGCTCTGTGGAAGTGTTCTCATCCTCCAACCTTATCTGTCTGGACAGAAAAGGCCTGCTATATCATGATTATGGAGAAACTAACATATAGATGTAAAATAAACAGCCTTTTTGTTTCTGGATATTTGGCAACCCTAGATTAATTATACAACTTCATGTTAATCGGAGACTTATCTTTTATCTCTCCCTGTTCTTCTCGTAAGTAGCACTGATACCTTATGGTGAGCATTAGACATTTTCCACTCTGCTTATTAAATCCAGAGAGATCAGCCTGTTCCCAGTTCTTGCATGCTTTTCCCCTGTCCTGCACATCATTTGCATTCTTCACTCACCTTCAATGAGTCAGGTACCCACTTCCGTCTTACTCCCCTCACACACCTGAGCATCAGTCCCGCAGAGATGAGAACCAGTGGTGCTTGCACATCTACATATTCCTCATGGGGCCTGGCGGCCGCTACATCCGGTGCATGGCCAGATGTCAGGCGTGGGCAACAGAACAACACTATGGGAGTGTGTGCAAGTGAGTTGAGAGCACACTGCTCCAAGAGTCACAGTCTAAGCCCTGCTCTGTAAAAGCCCCATAAAAAACAAGGCACCATTGTGTCCTCAAAGAGCTCCAAGCGAGACGTCTTTTGCTTTGGGGAGCAACGCAATCCCTCTTCCTTCCAGTACTTTCGTCTCTCTTTTCTTTTGTCTTTTTCTCTCTCTTGGCGTTTATATACGACAGTGCATGTCAGTGTTTAGCTTCAAAATGTATTACATACTCTATCGAATTAAGTTCACCATTCACATATTTTACTAATCTAATTTTTTTATTCCTCTTTGTAGATGTAATTGGATATCTTTATTACTATTTATTGACATACCTGTTTTACAATATCTTGTTATATCTTTATTGGCTGACAAACCAAGAAAGACCTTGTAGTAATATAGTTGCATTTAAGCTATGCTCTTTCTCTAATTAGTTATGCTATGGAAAAAAAAACATTAAAATCAGTGGGAAGTAGATAATTTTCATTTCTTTCTCTATGGTATATTTGATTTGCTCCAGTATTGCGCATTTTTAGCTTGACGAATAAGGCTCAGATGAGCAATCCCTAAATACATATATCTTGAAATGGGGATTTTAAAGGGATAGTAATGTTTCAAAATAAAAGCAGCTACAATTAATCTTCATAATATTTGACCTATGGAGTATGATGGCCCATGATGTAACACTGGGCACCTCAGAACAGCAGGATGGTGTCCGGATGGCTTGCAGAGAGGGACAATCCTCAATTAGCATAAGGGAAAAACATAAAACACCTGTCAAGGGGGGCAGGATTTTCATTGTTCTCACTGTAAGAAGATTGTTCCTTGCTATGACCTATCTGGTCCCAGGACAAGATTCTACATCTGAGGGGAGATGGCTTACACTTGGTAAAAGGGGTGGGAGGGGGATACATTATAATTCAATTACTCTTGAACACTCTCCATGGCCTAAATACTATGAAGATTAATTGGAGCTGCTTTTATTTTGAAACATTACTATCCCTTGAATGCTTGAGTGGTCTCCAACACATTGATTTGCGATGTGCTTGGGATCTCTAGCATTCAAGGGGGTTTAAAGCCCCTGAATTGCTCCACTTCTGTTTTATGAATAAATGGCTATAAGTATAATTCAT
Source organism: Rhinophrynus dorsalis (assembly GCA_037306005.1). Taxonomy (NCBI): domain Eukaryota; kingdom Metazoa; phylum Chordata; class Amphibia; order Anura; family Rhinophrynidae; genus Rhinophrynus; species Rhinophrynus dorsalis. Next base: position 230,919,800 of record CM074718.1, on the reverse strand, counting down.
CAACAGAATCAGCACTTTAATCTAAATACACATAATGTAACTGTATACATGAATGAGACTGAAAATAATAATAAAATCTGGGGGGAGGGATGTTCTACTATTAATGCATACAACAAGAGTAGTACAAACAGAAAAAGGAAAAGGAACTGTCAGCACTCAGTCCTAGTAAAGGAAACAATGCTACAACTCAAACGAAAAATTGGAAGGTCCAAGGGAACCCTCCTAGAAATAAACAAACTAAACCATTGTCACTAAATAAGCAACTATAAGTTTATTAAAGGGTTAGTAATGTCCAATTATAATGTCAAGTTATATTGTAGATATTAAAAAAATAAATTATCTGGAGCTAGTCCCTTATCTCAAACATTTATAGTTTGAGAGGTATAACATTTTAAAGTCCCCCCCTCCCCTTGCACTGACTTCAGCTGTATAGCTGACAGAAGGAGAGCCGAGGGCTCTTCAGCAGAGCTGAAATACCGCAATCTAAAAAGAAATACTTCATTGGACCAGTCTACAAAGTGTGCTTGCAAACCAGACACACTTTGTAGACCATTCCAATGAAGTATTTCTTTTTAGATTGCGGTATTTCTGCTCTGCTGAAGAGCCGTTATCAAGTCACACAACTCAAATCTACTTCTGTCAGCTTTACAGCTGTTATCAGTGCAAGGGGAGGGAGGGGGAACTTTAAAATGTTATATCTCTCAAACTATAAATGTTTGAGAGACGGGACTTGCTCCAGATAATTTATTTTTTAAATATGTACACTATAACATGACATTATAATCAGATATTACTAACCCTTTAACACTCACTTCATTGCAGTTTCATTTGTTAGACCAGTGGTTGTCAATCTAGTTATGGCCAAAACATCCGTGACATGCACTCTGATATTCCCAGGGCATGCCTAGCATTTACAAGGTCATTTGTAAGGGACTTATTGATATATATAAAATATATTTATCCTTAGGTCTCACGATTTGAATGACAAAAGATGGCACATTGCGCATAACAATTTTCCTAAAAATAAGTTTGAAACACAATCTTCAGAGAAAACAGTGGCACCCTAAGCTGGGGCCCAGGGCACACCAAAGTGCTATGGCACCCTGGTTAAGAACTGCTGGCATAGTCTCTTCTCTTAGATGACAACTCCCATCTTTATCAGCTGGTTAACAGCTGAAGATGATAAGGACAGTAGTCTAAACATAGCTAGAGAACTGAACGTTGTCCATCTTTAGCTTAGATAAGGGGTGACCAATCTGTAGCTGGTTGTGGATGATGAGACATTTAATAACCAACATGTGAAGAGCCAAAGGTTCCCTATTGTTTTGTCTTTCTAGAAAATGTTTATCTTGCCCCACTGAGGAAACTGATGAGTTTGTTAAAGCTGTCTGGTCCACTAATGAGAATAAATATTCCTGGCAAAATAAAAATGTGTAATACAGAATACTTACTGTGCAATTAAGTCATAGGGTAATTATGACTCTGACTATGGACAGATGGAAACATTCTGTTAAGAATGTTCCCCTCCCCAGAAGAATTAAAGAATCATTCAATAGAGCCATTTCAAAACAGAATTTGAGATGCTTCTCCTGCAGTTATCAGGCAGATACAGAAAATATATATCCTTGACAGTTCTGGTTTCCATGACCCAGTACATAAAAGGGTGAAAACTTATTCACAGAGCCGATGAAACCTCTACAACAGTTTTCCGCAAAGTATTTCTAAGATGTGTATTTCACTTTTTCAGCATTTGGCTCTCTCAGTTAGAAAACAATGTTTTGAAAAAATATCCTAATATAACAGCTTAACAGCTTTCCCCTATTAAGAAGCTGGCTGTTGACTTCTGCATTGCCTCCTTTGTAGTATTCAAATTATATCAATGTCTTCTGCCCTAATCTGTGGTCAAAATAGTAACTGGGGATCCTCAGCGCAAACATTTTTTGGGGCTACCTTGTACACTGGGCCCCATCACAACCGCAACCTCTGCAGTTTTTAGAGGCTTTACGCACAAAAGAATAGAGGATTTGTTGGAGACCTCTCTAGCATTCAAAGGGTTAAAAACTCTATAGAAAGTTTTAATTCCCCCATATAATGCAACTGGTTTGCTCCATAATTCTTCTTTTGTGTATAACACTAATGACAGCAGGATCCAGAATCAGACAGAGCAAAATCCAGAACTAGGTACAACAGAATCCAGAACCAGGACAGCAGGATCCAGAAGCAAGGACTGTCCCTAGTAATCCACCTCCAGATCCATACCTCTATGCTCCTTCCTCCTTGTACCTTTGCTGCTTTATCAGGCTTCCCAGTAAAGAGGTGCTCATTGATGATCCAACTGGGCAAATTTGAACATCCCAGGATTCAGAGCTCTGAAGCTCATGGCTATGACTTTTACATGTAGACTAGAATGGTACTTTATGTCAGGTGCTACCATGAGCTTCACAACACTTAATCCTGGGTCATTCAACCTTAACTTGATCAACTGCTTGCAGAACATGTATGATATATGGAAGCCAACATCTAGAAATAATTACTTTTGTGGCTCTAAATCCCAGAAACAGAGTAATTTCTGGATGCTAAAGGAAGTGACGTTGGTGGGACCCTGTACTTGATCTCCAGGAGCTCCTTGGTTTCTACTGATCTGGCAATAGAAGTTTCAGTAGGAAGCAGGCTTAAAAGAAATGTTATCTAGACCCAAATCATGGTAACTAATACAGATGTGAAAGAGAGCTAATTGCCTAGTTGTACTTAGTGTCCCATGTAAGCATTGTGAGGCTGATGTACTGAAAAAAATGGTACAATTCCAGCAGAAATGTAACACGAAATGCAGGGCCCCCTGCAGACACTAATAAGGGGCCCCTATGTGCCATCCCCAATTTTACCCCACCCCCAATTAAGCAAATGCAACTCTGTCTATATTGCTCAATAGACTGTCCAGTGCCTCCAAAGAAGGAGCTTAAGTCATATAAGTGGAGAGAGGATGGATAATAAAAAACATTAAATAACTATGCACACTAATTTTATATATATATATATATATATATTATAGTTTTAAAGCATGTCAGACTTTGAAGCACTGTTGCATTTGCTAGTGTGCCTTCCCTTTCAATACTTCGTTTGTCTAAGTGCTAAAGTTTTACGAAAGTGGTAGTTCAGGTTTTTCTCTGTCGTACAATACAGGTTACTGGTAACTTTTGGTAGGCGATCAGCCCTTTTAAGTAGGCAGGAACAATTTTGAAAAATGAATGCAGGGGGTGGAGCCTACCTTCCCTCCTTGGCTGCTGCTAGCCAATCAGCTCCAGTAAGATTTGTTCCTTGGTGAAGACACAAGGCAAGAGAACAGTTCTGCTATAGTTTTAGCTTTTTATTATTTTCTGTTAGATATGTGATACCACTATTAGGCGGATTACCATCACTGACAATTCTCATCACCCAAATGTGGATAGCTCAATTTACCAGGTGCTTTTGTGGACCTTAAGCCCTGAGGGGAAAATCTTGGTTGCAAGTTCTTTCTTCAGGAGTTGCCCACTGAGGCTTCTTCTTGATACATGGTAATCTGAAGACAGAAGATCTACAAGAAAGGTGAGCAAACCTTTGAGTGCTGAGGTCCACATGTCCCACGTTGCCCGTCCGCACAGGGGTCTCCTTTGGAGTTCTTACTGCATACTCCTGCATTCATTGGGTTTATCTGTATGTCTTTTGGGTGTTTGGAGAAAGTTTCTGTGGTAACATAACCCTTTGGTTGCTGGTTTAGCATATTTTGGGGGGTTTTGAGCACTTTCCCTACTGGATTCAGTGTTTATTGAGTCTAGTGACATGTTTTAGTGCTGTTTGGTCCAAATTTACTTCACAGTTACAACTTTGCAAAAATTGTGCTTTTACCATATAGACGCCATTGCTCTATTCACCTCTATGGGACATTTGTCTGCAACCGCTCAACGTAGCAACTTCAGAGATGGCTCATTTTAATTGTCTGCCCTTGCTCTACTATCCGGTCAACGTTTAGTGTGTGTTGGGGGGCTCAGGGGGCACTGTTGGGGTACTTCTTCTGGGAAAACTACATTTCCCATGAGCGCTTGCATCTTGCGCTCATTCCTGATTGGCTTCCATCGCGGCTCCCATTTTGTGCCTTCCCAGAACGAGTATCCTATGCAGGGCTTGGACCCTCCTTCTCTCCTCAGTAGATTAACATTTTGCCTGCCAGATAAGTGTATTTTAGAGATTTCTGGAGTGAAATTTTAATCATACACACTGTATTTGGGTATTTCCTTATACTTTGAACGTTTTGACACTGTAGGAATGTCTATTCCTTTGGAGCTTGGGGCTAGGACTAAGACTAAGGACGCTGGGGTCTCTGTGTGTCCCCTTGCGCATTGATCCTCATGTCAATCAGGGTTGCCTAGAGAATTCTCAAGTCATTTATGCCCAGTATGTTCTGTTGTCCCTGAGCTTTCCTCAGGGACCTCCAGCCATGCATTAGAGCCAGTTTGGGTGCAACAGTTTAGGCTGCTACTGGAGACCTCCAGTATACACAACTCTTCCATCCCAGTTACAGGGGGTCTCCCGCTCCTAGCAGACCCCTAATTCTGTCAGATCTTCCCTACTGAAACTGCAGGAAGTACCTGACGTATAAGATTCCTCTGATGAGGGACTGTTAGTGGATTCTGACGCTGAGGAATATTCTGCAGTGGTCTCATCTCAGTTCTTTGGAGACCCCTCTTTGAGGCTGACCCTGATCCCTCTGCTGAGGGCCTGATCAGAGCCCTATTAAACACCCTGAACATTCCCATGATTCAAGAGGTTTCTTCGGACCCCTCTGATGTACTTCTGGAGCCTAAGTGACCCCATACTTGTTTTCCACATAACCCCAGTCTTGACCGGTTAGTGTCTGATGAGTGGTAGTCTCCTGACAGAAAGCCTTCTGTCTCCAAGGAGTTTGCTAAGCCTTACCTCCTTTTCTGATGCAGTGTTAGCTCAGTGGGTTCATCCCCCCAAGGTGGATGCCCCTGTTTTCTAGGCTTTCTAAGTCCACTGTTTTGCCAGTTGCTGATAACTCTGCTCTTAAATACTGGCCTGACGAGAAACTTGGGGCCTCCCTCAAGTCCATTTTTGCCACTGCTGGTACTTCCGTACGTCCAGCATTTACTGCGGCCTGGGTAAATAGGGCTATTGCGGTTTGGACTGAACAGCTCACACTTGCAGTTTGTCAGGGAGCTCCTGCTTCTGCGATGTTGAGACTTCTTGCCAACATTCTGAAGCCCAGCATTAGGTCTCTGCTGCCTTGTTGATGACATCTGTCGGTGGCAAGGGTTTCCACCATGTCTGTGGTTGCCAGACGAGCTCTTTAGCTCAAGATCTGGTCTGCTGACATTGCTTCTAAGAAAGCATTGTTCTCCTTGCCCTTTCCGGGCACTTCTCTGTTTGGGCCAGATCTTAAGGATCTGATTAATGAGGCCACAGGGGGTAAGAGTACCCTTCTGTCTATGGTATCCAGGAAGCAGATGCTGTAATCGGCTTTTTCGTGCTTCCGGACTGAGACATGCCAGGCAAACCAGGCAGTTCCCCCAGCTCTGCGCTCCTCCTCCAAGCCCAAACCACAACGGAAGCCTAAGGTCTCCACCTAGCCCAAGGCTTCCACACTTTCTTTGGCATGACTCGCTGAACCCAGGTCCCCACTCTGCTGTGGGTGGTCATCTGCACCATTACCGCAGCTTCTGGGAGAACTCAGTGGTGGCAGAGGGGTACAGCAGGGCTCAAAATTTCCACTCGCCACTAGCCAATGGCGAGTGAAAATTTAGCCCTGACGAGTAGAAATTCAGCCCTGGTGGGTATGTTTTGGCTTGCAGTGGCGAGTAACTTTTCAGGTCTGGCTAGTAGCAAAGGACTTAAAATTATAAGCCCTGGGTACAGGATCCCTTTCACCTCTCTTCCTTCCATCTGTTCAATGGCGCCATCCAGTCCCTTCTGGACAAGGCGGTTCTGGAGCTGTTTCCTATTCAGGACAGGGGTTTGGGTTTTTACTCAAATCTGTTTGTGGTTTCCAAGAAGGACGGCGGTTGTTTTTTTTTTGGACCTGAAGGATCTCAATTCCTTTGTGATCAAGACTCATTATCACCAGGAGTCCCTAAGGACGGTGATTGCTGCCATGTCCCCTGGAGAATTCCTTGCTTCCCTGGATCTTCAGGACACATATCTGCCCATCGCCATTCATCCAGAGGCCGGCAGGGCCTCAGATTTGCCTGCAACCACTGGCATTTTCAGTTTTCTGCTCTTCCCTTTGGTCTGACTACACCTTCTCAAGTATTCAATCGTGTCCTGGGAGCCTTAGTGGCATCAGAGTCACTCCATACATGGGCCACCTGATTCTGAAAGCCCTTTCTCGAAACTCCTTCAGCGGCAGATTCAGGACTGCATTCATGCACTCACCCATCATGGGTGGATCCTCAACATGGATGAGTCGGATCTTGTCCCATCCCAGCGACTGGTCTTCCTGGGCTTTCTCTTTGACACTCAGCAGAGCTTGTTGTTTCTCACGGCGAGGTGGCTCACCAGATCACCCACAGGGTTTCCGCTGTTCTGGTTCACGATCCAGTTCCAGCCAAGAAGTTGTTCTCTCTAGTGGGGAAGTTCATTTCCACAATAGCAGCAGTCCCGTTTGCCATGGCTTACTCCAGGCAACTCCAGAGGTATATGACCCAGGTGTGCAGGGGTCAGCCGGACCTCCTGAAGATGTCAGTGTTCCTTCCTCTTTGTGTGTTACTGAGTCTGTCATGGTGGCTCAACCTCTCCAATCTGCTGAAGGGCAAGCCTTTTCTAATGTTCTTCTGGACCAAGGTGACGATGGATGCCAGCCTATATGGCTGGGGAGCGGTCTTGGGTCACCTGAATGCTCAAGGACAGTGGTCTCCAGAGGAATATCTCCTTCCCATCAAGGTCTTGGAGCTTTGGGTGATATTATATGCCCTTCACCACTGGACGTGCCAGCTGGAGGACTGCCCAGTCTGGGTTCAGTCCGACAACACCACAACTGTGGCTTACATCAACAAGCAAGGAGGAACAAGACGTCTCGCAGCTTGGTTAGAGGTCAAGACTATTTTGTCCTGGGCAGAAGAATTTGTTCCTGCCATATCCGCAGTTCACATTCCCAGCATAGACAATGTCCTGGCAGACTTCCTCAGTCAACACTCAGTGGAAAGAAGAGAGTGGAAACTGCATCCTGAGGTGTTATACCTCATTGTTCAGAGGAGGGGTCTTCCATACATTGACCTGATGGTGACAAGACACAACCAAAAGACTCTGACATTCTGCTTCCGCTGAAGGGATCCTATAGCTCTAGCAGTGGATGTCATGTCCATCCCTTGGTTCTTTCCTCTGGCTTCCATCTTTCCTCCTATTCCCATGTTGCACAGGGTGATAGGGGAACTGAGACTGGAGTGCTGTCCAGTCTTTCTGATTGCTCCATTCTGGCCTTGCCAGGCTTGGTTCTGGAGCTTCTGGATCTGTTGGTGGCGGAGCCTTTCCGGCTCTCTTGCCGTCCGGATCTTGTTCTACAGGGTTACCTGTGGAAAGAGGATGTCCATCATTTAGATTTGACGGCTTGGACATTGAATCCTCACCAGTTCTGGTGTGGTGGCGACTTCCTTTCTCTGTTGGTGTGCTGATATGGACCCATCTTCAGATTTTGATTTTCCTATGGTCCTGGCCTTCCTACAGGAAGATGTGGACAAGGGCCTCAGCTGAGTTCCCTTACGGTTACGGCATCGGCTCTCTCTGTTTTTCGTTCAGAGTCACATTGCTATTCTTCCTGATGTCTAGGGTTTCTTCCAGGGCATTGCTCATACTCATCCTGTATTTCAGACTTCTTGGGCTTCTTGGGCTTACAAGAATCAGGCCTCCGCAGATCAGTTGTGCAAGGCTGCCACTTGGTCATCTGTGCACACCTTTTTGAGGTGTGTTGAAGTGCTGGCATCGGCTCACACCAGCTTTGGGAGGAAGATCCTGGAGGCTGTCTTGCCTGTCTAGGATCTTCTTCGCTTCTTTGGTGCTTCCTTCACTTTTGAGCCCTGTTGGCTCTAGTTCAGTGTATTGTATGACAGTTCCTGGGGTGTTGTCACCCCTGTTCAGTGTCCGTTGACATTGTTTTTGTTGGGCTATCTCTGATCTGATGGTTCATATATGCTCTGGTGACTTTGGGGGCCTGGTGCCTGGTCCTTGCCTTACTTCCCACCTCTGGAAAACTCAATGGTTGGACATCCCAAAGTTACCAGTAACCTGTACTGGACGACAGAAAAAAGAAGTTTTTAATCTTACCTGTTAAATCCTTTTCTCGTAGTCCATACAATTTACTGGTCTCCCACCCATGTCAAGGGACCATGCTTCTCTCTCCTGTGGCAGAACGTGGAGGTCCTTTCGGGTTCATGCTCACAGGAGTCTTCTTTTCCTTCTCACTACCTAGCCAATAGTTAGTGTCTCAAATCTTACTGCAGCTGATTGGCTAGCAGCAGCAAAGGAGGGAAGGTAGGCTCCACCCCCTGATTTCACTTCTCAGAATTGTTCCTGCCTACCTAAAGGGGCTGATCGCCTACCCAAAGTTACCAGAAACCTGTATGGACTACGAGAAAAGGATTTAACAGGTAAGACTAAAATCTTATTTTAAACACTAGTGAAAACAAATTGTCCATTAATTTCTTGTAGACTAGTTTTTCTTACCATTTGAAGAGATTCACAGCATTAAAGAAGTTAAAGGGACAACAACAATGGACAGTATGTCTAATCAAATATTGAGCATAAAAAGGAAAGGAAAAGAAGAGGGTAAAGCTAGGTACTACATAAGCACTCTAACCAATATGAAAATATCCATCAAAGTACAAAATATATATAATATCAAAATATTTATTCAAAATTAATAACAATGTAAATTGCAGTGAAAAGTACCATGGTACAATTACCTCTCAAACCAAAAACATATACCATCTTAAAAACAATAATGTTGCATAAAGCAACTCCTGCCAAGACCACCTACAAATTTTTAGTGAGGGACCGAATTATATCATCATCTCAGATATCGATACAATGACTGTATAATAACGCCACTTTCACCTCCAAAATACACCAATATTCCTAAATCAACTATAATCTCTTGCTATAAACATAGTAATGAATGTAACACACCCCAATCTCAGGCGAAAAAATCAAATAGAGGGTTAATGGTAAGTCCATATAAAAGCAAGCATGTCCGAGTTAAAGGTTAATGGTTATCTATGCATGAAGTAATAATGGAGCCAACGTGCCCAATACTCAGTAGCGAAGTGAATGCATTCATAAAGTGTAAAGATATAATTCGGTCCCTCATTATATATTTGTAGGTGGTCTTGGCAGGAGTTGCTTTATGCAACATTGTTGTTGTTTTTAAAGGACACTTGTGTCCCATAAAAAATTCTTCTTGTTTTGTAGAGTTTAAAAAAAAAATTATGTGGCACAAATCCTATCTCTCAGACCTTTACGATTTGAGAGATATTCCCATGTAACGTTCCCTCATCCTTCCCCTTCTTCTGACGTCAGCTCTGTACTGACAACAGGAGATCCTAGTACAGGATCCAGACGGTGGCTCTGCAGCAGAGCCGAAATAGCATTTTTTAAAAATAATTACTTGGAAAGGTCTACAAAGTGGTGCTAGCACAAAGCGGTATGCAAGCACACTTTGTAGACCGTTCCAATAAAGTAGCTATTTTTAAATAACACAGTTTCGGCTCTACCGAAGAGTCTCTTCGAGTCGGGGACTCGAATCTCCTGCTGTCAGCTTTACAGCTGACATCAGGAAATGGTAAACGTTAGATGCAAATATCTCTCAAACCATAAAGACTTGAGAGATAGGATTTGTGCCACATAATTTATTTTTTTAAACTCTACAAAACAAGAATTTTATATGGGACGTTACTGTCCCTTTAAGATGGTATATGCATTTGGTTTAAGAGGTGATTGTACCATGGGACTTTTCACTGCAATTTACATTGTTATTAATTTTTAATAAATATTTTTATATTATTAGATGTATTTTGTACATTGATGGTTATTTTCAAAGTGGTCATAGTGCTTATGTAGTACCTAGCTTTACCTTCTTCTTTTCCTTTCCCTTATGCTCAATATTTGGTTATTATTATTTTTTAGGTACATAGCACCACTCTATTTGATACATATGGTTTTGACCTCAATTTATATATATATATATATCTAGACCAGTATGTCTCAATCGTTTTTCCACTCAAGACACAACTAACGTAATCTGTAATTTTCCAGACATTGCTCGCATTTTTTCAGGTTTCTCAAAGACTTAATGAAAGGAATGATATATAGTTATTCATAGTCTCACAGAATGACAACAAAGAGCATATTGTGCATACTTTCCATAAATATACATTAGGATTTTAATGGGATAGTAATACTTAATTATTACTAATCCCTATATTAAAGACATATTAAAAATAAATATATTGCCCCCAGTATCATCTCTCAAACCTGTAGGATTTGAGAGATAATCGCTCCTAAAGTTACCCTCTCCCTCCCCCTTCCCCCAAAGTCAGTGTTCTAGCTGACTGCAGGGAAGCCTGTCGTACGACCGTCAGGGGGCTCTGCAGCACAGCCAAGATCGAGTTAATAAAAAATAAATCTTTCACTGAAATGGTCTTCTATATGTGCTTGGTTTGCAAGCACACGTAGAAGACTGTTTTAGTGAAAGATTTTTTTTTATTAAAGCGATCGCGGCTCTGCTGCAGAGCTGCCTGATGATCGTAAGAACGGATTTCCCTTCAGTCAGCTACAACGCTGACTTCGGGGAAGGGGGAGGGAGAGGGCAACTTTAGGAGTGATTATCTCTCAAACCATACAGGTTTGAGAGATGACACTGGGTGCAATATATTTATTTTTAATATGTCTTTAATATAGGGATTAGTAATAATTAGGTATTACTATCCCTTTAACTTCATAGAAGTGGCATTATAGAAAAAGTGGGGCACAGAGCTGATGCTCACAGTACACCAAAGTGTCACTGCACCCTGTTAAAAACCATTGTCCTAGATACTGAAACATTCTCCATCTGTTCTCTGTGGCATTATGTCCAGTCTTACATATGCTCTAAGAGAGCAGTCCTCAGAAATTAACCAAATGCATACATTAGTATTCTTCTCTTTCTCTGTCATCCAATATGACATATAGGTACCACGGGGAGGCAACAGCTCCTCCCAGTCGGCTGGAACAATTCTGAAAGAAGTGCAGGAGTGGAGCACTACCTCCTCCATATCAGGCTACCTAAGCCCCTCCCCACCAGATAGATTTGTTCCAAGAACCTGGTTAGAAGTCTGAGAACACTTTCTGCTTAGTTTTGTTATTTTATTATTTTTTTCTTAGATATGGGGTGTCAGAATTCCCCCATTAGGTGGATTACCATTACTGGCTTCCCCTGGAGGATTGTCCAGTTAACAGGCTCTATCTGTGGACCCTTGCAACCCTGGGAGAGAATCATGTAACCCATGTCTCTCTCTCCAGAAGGAGTCTTTCTGAGGCTTGGTAATCTGGAGAAAGAAGACCTGCAAAAAAGGTGAGTAACCCTTTGAGTGCCATGGTCCACTTGTCCCAGAGTTCTCCTCCGCACAGGGGTCTTTCTGGAGTTCCTTATAACTCCTGCACTCATGTTGGTTAATTATCTCTCTGTTCTCTGGGTGTTTGGAGCATTTAGGGCTGTTTTGTGGTAATTAACCCCTTCCCTGCTATGCTTATGTGGGTTGAAGGACTTCTTTCTCACTTTTCTTTTGTATTCATGTGTTTTTAATGCTTATTAGGTGTTTTAGAACTTTTTAGTCACTTTATTTTTTTTTTGCTTTATTTGAATTCTGCGACTTTAAGAGCGCGCTTTGACGCATAGCTGCAATGCTACATTGACTTCTATGGGATAGGCTGCTTTGGGACGTATCTCTGTAACCACTCCATGTGCCTAGTTTAGAAAGGGCTCATTCTTCTTGTCTCCTTGTCCTGTAATCCGGTTCTCCTCTGCAGTGTCTTGGAGGGTCCCTGGGTGAGGTTCAGGCTCTGTTTTTGGGATACTTTCAGGAAAGAAACTACATTTCTTATAACTCCCGTTCTCGTGGGCATTTCTCTGATAGGCTTTGATTTTGGACGCCATTTTTATTTCTCTCCTGAGCTGAGTATCCAAAACAGGGCTTGGATTCCTTTACTCTCCTGCTCTGGTTAACGTTTCATCTGACAGATAAGTACATTTTAGGTTTTCTGGGGTGTTTATAGTAATCTGGCTGACAGTTTTTGGGTTCCATAATACTATAATACACTTCTCCGGTTAGGATGGAAGATCAAAAGGGACATGGGGCTAGGCCTAAGACTAAGGACTCATTGGTGTCTTTGACCCCAGTTGCTTACTGTTTCTCATGCCAAGCAGGGCTTCCCACTTATGCCCCTCATACGCTGTGGCCCCTGCTTCACTGCCAAGGCCCTCCAACCATGAACAAGAGCCACATTGGGTCAAAGACTTAAAGTCATCTATAGCACAGTTTCCGTTCTCTATTCAGGGGGTTCTTCAGTCTTGGATGCCCCCACTTCATTCAGGTTTGTGGCACCTAAGGCCCCTGGTATTTTTGATCTCTGATTCCTCTGAAGAGGATTCTTTTGAGGAGTCTGAGGTTGGTGAGTGTGCAGAAGGGTCTTCTTCCCATATACTGACCCTGAACCCTCTGCTGAGGGTCTCATCAAGGCTTTTACTACCCTTAACATTCCTGTTAACCCTGTAGAATCACAGTCTACTTCTGATGTCTTTCAAAGGTGCAAGAAGTCCTGCACTATTTTTCTGCCTTATGCCACTCTTGATCAGGTTATCCTGGATGAGTGGAAGACTTCAGACAAGCGTCTTGCTCTCTCTAAGAGATTCTCTAAGCTGTATCCCTTTTCTGATGCAGCCTTGGCTCAGTGGGCTACACCTCCTAGGGTGGATCCCCCTATTTCTAGACTGTCTAAATCCACTGCTTTGCCCTTGGTGGACACCTTGGCGGTTAAGGATTTAAATGATAGGAAGCCTGAACCTATCCTGAAGCCTACCTTCACTGCCATAGGTGCCTCATTGAGACCTACCTTGGCTTCTGTTTGGGTTACCAGAGTCATTTCTGTTTGGACTGAACAGCTTACTGATGTTGTCCACGAAGGTGCATAAAGATGCCATGTCTGAGGCTCAGAACTATGTGACTGATGCCCTCTTCAACGCTGTCAGGCTTGAGACTAAGGACTCTGCTTTTTCTGTGGCTGCCAGACACACTGTTTGACTTAAGATTTGGTCTGCTGACATATCTTCTAGAAAGTCAATAATTTCTCTCTTTTTGGGCCTGAACTTAAGAATATCATCAGTGAGGCCACTGGGGGTAAGAGCACTTTGTTCACTCAGGTTCCTAAATGCTCTAATATGGTGAGGAAGCAATGTCTTTTTCGTCCCCGCCAAAACAAAGCCCAAAAGGCCGAATGAAAGTGGGTCTCAGGCCAGCACCCCGTGCTCCACCCCCAAGCCCAGGCAGCAGTGGAGGTCCAAGTACTCCTCTACCAAACCCAAATCCAACAAACTTCCTTTGGCATGAATCGCTGAACCCTGGTTCGTATTTCCCAGTGGGTGGTCGCCTGCAGCATTTTTCAAGCATTTGGGCAGACTCTGTTGTGGATCAGTGGATATTACAGGTGGTTTCAGGTGCTACAGGATTCCCTTTGTATCCCTGCCTCCCTTCAGATTCTTCCTTTCTAGCTCCCCTCTGGTCCAAGAGAAGTTAATTCTTTTCAACAGAGCGGTGCATGCTCTCTTGGACAAGGGAGTCTGGGCTTCAGTTCCTCCATAAGAGAGAGGTTTAGGTTTCATATTCAAACCTATTTGTGGTTCCCAAGAAGGATGGAGGCAGTCACCCTATCCTGGATCTCAAGGACTTCAACTCTTTTGTGGTCCATACTCACTACAAGATGGAGTCTTTGTGCTTTGTCATTGCAGCGATGTGTCCAAGGGAATTCCTGGCCTTTCTGGATCTGCAGGATGTTTACCTGCATGTTCCAATTCATCTGAACAGTCAAACTTCAGGTTTGCTTGCACTCTGGGATACTTCCAATTCACTGATTGCCTTCATGCACACCAAGGGGATCCAGGTGACTCCATACATGGACAACCTTCTGCTGAAGGCACCTTTCAGGGAACTCCTAGACCACCAGGTCCAGGAATTTGCTCAGATCCTCCTCCAGAATGGATAGATTTTGAACATGGACAAGTCTGCTCCCATTCCTTCCTAGAATCTGGTTTTCCTGGGTTTCCGGTTCAACACCTTTCAGGGCATGGTCTATCTGATGGAGGATTCTGTTCAACAGATCATGAACAAGGTGTCTCGTGCTCTGGAGTAGACCTCAGCCCCAATACACAAGTTCTCATACCTTGTGGGCAAGATGATATCTACCATAGAAGCGGTTCTGTACTCCATGGCACACATCAAGGAGCTTCAGAGATTCACTATCAGGGCTTATCAAGGGAATCCGGAACTCTTGGATTGTCTAGTCTCTCTTTCCCAGGAAGTGAGGCATGACCTCCTCTGGTGGTTGGACAGCTCCAACCTGAGGAATGGGAAACCCTTTGTTGTTCAGTATTGGACTCTGGTGATGACGGACGCCTTTACAGCTGGGGAGCTGTCTTGGGTCACGTGGGAGTTCAGGGACGATGGAATGCAGACGAGACTCTCCTACCCATCAGCATTCTGGAGCTCAGATTGATTCGTCATGCTTTGGTGTACTCGTCCTCTCCACTGAGGGACTGTCCAGTCCGCGTCCAGTCAGACAATGCCATGGCAGTGGCTTACATCAACAAGCAAGGAGGGACAAGAAGCGCTTCTTCTTGGTTAAAGGTCAAGGCTATTTTGGCCTGGGCAGAAGAACATGTTCCTGCCAACTCAGCCGTGCACATCCCAGGAGTAGAGAACGTTCTGGTGGACTTCCTCAGTCATCAGATGGTGGAACCTGGGGAGAGGCAGCTCCACCCGGAGGTGTTTGATCTGCTTATCCAGAAATGGGGGCGTCCTTCGATAGACCTGATGGCTACCAGGGACAACAAGAAGGTTCCAGTGTTTTGCTCCTCTGGGGGATCCTCCGGCGTTTGCAGCAGATGCCTTGTCCATTCCTTGGTGCTTTCATCTAGCCTACATTTTTCCTCCTTTTCCTCTCATCCCCAGATTGTTGAGAAGGATTTGAATAAACGGTGCATCAGTCATACTGATTGCTCCTTATTGGACCAGGCATCCTTGGTTTCCAGAACTGTTGGCATTGTCTGCTCAGGATCCATTTCTTCTGCCATGCAGACGGGATCTTCTCCTCCAGGGTTACCTCTGGAGAGAGGACGTTAACAGTCTGGCTTGGACGGCATAGCTGTTGAAGCCTCCATCTTAAACCTTTGAATGCTAGATAGATCTCCTGCACATTGCTTTGAAATGCATTGAAGACCTCTCTAGCAATCAATGGGTAATGGCCTCTTTAAATCAGTGGGAATTTGTACTCCTCTTCCACCACACCACTCAGTGCTAGGATCACCAAGGGGAGCATAGAGACAGGGACGGTAAGTGAAAAGGACCTCTTGTTCATCAATATACCACAGTGAGGCTGACCTAACCAAACAGGGCTGAAGAAATTCTACAACAAACCAAATGCACAGTAGAAAATAAGGAAATATTCCCTTGATTCTTACCAAAATAAATGAAGCTTTTAGCTTCTTTGATGCTAGCAAGGTCTCAAATGCATCGCAAAGTCCCCTTTTAACCCATTGAGTGCCAGTAAAAAATGCTTTGCTTAAATAAATTAGATTTTTTTATTTGTTCCTTATGGTTCAAGTGGTTTATCCCAGAATTGTATAATTTTGTATAGTATACTATGTCTACACCCACTGTGCAGATTAGAAACCATTGCCAAATGTGCAGTTATTAACTCCTTAGTAATGAATAGTAAGGAATAGTAATGTTTCAAAATAAAAGCAGCTTCAATTATTCTTCATAGTATTTGGGCCATGGAGAGTGTTATTTCAGTACTGTCAGAGCTGTAGTTTAAGAGTAATTGATGATAAAGTTTTCCCCGCCTGCCCATTTTACATAGTGTAAACCACCTCCCCTCAGATGTGGAATCTGGTCCACAGACCAGACAGCTCACAGCAAGGGACAATATTCTTACTGTGAGAACAATGAAAACCCTGCCCCTCTTGACAGGTTTTTCCGTATGTTCACTGAAGATTGTCCCTCTCTGTAAGCCAACTGGACACCACCTTTCTGTTCCAAGGTGAGCATTGTTACATCAGTAAAAGGAGTGGGAGGGGGATACTTTATCATTCAGTAACACTCTCCATGGCCCAAATACTACGAAGATTAATTGGAGCGGCTTTTATTCTGAAACATTACTATCCCTTTAATGACCAGCTGCAGCATCCTGCAGATGGCAGTTAAGGACCACGGGTCATGTTTTTTTTTTTTGCATTGAATTCCATGGTCCCCGAGTGGCGTGCAGTCACATGGGGACCGCATAATTCCATGATGTGCAAGGACCGTCACTGGTCCTTAAGTGCCGGACCAGACTTAACGGTACTGGCATGTCAAGGGTCCTTAAGAGATTAAGCACAGTACTACAGTGTATTGCTTAATGTGTACAGGAGATCGAGAGAACAGTGAATGAAAGATTGTGCTATTTATATCATGCTAGCAAAGCTAGTTAAGTAAATAGAAGCAGGAAGCATTCATCTAGTTATTGTCTTCCAACGGTAAACAGCAGTAAGTCGTGGTGATGAATACAATAGAGCCATTTATAAATCAAAATCAATGAGAGCATTTGTAGCAAATAAGTGAAGGAGAACGGTGTACTTTAGTTTACAATACATTATATATTATTTGATAAATTAAATATCTATGAAACTTTTGTATATAATGATGTATCAATTGGACAAAAATGTGCAAATATATTCATGCCACTGAAATTAGGGGCCTTATGCATTACGTCAAAAGGTTCAATTCTGGAGCAAACCAACTGCAACATAGGGTTGAAGTTAAAATGTCACCAATTCTCATTTATTCAAAGGGGGCTTTTAACCCCTTGAATAATAGAGATGTCTCCAACGCATTGCTTCACAATGCGTTAACAACCTCCCTGGCATTCATTATGCACTAAGGCATGATAAAGAGGTGATAAAGTGGAGATGACTTCTCCAGTGATATAACTTGTCCAGTTCCTTTTTTATTCTAGGGAGCCAATGAATAAGATCTGCAGTGATGAAGAAATCTTAGTGTGTTAACTCCCTAGAATAAAATAGGAACTGGAGAAGTGATATATAGAAGTCATCTCCGCTTTATAACTTCTTTATCATGCTTTAGTACATCTCCCAAAAGTTTAAAGTGGAACTACCACCATAGGTAAAGTCGCCCTGCGATAATTAGGCAGGTGACAACTAGCTTAATAATAGTTGTATTACCTTTCAGAACGACACGATTCTATAGAAATCCTTAATATCAGAGACTAACGACCAGGTTAGTGCAGTCTGCGCGCCTGCGCCGTCAGTGCCTTTCGGACCAGTGCAATGCTTCTGAAGGGAGGCCGGGACTGACAGTGCAGATGCGCAGACAAGATGCCTGCACTGATACCTGACTTCCAGTCTTGTAAGATTAAGGTTTTCTATATAATCTTGTTGTTCTGAGAGGTAATATAACTATTATTAAGCTAGTCGCCACCTGCCTAATTATTGCAGGGCGACTTTACTGATGGTGGTAGTTCTGCTTTTATGCTTAATTTTAATCAATGGGAGTTTTCATTTTATTTTGTTTCTTTGCACTTTATTTAACCCTTTCAATGTCAGAGGGCTAAGCAAGGTTTTGCAAAGCAATGCAATGAGCATCATTCTGACAATGAAAAAGGTAATGCAAATGCCATGTACTAAGAAGGTGCAGAGAAAACTGCCACAACATTAGTCTATTTTCCTGTGCTTTCAGGGTTTTCTCAAATGACTGCTTTAACCAATGGTCAAAAAGGGGCCCACAGACAGAGGCAGCGTTACTAACCAGGGGAAGGGGGCAGAGCCAAAAGATGCGTATCAATGATATATAGACTAAGTCCTCTATGAAAGAAACATTTAGGGCCATACAGAAATCAAGATCAGATATTGGAGAAGAAACGTCTTCCCATCTTGCTGAGGATGAGCTGATCCCAACCCTCCTGGATCCAGAAGAAGAAGGAAAGATTACAGAAGATGATGGAGCCTTCAATCTTGACAAAACAGATTCTTTTTTGAAGAGCCTGCACAAGACCCTAGGCTGAACTGATTCATAAAAAGACCTGGATAACATGGATGTAGACTTCATAGGAAACAAGAGGTTTTATCATTCACCATTCCATTTCTGATCAGATCCGAGTGAACTCTGGGACACAAGCAATCCAACATCACAAGAAGGCTCCTTAATATGTAACCTTTCAGTGAGGAAGAGGTGAGATTCTGGGTGAAATAGATGTTCCTATAGCTACAAGAACAATCTGACGCTTGGAAAATAGTACAGCCTTAAGCTTTTACATGAATTGCAAGATGCATAGCACCATGGGTAGAAAATGCATGGTCATTTGGGCAGAATTAAAATATAGAGACAGAAATTGCAGTGTTGAGGCAATATTCTGTTTTTGAGGATCAAGTGGAATAAAGGTATTTTTATTTATTGTCAAGAGTGCTGGGATATCTATAAGTTATATGAATTGAATGTGTAGCCTATACCATTTGTATTTCACTATTTAAATGAGAAGAATTGAAATAACCAAATACATCTCATGGTTTACACTTACGAAAAAATTGATACTTGATAAAGAAACCACCACCATTTCCTGTGATGCTTTACTGGATATCATAAGATTAATGGCCAGGTCTTAAACCCTTTCCATAACCACTAGATGAGCACTATGGCTAAAATACAGGGGTGAGAGCACCTGGAAGACTCTTAATTGGGAGTAAGAGTCCCTTTCTATGTCATCCAATATAGCTTCCAGGTAACTTGGAGAAGGCAACAGCCCCTTTAAGATTGCAGAAACAATTCTTGGAAAGAATGCAGGGTGGAGCCTTCCTCTCCTTCTTGGCTGGCCACTATCTATTCCCCTCCAGTTAGATTTGTTCCTTGTAGAGAGAGAGGCAACAGAGACCAGTTCTGCTTAGTTTTTAGTTTATTTTATTATTTTCTTATTAGATATGGGATGGGATGTAGAAATCCCCCATTAGGAGGATTACCATTACTGACTCCCCAATGCTGGACTGCTCAGTTAACAGGTGCTGTTTGTAGACCTTCCAGCCCTGGGACAAAACCTTGCGTGCTATGTCTTTTTCCCTGGAGGAGTCTCACTTAGGCTTCTCACTTACTCAATGGTAATCTGAAGACAGAAGACCTGCAAAAAAGGTGAGCAACCCTTTGAGTGCCATGGTCCACTTGTCCCACTGTATATCTTCCGTACAGCGGTCTCCTTTAGGAGTTTCTATAGCTATACTCCTGCACTCATTTGAGTTTTATCTTTATGTCTGTTTACAGTCTTTGGAGCATCTTGGGTTTTCTGTGGTATATTAACCCCTTCCTTGCATGTTAGGATATTTGGCGG
This sequence comes from Rhinophrynus dorsalis, assembly GCA_037306005.1. NCBI lineage: Eukaryota > Metazoa > Chordata > Amphibia > Anura > Rhinophrynidae > Rhinophrynus > Rhinophrynus dorsalis. The sequence continues at coordinate 230,900,138 of CM074718.1, read as the reverse complement.
ATGTTTTCACTCATTTCCCTTTGGTTCAGTGTTTTCTACTAATGTTCAGATGTTCTCTATGTTTTTATCAACTTTTTGGACACTTTAGAAAATTTTCGTTTATTTCAATTTGTGTGCTTTACTGCATAGCCACATTGCTCCACTGATCTCTATGGGACAGTTCATTTGGGACATATCTCTGCAACCGCTCCACTTACCGAATTCAAAGACAGCTGATTCTTCTTGTCTGCCCTTGCCCTACACTCCAGTGCACATCCTCAGTGTCTTGGGGGCTTAGGGGGATGCGGGCACTGTTTTTTTTGGGTACCCTGAGAGGAAACTACGTTTCCCATAAACACCCGTTTCCAGGGCCGGTGCAGGGATTTTTGTATACACAGACGAAGGTGCATTTTGATGCGCCCCCCCCAACACAATCCCCCCCCGACCTTGCCACAATCCCCTGCCCACATTTTCACCTCCACACTCTCCCCACCTCCACATTGCCCCTTCCACAATGCTCCCTTCATCTCGCCAATGCCCTTTCCACAATGCCCACTCATCTCCACAATGCCCCTTCCACATTGCCCCCTCATCTCCACATTGCTCCTTCATCCCCCTTCCACAATGCCCCTTATCGCCACAATGCCCCTTCCACAATGCTCCCTTCATCTCCACAATGCCCCCTCATCTCCACAATGCCCCTTCATCTCCACGATGCCCCCTTCACATTGCCCCCTAATTTCCACAATGCCCCTTCCACAATGCTCCCTTCATCTCCACAATGCCCCTTCCACATTGCTCCCTTCATCTCCACATTGACCCTTCATCTCCACAATGCCCCCTTATCTCCACATTGCCCACTTATCTCCACAATGCCCCTTCATCTCCATATTGACCCTTCCATAATGCCCCTTCCACAATGCTCCCTTCATCTCCACAATTCTCCCTTCATCTCCACATTGCCCCTTCCACAATGCTCCCTTCATCTCCACAATGCCCCCTTATCTCCACATTGCCCCCTTCATCCCCTACCTTGAGTCCCTGGTAGTCTAGCGGTGTGCCATAACTTAGAGCTCTGTGCCTCCTTCGGCACAGAGCTGAAGCTCCTGCGCGCTGTTCTCAGTAATGCAGAGCGCTGGGAGATGATGTCATCTCCCAGTGCTCTGTATCACTACAGATCCTGGGTCGCTCTGCATTGTGTCACATAGACGCCGCGAGGGAGAGCCTGGTAGTGTAAATCAGTGCTCCCTCACGGCAGATATATGTATTTAATAAAAAAAAAATCCCAGTTTCCCCCTTTTTGGCGCCCCTCCATTGCGGCGCCCTAAGGCAGCTGCCTGTACTGCCTTAATGGTAGCAGTCACCATTTTCTTTCCTCTCATGAGTATCCTACAGAAGGCTTGGATCCTTCTACTCTCCTCCTCTAGATAACCCTTCACTTGCCAGATAGGTGTATTTTAGCTCTTTCTGGTGTGAATTCTTTCATCTGGGACACAGTACTGGGTTCTTCCTTGTACTGTCAGACACTTTATCTCCTGTCAGGAAATCAGACCCGTTGGGACCTGGGGCTAGACCTAAGACTAAGGATGATGGGATGTCCTTGACCCCCATTACTCATTGTTCCTCATGTCAATCAGGGCTCCCTAGAGAATACTCAGGTCATTTATGCCCTTCATGCACTGTGGCCCCTGTGTCTCCGCCAGGGCTGTCCAGTCATGATCAAGAGCCACCTTGGTTGCAGGACTTAAAGTCTACTTTGACAGTTCCCTATGCACCTTCACGGGGTCCTCCAGTCGTGGAAGCCCCCGACATTATTCAGGTCCATTGCCCCTAAACCTCAGGGTATCGCTGATGTGTCAGATTCCTCTGATGATGAGCTATTGGTGGATTCAGACGAGGGTGAGTGCTCTGAGGGGGCTTATTCTCAATTTTTTGCGGACCCCTTTGAGGCTGACCCTGAGCCCTCTGCTGACAGTCTCATTAAGGCTGTCTTAGATACTTTGAATATTCCTGCAGTATATAAGGAACCTCAATCTACTTCTGACATTGTTCAAAGGCGCAAGAAGCAATATACTGTCTTTCCACCTAATCCAACTCTTGACCAGGTTGTTCTAGATGAATGGAAGACCCCTGACAAGCGTCTATCTCTGCCTAAGAGATTTGCTAAATTGTACCCCTTTCCTGAAGAGGCATTGGTTCAGTGGGCTTTTCCTCCTAAGGTTGACGCCCCTATCTTTCTAAATCCACGGCTTTGCCTGTAGCAGATGTTTCTGCTCTCAAGTATTTGACTGACAGGAAGCTGGAGGCTATTTTGAAGGCCACATTTGTGACCACTGGTGCATCGATGAGACTCACCTTTACTTTAGCTTGGGTTAATAGGGCCATTGCAGTATGGATGAAGCAGTTAACTGAGGCTGTCCGTCTGGGTGCTCCTACATTTGACCCTCTACATCTTTTAGCTAACACTGCAGAGGCTCAGCATTTTGTAACTGATGCTATCTTTGACACTATCAGGCTTGAGGCCAAGGCCTCTGCCCTGTCTGTGGTTGCTAGACGTTCCCTTTAGCTTAAGATCTGGTCTGCTGACTCGATCTCCAAGAAATCTTTGGTCTCACTTCCTTTTCTGGGCAAGTCCATTTTTGGCCCTGAGTTGAAGACTCTCATCAGCGAGGCTGCTGGGGGCAAGAACACTTTGTTGCCCTTGATTCGTAAGAAGAACCCTCAAGTTGGCAGGGACCGTCTTTTTCATAGCTAAAAGGGCGAGACTCGCAGGGTGAACCTGACGGTTCCTCAGGCCCCACTCTCCTCCAAGCCCAAACAGCAGTGGAGGCCCAAGCAGTACTCCACCAAGCCCAAACCCACCAAACCTACTTCGGCATGACTTGCCGAACCCCAGTCCTCACGTACCAGTGGGTGGTCGTCTGCAGCACTTTCTCAGTGTTTGAACAGACACCATCGCAGATCCATGGGTTTTACAGATGGTTTCCGAAGGGTACAAGATTCCCTTCAAATCCCTTCCGGTTCTTCCCTTCTTACTCCCTTTAGGGACTGGAAAAGCTTTGTCTTTTCAATGGGGCCATCCAGCCTCTTTTGGACAAGGAAGTTCTGGATCCGGTTCCCGAACCAGAAATAGATTTGGGCTTCTATTCCATCCTATTTGTGATTTCCAAGAAGGACTGCCCTATTCTGGACCTCAAGGATCTCAATTCCTTTGTGGGCAAGACTCATTACCACAAGGAGTCCTTATGGTTAGTCATTGTGGCGATGTGTCCAGAGGAATTTCTGGCTTCCGTGGGTCTGCAAGATGCCTACCTGCACATCACTATTTATCTGGATAGCCGGCGGTACCTCAGGTTCGCTTGCGACAAGGGGCACTTCCAGTTCTTGGTTCTCCCCTTTGGTCTGACCACAGCTCCTCAGGTGTTTATTCACATCTTGGGTGCACTGATTTCTGTCATGCACAAGAGGGGAAATTAGGTAACTCTGTACATGGATGACTTGCTCTTGAAGGCCCCTTCCAGGGAACCCCTCCACCAGTAGGTGCAGGACCGCATTCATAACTATTTTGTACCTGAAGACAGCAAACAAGTTCCGGAGGGAAACAATTTCTTCTGTTCTCAGAGCAGTGGCATTCCTCATGACCATAGCTCTTCAGGATGCTTACTACCGTATCCCGGTAAAGCCAGCTCACTGCTATTTGACCTGTTCACAGCCCTAAGGATATTTACCAAAGTTCTGGCACCAGCTCTGGCAAATCTGAGGGAGATAGGAATCAACATTGTCTCTTACCTAGATGACCCACTTATTATTGCAGGGTCATACAGACAGTCTGCAGAACATACCTCAATATGCCTTAAGCATCTCACAAGCCTTAGACGCCTCATAAATCAGGATAAAACTCTGCCTACATCATCACAAGATCTAGTGTTTCTAGAACTTCAACTGAAAACATAAGAAGTCATATTTTGGACAGGATATCCAGAATAATAAGATACTGTGTCTCAAGAGTCAAGTCTGCCATGCAGCCCAGGATCTTATGGAAATTCTGGGAGTTCATTCCACAGCAATGCACATTATGCCTTAGTTCAGACTCCATCTGAGACCTGTACAATATAACTGACTCAGATTTAGAAATGAGAATTCTGTAAATACTGCTCAGAAAATACCTCTGCTAATATCAACAAACTAAGAAATAGATTGGTGGCTGAACATATTGAACCTTTAGAAAATAAGGCCTCTGAAAGATATGGCATGGGAACTCATGACTACAGGTGCCAGTCTCCTGGCATATGGAAAGGAGAATAGGAACAGTCCTTTCACATGAATATTCCAGGTTTAAGGGCAGTATGCAATTGCATATTAGACTTCAGAAGGGTCCTTTCAAAAAAACTGGTACACATAAGATTAGAGAACATGACTACGTTTATATAACCTAAAGGGACTCTCTGCCTCCCACATCTCAGGGAAGCGGACTACCTAAGCAGAGGTTCCATCAACACAGTCATTAGGTCTATGATCAGATTATCTCCAGGTGTTGAAGGAATCTGATAGAACTAATGGCCTCCACATAAAACAACAAGTGCAACAAGTACTTATCTAAGTGACAGTATGAGAAAGTCCCAGGACAGGGAACCCCGAAGATTCCTTGGAATTTCCCACATACATCTTCCCTCCTATTCTCATACATACTGGAAGTAGTCAGTAAGATAAAGACAAAGTAGAAGTCATCTTCATAGCCACAGGTTGGTACTTATTTCTGGATCAGATGTCATTGGACCAACCATGGAAGCTTCCAGTCTCAGCAGACCTTTTAATACTTAGTCCTTTTCTGCATCACAACTTGGGACTGTTGAAGTTAATGACCTGATAGCTGAGCGGCAGTTACTGAAGATCAGAATGATTTCATAAATAGTGGAAGGAAGAAAACCTTCAAATTCTTAAGGCTACTGTAGGATCTAGGCTACTTTCGAGAGATAGTGTCAACAGAAAGGACTCAGTAGAGAATCTATCACAGTGCCCATGACTGCCTCCAGTGGTGCTCTACAGGCGACCTTGTTCTTCTCCTGGTAGTCACTCTGTACATATCGCTATTCTTATAGGCCACTGGTATCTCAGCCCACATGCTAGGCCTTAAAGGCCTCAACCTCACTACACACCTTGGCCCTTTCATGGTGTACCTGAGTGTTGTGCTTCTGTGTTCTGATTGCTGATTCCTGTGTATGACTCCCGGCTTTGTCTGACTTCCGTTCCTGCTTTACTCCTGGCTTCATCTGACTAGCCGATCTGGCTGAGACTTCTGGCTTTGTCTGACTACCAGATCCAGCTGAGACCCCTGGCTTCGTCTGACTACCCGATCCGGCTGAGACCCCTGGCTTCGTCTGACTACCTGATCCGGCTGAGACTCCTGGCTTCATCTGACCTTTCCTTCCGGCTTTGGTTGACTCTTGCTCAGCTGCGCTCCTGGCTCTGGTTGACTTTCTGCTCCTGCCTATCCAGTATCAGTGAAAAGTCAGTCTACGTGGGATAAAATAAAGACAGTACTAGAGTTTTTATGGATGTGACCTATAGGCCCTGATAAATAACTCATTACGGGGCCTGATATCCAATTCCCATTAACCCCATCCTGGTAGATAAGATGGATTGCGGAAGATAAAAGCTCCAATTACAATACGTATCACGCTTATTTAGGGAAATGTGCTTGGAACATACTTACTGATAGTAGGGCCTGCAACTACGTCTATGTGTTATGGCATGTAGATACCTGAAGGCAAGTAATATGGGCATCTTATTTCTGGTGCTCTAATAAGAAGTCACCTAATTTACTGGTGCTCCTAAAGATTTACTGTGTCATAATTTGTATCTATCTTGTTTATGATCCCACAATTATGTCAGTGATCCATGCTTTTTATTGAAACACAGATCAATGGAACTGCTCAGTTATTGAGTTTGCAGGAGTAGCAGAAATATGCTTCCTCCAATAACATGTGCGATAAATTCAAGATAGTATAGAGCAAGTATGGATGTAACCTGCAAAATCTGAGTGATGGCCCGTTACAGAGCTAGTCTCCGATTCCCATTTAGCTCCATACTAATAGACGAGATGAACTGTCTAAAGAAAGTAGCATGAATCTACTTTATTTCACCAGTCACACTGTATTGTTTCCACGGAGCATAGCTTCTGATTACTTTATAAACCTATGACTTATATGCAGGGCATAGAATTCAATTGACTCAGGCCTATTTATTGCAGAGTTCAGTTTGTCTAAAGCAGATTCTGGAATTATTGAGTAATTAAACTAACACCCCTCTATGGAGCATTATCTCTGATTCCCTTTTAACCCTAGATGAACCCTAATAAGTCATTTGGTAAGATAGCACATGAATATAAAAAAAACAAACAAACAAACAAGGAAAGCGAGAAATAAACTCCCCCGGGCTCAACCGGTTTCGCCATTGGCTTTATCAAGAAAATCACTGCTTTTATGTTATTTGCTCGGCCCCAGACAATGCCCTCTGCATACATCATTATAATTGAGCATGATAGTTAATCCATAATGCCATAACTTATCTGAAAGGATGTATGGAGAGTAAATTAGAATGGATGAGAGTTGGTACCGTGTTAGCCATAAAGATACAGGAGGCAAATATAGTTTTTGAAACCTTTATTGGCTAAGTAAGCAGATTTAGAATGCAAGCTTTCAAGACATTAGGTCTAGTGTTGAGCGAGCACCCCGATGCTCGGGTGCTCGGGTGCTCTGACCGAGCACCGCCGGAGGCTCGAGTGCTCGGCCGAGCACCCGAGCCCCATTGACTTCAATGGGGCGACACGAGCATTACACCAGGCACCCCCTGCTCTGATGAGGGGAGGGTGCCTGGTCAATGCCCCCTTCATCTCCGCAATGTCCCCCTTCATCTCCACACTGTCCCCCTTCATCTCCGCAATGCCCCCTTCATCTCCACAATGCCCCCTTCATCAATGTCCCCCTTCATCTCCACACTGTCCCCCTTCATCTCCACACTGTCCCCCTTCATCTCCGCAATGCCCCCTTCATCTCCGCAATGCCCCCTTCATCTCCGCAATGCCCCCTTCATCAATGTCCCCCTTCATCTCCACACTGTCCCCCTTCATCTCCGCAATGCCCCCTTCATCGCCGCAATGTCCCCCTTCATCTCCACACTGTCCCCCTTCATCTCCGCAATGCCCCCTTCATCTCCGCAATGCCCCCGTACCTCCAGTCCCTGGTGGTCCAGCGGAGCGTCTTCAGATCTGTGCCTCCTCCGGCACAGATCCCCGCCACCCGAACATGGCGGGCGAGCACATGGCGGTACTCGACGAGTACCGCCATGTGCCGAGCAGAGCGATGCTCGAGCCGATCCGAGCATCGGCCGAGCACGCTCGCTCAACACTAATTAGGTCCCTTCCACAGGCATAACATGCCTGAGAAAGAGACCTAAGGTCTTGAAAGCTTGCATTCTAAATCTGCTTAGCTAGCCAATAAAGGTATCAAAAACTATATTTGCCTCCTAAATTTGAATGAACATTATTTCATTTATATAAACAAGGGAATTTAAGTCTGATGGAAAAAAGCACTTGGATTAGCTAAAAATATGTTACAAATCTACATAGCAAGAAAAAAGGATATTTTTCTCATATGAAAAATCTGTTAGTGATGTACAATTTTTTTAATAAAAAACATACAGTTGATACATTTGCCATATCTTTAGGAGCCTGTCACCTTTTCCTTACGTTTGTGATACTAGTTGATCATTTAATGTTGGACCGCTTTTGCAGCTGTTAAGGATCTGATTACCCAAGCATTTGTTAAGTCAGCTGTTTGTAAATTGTGACAATGTTTTTGCATTATTTTTTATTATTTGTGGTCAGAGATGGTTATATGTTGTAACAAATCTGGGTGCTTCAGTCTCACTGGATTTGGGTTTTGGTGTAAGTAGTAAATCCCGTTCCATCCATAGAGCTCTGTTATAGGCTTTCTTAATATATATTTTAGAATAGCCTCTGTTTCGAAGTCTTGAACTTAATTTCCCTGCTCTTCTTTTGAACAATTTTAGTGATGAGCAGATTCTACCTATACGGAGGAATTCCCCCAATGGTTTAGAGTTCTTCAATGAAGGCAAGTGTTGGCTGGTTCCATGAAGGATGAAATTGGTGCCAGTCGATTTACGAAAGATCTGTAACCAGTATATTATGGTTCTTAGATATTGTTAGATCCAACAAGTTGACCCAAGTAAGATTGGCCTGATATGTGAGACGTAAATTATGGTAATTTTAGTTCAGGATCCCAATGAAGTTCTCAAAATTAGATAGGGAGTCAGTCCATAAGATAGACTAATCAGAATCTGATTAGTGTGAAATTACCCAACCTGTTTATGAACTATAAAGGAAGACTCAAGGGTTTGGCAGCCTAATTTTTTCTGTTTGTAGATGGATCACTGACTGTATAAAGATAGATTAACGCTCATTCTCCCTGAACAATTTCCACATCCTGGCAAAGAGACAGCCACTCCTACAGAGATTTGCAGGGCAGCTATCTGGGCCTCCATCTCTACTTTATTAAACTACTACCATTTGGTTATCCAAGCTTCTGCAGAAGTAAGGTTTTGAAGACAGGTGCTTCAGGCAGTGGTCCTAGTATAACTGGTAAAAATCTTTCTATTCATTCTTGCTATTATCCAGTCTTTGCACTTTATGGCTTCCTCCTTGGTTGTGATTGTTCTTCATTTCTTTGTTCCCACTAGTTTTCTGTATGGCACTGCTTCTGAAAGTCCCACTTCACTGCTATGGGATGGGACACAGAAAAAAGAGAATAAGGTATCCTATTAAAATGTCACTATCTATTGGGCGACCGTCCATATGTCAAGTTAAAAATGTTTCAAGAATCAAAACCGCAACAACAGAATGTCGAGTCAATCAAAAGATCTACATTCTTAATGGCTGCCAAATAGAGTGCGACATTCATTGCACACGTCTTCATCTGTGCCTTAACCCACTAAGTGATAAAATGTCCGCAAAGACTGCAAACCCTTTGGCACTCAAAAGGTAAATGAGTATGAAATGTGCAAGCATTACCACACTATTTTATTTCTCTCTTATATTTAACCCTTTGAGATCCACAGATGTATACAACGGAATGCCGAATAATACGTTGCTCACCCATCTGACACTCAAAGGGTTAAACCGATAGGTGCTTTTGCCTCTTACTGACTCCCCTTTGCCTTACTGTCTCCTCCTTCACCAGTTTTTGCTCCCCTCCTTGCCTCTTACTGCCCCCATGACAATTACTACTGCCCATTAGTCTCTTATTGCTCCTCCCTTTGCCTCTATTTAGACCCCGTTCGCCTTCTGCACCTCCTTTTACCACTTACTGCCCCATTGTCTCTTACTGATTTCCCCTTACCTCTTATATCTCCCCGTTTGCCTCCTTTCTCCCCATGCTGCTCTCTTCCTCCTCTCAGTTCAATAGGCTGAGAGGTGGACCATAGAGGAGACAGAGATCTGTCTGGGATGTGGACGACAGATCTCAGTCTCTCTCAGGTCCGCCTCTCAGATAACACCTACGTACTTAAAGGTATAGTAATACTTAAAATGTAAAAAAAATATGTTGTAGGGTTTATCCACCTGAGTAAAACAAGAGTACTCCCACTGCTGAAAGGTGTTTCATTCAAAAGTTATTAATTTTCAAAGTTGAATTTTTTAGGTGCAATATCAAAGTGGCCTGAAATTGTACAGTGGCGCTGTTGCTACACGATCCAATGGACAGCTCAAATCTCCATAGGATGGTGTAGCAACAGCGCCACTGTACAATGTCAGGCCACTGTGATATTGCACCTAAAAAATTCAACTTTGAAAATTAATAACTTTTGAATGAAACACCTTTCAGCAGTGGGAGTACTCAGGGGGATAAACCCTACAATATATATATTTTTTTACATTTTAAGTATTACTATCCCTTTCACTGCCATGGAAGATAAAAAAAAGGAAATACCAGTAAGTAAAAATCCCCCCTTTTTTGGGTAAGTTATTCCAGACTTTCCAAGCTCTGTAATAGAAGGCAGATTGACCCACTTCTTTCTTGTTGTTTGGAATAGTCAGAGTTGCTGGCCATGGAGAGGAGGTTATTATTATTATTATTATTACTCTTTATTTATATAGCACAAACTAATTCCGCAGCAGCTTCAAGAGAAGTGGTTATAAACTAGGCAAGAAAAGCAAAGGGTATGTCTGTATTTGAGTGCTAGCCAATTAAGTTCTTTAAACTTATCACAATGATGGGCATTCATGCCCAAAGTGCAGCTGCATGATTGTTAGGCCAATGTCTTGCAGTGCTGGTGCATTTGTACATCCCTTCTTGGATTTCAAAGCCTGTATGTAAGCGCAGCAGATAAGCTGGGCTGCCCGATTTGTACATTCCCCACGCAGTATAGATATATGTTAACAAAGCTATACATTCAAGTATTCCATTTTATCATTTATTTGAATACTTTAAACTCTTGGATATTAGATACATTCACAATACGTTGAAAAGCAATCTATTGAGGATGTCTATAGCATCCAAGGTGTTAATATATGTCTTATGTAGGTTTTGTTTTAGAATATTAATTTCTCTCCTTTTAATATGTTTGATTATATTATAGGAACATAATCACCTAAAACATAATGTTGTTCATACTCTTTTAGATATTGTTAACTTTGACCCATCATTTGTAAATATTATTTCTTACCAAAAATCTAATATAAAGATGCTTTTGCCATTCCCCTGGAGGTGTGCTGTGCATGACCATTTGATCCGTTTTTTTGTTTGTGAAAGTGATAAAGGCATTATTTGGGTGAACAAATAAGAAATAAGCCATAATTAAAAGTTACCAATTTTACCTTTTATTTTGAATGAATTTAGAATATTTTAATGGATTTGAGTCCTTTTTATTTTTTAGTGATCTTGGGGGTTATGTACTAAGGCGTGATAAAGAGGTGATAAAACAGAGATAACTTCTCCAGTGATATCACTTCTCCAGTTCCTATGTTATTCTATAGAGCCTATGAACTAAGGTGTCCAAAGTTGGAGAAATTTTAGTGCGTTGACACCATAGAATAACATAGGAACTGGAGGAGTGATATATCACTAGAGAAGTTATCTCCACTATCACCACTTTATCACTGCTTAGTTCAACATCCCCAATGTATCTTTCAGCCAAAGTTATAAGGGGAGATGAAGACAGGCTGGATTTCCCATTAGGCAGGTTATCCAGCTGTCTAGAGCATTATGTTTTGAGGGATTCTTCAGATGTGCTGGTCACACCCACATTCAGAGTTGTGCATGTGACCAGCACAATCCCAAAGACCACAATTAAAAGGGAATTATTAGCAAACCAATGGAAAGGGTTCAAAATCTTTAAAATATTACTTGTAGTCAGTATTTTTAAAATACAGCCGGTCATGATACCCCCCTTTAAAATATTACTTGTAGTCAGTATTTTTAAAATACAGCCAGTCATGATACCCCCCTTGAGGTCTGATGTTTGTTTAATACATATTAAACATATTAAAACATATTAAAATAAAAAGCCATTTTTATACATATACAGCAAGGTATGTAGCCGCATACCTTGCATATTAACCCTTTGAGTACCACAGGGGTAGGAAACATTGCTAAGCAATGCCTTCCTACCTCTCTGGTACTCAAAGGGTTAAGTGTCAAATGACGGACAGGTTCTGTCGAATAAATGAGGAGGTGAAGTCGGATGGAGTTAATATGTGGAATATATGCAATATATGTCGACATACAAAGGGGGGGGATGTTGAAGGGAGGAACATTGTGTAGCGCTTGGTGTACTAGTTCTGTTTATTGTAACCCTTTGAATGCCACAGGGGTGAGCAATGCACATCCCTATGGCATTCAATGCTGTCTATGGTGCTGAAATCCTTCTCTGTATTCCCCTACTGGCTGGGTAGGGAAGCACAGAGAATGCTGTACAGAATTGTCGTAACACCGACCACACTTCGAAAATCCTGTATGCTAATAGGGACCTTCTCCAATCCTCCGACAATTTAGTGAATATGTCGATGTGTGTGCAGATCGAATTGTCGGAGTGATTTGAACACATTGACAATATCATACCGACACAACATCGACTTTTAGTACATCTAGGCCTAGGCCTCTTAGGCCTAGGAGCTCCAATGATGTAAATCTCCCCCTGCCCAAAAGCCACCGTATATAATTAGTGTTACACTATAACATGGAGTTCACTGCAGTGTACTCCATGAGAGAGATGCGCAAATACAGTGGGTTCTCAACCAAAGTGCCATGACACTTTAGTGCACCACAGACACCCACTTAGGGTGACATATTTTCTATGAAAAGTAGGATGAAAATGCACATTTTGAATTTCCAGTGTATAATTATATAAATGATTACTCACAATATGATGTATTTCAATATTTGTCCCCTCATTACGCCCATGACCAGTAAATTGCTAGAAGAGCCCTGAAAATTCCAGAGAGTTTTAGGAGTAGCTTGAGCAAAAAAAACACAACCACTGCATTCACCCTTTGAGTGCCAGGATGTGCATAATACATTACTTTGCAATGTGTTACATACACCTCTGGCATTCAAAAGGTTAAGGTGTGATAAGACTCCTGTGAGAAAACCCTTTTCTAATTCTTATGCTTTGTGCAATATGCTCAAATAATAGGGGAACCATTTTAGGACAAACCAACTGTACCATAGGGAAAAATAAAAGCAGTGAAGATTTAAATAGGACTCTTTAACTACTTCAGTGCTAGACAAGTCTCTAATACATTGACTCACAATGTTCTAAAGACCTCACTAGCATTTAAGGAGTTAAAAGTCCTATTTAAAGCATTGAACATTTTTATTAGTTCCCTGTGCTGCATTGTTTGCACCCATTTTTTTCTTCCTTTCTTACGACCTGTGCAATATGAAAAAGAGGCTCCATTGAATAACACATGAAACAGAGGGATCACAAGTGACCTTTGTGCAGGGATAGGCAACCTGAAGCTCGCCAGCTGTTCAAGAATACATTTCCAGCTGGCTGGGGATGTTGGGAATGTAGGTCTGAACAACTGGAGGACCTTTTCTTTCCCGTCCCTGCCTAAGTGCATTTCCCCTGGGACAAGAACCCTTGTTTGTGTAAAACTAGTGCTGTTCATGAATTGAGGTTAACCCTTTGAGTGCCAGAGGGGTACGGAATGCATTTCTCTGACACTCAAAGGGTTAATACCTGCTGCTCTTCTATTCAGAAAGGCTGATATCTTATCTGAGGCCCATGAACATATTGTTCTGGTAATGGCAGCTCTGCAAAAGTGAAGAATGGCAAACGTATGGAAGGCTAGATTTTAGGCATCGGAAAACAGACAGAGAAATCTTACATAGGCTGACATGGAGGACAAGATATTTAAGTGTATAACCCTTTTCTATATGTAACTGTTCCTTTAACATTTATCCTTTTCTTTTCCTCCTTTTTTATTTTCCATCTGACATTTCAATGCTGTTTTTTTCATTTAAATGATTCACAACATAGAAGATGATTTAATATCAATAATAAGAAGAACTGGATATATTACTGAGCAAACCAAATGCATCATAGGGAACAAATACAAATTTCCTTCAGTTCCTTCAAATTAAATTACGCTTTTAACCTTTTATATGCTAACAAGGTCTCTGACAAACTCATGGTGTTCAAATCATAACTTAGTTAAAATGTATGTAATTTTTCTCTTCTGTGGGTAGTGCAGTTTGTTTACTTCAGACTGTTCCTATTGTTTTTGGACCTGAGGTGAATGTACGAAGATGACTCCATGGTAAATTAGGCACCGGAATATATTTTTAGATCCTATGCCATCCTAACATCATGCAAAGCAAATAGCGGAGAAAAAGGGTAGGGTTAGGTAGTTAGGTTGGGTCACGGGTGAGGGATGGAGAGTGTGAGGGGTTAAGTCTGGTGAAAATCAGAAAGGGAAGCAGTTAGGTGTTAATGTTAGGCGGAACAAGCGCCCGCCCGCCGCCCCTGTTGTAATGTTTGTTTGGCTGTTGTGGTAAGAGCGGGGTGGCGTTGCCTTGGATTGGAGTATGTTCAACATGACAAAATAATTCAGGTTCGATCCTTAGGGAGGTAACCCTAGGGAGGTTGGCACCAGGCTGATGCCGTGGGTGGTTACGTTACCCAGTGGAGCTGGAGGGGTCTGGCACAAGTGGGGTAACTGGTTAAAATGAACTTTAGAAGGTGGATAATGGCTTGGTTTATGCATGAGCCTGTTTTCAGATTTGGCCATGCAAGGGAAGTTGTTTATGAAGTTGGAAAGTGGTTTAAAAGGAGTTAAGTGTTATGCCTATTTTGTTTTAAGGTGTTAATATTTGATGGGTGTGCATTATATAAGTACAAGTGATTAATAAATCTGGCCTGTTCTTACTCAGGATATGAGTGGTGTTTTTATTTCCACAGACATACACATCCTCACTCATACTCTGAAGCGCATACATTCTAGTGCAGCAATGGCATTAGAGGTTAAAGGGACAGTAATATTTAACATGTAAAAAATATATATTATATGATTTATCCTCCTAGATAAATAAAGGTTATTCCCACTCTTGAGAGGTGTTTTATTCAAAAGATAATGAAGCTCAAACATGAATTTTTAGGTGCAGTATCTCAAAGGCCTGAAATTTCATGGTGGTGATGTTGGATTATCATCCTATGGACAGCTCTGGCCAGTTGACCGTAAACCTCCATAGGATGATGTAGCAACAGCGCCACTGTAATACTTCAGGGCATGAGATACTGTACCTAAAAAATTCAAGTCTGAGCTGGAATAACTTTTAAACAAAACAGCTTTCAGCAATGGGAGTACCAGTGTTTTACTCAGGAAGATAAACCCTCCAATACATAAGTATTACTATCCCTTTAAAATCAGTGAAGCTATGCTGGTAAATTCGCACATTCGCCCCCTATATGTTAAATTCATTTTAATGATAATTAAAAATTGCCTAAATTATGTAATAACTATTTTGTTTGTAATTCTACTAAATTGTTAAAAATGCCCTATTTGTTGTACTAGTCATTTCTTTGTAATCAAAATACATAGTTTTGGAGAAATTGACCATTTGAGTGTTAGAGAGGTACGCAACGCATTGCTCAAAGGATTAATCTTTATTTGCTGAGCGTGTTGGCCTTAAACAGAGGTAATTAGCATATTCTTCAGAGAATTAGCATAATGTGTTGGATACCTCACTGGCACATAAAGTGTTAAATGCATGTGTCTTTTTCACAGGGCATTTATTAAATGTTTGTATTGAGTGATAAAATCTAGTCAGTTAACTAGTTGTGATCTGTACCCACTGCTCTTGTATTCAGAAAGGCTGCTATCTTATCTCAGTTCATTAACAGATAATGCTGGACAATCAATTGGAGCCCAGGAAAAGGCAGGAATATCTGATCCCTCAGAACATATGTAAGACTAGACTTTAGGCCTCAGAAAACAGACTTTTCAGAGATATTAACATGAAGTATAGAATATTTAAAGGGATAATAATGTTTCAGAATAAAAGCAGCTCCAATTGATCTTCATAGTATTTGGGCCATTGAGAGTGTTATTTCAATACTGTCAGACTTGTAGTTCAATAGTAATTGAATGATAAAGAATTCCCCTCCTGCCCCTTTTACTGATGTAACATTGCTCACCTCAGAGCAGCGAGATGGATCATAGAGAGGGACAATCTTCAGTGAGCAAAAGGAAAAACAAGTTAAGGGGGCAGGGTTTTCCTTATGCCCACAGTAAGAAGATTGGGGGAGATTTATAAAAGTGGAGTTAATGAAATAGAAGTAAGATTGTCTCTGGTAGTTTTAAAAGTATTAAGGATAGTTTAGGAGGACATAACTCCATGTAGTAATTTTTTTAAAAAATGGGGTAAGGAAGAGTGTAAAAAGTGGCTCAGCGAATTTATAAAGAAATGTCACTATTTGTGACAATTTAGCGACAGAATTTACTCCAAATATTTAAGGCCATGTCTGGCCTGCTCTTATTCTTTACTGTCAGCCACATATATAAATGTAACTAGAATACTTTATAAATACCAACACTCATAATAAGGAAGAAGGACATTTTAAGGACCTGTATGAAAAAACAAACGAGAACACTTTTTATAAATCTCCCGCATTGTCCCTTTCTGTGTGCTGTCTGGTCAAGTGACCAGATTCCACATCTAAGGGGAGGTGGCTTACATTAGGAGCGGGAGGGGGATACTTTATCATTCAATTACTCTTGAACTACAAATCTGACAGTACTGAAATGACTCTCTCCATGGCCCAAATACTAGGAAGATTAATTGGAGCTGTTTTATTGTGTGAAACATTACTATCCCTAAAAGTGTGTATATCATTTTAGGTGTCAGGAAAAGCATCTGTGAAATTGATAAAAAAAGACATAAAGATATGTATAGGCACTTAGTGATATTAACTCCAGTCAGTCAACTTTTTGGAAAACTGGATCAGTAATATTCTTGTCCAAATAAGAATCGTGTCACAATGGATGTATAAAGAAATTCACTAATTGCTCCAAAAATAAATGCAGTTTTAGTGATAAAATCTTGATGTCAGTATAACCTATTCTTAATGGAAGTATATAGTGATAGTATAAGTAAAAATATTATTTGTGAATTTTCTGCAATTTATCTCAGAATATTCTCAGATAGACATACTTATAAGCTTGACTTCACTTCTATGTACTCCTTGTGTATTTTACAGAAGAAAATGGCTGCTACAACTTCTAGGCAGATTTGAATCCACTGAAGAACGAAATAAACATTTTGTAGGGTGACAGTTCCACTATTAAGCCTTTGAGGGTCGGAGGAATGTGCAGTGCTAAATAATGCTTTTGGGCACTCAAAGAGTTATAGGCTAGAATCAATTGCAGGGTATAAAAATGATTTATCTACTAATATACCCATAGATTATTAGGAGACTGTGAGATAAAATCACTGAGATCCAGCCCTAAACCAGATGTACAGAACATTATTCATATCCTGAAATGGTTATTTTCTTTTTTTTTCTGTCATTGTTTCATTATGATTTGAGTTCCAGAGTGAAGAATTTTGAATTAGTGCATTGCACAACTAGCTCTCTGACACTTAAAGGTTTAATGCACAATAGAGCCAATTCAGCAGTTGTCTTGTTTTTTTCCGTCTTGACTACAAACAATGTTAATCAGTTCATAGCTGTGTTGTGCAGCTCTACCCTCCCCCCCATTCCTTCAGCTGGATGATGGACATCTTTGTCGGATCCCTAGGCTGTCTTAGCATTGGGGATATTCCATATCCCATACATTATTTTCAAAACTTTCCCTGCTTTCGTTCCTTATCCAGGAAACCATATCAGGTTTTTTCCCCTGTTGATTTGGCACTTGACATCTGTATTGAAAAGAGTTATAACAATGTAGCAAATGTTTATCTTAAAGCACAACAATCATGTAATTTGTGCAACATGGAGAAACACCATAGTGTAATAAATTCCCCTCTTGCTTAAAGGAGGGATAAAACCGTCTAATTATAACCCCCCACCTACTTTTCTTTGGCTAGAAAATCCTAATGTCTCCTATGAATGATGCCTTTGTTGAAAAAGTAGCATGTTCAATCAGTACTAGAGGCAATGGCCATGAAGGAAGGCATGACCAGGAGGACATCAAACTCTGCTCACTTCACGTGATAATCTTATCCCTTTAAAATGATAGTAATGTTTCATAATAAAAGCATCTCTAATTAATCATCATAGTATTTGGACTTTGGAGAATATTATTTCAATTCTGTCAGAGTTGTAGTTCAAGATTAATTCAGTGACAAAGTATCCCCCTTCCACCCCTTTTACTGATGTAACACTGCTCAGGGAGGTGCCCAGGTAAACTGCAGAGAGGGACAATCTTCAATTAAGATAAGGGAAAAACCTGAAAAACTTGTCAAGGGGGGCAGGGCTTTCATTGTTCTCATAGGAAGAAGATTGTCCCCTGCTGTTATCTGTCTGGTCTATGGACTGGATTCCACATCTGAGAAGAGATGGCTTACACCAGGTAAAGGAGGCGGGAGGGGAAACTTTGCTTATGAATATCTCTCAAACCATAAATGTTTGAGAGATAAAACTTATATCGTTCTTCATGTTTTTTTAATGCCTACAAAATAAAATAAAGATAAAACGAAGTATTACTATCCCGTTAAGGTCCAGAGGGATGCTCAATGCATTTCATTGCAATGTTTTGTGCAACCTGCTGGTCCTTAAATGGTTAAAGGGATAGTAATATTTAAAATGTAAAAAAACATATGTTGTAGGGTTTATGCCCCTGAGTAAAACAAGAGTACTCCCACTGCTGGAAGGTGTTTAACTCATAAGTTATTAATTTTATGGCAAGCCCACGGAGGCTTCATATTATGCTATAATCCTTCTCCACTGCTCCACTCAGCAGCAAGAGAAACTTTATTGTTACATACAGAGAAAAAAAGAACTGAACCCATCATACTCCACCCCCAGTTAACCACTCCTACAATCCCTATAAACTGGGAAGCCTCCTTCAACTCCTCCTCTTTCTTGCTGCTCCCTTAGAGATAAGTTTGCTTTTTAATGTCTGAAATCTGTAGATTTTAATTTGTCTTACACATATACTTTATCTGTAGATTCTAGTCTGTATTATAGATATATTTTATCTGTAGATTGTAGTCTAGTATAGATATTCTCTATCTGTAGATTCTAGTTTGTATTTTAGATATACTTTATATTCTGTATTATACATATATATTTATCTGTAAATACTAATCTGTATTATAGACTTATATTTTATCTGTAGATACTAGTCTACATTATAGGTATACAGGTTCTGTAGATTCAAGTTTGTATTATAGATATACCTTATACTCTGTATTATACATAGATTTTATCTATAGATTCTAGTCTATAATATAGATATTCTTTATCTGTGGATTATAGTTTTTGTTGGTACTGGGCTCTTGCTGTAGAGCCCCTTGTTTATGTGTGTTTCTCTTCATTCCTTGGGTTTCCTTTCCCTTGGGTTTTCCCCTCTTTTAGCCTTGCTGCTCTCTTTGGCTCACTCTTGCCTCACTCCTTGTTGGAGCCTTTTTCCATTGTCGTCCTGGCGTGGTTGTAAGGACTCTCTTAGCTGAGCCGCGCTATTGAGCATGCACAGTTTGGCATAGTCGCGCATGTATGATTCAGCTTCAGGACGTCCTCAGTCCCTGTCTCTTCCTGTCCACCGAAATGGTTCCTGGGCTGTGACTGCGGCAGATCTATTTCTTTATGTTGTATGTGCTTTATTGCTTATTTAATTCATTTTGTTAAGGACTACCATACTAAAATGTCTTGCGCTCTCGCATATATATTTTACCCTTGTAATTCTTATCTGGGCATAGATCTACTTGCATATGTCTTTAATCCTAGTAATTCCTATCTAGGCATAGATCTACTTGCATATGTCTTTCATCCTAGTAATTCCTATCTAGGTATAGATCTACTGGTATATATCTTTAACCTTAGTAATTCCTATCTAGGCATAGATCTACTGGTATATATCTTTAACCCTAGTAATTCCTATCTAGGCATAGATCTACTTGCATATGTCTTTAACCCTAGTAATTATTATCTAGGCGTAGATCTACTTGCATATGTCTTTAATCCTAGTAATTCCTATCTAGGCATAGATCTACTTGCATATGTCTTTAATCCTAGTAATTCCTATCTAGGCATAGATCTACTTGCATATGTCTTTCATCCTAGTAATTCCTATCTAGGCATAGATCTACTGGTATATATCTTTAACCCTAGTAATTCCTATCTAGGCATAGATCTACTTGCATATGTCTTTAATCCTAGTAATTCCTATCTAGGCATAGATCTACTTGCATACATCTTTAACCCTAGTATTTCCTATCTTGGCATAGATCTACTTGTGCATATCCTTACCCCTACTAATTCCTATCTACGCAAAGATTTGTATCTCTTTTTAACCCTGGTAATTCCTATCTGGGCATAGACCTACTTGCACATATGTTTAATCCTAGTATTCCCTAGCTAGGCATAGATCTACTTGCACATGTGTTTAATCCTAGTTTTTCCTATCTAGGCATAGATCTACTTGTGTATATATTTAACCCTACTAATTCCTATCTAGGCATAGATCTAGTTGCATCTATATTTAACCCTGGTAATTCCTATCTGGGCATAGATCTACTGGCATATTTATGTAACCCTAGTAATTGCTCTCTGGGCATAGATCTACTAGCTTATGTATGTGTGTGTATGTGTATATATATATATATATATATATATATATGTATATATATGTGTATGTATGTATATTTAGCCCCAGTAATTCCTATATGGGCATATATCTACTTGCATATAGCTTTAACCCTTCTAATTCCTATCGGGGCATATGTCTTTATGCATTTCCATATGTGTATCAGTTACGCTGTCAGTGCTTATTTTTATTACCATGGAATATACATATATCTACTATACTTCCTTCAGCATGGTAGGGGTTAACCCCAATTTGTCTATCGTCCACTTAATTGACGCTGGCACTCTGTCTGGCGGGGCTGAGGGGATTTCCAGTCTGGCGGAGCAATCTGGCTGACCCAGACTGGGACTTCCCTCCACTTTCGGTGTGCAGACTGCGCAGCTTCACGGCATCGGGGTGCAGTCCATGCTATGCATGTTTACTATCTGTCTGCCTTCCCCTTTTGAGTCCATGTCTGCAGCTATAACACATGACCCCGGCAGTGGGAAGTACTGCACATGATGCCCCCATCGTGTCTGAATAGCCCCTCCCTTGGATGGCTACTTCTGTCAATACTGGATGACTTTTTACTCAATGCAGACTTTCTGTCCCAAACTCAGGTTAATTTACTTCGGAATAAGGCAAATTCTGCTGGTGCAGGTTGTACCCTGCTTTGACACCGCAAACTACAGGCGGTTATGAATGGTGCGGCTCCGTCCCACTACCTGACCCTCACCTCAGGAGGAGGAAGTTCATCTGAGGAATGACCCTCACCTCAGGAGGGAATAGATCTGAGGTATATGAAGCTTTCAGGTGCTTAACCTGACTCCTAATGTGTTGCCAGTTGATTTTCTAATGGGTATGCCTCCCTTTAGCACATACTTGCTATCAGAGCTCAAAATTTCCACTAGCCAATGGCGAGTGAAAATTCAGCCCTGGCGGGTAAGCTGTGGCTTGCAGTGGCGAGTAACTTTTCAGGTCTGGCTAGTAGCAAAGGACTTCCAATTTTAAGCCCTACTCACTATATCTTATGGCCAGCTTTGATTTTATGCGGCTCTGTTTGCACATGCATCAATCCTTTCCTAAGGAGGAGGTTATATACTGATGAATTATGACTTAGCGTTTGAGCCCAATCTCTTGCCTATGCCTAGTTTGGTCTTCTTTCCTATACTTTGTGCGGCTTAGTTCCCACACATGAGATCCTTTCCTCACAAGAAAGGTATATCCTGCCGAATGATCATATTATGTGTTGAGCCAGATCTCTTGCCTATGCCTAGTTTGGACTTCTTTCCTATACTTTGTGCGGCTTAGTTCCCACACATGTGATCCTTTCCTCCTGAGGAAGGTATATCCTGCTGAATGGTCATATTATGTGTTGAGCCTGATCTCTTGCCTATGCCTAGTATGGTCCTAGTATGGTCAGATTTACTTTACTTTGTGCACCTTTGTTTCCACATGTGAACCTCTCCTCCATGGGGCAATTTTTTGTGATTGTGATCTTGCAGGTTGAACCCAATTTCTGGTTGTACTCTTGTTTCTCCGCTTCGCCTGGGTTGCTTGTTGTTGCATGTGATCTCGCTTGTTGCGTCTGTGTCTTGACGCCTCCACTCTGGACGGCTTTGGTTGGGGAGGCTTGGTTCCTCACTACATCCTTTTCTCTACGGATTTTTTCTTTTCCAGGGTTTCTTTTCTTCCATTGGGACAGTGGGGGGCAGATTCTCCCGCTTTTCCCGCCACTGGTTTTTCGCTTTCCATCTTGTTTCTTTTTGATGGTCTGGTCGTGTTTCTGTTTGGCTGCGGTAGGCCTCTACTGTGCCTCCTTGGTATCTCTTGGGCTTGCGTCGAGTCATCTTTGGTGAATGGCCTTCCTGTCGGTTGGTGTCCTTGCTTCAGTCGGCTTTGTTATACAGTGTCTTTTTCTTTCTCCCTTTGGGTGCGTCTGTATTGTGTTTGTTTTTCTTGATGTTTGGTTTTGGTCTACGGGTTTCCCCTTGTACCATTTTCTACCTTTTTCTCTATGCATATTGGTGTGTTTCTCTTTTCTACAGTTCTCCTTCTTTCTGTTCGGAAAGGGCGTTTCCTTTCCCATCTTGGGGGTTAGGTTTTGGGTCCTCTCTGATCTTTCATGTGTGTTTCCTGGGGTTTCAGTTCGGCTTTGGCTGTTTGGGGCTTTTGCCTTGCCTAATGGTGGTCTCAGTAGAGATTTTCTTTTCTACCCTGGTCTCCCCGTGTATTCCTCGACATTGGTCTTTTTATCTGTGGCTGATTGTCCTCCTGCCAGGACTCTTGACCCCTAGGTGGGTCATTTTCTTTTGGGGTGTGTTGCAGTCAAGTCATTCGGATCAGGAATGGCATGCTTGGCCGTGGGTCTTGGATTTCCTTCCTTGCTGCCCTTTGTCTTGGGATGTGTTTGATTGGCATGGCTGTGGTTATTGGGTTTCCTCCTTTTGGGGTATGTGTGTGTTCATGTCTGGGCAACCTTGTGGTTGTTTAATAGTTTGTGCTCGGTGTTGCTGATTGGTCCAGTGTGTGTACCTTTTGGGTCTTTGTTTTAACTTATCTTCTGCCTAATTAACGTATGTTGTTTAGCTTTGAACTAGCATAATATGAAGCCTCCGTGGGCTTGCCATAAAATTCGTGGATTTTCCTAACAATTGTGACGGAAAGTCGGAATTTTATTAAAGACACGGAGGCGAATATTATCCCTCCCAGTGTTCCCTCCCCTTTCACTGTTTTCCTCTCCTTCCAGGTAGATCTCTGCAGCCTTGTTCTGCTTGGTGTAAGATCTGCTGTTGGTTCCAGGTTGCTGTTTCTGAAGGACGTTTCCAAGGGATCATGTTCTTCGGTCGCTTCAATAAGAAAGAGGAGGAGTTGAAGGAGGCTTCCCAGTTTATAGGGATTGTAGGAGTGGTTAACTGGGGGTGGAGTATGATGGGTTCAGTTCTTTTTTTCTCTGTATGTAACAATAAAGTTTCTCTTGCTGCTGAGTGGAGCAGTGGAGAAGGATTATAGCATAATATTCGCCTCCGTGTCTTTAATAAAATTCCGACTTTCCGTCACAATTGTTAGGAAAATCCACGAATTTTCAAAGTTGAATTTTTTAGGTTCAATATCACAGTGACCTGAAATTGTACAGTGGCGCTGTTGCTACACGATCCTATGGGCAGCTCTGGTCCCGGGACCATAAATCTCCATAGGATAGTGTAGCAACAGCGCCACTGTAAAATTACAGGCCACTGTGATATTGCACCTAAAAAATTCAACTTTGAAAATTAATAACTTTTGAATGAAACACCTTTCAGCAGTGGGAGTACTCTTGTTTTACTCAGGGGGATAAACCCTACAATATATATTTTTTTACATTTTAAATATTACTATCCCTTTAAGTAAGCTCATATATTGCTTCAAGGGATAGTAACACTTACTATATAAATAAATATATATATTGTAGGGTTGATCTTCATGAGTAAAACAATGGTTTCACAGACACCATTTTCTTCTTTCCTTCACGAGTATCCTATGCAGGGCTTGGGCTCTCCTTGTCTCCTCAGCAGATTAACCCTTCGCCTGCCAGTTATGTGCATTTTCTCTTAATCTTACACACTGTATTTGGGTTTACCTTATACTTTCAGACGTTTATACCCTGTGAGGTGGCTCTGTAACAAAAAATGGAGAATTTATATCCTATATAATAATTCGCCAAGTTGTGTGTAACGCCCGACATGCGCAGTAGATACTGCTGCGCGTGCGGCAGTCACACGCAGTGGAGACTGCGCGCGCCACGGCTGATACAGAGCTGGGCGCTCCGAAGGAGCGTCCAGCTCTGTATCAGCCGAGGCGCGGGCAGTCTCCACCGCGTGTGACTGCCCCGCGACCGGCTGCCAGAGGCTCTGTATCAGCCGAGGCGCGGGCAGTCTCCACTGTGTGACTGCCCCACGACCGGCTGCATTAGGCACTGTGGCCCGTGTAACGGGCTGTTCAACTAGTACTAACATAAAGTATAAGATATTTGAGTGTATATAACCCCAGTTGATTTATATGTGTTACTGTTCCTTTACTAGGAAGTGATGCATAGTTTCTTAAAATTCTAACACACAAAGTAAACATGCATTTTGTCTGACCCAGCAAATCTCTCAAATAAAGCAGATGTAAACATCCATGGAGTTAACTAATTAACAGCTCTCCAGAAATTCCAGCTTTACACTCCAGTTGGAATTCCCAGTAAACTAGGAATTTCCCCTGATATTCTGTCATGCCATAATAATAGATCTATTTAAACTTAAGCCAAGTGTGTGAGGACTTTTAATAATTAACTTGTTCTATAACAATGAGTATATTGTGTATTGTGGCATTATTTGTTAATTGTTTTTAGAAATAAAATGGTACATTTCAGACCGGAAGTACAAAGGAAAAATAATTAATTCTGAATGTGATGGGTCAGTTGCAGAGATGTGCCACGATGGTTGTACCTCACCACCATTATACAAACTGTGATAGTGACTGCACTTTCATACTGTGGTTGAGGGCCAAATCAGCATGCCTATGTCCTCCAGACAACTGTCTGTATTCTACATGTGCAAAATACTGAAAGTCAAATTGCCTGTATGTTTTATAATTTTTTTTTATATTTCACTTACATTGATCTACCTGGATCTACTTCCAGACAGATTTCTGTTAGGGACTGTGAAAGCAAGGATATTGATGCAATGTAAAAAATATACAATGTAAAAAGGATAGCATATAACACACAGAACACTCAGAGCAGAAGGGATAGTGTTACATTGTATAATTCTCCTGCTTTGATGGTCAACTGATCAGAAAACTCTCTGGAAACAGAGATCCAGGTAGCTCACAGTCAGCATACCAGGGAACTCTCTGAATCTGCACAGAGCCTTCATTTTTTGCAGTGAATTACCGGGTCATCGGGGACAGAAGTTGATCTTCAGTGGTAAGTTTCTTATAAAACTCTGCCTGCTTCTGCTCCTTCCCGGCCTGTTTCTCCCATTTCCTACCCTCTTCTTCTCTTTCCCGCCATGTTCTGCTCACTTCTCTTCCACTTTCCCCCACTTTATGACGTACTCTGTTAAGACCTACTAACCCACGATTAAGCCCCACCCCTTTGTCATACTAATTGCATCATTTATATCCCCCAGCAACACCATATGAGTCCCCTCAAGGGACTCTAGAAGACAAAGTTCCCAGGTATGACAGGGGCAGAAAAGTGTAAAAGAAATAGGTGAAGATGAAAAATATAATTATATATTATGTGTTACTAACCCTTTAATCAACTATATGAAGCCCTCTTTTTGCCATCAGTGTGGGCAAGGAGTAGATAATAGGCTCCATGGGAAATGGTGTGCAGTAGCAAGCAGCAAACACTGAATCATGGATGGATAGGAGGAGAATGTGTCCTTTATGTGGCTGTACCATTACTCTTTCCTTCTTGTATCTGATAAGTGATAGATATCCCATCATGTACTGTATTCCACTCCTTTACCATATTCTCGAACACCCCACTCCCAAGAAAAAGTTCTTGTATTTTAACAAAACATAAATGAAACGTAATACTGTGAAGATTGACCAAAATCTTATTAGTAAAAAAATAAAAACAGTTAAAGAAAAAGTGAGTGTGTGATATGAATGTGTGTTTGTGTTAATGTAGAAATGATGTTACATTAGTGGTGATCCCACAGAGCTTACAATTGAAATTGAACTACACTAGTGATACCACAAAGCTTACAACTGAAACTGAGCTACAGTAATGATACCACAGAGCTTACAGTTGAAATTGTGCTACACTAGTGATACCACAGAGCTTACAATTGAAATAGAACTGCAGTAGTAATACCACATAGCTTACATTTGAAATTGAACTACTGATTGTAACCACAGAGCTTACAATTCTATAACACATATGAAACAGAGGTAGTAAATTATAATGTGAAACACAAAACACAACAGAGCAATTGGTCTTGTGTGTCACAGTATAGACTCAAATATCGTTGAAGGTTACATAGCCAACATTTCCCTCTATGGAAGGCCACAATATTGCCTACTGGTGACCGCCTGCCAACATTCAGTTTTAGAGCTTTAGGGGCACTTTTTTTTACAAATACATGTGTGTGTGTATGTACATATCTCACTCTCATCTATTAAGAGTAAACAGAACAATGTATAATAATAGAGTGTACTCACACTGAGTGCTCCACCGGTTGGCTGAAGCACAAACAGTATGTAGCCACACGGGTACTCCAGTATCAGCTGCAATGATCCTCTGTGCAACAGCTAAGTATTCTCTTAATGTAAAAAAAAGTGAGATCAGTGAGTCCAAAAATCCTGATGAAAGCATAGTCAGATCCAGAAACGTGTTGGTGCAACACTTATTTTTTTAACATTTTTTTTTATTAAAGCACTGGTCACTTCGCCTTTCTGATTATCACCCTTTTTTTCCATTAAGAGAATTCTTAGCTGTTGCAGAGGGGATCATTGCAGCTGAGACCTTTTCACCTGTACAGAGGCAGGCATGACCCCTGTGGCTACATACTGGTTGTGCTTCAAGCAACCGATGGAGCACTCAGTTTGAGTATGCTCTTTTATTATACATTGTGCTGTTCACCTTAAAACAGTGCCCTGTTTGTTGTTTCTTGTCTTCCACCTGTGCTTCTGTCTTCTTTTGGAGGTTATCATTTGGGGATCAGCTGATCATAAATGTATCTATGTGGTGGGCAGCATAATATCTCCACTTGCCCTTATAGCCATTAAGAATCTGTAGTGGCTCTTTGTAAATGTGAGTGAAATGCTATATCCTACTGAATTTTATGTCCTCAAAAACAGATTAACCTTAAGAGCACCTGTCACGGTAACTCGGGCATATAATCACACAAGACTGTATAAGAGAGTTTAACCAGTTTATTGAAGAAAATAATAGTAGCAATAGAAATAGTATGAATGATAATAAGAATGAACACTTCCTCACCCTTGGGGAGACAGGTGTAAGGACAGTGTAGTCCACTACTCAAGCTGACACTGAATTGCAATTGGATAATAGATAACACGGGTACTGAGACAGACTTGGCTCTCACCTGGAATGCCAGGAATAGTAACGGAGTGTACCTAGACAACCTTCTGAGAGAGATGTAGATGATAGTGCACAGTAACGTACAGCAAGGTACCGAACGAAGGCCACACAGCAGAGGTGCACTAGGAGGCTGCCAAATACATAATTGCAGTAGCACAGTGCTAACCCAGATAGAAACAGGCAGAGAAAAGTAGTGTACCAAGAGGCAACTGGTATAGCGAAATAGGTAACACTACAAGCCCTGGGGCAATGGGATCGCACAGTGCGGAGGTAACAAACAACGCTACCATCAAGGAGAGTTGTACTGGCTAAGTAGTGGCCGGAGGCAAAGGGATTGCACAGTGTGGAGGCAACTAGCAACTCTACAGGCAGGGTAGCAGGTGCACTGAATAGGTAAAGCGCGCCTACAGCTATACCTGGGGACAGTGGTAGTCAGACAGGTGCGAGAGTAGCACGGAGCGTAGGTTAGACAAGCCACAGTCAGGAACTAGATCGGGTAGTCAGCCACAGATGGGGTCAGCATAGAGCGGTCAGTCGGACAAGCCAGAGTCATACACGGATCAGTTAGTAAGACGGAGCCAAGGTCATACACCGGATCAGATAGTCAGACAAGCCAAGGATCGAGAAGCAGGAGATATTGAACGCCAAGCAAAGGTCAAAATGAGCGACACTGGAACGTGCACAGCAACACCACAAAAGGGGTGACTAAGCCCAGTTCTTGGGAAGGTTATAAGGCAGCCGCTGAGGGCGGAGCAATCTAGGCCACGCAAACAGGAAACTACAAAATAGTGAGCGCGACATCAGAGAAGCGCACCCGCCGATAGTGGCAGACCAAAAGCTGCATCCAGAACCCACCACTGGATAGCAGAGCAGGCAAGGAATCACGTGTACAGTAATAGCACCTCCTTGTTCTGTTTTTCTTTTCGAATGGGGGAATGAAATGGGCAGAGGAAATAAGAGATAATGGTGGAAGCTGAGGGGGGATAGGTGAGAAAGCTTAGAGAGGATCGGTGGGTGAGGAATGACAGGTAAAGCTGAGAGAGAACAGGTGGGGAAATCTGTGAAAGAGTGTGAGTGGGTGAAGTTGAGAGGATGGGTGGATTTAGCTGAGAAAGAATATAAGTGGATGAAGCCGATAGAATGGATAGGAGGATGAAGCTGTGAGAGTGAGGATGGGAGGTTGAAGCTGAGAGAGAGCTGAGGGGAGGATAAAGATAAGAGGATGGGTAGATGAAGCTGAAAGATGGTGGCTGTGTGTGGCTGAGAGATGATAAGAGGATGAAGCTGAGAGTGTCAGAGCAAGAGAAAGAATGGAAGGACGAAGATGAGAGAGAGGATAGGATGGATAGGTGGAGCAGAGGAAGAAAATGGTAGGATGAAGCTGAGACAGAGGATGGGAGGGTGAAGCTGAGGGAGGACTGGAAGATGAAACTTAGAGAATGGGAGGATGGAGCTTGGAAGAGGATGGGAGGATGAAGCTGAGAGAGTGGCTGAAGCTGGGAGAGTGGATAGGTGGATGAAACTGAGAGAGTTGGTGGAAGGATGAAGTTGGGAGAATAGGTGTGAGGACAAACCTGAGAGAAAGGCTGGAATGATGAGGCTGAGAGAGAGTTTGGGAGGATGAAGCTGAGAGAGTGGATTGGAAAAATGACATTCAGAGAGTATAGGAGGATGAGAGCTGACAGGGCAGGACAAGAATAGCTGGAGGGGACCCCAGTCTTTGCATTGTCTCACCCCACTATTTCATCCTACCAACTACTGGCTCCTTAGTGTCCTTAAACAGCTATATACATGCTTAATACTTATCTGTTGCTGTTCAGCATTATTATCCTGTGCCCATATAACTACTTATCACACATGTATATATGCCACAAGCACAGACCGTTTTCACCAGAGGGTACAAAGACAAACTGCTTTGACTTAAATTGGTTGTTTTAACCAACAGATTAAAACATTATTTAAAGCAAAAGGAATTTTGGGAATTAATTGATGTTTCCTCTTGTGTTGTCGGTTTGCCCCAGAATTGTCCCCGTTTTACTTTTGCAAATCAACCATTGTCTTTCACAAACACACAAACATTCAAACTAACTGTCTTGTAGGTAAGAAATACAAATTCTTTTTGCTCTACAAGTGTCTTTTAACCCCTAGAGAGAGATCTCTATGCATTCTGAAGTCATCTGTAAGCGACCTTTAGAGACATGTCAAGCATGGACATTTTTGGAAATTACTATTTGCTCCCGATTGACTTGCTCCATTTCTTAGTACATGATCCTTATTGCGTGTGTATGTGACAGAGAGTGTGTATTTGCAATAGGAACGAGAATGTCTGTGTTTGTGTGTGTGGGGATGTGGGGCAGTTTTGCATACAATACAATCACATTGAATATATTGTCTTGGGGCTCATCAGCTGTAGTTAAAATTAAAAAAAAAAAATCATACTGTTGAAATAAAGAAGCAGTTGTTGCCCTTTTCTGAATTGGACTTGTCCTGGAATAGGCATCTCCTTTGGCCTCCGCTCTGTTTTTCTGTGTAATATGGTTAAAGTGTGGTAGACTGTAACGGTTTGTTCAACACTCAGACACAGTGGGTTAGGATAAAACACAGTTTTATTGAAATCGTAAATAATAAGATAACCTTCACAGGCCCTGTAGTACTACAGCAGAATAATACAGACACAAGACAGGTTATATATACATATGCCTACACAGGTCCAGTATAACTTGAAAGTCCAGAGTGGTCTTATACTGACACAGGTCAGGCAGGAAAGGGTGTATACCCAGAGCAACAGTTCAGCATGGGTTAAAGTTCTCCAATGAGTGTAATCAGTCTCTGTGCAGAGAAGTCTGTGGTGAGTTCTCTTAGTAACGCCCAGTATGGTAGAACAGAGCAACGTAGGAGACTGACAAGCAGTAACGGAGATCAGAGTACTTGCACTCCGCCAGAGTGGAAACTGAGACTAAGGATTACTGCCGTAGCAGTTATGGAGGCAACACAGATGCTCTACAAGAGCTTAAATGGAGGACTCAGCCAATGGCACACTGCCGTAGCAGTCACGGAGGCAACACTGAAACTCTGCAAGAGCTTAACGGATAGTTCAGCCAATGGCACACTGCCGTAGCAGTAACGGAGGCAACACTGAGACTCTGCAAGAGCTTAACGGATAGTTCAGCCAATGGCACACTGCCGTAGCAGTAACGGAGGCAACACGGAGGCTCTGCAAGAGTTAACAGAGGGCTCAGCCAATGGCACTTCTGTAGCAGTAACGGAGGCAACACGGAGGCTCTGCAAGAGTTAGCGGAGGATATAGCCAATGGCACACTGCCGGAGCAGTAACGGAGGCAACACGGAGGCTCTGCAAGAGTTAACGGAGGACACAGCCAATGGCACACTGCCGTAGCAGTAACAGAGGCAACACAGGCTCTGCAAGAGTTAACGGAGGATACAGCCAATGGCTTACTGCTTGTAGCAGTAATGGACACTAGGCCCCCAAGCACTGCGGTAGTCAGAATGTCGCCCAAGCGACACATCGAACACAGGAACAGGAGAACCGGGTTGAGACACGGAGCAGGAACGTCAGACAAGCCGGGTCAGATCACAGAGCAGGAACGTCAGCCAGGCCGGGTCGAATCAGGGAGCAGGAATGTCAGACAAGCTGGGTCAGATCAAGGAGCAGGAACGTCAGCCAGGCCGGGTCAATTCACGGGAGCAGGAGACAAGAAGCAGAATAGTCAAACGAGGCCAAGTCGGTACACTGGAATCCATGAAGCTCAAGTAGGCACTGGTACAGGAACACCATGAAAGGGCACCGGATAGGTGCCAGAGCCCAGTATATAAAGGCCATACTGGGCAGGCCAACTGCATATTAACCAATGGGAGCATTGCACAGCCAAAACTGACAGAAGGCAGCACAAGGAGCACGGGCACCGTTATATAGACATAGAAAGTGCAGCAGTTCAGCAAAGTAAAAATGATACCTTTATTGTCTAACTCAGTGGCTTTGGATGCAAAGACACTCAACCAATAAAGATATAATTTTTACTCTACTAGTCTCCTGTCTTTCCTTGGTTCTCCGAGAACCTCCGTCATTAACACCAACTGGAGAGTCTCTGTTTCATGCATCTCACTGATAACTATGTCACTTCCTCTCTTCTCACTGAAAGTGTCACATTTATCATTGAGACGCATAGAACTGACTCTCCAGTAGAGGAAAAGGATTGCACTGGAGAGAGAAAAATAATAGGGATTCAGTTGTTCAGGAGAAGACACACTCCACACATTAACTTCTTAATTAAGCAATACATTGTAACTACTCTAGAATTCAATGCAGACTACCCTTTGAGGCAGCGGACCTCCAATCCAGGCCATGACCAGGCCTGGGGGGCCCACCTCTGATCATATGAGTCTTAGAAAATATGTACACATTTTTTTTTGCACAACAATATATGGACGATATATAAACAAAAGTCAATGTATGTATTCTGCCTTATAGGATTACAGTCATATGATGGTACTCACATAAGACAGCATCAGTACAGAACGAAGTGTATCATTATCATTGTATAGATATCCAGTGACATTATAAAGAACAAGGGGCTGTATCCTGGAAGCTAAAGAGGAGCAGGGCTGGTGCAAATGAACTGCAGAGTTGGACTCACAGCTGTATCACAGAAACATAATTTTTATGGCAAAAAAAGAACCATCTGACCCAACCAGTTTTCCTGTTCCCCTATCTAATTTAAAATAGACCATCTTGAATATGTCTCAGAACAGACATGTTTCTATTCCCTGACAGCTGGGAGGCTATTTTATGAATCTATCACCATTCTGTAAAGTAGTTCTTCAGTACATTACATTTTACATTTTCCACCTTCTAACTTTACATCATGATTTCCGGGGCTAGTATTCCTCTTTTTGTGTAAAAAGCATCCTGAAGCTGACATAGTCCAGTCCAGAGATTACCAGTTACCCTTCCTGTGACCTGCTCCAGTGTTCTGTCCAGCTCTTTCACCTGATCTTCTTTATAGAACCGCCTCTTCCTTGCACTGATGCTTGCACAAAGCTTCCTGTTTAGCCTTGTCCTGAGCATACTGTTACTGTTTGTTCTTGTTCTCTAGTTCCTGACCAACTTTTGTTCTTGACTATGTCTCTGTTTGCTGTTTGTTCCTGCATTAATCAGCTGTAGCTGAATCAGTCCTGTTGCTGAACTAGTCCTGTTCCTGACAGGGTTGCCAGTACCACCTTTTTTTACAAAAATACCGGCCATGGCATTCTCTCCATAGACTTAAAGGGATAGTAATACTTCATTTTAACTTTATTTTATTTTGTAGGCATTAAAAAAACATGAAGAATGAGATAAGTCTTATCTCTCAAACCTTTATGGTTTAAGAGATATTCACAAACAAAGTATCCCCCCTTGTTCAACCAAATCAGAAGGGAGGTGCCCAGGTAGACTGCAGAGAGGGACAATCTTCAATTAAGATAAGGGAAAAAGCTGAAAAACTTGACAAGGGGGGAAGGGCTTTCATTGTTTTCATACAAAGAAAATTGTCCCCTTCTGTTATCTGTCTGGTCTTACAACCAGATTCACATCTGAGAAGAGATGGCTTACACTAGGTAAAAGGGGCGGGGAGGGGAAACTTTGCTTGCGAATATCTCATAAACCATAAAGGTTTGAGAGATAAGACTTATATCATTCTTCATGTTTTTTTAATGCCTACAAAATAAAATAAAGTTAAAACGAAGTATTACTATCCCTTTAACATTGGACAGAAGCCAATTTTTTACCGGCCTACCGGTAAAATACAGGCTGGGTGGCAACTCTAGTTCCTGACCACAATATTGTTTGCTGAACCAGCCCTGGTCCAGTGCACAACATTGTTTGTCACCTATTCCAGGATTGATCCTCTGTTGCTGAACCAGGCCTGCTGCTGAACCAGTCCTGTTAGTGAATCAGTTCAGATTTTGTCCAGAGGATTGTTTTCTCCTGGCTTCTGAATAGATCTGCATTTACTAAATTGAACCTATTCTTGTCTTTGCTGCCTGTGGCTGCAGGACCAGTTCTTTGCTGTCTGAGGCTGCTTGTGCTGTTTCTTGCTAGTTCCAGACTGTTTATTGGTGTGTTGCAATCTTGGACTTGTTCCATGTTTTGTTTTTGCCCTGTTTCTCAGTTGCTGTTGTATGCTCAGGTATTGAGGTCCATTGTACCTTTAAGCGTTCAAAGCATTGCATTCTGTTTAAGTGGTGCTCTAGCTCTGCTGCACTTGCTGAATTCCTCTAGTCAGCCGCCATGTTCTGAACATGTACTGCTACTTGTCTCCAGCAAGTCCACTTTGTGTCCAGTCTCTGTATTGCAGCCAGACTCCTGCTACTCAGTCTATTGTTCAGTTCCTGTACTACAGTCTGTTCTCAGTACCTTATCTAGTCCAGGCCTGTTGGTAACTACCTGGCCCTAGACTCTAAAGGTCCACTTATGACCATTTCTACAGACCATACCCAATGATCTTGAGCATAGTCCATTTCAACTGGTCTGCGCTAGCCATCAGCTAACTCAACACTTTGGTTCTGGGAAACCATACAAGTTATGCATCAGGCAAAAATTGAAACAACGGAGGCTGACAGGCATTGTAAAGCAGAAAACCTTCCAGCTTCCCTTTTGTTATGCTTTATTTCTCTTGCACCAACATATTCCAAATCATAAATCTGGTCCAAAGAGCTAGCAATTTGCTTGAATTTAATTCATTGTGAAAATAAAGTTTACTAACGCACTGGTTGCTAGAGATGTCTCCAATGCATTGCTTTGGAGACATGTATCACACAGAAGTGATTAAACATCACATGTACCAAACAGACAAGTATCCAACACACTGCAACACAATGCATTGGATACATTTCTGGTATTCAAAGAACACAAGGCTGATCTATACTATAGTAGCAATGTGCACATAGAGTTGCCTGTCTCTGTTGTTTTTTATTATTATTGTTTATCATTGTTTTTCTATGTATTTCAAGGGCTGCCTTAGTGAACTGTAATGGTAATTATTTTATACATTGAGTGCCAGAGGGGTATGCAACACATTTCTCCAAGGATTAAATTCTGTTAATTCAGTTCAGCAACAACATCACAGAAATATATATATATATATATATATATATATATATATATATATATACAGGGCTCAAAATTGCAAGTCCTGAGCTACTAGCCAGGCTTGAAAAGTTACTCGCCACCAGTTTCCATGCCTAGCCCACCCATATCCCCGCCTTTAACCCCACCCACCTCAAGTTGGCTATATATTATTTTGTCCCTCTCCCTTTCTCAAAAAACTAATATCACTACATATTTGTTAAAACATGGCTTAGAATGTCTTTGAAAATTTTCATTAATTAGCAAAACTTTGAGATTCTTTTAAGGACATTTTGTGGCACCTTACAAAAAGGCTGTCATAGATGTAAAGATCTAACAATGATGGTTATAGCAAATGTATTATTACCATAGTACTTGCGAACACCAATACATATGGGTGTCAGATACACTAATAACTTTTAAGGAACAATTTAACAAACTTTTACGTACATGTTAATTCAAATGTTCAAAGTTTCTGCAGGTGGTACTCAATATTTATTTAAGATACCCCAACACACATTCTGGGGGTTTTGAGGGAAACCCTAACCCAGCTACACCCTTAGATGCTGCAACCAAAATGGTATCCTTTTAAAAAGTCGCATGCAAAACAGCGTGTGACTACACAGCACAATCATCATGTCTCCGTGATGAAAAGGGTGACATGAGAATCTCGCACTGCAGGAAAGCGCGAGATTCTCATGCTGCAGAATGAAAGGTCGCATAAAAAAGTAATTAGTAATGTATTACTACAACTCCCATCATCCCACTTACAGTCCCATCATTCCACTCACAGTAAAATGCTGCCATAAATTCCCATTCTCTGAGTTCAATAGCTGGCTACACTTATCAATCATGTTACAATAAAGTCAAGCATTTACTTTATTTTGCTGATGAGTTCTGTCTCTTTTCAGAATTTGGAACAGCGTAGGCTGAGTGTATTCAGGCTGGGGACATGTATGATGAGTGCTCTCTCTTTTCAGAACAGTGTAGGCTGAGTGTATTCAGGCTGGGGACATGTATGCTGAGTGCTCTCTCTTTTCAGAACAGCATAGGCTGAGTGTATTCAGGCTGGGCACATGTATGATGAGTGCTCTCTCTTTTCAGAACAGCGTAGGCTGAGTGTATTCAGGCTGGGGATGTGTAACAGTAGCCGGGCACACAGATGAGAGCAGCAGCCGGGGATGCAACCTACATGGCAGTGTGCCACTCCGTGGCCAGCTGACATTGACAGCTGCTGAAGGGAAGTAGTCAGCAGCTGTTTGGGCACAGGGCAAGCTGTGCAGCAAATAGGTGACTTGTCCTCATGAAGTCAGAGAAAGGGAATTGTAGTGCAATACATTACATGTTTTTTTAATTCTCAATATAAATGTATTAAATACAAAATGACACAGGCAACAATAGGCAGTTAAATGCTGCAAAATAGTACAGTATATGAAACTAATATTTAAAAAAGCAACTCGAAAGTCCACATCCATGGTCTTAACAAAAAAGCAACATCACTCAAAATGAAAAACAGGCCAAGCAAAGACACGAAACAAGTCATGCATAGAGCCCACGCACCTGCACCCAGAGGAACGGCTACACTGCAGACCACCCACGCACACAGGCCCTCCATAGATCTCCACCACACAGCGGGAGGCACACCAAAGGACACAAAGCCTCTCCTCTTCCATCAACAAACAAGCACAGGCTCCAAACTCCCAATGCCCAGAATAGATGGTGTAGCGGGCAGACAGACCTGCAAAACAATATGACACTCCCGTCACTCGTCCCACCCGACCTGCAGTGCAGGACTGATCCCCCCTCCTGCACCAACAGCCCAGGCTCACCCCAACAGCAACAGAGGGACAAGTGCCAGCCCCGACGAAAACTCCCCATAGGGAGCGTGCTGCGGCCGAGGCAGTCTACAGGTGCTAGCCGCGAAGCTAGATAGCCCCCTTCGGTTGAGCCTCCGGGGACTCTGGATACCCCACCACGGTTGGAGTATACCCCAATGACCTCAGGGAGGAACATACTCCAGAAAGCAGGAAAAGTAGGGCAAATGCAGGACTAGCCACAGAGACAGCTAGTAAACTGGCCAGCAGGACATCAGGAGGATACAGGACTGAGCCAGAGCAGGACAGCAACAGGATACAGGAATGACCAGAGCAGGACCAGAGCAGGATACAAGGCTGGAGAGGACAAGCAGGAAATTGGGCAGCAGAGTAGCTAGTAAACTGACCAGCAGGACATCAGCAGGATACAGGACTGAGCCAGAGCAGGACAGCAACAGGATACAGGACTGACCAGAGCAGGACCAGAGCAAGATACAAGGCTGGAGTGGACATAGCTGGAAACTGGGCAGGAGAGGATCAAGAAGGCGCAGCTTGAACTGCACACCGGAAAGGGATGCTTAGACAATGCGTCGGATGCAGGAAGAAGGAATCTTAAGTAGAGAGACCCAAGCAGCTTCACAAGGAGGACTGTGCATGCTTGAGCCCAACCCGGAAGAAGAAAGAATATATGAGCACCGGAAGGCGGAGGACCCCGCAAAGAACCGGCATGGAGATGACAGGCTCCAACACAAAGCAAAACAATGCTATTGGTCTTCTCTAAATTTCAAAGGTTCTTATTTGTTTCCTGTTGTGCATTTGGTTTGCCCCAGAATTGCTCCTTATTAATAGTACATCAGCCTCACTGCTTCTCTCACTTTTTTGCTTTGTGGAATGTAATTGAGTATTCTCTGTTATGCCATAAATTGGTTTTGCTCTTGTTAGTTTATATTTTTGTTTTGCAGTCTATCAAATGTACACCATACAAAAAATGGAACTTAGCACATACACGTGTCTTAATTAATTCAAGGTATCTAATTCCAAATCAGCCAAGTCAACAAGAGACAGAGGTGCTATGGGAACATAGGATAAATCGAAAAGAATAGCTAACCCTGCAGAACTAACACACTCTTGTAAAGTTGAGTTAGCGCTATGGACTTATCATATCATCAGGATATATAATAGGAAAAAAGCATAACATTTATTGTACATGAAGAAGCGGTCAAAACCAAGCAACAAAAAGAAAAAAAAATACTCATTATGCCTGCCTGGTAATCAAAATAACATTGTATAGTGATATACATGGGCGGATTGTCCTATCTGGGGATTGGGCATTCCCCGTTGGGCCGCTAGTTCGTGGGTCGGTTGGGGAGATCAGAGGATCTCACTTGGTCGGCCCGCAATATTTTGGAGGAAATGTCTATGCTGCTACCGGCACAGGAGCTCTCCGTGACAGTCCTCGCTGTGTACAAAATATATGAATACAGCACAATTTTTTTCAACTTGCACTTATTCAACCTTGTGAATGCCAAAGGGGAGGGAATACCATTTTAGTAAATTGCATAAACTTAAAGGGATAGTAATACTTAAAATGTAAAAAAAAAATATGTTGTAGGGTTTATTCCCCTGAGTAAAACAAGAGTACTCCCACTGCTGAAAGGTGTTTCATTCAAAAGTTATTAATTTTCAAAGTTGAATTTTTTAGGTGCAATATCACAGTGGCCAGAAATTGTACAGTGGCGCTGTTGCTACACCGTCCTATGGAGATTTATGGTCCCGGGACCAGAGCTGTCCATAGGATCGTGTAGCAACAGCACCACTGTACAATTTCAGGCCACTGTGATATTGCACCTAAAAAATTCAACTTTGAAAATTAATAACTTTTGAATGAAATACCTTTCAGCAGTGGGAGTGCCCTTGTTTTACTCAGGCGGATAAACCCTACAACATATATTTTTTTAAATTTTAAGTATTACTATCCCTTTAATTAACCCTTTGAGTGCCAGAGCGGTACGCAAAGCATTGCAATGCAATGCGTTGCGTACACCTCTGGCACTCAAAGAGGTTAACCCCTAGGTACCGAAGAAGTGACTATTGGATACCTGAACATTGTGTATATTATTTTTACATTGCATTTTTATTTTTTAACATGAACCTAATTACCCCCTCGAATGCCAGAGCAGGGGACATGAAATATATATATATATATATATATATATATATATATATATATTTGGTGAAATATTTTTTTAATTCACTTAGCTTGGACAAAAGGGGGTGGGATTTACTAGGTTTTTATATCTATCTATCTATCTATCTATCTATCTATCTATCTATCTATCTATCTATCTATCTATACCAGCTAGTGGGCCAGATGAAAAAAAAACCCAGGGATTGGTCACAGAAACAACCTCTTAGAAAGATATTGTTAAAAAGATACCAAAAACTGAATAATCAATTTCATGCTGATTGCAAACATAATGATAACACATTAGCCAAAGAATTTAATCATTACCATACCAGCTCAAAAAAGAGCTATTGTGGCTATACATTAGTAAAGCAACAAATAAAACCATATTCACCAGAGGAGATTCAGCAACGTCCAGACAGCCAAAAATCATCACTCCAAATTCCATCTCTTAAAAGAGATGTTGTGACTGAAATTCTGACAGATTGTACTAAATTTGGAGCAATGGTTCCACACCCATACTCTCATAATAAACATGCAAAGGAAAGAAAATAGAATGAGAAATTGATTGACCAATCATGTCCTTTTCATGCCTGCAAGCATAATAACATCAGATAGACTGAAAACTGGCCTAATAGCATTCATAGATACAAGATATTTACAATTGCCTATCCGATACAATGTTGTGAATGGTGTGATCACATATGACTCATTAAAATGACTTGCTACTAAGTTTACCAAGTACTAAATTTCAGAACTGACTACCAAGTCTGCCATTAACAATGAAAGTCAGTCTCAAACAGTAATTAAATAACATATCTAGTATTTCTTATTTGCAGACAGTATAAGTCATCAACATCAGAATTCTGAAATGAATTTTATTAATTACATCATATAGCTATATGTTTACTAAGTAATTGGCTGTCAAAAGACCTAAAAACAGCAGTGATGAAAAGCAGTATCTTAATAATACATTATAAATGCACACTTAGCTGGAAGTCTTCATTGAGACCATTCAGAAGAAGAGTGTCAAGGAGAAAAATCCATTTATTTCCCATCTCAGAAGGGCTAAATCAAAATCACCTCTTCTGATTCCCAGTCTAACACTCTGTAATCACCATTCTTTAAGTAGATAAGGCTAGCTTTTATGATGTTCCAAAAAATGTTTGGCAGTAGGAGAGATTTGCTTATCTGGAGTCAAGATATCCTTAAGGGCATTCTTAGTATTATTGGTATGTTCCCTGATCCTATTAGTGAGGTTTATGATGGTTTCACCAACATATTTAAGACCACATGGGCATTCCAAGCAGTTTATGACTGCCTTGGTTTGGCAAGTAAAGAAGTTATTGATTTTTTTATTTTAAAAGTCTTTATTGACAGCCAAAAAAAATCCTACAGAGTAATCAGGCAAGATACAAATGCCAATAAGTGTCAAGGTTTGGCCGAGCTGCTCTAGAGCTCTGTTATTGATTACCGCTGCTTTTCTAAGAATATTTGGCTGAGCTGCTAGAACTCTGCTATTGATTACTGCTGCCTTTCCTTCCCTGGATCAGACTGAGCTGATAACTGACAAGCTGCCTTGACTTTTCTGTCTCCATGGTTACTCACCTGACTGTTATCAGCCAACCCCTTCTAGGGTATTTAAAACAGCTAGGTTCACTTCTTTCTTGCCCTTGTGTATGTTTCTGGCTTCATGTGTATTCTCCAGCACTTCTGTGTATCCGTGTATGACCTGGCTTCCTCTGATGTCCCTTCTGACTCCTGGTTCATTCCTTACATCGCTGACCTCCGTGTTCCTGACTCTGGCTTGTCTTTTGATTTGTGCTCCTGGATCACGATTCTGTTTTGTTTGTTTTTTGGTTATTTTAATAAAGGTGTTGTGCATTTTATATTTTTGTTGTCTGGTTCCTGGTCCCTAACAGTACACAAAGGCCATGAACCCAGAAGTCACAGGCAATCCACTAAATGTTTTTTCCAGCCTGGACAAGGTAGACCAGCGCATTGACCAGTTTGTGTTAGCCCTCCAGACTTTATTGCTGCGTACTGAGCATCAGGATCCACCGCCTCAGTGGCCCCCAGCGCAGGCTGTCCCTATAGCTGCTGCCGCTCCCGCTCCAGCTGCCAATGGTGATTTCAGTGTTGCTGACTGGGTCCGCCCATCTTCCCCGATGTTATGGGGACAAGCCTAACCAGTGCAGAGGTTTCCTGAACCAGGTCAGTATCTATCTGTAGATGGTACCACATGCCTTCTCGTCTGATAGGAGTAAGGTGGGCCTCGTGATTTCCTTGTTCTCTGACAGGGCCTTGGCATGGGCTAATCCCCTTTGGAAGATGCAGAAACCTATAGTATACAATTACCCTGAGTTTGTAACCTATGCCCTAGACCTCCCTCCCAATATGCGGATACACAATGTGTATGTGTCCAGCCTCAGACTTACATGCCCCCACCCTCCTCTCTGCTTTCCATGCACACTTTCTCCTCAAACCTGTCCCTGTCCCGTGGGGGGGGGGTTGTTGAGGGGGGTTACTGTCAAGGTTTGGCTGAGCTGCTCTAGATCTCTGCTGTTGATTACTGCTGCCTTTCCTTCCCTGGGTCAGGCTGGCTGAGCTAATGATTGATGAGCTTCCTTGACCTTTCTGTCTCCATGGTTACTCACCTGACTGTTATCAGCTAACCCCTTCCAGGGTATTTAAAGCAGCTAGGCTCACTTCCTCCTTGCCCTTGTGTTTGTTCCTGGCTGCAAGTGCATTATCCAGCGCTCCTGTTTATCTGTGTATGACCTG
This sequence comes from Rhinophrynus dorsalis, assembly GCA_037306005.1. Taxonomy (NCBI): domain Eukaryota; kingdom Metazoa; phylum Chordata; class Amphibia; order Anura; family Rhinophrynidae; genus Rhinophrynus; species Rhinophrynus dorsalis. Next base: position 230,858,870 of record CM074718.1, on the reverse strand, counting down.
GCTTCCTCTGACGTCCCTTCTGGCTCCTGACTCCTGGCTTGTTCCTGACATCCCTGACCTCCGTGTTCCTGACTCCGGCTTGTCTGAGTACCCACTTGTTTCCTGACCCCGGCTTGTCTTTTAGTTTATGCTCCTGGATCACAATTCTGTTTTGTTAGTGTTTTAATTACTTTAATAAAGTTGTTTTGCATTTTAGATTTTTGTGTCTGTCTGCTTCCTGGTTCCTAACAATAAGTAACTTATCATAGGAGCAATCTTGAGAAAGCATCAGGCATAAACTATGTAATGTACACATAATTAGTACAGAGAAGCATCTCAGAGAGTCGAAGAAGAAAAGCTGAGACAGAATGAAGATGGGTAGAAAGGGTAATGAAGAGGATAGAAGAAGGAATAGGAGAGACAGGGTGAGAATAAACATGATGGGGGGGAGAGAGGGCATCCCTGCCATGTGCAGCTGGATTTGCAGAAAGGAGAGGAAAACCCCCCATTAGATAGAACATGTACGGTAGGGGTGGAAAATAGTGACCGAATAGAGGTGAGGGAGTGGGGCCCAGGTTGATCCATTGAAGTACCTCTGAAATGTACTCCCAATTCACCCTATTGAGAGCTTTTTCAGCATCTAGTGATAGGAACAAAGTGGGAGTCTGCCTCTCAGCAGTCAGAACGGTGAGATAAATAGCCTTAATTTCATTGTGAATTTCACCCCTTGGCATAAAAGCACTTTGATAGGGTCCAATGAGTAAGGGTAGAAAAGGCTTAAGCCTGTTAGCCTGGAATTTAGCAAATAATTTAACATCTGTTTTCAATAAGAAGATCTATGGCTGCTGCAGAGAGAGGGATCTTTTTTGGTTGATGGCAGCAGTGTGTGAAGATAGAGACTGAGGGGGCCAGGGAGAACCACAGAGAATTGGAATTAAAGTTGTCAACAAGGTGGGGAACAAGAGAGGAGTTAAAATGTTTATGATAAGTTAAAGGGAGGACATCCGGTCCCAACAATAGTGTTCTAAGATGACCAATTTATCCTTAATGTTTGTTGCTCTCCTGCAGTAGATTGAAACATGGTCATCCAATTTAGTCTGCAGATCTTCTTCATTAATCAAACGATGCCAATGTGTGCTAAGTACAAGGGATTCCCACTAGCAGTGTTATTACATTTGTTGACTAGATTTGGTCTTGAAGTGTAAAGATCCCTTATTATAGGCGTTCTTAACACAAGTTCTACTATATCCACTGTGGATAACTCTATTAAATTCTTTTGGGCAAATCGTGTAGACATTAACATCATTGAATTTATGTTTTAAATATAAAATTTCATCCAAGGATATATTTTGCCTTGTTTGTGCTGGGTGATAGCTTTTATAGTGTCAAATACTGTTAGTAGCAGAGATGATGTCATTAGGTACTCTATAGATATGAATATCCAGAAATACAATACTGTTGGTATTGATTTCACATGTCAATCTCAGATTAATTTGATTATTGTTAAGTATTGCAATGAATTGTTGCAACATTTCCTCAAAACCTTCCCAGAGAATAAACATGCCATCAATATACCTCAGCCAAAGAAGAATATGTTGGGTTTATGTATTATTTTCATCTAAGAAAACCATTGTTGCCCTCCACCAACCAAGATAAAGGTTGACATATGACAGGTCGCATGAACTTCCCATTTCTGTGCCAAGTGTCTGAGGATAGAATTTATCCTTGAACACAAAATAATTGCTCCTAAGAACAAATGACAGATGATGGAGCATAAATGTCCTTCTATTATCACTCAGGTTCATATCTTGAGCTAAAAAAAACATAGCGGTACTGAAACCATAGAAAATTTACACTCACAAGGACACATACTATTAGAGTTTATTTAAACATATCAAACACAGACAAACATGTATTAAATTTCAAAGCAAGAGGTTTCTCATTTAATGAAATGCACATAAATAACCTTACATTTATCTTCATTAAATGTCATCTGACATTTATCCAAAAATGTATAGATTTACAAAGCTATCTAGAGAAAACATCCTGATCTGTGTATATTTCTGTTCATAGTTTTGTATGATCAGCAAAAATTCAGACATTACTTACAATATCCATTTCAAGGTCATTAATAATTTACAGAAGCACAAGGTCCAGGTAAGAGATTCCTCTCCATGGTTTAGTCTTCACTTACCTGCTTAGTTCTTGTCCCACATTCCTCTCCTTCTTAAACTTCCTCCCTGCACTGTTCTATACATGTCCAAATAGTCTGTCCTGCTTCTGGGTCCTATCTCCCCTCCTTTCTGCTCCATTTTTAACTTTCTGTATCTTTGTCTCTTCAGCATTCTGCAGCCACATTCCTCCTATCCTTGTGCATATTACTCCTCTACTTCTCAGCAGCTGGCTTCTACTAATTTCATGGTAGTCCTCCTCCTCTTTGCGGCTTACAATGCCGTTAATGTGGCAGCTTCACTAGCAGTTGTTTTCCAAACATCGCGATGACTGTCTGTTTAGATTTGCTGCCTTCCCTTCTCTCAGTACGCTTGATGTGGTAGTCCTTCTCTTTGTGGCCCTTTCTGGTATGACACTCTCTGAAGCATTTCCTACTTAAAGGCATATGCCCTATTTCTGTTAGTAGCCTTACAACTCAGGAATTCCTGTTTGGGAAACTTGTAAGCCTGACCATCCTGTCCTGAGTCTGGCTCAACTGCACACAAGTAATTTGGCTTTTCAGCCAACAATTTTACCTCCAGCCCTTGGACTGCAGAAAAGTCTGGTTTATGTCCATCTACGTTCCCCAACATTGCACCTTAGTCTTACACCCTAGCATCATAGGCAGCTCTACCTTCTGGGGCTCTTGCCTTCCTATTTTTGCATTGTGTGTCCCTCCTGTAAAACCTTTTATATCAGGTCTGAAATTTGGCAGAGTCCACTTAAAACTTACACACTTGAACGGTACCATGTTGGATGGCAACTCTTTCTTATGTGCTTTACCAGACAAAATTATATGCACTATTGTACGATATTTACAGAGTCAAGGCACTGTACCTACCCTCTAGCCACCTCCGCTCTCTCCCTTATTTGCTGTGTGCATGTACTATGCTTATTATGTGTGTATTCTGATTGGCTGGTGAGTGCAGGCTCACCTTTGATTACCTGGCATTCAATAAGCCCGCCCAGCAATCAGTTCATGTGGTAGACCATGGGATGTGTTTCCCAATCTGAAACTCTTAAGCTTTTTGCATGTGCTGAAAATGCGGATCATCTGTTAGTTTCATATGTATGCATTGTGGCCACCAGAACATCTGGAGGAAAAAAGCTGAGGCGTTCAATGACATTTGAAATTTCATACGTGTCTTGCATTAAACCCTTGTATGCTAATGACATCTCCAGCACATTGTTTAGGAAATTTCCCTAGCCTCTAAGGAGTTAAGGGGGTGTTCTGATAAAAAATATGAGTATTGCAAGTAAGTGTACTTTTTTCATTTGTGAGTTGTTTAAGGGTATCCATCTATGGACCAACATGAACTAGTACTATGTGTAACTGTTATATTTATATTCAGTTTGTATACTCTTTGAATCTTTCAGTTTCAAAGTACTGTTTTTCATGGTGGGTAAATAAGAATACAATACTGATTCAATTATTAAGGTTAAAGGGAGACGGCATTTTGTGTTCATTAAAATTCCATTAACAAGAATGCATTTCATTAGGAATATTATCAAATGTTTACTCTTCATAATTTCCTTAAAGATACTACATGTTTAAAACTAAACAAAAAGAAAATCATTCAAACACCAGATGTGGTTTGTTCCCACTGTTACCCTAGTAGATATCAACTTTATAAATGAGTCTCCTCTCTGCATTCCAACTGTCATTCACAGACTAAGATATATTATCTATATAATTTGTCAAACCACGTCCAGTGGTATTGAGAAAAACATACTCATGCTCCTGTAGACATCATGCTTTACTTACATTTGGTCCACTGCGGCAAGTGATGATCCCACAGCTGAATCTGGGAGGAAAGACTGGCAAAGGTGAAGAGACATTTCAAAACAATTGTATTGTATGGTTTTCATAACAAACCGTAAAGGTCAACTATCATAATGATAGTGCTCTATCATCAGGTCTGCTCCCCTGGAAGCTGACATGCTGATAAAGCCAGGGCTGAACTAGGAGTCTCGGCAGACTAAACAGGGGAAAAAAAACAGGTTCCTGAAATGTGACTCCCAGTACCCCCTGCAGTAAGAAACTGAACCATAACACTGAAGTCTCAAAGTTCAGCTTCCTCTCCCTTGCAGTGAAGATCCCCATAGAACCTCTTTATCAGGACTGGAAATCTAACACAGTGTGTCTATGCGAGCTGCACACACAACCGAAGAGTTTATTTCCAAGTTGCGTTCTAGCCAAGAGAGGCAGTTTTCAGATACTGCCCCTAAAGCTGAGAGAAGCAATTTTACCATTACACTGTACAGCCCTGAGCTTTTTACCAAGTTTATTCCCACTGGAGGAAACATAGTAAAATGTGATACTTGTACATTCAAGTTTATTCACCTTGCCATTGAGTGCCTATTTACTATTCACAAGTTCTTATCTTTCATATATACTCATCTGTTAACCCATAATTACTAGCTACAATTAAAGTTGAAAATTATTTTTCCCTAAATGTCTGAGCTGTTCAGATGTGATCACATAACCATTTCATGAGTAGTTGTTTGTAAATAAATACAGACATTTTAGATAAGAGGAGTTATATTAGTAAAATTCAAACTATCATTCAATAGATGTAACATTTCTAGGCTTTCTGGGGGTCACAGAGATCCTTTAGGTCATCTTCCATCACTGCTTCTCCCTAGAACTGCTACTCCTACCCATAACTCTCTCCTGGGGTAAGAGTTCCATTGAGCTTGGAACTCTTTGTGGACTCCTCTGGAGCTGCAGGTATATTCATGGAAAGGTCTCTTGCATCACTTGCTAAAGATACACCTCAGCTCAAGAACTTTCTTACCAGAGTTGCCTTTGTAGGGGAGAGACAGAGGATTGGTCTGCATGTGCGTCCTAAAACTTCGGTCAGTTGTTAGGATCCTGCATTGAGGCAGATTCCTTTAGAATTTATATCTTCTCTAATACCTGTGATTCTGGGGTATCCTTGTTTATTCTTTTTCTCCATTGATAATTTGAAGACTGGATAAGTTACCTTCTGGGGATATTCCTGTTTCAGTCAATGTCTTATTCCATTTATGACTCGAACATCCGAGGAGCGTTTTCAGCAACCAAGAACCAAAAGGCTGTCGTACCAACCCAAAGAACCATTTGCTTTACTGAAGAACCATGAAATACCTATGGAGAGCTTGAATGTTTTCTTCAGCTGCTTCTAATTTGTCAGAACAGCTCAAAGAATCATTTGGCTTTAGTTCTGTTGAAGAACCCTAAACCTTACAGGGTGATCCAGTGAGTTTTCTCCAGCCTTTTCTGTCTGCTGTTCTTGCTGTAGATGTTCAGACCACTCTTCTTGTACTTATACTGTTATCAAATACATTTCCTCAACAACTTCTTTCCATCCTAGAGACAAGGTCAGGCTATTTGGGAAGAATATAAAGTCATGACAGGTCCCTCTTAAACTTTACCTTTCTGTGCCTGTGGAAGAAGACACATATTCCTTCTCAAGTTATGATGTTTTTGCCAGAAAATGAATCTGATTTAGTTTCCCTTTAAATATTTTCTTGGATCCCCAGAAGGTATAATTTGAGAAAGTGGTATTGTGGGAACCCGCTCCATGATGTACTGTTCTGAGACTATTGTGAGGTCTGCACCCAGAGATTTATGTCCCTGATTACCTGAAATGCTGCTTCATACCTGATTACATCCTCCTAACTTTTATATTCCTGCTGATCAGGCCTGTCTGGGCTTTTGCACAACATCTGAGTTTCTACTTATATTAGTTCCCATTTTCTGTTTCTGCTACCAGTGTTACTGTTCCTTCTGCAATGGTAATCTTTTGGCTCAGCAATTGTTTCAGAGGTGGCTTATAACTTACTTCAAACTCCAACACCTTAAGCTGACAGTGTGTTATAAACCATTGTCTCATGAAATCACTGTAATTACGTACTCAGTGTGCTACAGAGTTTGCTTTTTCTATTATCTCCCTTTGATCATTTTTATAACTTTCAGTTGGAAGAAAAATATGTGATTTCATATATAATCAGGGTTGAAGAACTATGTCAAAATATGTCCTTGTCTCTCATGATTCCACTATCAATTCAATGAGATTATTCATTGTATCAGATTCATATCCTTCTCTACAAACTTTTTGGAGTCTGCAAACTCTCCCCTAGGAAAGATGTGTTATATAATATATCCAAAATAAAGTTCATAATTTCATTCTCTACACCCTTCACTGTTTTTCACCCACTAACATAAATAGCAAGTTTGGGGGCAAGAACTTGGTATCACTCTTAAAGGGTCAGTAATGCCTGTATTTAACTCTATTTAATATTGTAGAGGTTACAAAAATAAAGTATTTACGGTTTGAAAGATATTCGCCGCTAAAGTTCCCCCTTCCTTCTCCTTCTCCTGACATCAGTGTCTAGCTGACAGTAGGAGATCCTGGTCCTGGGATCAGCTGGCGGCTCTGCAGCAGAGCTGAAAGGGATAGTAATACTATCCCTTATATTGAAGCCCTTGAAAAACGGAATTAAATGCCACCAGCGGCATCTCTCAAACCTTTATCGGTTGCAAGATAGCTGCTTTTAAACTTCACTCCCCACTGCCTCTCTCCTGACGTCAGCGTTCTTGCTGCAGCAGGGGAATCCGTTCAATGAATCAAGCGGACGCTCTTCAGCAGAGCCAGATCTTATTATAGAAGAAACGATCCATCACTAAAACGGTCCTGTACGTGTGCTTGGTAACCAAGCACAAATAGAAGACTGTTTTAGTGAAGAATCTTATTTTCCATAATGAGATCTCGGCTCTGCTGAAGAGCCTCCGCCGGTCCTGGGACCGGATTTCCCTGCTGCAGCAAGAACGATGACATCAGCGGAGAGGCATTTAATTCAGTTTTTCAAGGGCTTCAATATAAGGGATAGTAATTTTGAAGTATTACTATCCCTTGAAATCACGTTATTTAAAAATAATTACTTCATTGGAATGGTCTACAAAGTGTGCCTGGTTTGCAAGCAAATATTAACTAAAATTAAATACTGGCATTACTGACCCTTTAAGTCATTATACAGGACACTACAGGGGAGCAAATCAGTTGCAACACAGGGAACAAATAAACAAAGGAATATGTTGGAGATCTCTCTAGAATTCAGGGAATTAAAAGCTCCACTTAAATCAGTGTGATTTTGTATTTGTTCCCTATGGTGCAGTTGTTCTTTTTCCCAATTTTTTCCCCTTTAACCTCCTGAATACTGTACATATTATCCCTGACTAGGAGAAAATATGATTTAAGAAAACATATGAAATCTATTCCAGGTTAGGCTGACCAGATCTCACCTTTAACCGGGGACACATAGGAAATAGCCATTTTTCAGTACTTAACTGAAATCAAAGCAGTCCTGCAGTATGCATTTTTCCTATGCGTCCCAGGTTAAAGGTGAGGTCTGGTCAGCCTGTTCCAGGTGGTACATAGTCCTCACTAAAATAGACAAATGTATTCCAATGTCTCTCCTTTTGTGTACATCTGGTAGACTGTTCTATATAGAACTGATTTTGTGAAATGAGTAATTGATCTTATGGATTAAGACATTTTCTTGAACTCATTTTCTTTCCTCGTTCTTAAAATTCCTCAAAGTGGCAAAGTTCAGGATGTACTAACCTTTTATATTTTCTGTGTCAATCAATGCCTCGTATCATCTCACTGGTAAAAGGCCCTCCCATCCCTCTTCAGATTAAGTTATTACATACATCTGATATATATATATATATATATATATATATATATATATTTAAACAAATTAGTGCGTATATAAAGGACAGAACACCAAATTTACCAAATTTCATCCCTTTGGATGGAGTGTCATTTAATTCCCATAGGAATATCTTTAAAATATAAGAGATGTTTCTCAACTGCTAAAAATTTCCCACAGGATGGAAATACCCCTTCTATCTATATATATATATATATTCTATCTATACTATACTTACCGCTGCAGGTAAAATAAGCTTTTGCCTATTTCCTCCTGTACCAAAACGTTAAGCAAAACCCCCTTTTCATGAACAACCTCTGCTACATAGATGATATTCTTATCATCTGGACCGCCAGTGAGGAGGAACTTCTCAAATTCCATGAGAATTACAACACATTCCACTATATTCCCCAATATCAACCTAACACTCAGTCACTCACGCACAAGCATTAACTTCCTTGACACAACTATCAGTATTCAGAACAACTCCATCCACACATCCCTATACAGCAAACCAACAGACAGACCAACATACCTGAAAAGCAATAGCTTCCATCCAAAACACACAAAGAACTCAATCATATACAGCCAGGCCATCAGATACCACCGCATCTGTTCTGACAGGATGGACCATGACAAGCACCTCCAGAAACTCAGAGGAGACTTTATAAAACACGGTTACAGCGCAACTATTATTGACAGTCAGATACAGAAGGCTACCCAAATACCAAGAAAAAATCTATTGCACTACAAAGAACAACATAAGGGAAATCGGGTGCCACTGGTGGTCACTTACCACCCCCAGGTTGAAGTGCTACGCAAAATTTCAAGAGAACTTCAAAAGAAATTACATACAGATGAAAGACTCAAGAACATATTCCCACATCCTCCCTTACTCTCCTTCAGACAGCCTCCAAATTTGAAACAACTGATGGTGAGGAGTGCCCTGAATAAAAATACAAAAAATGGCACATTTCCCTGCCTGCAAAAGAGATGTGAAACTTGTGCACACATTTACACCACGGACAACATACCAATTCCAAACACCCAGTTACACCATAAGATCAATGGTACCTTCACCTGTAAATCATCCAATGTAATATACCTTATCATGTGTGCAAAATGCCCAACAGCTCTGTATGTGGGAGAAACTGGACAAGCACTACATAGGAGATTTAATTCCCACAGATCCAGTGTTAATAACAAAAAGACAGAGACACCAGTGGGAGAACATTTTTGCCAAAATGGGCACAGTGTCAAGGATATTAAGTTAACTGTATTGATGGGACTGTTTCGCACTCATAGGGACAGAGAGGTATGGGAGGTAAAATTAATGTTAAAATTTAATGCAATTTGTAGTGGTTTGAACAGGGATAAGGAATTTCTGTCAAAATATAATTTAGTTGATTGACCTTTCCAACAGACCCAAGAGCATTGTAAATACCGCTAAAGCCTCAGAGGAAGAGTGCAATTTACCACTGACTGATCAAATATATCTGGATCTGGACTGCATTCTGTTATCTGATTTCCATGCTAAACAATGTGATGTGTACTTGTATTTAAGAGAGATGTTTTCATATTTATCTGTATAACATGCCTGAGGAAGAGACCTAAGGTCTTGAAAGCTTGCATTTAAATCTGCTTAGTTAGCCAATAAAAGGTATCAAAAACTATATTTGCCTCCTGTATTTCATGAACAACTACATACTTACCAATCTCAGCATGTTCCCACTGCCACCAGTTAGGTGACAGAGATTTTTAGCACAGTGAATGGAGGGTGCACATTGCATCTTATTTTAAATTTGTCTAACATTTGGAGCAATGTTATTTGTGGCAGAAATGGCTCTGCCTGCAAACCACAACAAATGGCCTAAGTACTTTCAGCAATAGCTGCCAGAGGTACAATGGGCAAACTAACCTATTTCTCTGCATTCTGCCTATTTAGGCATCCCCCCGCAGTCAGTCTATACAAAAAAAAACATTTTCATAAGCTGTTTTCTTATGCTTATATCGCATGTAGTGTGTTTTTAGCCACACAGAAAGTCATGCATATTTTAAATACATTTTCAGAAGCACAGCATGCATATCACACAGCAAGACAGAAACTCGGTTATTAACACATTAAGGACAAGAGGGCTGTGCAGCACGTTATGGAACAATACATTTCACAACCCTCTGCACCTTAAGGGTTTACAATACCCAAAGATGTTTCTCAATGGATGAGCTATATAGCATTAGAGTACAGCATACCTCCTTTTTTAAATGCTAATCAATTTTTAAAACTATTTTAATACACCTGTTCCTTAGAAATAGATGTGATAAAACGGAGATGACTTCTTCAGTGATATCACTTCTCTGTTTCCTGTGCTATTCTATAGAGCCTATGCACTAAGATGTCCAAAGCTGGAGAAATCTTAGTTCATAGTCCCCATAGAATAACCCAGGAAACAGAGAAGTAATCTCACTGGAAATGTTATCTCTGCTTTATCACCTTTTTATTACACCTTAGTGCATCCCCTCCCTTGTGACCTATGTTTAAATAAATATGAAGAAAACCAATTTGAACAGTTCATTTGCACCCAGTGGGACATTTTTCTTCACACAGAAGTCTTATGAAAAGAACAAAAGTTGAGTAATTCTGGGGAAAACCAGGTGAACTTCAGGGGACAACTTAAAAAAGTCCATTGATTTAAATGAAGTTTTAACCTCCTTGAATGCTAGACATATTTGCAAAGAAATGTGTTGGAGCCCTGCCTAGCGTTCATGGAGTTAAAAGCCCCACTTCAGGGGCGGACTGACAGCACCCAGGGCCCCCGGGCAAATGGAGGTTATGGGCCCACTTTACCGTGGCCCTTGTTACACTCCACCCACATTTATGCCCCGCCCCAAGCTAACACTACAGCCCAACCCTTTTGCCAATTTATAACTGGCATTAATGTTCTGAGATAAAGCAAGTGATACTTCAGAGCTTACAACTGAAATGTAGCTACACTAGAAATACCACCAAGCTTACATTTGAAATTGAGCTACAATTCTAGTATAGCTCCATTTGGACTGTAAGCTCTTTGGTATCACTTGTGTAGCTATATCTTAATTGCAATACAACATAGCTTGCTAATGAAATGTACCTACAATAATGAAACCACAGAGCTTACAATTGAAATTAAGCTACATAAGTTATACCATCGAGTTTACAAATGAAATGGAGCAACACAAGTGATACCATATAGCTTACAGTTGAAATGGAGCTACATTTGTGATAGCACAGAGCTTACAACTGAAATGGAGCAACACAGGTGATACTACAGAGCTAACAATTGAAATGGACTACACTAGTGATACCACAGAGCTTACAACTGAATCAGTGCTACTCTAATGATTCCACAGTACTTACAAATAAAATGGAGCTACAATTCTACTGTAGCTCCATTTTAATTGTAAGCTCAGTCATATCACTTGTGTATCTCTAATTCAATTGTAAGCTCTGTTGTATCACTTATATAGCATCATTTAAATACTAAACTGTGGTATCATTTAGTTGCAATTCAGTTGTAAGGTACTATAAAGCAATTCATCATGCATTGACACCTGCTAGATCCATAGGCTTTTCTGCCATTAGTACATTTATTTATAAAGCTACAGGGATGCAATTCTGGAGCAAATAAACTTCACCAGGGTGTTAAAATTCTGTATATTTCCATTCATTTAAATAGAGTTTTAACCCTTTGAATGTTACAGATCTCCAACACAATGCAAACCAATGTGCCGGAGACCTCACTAGCATAAAACAGGTTAAAAACTGCATTTAAATTAGTGGAAATACTCATTTAACTCTATGGTGCAGTTGGTTTGTTTCAGAATTGCAATTCTATAGCTTCATGACTAAAACCCTTAAGATCTTATGTATAAAGTCAAATTCAAGCTATTCTGGAGAAACACTGCAAATATAAATTAAAGCTATTCTGGAGAAAAAAGTATATATAAAGTAAAATTCAAGGTATTCTGGAAAAAAACTGCATCAGAGTGGGAAATAACAGCCAACTCCTTGATTTAAGCGGGGCTTTTAATCCTTTGAACGCTAGAGTGTCTCCAATGGATTGTAAAGCTAAAGGAGCTAAAATGTCTAATTAAAATCAAGATGCAGGGTTGCGATTAGGAGACCCCACTAGCACTGAAGGGGTGAAACACTCCATTTAAATGAATGGGGATTTTGAGAAGATTTATTTGTCCATTATTTTGCAGTTAGTTTGCTCCAGAATTGCTGCATTTTGCATTAAATAAAAAAAACTCCTTGGTCTCATTGGCAGCCATATAACCACATACTTACATCCCAGCTTTGTGCCACTGCAATGGTAGCCATAGACCCACATATACTGACCTCATAAAATTGTACCAATTCACTGGTAGTCATAGAACTGCACATACTGACCCACCCCAGCAGCGGGCCCTCAGTCCATGACCGAATGCCCAACTGCTCAGTCTGCCCCTGCCCCACCTAAATAATCTGGGATATTGTAAATGTTTATTTGTTTCTATATGGTGCAACTGGCTTCCCCCAGAATTACCATTTATAAATAAGATAAAAAAGATAATATCTAAGATAGGAATCCACCTAAAGCCAAAATCAGATGGAGGGCAGACACTGTTTCTTCCTCTCCTCCTCTTATCTCCCACTGGATGGGGTAGACAGTTCACTGGTAACAAGGAGGGGCCTTCCTGCCACATTCAGGGGGAAAAGGCTTGAGGGGTGTTCCCATCCAGTGATGGGAAAAGTAAGGTCAGGGTTTGGGTTTTAAAAAGGAACCTACTTGTGTTACCTGTAGATTAAATGTTTCTTTTGTTTGTCTCTAGGAAGGTGGAGGGTTTGGGCAGTGCCTACCCTTCACCTGAGGTAGGCTACCTTAGCTGTCAAAAGGTGTGCTGGCCCATGTTAAGATATTGGGGTCTATGGCGCACAACATTAGGAAAAGGGGGAGGGGTTAATCAAAGGACGTTAAATAAGTTAATAGGTTAAACAGTGACCACTCTTTTACCACATTAAAAATTGTATCTGTCTATTCAAAAAGGCTTAACTGGTACTCACCAGGTACATAATGAGATAATGAGTATTGCTTCTTTGCTCTCATCATCAGCACCATGTTTATGAAGTAAGAAAGGAGGAGTTGGGCATGTGCACTTTATTTTTTTGCTACCTTATGCTTTTGCTTCCAGTATACTAACCTTTTATCTTCATACATGTGGTTCACTGTTTTTTTCATAATTTTGAAAAAAACTTCCTGCTTTTAACCATTTAAGAATGTATGAAGTGTCATGGCCGTCATAGAATTCTGTCCTTTGAGGATGGATGATGGTTCTGGCATGTCATGGGTTAAAATAATAAGAGCACACGGCAATCACAGTGGGAAGGCTGTAGCTGACTGCTCCAGGACTGGTGAAGTCAGTTTCACCCAATCCCTTTTGGTTCTGCACATGTCATTGCTGCTATAGTGATCACGTGCAAGTGGAGCCCTATGACAAAGGCAATGTTAGTAAACATTGCCTTTGTCACTGTTCTCTGCCTTTCTCCTTCTCAGACCGATCGTGAGGCAGAAAGTGAGGGAGAGACTGAAAGCATACCACCCACTACATCACATGGTCAAAGAAGCCACATTGGTTTTAGCTGTGTTGCCGGGGGCAGAACTAGTAGGTGGGGCATTTCATAATATATTGACCGCTCTTTATAAAACTGAATAAATGATATAGAACAAGACCAAATGATTTTATTCACGCAGACTAACATATAAACACATATTCGGAATTTAAAGGGGATCTCTCACCCCTATAAAAGTTAGGCTTAGTAGACACAGTATATAGCTATGATGCAAACGTTATTTTTTTTACAAAATACACTATATGGGCTAAAACTATTGATTACATAGTGCCCTGTACCCTACTTCCTCATACATTGGTCTTACCTCAGATTGCCACGCTGCCTCTGCTCCCAGCCTCCTCCGATGACAGAGGCTTTCTGTCTGTAAGCTGGAGCGATCTAATTTGCAGAGATCAATATCTAGCCAATGAGATCACTCCAGCTTACAGAAAGAAAGTCACCATCATTGGAGGAGGCTGGGTAGTGGGAAGGGAGCGGAGGCAAAGTGGCAAGACCAGTGTATGTGGAAGTTGGGCGCAGAGCACTATGTAAGCAATAATTTTAGTCCACATAGCTCATTTTTTTAAAAATAAATAACGTTTGCATCATATATACTGTGTCTTTTAAGCCTACTTTTATAGGGGTGAGAGATCACATTTAAACAAACATTAATGTGAGTTTTATTGTGGTTGGGAAATGTGATAAAGTTATGTACACACCACTCATTCTGATTTGCTAAGAAGAGAGATACTATGGTAGGAAAGGGTGAGAGAGACATTTGTGTCTCAAAGAGGGAGTGTCCCTCTCAAAAAGGAACACTTGGGAGTTATGAAAGAACAGTCATACATATTGAATCCAGTCACTGTTAAAAGATGCACTAATACAAATTATCCCAGGAAAACCTATGAAATATGGTTTTTTTTTTTCATTTTTCCATTAGATATATTATAATCAAACTAAATGATGAGTTATACATATAAATATGGCATTAGCAGAAAGCCCTAATTATCCTTAAAATGGAATATAATTTGTGCAGGTATACTAAATGAATTAGAGGAAAAATATGATTGAATAATGACATACTAAAAAGGCCAAAATTGCTCTTGTCCCCTGGTGCAAAAAAAAGCCCTTGTCACCAAAAGGTTAACAATCATACATATTAACCCATTGAGTGCCAGAGGGGTACATGCAATGCGTTGTTTACCTATCTGGCACTCAAAGGGTTAACTGTTTTAGGTTATAGATTTTTCCCCATTGTTTCCCCAGATTTAGTCATCCATCCATTGAGGTTATATTTAATACATAAGAGCTCTTGAAAATACCCAGTAGAGGAATGAAACCAGCAGCACACATTAAAACAAAGAAAATATTTACTTGATATATAATGTAAACTATCTCGTTGTTTGAACACTGATGTATTGCAACATTCATCAGGACTTTGGGAAAGTTCAGCAGTGAGCTTAAGTTCATTACTTCCTGAGATAAATCATTATCCCTTTTCAGGGAGCAATGGTAGATAGAGGTTATTGAATCTGCAAGCTGTTTTTACAGAAGGGAATGATTATAAGAGACAGCAAAAATAATGTCTTAAAGGGACACTGCCATGAAACTTACTAATTACTTATGGTAGAAACAGCATTATAAAACTTACAGTCTTGACAGCAGTGCCATGTGAGTAGCTGACATCTCCTTAGATGAAGAAACTGAGGATAGGACCTTATGTACAAAAATATGCACAATTCTAGATCAAGCAAAGTACATAATAAGTGACAAATAATCATTTTACAAACTCACCTTGATTTAAATGGGGCTTTAACCATTTGAGTGCCAGAGGGCTATGCTCTGCAATGTGTTAACCCCTAAAACAATGCACTGAAGAAGTTAATTTTTCAGGGCAGGATTTACATCCCAGAAGCCCCTAGGAAAAGCAATCTACATGCCCTTAGCTCCAACCATGGCCACTCACACTCCATCCCCACTCCCATCCACTGTTTCCCAGCACACAAAATACCTTGGCATATAACAGTCAAGGCTGAAAATAGCTTTAACCTCATGATTGCTAGAGAGATCTCCAAAATTTTGCTCCACAATGCACTGAAGATCTCTATAGCATACTAGGGGTTAAATAATAGCCTGGAATGGGGTATAAAACTGGTGCATGGGCATTGGGATTGCCATGCCACACCAACAATTCAGAATGTGAATGGGGTCAGAACAGCTGAGGCGTCCCTCAAAGTTTGGAACTCCAGGCAGTTGCCTACTCTGCCTATGTCTTCGCGCCTGTGATGTCAGTCCCAGCCGGCTCTAGGAGGAGTTGCTGGGAGCTGTTCGGCTCCCAAAGGGATTGACAGTGGAGGCGCGCAGATGTCACTATGGAAAGATGTCTGCACTCTCTAATGCATGTCAGCCCCGGAGCAGTGTATCATTCTATTTAACCAGGTAATTATTCTGGTGACTAGCACTAATGAGCAGCTAGGTGCCAGATGGGGAATTATTTGAAATAAAATTTAAAATAGGTGGTAGTTCCACTTTAAAGAAAATAAAAATTTTAACTTAAGCAATGTCTTTTCAGAACTGATCAAGCTCATCCTACTGCCATTTTTAATGATTTATGACATTTTCAAAAGTGACAGACTTACTTCTGAAAATAACATTCTCCTTTTGCTACCAACCCAGTCTCACTGTGACATGTTTTTGAACATTGTACCCTTGGCCCACATTTGCATTTTCTACACAGTGATATGTAAGCAGAATACCTTGGGGGAGGTTCACTAAGCGGTGATAAAGACGTGATAAAGTGGAGGTGACTTCTCCAGTTTATTACATCTCCAGTTCCTATGTTATTCTATGGAGCCTATTCACTAAGATCTCCAAAGTTGAAGAAATCATAGTGCATAGGCTCCATAGAATAACATAGGAATTGGAGACATGATAAACTGGAGAAGTCATCGCCACTTTATCAACGTTTAGTGAATATCCCCCCCACCCTAGTTCTTTTCTCTCCATTAGCATGTAAGGAGATTTTCATTTACCTTCTCTGAACTTTTTCCCCATTAGTACGTCTGGATTAAGTAGTATAGATTTTACTGGATTATCCAGAACTGTGGTATGACCCACTGGTTTGTATTAGAGCAGAGAGCTCTGGTTTCTGACAGCACTCAATTCCCCAATATTAAAACATACATACGCCAGCCAATTCAAATATGCTGTGGACCCACAGGGTTTACTGATGAGCAACAGGTCAGCGAATATAAGTGCAAATGTGTACTGTTCTATTAGCACAATCAAATCTGGAGCAAGCCATCTGTATAATGGGGGACACTTTAAGATTTCAAAATGTTCCACGTTTATTGAAGTGGAGCTTTTAACCCTTGGAATGCAAGAGAGGTCTTGCAATGCGTTGAAGAACTCTCTTAAATTCCAGGGTTTAAAAGTCCTATTTCAATCAATAAGACATTTTATTTGTCCGCTGTTGTGCATCAGGTTTGCTCCAGAATTGCTCCAACCACATTCTGGTGCTGCCAACCAGTGTGGGCTCATTCCATTGGATTATTCTGCAATGCGTTGTATCAAAATGGTTAAGTACACAAAACAAGTGCACAATAATGGTTTGTATTTAGGTTTCATTTATGAAGGTGGCTGGTTATTCCTTGTGGTAAATGTAATTAACCACAAGGTATGATGGGGAAAACCCATCCTTAGAAATCATATTCTATAGTAATCACTTGCTTCTCAGACTGGAATAACAAGGTGTCTGATTTGTTTTTTATTTGTTCACACAATTCGTGTGGGTAATATGATTTAATATTATCCATTTCCTGCTCTATGTTCATCTAACCACAAATTAATCTTCCATTATGGTTATTGATAGGTAACCACAAATTAGATCATCCACACAGCAAAAATAATCTAAAATATCAATGGCATTTTTCCTTTATGTTATCCAGAAATGTTAGGAAAATTATTGGTCTCGTTATTTTACCTTAAAAAGGACCCTATCACTTAAAAAAAATGTTGTTTATTTTAATCTATATTTTGCATTAGCTATTTTTTACTTAGAAAAGTAGCTTTAGTTGTCTTTAGAGTTATAGGTTATGATGAGGCATGCCCTGCAAACATTCCTGTATTAGCCCTACATTACAAACAACAAACAGATGCAGACAACAGAAAACACAAAGGGCGTGATGTTAAAAAAAATGGGGGTAACTGAAATTGTCTAATCAGAACAAAAAGTTCTTTTGCCATGGTCCATCAATTGTCAGACATATTACTGTCATTTTTTGCATCCAATTCCGCCATTTCCGTCAAAGGGAAAAAACTGTCTTAAAAGTGGGAGTGGTTTAATGTACCTTCATATTGTAAGGTATTTTCAGAAAAAAATATTCTTTTAACTCACACTTTTTTTTGTCTGATTAATGTCATTTTTTCCCAACAAAATAAAAATGGTCTTAACTTGGAGAAGACAAACTAAAGTACTGTTGAGTGAGAAGACATACTATAGAGCAGGGGTTCTCAACCCGTGCCCTCAGTGGCTACTAACAGGCCAGGACTTAGGAATTCCCCTGCTAGAGCACAAGTGTGTTGATCAGAGGCTCTTTCACACTGATTAACTCACCTGTGCTTTCACACGGAAATCCTCAAATCCTGGTCTGTTAGTGGCCACTGAGGGCATGGGTTGAGAACCACTGCTATAGAGTTAGCTGGTAAAAAAAAGTCTTTGTATGAAAATTTGTAGTTTTAAAGACAAAAAGTGTCTGTTTCTTGAAAATATTCATTTCAAAGACAAAATCAAAGACATTTTTAACATCAGAATTTTTATGGGCAATGTACATCACGATCTTCTGACCATCATTTTTAAATCTTTATGATACATTTTCAAACATGATAGATTTACTTCTGAAAATATTGTACAAAGAACAAAGGGGGAAGAGATATACCAATAAATGTCAATATTATTAATTTAGTACTGCCGCAGGTCTATATTATATACAAACAAATACTAAAGAAGGATTAGGAAGGGGAATCGCTATCACCCATTATTCACTAAAAGCTGTAACTAAAAGGAGTATTGTAGCATAAATGGGTGTTTATGAGTAGTAAGAAAGCCTTATTGCATTGCGCAATGGGCGACCTTTAAACAGGCGACCTGAGAACCTTGCGCTTATAAGCAGTGCGAGATTCTCAGGTGTGCCTTTTAACCACATGACATGTTAGATGCGATATTTAAAATGCGCTATGTAAAATGTGACACATCAAAAGGATACCATGATGGACAGGGTTAGGTATTCTGGGTGACAGGATGCAGCAGTAGAGGCTGGGCAATGATTGGACTGAGCATCCAGTTATGATTCTCCAATTCCATTAGGAGTCAGTTTCAGTAGCATGATACCAATAACTGGGGATGTGAGAAGTCCTGCTGTTATCCTCATTGAAGTTTCCACATTTTTTCATTTTTCCTGCAGGGAAACATTCTGCATATCTTTTCCAATAACTATGATATTTTAGGAGACTAGTAGAGGACAAATGATACATTTATTGACTGAGTGGCTTTGGATACAAGCTCTCAAGCCAACTAGTCCTCTTCTTCATGCATAACAAGAATGAAGGCAGAATGCACAATACATGACTTTACAACTCATGCACATTATTTTAACATTTAAATTATACTGACAGTGTGCATTCTTATCAGTGTGGACCATAAGTCATTCCCTAGGATCTAGTAAAGTTTCTAAAGTGGACTAGAAAATACGAACAAAATCAATTACAGTTTTGATGCTCCAGAGAATTATAATCCTTAGCCAGATATAGCCAAGTCTATAGAACAACTGTTTATCAACAAGCTCTTTGTAAACAAGTTGATACATCATTTTACTGTCTGTTTGTGAGCATTATTGCTTTTTCCCTTCTGATTCTATGATATTAATATTGAATTAGACTATGATTTGTTTTTTGTTTCTGTATTTCTGAAGTACTCTGAACACTCCATTTTGAAGAAGATCTCCTCCACAGTATTTTCTTGTAAAGGAGTGTCACTTGGGGCCTTATTCATCAAGCAAAGAGGTGAAATGCCAAAGCAAACTATCTGCATCATAGAAAAGAAATTAAAATTCTACAAATTGCCATGGGTTTTTTTTAATGAAATTTTACTGAGCATTGCAAAGGTACAAACAGCCATATTAAAGTGGAACTGTCATGATCGTAAGCGTCACGAACACCAGAGTAAATGAAACACACAACACAGGTACAGTTGAATTTAACCAGTTTATTAAAATAAGTAAGAACAAGCACTTCCCCAACCTAGTAGGAACAAGCGTGAGGACAGTGTCTAGTCCACTACCCAAGGATTGACACTGAACTGTAGCTGGTTGTCTGTAGCCTATAGAATATATGGGAGCAGAATCAAGCTTACTTCTATCACAGAGGATATGGAAACCTGGAACGCCAGGAACCCGGACTACTGGAGCAGCAGATAAACTCCCAGCCACGAGACAGGGAAACAGGCGTCTCGTGAGCAGTGACCCTACCACTGAGTGGTAGGAGGAGAGAGGCAGAGAGTAACCTATACCCCGATATGTAGGCACAGAGTGGAGGCAAGAGAGTGGAGCATAGCTAGCTGCGACACCGGTAAGTATGTGAAGGCCGCACAGTATATAGGCTACAAAGCGGAGTGTACGCAACAGGACCAGGAGGCAACTGATACAGTGCACAGAATGGAGGCAACTGAGTGAGAGGCAACCAGCAACTCTACCACAGAGGTAGCAGTTGTTCTACACCGATGGAGTGCGCCCACAACTAGCCAGGACAGGTGGTAGTCAGACTGGAGCGAAAGGCAGCAAGGAGCGTAAGTCAGAAAAGCCACAGTCAAGAGCCTATCGGGTAGTCGGCCACAGTCAAGGTCAAAACAGAGCAGGTAGTCGGACAAGCCAGGGTCATACACAGATAGGGTAGTCAGACAAAGCCACTAGGTCACGAGCTGGAGCGAAAAGTCAGACAAAGCCAAGTATCGATCAGGAGAGAACAAGGCAGTCAAGCAAGTGTCAAATGAGAGCAACACCACAAAAGGGCAACAAGTACTAGCCTCAATGAGGTTTATAAAGCAGCAGAAGGAGGAGGGACCCAGTTAGGCACAACAGAATAGGCCCATTAACAGGCGTCTGTGCCAGTGCCTGTAACATGACTCTAGCAATGAGGAAGTGGCCGGAGGCCATGCTGACCAGCGGCCATACAGAGGTAAGAGCACAGGATCACTTATGCCTCAAAGGGAGATTTTGATAGTAAGCGTCACCTTGTATAGTTTTATGATACTGAACTTTGTTAATTGTATATAGTAATAAAGTTAATGTTGCCCCTTATCCTAATAAGCTATCAAATTTCTGTTGTTTCAAGCTGTAGGACACTGCCATGTTGCTTACATTGTGTGTGAGTGGCAGCACTCTTTCAAGGCTTGTCTGTCAATCTTCTTTGTAGCTCTGTCCCCCTTCTTGCTGGAGAAACGGCACGTCTTGTATGCCAAACAGTGGGGCATACCTGAGGGAGTAACACAAGCGCTGAGGAGGATGTCACCACTAGTCTCTCTGTTCATGGTTAAGAGAAGATGTAACAGGCTACAATGGAACAAGAAAATCTTCATTTAAAAAGTTTTTTGAAAAAAAATAAAGGGCAGATCAATGGTCCTACAAAGCATAACAACACATTAGGAAAAAGTTTAAATAGCACATTAGTACACAAAAATAATGGAGAGAAAAGAATTTAAATTATACAAACAATTATTGAAGAGAACAATCCGACCGGAGTGTATAAACAGGCACATAGTACCTCTACTGTAGAGGTCACCTACAGCGGTTCTCAAGAGCTACCAACAGTGCATGGTTTTGAGATATCTCTACTTGAGCACAGGTGAATCAGTCAATGGCCCAGTTACTTTAATGAATTCACCTGCACTGATTCAGGGATCTCCTAAAAACATGCATTGTTGGTAGCTGTTGAGGACCAAGGTTGGCTACCCCTACTCTAATGTGTATCCTTTCATAGTAGAGCATCTATATCAATGTGCAAGTAAGTGTCAAAGTAAATGCTATTAAAGACATAAGAGTGGAGGAGATAAGAAAGACAACACTCTTCAATCAGGAGCCCAAAGCTGCATGACTAGTAGAACAGAGAAACAGAAAAAAAGAGTAATTTGAAAAAGAAGGCAGAAGAGAAAAAGAGAAAGAAAGGGCTCATGATGATGATAAAGGAGAGTTGAAAATGAGGGGGGGGTTGTCTTCCAATGTTAACCCCTTACGGACCGTACGTGAGCGAACATGGCCGGTATTTAAGGACCTTTTTTTCAGGGCTCCCTGAAATCCATGATGGCCCTGGTTACATCATGGGTCCTTACGGCTGTCCAACCCATGACGTTGAGACGGTAACCCCAATCTATCTAACGACAGGAGTAAAACAGGAGACACAACCAAGAAAAAAAAATCAGTGTCAATGTATTCAAGAGGACAGAATCCAAAAGTAAAATAAGGGGACCCACATAGACTCAAAGGAGCTCAGAGTACCAGGCGCTAGTGCATGTGTCCTTCCAGGTCTGCCACCTGATGAACCCACGAATACCATTCCTGAACAGTGATAGGGGTAGAAATGTTCCAGTATAAGGGGATGAGGGACCTAGCACAGTTAAGGAGGAAGCTGAGTAGAAGACACTTTTTTGTGTGTCAAGCTAGCAGGGAAAACAAGAATATTTTCACCTCAAGGGGGAGATTAGCAGAAGGGATAAGAATGATAATTCCCATCAATTTAAATTGTGCTTTTAACCCATTGAAAGCTATGGAGGAGTCTAAGGCAAGATCTTCGTAGCATTTAAGGTAATGTGACCAGATTGCCGTTTTAGGGCTAGATTCTATTGCAGGTGCTAAATGTTAACACCCTTTTTATCAAACATTTTCCTATTGAAGTCTATGGGGAAAACTGGAGATAAAAGCAGTGATAAAATTAGCACCTGCAATAGAAACACTTCTTATAGTGACAACCTCTTTTTTGACTTTACATATTCTACAAGTACATAAACCTTAAAGTAAAATCTTTATTTTTTCATCTACACTTAGTTTTTTTTTCACATTCCCTAATTTTATTCTACTTTACGTTCCTGGACGAGAGTTCACTGATTTTGTTCCCAGAGAGTTTCCTGTCAGGGATTGAGAAAGCAGGGATTGTGATATAGGTTATAGGGACAGTGTTATATTTTATCACTCTTCCTACTTTCACAGTCCTTAATAGAAAGCTCTCTGGAAACAACTTCAGGGAACTCTCTGCCAGTGGAAAAAAACTGCGGAATATGTATAGTCAAAATAAATGCTTACAGTCACTTTAAATGTTAATTCTGCAGGAACTAATGTAACCCTTCAGTGTGTGTGTTTTGCAGTGAGGGCCACATCCCAAATTCCAGTGGCAGTCTGGTCACATAATTCATTTAAATCAATGGGAATTTTAATTTCCTAGTACATTGCAGATTATTTTTTCTAGAATTCTACATCTTTATTTTGATTAATTAGACCCTTTTAATCTTTTCTTATAACATCTCAGGTTTCTTGTATCCAATGTTAGTTAAGTTTCAAGCACATCTGAGCAAGGATTTCCCCAATTCAATGCAATTTCAGTGGAGATTCTATTCCTATTTTTAACATTTAACCCTTTGAGTGCCAGAGGGTACGCAAAGCATTGCTCTGCAATGCGTTGTGTACCCCTCTGGCACTCGAAGGGTTAAAGAGGTATGTGTTCAAAAGAAAAGTGGAGGAGTTCTGGGCCAAACCATTTGCACTATAGGGGAGAACTAAATTCGCATTGATTTAAATCGGGACTATAACTAGAGGTCTTCAAAGCATTGCTACAGAAATGGTTTGCCCCCAAACTCCTCCACCTTTCTTTTGAATATGCTGCCTTTTGTAAATAAGTTTTGTATGTTGTTGAGGTTTATATAACTAGATATTTTGCTTTTATCTTTTTATTTAGTTTTGTATATTTTATACTGGGGATAATTAATCACGGACTTCCTGTTCCTTTATCATGTAACGGCAGATTTAATCCTTGTAGGGCACGGCCTTGAAGAATTTCCCCATGTCAAGTGCATACATGTTTAGGAATCTCTCAGTACACATTTCTATTTCCTCAGGCAATTTGTGAATCATACAATCCACTGATCAACAGATGCCCATCCTTCACAGTTACAATACATACTGTGGAATATAATATGTTGCTTGATTAGGAAATATGTGTTCCTCTTACAGTTTCCTCAGAACAGACAATGCTACAGTGACTGTCACTGTCAATTGGCAACAGATACCTGGTTCAGAAAGTGTTTTCAAACTCACCTATAGTTATGGAATACATTTTTTTTATTTTAAACAATAGTGTATGAGATATTTAGCTTTATTTATTTGTCTCTCTATGCAAATAAGCTAGAACTGGCCAGCAGGAATGGTTAGAATGGAAAGCAGCGTGTAATGTAAGTACCTTGCTTAATCTGACAAATTTATAATCAGGGCTCAAAATTTCCACTCGCCATTAGCCAATGGCGAGCGAAAATTTAGCCCTGGCGAGTAGAAATTCAGCCCTGGCGGGAATGTTATGGCTTGCAGTGGCGAGTAACTTTTCGGGTCTTGCTAGTAGCAAAGGACTTTAGATTTTAAGCCCTGATATAATGATATTATTTTAAATAAAATGTCTAACATTAATAGAGATAATAATGAATGCTCTTTCAGAATCAACTATATTTGTTACAAAGTGGGTTTAATTGATGATTTATGGGTTTGTTTGTGGGATAGGCACATGCTGTAGGTACAGAATGGCCTTTAAGGGACAGTAATGTTTCCCAATAAAAGCAGCTTAGATTAATCTTCATAGTATTTGGGCCATGGAGAGTGTTATTTCAATACTGTCAGAGTTGTAGTTCAAGAGTAATTTAATGATAAAGTATTCCCCTCTGCCCCTTTTACCTAGTGTAAGCCACCTCCCCTCAGATGTGGAATCTGATCTCTTGACTGGACAGGTCGCAGAAAGGGACAGTCTTCTTACTGTGAGCATAAGGAAAATCCTGCCCCTTTGACAGGTTTCTCAGATTTTTCCTTATGCTCACAGAAGATTGTTCCTCTCTGTGATCCATCCAGACAGTCTTGCTGCTCTGAGGTGAGCAGTATTATATCAGTAAAAGGGGCATGAGTGAGATGCTTTATCATTCAATTACTCTTGAACTACAACTCGGACAATATTGAAATAACTTGGGATGGGCGAAAAATTTCGCCTCAAACCGAAATCGGCCAATAATGGCACTTCCCGCTTTGTTAATAATTTTCCACAAAAAGTGCAGATTTTCTGCTTTTTTTGCTTATCTCATTCCATTTAAATCAATTGGAACATTGAATTTACACACAACACATAGCAAATATTATTTTATTTCCCAAAGCCATATTATAAAAGGGGCATGAGGGAGCCTTTGTTGGTGGGGTGTGGGGAAAGAATCAGTTGAACAGGTTTTTTTTTTTTTGTGCGGGTTTGTTTACTGGGTTTGGGCGCAATTAATGAAAAACTAAATCCTAAATACAATTAAAGGGGAACTACCACCCCGCAATAACTTTACATGAATGCAGTCTTCATCTGGCGACTAGCTGCTTAGTAGCGCTAGTCGCCAAAAATATTACTTGGTTCCAAAGATTTTGCCATTTTTCCGAGGCTCACAGGAGCAGGAAGCACGGACATCTTGTCGCAGTGACGTCCGTGCTCCTGCGCTGTCAGTCAGAGGGAATTTGTTTTGAGGAGGGTGATTTCTGGTATTGTGGGGGACAGTTAATAAAAAAAAAAAAAAATAAAGTTAGAAATTTGTATGTAAAGTGATAGAGACAGGAACCCCCTGACATAAGCTGCCACCAGGTGGACTGATACTTGACTTGATACAGTATTTTGTAGAGAAATATTTGTTAGATTTGTTGTTAGAGGCCCAAGCCATGAGGAAGTATTGATTTGTAGGACATAGACATATTAGAGGCCCAAGCCCTGAGTAAACATTGATTTGTAGGACTTAGACTTGTTTTTCCCTTGAGAGCAGGAACTGTGGCTCTCATCAGCAACTGCAATGGGCACAATGGCACCCTGCTAAGGACACATGACTACTTGCTGACAGTTTAAAAGTAATGATGAACCCTCCCTGCCAACATCTTAGCATATTCTGTGGGACGGAATCACCTCAGATGCTGCTTTATGCCCTGCTTGTGATTCTCCTCCATCACACTGCCTTGTGTGTTCAGTGCACCACACAGTGTGCAATGGGTGAACACGAACTGCCACATCCTAACATCAATAGAGTGGCTATCATTTGGTGGGGAGGTAAAGGTGAACGAAGTGGATTGGCAGAAAATGTAGTTAAACTAGAAGGTGATGGTGATGGCGAGCTAGTTGTTTCACTTGTCATGGAAACTTGTCATGGAACTTCCAGTCTCTGCCTGGGTTTCTCTACTCTTCCTCCTCTTTGATCTTTGCCTCTCCTCTTTTTGCCTTTCTGGAGAGTCAGGGACAGCAACAATGGTGCTTGATTTCTGTGGTGGATGTTTGGCTTTAACATGTTTGACATAAATGGCATGATGTCTGTGTTTCATGTGTGCTATCAGGGCACTTGTGGCAAGGTGTGTTCCCTCCTTTCCTTTGATTGATTGGTTGATTTAGGGGGACTGGACAGCATTGGTTCTGTAGTCCTCACTTCCTCCTCAGACTCAGTGGACACATAAGGGTCCTTCCAGTTCCTCCTTTTACTATTTTTAAACCTGCTCATAGTGATAGCACTATGAGCCTCTACTGCCTCAATTTTTCAAAACAATAACAGCAGAACATCACATCTACCTCGCTCTGTAACTGCTTCAATTGTGTTTTACTTCTGCAAATACGTCACATTTTTATAGCGAAAAGGTGAAAAGCACCTAAATCAATGGACGGAAACTTTCTAGCCACTGAAAAATTGGTGGGGAATTTTGTCCAGAGGGCGAAATTGCGAAGATTTTAATCTCTGTTTTAAAAGCGGATTTTCTCACGAAAAAGCAGACAATAACGTGATTTCTTGTGGGAACATGGCGACAACTTTTGCCAACCCTAAAAATAACCCTCTTCATGCCCAAATACTATGAAGATTAACTGGAGCTGCTTTTATTTTAAATATTATTAACACTTTAAGCTAAAATCTAAGTACCCAGTGTGCAAAGAGAAAGGCGTGATTAAAGGTCAAACCTACTGCACTGTAGGGGACAAATAAAAATGATATATTTTTGAATGCCCTGAAAGTGGTCTCAAACTAATTATGAAGCAAAGCATTGGAGGACTCTTTAGTATTCAACTGGTTAAAAGTCCTTTTGTAATCATTGGCAGTTTCAGAAGTTTTTATTTGTCTAGTGAAATTGGTTTGCCTCAGAATATATCCTGCTTCTTTTTGTCCATATAGTTCATTGAGTGAATGCACAAGTCCTCCGTCACAGCTCTAACTGAAGTGTCTGCACCTCATTGTATGCATTACAAAGTATGTGCGCTGCAGTGCTTACTAATAGAAAATCATCGTCAATATTAGAACTTTAATGCAAGTGAGCCCATTGCTTTCACAGGGAAATTGAGTATACTTGTTTTCTTCTACTCCATGTTTTGTGTATAGCTGTAAACAAGGCAGAGGTGAAAGGAACTCCATAAAATGCCCATAGTCTGGTCCACTGTCCTCCCCTTCTTTCTAGCAGTGCTAAAGGAAGAAATTCTGTTGTACATAGCTCAGGAAATTGATGGTAGGCAAGCATAGGGACTGAAAAATCGATTCCATTGCCTGATTTAGCATGGAATTGCCACTGCACATCTGCTTATGGAATTAAGACCCAGGAAGATAAGCCTGTATTCTCAATTAAAGGTGAACTTTGCAGCTTTTGGCAAGAGGAAAGAAGCCTGCTCAGAAGCCCACAGCTGACAAGTCTACCGCTGCATGATTTGCAAGGAGTCTGGTCTGCCTCATGCACCTTTCACAGTGCTTGGGCTCTTTCTGTGGTGGATAAGAGGGTTTTGTGGGTAATTTGCAGGAGGGAACTGCATAGACTTCAAGGGCTAGATTCTATTACAGGTGCTAATTACATCACTGCTTTTATCTCCAGGTTTCCCCATAGACTTCAATAGAAAAATATTTGATAAAAACAGGTGTTAACATTTATCACCTGCAATAGAATCCAGCCCATAGTCCCTTTTCTGTCATTTTTTCATGTCCAGAATTCCTCTTGATCCCTTGAGGAGTCATCTGTTCGTAAAAACAGTCTTCCCTGATACATATGCAGGTTTTTGTACCTGTTCCTTCACGTGGGACTCTTCATATGTATCAGAGAAGACTGTGTCTATGAATAGATGCTCTTTCTCCATCATTGCTGCCATGTGCCATGGGGGAGCTTTTGGCCTCTTTAGACATAAAGGATACTTACCTGTATATTCTCATTCATGCAAATCAGCATCATATCCTGTGGTTTGCTTTTCTAGACTATCCTTTTTCTTTCACCTCCCTTCCTATGGGTTGGCTTCTATTTCCCAGATCTTTACAAGGCCATGACAGCACATCCGTTCCCTAGGGATCTCCTTGACTCCGTATCTGGATGAACATTTACTAAAGACCTCTTTAGAGGAGACTGCACCTTCAGATTCATACTGGTGTTGGTTGTTTTTTCTTTAATTCTGTCATTGCTTTACCAGGTGTCTCAGAACCCTACTCCTCCCCTGCATGATTGTGCCGTAGCATATGAAGGTGCTGGATTATCCAATCTCTGCCTGGAGGCAATCTCATTTGCACAGTTCCATACCCAGGAGCTACAACTGGCGAGTCTCCGGAACTGGTCCAGCATCAGTGCCATCTCACTTGTGCCATGTTAGTGTCCAATCAGAAAAAGTTAGACCTTTTATTGGGGGCTGCAAAGGTCCCATCAGTTACTGGGACATGCATTGGCCATTTGAGAATGTGTGATAGTCACAATGGATGCCAGCCTGAAAAGCTGGGGTGCCACCATTGGCCCTCAAGTAGCTTGGGGTCTTTGGACTGGAGTTAATTTCTGTGGTTCTCTGATTGTAGACCTAATGACCACTCAGTTGAACCGCAAGTTTCCTCAGTCCTGTTCAACATATCAAGACCTTCTAGCTCTTGTGGTGGACAGAATGGTTATACCATGGTACTTTTCCCTGGGTTATGTGTCTCTTCCATTTTCCCTGGTACCCAAAGTGCTGTGGAAAATCAGGATGACATGTGCTCATATAATACTGATTGCCTCATTCTGGCCCCATATATTCTCACGTTGTCTGTGTCAAAGCCTTCGTGCAGACCACTTGACCCATCGCTCGCTGTGTCATCCAGAAGCGGAGAGGCTGGGTTTGACAGCTTGGCTCTTGAAGCCAGCAGCGTGAAAGAGTAGTGCGGTTTTCTGCCTTTATAATTGTCAGGGCCAGATTTGAAATAAGGCAGAGTAGGCACCTGCCTACAGGCGCATCCCACAGAGGGGCGACTGTCATTGGGATAGTTTTTTGGCTTCTTTTTTTTTTTTTTTTTTTAATTAGCCTCACCAGTCACCCCTGCGCCCGCAACAACATGGAGAGGAGAGGTCTGCGCCGAAGACCTGTAGCTACTGAGCTCCCTCGTTGCTGTCGGCTCTTTAGTAATAATGCAGAGCGCTGGGAGATGACATCATCTCCCAGCGCTCTGCATTACAGACCACGCGGGAGCTCCAGCAGTTACAGCTCTGTATCAAAGGAGTCACATACCTCTCCTCTCCAGCGAGGTAGGAAAAGGGGGTGAATATATAGATGATGGGGGCAATGTTAGGGGCAGTATTGAGATGATGGGGGCAATGTGAGGGACAATATGGACATGATGCGGGCAATGTGAGGGGATATGGACATGATGGGGACAATGTGAGGGGCAATATGGGCATGATGGGAACAATGTGAGGGGCAATATGGAGATGATGGGGGCAAGTTGGAGCTGATGGGGGCAATATGAAGATGATGGGGGCAATGTGAGGGCAATATAGAGATGATGGGGGCAAGTTGGAGCTGATGGGGGGCAATGTGAGGGGCAATATGGAGCTGATGGGGGGCAATATGGAGCTGATGAGCATTGTGGAGGTGTCCAGTGGAGCTGTCAAATCTGGGGGGGTGCTTCAGAATACTTTGCCTACAGGCTCCTGAGATGTAAATCCAGCCCTGATAATTGTCACTATGTTGAAGGCTTGTAACCCGGTTTCAGTCATAACATGCCATAGAGTATGATCCTTGTTCTATAATGGTGCGAAGACCCGTGGTCATGGCCGCGGCCGCGACCTTTTCATCTTCCAGCCTTTTTCACTTTTCTTCATGATGGTGTTAAAAAAAAAGCTTGGTCTTAGTTCTATTTAGTCCAGATTTCAGCTTTCTGTCTTTTTTTCGAGAGGTATGTTGCCTTATTGCCTGATGTTTAGGCTTTTCTAAAAGAGGTGGCTCATGCCTAACCAATCTTTCAGGGTATTACTACTTCATGGGACTTGAACTTTGTCCTTGGAGAGATTCAGAAGGCACCTTTTGCACCTCTGTCTTCAATTTATCTGTGTTTATTGACCTTCCAGATAGCCTTTCTGCTTCCTATTGTCTCTGCTCAGCAGGTGGCTGAAATTCATGCTTCAGTTTTCCAGAAAAAAAGATGGTACCGTGTAAGCCAGTGGAGTAGATAGTATTCAATGTAGCAAAAAACTCACAAGAGTGGTATAAAGGTGATACCTTTTAATGGCTAACTGAGGACATAACAAGTGCAAGCGTTCAGGACACTATGGTCCCTTCTTCAGGCATGGGTTAACAAACAAAGCTAGAATAACACTGCATTTATATTTACAGAGTATGACGTACATTTGAACCAAAATATATGAGTACACAATGGGGGTCAATTAACTTAGTAAACATACAGTCTTCAAAGATATGAACTGATATGCACAGGGTTAGATCAAAGTCCTGGGAACAAGGAAATGTTCATTAACACAGATGTGTGAAGAGCCTGTTAGTCTGTGAACAGATCTATCTCTATACAATCAAATACCAAAATGTTCAATCTATTATAATGAGACATGAAGCCCATCCCAAGGTTTAGTCCTGTTTTTAATATGTCAAATAGATCCTTCTTTCCTTTTGTGTTCTAAAGTTTCCTTTGAGTACGGTGACTTTCATATTTTGTAGACTATGATTTGGACCACAAAAATGCTGACCAACTGGTGTGTCAACCTTTATTTGTTTATTGTGTGGCGATGACGGTTTATTCTTTTCCTCAGTGTCTGTCCTGTTTCCCCAATGTAGAAACCTCCCGGTGGGGCACTGTGTACAAGTTATGAGATATACTACATTTGAAGAGGAGCAAGTGAATGAACCATTAATTTCATAAGTGTTGCTGTGTATTTGGTATTTTTATCTTTGTTGTACATTGAATGTTCCATTCTTTGTGATTTGTGGCAAATGGCTCTTGACAATAATTTTCTTTAAATTTGGGGGTTGTCTGTATGATATAAGTGGTGGATCTGGAAAATTACTCTTAATCTGTCATTTTTATGGAGGGTTGGTTGTAAGACGTTTGCAATCCTTCTCAGGCCTTCCAATTGGGGATTGTATGTGACCACAAGCGGGACCCTGTTATTCTCTGCCCCTGGTCTGTATTCAAGGAGTGTTTCTCTGGGTATTTGGCTGGCTCTGTGTGTCTGACTGTCTATTATTCTTGGGTGGTATCCCTGATTCCTGAATCCCTTCCTAAGTGAATGGAGATGCTGGTTCCTGTCTGTATTATCTGAACAGATGCGGTTGTATCTTATAGTTTGGCTATAGATGATAGCATGCTTGGTATGTTTGGGGTGAAAACTGTCATATCTAAGGTATGATGGTCTGTCTGTGGATTTGTGATACAAGGATGTCTGTATGTTTTGGTCCTTGATGTAGATCTTGGTGTCAAGAAAATGTATGTGTTCCACAGAGTAGTTCAAAGTGAGGTTAATGGTTAGGTGGAATTGGTTAAATCTGGCATGGAATTGTGTAAGGTCCTGTTCACAGGCAGTCCAAATTAACAGGATGTCATCTGTGTAGAGGAAGTATGCCTATGGCTTAGTGCTACAAGTGGATAGAAAATCTTGTTCAAGTTTCGCCATGAATAAATTAGCACACTGAGGTGCCATCTTTGTTCCTATTGCTGTTCCCATTTTTTTGTAGATATAAATCATTCCCAAATGCAAAGTAATTGTGTGTGAGTATGAACTTTGAAAGTCCCAGAACAGTCTCTGTGGGTAGGTCTTGATGGTCCAAAAATTCCTTGCATGCTGCTAGGCCATCTTGATGTGGGATATGTGTGTATAAGGATTCAACATCCATAGTATCCAAAGCTGGCCCCTCAGGTACTGGACCTATAGTAGCCAGTTTGTTCAGAAGGTATGTGGTATCCTGGAGGTCGCTGGCTGTGTTTCTTACCAAGGGCTTTAGGATATTTTCCACCCACCCAGATATATTTTCAGTTACTGTCCCTACTCCAGAGATTACAGGTCTTCCTGGGTTCCCTTGTTTATGTATCTTAGGCAGTAAATAGAATGAGCCTATTTTTGAGGTCTTTGGTATCAGATCCTGAATGTCTGTAGATGTGGAAGGGAGTCCATTTATTATATGTTTTAGTTCCTTTATATATATCTGTGTGGGATCCTCTTGTAGTTTGCAGTAATGTCTGGGATCAGAAAGTTGCCTCTGTGCTTCTCTAATGTAGTCAGTTGTGTTCATTATGACTACAGCTTCCCTTTATCTGCTGGTTTCATCATCATATCCTTGTTGTCTTTCAATGATTTAATGGCCCTCCTTTCCTGTGCGCTAAAGTTGTACAGTTCTTTACTTTGTTTATCCAGGATGGTGGATTTCACTCTCTGTCTGAATGAGTCTTATGTACTCATCCAGAGTGGGGTTGAATCCTGATGAAGGGGTCAAGTTAGATTTGCTTTTTGTGGTGTGTTTAAAGGAGCAGTAAACTTTTTTTATGAAAAAATATATATTGTAGGGATTTTCCTACTGAGTAAAATAAAGGTACTCCCACTGTCGAGAGATTTATATTTCCAGAGTTATTACAGTTTAAACCCATGTTTTTTTACATCACCAGTGCCCTCTAGTGGTCAAATTCTAATTAGATTTCCTGTTAGATTCTAATGGAGAGGAAAGTCAGAAAAGTCAGAGACATAACAGTTCTCCATAGAATGTGATAGAAACTGCCTGTCACTTCCTGTCAGTTAGAACAATCAGGAAGTAAACACAGTAAATTCACTTCCTGGTTACTTGAACTGCTATAAATTTTGAATAAAAAATCTGACTGCAGTGGGAGTGCTCTTATTTTATTCAGCAGGAAAAGATCTATAAAATACATGTTTTCATAAAAAAGTGTACTGCTCCTTTAAGCTGTACTGTGTTGCAGGGTTCATAGTTGATGTTATCATGGAAAAATTCCTTAATGCGTAATCTCCTAAAGAATTCTTCCATGTGACTGCAGAGCTCTGTTTTGTCCAATGGTTTTAAGGAAGAGAACCATGTACTATCCAGAGGACTGAATTTCTGCCCTACAAAACCATTGGACAAAACAGGGACCTTAGTGTCCTGAAAGCTTGCACTTGTTATGTCCTCAGTAAGCCATTAAAAGGTATCACCTTTTGTCACGGATTTGAAGACTCTCAGACTTAAGGTTTGGTAAAATAACTTAACTTTATTAAAAGTTAAAGGCAGTACCCGTAGGGTAAACATACATAACAATACAACAGTAATATAACATATAATAGGTTCTACCGGCCTTGCCTAAATACCGGGCAAGGCAACCCAAGTGACAGTTTTAATGACAGGCTCTACCGGCCTTGCCTATACCGGGTAAGGCAACCGTGAGATGACATATACCGGTTCTACCGGCCTTACCAATACCGGGCAAGGCAGCCCCCACGGAATGCTGAATGTAGGCTCTACCGGCCCTGCCAATACCGGGTAAGGCAACCTTAAAGATGGTGAATTACAAGGTTCTACCGGCCTTACCAATACCGGGCAGGGCAGCCCAAAGGAGTACTGGAGTAGGCTCTACCGGCCCTGCCAATACCGGGTGAGGCAACCTACAGGATGGTATTGTCAAGGTTCTACCGGCCTCACCAATACCGGGCAGGGCAGCCTGAGCGAGTAGACCAGCTGTCAGGTGACTAAGACAGCATAGAGCATAAGTATAGAGGTCTTACACAGCAGGAGTCTATTGCCAGGGATACTCAGACAACTGCAAAGAAGTGGACAGCGACTGATCACAGTACTGGATGTTCAGGAGCAAACCAACGTCTGCACGTTGGGACTAATGGTAATAGCGCCACCAGGTTTAATGGAGCAAACCAGCGACCGCACGCTGGAACCAACAATGTATATCGCAACCAGGTTTAGTGGAGTAAACCAGCGTCCGCACGCTGGGACCAACAACATATATATATATCTGAGGGTATTTGGCATGAAATATTCGTAGTAACTTGGGTGCATGAAGGTCCTTACTGTCTACCCAGGAACGATCCTCAGGACCATAACCTTTCCAATGCACCAGATACTGTACCCCTCCTCTACCTCTGCGGGAATCAATAATGTTTTGTACTTCATACTCCTCCTGCCCCTCGACTTCAACAGGACCTGGCCTCACAGGTGTGGTAGTATAACGGTTACAAACCAGAGGTTTCACAAGAGAGGAGAAGTTTTTAATAAACTTCCTGTAATAATTGGCGAAGCCCAGAAATCGTTGGATGGCTTTGAGGCTCTTGGGTTTAGGCCATTGTAAGACTGCCGTCAATTTCTCTTTATCCATGGCAATGCCGTCTTTGCCAATTATAAACCCCAGAAACGGTACACTGGTTTTGTGGAACTCACATTACTCCAGTTTACAGAATAATTTATTTTTTCGTAAGCGCAGCAAGACTTCAGACACATCCTTGATGTGTTGTGACAGGTCTTTAGAGTGGATAAGTATGTCGTCAAGATAGACTACAACACAAGATTGTAACATATCTCTAAGAACGTCATTGATCAGTTCTTGAAATACTGCAGGAGCATTACATAGACCAAATGGCATGACTAGGTATTCATAATTCCCAGATCTCGTATTGAAGGCAGTTTTCCACTCATCACCGGCTCTGATACGTATCAAATTGTAGGCTGCCCTTAGGTCCAATTTGGTGTAAATCGAGGACCCCTTAAGTCTATCAAACAGCTCGGTGATGAGTGGTATTGGGTAGGCATTTTTTGCCATCAGCTTATTCAGCCCACGATAGTCTATGCAAGGTCGCAGTTCGCCACTGTTTTTCTTAACAAAAAAGAACCCGGCACCGGCCGGAGAAGTAGATTTCCTTATGATCCCCCTACTGAGGGCATCTGCTATGTATTCCTCTATAGCTTGGTTCTCCTCACAAGACAATGGATACGTGCGTCCCCTCGGTGGTACTGCTCCAGGACTCAGTTCTATGCGACAATCGTATGGTCTGTGCTGAGGTAGGGTGCCAGCCTCTCCCTTACTGAAAACGTCGCTAAACTGCTGGTAGGCATCAGGTAGTGAAGGGGAGGTGCACAAGACCTTAACAGGATGGGTAACACACTTATCCATACAGAACTGAGACCAAGCAGCAATCTCACATTTCTGCCAATCAAATTGTGGGTTGTGCAACTGTAACCAAGGAAAGCCCAAATTCATGGCATGGTGAGGAGAATTAATCAATTGGTACTGCTGCTCTTCCTTTTGAAGAGCCCCAATAGTCATGGATAAGGGCATCGTTTCAAAAGTAACTTGGGCGGGTTCCAAAGGTCTGCCATCAATTGCTTCAAGAGTAAGAGGGGTTTCTCTCTGAATCCGTGGTACCCCATGCAATTCAGCAAAGGTATTGTCCATAAAATACCCAGCTGCACCAGAATCAACCAAGGCCAAAACCTCAACCGAGCATTGTGCCCATGACAATACCACCTGTGTATGGTGGGTTTAAGTGTGTCCAACAATGGGGATGATTGGACACCACCTAGGGCCTGTCCCCCAAGGTACCCTAGGTGTGTTCGTTTCCCGGACGTACCGGACAAGATCTTAACAGGTGAACATCTTTACCGCAGTACAGACATAATCCTTGTGTCTTGCGATACCTTCTCTGCTCCTTAGTTAACCTAGTGAAACCCACCTGCATAGGTTCACTTGGTTCCGAAATAGGTTCACTAGGTTTGGATGCAGAGGGAGGGTTGGGTGGGCAAAATATGCTACTGGACCCATTATTCCTTAACCGTACTCGTCGCTCTCTGGCGGTTAATCTTTCACGTATTCTGGAGTCAATTAGAATCACGTATTCGATATAATCGTCTAGGTCAGTAGGTAACTCTTTTGCTGCAATCTCATCTTTAATCTGGTCACTCAATCCTTGAGCAAAGGCTGCCAACAGGGCCTCATTATTCCACCCTACCTCTGCTGCCAAGGTGCGGAATTCAATGGCATAATCGCCAACCGTGCGCCTGCCCTGTTGTATCTCCATGAGATGTTTAGCAGCAGAGGTAGTTCTACCAGGAGGCTCAAATACTCTCCGAAAGGATTGCACAAAATCACAGAAATTCTTTGTGCAAGGTTTAGCGTTTTCCCAAAGTGGGTTGGCCCAGGCCAATGCTCTGCCAGTCAGCAGGGATATCATGAACCCAACCTTGTTGCGATCACTAGGAAATGCGTGTGCTGTCAATTCCATAAATATTTCGAGTTGATTAATAAACCCTCTGCATAATTGAGGGTCCCCGTCATATCAAAGCGGCAAGGGTGCAGAAGCCGTTAACCCTTTGACTGCGGCCCCTGAGGGATTTCACTCATTCTCCAGTGTCGGAATTGGCGGGACCACCGGGTTAGCACCGGACTTATCCGCAAGTACCGTGCGTTCAAGAATAGTTTGGATAGCAATCGCTAGCTGATCCAAACGTTGCTCGTGCATATCCATCCTCCAATGATTATTCTGTGAGTTACCGTCACTCTTAGTGTCTGAGGTCATGGCCCTTTCGTACTGTCACGGATTTGAAGACTCTCAGACTTAAGGTTTGGTAAAATAACTTAACTTTATTAAAAGTTAAAGGCAGTCCCCGTAGGGTAAACATACATAACAATACAACAGTAATATAACATATAATAGGTTCTACCGGCCTTGCCTAAATACCGGGCAAGGCAACCCAAGTGACAGTTTTAATGACAGGCTCTATCGGCCTTGCCTATACCGGGTAAGGCAACCGTGAGATGACATATGCCGGTTCTACCGGCCTTACCAATACCGGGCAAGGCAGCCCCCACGGAATGCTGAATGTAGGCTCTACCGGCCCTGCCAATACCGGGTAAGGCAACCTTAAAGATGGTGAATTACAAGGTTCTACCGGCCTTACCAATACCGGGCAGGGCAGCCCAAAGGAGTACTGGAGTAGGCTCTACCGGCCCTGCCAATACTGGGTGAGGCAACCTACAGGATGGTATCGTCAAGGTTCTACCGGCCTCACCAATACCGGGCAGGGCAGCCTGAGCGAGTAGACCAGCTGTCAGGTGACTAAGACAGCATAGAGCATATGTATAGAGGTCTTACACAGCAGGAGTCTATTGCCAGGGATACTCAGACAACTGCAAAGAAGTGGACAGCGACTGATCACAGTACTGGATGTTCAGGAGCAAACCAACGTCCGCACGTTGGGACTAATGGTAATAGCACCACCAGGTTTAATGGAGCAAACCAGCGACCGCACGCTGGAACCAACAATGTATATCGCAACCAGGTTTAGTGGAGTAAACCAGCGTCCGCTCGCTGGGACCAACAACATATATCGCAACCAGGTTTAGTGGAGTAAACCAGCGACCGCACGCTGGAACCAACAATGTATATCGCAACCAGGTTTAGTGGAGCAAACCAACGTCCGCACGCTGGAGCCAATAATGTATCTCGCAACCAGTTTAGTGGAGTAAACCAGCGTCTGCACGCTGGGACCAACAATGTATATAGCAACCAGGTTTAGTGGAGTAAACCAGCGTCCGCACGCTGAGACCAACAATGTATATTGCAACCAGGTTTAGTGGAGTAAACCAGCGTCCGCACGCTGAGACCAACAATGTATATTGCAACCAGGTTTAGTGGAGTAAACCAGCGTCCGCACACTGGGGCCAACAATGTATATCGCAACCAGGTTTAGTGGAGTAAATCAGCGTCCGCACGCTGGGACCAACAATGTATATCGCAACCAGGTTTAGTGGAGTAAACCAACAAAGTATGATCAGCAGCAAGAAGAACAATGTCTCCAGAGCGACGGCTGGAGCATGAGATTCAGGAACTCAGTAAGATTAACCCGCGAGGTGCTGGAACACAGGAACACTGGAACTCAGTAAGATTAACCCGCGAGGTGCTGGAACACAGGAACACTGGAACTGTTGTATTCGTGGCCTGAATTATGAATATTAATATGCAAATATCAATATTCTAATTAGGATATTAATCACAACATTAATATTTATTTGATTTGCGGTATATCAGTTGATTATGTGGAATGAATACACAGGAAACAGTTGTAATATTTGATGATATACTTTACTATAACATCTGCTGTTAAAGCAATATACCTAAAAAAGGGTTATTACAACAAAGTTACAGATTAATACAGTGTTACAATTATACTTAGCTTGGTTTACAGTGAAAATTCAGCACATGCAAGCATATCTCTTTGTCCAAGGGAACCCTGCAAGTCATTTCTTTGATGTTATTCTTGGACAGCAAAAGGCCATTGTTCATCCTTCTCTCTGCATGGTGGGTTCTAACCAAAAACATGGCTCCAAGGCCTAATAACTCCAACCGCTGTCCAATCTGGTTACTTGAATGAGTCACATGACTCCTTTGTTCCTGGCCACATGGCATAGCTAATGCACAAGTGGTCAGAATTCCCAGCATGCATGTCTGCAATGGCAGCCATTACACATGTGTTGTTCAGCCACTCATGAACACTGCCCCTTGTGGTGCACATTCAGAATGCACATCCCATATGCAAATATATTGCTTTAATTGTCTGTGTGAAATGAATCATATACAATACAATAAATCGTATCCAATACAATCCACCTGTTGATTCACTCCACACAGCAATGTCATCAGATGTCAACTACTCATTATGAAAAAACAAAAAAAAAAAGTAAAGATAAAGAAATTAAAAGAAAAAAATTCCAACAAACCCCCTAACCAATAAAACTACCCACTGTTCGATGGGTTGTAGTGTATAGTAGCATTTAATAACCTCGCAATAACTCGAATAATACCTGCATTCCATCATACCTAAAATAACCATACCCCCCAACACACACACAGAGCAAAGTCAATATAAGCAACAATCTCTTGAACCACCTTTGGGAACCTTTTAATATAAAGGTATCCTATTTTACATTCCCACCTGTAGGCTCATAGACAGATTTTAACTTCTTAAATTGCCCACCTGTACACTGATTCTGTTTTAAGGGTAGGGTGTGTAACCTTGGATGTAAAATAGGCTTATACTGAGACATGATTGACATGACACCCACATGTTTTAAAATTTAGAGTACTGTAAAGCATAAATTAGCTAAGGCTTTCACAGAGATCATTTGCACCATTCATTACACCTTGCAGTCACTCTGTAAACCTCATGTAACCCTCATTAGTCATTTAGCTTTATAGCTGGCTGTTGTTTGTGAGTTCCCACTCACATCTCTCTCTGGATTTCTGTACCACCAATGCTGCTTCATCCACAGCATCTGTCATTCACTTCCACACCGGATCCACTTCTTCACTCAGAGGTCAGGACTGGGCTGCTTTCAAGCTGCAGGCTCTCTCTCCTCTATTGGACCATGGCATCTGGTGTTACTTTCATATTTTGGAAATGTTTTATGACAGTTCACTTGCTTTTCTCTTTCACGGTGTATTGAAGAAACCACACAAGGAAAAAACAGTTTATTGCTTGAGGGCGTGATAGGGTTAGCATATCTGTAGTGTTTTTTATTCAAGGTATTCAGCTGGAGTTATCTGCGCAGTGTTTGTCATAATGTGTTACCTTATTAGCTCAGAATTAGAAGATACACTACACTAAAAGTGTGCTGTGTGATCTTATCAAATCACTAGTAGTGTATTTCACTCTTGTCTCAGCATAATTAGTAAATGGTTCCATAACTTATCATCCAATACAGTACAAAAGTAGTAGAGTAGAAAGGAACATAAACACATTAATTAACACATTCCCTGTACTAATTACTATTTGCTACATCCTCTGCACATTTAATCTAGGAGGACATTTCAAGGTATGGTATAACAGGCCATGACTTAGTTCTAACTTATTTTCATCCCATCTAGAGGTCATTAAATGTACTAAACCCCACCCTTTTCATAAAAACAAAATTAGAGGGAAACAAAATTAAAAATATAAATTTGATGCCCCCTGTACATACAGTACTTGCAGCATGTAATCTATATACAAATAAAAATACAATTTCTGTTGCCATATATTAAAATGAAGCTATATTTTTGTTGTAACCAAAACAAAGTTACATATCATTTCCCCAGTATGATCAAAATACTAGCCTCACCTAAGGCAACAATTCACCCAGTTGGGGAATTCATTATTACAGTTTCTATAACTGTTTAACAGTGCAGGCATTTTATAATAAGAAAAACCAAAAATAAATTTGGAATTTGGCCCACCTGACTGTATAAAAAATAAATAAATTAGAGGCTTTCCCTTAAAAAAACAAAAAACATAGATAAGGTCCTCTATTATCTGGCACATCTAGCTTGCCTGCAACAAACACATATGTTAATTGTTTACACTTCTCCACAGGAGGCATCCCTTTTGTTTCTGTAAAACAACTTCAAAGAACAGTTAGTATCTTGCATTGTAAAAACTGGTCAAACAACCTTCATTCCTTCATTTTGGATAGCTCTGCTTTTAGAAAGCCAATCTGTTCCAGCAAAACGTTTCTTTCACATTTCAGTTTAGAATTTTCAGTCTCGAGCTTTTCCTTTTGGTAGTTAACTGAATAATATTGCTCAGCGATCCAGACTGATGCAAAATTCAGGAAGTTTTTCCCTTTTGCTTTGGAAAGCTTATTTTCAATAATTGCATTGGCCACATAATTTTGGGCTTGCAACCATGGATTTGTGGCCCCTTCCATACTTTTAACCATATATCCAGGATCAGAGACCTTGGAAATCTTTTTTATAACAGACTTCCACTTTTTCACCAAATTTGCTGTGGGAATGCCATCTATTTCTGTGCTAGGAACACTTGCTTTTAACAAATCAAACCACATTTGTTTTCTAGGTATCCTGATACAACCTTTACCCTTCAACTGATCTTTTGCATTTGCCTGATTTATCTTATGTACTGATTTTATGGACACTACCTCCATTTCCAATGCATCCATTTCAGCTAACAAAGAGGTCAGTTGGTGTATTTTCCCTGTGTTACCTAATCCACTTATTAGTGACAACAGAGAGGCTCTCATGGCCAGTGGAGCAGATTTCAAAAACCTCGAACGCATGCTGGCAGTGAAATCTTCCATATCTGGTCCCTCCCACTTTTCAGCTTTAAGTCCAGCTACACATCCCATAATTCTTACTCTTTCAATAGCATCTTTAATAGTAACCCAGGGGGAAGTGGACTCTATATCACTATATGAAGGGTACACTTGCAATATCGCATGTCTGATCATATCCAGCAACAGAAAGTTACCACAATTTTCCCTCACTTTCCCCATTATCTGCCTAACTTGCATACCTGGGAACTTCCAGTCGAGGGCTACCCGGAGGGTAGTCCTCTGTTCACCAGGGGGTGACAAAAATGACGCTAATCGCGTCAAAAAGGGGCGGGGCTTGCCGCGAGTGGGGGGGGGCTTAACCCTTTGAGTGCCAGAGTGGTACGGAATGCATTGCAAAGCAATGCATTCCTTACTACTCTGGCACTCAGAGGGCTGGGGACTGAGTATCAGCAGGAGAAAAAGCGGATGTGGCAGAGTTTCAATAGAAACTCTCCACATCCGGAGGAATCTGCCTCTGCCCCGGAGACCCGGTAAAGTTCTGTCAGAACCGGAGTCTCCGGGGCAAATCCGGAGAGTTCCCAGGTATGCTAACTTGTGGATGGAGGGTAATCTGTCCCATGCGAACTGCTTCTGCTGCATTTAACATCACAGTATCTGCACCCCCATCCCACAAACGCAACAACCATTCACCAATTCCTTCACCAACAGTTTGCTTAAATTTTTTGGCAAGATCAAACAACTCAGTTTGTGTGTAACTTCTCATTTTCTCATTCACTTCATCCTGTGCCCCCGTTCTTACTCCAAAATCATCCTGCTCTCTGTGCAGTCTCCTCTTCCTATGCTCAGTAATAATTATTATTATTATCATTATTCTTTATTTATATAGCGCCAACTAATTCCGCAGCGCTGTACAATTGGGAGTAGACATACAGAGGTATTAAATAGTACAATCAGATGTGTAGAACAGGAGGATCAGAGGGCCCTGCTCGTGAGAGCTTACAGTCTATGGGGCGGGCTCTCCTCTGCTCAGTTTCATGCACACTATCAGACATAACTACACATTTTTCCTCATCTACAGAGAATAGGGGAGAATCTACAGAATCCCCACCTAATCCAGTTACAAACTGATTACAGGGTACAGGCTTTCTACCCTGTTGCTTTACTGCTGGAGCTGAACATTTCTCTTCCAACTCTCCTACTTTAGCTGCATTACATTGCATACATTTGTTACTCATAATTAACTGTCCTTTAATTATCTGCAATTCTTTTTGCAGCTCCTCTTTTTGTTGTACCTCTTTCTGAAGCGCCTGCAAAATGATCCATCCCGTCTCACTTGCGGCTTTCCGCTCCTTTTTCTTGTACATACTCAGATCTAAGCTCAATGCTTGACTACCTAACTCTGTCCCAAATTCAGGGTGTACGGGGGTAGCGTACTTTATTAATTCTTTGGCTATGGGCTGCCAGAATCCGAAACTAGCCCACCCAGGAATGGAGCCATATTTTGACCTTTCTTCCCCTTCTGCTGCTTGTTTCTTATCACTAAACATCTTAATGGCTAAGCTTAACACACAACTATAACTTTTAAGAAAGAAATAACAGATTTTGTTGTATTTATTCCAATAATCACACCGATATCCTGCCAACTACGCCAAAATGTTGTATTCGTGGCCTGAATTATGAATATTAATATGCAAATATCAATATTCTAATTAGGATGTTAATCACAACATTAATATTTATGTGATTTGCGCTTTATCAGTTGATTATGTGGAATGAATACACAGGAAACAGTTGTAATATTTGATGATATACTTTACTATAACATCTGCTGTTAAAGCAATATATCTAAAAAAGGGTTATTACAACAAAGTTACAGATTAATACAGTGTTACAATTATACTTAGCTTGGTTTACAGTGAAAATTCAGCACATGCAAGCATATCTCTTTGTCCAAGGGAACCCTGCAAGTCATTTCTTTGATGTTATTCTTGGACAGCAAAAGGCCATTGTTCATCCTTCTCTCTGCATGGTGGGTTCTAACCAAAAACATGGCTCCAAGGCCTAATAACTCCAACCGCTGTCCAATCTGGTTACTTGAATGAGTCACATGACTCCTTTGTTCCTGGCCACATGGCATAGCTAATGCACAAGTGGTCAGAATTCCCAGCATGCATGTCTGCAATGGCAGCCATTACACATGTGTTGTTCAGCCACTCATGAACACTGCCGCTTGTGGTGCACATTCAGAATGCACATCCCATATGCAAATATATTGCTTTAATTGTCTGTGTGAAATGAATCATATACAATACAATAAATCGTATCCAATACAGGAACACAGGAACGCCAGCACACAGGAACACTGGAACACTGGAACACAGGATCAGCAAGTACAGCAGGAACAGCAGGAACAGCAGGAACAGGCCCAGAAGCCTGACAAGCAGGTCAGGCAGAGTGGAGTCAGAAACACCACGAAAGGGCAACCTGGAAGTGCTCAGCCTGGGTTTAAAAAGGCTGTGTGAGGAGGGCTAATCACAGACAGCCAATCATGATACTCAGCAAGTGACTGACACTGAACAGCACCAATCACGGGCACCGTGATACCTTTATACCACTCTTGTGAGTTTTTTGCTGCACTGAATCCTATATGCTTCAGTCTTGTAAGCCTCCCTTTACAGTTTTCCATTCTGATGGTGGTTTTGCTGACTCCCATAGGGTTTCTCCCTAAGGTTTTCTCTGTGTGTCTCGTTAACCCAAAACATTGTTCTTCCTTCTCTCTATCCTCTGCCTTCTAACAGACAGGAGCTTCATCTTTTCAATGTGGTTAGGTGATATGAGGTAATACGTCAGTGGTTCTCAATCTTTTTTTGTTCGGGGCACCCCTAACACGTAATCCAGAATATTCGGGGCACCCCTAACATATTTAATGTACTTTTCCAAGGGCCTAATGAAGGTAATATGCAAAAATATACAGTTATTATTAGGTCTTACAATCATAATAACAAAATTAAACATAATGTGCATAACAATTTCTATAAATCTTTATTCAAGTCCATTTTTGTTAGTCTTCATAGAAAACATGGGGCACCCCAAGTTGATGTCCATCGCACACCAAAGTGCCACGGCACCCTGGTTGAGAATCACTGTACTACGTTCATTGCATGCAGCTTTATCAAAACTGATACACTTTTTGTCTTTCCTGAGGGCCCTTGTGCAGGCCAGGCTATGTTTAAAATGACAATGACTTCTTGAATTAAGATTGTTGTCCTCCAGGTTTATGATCTCAAGAAGAAGCTGGTGCCCTTTTATCACAGTGTACCTTGCCAGTACCCTTGTGCTATTTCGCTTTTCTGTCTGGTGGTCACAGGTGCAGGCGGGCATTTCTGTCTCTGAACGCAACGCTTGTTTATATGCACGCATTCATGTGACTAATTGATTCCCACCTCCGTGTAGGCCTATATGAACTTCCAGGGGCCTAAAGTCAGTGGTGGTGTTTCTGTGATTACTAGTTACTTTTGCTCCTTGTTGTGACCCTGATTCGGCTTTTGTTCTCGCTCAGTGTATGACCCTGGCCTCTCTGACCATCCACACCAGTGCTGACCTGTGGCTCTAGTTGACTACTCGCTCCGTGTATGACCCCGGCTCACCTGACTATCCACTCCGGTTCTGACCTGTGGCTCTG
The DNA here is from genome assembly GCA_037306005.1 of Rhinophrynus dorsalis. Taxonomy (NCBI): domain Eukaryota; kingdom Metazoa; phylum Chordata; class Amphibia; order Anura; family Rhinophrynidae; genus Rhinophrynus; species Rhinophrynus dorsalis. The sequence continues at coordinate 230,814,068 of CM074718.1, read as the reverse complement.
GCTGACTTCTCGCTTCATGTATGACCCTGGCTTGTTTGACTATCCACTCCGGTTCTGAACTGTGGCTCTGGCTCACTACTTGCTCCATGAATCCTAGACTATTGGGCTATTTGCAGTAGCGGTACTGTAGCTTGTGCTGTCCTCCACTACGTTTGCCACTGTCCCCATTCTGTACCGAGCTCCAGGGCTGGCGCTAACATAAGGCAGGATAGGCAGCCGTCTTAGGGCGCCGCAGCAGAGGGGAGCCAAAAAGGGGGGAGCCGGGAATTTTTTTTTCCCGTTTATTTTTTAGCTATATATCTGATGCGAGGGAGCGCTGATTTACGCTACCAATCGCTCCCTCGCGGAGTCCATGACACCTTCTGCAGACTCTGACAGCCAGGGAGGCAATCCAGCTGATCTCCTGGCGGCCGGCGCTCTAGTAATACAGTAAGCGCTCCAGTTTTGCATGACAATACTTGTTTTACTCAGCAGGAAAAGCCTTATAATGTAATTTTTTTCATAAACTTTTTTTACTGTTCCTTTAATCTCCAATAAAACATAGTTAATGTACATTAATGGCTACTAATAATATCCCCCCCCCAACACACACACACACACATACTTTTGCCTTATTGTGGCCAGAAAATCCTAATGGCCACACAAATTATGAGCTTGTACCTTGGTTCAAGAGATAACATCTTCAGTCATTCTTGGATGCCATGTTTATGAAGTGGACATGATATTTGCTGACACACTTCTGTATAAGATTAAGATGGGCATGCATTTCAGTAGACTTTAAGGCCCTGTAGTCTTGCTAGAAGTAAATATGTCCATCCAGTACTGAGTGAAGAAGAAGTTATCTCTTGAAAACGGCAAAGGAAAACAATCATAAGGGCCATAGGAATTTTCTGGTCAAATTAAGGTAAATGAGAGTTTCGTATTAGGAGGTGTTGGGGTTTCTTTAATAATGTGCTGCTTTTCATTTGTAACAAAAATTATTATTATTAAATTCAAGAATTGAAATATGAGTTGAACTAAGTAAGAAAAGTAAGGCAAAAGCTGATGTCAGTGCGTTCCCTGGAAGCCATTACTGGAAAATGTTTGCTGCTGTAACTTTTATTTCAAAAATGTTTTACCAGGAAATATATATTTAGATTTCTCTGATTTTCAAGTATGTCCTGGAGATCATTTACAATACAAAGTTACATAGTTACAGAAATGGGAAAAAAATAGAAGTTATTGTAATTACAAAAAAGTATATATATATTTGGCAGTGTGGCAAGAAAAAAAAAAAAAAAGGCGTGCACATGCACTCACTCATGCACACACACACACACACACACACACAAACACACACACACACACACACACACACACACACACACACACAAACACACACACACACACACATACAGAAACACAGACATTCAGACACACATGCACACACATACTCTCTAATGAGTGCTAATGTGTATTTGAGTGCAATGCAATGGAGATCTCAAACATTTGAGGAGAGAGAGAAAATGGAGATAACTTCTCCAGTAATACCACTTCTTCAGTTCTTATATTATTTTATGGAGCCTATGCAGTAAGATTTTTCAAATAGGAGAGATCTTAGTGCATTGGCTTCATAGTATAACATAGGGCTTGGAGAAGCGATATCACTGGAGAAGTCATCTCTCCATTAGTGCATCTCCCCCAAGTAGTTTTAAAAAGTCCCATTTTAATCTATGTGGTTTTGGGACAGCCAGGAGTTGGCTACCTGTGCCGTAGTAGAATTGGTAGTCAGCGAACATAGTTGAAGAGCATGTAATAAACTATAGATAAATATTGTAAAAGAACAGAGAATATATAGACATGCATTGTGTATTGTTATTCCTTTGAGAGCATAAAAGACATCTGTCATATTGAAAATGAATGGTAAGTAATTGCTTCACATTTCCTGTTGCACTGGACATTCTAAAACAAAGCAAGAAGTTAGAGGTACAAGTAAAAATGCTTCGCTGTCTTACATTCAAGGGGTTAAAAGACCTATTTAAAACAATGTTTCACCCATAAAACAAGGCAAACATATTAACCCTTTAAGTACCAGAATGTGGCATTGTATACCCTTCTAGCACTCTCACAGGTGTGTAGGATATACAAATTAGTAATTACAACTAGGGTTGCACCAATACTGATACTGGTATCGGTATCGGTGCTGATACCAGCATTTGCGAGAGTACTTGTACTCGCGCAAATGTGTCCGATGCCAGCACCGATACCCTGTGTCAGGGTCGGTACTGCAGAGAGGGAGCCCGGGGAGCTGCTCACAATGCTCCCCGGTCACCTCTCTCACTCCTGTAGCGTTGGATCGTTGCCGCGGGTTACCATGGCAACGCTCCGACGCTGACCTCTGCCGGGGCTCGCAAGAGAACAGTGAGCACCCGGCAGAGGAGAGTAAGTGAGGCAAGATGGGGCAGCGGGTGGTGAAAGAGGCAGAGAGTGGGGTCAAGAGGGATAAAAAGAGGCAAAAGGAGGGGGGATCAGGAGGGAGAGAAGCAAAAGGGTGAGAGAAGGAGGGGGAGAAAGGGGGATCAAAAGGGAGAGAAAAGCCAATGTAAAAGAAGGGGGCTCAAGAGGGGTAGAATGAAGCAAAAGGTGGGAATCAAGAGGGGGAGAAAGAGTCAAAAGGGGAGAATCAAGAGGTGGTGTGCGTATGTGTGTGTGTGTGTGTGTGTATATATTTCAAGTACTCACCAATACCAATTACCAATACTTTTTTTTGCGGTCATTTGCCAGTTTTCCAAGTACCTAAAGCATATAGGTACTTAGAAAACTGGCAAATTACCGCAAAAAAAGGTATCTGTAATTGGTATCGGTGAGTACTTGAAAAAAGTATCGGTACTCGTACTCGGTATTAAAAAATCGGTATTGGTGCATCTCTAATTACAACCAATGTGAATTGGCTCCTCTACCTGTTGTTGGACTTCAAATCAAATCAACTGTATACATACACACATTAAAATAATTATATACGTATTTATACACATACATAAACATGCACTTTAGTTTTTAGTATTCTTCTGGATTCATAGAGCACTTGTGTGCTAACACAAGTGTTGTAGTCCACATCAGGTTATCCAGCTGATGTTGTTTGACCCTTTGTGTGCAAAGGGGTGCCCATGAACCTCTGGCACTAAAAGGGTTAAGTGTGGTAATACAAGATACCTTGCACAACCCTTCTCTTCCCTTCCCTTCCCTTTTCCAGGGCTGTTATGTGCTAAGAAGTGATAAAGCAGAATTGACTTCTCTAATGATATCAATTCTCCAATTCCTATTCTATGTAGTCAATGCATTAAAATCTGTACAGCTGGAGAAACCATAGTATAACATAGGACTTGGAGAGTTTAGAACACTAGAGAAGCCATCTCAACTTTATCACTTGTTTATGAATCACACCTTAGTGAATCTCCCCCCCAGGACTGCAAGGAAGAGGAAGGGTGGGGTAAGACAACTTGTACTACTTATAGAACATGAGCTGGGCAACTTGAGGCTCCCATATTGGTGTTGCCTACAATTCTTATTATCCTAAAGGGATAGTAATACTTCGTTTTATCTTTATTTTATTTTGTAGGCATTAAAAAACATGAAGAAAGATATGTCTTATCTCTCAAACCTTTATCGTTTGAGAGATATTCACAAGCAAAGTTTCCCCTCCCACCCTTTTACCTAGTGTGAGCCGTCTCTTCTCAGATGTGGAATGCAGTCCATAGACCAGACAGATAACAGAAGGGGACAATCTTCTTCCTACGAGAACAATGAAATCCCTGCCCCCCTTGACAAGTTTTTCAGGTTTTTCCCTTATCTTAATTGAAGATTGTTCCTCTCTGCAATCTACCTGGGCACCTCCCTTCTGCTCTGGCAGAGCAGTGTTACATCAGTAAAAGGGGTGGGAGGGGGATACTTTGTCATTGAATTATTCTTGAACTACAGCTCTGACAAAATTGAAATAACACTCTCCAAAGTCCAAATACTATGATGATAAATTAGAGGGAGGTGCCCAGGTAGATTGCAGAGAGGGACAATCTTCAATTAAGATAAGGGAAAAACCTGAAAAGCTTGTCAAGGGGGGCAGGGCTTTCATTGTTCTCATAGGAAGAAGATTGTCCCCTTCTGTTATCTGTCTAGTCTTACAACCAGATTCCACATCTGAGAAGAGATGGCTTACACTAGGTAAAAGGGGCGGGAGGGGGAACTTTGCTTGTGAATATCTCTCAAACCATAAAGGTTTGAGAGATAAGACTTATATTGTTCTTCATGTTTTTTAATGCCTACAAAATAAAATAAAGATAAAACAAAGTATTACTATCCCTTTAAAACTCATGAGTCTTCATTCCCGGACTTTTCATTGTCCCAGAAGGGGTTTTCCCAGGACATGGGACACACATTTAATAGAGATAATATAATCAGATAAAAAGTTCATAGGTTCAAATGCATTCTGGCTGAAAACACAGCCTGCTAATAAGCAGGATGGTAGAGAGCGCTGTGGCTGACAATATGATGTTAAATAGCAGGGAAATAGAATAGGCATTGTGTATTAATGGAAAAAAATAAAAGCGTTACTAAATGCCAATTATATATTTTTATTTAAAAATAAAATAAAAATAAGTATCCATACAATAAAACAATAGCGCAATAAGACTTTATCAGGAGCTTAAAATAGACAGTAGACAGTAAGAATCGATGGGTTAATAAGAAGCTTTATACACATCTAATACTGTAGTATTTCTATCCTCCCTCTTGGTGAGGGCAACACAAGGAGGATACGTAATTGCCTGTCTGGTCCTGTTGGCGTGGCTTGCTCTGGGAGGGGGTGTAACAAACTGCATTAAATCCCATTTACTTAAATTAGACTTTTAACATTTGAATGCTAGGGATGACGCCATCGCGTTGCTTCATACTGGGCAGTGTATTGTATTATTTTGTAATTTTAGGATATGTTTTACCTTTGTCTAGGCGATTAGCTAGTTTAGTGCTTTAGTTAAGAGGTAATGGTGTTGGTTTACTTAGGAATGGATCAATTGTGGAGCAATTCAGCTCCTATTGATTTAAATGGAGCTTTTAACCCCTTCAGTGCTAGAAAGGTTTCCATCACATTGTTTTACATTCAAACTTTCTGCCCCATCTGATCTTCTCTTTAATAACCTCAGAAGTCTAATTAAGTGACAGGGGATCAGGGGAAAAGAACATGCGTAGGGGTGTAGGAATCCCCCTTCCAAGATTCAGAAGGGTTGGTAAAGTACTGTTTTTTTTTTTGTTTTTTTTTGGGGGGGGGGGAATTAGATTCTTACACCCTCCTTTCACTAGGTACGCCACTATCTATCTATCTATCTATCTATCTATCTATGTATGTATGTATGTATGTATGTATGTACGTATCTATCTATCTATCTATCTATCTATCTATCTATCTATCTATCTCATATCTATCTATCTATCGATCTCATATCTATCTATCTATCTATCTATCTATCTATCTATCTATCTATCTATCTACCTACCTATCTATCTATCTATCTATCTATCTATCTATCTATCTATCTATCTATCTATCTATCTAATCTCACCAGTATAACACAAATTACCCTAAAAAAGGGGTATCCCTAATTGTAACCAATACATAGAAGAAATAAGTGAATTGACCAATTCAAGAAAAAGAAGAAAGACAAAAAAGGAAAGAAGGATAGAAATGGGAAATATACCCTGTGAAACATATCCAGAAATAACAGGAGGAACATTAAGGTTAAACAAGTAAAAAAGTGCATATATGCTATACAAGACTAGTCTAGGGTTAAGGTCAGAAGAAGGGGCACCAGCCTTCAATACTATTAGCCTCTCGCTTTGTCAACAGCAGGGCTTATAATTTTAAATCCTTTGCTACTAGCCAGACCTGAAAAGTTACTAGCCACTGCAAGCCATAACATACCAACCAGGGCTGAATTTCTACTCTCCAGGGCTAAATTTTCACTCGCCATTGGCTAGTGGCGAGTGGAAATTTTGAGCCCTGTCAACAGCATGCTCAATTGAGAGGCAAAATGTGTCAAGGCTGCTGCCCTTTCGTGTGACCATAACCCTAGGGTATATTTCACATTCCTCTTCTTTTTTCTTTCTCTTTTTTTAACTGTCCAGTTAACTTTTTTGTTATTTATTTCTCTTTTTTCCTTTTAATTTTGTATTTCTTAGCATCTATTAAGAGTTTTTAATCTGTTTAATACAACTTAAAATGTGCTGTGGATTTTTGTACAGTTACTACAATAATATGTATTAGCCACAATTAGGGAGAGACCTTTTATATGGTAGATCTGAATGTATTGGTGTGATAGGAGTGGATTATAGTTTTCTCCAAAAATATATAGATCCAGTGTAGCACAGAAGCACTCCCAGAGCTTGAAAAAAGAAAAAAATCTTATCAACCTTTAGGTTACATTATATAACCTTCTGCAGGTCAAAGGAATTGTACAATCAGCATCAGCAATTTGGCATTGTGGCTACCCTGTTGATGTAATTAGTGGGAACCCTGGACTCGGTATATGTTGATGTAATAAAATAAAACGTTTAATCCCTTGGTGATGAGGGCTTTTTTTACACTAGACGCTGAAGAATTTTGAACTTTTTCAGTATACCTTTATTCAACCAAATTTTCCCTGTAATTAATTTAGTACATCCATAAAAATTATATACCATTTTTAAGGATACGTAGGGCTTTCTTTAGATGGCACATTTATATGTATAACCCATAATTTAATTTGAAATGCTAAAAAAAATGATAACATGAAAAAACAACATTTTATAGATCGTCCTGGGATTATTTGTGCTCAGTGTCTGGAAAAAAGGTATGAAAGTTCATTCGTAACTCCCAAATGTCTCATTTTAGGGGGCGCTCTTAGATGAAAATCCCCATGTCGTTCCCTCATTAGGAGACTATGTGGTTTGTGTATATAAGTGTATCACATTGCTGCACAGGTATAAACTCACATAAATGTTTGTTTATACTGTATATATGTTTATAAATTATTATGTGTAAATAAAATACTTTGGTCTTGCTCTAAATCATTTATTCACAAACCCAAAGAGGGTTCAATGTGCCATGGATATTTTCTTTCTAAAGCTCTCCCCACCAGTCTTGCTTCCAGTATAACAAACTGACCCATTGTTGGTCATTTGTGGTCCTGGGAGCTCTGTTCACTGCTTCTCTCTTCTTTACATTGCCATTGCCATGTTGTTTCAGTGGCACATGTGACTGCTGTAGCCACTGGGGCATGGCTGTATCTGACTGCTCCAGCCCTGGAACACTTACAGCCTACCTGCAATGATTATTACATCATGCCTTGAGGTACCCATCAATCATCAACCCATGGCATCCTAGGACGGTCATCCATCCTCAAAGGTTGGAATTTTGGTGAAACCAAGTGCACAGCATGAAAATTCATGAAAATTTCCAAATGCCCATCTAATATGCAAGGGGTTAATTGACCCACATAAAGCAATGGTCATTTGTTATTTTTTACCAGTGGTGCACTTGGTTTCTTTGAGAATTACATCGCTTTGGGTTAGTATATCAGCTTTCATCATCACTAAAACAAACTGGACCTTGTACATCAAGCTAAAGACAAGGAAACCAATTGCACAATGCGGGGGATACAATGTTAGCAAAATTCATTTGATTTAGAACTACATGGGCATCAGGGAGTAATATTTGCATGTGTGCTGGCCATGAGGCATGCCTCTCCTGCATCCAGGGCAACTGTAGAATGCAGCAGAAAGGTTAGTGAAGCAACGCAGGCAACAGAACTGTAGCATGTGGCTGATGACAGTTCTATCAGCTGTGTGAAAGAACCCTAAACCCTAACCTCTTGTCTCTTTTTATCCTTTCCTAACATTTAACTATGTTGTTTTAAACACCCCTCAGCTTGCATTCATGGCATGGAAGTAATTGTATATTGAGTTAATTATTGCTTCACATTGTAAAGCTTCTGCAAAACATTCATATTTTCTTCTGATGGAATTAAGGAAGTGAAATAAGGATAAACAAAATATAACATTTCCACAAAAATGTACCCAATGAAGAAGTTAATCAATCCATTACTGGACCTTTTTATACCCAAGGTAGACAATATGGGCTACATTTAAAGGCAGCAGACACAAAAAAAAAACCAGGTGACGGCATTTTTTCAAGCACGGAAAACAATTTAAAGACCTGTGCTGTTAAAAAATGCTGGTCGAAAAAACCCTGCAGGCCATTATATTTAGATGAGTTTTGGCCCATTAAAAATAATTAAAAAAAAGCCACAAGTTGCCATTTAATAGACTAGGTTAGCCCCTAAAGAATCAATAAGGGACTCACTTTGTCTGTCGTCCAATACAGGTTACTGGTAACTTTGGGTAGGCGATCCGCCCCTTTAAATAGGCAGGAACAATTCTAGAATTTAATGCAGGGGGTCTAGCCTACCTTCCCTGCTTGGCAGCGGCTAGCCAAAGAGCTCCAGTAAGATTTGTTTCTTGGTGAAGACACAGGCAAGAGAACAGTTCTGCTATAGTTTTAGCTATTTTTTTTATTTTTCTGTTAGAAATGGAATACCACCATTAGGTGGATTACCATAACTGTCCTTAAATGTGGCTAGCTCAGTATCCAGGTGCTTTTTGTGAACGTTAAGCCCTGGGGTCCTGGGTCACCTTAGTGCTCAGGGTTGGTGGTCTCCGGAGGAATCTCTCCTTCCCATCAACGTGTTGGAGCTTCGGGCGATCTTTCATGCCCTTCATCATTGGACACCCAGCTGGAAGAATACCCAGTCCGGGTCCAGTCCAACAACGCCACGGCTGTGGCTTACATCAACAAGCAGGGTGGAACAAGAAGTCTCGCCGCTTGGTTAGAGGTCAAGGCTATTTTGTCCTGGGCAGAAGAACACGTTCCTGCCATATCCGCAGTGCACATTCCTGACATAGACAACGTCATGGCAGACTTCCTCAGTCGACAGACGGTGGACAGTGGAGAGTGGGCACTGCACCCAGAGGTGTTCACCCTCATTGTTCAGAAGTGGAGTCTACCTTGCATTGACCTGATGGCGACAAGACACAACCAGAAGGTTCCGAGGTTCTGCTCTCGCTGGAGATATCCTCTAGCTCTAGCGGTGGATGCCATGTCCATTCCTTGGTTATTTCCTCTGGCCTACATTTTCCTCCCCTCCCCATGTTGCACAGGGTGGTACGGAAACTGAGACTGGAGGGCTGTCCAGTCATTCTGATTGCTCCGTACTGACCTCGACAGGCTTGGTTTCCGGAGCTTCTGGATCTGTCAGTGGTGGAGCCATTCCGGCTCCCATGCCATCCAGATATTCTTCTACAGGGTTACCTGTGGAAGGAGGATGTTCATCAGCTAGCTTTGATAGCTTGGAAATTGAATCTTCAATATTGAAGAAGAAGGGTTTTTCTTCTGGTGTGGTATCTACTATGCTCAGTGCCCGCAAACCTGTTTCTTCTTAGGTCTACTGTTGTGTCTGGTCGACCTTTTTATCTTAGTGTGCTGATAGGGACCTGTCTCAGGAATTTAATCTGCCTATGATCCTGGCCTTCTTGTGGGACGGTGTGGATAAGGGCCTCAGTTTGAGTTCCCTCAAGGTTCAGACTTCTGCTCTCTCTGTTTTCTTTCAGAGGAGCATTGCTATTCTTCCTGATGTCAAGGTTTTCTTCCAGGGCGTTGCTCATAATCCTCCGGCTTTTAAGAATCTTGCTCCTCAGTGGGGTCGTAACTTGGTTTTGGGCATCCTTCAGCACCCTCCCTTTGTGTCCTAGGCTACTATTCCTCTACTCCTGCTGATGTGGAAAATGGTCTTTCTCCTGGCAGTTGTGTCTGTTCGCCGTGTCACGGAGTTGCATGCTCTGTCTTGTAGACCACCCTTTTTGGTGTTTCACAAAGACGAGGCGGTGCTTCACACTTATCAGGAGTTTCTCCTGAAGGTGGTCTCGGAGTTCCACATTAATCAGGAGATTGTGGTGCCTTCTTTCTGCCCTGACCCTACCTCTGACAAGGAGAGGGATCTCCACTTGTTAGATGTAGTGCGTTGTCTCAAGTTTTAAGTACATCGCAATGAGTCCGTTCGACAGTCTGACGTGCTGTTCATCATTCCATAGGGCCCCAGGACAGGAAGACCTGCATCCAAAGTGACTATTGCATCCTGGTTCAAGTCCACTATTCGTAAGGCTTACGAACTGAGGAAGAAGACTGTTCCCTTTCGAGTCATGGCTAATTCTACTAGATCTATTGGGCCTTCTTGGGCTTACAACAATCAGGCCTCTGCTGATCAGTTGTCCAAGGCTGCCACTTTGTTGTCTGTGCACACCTTTTTAAAGCACTACCATGTTGATGTGCTGGCATCAGCTGAAGCCAGTTTTGGGAGGAAGATCCTGGAGGCAGTCTTGCCTGTCTAGGATCTTCTTTGATTCTTTGGTGGTTCCTTCACTTTTGAGCCCTGTTGGCTCTAGTTCAGTGTGCTGTGTAATATTTCTTGGGGTATTGTTACCCCTGTTAAGTGTCCATTGACACTTCATTTGTTTTGTTGGGCTATCTCTGATCTGATGGTTCATATCTGCTCTGGTGACTTTGGGGGCCTTGCGCCTTGTCCTTGCCTTACTTCCCGCCTTTGGGAAACTCAATGGTTGGACATCCCAAAATTACCAGTACCCTGTATTGGACGACAGAGAAAAGAGGATTTTAGTCTTGAATTGTTCCTGCCTAATTAAAGGGACAGATCGCCTACCCAAAGTTACCAGTAACCTGTATGGACTAAGAGAAAAGGATTTAACAGGTAAGTCTAAAATCCTCTTTTAGGGCAGCCCTGTTCCTCATGGGCCGATGCCTGCTCCACACTGAGGGAATTTGAACAGAGACTGCTTTTGCTGCCACTGGATTCTGATTGGCTGGAATGTGCACATAAAGGCAGTCTGTGTTCAAAACTTTAGCTTTTATAGTGAAGTTCCCAATAGTGCTGCTATTTAGCTGCATTTTGGGAACTTGTTTGGCCACAAGACCATTTCTGTGGCCTAACATCCAGCTTTTAGCTGGAAGGCCTTTAAAGAGCGACTTAGACATTTTATTATGTTGGTTGGTACTCAGTTTGGCCCTACTGGCTGTTTTAATGCAATCCTTTAAATCGAGCCTTATATGTCTCAGTTTTAACTGCTTTGTTGAAGTACCATTTCTGGGCATGATTGCTATAATATTCTTCATATATTTTTTTCTCTGTGCATGGCACTGGTAATACACATTACATCCTTGGTAGGACAAGATCCTCTAGAGCATGCTGTAGTATTTGGCAGGTTTGTATCCAGTGGAAAATCTCTGGATCTCATGCACATTAAATTGATGTGACCAATTATATGAGAGAATGTTTAGGATTGGGAAGAAGGATGCTGGAGGCAGCCTTGCCTAGGCTTACCTAATTTGGAAATCTGGGCCTGGTAAAAATTATTCTTTTGTTATGAAACTATTTCATAAATGAATATGTAGGGAGGCTTGAGACTACTTTTTTATTTAATTTGTTATAAAGTATTTTATCTGATTTAGTCCTGGATTGCAATGCAGTGGATACGTTTTTCCAAGGTTTGATCTAAAAATTTCTCTACAGACTTTAGTGGGCATCTGTTAGACAAGAACCTGTGATAAGATTTGTGAACCGCAATATAATCTAGGCCTTAGATGGTAGCAGTTTTTTGAGATTAGACCTCCTTTGTTTGACTCCCTTCATTGTACATTATACTTGTCACTAATGAGTTACGTATATGATCAAAGAGAGGTGAAATGGTCATGCATAACTGCCTATGTATCCAAAGGAAAACCATATTTATCACATATTTTAGGACTTATGTACCTAATTTATATATATATATATATATATATATATATATATACTTTCATTTATCTGTTAATATATTCATTTTATATGTATAAATGCCTGCTACTAATATATATTTATAAGGGTAAGAATCTTCTGAATTTTATAGGACACATTACCTGTAATGGAATGACTTGTGTTTTGTTGGGCATTAGGTAGGTAACAGGGGTGTCTTCTGTTGCCACCTGAGGAAGTATTTGAAGGAACTGGAGTTGCATTATCATCAGCAAGAGAGGCTGATAACTAGAGGTCTTCCGGATTCTGAGGACTACAATTCCTATCACTCTGGCAAGCCACTGTGAATTGTAGTCCTCAACAGCTTGAGGGCCACATGTTTTCCTGCCCGGGTGGAAGCACCACTAGGCAAGTTGAGATAGTTGACTCAATAATTAAAAACACTTATTTTATGTGCAAGAGAATGCAAATAAAGGATAATTAATCAGAATAATGCACAAACCCATTTTTTATTTTAAACGAACCACTGCCAGTTCAATCATTTCTACAGAGGCACACAAAGGGTTAATATATATATATTAAAAAAAAAAAAAATATATATATATATATATATATATATATTTTTTTTTTTTTTTTTTGCGTGTGTGTTGAATCTTTTGTAAAATGTAATAAACAAGCTTCTCGGAGGAACCATTTACAGTCTGAGAAGAGACAATACCATACCTACCAAGTGCCCCCCTGTAGGAGGGACAGTCCCTTTTTGAGATCCAAATGCCCTCTTTTCTACTCCCTTTTCAGGAGATCGCAATAAGTAGTGTGTATCACATTGCTCCACAGCAATAAAAGTCACATACATTTGCAGTTAATCTTCCATATATGTGTTTCTAAATTAGCCTGTGTACATAAAATACATTATTCTTTTTGTAAATAATGTATTCATTTGCACAAAGAGGTGTCAATAGGTCTTGAAACAACTTAAAAATTCTTGGTAATGCCCCACCAGCCACAACCCCATAAACACCACCTAAAGCAAAAGTGTCCCTCTTTGGCCATTTGAAATGTTGGGACGTATGCAGTACTGATTACCAAATCTGGCATTTGTCATTTGTATGGGGGTATATGACTTACTTCTGGAGTTCCTGTTTCCTAATATGTTAGTTTATTTTGGAACACCGCTTTTATTTTTTGTATCATCAAAATAATACATTTCTAGAAATCCCAGATGTCAGAAAATCACAAGTTTGAAACCACAAACAATTTACTGTCATATGTTGTGTTGTATTTTTTAAGCAGTATTGTGAGAACACATCAGGGATTCTAAAGAGCTGATAAGGCAGAAATGACTTCTCCAGTGATATCAATTCTCCAGTTCTTATGTTATTCTATAGAGCCTATGAACTAAGGTGTCCAAAGTTGGAGAAATCTTAGTGCATTGTTTCCATACAATAACATAGGAACTGGGGAAGTTATCTCCGCTTTATCACCTCTTTACCACATTTTAGTGCATCTCCCCCATTCACTTAGTCCTCTGCTGTACTTACCTGCTGTAACGAAACTGTAGCAGGTGGTTGATATCAGTTCTATCACCTGTGAGAAAGAATCCTAAACCTTAACCTCTCGTCTCATTTTATCCTTACCTACCATTTAAAGGGATAGTAATACTTTGTTTTATCTTTATTTTATTTTGTAGACATTAAAAAAAAAAAGAACGATATAAGTCTTATCTCTCAAACCGTTATGGTTTGAGAGTTATTCACAAGCAAAGTTTCCCCTCCCGCCCCTTTTACCTAGTGTAAGCCATCTCTTCTCAGATGTGGAATCCAGTCCATAGACTAGACAGATAACAGCAGGGGACAATCTTCTTCCTATGAAAACAATGAAGGCCCTGCCCCTCTTGACAACTTTTTCAGGTTTTTCCCTTATCTTAATTGAAGCTTGTCCCTCTCTGCAGTCTACCTGGGCACATCCCTTCTGCTCTGGCTGAACAGTGTTACATCAGTAAAAGGGGTGGGAGTGGGATACTTTGTCATTGAATTACTCTTGAACTACAACTTTGACAGAATTGAAATAACACTCTCCAAAGTCCAAATACTATGATGATTCATTAGACCTGCTTTTATTATGAAAGATTACTATCCCTTTAACTGTGTCATTTTAAACACAGTTCAATTTGAATTGTAAGGCATGGAAGCAATTGTAAATTGAGATAATTATTGTGCAGATTCTTTACTGAAAAAATCTGCAAAACATTCATATTTTCCTTCTCATGAAATGCAGAAAATGAAATAAGGATGAATAACATATTATATCTCCACAAAAATGCACCCAATGAAGAAGTGGAGCAATGCTTTATTGTACCTTAGTATACCCAGGGTAGACAATGAATGTCTGAATTTAGCTGCTTCTCTTGTTTATAGAATAATTGTCTGGTACTGCAAGGGTGGAGTGCCATTTCTGGGCATGATCACTATAATATTCTTCAGATATTTCTTCTCTATGCATGGCACTGGCAATAGAGATTACACCCTGTGTAGGACAAGATCCTCTGTAGCATGCTGTAGTATTTGGCAGGCCAGTCCCTAGTGGAGCATCTCTGATCCTCATGCACAGTAAAACAATATGACTAATTATGTGAGGGAATGTTTAGTGGGGAGAAGGATGTTGGTGGCTTCCTTACCTAGGGCTGCCTGATATGGAAATTATTTCATAAATGAATATGTAGGGAGACCTGATACTACATTTTTACTACCTTTGTTATAAAGTATTTTATCTGATTTAGACCTGGATTGTATTGCAGTAGATACATTTATCAAAGGTTTTATCTACAAATTTCTCTACAGGGTTTTGTGGACAATTTTTAGACTGGACCCTGTGATAACATTTATTAATTGCAATATAATCTAGGCCTTAGACGGGAAATGGTCATGCATACCTGCATATATATATCCAACATAAAGCATATTTATACATATCTTAGGATGTACCTAATACATTTATTTTCTTATTTTATCTTATAAATATGTTTATATATTTATTTTTTGTATGTATAAATGCCTGCTAATAATATAAAGTGTAAGAACCTTTTTAATTTAGATGACACTGCTCCTTTAATGGAATGACTTGTCTTTTGGTGGGCATTTGGGAGGTAATAGGGGTGTCCTCTGTTACCCCCTAAGAAAGCATTTGAAGGAACTGGCATTGCATCATCCTCAGGAAAAGGGACTGACAACCTGAGGACTACAATTCCTGTCACTCTGGCAAGCCACTGGGAATTGCAGTCCTCAACAGCTTGAGGGCCACAGTTTTCCCTGCCCTGGTGGAAGCACTACTAGGTAAGCTGAGATACCTGACTTAGTATTCAAAAACATTTATTGTTATGTGCAAGAGATTATAAATAATGAATGATTAATCAGAATAATGGACAAACCCAGTTTTTTAAAAAAAGCTTTTACAGAATCTGTTACCTTCTGAGATTGCAATCATTTCTATAAGAGTATTTTACCCCGTTAGTGTCAGAGCCACACAACGAGATAATTCATTTTGTTGTTGTCGTAGTAGTATAAAATGTAATAAACAAGTTTCTGAGAGGAACCATTTACAGCTTGTGAAGAGACAATACGGATTACCAAATCTGGCATTTGACATTTTCATGGGTGGTATATGACTTCCTTCTGGAGTTCCTGTTTTCTAGTATGTTGGTTTACTTTGGAACACCCCTTCTATTTTTGGTATCATCACAATAATACGTTTCTAGAAATCACAGACTTGAGCAATTCACAAGTTTGAAACCACAAGCAATATACTTTGTATCTTGTGTTGTGTTTTTTGAACAGTATTTTAAGAACACATCATCTCAGTCCTGTGACAGACTTACCAACCTTTCTGTCACCTCATATGGATATGCCCCCATAGCCTTGTATTGCTGACTATGTCCTTGAACAAATCTGCATATGTCCCAGCATTTCAAATTGCCAAAAGGGACACTTTTTGTTTAGATGGTATTTCTTGGAGTGGATTTGATGGACAGGGCATTTCTGAAAAATGTAATCGAATATGAGGTGCAACTGGTGAGATTACAGAATCCAACAGGAAATCAGCAGCCCAATCAAAAAACCACACTCCCAATGGTAAAAAGATAATACTAAACAAAAAACACAAGATCAGCGCTATAAAATCCTGAAAGAATAAAGGATACAGTAAATGTTTATATAAAATAGTTTAATACATGGCTAATTGCCTAAAATATATAAGAGCTTCCTAAACAAACGAAATGACTCTCTAGCAATCTGAATAACAATGTATCAAAACATACAAATGCAAGCTATAAATACAAATCACCAACACTATATATCTTCGATGATAAGCCAATATGCACTTCAGCGGCTCCCCACAACGTGGGGTAAGTCCAAAGGAGACCCTGCTGGACCTGTGCAAAAAAATGGAAAACATATACCGTATAACACTCTGGCACATTTCCTATCATGCACAGCTAAACCCGTACAAAAATCGGAAAACAGACACCATATGATTCCTTAGCCCGCCTTCCGTCAAGCACAGTTCCTACTTACAGTGTCTCCCCCCAACGCCCCTTCACAAGGGGGATCGTCCAGAGGAACAGGTGACAAACAATGTTGTGGAATGGAGCTGGACTGCTTTAGCAGCAGTGGATTAATTCGGAAACAAACAGCAACACTACTGCGGTCAGAAAAAGGACTGGTTCAGCAACAGTACTGGTTCAGCTATAGCAGATCAATGCAGGAACAGGCAGCAAACAATACTGTGAATTGGAGCAGGACTAGTTCAGCAAAAGTGGATCAAAGAGGGAACAAATGTTAAAAAAATATTGTGGCTAGAAATAGGACTGGTTCAGCAACAGGACAGGTTCAGCTATGAAGATCCAGCAAACAATACCATGGACTGAAGCAGGACTGTTTCACCAACAGTGGATCAAAGCAATAACAAACATGGACTTGTTCAGCTACAGCCAATCAAGAAGAAAAAGCAAACTGAAGGCTTGATTCAATAAGAGCTGGTAAAACATTCATTAGGACCAAAATGAGTTCCGTCCAGCGCATACATAGTGTTGCTGTTAGAATTCAGATGCCTGACTAACGTCAACTACAATGAGCGTTGGTTGCCAAAACTTGACTTGTCACCAAAACGTTCATCGCAGCTTCTTTTTCCCACAATGCACTCTAAATAGCGTGAATAATGGGAACATCAAAGGAAAGACGCTAACACTCGATGTGTGATATAGTGTGGTGCAGTTAGAGGCCACTGAGGGAACGGATTGAGAACTTCTGGTCTGGAGGACATATGGGCATGATGATCTCCCTCAAACACACTATGAAAGCGCAGTCCCTGTCACAGTTTACATAATGGTGGCAAGATAATGCCATTGTGGCACATCTCTGCACCTAACCCTGTGGTAGAAGCCTCCCTCCTGTGTGCCAGGTACAGTGCAGTTGGCTTGCTTCAGAATTACTAATTTTTCTTCTGGTCCTAAATGTACCATTCTTTTAATAAAAACAATGAACAAATAATGGCACAGTCCTGCATAGTAATTCGCTAAGATATTTGTCAGAAGCCGTCATGTGAAGTAGAGACTGCCCGCGCTGCAATCATGCTCAGTACAGAGTGCCCAAATGCACTGCGGCTGAAATGGAGCGGGGAGCTCCAAATTCGGACTGCAGTCCTCTCTGCACACCTTCCTGGGACTGCATGGTCCCAGGAAGGTGCACAAAGAGGAATATGGTCCGAATTCAGAGCACCCCCCTTCGTATCAGCCGTGGCATGTTCGGGCACTCTGTGCTGTGTATGACTTCAGCACGGGCAGTGAGCAGAGAGTCTCCGGGCACCAGCCGAGGCTACTGGGTGCCACTGTGGCCCGTGTACATGGGCTTTTAAACTAGTATACAATATTTGTTATGGAACAGGTACTTTCTTAAAAGTCCTCACATGTTTTTTAAGTTGAAATAAACTAATTATTATGGTGTGAAAGCTATAAATCTGTTTGATAGAAAATCAGGGAAAATTCCAAGTTTACTGGAAATTCCAACTGGAGTGTAAAGTGAACTTTCTGGAGAGCTCTTATCATCTGCTTTATTTGATAGATTGTCTGGGTCACACAAAATGCCTGTTTACTTTGTGTGTTAGAATATTAAGAAACTATGTATCATTTCCTGTTAAAGGAACAGTAACACATATAAATCAAATGGGGTCATAGACACATATATACCTTATACTTTATGTTAGTATCATTTGTTTCCAGAGGCATACAATTAATTTTTTCATATGCTCTGAGGGGGCATTCATTCCTCCCTTTCCAGGGCTCCCGCTCATTGTGCAGGATTATCTGTGAATGGGTTGAGATAAGATAATTCAAGAGCAGTAGGTTCTAATCACCAAACAATTCACTGACTTTAATCTCTCAATATAAATCATACAAACAACATTAAGTAAATGCTTTCTGGACTGGACAGTTTCCACATGCATTAAAAAGCAAGTTCAGGATTAATTTATATGAATGTAACACGGATAATTAATTTTTTTCATTCTAGCTGTAAATACGTGATATTTAAAGTTATATCAACACTCTCTTGTTCCTTTGACACACTAAACTCCATTTATATTTACTGAATATCAGAAATGATCTGCATATTTTATTTTACAATAAAAATACTGTACACTAAACGTAAACCTACTCTGCATAATTAACAAATATCAAATAATTAATCAGTGAATCAAATAAATTTAAATGTAACAACTACTCTGGGTTTTCACTTCCTAATGTTAAATTAACATGGATGTATGTAACGCCACAAGGAGGAAATCTGAAGAGGAGACCGAGTGGAGACAGATGTAATCTCTCCATCTGCATGATTGTCAAATCCACTGGTATCAGTGGTCTGACCATTTGAAAACATGAATGCAATTGAATTCAAGTTTTATTTCTATTTTGTTTTTACTGTATTATGCTATTGGGCGCTCTTTTTTCTTTTTTGTTTTATGATACTTGGGATTTCTGTACCACTCAGGGAGAGCAAGTAGTACAGGAGCAGCCTGGAATCTGAATACTGATACTGTGTCTGAGGACAGTTATATAACCTCAGTTGTGAGTGTGCTGGAGATGGTATATGCCATTTTCCAGCCTATACCTTTGTGATGAGTATGCACCCTTGGGTGTTGGTGGTGGTCGTGGATACCTAGTAATCCTGCACAGGGGCGCTTGTGGTCTCTTTCTCTCTTCCTCCTTTTTTTGTTTTGAACTACAAGTCCTCACCAGTGAAAACTGAGCAGAGACAAGTGATATTTCTCTTCAAGCTTTCATTGTTGGTGGTGGGCATATGTCTCCTTCCAACCACAACTTTTATGAGAATATTTAAATTTACTCTACACACTGTTTAACTGAGTAATAAGCACTATTGGGGGCCCTCTGTTTGTGTGTTCTTCTATACAAACACAGAAGTACATGCTGTGGGATCCTCTATCACTTTTATACTATATCTGTGGGAAATAAAGTAAATTTGCTCTGTGGTGGGTGTAAATTCTTCCCATTGATTTCAATGAAATGAGTTAAGGCGAAAAAAGCAGAAAACAGCACTTTTCGAGGGAAATTTCCTGCTTAGCATAACTGCTATTTGTCACCTATTTCTGTTTTGAGGTGAAAACGTTCACCCATCCCTTCACTGAGGGCCGCAGGTGGCCCCTGGGCTGCCTGTTACCTTCTTGAATTTTGGATGTATTGCAAACAGACAAGTTAACAGATTACATGCAAATGTCTTATTTAACATTTTTAATCATACCTGTCCATACATGCTCACAGGGTCTAGATGTTTAACAGCTATTGACATTTCTCATTAAAATTCCTTTTCAAATAAACCCCACTCATTTTTAAACCCCATGAGGACCAAAGATGTTTTGAAAGCATGTAGCATGTAATTCTGTGTTTGTTAGAGAGAGAGACAAAGCAGCTTGGTGTTATTGTCTATCTTCTGTGTAATTCTATTCTGCAGGCTATTTTTCCTATGTGTTTGGGGATTCTAGAAGAGTGTGAAGGGAGAAAGTAGATTTACCCAGTATACCCCCAAATCTTGTTTAACTAAGAAGAGAAAGGCAAGTGATCAATGTACCTGAGCTGGCTGCACCTTTGCGACTGACAGATATGCTTTACAGTCTGAAATCCAAGAGGCAATCTAGTAGAGCTGGCACTGACTCCATCAATACCCAGAAGAAGTGGGACCAGCATATTATTGACTGATATCTATCCTCATCCTGCACTGTAAAAAATAAGACTGCAGTTACATTGGGAGAGAGAGAAGGCAGCTGTTGAAAGCCTTTTGACATAAGCTATAGTCAAGGGAACTTGATGATAGCTGCGACTGAAGCTGACAGTGACAGACACTAAAGACAAAGTGTTTTATGATACAGTACTAAGAGTCAAGGTAGGGAGAAAGGGTAGGAGTAGTGCAGATACATGTTAGTAAAGTAAAGCAATGGTGTGTGCAATAAATGATGATGATGTTTCTCCTTCTGAGAAGGCTGTTTCTGAAAGTGACATAAAAAGTTTGTACACCTCCAGTGGTATTAGGGTAACCACATGTCCCAGAATGCCTGGGACTGTCCCTTAATTGCAGTCTGTGTCCCGTGTCCCAAGTAACCCCCCACCGGGACAATAAAGAGTCCCGGAATGAAGCAAAGCCACTCACAGGAGTTCCAATCTGTTCCTGTGCTGCTCTGGTTGGTAGCTCAATGACTTCAGTAATTCACAGCAACACGCACCACCAGCCAATAAAAGAGAAGAACGTTTTCACAATGGTCCTCATTGGCTGGCTGGTATGTGTGAGAGCCGGCACTGCGACACGGGAGGCTAGTCTGGGTGCAGTCACAATGGCATGAACAGCACAATCTCCAAACTCTGAGGTATGTGGCTACAAACTGCAGCTTTCATTCTGCTGGTGAACAACAAGTCCCATCACCCTCAGCCTTCGTGTTGAACAACAACTCCTACTAGCCTGTAAGCTGAAGATGATGGGAGTTACTGTTCAACAACAGCTGGAACCCACTGAATATGCTTCCCTTATTTTCTGCACCAAAATAAGAACAAAGCTGACTATATATATATATATATATATATATATATATACATATATATATATATACACAAATATATTCAGGTGTTTTTTTAATTTGCTTGCATAGTATATCTATTTTTCTACAGGGGTGGATGAAACTTTACTTTATTGCACTCCAACCTCATTTGAGGAGCTGACCATTGCTAGGTTTTGAGAGAATATTTCTATGCAAAAGTGCATATTTACATACATTCAGGTAATTTTACTGATGTCCAGTGATGTCTCATCGCCATGTTCTCACACCTGCACTAGAGCAGAAGATAAGTACTTAACTCTTTGAGTGCATTGCGTAACACTCTGGCACTCAAAGGGTTAAGTGTCCCTGAATGGCAGAAAGGAAATGTGGTCACCCTAAGTACTATTAACCTCTACAGTGTCATGGGCTTGGGCCATTTCCTGTATCCTATAGGCCAGACAAATTTTCAGCATTTATGCTATCCATCAGTTTAGGCTTGATTTCCTCTGGTAAATTTCTAGTTACATTTGGAAATCTATATAATTTTTTCAGAACAAATTTAACATTTGCATGGTGCCTCACATGAAGTAACTTTTGCATAATTCGAAAAGCTATGATGTCGCAATTACAAACAAAGTAACACATTACTTATTCTGCTAAAACCACATAGTATATATCAAAAACATTTATCTTGATTGTGAAAGTTTCAATTAATTGAGACCCCAAGTACAAAAATACCAAATCTATAGAGTTTTACCTATACAAAACTATAGTATTTCTATTGTGCAAGAATCTCCCTAAGTACCTTATATATATCTGGAGGAAAATAATACTATGGGAGCTCGCTACTATCCTGAATGATCTTATAATGAGCAGAAAAGACCACCCCCTCCAAAAAAAAAAAGAAAATAAAGACAATAGGAGAGAACTCTCCTATTGTATATAGTTTTTCCTGAAGTTCATGTCCTGAGTAAGTATCAGAAGAGCAAAATGCTATTTTCAACTTTATGAACTCATATTCACATTCTAGTGATTAAATGGTAAAACTACCCTAAAACTGCTGAATAACTATATAAAACACCCTAGCCTGGTGTGCAGAAAACTTTCAGAAAGTGCCACTAAAGGAAAAATATCTGGATTTTTTTTTTTTTTTTTCATTTCTACCCCTTCAAATCTATTGAAATCTTTTAAAACTTTGGAATGTTCAACTGTATTTATTAGCTACTGGTCTTACAAGAAAAATGGCACCCCATTGGTATGTAGGGGTTCCAAAAACCCAAAGCTACACCAACCGGTTAACTGGTTACTGGTTAACATGCAGTATGGGGGTGCCAGCAACACTAATTTACACCTGCCTCTTTTCTTTTTTAAATTAACTGCCTCCAAGCTGTCTACAGAAGGTGGTTCTATGGAAAAATATTTTATATTTCTACCTATTCAAAGATACAAATAGCTTTGAATAGACATGGAATTAATGTATTAGCAGTATAGTAGTAGTAGCTACTACTCTTTCAAGAAAAATTCCACCCTGTAAGTATGAATTAAAATATTATGTCAGAAACACACACTACACAAACTACAGTATATAATTTTTTATACATTTCTCAAATATGACTTGCCTGTTGTAAAATGGTTATAAAAATGAGAGAAATTAATAAAAAGTAGGTAAATCATATAGCTTTGGAAAGCAGAAAATCAGTCACATCAAATGATGGGTCACTGGTCTTTATACCCCTAAGTTAGTGTACAGAACTATTTCAAGAATGAAGAGCTAGAGGAAATAAAAACATGTTTTACTATACATCAGTCACTTCAACAATACTAAAATGGTTCAACACAATGGTATTTCCTAGGGTATTCAGGACATCCTGCCAGCCTAAGGAAAATGGTACCCCTCTGGTATGGGTTGACATACCATACTGGGTTCCAGGAGCATGGCTTGGAAAGCAAACAGTGTGATTCTATGGTTATCAATTGAAACAGGTTAGGGGATAGCCAGTGTATGTGCAGACCTGTGACTGCCAGTGGAACCAGGGGTGGGGGTATTTAGGCAGTGTAAGTGGGTATGTCTACCAGTGGGCAGTGGAGCAAAGCTGGTGGGGGGAATCTGATAGAGTCTTTATTGGATTTGTGACTATCAGTATGCACTGCATGCCCCCCGCATACACTGATTCCCAGGCTGATTCCAGTGCACAGTGGTAGTCTGTGTCTACAAGTAGGCAATGAAATCAGGGTGGGGAGTCAGACTGTGGATTGGGACTACCAGTGGGCTGTGGAACCAGGCTGGGGTGGTTAGGGTACGTGGCGGGGGTTGTAGGCACTTTGTGTGCGTGTCACAGTTGTGGTCAGCGCATTGCAAAGTAATGTGGGTTAATGTTTTTATTCAGAACTCATGGGGAGGGGGTTCCTGATGCCCCCTCAAAAAAGGTCTGAATAAAAATAATGAAAAAATAATAATTGTGTGTGTGCCGCAGGGGGTCTGTGTTGGAATGCCTTGTGACACACATGGAGTTCATTTTTTTCATCATTTTTTTAATTCAGACCTCATTGAGGGAGCAGAAGGAAACCTCCTGATGCCCCTCAATCAGGTCTGGATAAAAAATGTGCATTCAAACAAGATATCCTGTGTGTGGGCCATACGGTTGTCTAGCAGATTGCAAAGAAATGCGTTGATCCAACCTGTGGCACACATAAGTTTATTTTTCCCCCCATTACTTTTTATTGGGAGGGGGCCCTGTTGTCCCCTCAACATGGCCTGAATTAAAAACAAAAACAAAACTGTGGGTCACAGGTGAGTTGCAAAGCAATGCGTTGGACCCCTCTGTGGCACACACAGTTTTTTTGATTATTATTATTAATATTTTTTAAATTTTATTTAGATCACATGGGGGGCATCATGACCCCTCCTGATGCCTTCCAATGAGGTCTGAATAAAAAGGAAGGTCTCTATTCATTTGGCAATCAAAGAGTGAATACCCCATAGGGTTAATACCCCATTGCTCGTCTTTCTTCTCCTATTGCCCCTCTTTCATCTATCTCCTCCTTTACCCAGCTTTCACCCCTCTTTCCCTTATTGCCTTTCTGTCTCCCACTTCTCTCCTTCCATTGCTTCTATATTTCGCACATCTCTCCACAACTCTTCTCTTTTCATTGCCTCCAGCTCTTACATCTTTCTCCCACTTCTCTCCTCTCATTGACCCAATCTCTCACATTTATTCTACTTCTCTCCTCTCATTGACCCAATCGCTCATATTTCTCCCAATTCTCTCCTCCTCCCACTTCCCCTACCTCTCACATCTGTCTCCTTTCTTATCTCTCTCACATCCCTCTCCCACTTCTCTCTTCCTTTTGCCCCATCTCTCTCAGATATTTCTTCAACTTCTCTCCTTTCTTTCCTCCAATCACTCTCTCATCTCTCCTCCAATTGCCCCATCTCTCTCACATATATATCCCAGTTCTCTCTTCCCATTGCCTCTATCTCCCTTTCTCTATCATGTTTCTCCCACTTCTGTCCTCCTATTACCCCATCTCTCTTCCGTATTTCTCCCAGTTCTCTCCTCCCATTGCTCTATCTCTCTCACATATTTCTCCCACTTTTCTCTTCCCTTTGCCCCATCTGCCTCACATACAGTATATCCCCCGCTTCTCTCCTCACACTACCCTTATCTCTTTCATAAATCTTTCTCCTACGTTTCTCACATTTCTTCTCTCCCTTTCCTTTATTCTTCCTTTCTTCCATTTTTTCTAATTTCTCTTCCATGTCTTCCCTTTACCAGTCTTCCCCCTTTCTTCTTCCTCCCATTGCAACCATGCCTTTCTCCCTCACATTTCCATTGGTTTAAATGGGTCTTCTAACCACTTGAATGCTAGATGGGTATTTCATGTATTTCTAAGGAATACACTGGAGACCGCTCCAGCATTCAAGGAACTTAAGTGCAATTTAAATAAATGGGATTTTTTATCCCTATGATGCAGTGCTTTACCAAATAATTTCTCCACTGTTCTTGTGCATATGGCCCTTAGTGTTTCAATTTTGCTCTAAAATGCTATTTTCCATTGTTGTGAGTGGTAAACTGATTAAATGAAGGTGTGCCCAGCATTGGAAGACCTGCATGTTGGGAGGTTTGCAAGAGAGGACGATAACACTTGGGGGTTATGCACTAAGGTACGATAAAGAAGTGATAAAGTGGAGATGACTTCTCTAGTGATATCAATTCTCCAATTCCTATGTTATTCCATGGAGCCTATGCACATTTCTCCAACTTTTGACATCTTAGTACTTAGACTCCATAGAATGATATAGGAACTGGAGAAGGGATATCACTGGAGAAGTCATCAAAACTTTATTACCTCTTCATCACATCTTAGTGCATAACGTTCCTTGTGTAGAAATATGCTGGAAACATCTCTAGCAATTTCAGTCAAATGAGGATTTCGGAAAATATAATTTCTTCCCTATGGTGGATTTGGTTTGCTTCAGAATTCCTCCTAATATTATGTTATCATTATTATTCTTTATGTATGGCATGTTAGCACATCCCATTTATACAGAAAGAGGCTCTTTATCTTGACCTAGATTGAAGGCCTCTGCAGGGCTGGATTTACATCTCAGTAGCCTGTAGGCACAGAAATCTGAAGAGAAAAAAGTGCAAAAAGTTTTGTTGAAAATATTTTTATTCAGCCACAAAAAAATTATGCAGTAAACATCCTCGGGTGCCCCTTCCTTTCTATAAAGGCTAGCAACACAGTGAATTTAGAGTTTCAAATGTGTAGTTATGGGAATTGTAATGCAAAATATATTTGCTTTTCATTTGCTGATTATAAGATCTAAACATAACAATATATGTATTTATAGCCTTAATTTCTAACATAGTAACATAGTAACATAGTAACATAGTAGATAAGGCTGAAAAAAAGACATGCGTCCATCAAGTCCAGCCCATGCCAATAACACCCCTGTTGATCCAGAGGAAAGCAACAAAAAAGCCCTCTGGAGCAATTTCCAGTGTAGGTGTGTGTGTGTGTGTGTGTGTCAAATAGTTCCCCGGCTCAATATCCTATTTGCTTTGAAGCCATCTGTCATAACTGTCAATATTGCTCTGTGCTAGATAGGCATCCATTGCTTTTTTGAATGCAGTTACATTATCTGCAAGCACAAAATCCCAAGGCAAAGAATTCCATAGCCTTACCGCTCTTACTGTAAAGAATCCCTGCCTGTGTTTTAGTCGAAAGCGCCTTTCCTCAAGTCTTAATGGATGACCTCTTGTTCTTAGCTCAGCTCTTTGTATAAATAATTCATTGGATAGTTCTTTGTATTGACCTTGAATGTATTTGTAAATGGTAATCATATCACCCCTTAGACGTCTCTTTTCTAATGTAAACAAACCCAGTTTGGCTAGTCTCTCTTTGTAACTCAGATCCTCCAATCCCTTTATCAGTTTTGTTGCACGTCTCTGCACCTTTTCCAGTTCAGTAATGTCTTTTTTTAGAACAGGCGCCCAAAATTGTACTCCATATTCTAGATGAGGCCTAACCAAGGATTTATACAGAGGTAGGATAATATTAGCATCCCTTGCTTCTACACCTCTTTTTATGCAGGCTAGTACTCTATTTGCTCTTGCAGCAGCTGAGTGACTCTGCACACTGCTGTGAAGACTATTGTCTATCAATACACCTAAATCTCTCTCTAATGAGGATTTCCCAAGCTGTTTCCCATTTAGAGTATATGTAGCAAGTTTGTTTCTACAACCCAAATGCATAACCTTACATTTATCTACATTAAATGACATCTGCCACTTTTCTGCCCATTCACTTAGTTTATCTAAATCCTTCTGTAGGGAAAAAACATCGAGCTCTGTATGTATTTCCTTACATAGCTTAGTGTCATCAGCAAAGATTGAGATGCTACTTTCAATTCCCACTTCTAGATCATTAATAAACAAATTAAAAAGCATTGGGCCCAGGACTGAACCCTGCGGCACTCCACTTATAACCCTAGACCAATTTGAAAAAGTTCCATTTACAACAACTCTCTGCCATCTCAATCCATGTACAGATAACACCACCCAAACCGAAGCCTTTTAATTTATGCAGTAACCTGTTGTGAGGCACTGTGTCAAAGGCTTTTGCAAAATCCAAGTATACTACATCAACAGCAATTCCCCTGTCCAAATTACTACTCACTCTTTCATAAAATGCAAGTAAATTAGTCTGACATGATCTGTTCTTCATGAAACCATGCTGATTCCTACTAATGATATTGTTTGTCTTCACATAGTTCTGAATACTGTCAGTTAATAACCCTTCTAGTATCTTACCCACTATGGAAGTCAAGCTCACAGGTCTATAATTTCCTGGTTTGGATCTTGCTCCCTTTTTAAACAATGGAACTACATCAGCTTTCCTCCAATCACAGGGCACTATGCCTGATGAAAGCGAATCAATAAATATTAAGTATAATGGTTTTGCTATTACTGAACTAAGTTCCTTAAGTACCCTTGGGTGTATACCGTCTGGTCCAGGCACTTTATTCACTATAACCCTTTCCAGTCTCTTTTGGACCTTGTCCTCAAGTAAGCCATGTAGATGTTGGAGGAAATTCCATGGTTTTGTCTGTTTGCCCACAGCTTGTCATTTCTGCTTCCTTTGTATATACTGAAGCAAAGAACGTATTTAGGGTGTCAGCCATAGCTTTATCCTCACTAATCAATTCACCTGTTTCAGTCCTAAGAGGACCAATATCAACCTTAACTTTTTTGTTGTTAATATACTTGTAGAATTGTTTAGGGTTTTTCTTGCTCTCGTTTGCAATGTTTCGCTCATTTTCTATTTTAGCTAGCTTAATTGCTTGTTTGCAGATTTTATTACATTCTTTATATTTTTTAAATGATGCATCTGACCCATTTGACTTAAATACCTTAAAAGCCTGCTTTTTATTTCTCATTTCCCTGCTAACCACATTATTAATCCACATTGGTTTTGCTTTACTTCTCTTACGCTTATTCCCCAATGGTATATATTGATGTGTATATTTGCCCAAGAGCATTTTAAATACATTCCATGACTCTTGTGCATTTTTATCTTTGAAAATTACATCCCATTGGATATCCTTTAAAGCTTCTTTTAACTTTGTAAACTTAGCCTTTTTGAAATTGAATGTTTTGGTTAAACTCTTGCTATTGGGTTTCTCATAACAAACTTCCAAGAATACAATATTGTGGTCACTGCTGCCCAAATGTTCCCTTACCTGCACATTGTTTACAATGTCAGAATCGTTTGAGAGCACTAGGTCAAGCAAGGCCTCTTTTCTAGTTGGCTCCTCTACTAGTTGGGACATAAAATTATCATTTATCTTACTTAGGAAAATATTTCCCTTTGTTGTGCCTGAAGTCATATTGCTCCAGTCAATTTCAGGGTAGTTGAAATCTCCCATTATAATTACCTTTGCTGACCTAGCAGCCTTTTCCATTTGCAGTAAAAGTTGGGCTTCCTCCAACTCACCAACATTAGGTGGCTTGTAGCAAACCCCCACCAATATCTTTTTATTATGTGTGCCCCCAGTGTATATTTCAACCCACAAGGCCTCTACCTTTTCATTGGACCCTTCATTTATATCTTCCCTTAAACTAGGTTTTAAGGCCTGCTTTACATATAGGCATACCCCTCCGCCCCTTTTATTAACCCTGTCCCTCCTAAAAAGTGAATAACCCTCTAGATTGACTGCCAAGTCATACGTATCATCTAACCAGGTTTCAGACACTCCAATCAGATCATACTGCTCATGTACTGCAATCATTTCTAGTTCCCCCATCTTACCAGCCAGACTGCGAGCATTTGCATGCATACATTTTATCTTTTTGCCATTCTTTAAGATTTCGTTCTTTTTCAGATGTATTTGTCTTTTATCAGGCTGTAACAATGGCAACTCCCTATTAGATGAACTAGCCCATTCCCCCTCTCCTCCCCCATGACCCTTCTCTAATCCCATTCCCTCAATTATACTATCTTCCCCAGCCTGTGTTGCAGCTCCCTCCCCCCCCTTTCTAGTTTAAAGTCTCCTCCAGCCTTCTAACCATCCTATCACCCAGCACCGTGGCCCCCCTTCCACTAAGGTGCAATCCATCACTACTATAAAGATTGCTCCCAAGGGAAAAGACTGACCAGTGCTCTAGGAACCCAAACCCCTCCTGCTTACACCAAGTCTTTATCCACGCATTTAACTCCCTAATCTCCCGTTGCCTTTCTAATGTAGCGCGTGGCACAGGTAGAATTTCAGAAAATACTACCTTAGAGGTCCTCTGCTTAAGCTTATATCCTAGGTCCCTGAAATCCTACTTAACGGACCTCCATTTTCCACTGACTTTGTCATTAGTACCAACATGTACCATGACAGCCGGGTCATGCCCAGCCCCTCCCAACAATCAACCCGATCAGCCACATGTCGAACCCGAGCTCCCGGGAGACAGCAAACTGTACGATTGTGGCGATCTTGGCGACAGATTACCCTGTCTGTCTTCCTAATAATAGAATCCCCTACCACCAGCATCTGTCTAGGTCTGCCTGAGTTCTGGATCCCATCCGTGCTAGAGGGGCTGTTCACTCGGCTGTTAGAGAGAACAGTCCTCTCCAGCAAAGACATTCCTGAGTCAGCATCCCCAACATCATTACTTAATGTAGCAAATCTGTTAGGATTAGTAAACACAGGAGTGTCCTCCCTATTTCTCTGTCCACCCCCCTTGCTATGTCTAACTGTAACCCATCTGGCTACCTGCTCTTTCTTTGTGCAGTCTCCACCCCCAGAACTACCTACCACCGCTTCCTGCTGCTCAGTCAGCAGAACCCTCTCAAGATTGTCCGTCTTTCTCAATGTTGCAACCTGCCCCTCCAGATCTCTAATACGAGCTTCCAGAGAGACCACTTGCTCACATCTGCCACAGAGGTATGCACCCTGGAACGGTTGTTCCAGGTGTGCAAACATATGGCAGTTTGTGCACTGAGTTAAATGGACAATCATGCTACCACTCATATGTGCCAGTTACCACAAGACAAAAAGGCAGGCAGGCAAAAATAGCTGCACAATAAGTTTGATAAATGTGTTCCCCTGTGTAACCCCCTCTATTTGAATTCCCCCTGTTTTAAATTCCCACACTTACCACCCTTCTGCACTTGAATTCCCCCTGTTTTAAATTCCCACACTTACCACCCTTCTGCACTAACACACTGAGGCAA
This sequence comes from Rhinophrynus dorsalis, assembly GCA_037306005.1. Lineage (NCBI taxonomy): Eukaryota > Metazoa > Chordata > Amphibia > Anura > Rhinophrynidae > Rhinophrynus > Rhinophrynus dorsalis. Next base: position 230,783,883 of record CM074718.1, on the reverse strand, counting down.
GATTCACACGTTCAAGTATTCACTATGTATCTGCTATTTAAGCCAGAAATCCACCAATTACAAACACAGCAATTAGTCACTCCCACCACACCAGACTCCAATTTATCACAGCAAAGAGGGAAAACAAAACTCAGAGAGATTTGTTTTTAACCTCTCCCTTACCACACCACACAATATTCTTATGCTATTATTCCAGCAAGTATCCGATCTCAGTCTTTCAGGGCACAGGGCACTGATGAACTTACAGAGCTCTCTCACTCCTTGCTATATAAGCCAGGAATCCACCAATTACAAACACAGCAATTAGTCACTCCCACCACACCAGACTCCAATTATTTATCACAGCAAAGAGGGAAAACAAAACTCAGAGAGATTTTTTTTTAACCTCTCCCTTACCACACCACACAATATTCTTATGCTATTATTAGTGATGAGCGAGCACCCCAATGCTCGGGTGTTCGGGTGCTCTGACCGAGCACCCCCGGAGGCTCGAGTGCTCGGCCAAGCACCCGAGCCCCATTGAAGTCAATGGGAGGACTCGAGCATTACACCAGGCACCCCCTGCTCTGATGAGGGGAGGGTGCCTGGTCCATAGGAAAAGGGCAGAAAATTATGGAAACACCACAGAAATGGTTCAGGGACAGCATAGGGAGGATGTCTGGATGCATCTTGGACTCCAACGTCGCTGCTGGGAACGATCTTTCACCCGTAGTACGCCATTTTTACAGACTGACCGTAAAACACACAAAAAGGCAGATAAAAACGACTTTAGGCGAAAAATTGTTACCAAACAGTATTTGCTGTATATTTACTTGTATATCATCTGCAAATTCTCCAAAAAATTTCCTCGATTTTTCTGAACTGAGGCCATGATTAAGAGGGAAACGTGCGCAGAGGCAAATTCTCCCAAAAATTTCCTTGATTTTTCTGAACTGAGGCCATGATTAAGAGGGAAACGTGCGCTGAGCCGACCATCTAAAACATTATGGGTGAGGGTCTGCTGCGGAGCTGACCATCCTAAACATAATATGCGAAGGCCCGCTAGTGAGCTGACGCTATAAAACATTATATGAGAGGGCCCGCTAGAGAGCTGACCCAATAAAACATTATATGAGAAGGCCCGCTGGTGAGCTGACCTATACAAAAATTGTCAAACAGGGCCCGCTGGTGAGCTGGCCCTATATAAAAATTATATCACAGGGCCCGCTGGTGAGCTGGCCCTATATAAAAATTATATCACAGGGCATATGGAAGAGGAGGAGGAGGATGAGAAGATTAAGAGTCAACCATATACCCGTTTTTTGGGTGGAAGGGGTGAATGGGAATACAGAGTATTCCCATCATTGTAAATAACATATATAAAGTGACTTTATGTTCCCCCGGGGCTTTCATCCAGTGGAGTGGAGAAGTCAGGGGAAATCCAGGCCTTGTTCATTTTTATAAGTGTCAACCTATCAGCATTGTCGGTGGAAAGGCGGATACGCTTATCTGTTATGATGCCACCAGCAGCACTAAATACCCGCTCAGACAGAACGCTGGCGGCAGGGCAGGCCAGCACCTCCAAGGCGTAGAGTGCCAGTTCATACCACGTGTCCAGCTTGGACACCCAGTAGTTGTAAGGCACAGAGGGATCATTGAGGACGCTGACACGGTCTGCTACGTACTCCTTCACCATCTTCCAAAACTTTTCCCTCCTTGTGACACTAGGCTGCGCATCAGGTTGAGGGTGCTGGCGGGGTGTCATGAAGGTGTCCCACGCCTTGGAGAGTGTTGCCCTGCCTTTGTCGGAACTGCTGTGTGCTCCCCTTTTCTCCCCTTCTCGGTTGGCCAAGGTAGCACGTACTCTGACGCCAGCGTTGTCAGATGGAAAATTTTGGAGCAATTTTTCGACAAGAACCTTCTGGTATTGCACCATTTTGCTTGTCCTCTCCACCGTAGGAATGAGAGATGAGAAATTCTCTTTGTAGCGGGGGTCCAGAAGGGTGAACACCCAGTAATCCGTGTTGTCTAAAATGCGTATAACGCGTGGGTCACGGGAAAGGCAGCCTAACATAAAGTCAGCCATGTGTGCCAGAGTACCAACAGGCAAGATTTCGCTGTCCTCACCAGGAGGATGACTCTCAATCTCCTCATCCTCTTCCTCCCCTTCTGCCCACCCACGCTGAAGAGATGGAACTAAAGTTCCATGGCTACCCTCTGTAGCGGAGGCAACCGTGTCTTCCTCCTCCTCCGCCTCCTCCAATTGTCGCTGAGAAGACGAAGTGAGGGTGCTCTGGCTATCACCTTGTGTAAGCTCTTCCTCCCGCATTTCCATCTCTTCCACATGCAAAGCGTCGGTTTTAATTGTGAGCAGCGAGCGTTTCAGTAGACACAGAAGTGGGATGGTTACACTGATAATAGCGTTATCGCCGCTCACCATCTGTGTCGATTCCTCAAAATTGCGTAAAACCTCACAGAGGTCTGACATCCATTCCCACTCCTCACTTCTGATTACAGGAAGTTGAACGGAGAGGCGACGACCGTGTAACAGCTGGTACTCCACTACTGCCCTCTGCTGCTCACAAAGCCGGGCCAACATGTGGAAGGTGGAGTTCCAGTGCGTGCTCACGTCACACAGCAGCTGGTGAGCTGGCAATTGTAAGCGCTGCTGCAGCTTCAACAGGCCGGCAGGAGGAGCCAATAACGTAGGTGCTGGCGGAAACCCTGATGGAGGTAGGGCCCGCAATCCTCGGCATGGGTAGCACCCGTGCCATCCCAGGGTCCGAGTCGCTCCCAGCCTCCACGACATTCACCCAGTGTGCCGTCAGGGAAATGTAGCGTCCCTGGCCACAAGCACTTGTCCATGTGTCAGTCGTTAAGTGGACCTTCCCAGTAACTGCGTTGGTCAGGGCACGGGTGATGTTACGGGACACATGGTGGTGTAATGCGGGGATGGCACACCGGGAAAAGTAGTGGCGGCTGGGGACCGCGTACCGAGGGACAGCTGCTGCCATCAGGCTGCGGAAGGACTCAGTCTCCACAAGCCTAAATGGCAGCATTTCGATGGCCAGTAATTTGGAAAGGTGTGAGGTTAGTGCTATGGCCTGTGGGTGGGTGGCTGGGTATTTTCGCTTGCGCTCAAATGCCTGGGGTAACGACATTTGGACGCTGTGCTGGGACAGGGAAGTGGATGTGGTCGCTGATGGTGCTTCAGATGGTACAGGTGCAGGGCGGGAGGTATGCGGGCCTGCGCCTTCGACAGGCGATTGGCCGGCACCGAAAACAGGGGAAGAGGAGGCAGTGGTGTGGCCTGCAGACACAGATGGGCGATCCAGGCGTTCCTCCCACTTATTACGGTGCTTGGATGCCATGTGTCGGATCATGCTGGTGGTGGTGAGGTTTCTAGTGTTCATGCCTCGGCTCATTCTGGTGTGGCACAGGTTGCAAACTACAATTCTTTTGTCGTCAGCACTTTCCTTAAAAAAATGCCATACCGCGGAACACCTACCCCTTGGCAAGGTAGATTTACGCAAGGGGGTGCTCCGTGGAACATTTGCGGGCCGGTTTGGTGCGGTCCGCCTTCTTTCTGTAGCCACACCACTGCCTCTTCCAGCCTGTTGCGGTGCTGCAGATGGCTCACCCTCAGGACTGCTGTCATCGCTCGGCTCTACACCTTCCCAGGTGGGGTCAGTCACCTCATCGTCCACCAAGTCCTCCTCCACTTCCTCACTCTGATCATCCTCCTCATGTCTTGATCCCACCACATACTCAGTCATTGACAACTGTATATCATCCTCCTCATCAAGGTCTTGAGACAGTAATAGTGGTTGATTTAATGGCAACTGTGTCTCATCATCATCATCATCCACTACTTCCTTTGACCTTAAATGCCGTTCACATCTGTCATCTTCTTGTGATTGGGTACCCTCTAGAGGTTGTGAATCAGGGCACAAGATGTCATGTTCCTCTGCAAGCGTGCTTGGAGAGAGGGTCAAATGAAGGATTGGTGATGAGACGAGCTCCTCACTATATCCCAGTGTGGGATCACTTCTTTGACCAGACCCTCTATGGTGGGAGGAAGGATGATCAGAGTGAGGATTATGTTGACCAGACTCTTGGCTACTGAGAGTGGACTTGGTGGAAGACAGGGTGGTGCTTAACCGACTGGAAGCAGTATCAGCTGACATCCAACCGACCACCTGTTCGCAGTGGTCGGACCTCGAGAGTGATGTCCTGCGACGCCCTGTAAAATGAGACATGAAGCTAGGTATGGTGGATGTCTTTCTTTCTTGTGCTCTGGCACCAGGCACAGTTTCTACGCGCCCTGACCCGCGCCCTGAACTATCAGGATCACGTCCACTTCCCCGTCCCTTTTTACCCGCCTTCTTCATATTACACGGAATATGTGCTGCAAATCTGCAACTTTGCACAGTACACAGAATGTGCAGCTAAACTGCGGCGACGCACACTGAATGGAATATGTGACTTTGATATTTTACAGTTTGAAGACTTAACAGTATTTCTTCCTATTCTGCAACTGTGCACAGTACACAGAATGTGCTGCTAAACTGCGGCGACGCACACTGAATGGAATATGTGACTTTGATATTTTACAGTTTGAAGACTTAACAGTATTTCTTCCTATTCTGCAACTGTGCACAGTACACAGAATGTGCTGCTAAACTGCGGCGACGCACACTGAATGGAATATGTGACTTTGATATTTTACAGTTTGAAGACTTAACAGTATTTCTTCCTATTCTGCAACTTTGCACAGTAAACAGAATTTGCTGCTTATCTGCGGCTACGCACAGTGAATGGAATATGTGACTTTGATATTTTACAGTTTGAAGACTTAACAGTATTTTATCCTATTCTGCAACTGTGCACAGTACACAGAATGTGCTGCTAAACTGCGGCGACGCACACTGAATGGAATATGTGACTTTGATATTTTACAGTTTGAAGACTTAACAGTATTTCTTCCTATTCTGCAACTGTGCACAGTACACAGAATGTGCTGCTAAACTGCGGCTACGCACAGTGAATGGAATATGTGACTTTGATATTTTACAGTTTGAAGACTTAACAGTATTTCTTCCTATTCTGCAACTTTGCACAGTAAACAGAATTTGCTGCTTATCTGCGGCTACGCACACTGAATGGAATATGTGACTTTGATATTTTACAGTTTGAAGACTTAACAGTATTTCTTCCTATTCTGCAACTTTGCACAGTACACAGAATGTGCTGCTAAACTGCGGCGACGCACACTGAATGGAATATGTGACTTTGATATTTTACAGTTTGAAGACTTAACAGTATTTCTTCCTATTCTGCAACTGTGCACAGTACACAGAATGTGCTGCTAAACTGCGGCGACGCACACTGAATGGAATATGTGACTTTGATATTTTACAGTTTGAAGACTTAACAGTATTTCTTCCTATTCTGCAACTGTGCACAGTACACAGAATGTGCTGCTAAACTGCGGCGACGCACACTGAATGGAATATGTGACTTTGATATTTTACAGTTTGAAGACTTAACAGTATTTCTTCCTATTCTGCAACTTTGCACAGTAAACAGAATTTGCTGCTTATCTGCGGCTACGCACAGTGAATGGAATATGTGACTTTGATATTTTACAGTTTGAAGACTTAACAGTATTTTTTCCTATTCTGCAACTGTGCACAGTACACAGAATGTGCTGCTAAACTGCGGCGACGCACACTGAATGGAATATGTGACTTTGATATTTTACAGTTTGAAGACTTAACAGTATTTCTTCCTATTCTGCAATTGTGCACAGTACACAGAATGTGCTGCTAAACTGCGGCGACGCACACTGAATGGAATATGTGACTTTGATATTTTACAGTTTGAAGACTTAACAGTATTTCTTCCTATTCTGCAACTTTGCACAGTAAACAGAATTTGCTGCTTATCTGCGGCTACGCACACTGAATGGAATATGTGACTTTGATATTTTACAGTTTGAAGACTTAACAGTATTTCTTCCTATTCTGCAACTGTGCACAGTACACAGAATGTGCTGCTAAACTGCGGCGATGCACACTGAATGGAATATGTGACTTTGATATTTTACAGTTTGAAGACTTAACAGTATTTCTTCCTATTCTGCAACTGTGCACAGTACACAGAATGTGCTGCTAAACTGCGGCGACGCACACTGAATGGAATATGTGACTTTGATATTTTACAGTTTGAAGACTTAACAGTATTTCTTCCTATTCTGCAACTGTGCACAGTACACAGAATGTGCTGCTAAACTGCGGCGACGCACACTGAATGGAATATGTGACTTTGATATTTTACAGTTTGAAGACTTAACAGTATTTCTTCCTATTCTGCATCTTTGCACAGTAAACAGAATTTTCTGCTTATCTGCGGCTACGCACAGTGAATGGAATATGTGACTTTGATATTTTACAGTTTGAAGACTTAACAGTATTTTTTCCTATTCTGCAACTGTGCACAGTACACAGAATGTGCTGCTAAACTGCGGCGACGCACACTGAATGGAATATGTGACTTTGATATTTTACAGTTTGAAGACTTAACAGTATTTCTTCCTATTCTGCAACTGTGCACAGTACACAGAATGTGCTGCTAAACTGCGGCTACGCACAGTGAATGGAATATGTGACTTTGATATTTTACAGTTTGAAGACTTAACAGTATTTTATCCTATTCTGCAACTGTGCACAGTACACAGAATGTGCTGCTAAACTGCGGCGACGCACACTGAATGGAATATGTGACTTTGATATTTTACAGTTTGAAGACTTAACAGTATTTCTTCCTATTCTGCAACTGTGCACGGTACACAGAATGTGCTGCTAAACTGCGGCGACGCACACTGAATGGAATATGTGACTTTGATATTTTACAGTTTGAAGACTTAACAGTATTTCTTCCTATTCTGCAACTTTGCACAGTAAACAGAATTTGCTGCTTATCTGGGGCTACGCACACTGAATGGAATATGTGACTTTGATATTTTACAGTTTGAAGACTTAACAGTATTTCTTCCTATTCTGCAACTGTGCACAGTACACAGAATGTGCTGCTAAACTGCGGCGACGCACACTGAATGGAATATGTGACTTTGATATTTTACAGTTTGAAGACTTAACAGTATTTCTTCCTATTCTGCAACTGTGCACAGTACACAGAATGTGCTGCTAAACTGCGGCGACGCACACTGAATGGAATATGTGACTTTGATATTTTACAGTTTGAAGACTTAACAGTATTTCTTCCTATTCTGCAACTTTGCACAGTAAACAGAATTTGCTGCTTATCTGCGGCTACGCACAGTGAATGGAATATGTGACTTTGATATTTTACAGTTTGAAGACTTAACCGTATTTTTTCCTATTCTGCAACTGTGCACAGTACACAGAATGTGCTGCTAAACTGCGGCGACGCACACTGAATGGAATATGTGACTTTGATATTTTACAGTTTGAAGACTTAACAGTATTTCTTCCTATTCTGCAACTGTGCACAGTACACAGAATGTGCTGCTAAACTGCGGCGACGCACACTGAATGGAATATGTGACTTTGATATTTTACAGTTTGAAGACTTAACAGTATTTCTTCCTATTCTGCAACTTTGCACAGTAAACAGAATTTGCTGCTTATCTGCGGCTACGCACACTGAATGGAATATGTGACTTTGATATTTTACAGTTTGAAGACTTAACAGTATTTCTTCCTATTCTGCAACTGTGCACAGTACACAGAATGTGCTGCTAAACTGCGGCGACGCACACTGAATGGAATATGTGACTTTGATATTTTACAGTTTGAAGACTTAACAGTATTTCTTCCTATTCTGCAACTGTGCACAGTACACAGAATGTGCTGCTAAACTGCGGCGACGCACACTGAATGGAATATGTGACTTTGATATTTTACAGTTTGAAGACTTAACAGTATTTCTTCCTATTCTGCAACTGTGCACAGTACACAGAATGTGCTGCTAAACTGCGGCGACGCACACTGAATGGAATATGTGACTTTGATATTTTACAGTTTGTAGACTTAACAGTATTTCTTCCTATTCTGCATCTTTGCACAGTAAACAGAATTTGCTGCTTATCTGTGGCTACGCACAGTGAATGGAATATGTGACTTTGATATTTTACAGTTTGAAGCCTTAACAGTATTTTTTCCTATTCTGCAACTGTGCACAGTACACAGAATGTGCTGCTACACTGCGGCGACGCACACTGAATGGAATATGTGACTTTGATATTTTACAGTTTGAAGACTTAACAGTATTTCTTCCTATTCTGCAACTGTGCACAGTACACAGAATGTGCTGCTAAACTGCGGCGACGCACACTGAATGGAATATGTGACTTTGATATTTTACAGTTTGAAGACTTAACAGTATTTTTTCCTATTCTGCAACTGTGCACAGTACACAGAATGTGCTGCTAAACTGCGGCGACGCACACTGAATGGAATATGTGACTTTGATATTTTACAGTTTGAAGACTTAACAGAATGTGCTCTAATCTGCAACTTTGCACACTAAACAGAATGTGCTCTAATCTGCAACTTTGCACACTAAACAGAATGTGCTCTAATCTGCAACTTTGCACACTAAAAAGAATGTGCTGCTAATCTGCAACTTTGCACACTGAACAGAATGTACTCTAATCTGCAACTTTGCACACTAAACAGAATGTGCTCTAATCTGCAACTTTGCACACTAAACAGAATATATGAAGTTTTTTTTTTTTTGTTTTTTTTCCCCACACACAAAATAAACTGCTGCCCCCACACACAGTAGTCCTAAAAAGGACTTTTGGGTCTTTTTTTTTACAAATTAGCTTTTTTTCTCCCTACACTGACTTTCCCTTCCTATCCTCATCTCTCCCTGGCTAAGACTGAGCCGAACTCGCTGGTCAGGTGCTATACAGCACCCGACCACGGGTTCTGGCCAGCCAATCAGTGTAATGCCAGCAGCCAACATGGCTGCTGGCATTACACTGATGTCAGAGCCTCCCTGCACGTTTATTGGCTGCGCAGCAGCCGCGAAACGTGCGGGGAGGAGACCCGAACATGACGGGCGAGCACATGCGGTACTCGTACGAGTACCGCCATGTGCCGAGCAGAGCGATGCTCGAGCCGATCCGAGCATCGGCCGAGCATGCTCGCTCAACACTAGCTATTATTCCAGCAAGTATCCAATCTCAGTCTTTCAGGGCACAGGGCACTGATGAACTTACAGAGCTCTCTCACTCCTTGCTATATAAGCCAGGAATCCACCAATTACAAACACAGCAATTAGTCACTCCCACCACACCAGACTTCAATTATTTATCACAGCAAAGAGGGAAAACAAAACTCAGAGAGATTTGTTTTTAACCTCTTCCTTACCACACCACACAATATTCTTATGCTATTATTCCAGCAAGTATCCAATCTCAGTCTTTCAGGGCACAGGGCACTGCTTGCCAACTGACATAAAATGACTGTTTCTCTAATAAAAGCCAGGATCCAGTTAGTGTGTCAAGTTCTTAGGCTTTTTACTGAGCACTAACATTAATTAGATACTGTATATGGGACAAGTACATAGAAACCAGTAAGATAAGGTCATTTTGCAGAATGCCTAGTAACCAGTCAATGCCTGTTACTTTAATGGCCAATAACCAGCATGTGCGAGTGTCTCTGTTCTGTGACTGTGAGCTATTATTGCCCCTTTCTCCACTGTGCGCTCCTACCTCTTATTCGAGTATAACAGGGAGCGGGGTGTCTCAGTCAAGGTTTTAAACCATCCATGCAGACTATACTGTGTATAGGCAGCTCCTCTATGGCTGTGTTGTTCGTGGGCCGGCAAGTGAGGAGGTGGAAGTAATGCGCCCCACTCACTGTCACATCCAGCCGCGGAGCGCAGCTGCAGCAGTAGGCAGCATGATAATGATATGTGCTCCTACCCCCCCCCCCCCCGCCCTCAGCAGCTTTACTCCATCAGAGGTGAAAGATTCATCATAAGGCTGGCTAATTTAAAAAAAAACAAAACAAAAAACGATCCCAATGACAGGCTCCCCTCTGTGGGGTGCGCCTGTAGGTAGATGCCTACTCTGCCTTATTATAAATCTGGCCCTGGGCCTCTGATAATTACAACCAATGCAGTAACATGAGTAGGTGCCGGGATAAAAATACCAGATGTCAAATAAAAGCAGTTTTAACAAAGTATTCCCAGAAAAAAAGAAACACTGAGTAATATAGTATCAGTAAATTGCTTAATAGAAACAAAATCCTTATATTCAAATCCCTTTCTTGCTAAGTATAACAATGTTACCCCACTGGGAGATTTCGCATTGAGATGTTATTTCAGTTCAATTTTTTTTTAAATGTACTGCAATTGTATATTGTAGATGCCAGTTGGTGCTGTTCCTATCACTTATTTATGAGAGCCATAATCAATAAATCAAGCTCTCCAAGAGAGTGTATCATAAACTATCTTTTAGATACCAGTTGGTATACCAGGTATATTTGAGGTGTAATTAATTTTGAATGATAAATCTCCCAGAAGCAGAAGCACCCTTGTTTTGCTTAAAAGTAAAATCATTGTTCTGTATGTTATTTTCATTAAAAAAGTTAATGCTCCTTTAAAGTAAGCATTACTAAGGGGCAGAAAGAGTCTGTTAAGATTTAACTGTTCTCAGATTACACTCGTGTAAACATTCAACATCTGCTTGTTGTAAGTGAGAAGTTTTGATCTTTTGTCTAAAAAACTTCAGCCTGTCTTGTTTTACAGACTGACAAATACTGAGTTATGTATGAGCCCATATACACAATGAAGTTAATGTCTGAAGGCTCCTAATTGTTATGAAACATTTTGGTGAATTAGAGAAACCAATTATTAAGTGAATATGTTCAATTAGAATATAACAAGCAGAGACGCACAAACTAGCATAGTCATGTTATGGTATGTATGACTGTGTGGATATTACTGGTATGGTATCGTACAATATTTATATTGTGTTAGTTGTGCTATATGCCAGATAAATAATATATTTATTGTGTTAGACAACATTTTTTCTATGGACAATGATTTATGCTTAGGTGGGAACTATCTGTGTATGGACATTATCCATGAGCATATTTGCTATAGTAATACCCCATAAATTTATTGGATAAAACCAATGTTTCTTAACCAAATTGACAAATATGTGAATGCTGCATTTCAAAAGCATATGTATGATGATTATTGTGCACAATATTTTTGTTTTGTTATTCCCATTGTGAGCCCTAAGAATAACTATATATTTGTATATATACATCCTTTATTGCACCTTTGACCAATAAAATAAAATTGTTAGGGGCGCCCCAAAAATTCCAGACTGAATCTTAGGGGTGTCTTGAGCAAAAAAGGTTCAGAACCACTGGATTAAACAATAATATCTTAAATATTATAAATGTAGCTTTAATCTTTTCTTGGGCAAATACATTAATTTGAGAAAAAACCATTCACCCAATCAATTATTAAAACAGATAATTATAAATAAGGTGATACAGTTTACCAGTCCTATGGAATGTTGGCTTTCTTCCTTTGTTTTCTGCATGCATAGGCCATTCGTTTTGCCTAAAGGGATAGTAAACTCAAAAAAAAGTATAGGTGAATTGATAGGTACAATTAAAAAATACTTACTGCCCTCATTCTCATCTCTCAGACCGTTATGGTTTGAGAGATATAATAAAATAAAGGTTTTGCAGAGGCCTCACAGGCCACCATGCCGTCCTTCCTTACTGCAACTTTACTGCTTTCCTGAAGTACTTTGGTGTGTTCACATGAGCAAGAGTCACCTGAGCAAAAGACACCATAGTCCAGCATGTTACCTTTCATCATGGGGCACATATTCAGAGCAGCATCCCTACTTTGATGTTACCTGCTCTAAAGGGGCCTAAAATACCCCAACATTGCTTAGTTGCTATAAAAAAGTTGTGCTTGAACAATTCTGGGACAAATTAACTGTACAATAGGGGCAAGTAAAAATCCCCATTATTTTAATTTGGTCTTTAACCCCTTGAATTCTGAAGAGGACTCAAACACATTGCTAAAGAATATGTTGGAGACATCTTTGGCATTCTTAAAATGCCCAATTTAATGGGAATTTGTGGAATTTGTATTTGTTGCTTTGCCCATGAATTGCTCCAGTTTTTCTGTATTTCTCAAAGACTGGAAATATTATAGCTACAGATATAATTTTATATGGTACAACATATCTTGATATGCATCTGTAATGTATGAGTTACATTTTCACTATATGGTTTCATGTAAAATTGTGAAGAATATACTCTATCAAATGTCCTCATTAGCTTCTAAGTTTGGATTCTTACCAGTATGTTTTGCTTCACATGTGTTTTGCATTTTCATGTTTCAGCAGACAAATAATACAAACTTACGGTCAATGGAGAAAAAAAAACATGACAAAAGGAGAATGTTATGTGTTATAAGCATTTCATATACACACAATGACTGTAAAATAAAGCAATCAAATACCATCAGCACCAAAGTTTTTTCACCATAAGGTATTCATTTCCTTAGAAATGTGTGCACTATCGCCTTTAACTAAAACCACAAAGATGATGATTGCATTTAGAGTGACATGATGGAGTGGGTGTTAAATAACATGTGGCATGCAGTGGGGAGGGGGGAGAAAGGAAAGCAGTTTTAGGGGAGTTATATTAGACAAGGTTGCACATGGATTTTGTAAGAAAGTTGACAGATTCTTGTAAACCTCCCCTGTCAACCTCACTTTGCCCATTCACTTTCCTGTTTGTCTGAATTGAACATCCATGTAGTTTAATGTGCATTTCCCACCTGCGCTCCTCCAATGCACCACTGTTTCCCATTTTCGGGGAGCTTCTGTCATTTGGCTTTGGGGGAAAACTTCTCTGGTCGATTTCTTATACTTGAGAATTCAAAATACTCCCATTAACCCCAATGTCACCAGGGAGAGGTACATTACCATATGTCACCCCTTTTTGATATGGAGACACAGCACCAAAAATGTTTCACCATAAGTTTTAATTTCCTTAGAAATATGTGCACTACTGCCTTTAACTGTAAAACCACAAAGATGGCAGACAATGGGCCAGAGGAGATCAAAACCAACTATTCCTTAACATTATTACACAATATGTGCATAAATAATTATGCTAATTACTTAGTTTCTATGCCTAAATGTGCTTCTCTAAAACTAAAATAATATAATGTATTAAACTTGCATGTTATTCCTCTAGGATAATTTCATAATAATGTTGTGCTAAACTATTCTCACAATTCCAAAAATAGCTCCTAAAACATACCTAGACAAGCCATAATACTATATTATCATTTCAGGCCATTAATAGAGCATTTTGCATCATCACTTCAGATGTACCTATCAGGAATGCTGTAAGAGTTGGAAAATCTTGCAAAAGACAGCAATGGTTTCCCTTAGAACATATGTAAGGTTTGATTTTAAGCCTTGGGAAAGAAATATATAAGTTTTTAAAAATGCCAGCATGGAGTACAGTGAATTTAAATAAATATGTTCCATTTAAATTGTGAATTACATTATTTCATGAAATTCCTAGTTATTTCATAAAATAACAGAAAGCAGACTGAGGGGACATTCCACAATTAACTAGTTTTTTCATATTAAAGGGATAGTAATGTTTCATAATAAAAGCAGCTCTAATTAATCATCATAGTATTTGGACTTTGGATAGTGTTATTTCAATACTGTCAGAGTTGTAGTTCAGGAGTAATTCAATGACAAAGTATCCCCCTCCCACCCCTTTTACTGATGTCACACTGCTCAGCCAGAGCAGAAGGGAGGTGCCCAGGTAGACTGCAGAGAGGGACAATCTTCAATTAAGATAAGGGAAAAAGCTGAAAAACTTGTCAAGGGGGGCAGGGCTTTCATTGTTCTGATAGGAAGAATATTGTCCCTTGCTGTTATCTCTCTGGTCTATGGACTGGATTCCACATCTGAGAAGAGATGGCTTACACTAGGTAAAAGGGGCGGGAGGGGAAACTTTGCTTGTGAATATATCTCAAACCATAAAGGTTTGAGAGATAAGACATATCATTCTTCATGTTTTTTTTAATGCCTACAAAATAAAATAAAGATAAAATGAAGTATTACAATCCCTTTAACTAAGCAACACCAATGCAATGCATAGATGGGAAAATAAGGTCCCATTCTACAGTTTAACTAGTTATTTCATGATAGCTATTTTGTGGAATAACTAGTTCCTAGTTTTAATTCCACACTTTAATTAAATCAGACAGTTATTTCATGAAATAACTAGAGATTTCATGACATAACTGAATGACATACTTTAACTGTAACATGCATAACCTCTGTTAATCTCTAGGGGTTAGTGGTCCTTTAACGCCTTAACGACCAGCGGTCCCGGGGTGTGTGTTCCTTTAAGGACCAGATATGGAATTTCAGCGTGCCATCCCAGGTGACTGATCACGTGGGGCGGCACGCCGAACAGAGGGACTGAAAGAGATCGCTCCGGTCTTGGAGCTCCTGCAGGAGCGTGGTGAGTAATAGTACGTGACGTACCAGGACCGTTACTGGTCCTTAAGTGCCGGACCAGCGTGACGGTCCGGGTACATCACCGGACGTGAAGGGGTTAAGGAAATCCATAAAACAAATTAATTAATGTAAGCTTTTTCTTAACACATGCTGGGGGGATGTAAAATTCAGGCATCTTAGCAAATTTTCTGTGCATATACATTAACATAAAAATCATGCTTGTGCACTTTGGGGTATGTATGAGTAAATATGCTTGCTTTATTACATTATGGTATACCCACTATTCCATTGTTAAGACTTTAATATGCAGAAACACCATATACCACCCCTATAGTGTGCTCAGAAAAAATTCAAGGATTTTTCACAAATGTCCTCAGCACCTTGCTAGAACATGGCAAGAACAAGGTGTCAAGAAATAAAACACACAACATGCCCATGCACTTCCCCACTACTCTCTCCATGGATTGTAAAGAGAAGAATTTGATGAGCTTAGTACACAGGTGTTAGGCATTTGCAGCGCACAAATTTTAATGTGACCCTAATGTTTGGTATATGATGCATATTCCAAAACTCTAGGAAACTATTTAAAAACAACATTTTGAGAACAGGTCAAGCTAAAACAGGAAATAATAACCCCCTGAGATTAATAGGAAATTAGGTGGTCTGGATAGATGTCTAAATTGTAAGTCTATTTGCCATTGATCAAAAAAATTTACATCAAATGTCACAGGCAAAACCTTGCAGTATGTGGAGCAGACTCTTTGGCCTAGATTCACTAAAGTTCGAAGAGGGCTGAAAATGTTGATGTTCCATTGGAGTAATATTGAAGGTACATCAATAGTCTTCACAAAAGTGTCTACAACAGCACATCACCATCACTCCGACAAAAAATATGCTGTACATCAACATCCATCTGACAGGTTTATGAATTTTCATTCATCACATTGACAATAGCCTATTTCTAAATGGAAGTAAAGCATAATGACTAATTTCCATAAGGAAATGCTGAATGATGAGATAGTTTCAAACGCAAGGGGGTGTGCTGATATTTTAATGTGGCAATTACTTGTGGCTGCATACCTTGCCTTTATATGTGTAAAAAATATAATCATTTGTTATTAAAAAAATATACTTCAGACCTCGAGGAGGACATCGGGACCCCTCCTGATACCCCCCTAGTATTGATCTCCTTCCAGTTGGGAATCAGTTTTTTTAATATGTGGACATTATTTTTTTATAATAATAATTTGAATTAATTATTATGCTGGTGATATAAGTAATATAATACAGTCAAGATTTTAGATAGTTATTTTGGTATAATTTAACACTAAATATATATGCTAAAAAATAATAGATTTTTTAAAATACAGTTACATATGTGAATAATTTTTTCTATTATTTCATGGTTATTTTATTAATCCTAATTATATTATTGAATTAATTTATCTGTTATATCAATAAGCATAAGCACATATATCATTTTTTTTCATTGATGTTTCACTGTATCAATTTATTTTTCACCTACATTCATAGCAAACAGTCCATTTCATTCACCCTCATTATATTATTTCACAATGTTATTTATTTTAGTAGTTTATTCAAGTTTATTTATTTAATACATTTCCACAAATAAGCACAGAAATATACATATACCAGTCAAATATTTTTACTCATCTTTTTCTCATCAACATCTCACTACATTTAATCTAAATTAATTGATATATATAGTGGCAGAAGCTGCAGGACGCACTCTTGATAACTGGGACAAATACCTGGGTACACGATCAGAGACTTCATGTAATATTTAGGACAAAGTTAGCACTATCAGGACTCAAACTTGGTCACAAATAAAAGAAACACTTGTTGATTGAAGTTTTAGTCCTGAGAGTGTTGATTTTGTCCTAAATATATATATATATATATATATATATATATATATATATATATATATATATATACACCACCGGTCAAAAGTTTTAGAACACCCCCATTTTTCCAGTTTTTGTTGAAATTTACACAGTTCAAGTCCAGTGAATAATCTGAAATGGTACAAAGGTAAGTGGTGAACTGCCAGAGGTGAAAAAAGTTTAGATTAGCAAAAACGTAATGTATATTTCAGAGTTGTACAAAAAGGCCTTTTCAGGGAAGAAGTAATGGGTTAACAACTCACAGTTGTTCTGCAGCAATGTAAGTAAATTTATCCTTGAAAGTTCATGCTAACAATGCTGTGTTACTACACCCTCTTAAGCAATATTTGGACAGTATTGTACTGCAGGAAGTAGTATGTTGCTCTCAAAATGGATAAAAAGGCAATTAGCAAAGCAAGACAGACAGACCATTATTCCTAAAAGTGTAGGACTTTCCTTTAGAGAAATTGCAAAGAAAGCCAAGGTGTCAGTGAGTACAGTTTCCTACACCATCAAAAGGCAGTTGGAAACTGGAAGAACTCTGACAGGAAGAGGTCTGGCAGACCCAAAGCCACAACAGAATCAGATGCCAGACACATTATTTATTCAAATTTGATTTGATTTGTATTTTTTGATCTTGATGAAATTAATTTGTCATATGCAATCATTTTTCTTGTCCTTGTTATAATCTTAATCATACAAGGAATACACACATACAAATTATATATACAATTGCATACATATTCATATAGACACATATTAATTCATGCACATGCAAACACTTACACACCATTCCATTCATATTTATTGTTCACAATATTTATCACATTTAAATATATGATTATCTTTATTAAATTATTTATAAAAGATCAATGTATATATATATATATATATATATATATATATATATATATATATATATTTGTTATGACTAACAATATAAGTATACCAGTTGTATGACATATATATATATATATATATATATATATATATATATATATACTAGTTGAACAGCCCGTTACACGGGCCACAGTGCCCCTGGCAGCCGGTCGCGGGGCAGTCACACGCAGTGGAGACTGGCCGCGCCTCGGCTGATACAGAGCTAGACGCTCCTTCGGAGCGCCCAGCTCTGTATCAGCTGCGCCGCGGGCAGTCTCTACTGCGCATGACTGCCGCACGCGTAGCAGTGTCTACTGCGCATGTCAGGCGTTACACACAACTTAGCGAATTATTATATAGGATATATTATATAAGATAAGCAAAAAAACGGATGCACTCTCAGGATGTAAATTTAAAAGATTATATTGTAATCACCATCATAAAAATAAACAATGTGCATAAACTAGCAACGTTTGGTCCACTGTCCGGGACGGTCCCGGACAGTGGACCGAAACATTGATAGTTTATGAACATTGTTTATTTTTTGTTTAATGATGGTGATTACATTATAATATTTTGAATTGACATCCTGAGAGTGCATCCGTTTTTTGCTTTAATCATTTTAATCGTGTTCACAGCTAAATAGAAGGATGTAAAGATGAGTATCCATCACAATGGAAGATTATTATTTACATGTTGTATTATGTTATGGTGTCAGAGTGAAGTAGGCCTCTGTTTTATACCATGCTTCCTGTAGTCTCCTCCTACCTACTTCCTGAGGAGTGGTTTAAAGGGCAGTCTGAGTCCTGACTCCTGGTTCCTTCAGAGACTACCAGTGGCTGAGGCCTAGTCTCCAGCAGTGTGATCAAGCTTGGCAGCCTACTATTCCTGATAGCAGTGCTTGCTGGTTTGTAACCCTCTGCTTGTTACTTGTGTACTACCTTTCTTATATTATAATAAATTGCATTTAACTATACCGTACTGACTCCTGAACATCTTTGGGGAACCGTGACAGGTGTCGGCTAGGTACAGGGGAATAACAGGAGACAGAGCCCCAGGTCAGCACCAGAGAGGGTAGTCAGACAAGTAAGGTCATACACAGTTCAGGTAGTCAGCCAGAGCCACAGGTCTGCACCAGATTGGGTGTCCACTTTAAGGATAAGGCAGGAGAATAGTCAGACAGAACCAAAGGTCAGCACCAGATTGGATGGTCAGACAAGCCAGGTCAACACAGAGCCCAAGGACACAGAACTGCTTAGTACAACAACGCAGGGGCAACTGAGTCAGGACTCAGACTTCCCTTTAAACTCTGAAGACTCGCGCCTGCAGATGACGCATCTTGCTGTGATGCGTCCAACCGCTGCCATCTTCCTGCGTCATCCATGCGGCATGAACGGCCGCCGAAACCAAGGTAAGCTGTGACACTTATTGACCATGGGCGTCTGCCTCAATAGACATGATATTCAGAACTTATTGACCATGGGCGCCTGCCTCAAAAGACACAATATACAGGAATTATTAACCATGTGCATCTGCCTCAATAGACTTGATATCCATAACTTATAGACCATGGGCATCTGACTCAATAGACATGATATCCAGGACTTATTGACTATGGGCGTATGCCTCAATAGACATGATATCCAGGACTTATAGACCATGGGCACCTGCCTCACAAGACACAATATACAGGAATTATTAACCATGTGCATCTGCCTCAATAGACTTGATATCCATAACTTATAAACCATGGGCATCTAACTCAATAGACATGATATCCAGGACTTATTGACTATGGTCGTATGCCTCAATATTGACAATAGAACTGGCCTGGGGATCATATTATTGTCCCCTACCCCACCCCGAAATATTTCTACAGATGCCCCTGTGATTGACAGTGAGGAAGAAGAAATTCAGAGGGGCCACTAAGATTTTCTGGCCATAGTATGTCAAGTGGAAGCAATTATTAGGTGGCGATAGTTCCCCTTTAATCACTAAAATAGATGGGAATGTTTATTACAAGAGTGACATAAAGATGATACCTTTAACCATTTGAGCACCAGAGTGGTAACCAATGCATTGCGCTGCAGTGCGCTGGATACCTCTCTGGCACTCAAAAGAGCTTCAAAGTAAAATAAGATTATTTTATATTACAAAAATATTTATTTTATTTACAAAATTAAGATCAATAAATGGAAGCACATTTACATCAATCAAAACATTTAAATAAATTAAACATTCAAATATTAATTTAAATAAATCAGAAAAACAATGATTCAGATACATTAGCTACAGTTCCCACTGTTTGTCTAAACATTTTTTTATTGCTTTCTCTGAAGCTGGCCATTATTTAACCCTTTAAGGATCCAAGGGGTGTGCAATGCATTGCTCCGCAATGCGTGCACATGCCTCTGGTCCTTAAAGGGTTAACAATTGCCACTGATACTGTAGACAAGGACTGATGAGAACTGATATAAAAAATAAATTCTGCGCACAAAGAGTAGACTTCAAGTTTTTCCCAGAAAAGGAGAACATTTCTGGAGCATACCAAGTGTACCATAGGGGACAGGTTAAAATTCCTGAAACTTTCATTGGTTTAAATGGGAACTTTTAACTCCTTACATGCCGAAAAGGTATCCAGTGCACATTACTTGCCAATCTCTCTAGCATTGAAGGAGTTAAAATGGAATTTTTATTTATCCCCTAGTACAGTTAACTTGTCCCAGAATTACTCCACTTTAGCTTCCTGAATTAGGCCCATACTATATTTTAAAATTTACATTCAGATATCAGATAGTTATTCTATTACATTCTGTAGGAGAGTTGAGTCACTGACAACAGATCTCCATAGAATGTAATAGTTACTTTTGAATCACTTCCTGTCAGTTTGAACTTTCAGGATCTCTGTTTCAAGAGAGCATAAAAGTTTTCAACTGTTATAACTTTTGAATAAAACAACTGCCAGCAGTGGGTGTACCCTTGTTTTACTCAACATTAAAAGTCCTATCAAATGATATAGCTTTACATAACAAAAAAGTTTACTACTTCTTTTAAATAAATATATAAATAAATAAAATATTGTAAAAGACAGTTAAGCATTTCATGTAGTGGCATGTGTCTCAAGCCTCTCTGATTTTTTTTTTCAACAGTCAGTTAAAATTCCATGGTCTTTGAGCTAAATGATGCAATAAAAGTGCGTTTTTCTCCGAAATGCATACTCTGTAATTGCAGAGGTAATGAAGATCTCAGTGAAGAGGCATTACAGATTTGCCACGATATATATAACAGTTGGAGTCCAGAAAGTGAACCTGTATTTTCAGAGTGCTGGAAAATTCCCCAAACCAGCCCCGGTGTGACCGACTGCTTATTGAGCATTGGCCTCTGGAGTCTTTGAGCTGGAAAAAAGAAAGACAATTTAATGTAATATGTGTATCAGACAAACATTTAAATGTATTATACACAAAAGCTGCAATGAAAGTAAGCTTCAGAGGAGCAGTTTTGGAGTAAATCAATGGCACTATAGGGAATAAATAAAATGCAATTATTTGGAGACCTCTAGTATTCATGGGGTTAAAATGACCATTTAATTCATTGATAATTTTCATTTATCCCCTCTAGTGCTGTTGATTTGAATTTAAGTTATTTAGCTTATTGACTTGTACCTAAATTCTGGATCTAAGATGCTGTTATACAGGTTTTCTTTGTTAACCGCATGTAAGCTAGAGAGGCGTTAACACATTGCACATCTAGCATCAAAACGGTTAAAGATTATTGATTACAGTTTCTGTACTGTGTCATTGAGGAGACTGTAAAATCATCTTGGCAATACAGGATCATACACATAAAACAAAAATGGAGAAATTCTGGGGGCAAGCTAACTGTAGGGGAAAATTACATCTCATATTGCTTTAAATGGGATGTTTAATCCCTAGTATGTCAGAGAGGTCTCCAACACATTAAACATGTAGCGTTACAATGTGTTGAAAGAACTGGAGCAATCTGGAACAATCCAATGGCACCATATGGAGTTATTAAAACTTCACAACATTTCTATTGATTTAAATGGGTCTTTTAACCATTTGAATTCTGGGAGGTCCCTAATACATTGTATAGGTAGCATCACAATATGCTTAACTAAATGGAGCAAAATGGCAGCAAAGCCAACTACCTCATGAAGACAAATTAAAAATACATCAAATTCCCATTGCTTTAACCCTTTCAGCTCCATAGTGGTATCTGGCTCTCAAAGGGTTAAAAAGGGCTTGAATGCATTATATGTCTCAATTGCTTTGCTTTAAAATACAGTGGATACATCTGTAGGTGATAAAACTCTCAATTTAAATCAATGGGAATTTGAATTTGTCCCCTGTGGTATTGCAAATAAACCTTAATATTTATCAGTCTGTAACAAACGTACAAAAGAATTAGTCATTGTCTGACACAATTACTTAGTCCCATTCAGTGCCAGACATTGTTCTATGTACAGTAAAAGGGTGTAACATGTATGTCTTTTTGTACATACCTATCTATGATTCTATCAATGATCCTCTTCACCCATGGAGCTGTAGGTTCCAAGCACACTTCTTGTCCATTTTTTAAAGTTACACTGTGGATTATAATATAAAAGATGACATTTTAGATTACATTAAAACATAACCTTCAAATGTTGTTAAAGTTAATTGCTAGCCATTGAGGATGATGTATTAAGAAGAACTGCATAATTTATGGAACAAATCACTCGCACCCTATAAAAAAAATCCAAAAATTCAGATTGATATAAAACTAGTGTTGCCACCTTTTCTTCAAAAAAATACCGGCCAAGGCATTGGAAAGAAGTCAATTTTTTTTACGGCCTACCGGTAAAATACCGGTTGGGTGGCAACCCTATTTAAAACAAACTATTCTACTCGAGATTGCGATAAGATTAAAGGGGTTACAACCCCAACACTGTTTGTCCCAGACTTTATCCAGTTTTACTTCAAGTATCCCCCTCAGCCTGTTTGCTTAGTTAATATATAAGCAATGGTAGCGTCTGCTTGTTTGTTTGACTGGAACTTGTGGCTGCAGAAATCCCATGATCTTTGAACTATTTACACAAGCAGAATTCTGCAGTATTGTTATTTTCAAAGAATAAACAGCCACTGATGTGTTATAAATGAATGTCTTGCAAGTATAAACTGATTATGATGTATTTGTTGTATTTCATATTTTTTAGAGTATTTCTTTACTTGAATATCAAATACTTACATAACTTCCACATTTTTGCAGTTGGGGCCTTTGGGAATAAGCTCGACATTCTGGAAATGCTTGGGATGAATGAACGTGGTTTCCGTCTTTATACACAAGCACCTGAGTTCCTGGATTCTTGCAAGTGTAGCACCTGGGAAATAATTAAATTGTTGTTTATTATAACAAGATAAGATCTATCTCTCTAAAAACCTTTAACCCTTTTGAGTACCAGAAACATCCTACTCATTGCATCGCAATGTGTTGACTAGCACTCAGGCACTCAGAGTTAAAGCTTAACTATAAAGCATGACTCCTAGCAGGGGAGGGCTGGCAACTTTTGGCCTGGGGGGCAAGTACAATTAAATGGCCTAATTCTATTACCTCTCCAGCCCAAACCCTTTTGTTAATGTTATAGCTGGCATTAATATTACGGATTAAGTAAAGTGATACCTCAGAGCTTATAACTGAAATGGTAGTACACAACTGATATCACAGAGATGACAATTGAAATGGATCTACACTAGTGATACCACAGAGCTTACAATTGAAATGGAGCAACACTAGTGATACCACAGAGCTCACAATTGAAATGGAGCAACACTAGCGATACCACAGAGCTTACAATTGAAATGGAGCTACAATACTCGTGTAGCTCCTTAAATTCTGTTTACTCTATTTACAGCAGCAAATGGGAAATTGCGTGAGGCAGTGGCCCACTGGCCCATATTCATGACCAGCCTGAGGGGCAATTGCCCCCTTGCCCCACAGGCCAGCCCTCCCCTGACTCCTAGAAAATCACTGTAAATATGTACAAAACACGTGGCATACATCAGCTGCACCAATGGGGGCAACTAAAAATTCCAATTGACTTAAATGGTTCTATTAACCATCACAGAAGTGATGTGCAACCTATTTATCTCCAGAAATTACTGGACTACAAATTCTGGCATAATGGGAAAGGGAATTGTAGTTTATGAGCATCTGAAGGGCCATAGGTTATATCATCTTTTCTCAAAAAGGATTAACTAAGGATCCAGTTACAAAATAAAATTAAATCATTTTTTAAAAAGATCAACAGAATATAAGAAGAGCATGCTTACCTTCAGACATTGCAGCACACAAGAGGCAAAGAGCCAGCAGAGACAGAATGTTTTGCTTGGTTTCCATGGTAACTGAAGTGTTTTCTAGTTAGTCTGCCTCTTCCTGTAGCTGTGGTGAGTTGTGTTTGAGATCTGCTCACAGTAGCAGCCAGACATCCTTTTTATATTGTGTGCTTCTAACTCAGCAGGATACTTGAATTGCATAACTGGAAATTCCACATTCCGTAAGACCCTCCAGCTATGGTGAGTCATGATAAAAGAAAATGCACAGCTTACATGACAAACGTATACATTATGTTAAAAAAATACATAGTTCTGTATAAAGTCAAAAAATATGCATATTTTAAAATAAAAGTATATTACTAAAGTATATCAATGTATACAAAGTGTTTATATTATATATATATATATATATATTCACTAGATAATGTTTGAATAGTAAATCTTAGCATTAGCTTCCTAATCAGTTATGTCATGGGAAAATCCAGCTTTTGGGAAACTTCCCAAATTCATGTGTATTCAAATTGATAATCTGCTTTGCAAGGATAAATTACTTACAACATTTAGAATGTAAGGCATAGTATTGCTTAACCCTTTTAGTGCCAGAGGGTAATCTGTTGCTACCCCTCTGGCATTCAGAGGGTTAATAAAGAAGTAACTAGGGCTGCAATTAACGATTATTTTGATAATCGATTAGTTGGGCGATTATTTTTTCGATTAATCGGATATAAACAATATGTTAATTTTGGATTATTTAAAATAACTAAATAGATTATATTTACTGTCCGTTACATTCATTTTATTGTCTTCCCGCAATCCATACTAGTGGGCACAATATTTGTGTTGTTGATCAGGGCATTAGTTCTGTTGTAGTTTGGGAATAAGCAAACATGTGACTTCCCTGCTGTCATTTGACTATAATTCCCATGATTCTTAGTCACCCAGTGATCAGCTGAGAATGATGAGTTATGGTCCAGCGACAGCTGGGGAGCCATGCTTGCTAACTGCTGTTTAAGATCTTCCCCAGTATGCAAGGTCCAGATCATTAATGCCAGCCTTATCACATCCAGCTATCTATTACCATTTATGTCTCATGGTTTTATCAGCCACTTTATCATGACAGTACATTACATCATTCATATGAAGCTATAGCTTTATGCATGTACAATACATTCCTAATATCCTGCAGTGCCAGAGAAAAAAACGTACCACTCCGCAGCGGTAGGTTATACAGAGGCACAGCAGTGTGGCACATACACCTTTCTGGCATGGAAGACAGCAACTATGCCTCTTTCTCAGTGTATTAACCCTTTGAGTGGGGGTTAATCTGGGTTGTGGAACATTGCATATCAATTGGGAACTGATAGGGTTAATAATTATTGGATATAAGAGTCTCTAAGTGAAGAGTCCGGGATACGAGTCCAAGCAGCCGGCCATGCCCCTGACAGCAGAGATCCACACACAGACACTAAGAGTGAGGAGACAGAGCGCGCAGTGCATGTGCATGCCCTGCGTGACCGCGCCCCGCACACTCACAGGGGGAGGGGACAGACTCGCGCGTGCACAGTGGGACCTCTCCGGCGACAATCAGATACAAAAAAAATAAAGGAAGCTGGTCCTGTAAAGTGCCATCGCTGCAGCTCCCCCCTGCACAACTAATTGATAATGAGAATCGTTGGCAACGATTCTCATTATCGATTTTTATTGATTTCATCGATTAGTTGTTGCAGCCCTAGAAGTAACACCTCCTAACAATAACTTTTACCTTTGTACAATTGTCCATGTTCAATCAGTCCTGGAGGTCATGTTCATGGAGGAGGATATGACACTTGTTAGCATCAACACTGTACACAAAATCTACCCACTGTATACTGTCATACCTAGGAAATTTGTTTTGTGGACTCCTCGAAGTGGAGTCCTGTGGTGCCGCTGGGGGAGATAAATGATGCGATTAGCGTAAAAAGGGGTGGTGCTTGATCTCAAATGGGGCGGGGGTTAGCAGACATGTGAAAAAGTATGATGAACATCATGGGGAAGGAGGAGAAGAGGAACAGAAAAGAATGGAAAGAAGGAGTTCCACATCCGGAGATTCAGCCTCTGCCCTATAGACCCGGTAGTTGGCAGCAAAAACCAAAGTCTCCAGGGCAAATCTGGAGAGTTCCCAGCTATGTATATTGTAACCTTAACCCTTTAACCCCTTAAGGACCTATGACAGTCCTGGCACGTCATGGGTTGGCGAACCATAAGGACCCATGACGTGCCAGGACCATCATGGATTTCAGGGCTCCCCGTGCGGCTGTACACCGTCGGGGAGCCCTGAACCAGGATCGAAAAAAAGGTCCATGGTCCTTAAGTGCAGGTCACACGTGCGGCCAGTCCTTGAGGGGTTAAGGATCATAGGGGTTTGCAAGGCATTGTAAACCCTTCTGGTACATAAAGGGTTAAGTGGGCTCATTCACTTCATCTGTTATGTCAGCCTCCATGGACATGGCATCCAGAACTGCTTGAACATGTCAACTCTTGAACAAAGGCTCAAGGGCAAAATTAATAGGTGCCATTAAGATTTTGTGGCCATAGTAAGGGCACTGGGTGGGGTGACATAATTAGGACTTTTTACTTCACCTTTAACCCACTGAAGATCAGACAGCTGTGCACACTTCTTGTCTTCAAGGGGTTGAAAATAAAGAAAGAAAAAATGCTACTCACCTATATAAAAATATTTTAGCATTGCTATAATGCAATATGTGCAAATGATTTGTTTTGTAAGCAAATAAAATAATTTAAATATAAGAATGAATAAAACAGAATAATGAAAATGAAAAATGTTTACCTCTCTGTCTGCCTGTCTATCTATCTATCTATCTATCTATCTATCTATGTATGTCTGACTATCTATCTATGTATGTCTGACTATCTATCTATGTATGTCTGACTATCTATCTATCTATCTATCTATCTATCTATCTATCTATCTATCTATCTCTCTGTCTGTCTGTCTGTCTATCTATCTATCTATCTATCTATCTGTCTATCTATAGCTATCTGTCTGTCTGTCTGTCTATGTCTGACTATATATCTATGTATCTATGTCTGACTATCTATGTATCTATGTCTGACTATCTATGTCTGACTATCTATATATATATCTCATATCTATCTATCTATCTATCTATCTATCTATCTATCTCGTATCTATCTCATATCTATCTCATATCTATCTATCTATCTTTCATAGTCATTTGAGTTGTTGAGGTTGAAAAGTCACACACAACCATCAGGTTCAGCCCATGGTTTATCACCCCTGTTGATCCAGAGGAATAATAATAAAAAAACAACAACCCAAAAACAAAAAGCCAAAACAACCCAAAGACACTGAAGCCATTTCCAATTTAGCCCCAAGTATGTAAAAGAAAATTATTCTTGACTCCAAATGGCAGTCAGATATTTCCCTGGATTCACATCCTGTCTGCTTTGAAACCAACTCTAATAATTATCAATAGTATACTGAGCTACAATTGTATTTTTTACTTTTTAAAAGCAACTACAGTATCTCCAAGCATAGCATCTTGAGGCAAAGAAATGTATAACTTTATTGCCCTTAATTTAAAAAATCCCTTCCTTGATTTTAGTTGAAAGCAGCTTTCCCCTAGTATTAATGAATGACCTCTTGTTTTTTGCTCAGTTCTTTGAGTAAATAGTTCCTTAGAGAGTTATTTGTATTGACCGTAAATATATTTGTAAATGGTAATCTTATCACCTTTTAACCAAATTTGGCTAGTTTTTCTACATAACTCAGATCCTGCAGTCCCTCTATCAGTTTTGTTGTATGTCTCTGCACTTTTTCAGATGAATAATGTATTTTTTAAGAACTGGTGCCCAACTGTAATCCCTATTACAGATATGACACCTTACCAAGGATTTACCTATATCAGAATGATATTCCCTGTCTGTCTGTCTATCTATCTACCTATCTGTCTATTGTAAAAATATTAAATTCAACATTAAATGTATCACTCAAAAGATGGAAAATGTGGGTTTAAAGATTTACTAACCTTTTCCTGTTATGTACTTTTCTTAAACAAATTAAATATGTGAGGGATTAATGTTATCAAAACTTTATTCCTGAATTTTCCATCCTTTGTTTTTTTTGAGTGAGATCTTTAAGGCTGGGTACACATGGACGGCTTTAGTGCAGTATTTGAGATGCTGCTCTAAGTTTGAAAAAATTCTTCCTAACACAACTTTGGCAGAACTCCTGTGTGCAGGATCTGAAATGCAGCATGCTTGTTTGTTGTGTTCCCACAGAATCCAATGAAAATGCAGCAGAGTGGGTATTTACTGTGGCCTGTTGGGCCTCAAGGCAGATTAGTCACATAGATATGGTGTTGCTGTGGTACTGACCTCAATGATCCAATCAATTGAGGGTTATATGGACATCAGCCAATCATGTTTCCAGGTGGTCTCATGAATTCTACAGTGCAGAGCTGTCATGTTGCCCATGTTAATGCAGGTTTAAAAGGGATGCATCACCTCATAAATTTTTTTTTACCATAGGTTTTGTTATAAAATAGGATTGGGAAATCTGTTTTTTTTGTTTTATTTTAAATGTAAGTACTTTTAAATATATTGTAGCTTCAAGCTTTGCTGAATCACCAGCAAAGCTCTTGTTCACTGCCTAATTCTCCTCCCACCTCCCTCCCAGCTGCCCCACAGAGTGCGTTGATGCTTCCCTTCTGTGTGGTGTGAATGGCTTCTATTGTTAAACCAAGCTCCAGTTAGTATTGCACTGAGGTTGTAATCTCAGTATAATGCTAACCGGAGCTTGATATAACGATAGAAGTATTCACACCACACTGAAGGGAAGCATGAATGCTCTCCCTTGGGCAGCTGGAAGGGAGGCGGGAGAAGAAGAGGAGCTGTGCTAAAGACTCAGAGTGCCCATTATACGGAAGTGCACAGCAAAGAAGATATATCTTTAAAATACTTACATCAAAGGAACAAAAAAAATCTTTCCTAATACTTTTTTATTAACAAAACCTATGTTAAAACATTTTATGAGGTGATACATCCCCTTTAAGTTAACTTTAACAAAAGTTATTTTTGATTTTTGAAATTAATTTGTTTTTCTTTTTGCCACATTCACCAACACCAAAACTGGTCATTGATCATTGGTGTTTTTGGTTATAGAAATGATTCTAATAACTAGAGTGGAGTTTGATGTAAGTCTGCTTGATCATGCTCATAAAATATGAATGTTCCTATGTCTGAAATGATAACGTTACACCTAGATACCTCAGGAATAGGGGCATATTTTTCATTTAAATTAAAGCAAATAGAACTCCGTAAGATATGCCTATTTGGTGTCAATCAGTTCAGCTGATTTTGCTGTAGAAATCCATGACCTCATACAATTAACATGAGTAACAATTTACACCCTTCATTATTGAAATCTACTGAATGGATTTCTACCAAAAATATAGTGCTTACTGGAATTGTCAGGATAAACTTGTACACACTAGAGAAACGGCGTCTTAGAGGGGATATGATAACACTATATAAATATGTTCAGGGCCCATACAAAGGGCTCTCCAAAGACCTGTTCATTAACAGAACAGTACAAAGGACAAGTGGTCACCCGCTTACACTTGAGGAAAGGAGATTTAATCTACAACAGCGGAAGGGATTCTTTACGGTAAGGACAATAAAGGTATGGAATTCACTGCCTGAGGAGGTGGTGCTATTGAAGACATTAGATGCCTTTAAAAGGGGCCTGGATACTTATTTAAAAGAGCATAACATAGACGGCTATGTACGTTAGTACTGGGATTAATATTTAGTTAGTGCTTGTGATCCAGGGAGAAATCTGATTGCCATTTGGAATCAAGAAGGAATTTTTTCCCCCCATTCAAGGCAGAATTTTAAATTGCTAATTGAGGGTTTTTTTTTTTGCCTTCTTTTGGATCAACGATGGTAAACAGGAATAGGAAAAGGTTGAACTAGATGGACGCAAGTCTTTTTTCGACCTAAATTACTATGTTAATGGTACTATGTACTATGTTCATGTTAAACTGAAATCCAAATTTTCAGTCAAAGTCATAATCCTGCTTTAAAAAGTTAAAGGCATTTGAAAGTTGGAATTTAATATAGATCTATTATACCAACAAACAACCCGTAAGTCTTCTTCAAGGATAAAGAAGAGTGAATTTATTGGGTCATGTTCTGGGTATGCAAAGCACCCTTTATCATTACAAATGAGAGAAAATTGACAATCATCTTTTATCCTCTTGCTAAGGTTGCAGCATAGCGACATCAGTCTTATGCAGGCAGAGCAACTGTTCTGTAGTGTCATATATTAAAATGTATTTACAAAAAAGATGTACCTTGAAACAGAAATAATTGTGAACAGAGTATAAACATACACTAAAGTGATTATTGCATGGAGATAACAGGGATTGACATGATAGTGGGTTGATGTGAAATATGGGACACAAAAACTATTAGAAATAAAAACAAAAGAAATAAAAACAAGAAAGCCACTCGGTCCAATGACTATAATGAGGGGAAATCTATTCCACTTGAAGATCACAGTGGTGAATTATAACCTGTCAACTATTCAAAAATATGGATGTGTTTATTTATTGAGCAAGTCAGTGACAATACTGATATTTAACAGACATCTGTTCTTGAACTGTATGGTACTGGCAGTCAATGGATTAGGTCTTACCAGTCTACTAGTTCACGTGTGCTAGTTAATTAGGTAAAAACATAGATTTAAAAAAATATCAGGAGGACCGTACCCTGGGGTCCAGGGGCTGTGTTTGGCTCACTGACTGCATATTGAACGCCCATGCTTTATACCATACTAGTATTGAAGGCCTGTGTACATGAGCCAAAGTGCCTCCAGCAGCCATTTGGAGCACCCAGCTCCGGATCAGCCATGCCTCGGACTGGAGGCCGACGTGTTCGTCTCTACTGAGCATGACTACATTGTTCGGGCAGTTTCTACTGCGCATGTGTGGTTATTCACACAGGGAGCGATACATTCTAGCAAATTATATACATGGATAATAACATTTGAATAGAGATTTGGACTGGACCAGTCATTCTTCTCTCTTGTTACTCTTTTTTATGCTTCTGACTAATGCTAATGACTCGGTATTAATTATATAATTTACAACTGATTATATTGGGTTATAAAAGCCACCAATTTCAATTGTCCTTTTAAAACCACAAAATAAACAGTTTGATTCCTGTTTTAACACAAATCTGGAAATTGAATAACTGTGGTTTTTCTTTGTCTTCCTCTGAGTCACTATTAGGTACCTTATTAAGTCATGTCACTTGACTTTATGCAACATTGCATGACTACGTGCATTTTCTTACTATAGTCACTACCAAGGTAGCACGGGAGTGTCATACCAAAGCAGCACATTGGAATACCCAGGACTTTTTATGGAAGTACTCAAACCGGCACCCCCACATCCCAAAAGAAAATAATGCATTTTCCTGCATGGCACTTTTCTCCAAAAATAAAAAAACATAATTTACAGTAACGACACCTTTTTAAATGTCACTCTATTCTCTGAAATAGTAATATGAAAAGTTATTTATTTCTGTTAATAAAATACACATAAAGGATACATCATAAAATATATTGTATAAAAAATTCACTGGTTCGTGTGGTCCTTAAATTAATATTAACACATAAAAACATGAACTAGGTTGATATAACTTTAAATATCACATTCGTAAAACTAGCATATGTAAAAAGTACTTAGTCATGTCATCCCTAAATTGTACCCCTAAACCTGCGTTTAAACACATATGCAAAGTTTCCTGTTACAACTGTAACATTAATAGGTAATAGGTAACTCACTTTCTAAAGAAGGCGATAATTTTTTATCCTTATTTTCTTTAGGATAAATATAAATTTGCTGGTACGATAACTTTTAATGGGCCAACATATATAGGTTTTTGATCCTCACACCTCTCTTCATTGGACAGATAGGGAATTAGTCAAGGGTTTTATGACACACACATATCCATACTTCCCACCAGTTACTGATGGTGATCTAGGAAGTTTTAGCCCCTTACTACCACCCGATCCGGCTTGTGGGCTACCATTAAGGATCATGGGACTCTTTTTTTTTTTTTTTGCTCAAAGGATTCTGGGGTCACTGAGTGATGTGCAGCCAAGCGGCGACCCCAGAATTCCATGATGTGCCTGAACCATGTGCCAGAACCATTGACAAGAGAGCGTGGTGATAAAAGGGAACAAATGAGGAGCAGAAGAGGTGAAGATTGACATGTGCGATACTGAGCAGTACTGCAGCCTGTCTTGAAGTTCCGTCACGCGGTTAGATTATAAATCCTATATCTCTGTTTAAAAAACAAATAAAACAAACAAACAAAAAAAACCATGGATTTATTGGCAAGCAATATTCATATAAGAAGGACTTTACTGGAGGTGAGAGTTCACCTTTAAGGGGTAAAACATGACACTTATTATGATCAACTATACTCCCCATACTCAAGACAATGGCCCATATTTATACTGGCGTTATTTTGGAATAAACCAACTGAACCATGGGGACAAATAAAAATGAATAAATTCCCTTCTATTTGAATAGAGCCTTTTAACCCCTTGAATACCAGAGTGGTCTCCAATGCATTGTGGATTTCCTTCCATAAATTTACTTTCCCGTCTAGGCTCTCTTCACTTTGCCAGCTAGCCCTTGCTTCCATCCCCCGCCTTGTCCATTCTCTTTCGGCCTTTCATCGCTCATCTTCTTTGTTTCCCTCCCCAATCTCCCTCTGTCCTTCCATTTCTCTGATTTCTCATCTCTTACAATAAATAACATTGTAGATGTGAAATATATGACAGTTCTAAGGGATTCACAAGATTTTTCTTATCACTGAGTAGCAAACTAAGTTATTGATTGTATAGTTAACCTTTTGAATGTCAGCAAGATGAGCAATGCATTAAAGGCATAGTAATACTTACTATGTTTAAAAATATATATTGTAGGGTTTAAGAGTGAATGAAGTGTACTTCCACTGCTGAAAGGTGTTTTATTCAAAAGTTATTGCAGCTCAAACTAGAATATTTTAGATGCAGTATCACAGTGGCCTGAAACTGTACAGTGGCACTGTTGCTACACCATCCAATGGACAACTCTGGTAAACTGACCATAAATCTCCATAGGATGGTATAGCTACAGCTCCACTGTACAATTTCAGGTCACTGTGATACTGCATCTAAAAGATTCTAGTTTGAGCTACAATAACATTTGAATAAAACACATTTCAGCAGTGAATAAATTTCACAACATATAATTTTTTACATATGAAGTATGACTATCCCTTTAAGCTTCTCTATGAACACAAAGCGTTGAAATTGATTTACTTTATTTAATAAAAAAATTGAGATTGCTTATACAATAAAAATGTAGAAGTTAGGCACTGTGGTTCTGCATTAACATGAAAAATGTTGCAATCGAATGAAATTGTGATTTAAAACTTAACACTCAGCTACTACTTCCTGGAATGTATGAAAATCTGGTGAGCATGTCACATGATTATTAGGGAAAAGTAAAGATGATTTAATTTCCTGGGAGATGAAGACAGGATGTTAGGGGTCACCTGCTACAATTGTCCTTGATGTGCCATTCCGCTGTTGCATTTTATATAATAGAAAGATTTGTCTCATCAAAATTTTGATGTTCATAAATAAAAGAAAAAAATATATTTCTCATATAAAAAAATACTGTAAAATCTCGCATATGGGTAGAACAAAGTTCTAAATTGGAGAAATTTTGAAGTAACTGAATTGAAACTATTTGTAAGAAAAAAAATCTCAATTTCAATAGGATTTTTATTAATTTCTGTGTTTTAATCTGTCCTCTTGTTCAGGATGAAATGTGGCACACAGTGATGAACTGGAGCAATTCTGCAGTAAATCATTCTGTACAGAGAACAAATAAAATGTCCCAACATTTCCAATCATTTGAAATGGGTCTTTTAATTATTAACATTTAAGGAGTTAAAAGCCCTATTAAAATCAATGACAATTAAGGAATTTTTATTTGACCCCTGTGTTTTGCAGATGGTTTGCCCCAAAATTGCCCACAACCTTCTTAAAGGGGATCTATCATCCCTAAAGAAGTGTATCTTAAAAGTTAGGTTATATAGCACAAATGAGGAATACTGTATTATTATTTTTTTTTATCACTATTTGGTTGACAGACTGCGGTTACCAGCTCTGTACCACAGTCTGTCACTCTTCCTCTACCTCCTCCCTCTATGCAGCCTCCTCCAATGACGGATTTCTAATTGTAAGCTGGAGCGGTCTTTGGCCAATGAGACTGCTCCAGCTTACAGGCAGAAAGCCTCCGTCATTGGAAGAGGCTGGATTGAGGGAGGGGAGCAGAGGAAGAGTGACAGACTGGTACACAGCTGGTAACCACAGTCTGTCTGGAAGTAGGTGCAGGGAAATCTTTTTCATTAAATTCAACCAAATAGTGATAAAAAAAAATAATAATAATAATAATACAGCATTCCTCATATGCGCTATATAAACTAACTCTTAAAGGGATAGTAATACTTCGTTTTAACTTTATTTTATTTTGTAGGCATTAAAAAAACATGAAGAATGATATAAGTCTTATCTCTCAAACCTTTATGGTTTATGAGATATTCACAAGCAAAGTCCCCCCCCCCGCCCCTTTTACCTACTGTAAACAATCTCTTCTCAGATGTGGAATGCAGTCCATAGACTGGACAGATAACAGAAGGGGACACTCTTATTCCTATGAAAACAATGAAATCCCTGCCCCCCTTTACAAGCTTTTCAGGTTTTTCGCTTATCTTAATTGAAGATTGTCCCTCTCTGCAGTCTACCTGGGCAGCTCCCTTCTGCCCTGTCTGAAAAGTGTTACATCAGTAAAAGGGGCGGGAGGGGGACACTTTGCTTATGAATATCTCTTAAACCATAAAGGTTTGAGAGATAAGATTTATATCATTCTTCATGTTTTTTTAATGCCTACAAAATAAAATAAAGTTAAAACGAAGTATTACTATCCCTTTAAGATAAAATTCTAAGGGCTGATATACCCCCTTTAATATACCAGCTTCAGAATTTTATAGGACACAATGATGAATGGCTTGCGGGTTGCGGGCCACATGATCAGAATGCCATAAACACGAGGGCTGCACTATTATTATTATTATTCTTATTTTAATTATTGGTAACACTGGTAAATTTTAGCCTGTCAGGTGTCAGCTATTCAAAAATGTTGGTTTACATATTACTGATTAAGTCAATAATAATACTGATAATTAACAGACATCTATTCTTGAACTGTACATTACTGGCAAACACGGCCTACTAGTTCATGTGTTCTTGTTAATTAGGTATAAAAACCAACCCACTTTGGACACCTCTGCCCTAGCTTATATACAATGACATAAGCATGTTAAATCTCTCTTCCAGGTATATAGTGAAAGCAATCCTCCTGTCTCCAGTCTCTGTGTAGATTCTTGTTATCATCTGCTTGCCAGATATATCAGCCCTGACTCAGTTCTTTAACCCTCTGAGTGCCATTCAAATGGTTAACTGCTACCAACCACTTTCTTTCTACTCTGGCGTCCAAGTCCAGTTCCCTGCTGTTAGGCAGGATTATTGTCACCCAGGATCAGGCCCCAAGTGCATTGCATGGTTTATATCTATCCCCTCCTCTGTCATCCTAGTCTATGCAGTTAGACTGTGATCTATAAATTGCTGTTATAACATATTATGAGTGTGCATCCGATAGTCATACATATCTGCCTAGATATATATAGACACATGTTTTTATGCACCTAATAAATATTGATGCTCACATTTTACTAGGAATACTTGACATTCAAAATCACACAAACCTTATAGTTTTAAAAGAGATACTAAGAGGAATGTATGAATTTGCAGGTGCAGCACAATCTTTGTATTTTCATATTAACCCTTTGAGTGCCAAAGGGGTACGCAATGCATCTGGCACTCAAAGGGTTATCCTTACAAAACCATGAACCTGTCCATATTGGTATGTACATATATGTATGATCACTTTAGTGCATACCAGCATTTACACACAACCTGCATTAAGAATTTAATGTGCGCAAGCCTCAAAAGCCTCCCCTATTGCATATTCAGGAAAAAGGACCAATTTTATGCCAATTTCCTTTGTACCTTGTTAGTATGTCATTAAATAAGGAACACTCCTTGGCACAAGGGACAATAATACAAGACATTGCAGAGCAAATACCTTAATACATGTGATCAGAGGCGTAGCGGAGGCCCCCGCAGCCCCTGCGGTGCGGGGGGGCCCCGCCAGATTCAGGGGCCCCCAGAAAATTTTTGCCATATACAATATTTGTAGCCCCACCAGACTCAGGGGCCCCAAAAAAGTTATGCCCAGCCAGCCATATTGGCTTGTATTAAAGGCCCCACTGACTCATGGGGGCCTCAGAAGGCTTTTACCTACAAACAGGAGCGTCACCAGAGGAGGGGACAAAATAACGGCATTGGAATTCAGCAGCCGAAACTATGTGATACGCAGCGGCGCATCCGTGAACACGTGACACGCAGCGACGCGGACGCATGCTGGGGGTTTCCTTCATTTGTCTGGGCGCCAGTTTGAAACTTGCACAGTTTGAAAGTGGTGCCAGAAAGATGAAGAAACCACAGTATGCACCACTTCTGTGTCGCTTCTTGTCAAATGGTCCTGGCTGGCTGTCATCAGTGGTGGCAGAGCGACGGAAGTGCTGAGAAGAGGACAGGTCTTCGCCAGCACCGACCCTCTTCACGGACAGAGGCAAGAGGGGAAAATGGAGGGAGTCAAGATGGGGAGAAAGAATAAAGAGGGGGTCAACAAGACTGAAAGAGGCAAAAGGGGGAAATCAAGAGGGCATAGAGCAACCAAAGGAGGGATTAAGACTCGAGGGGAAGACTTGAGGAAACAGGGGGGATCAAGAGGGATGGAAGAGGCAAAAGGGGGTAAATCAAGTGCTAAGTGGGAGAAAAAGACAAAAATAGGGTATCAAGAGGGGGAGAGAGAGAGGCAAATGGGGGTCAAGAGGCAAACGGGTGATCAAGAGGGGGAGAGAGGCAAAAGGGGGGATTAAGTGTCAAGAGGGCAGAAAGAGGCAAAAGGGGAAATCAAGAGGCAAATGGCTGAGAAAGAGACAAAAAAGGGGGAGAAAGAGGCAAGTGGGTGAGAGAGTCAACAAGGGGAGGTGGAGAGGCAAAAGGGGGGGATAAGAGTCAAGAGGGGAGAAATGCAAAAGGGGAGATTAAGAGGCAAAAGGGGGGAAATCAAGAGGCAAGTTGGTGAGAGAGAGGCAAAAGAGGGGAATCAAGAGGTGGGAAATCAAGAGGTGGGGAGTCAAGAGGCAAAAGGGTGATAAAGAGGGAAAGACTAGAGGCAAAATGGGCGATTAAAAGGGGTGAAAATCAAAAGGGGTAAATCAGGAGCTAAGGAGGGAGAAAGATAAAAATGGGGGATCAAGAGGGGGTAAAGAGGTGGAGAGTCAAGAGGCACAAGGATGATCAAGAGGGAAAGAAATAGGCAAAAGGGGGGATCAAGAGTCGAGGAGGAGAGTCAAGATGCCAAAATTGGGATCAAGAGTCAAAAGGGGGAGAGTCAAGAAGGGGGAGGAAGAGACAAAAGAGATCAAGAGAGAGAAAGAGGGGAGGTCAAGCGAGGGAGAGGCAAAAGGGGGGGATCACTAGGGGGAGAAAGAGGCAAAAGGTAGGATGAAGAGGGGGAGAAAGAGACAAGAGGGGGATCAAGAGGCAAGGGGGCAATAGTAGGAGAAAGAGGCAAGAGCAAAGATCAAGAGAAATACTTTCTCCACCTTGTTTTTTTTCTCTTTATTCAATTCTTAACTATTTCGCCCCCTGCACCTTTATCTTTCTGTCCCCACTTTTCTTTTTCCACTCCTTACTTCTTTCTCTTTAGTCCATTCATGCCTTTGTCCCACTTGCCCCTCTTTATCCCACTCTTTCTCTCTCTCCTTTCTTCCCCCTTTATCCCCCTCTTTATCCCTTTTTCTCTCTCACTCTTGCCCCTGCTTTATACCACCTCTTGCCTCTTTATCCTTCCTCTTGTCCCTGCGTTGTGTTGCAAAGCTTTGGATACCTCTCTGGCACTGAAAGGGTTAAATTGTGCCTCAGTCTGTTTAAAAGGATGGACATTTGTCCTTGATACAACAGTCGGGTATATCTATACAATCACTGTAACAAAAGCACTTACCTAGGTAGGGGTCCATCACACAGCAGTCAGGTGTATCTATATAATTACTGTGTGTAACAGAAGCACTTACCTAGGTAGGAGTCCATCATACAGCAGTCAGGTGTATCTATATAATTACTGTGTGTAAGAGAAGCACTTACCTACAGAGGCGTAGCGGAGGCCCCCGCCGGGCATCAGGGGCCCCCAAAAATATTGTGTCCCGTTTTATTGAATTGGAGGCCCCGCCAGTCATGGGGCCCCCAAAAGAAAATAAAAAAGCCCCCCATAAGTGAGAACCGCCAGTCAGTGCGACGGGAGGCTTCACATATGCGTCCCAGTCTGCTTCCTGTCTGTAGTGGTTACCTGCAGTGCTTCTAGGCTCTAGCTGTGGTTGGCTGGCAGTGGCACGTGACGTCTCCCCTCCTCCAGACTGGAGTCGCTCGAGTAATCTAAGCGCCGACAACGCGGCTGTGTAACAAAATCCCG
The DNA here is from genome assembly GCA_037306005.1 of Rhinophrynus dorsalis. Classification (NCBI taxonomy): domain Eukaryota; kingdom Metazoa; phylum Chordata; class Amphibia; order Anura; family Rhinophrynidae; genus Rhinophrynus; species Rhinophrynus dorsalis. Next base: position 230,745,449 of record CM074718.1, on the reverse strand, counting down.
CCTCTGCTATAATCCATTGCCTTCACCTGCTATAGAACGGGAGCCATCTACTCATACAGGCGCAGCAGTTGGCGGATGGCTGAGGTGGGCTTAAAGAAGTGGTCATGACGACCCACTGCCGCACTGTGAAGGCTGGAGGCTTTCTTCTCTCCACTCTGCTCTGGTGGTAAGTCCATCATAAAGCAGCAGGAGAGAACAGCTGTTTAATTTAACCCTTTGAGTGCCATATAGGTGTCCAGCGCATTGAGGATCAATGTGATGGATACCTCTTTGGCAAGCAAAGGGTTAATTTAACTGAAATGGACAACAGGACAATGTGAGGTGGACAATATAAGTGGACAGTGTGTGTGGGGGGACAATGTGAAGTGAACAGTGTGTGTGGGGGACAATGTGGGTGTGGACAGTGTGAGTTGGACACTGGGTGGACAATGTGAGGTGAACAGTGTGGATGCGGTCAGTGTAAAGTGGACAGTGTTAATGTTGACAATGTGGGTGGTTAGTCTGAGGCGGACAAATGTGGGTGTGGACAGTGTGAGGTGGATAATGTGAGGCGGACAAATGTGGGTGGATAGTGTGAACAATGTGGATGTGGTCAGTGTGAGGTGAACAGTGTGGATGTGGTCAGTGTGAGGTGAACAGTGTGGATGTGGTCAGTGTGTGTGGAGGACAGATGTGGGTGGACAGTGTGAGGAGGACAGATGTGGGTGGACAGTAAGTGTGGATGTCGTCAGGGTGGGGTGAACAGTGTGGATGTGGACAGTGTGAGGTGGACAATGTGGGTGATAGTTTGATGTGGACAGTGTGAGGCGGACAATGTGGGTGGGCAGTGTGAGTGTGGACAGTGACTAATATTAATAATGTAAGCCTCAAGATGTAAATCAGAAAGGTAGTTAATAACTTCCATTTAAAGGGATAGTAATGTCAAATAAAAGTATTAACTATATGGTAGATAAAATTAAAAGAGCATTTGCACTTATTCGTGTCTCTCAAACCATTATGGTTTGAGAGATATAGGAAAATAAATTTCTCTGGTCCCTCCCCTTTCTGCTTGACGCGTTGTAAAGCTGTCAGAAGCAGATTCTGGTTCCTGGATCAGACAGTGGCTCTTCAGCAGCACTGACATAGCAATACCTAAAAATAAATTCTTAATCGGAACGGTCTACAGCGTGTGCCTGGTTTGAAAGCACATGATGTATACCATTCCAATGAAGTATTTACCTTTAGATATCGTTATAGCGATGCTGCTGAAGATACGGGTCTGGCCAAGCGACCAGCATCTGCTTTTGACAGCTTTACAGCTCGTCAAGCAGAAACGGGAAGGAGAGGAGAACTTTATTTTCCTATATCCCAAACCGTTTTGGTTTGAGAGATACAATTAAAAGAGAGTACTTGCACTTATTTGTATCTACTATATAGTTAATACTTTTTTTCTGACATTACTATCCCTTTAATCTAGAACCATATATGCTCACTGAACTTAGAATTTCATTATTTTTGAAATTCTAAGTTCAGTGAGCACATATTGTTATCCGCATGTGCTGAGTGAAGAAGACATAAATCATGCTTATATCATTGACACTGGTATCCTTTTAAAAAGTCACATGCAAAGTAGTGTGTGACTACAGGGAGCAGTCATCATGTTACCATGATTAAAAGGGTGACATGAGAATCTCACATTGCAGGACAGAGCGAGATTCTAAAGTCGCACCTTCAAGTCCCATCATCCTTAGCACCTGATTTACAGAGCCCAGCACTGAACAGTAAATAAACTGAACTAACAAAAGTAAACTGAAATAACCATGGGACATAAGTATTAAAACCCTGCTTGCACACCTTGCAGATACATGGCAGACAGTGGTCAAAGTTTAATCTGCTAGTAGATTGTACATGGAATACTCAAGTAAGCCGCTCCAGCCTCTCTCTCCCCTTCTCACTCTTACTTGATTGATGTTCCATGTACAATCTACACTTCAGTTAAGTAACTATGTATAAACTTTGACCATTGTCTGCCATGTATTTGCAAGGTCTACAAGAGGGGTTTTATTACTTATGTCCCATAGTTGTTTCAGTTTAGTTAGTTCCGTTTATTTGCTGTTCAGCGATGGGCTCTGTAAATCGGGTGCTAAGGATGATGGCACTTGAAGGCGCCGTTTGAAGGCACGACATGATAATCTCGTGATGTCCTGCAATGTGAGATCCTCATGTCGCACTTTTAATCAAGGTGACATGATGACTGCTCCCTGTAGTCGCACGCTGTTTTGCATGTGACTTTTTAAAAGTGCACTATTGACTTTAAGGGGTTAATAATATTGAATTAATTTTAAAATTTAACCATGTGTACTCAGTATGGTGAAATGAACTTAGAAATTAATAAAACATGTCCTTGTCATTGAAATAAGGGTTAATATTAACTTCAGTTTAAAACAGAAGCATGTACTCATTGATGATATTCATGAAACATCATGCCCTTGTCAAGGCACTCCAAGGATTAATGATATATCATATAGACTATATTATATATTAACCATTTGAGTGAAAGAGAATGTTCTATGAATTTCTTAACTGAGAACATGTGGTTCTATTTTAAACAGCAGTTTACAGACAGAAAAGAGCTACATTTTAAAACAAATTCAATATTGTATTTTTCAGGTTAACTGCTGTTTAAAATAGAACCACATGTTCTCAGTTAAGAAATTCATAGAACATTCTCTTTCACTCAAATGGTTAATATATAATTGCTGTTTTACATTAAAATGAATGTGCTCACCCTGCTCCTCCACACACACCCATAAAAGCATTCTAACTCACAATGTATGCCAAAGTGGATCATTTTAAGTTCATAAGGGTACATTGTATAACTAATTTGCTCTTATGCTTGCATGTTGTGCACCCATTTGGTGCCCATTCCAGATTAATATAATGTGATATGGATGTTGATATTTAGAATAATTTTTGCAAATTAATCTAAATATCATTATCCACACCACATTGTATAAATCTGGGCACCAACTGGGCGCACATAAGAGTGGAGTGGCAAATCAGTTACACAGTGTGACCCACTGCTGTTGCCCTGTACCAATATGTGTATAAAATGCCCCACTTTGGAATATATTGTGAATTATGATACTTTTGTGGGAGGCAGTGAGGCATTGTGGTGGCAAATAATGCTATATTGCTCTGCTTGTGGCATATAATGGAGTATGACACTGGTTGTAGCATAAAACTCTGTATTTCTCTGGTGGTGGCATAAAAAGCTATTGCTCTAGTGGTGGCATATAACTCTGTATTGCTTTGGTGACATATAACTGTATTGATGTACTGGTGGCATATAACTGTATTGCTCTGGTGGTGGCACATACCATAAAATCTTGTGTGTAATACGCACAATTTTGCCCCTTCACCTTATGTGAAGTGGGGGGTGCGTATTATACATTAAAAAAATGCCACTGCAGCACTGCTTGCATCCTCTCCCGCTCCTTAGTTCAATTTTGTTATCCTGACAGGGTCCCTGCGGGCCGCATGTTTGCATCTGCCGCCCTGCGAGGACCTCTAGGTCCTCGTAGGGCAATACTATATATCTAATGCACATAGCTATATGCTTTGGATCTATGGTATTGCCCTGTGAGGACCTTGAGGTCCTCGCAAGACATTACCATTGGTGAGACAGAAGAGGTCCTGACGGCAATGCTGGAATCGGACGGGAGATGCAAGCATGCTGCCCGCTGGGACCCTGTCAGGATAACTACATTGGACTACAGAGGGAAAGAGGAGACCATGGGTAAGTGGGGAAGGAGGAAAGCAGTGTGGCAGTGGCATTTTTTTGTGTGTACATAGGCACTCTTGTTTTCCCCGAAAATCTTGGGTATAATGTTCTACTGCGTACTATACACAGGTGAGTATTATACCTGAGATTTTACAGTAACTGTATTGCACTGATGGTGGCACATAACTCTGTATTGTTCTGATGGTGGTATATAACTGTTGCTCTGGTGGTGGCATATGTCTGTATTGTTTTGGTGGTGGCATATAACTCTGTATTGCTCTGGTGGTGGTATATAACTCTCTGTATTGATATGCTGATGACCTATAACTCTATCGCTCTGTTGATGGCAAATAACTATGTATTGCTGTGCTGGTGACATAGAACTGTATTGCTCTAGGGCTGCCACAACTAATCGATAAAATCGATAAAAATCAATAATGAGAATCGTTGCCAACGATTCTCATTATCGATTCGTTGGGCAGCGATTAGTTGTGCAGCCCCACAGCCGCCATATGTTCTGAAAGGCTGAACGCCTTAATGTCTACCGGATGCTGCTGTCTTCTTACTGCCCGCATTGATGACATCCAGGGCGCATTGATGACATCCGCCCTGGATGTCACCAGTGCAGGAAAGAGTGAAAAAGAGGTATGGGGGAGAGACATACATGGGGGAGAGAAAGAGAGGCACAAGGGGAAGAAAGAGAGAAGTACATGGGGGAGAAAGAGGTACAAGGGGGAGAGAGAGAGAAGTACATGGGGGAGAAAGAGGTACAAGGGGGAGAGAGAGAGAGAAGTACATGGGGGAGAAAGAGGTACAAGGGGGAGAGAGAGAGAGAAGTACATGGGGGAGAAAGAGGTACAAGGGGGAGAGAGAGAGAAGTACATGGGGGAGAAAGAGGTACAAGGGGGAGAGAGAGAGAAGTACATGGGGGAGAAAGAGGCACAAGGGGGAGAGAGAGAGAAGTACATGGGGGAGAAAGAGGCACAAGGGGGAGAGAGAGAGAAGTACATGGGGGAGAGAGAGAGAAGTACATGGGGGAGAAAGAGGCACAAGGGGGAGAGAGAGAAGTACATGGGGGAGAAAGAGGCACAAGGGGGAGAGAGAGAGAAGTACATGGGGGAGAGAGAGGTGCAAGGGGGAGAGAGAGAGAAGTACATGGGGGAGAAAGAGGCGCAAGGGGGGGAGAGAGAGAAGTACATGGGGGAGAAAGAGGCGCAAGGGGGGGAGAGAGAGAAGTACATGGGGGGGAGAGAGAAGTGTACATGGGGGAGAAAGAGGCACAAGGGGGAGAGAGAGAGAGCGAAGTACATGGGGGAGAGAGAGGCACAATGAGGAGAGAGAGAGAAGAGTACATGGGGGAGAGAGAGAGAAGTACATGGGGGAGAAAGAGGCACAAGGGGGAGAGAGAGAGAAGTACATGGGGGAGAAAGAGGCACAAGGGAGAGAGAGGGGGAGAAATAGAGGCGCAAGGGGGAGAAAGAGGTGCATAGACCGCATAGGAAAATAATAACAATGACGCATGTTAATGTGTAAAGTTTTTTTATTCTGCTGTTTGTTTTTAACACTGTTTGTTCATTAAATCAGTTTAAATAATGAAAAATTATCATATTTTTTTTTTATCCGATTAATCGATTAATCGAAAAAATAATCGGCCAACTAATCGATTATCAAAATAATCGTTAGTTGCAGCCCTATATTGCTCTAGTGGTGGCATATAACTGTAGTGCTCTTGTGGTGGCATGTAACTCTGTAGTACGATTTTAATTGACTATATTGACCTTAGTGAACTACAGATGAATTGTATTGTATAAAAGCACTTCTACTAGTCCTAGGGTCCCAGTATTTTTTTTTTTTATTGAGCCAGATTCAGGCTCTGCATTTGTGTAATATAGGTTATGTGTCAGGAATGTGTTAATGTGTAAAATAAAACTTTTCTATATTAACTACTTGGAGCTTTGAGAACTTCTCTAGCACCCAAAGAGTTAATACAGACAAGTGAAATGTGTTTTATTTTGGGTTTGTTTTAGTCTGGTATCTGGATAATCCCTATGGCTGCTATGGTGCCCATCCATTTGAAAAGGGCGGGGTGGCAGGGGACTATGACTGCTGTTTCCTCACTGTAGCTTCTGAGTTGTATATCTGTACATATTTTTCATGTGTGCTAGTAACGTTTGGATAATGGTTACTCCTTATTTCTATTCGTTATTGTTGTGGGTGGGGTCTAATAGAGGTGGGGCTTAATTGGGGTGGAGTTTAATAGAGGCGGGGCTAAGGGGCCCCTTCTTCGAGTTTGCAGGGGGGCCCCTGCATTTTGTGTTACGCTTCTGCATGTGATAGGCAGGTACAGCATCATTAAATTGATCTCAGGCCTTACTATCCTTTCAATACAAGCACATGCATCTGGGATCTAATATATATCTTATATTATATCTTATATTCTGGTTCTGTCTGCACTCAAAGAGTTATACATTATATAATTGTTGTGCTTAGTTATAAAACGTACCAAACTTCCTTTGCAGAGAAAGGGATGCCAGTATGTGAACAGGCAGGTAGACAAGAGGGTCAGGGAAAATCAGCCAGTTGGCTGGATTTTGCTTACCTCTGTTGTAGGTAATTAAAGGAAATAATAATAATAAAGAAGAAGGAGAAGAAGACATTTCTAAACTATAAAAACAAAAATCCAAACACCAAAATGAAAGGATCAAGTGTATTAAAAAACAAATCAATCCATGTAGCCAAATCAATGGAAGAGAAAAACAGGAAACCGTAACATATTGGACTGTTACTAGTTCCATTCTCTAGCACTCACTGACCTTATATTGCACTTAAACGGAACTACCACCCGACAAAATCTTTAGCTTAACTAAGTCCCCATCTGGCGATTAGCTGCTTAGTAGCTCTAGTCACCAGAATTATTACTTTATTTAAAGGGATAGTAATACTTAAAATGTAAAAAAAAATATGTTGTAGGGTTTATCCCCCTGAGTAAAACAAGAGTACTCCCACTGCTGAAAGGTGTTTCATTCAAAAGTTATTAATTTTCAAAGTTGAATTTTTTAGGTGCAATATCACAGTGGCCTGAAATTGTACAGTGGCGCTGTTGCTACACGATTCTATGGACAGCTCTGGTCCCGGGACCATAAATCTCCATAGGATGGTGTAGCAACAGCGCCACCAATGGGTGTACTCCTGTTTTACTCAGGGGGATAAACCCTACAACATATTTTTTTTTACATTTTAAGTATTACTATCCCTTTAATAGATTTCTGCTCTCTTCTATGGCTAACAGTAGCACAGAACACGGACATCTTGCCATTGTGACGTCCGCGGGCCTGCGCTGTCAATCCCAGCCATGTCTAGGAGGTGTTGCTAGGAGCCATTTGGCTCCGGCTGGGACTGACAGTGCAGGCGTCACTATGGTAAGATGTCCGCGCTCCGTCCTGCCTGTCAGCCATAGAAGAGAGCAGAAATCTATTAAATAAGGTATTTATTCTGGTGGCTAGCACTACTAAGAAGCTAGTCACCAGACGGGGACTTAGTTAAGCTAAAAATTTTGTCAGCTGGTAGTTCCGCTTTACTTAACACTTTTTTGCCTTCATGGAGAGTTTTTTCAGTGTAAATAAGATGTTTTTGTTTTTTGATATCTAAGACATATTTAAGTGCTTTATTTGGTGTTTGGGAAAAAAGCATTTCAGAACTTTAGTAAAATTATAAGAAAGACTAGAAAGGGGGCAAGAGAAAATAGTGCTGTATAATAGATGAGAGAAATTAGAACAATGGATTTTCACACATCTGTATGTGATTTCTACATAAGTTGCACATCTGGGCACATTATCATCTTGAAGGTTAGGGAGGTCATGACCCATTAGCCTCACAGTATGAAAGCTGTCAGTATTTAGACTGTCAATGTGAACTGGATAATTTTGCATCTTCTAAGATAAAAATCACTTTACAATGTATTGAGATACAACACTCTGGAAATAGTGGATGCTAATTTTCTGGCACATGAGCTTTACTGAATCAGGTTATCTTACATTTACACAAACATATTTTACTGCATATTCAAGAGAGGATCGCAGAGGATCTCTCTGTAAGAGTTTTCATTGGGGAAGTGTAACACTTGAAACAGTTGACAAAATGTGAGTACGACACAAGGGAGGAGCTCATTGCCTTTGAAGCAAATCTGCTTCAAATCAACTCAGTTTGAGAACTCATGATGTTGTGGTTAGGTTTGTCACTTTTTCTGTGACAAATTGGAAATATTATTGCTGCTATGTTATTGTTACTATTACTACTATTATTATTTTTATTATTAGCTTTCAAAACCTCAAATGTTTATTCTTTAAGTGATCTTTTGATTGGCACCTTAGCAATCAATTACAACATATTGTATATGAAGGGTATTGCATTAAACTTTATATTAAGTATTCTCTATTCAAACTGGGGGCAATGAATTAATCTACCAATACAGCTCATTATCTGTGATAAGGCAGTAGTTTCCAAATCATGCAGCTGCACTTTGTGTTGGGTAAAAAGAGCATATGATCTCCTTAGTGCATATGAATGGACACAATGCTCAGATGATAAGACTTTAAATGTATGAGCAAACTACCAAAGCCTCCAAGGGCGTCGGTAGAATTTTTTCCAGGGGGGAAGTAATAATATGACCCGCCCCCCCCCCCAGGCCAGCCAGCCCAGCCCCTATGTTTACATGGAGGGAGCAAAGGTGTGTGGGGGGGGCAAGTGCACCCTTCTGCCCCCCCCCTCCAGGCACCCATGAAAGCCTCCCCTAGAGCATACATAGGAACTGGGTGTAAAGCTACACCAATTTCTTCTCCAACTCGCTTAATATGTGATGTTAAACAAGGAACAAGGTAACATTTGCATACCAAATTGTGCTGGAACTGATTTCTTAGTGCTGCTACAGCCTAATGCAAAGTTACCAAGCTACTTACACAGAACTGCTTTTGTATACAGTGCTTGCACTATGGGGAGGACAGTGGTGAACTATACAGACTTTTTGGGTATTCTTTTCATCTGAGCTGTGTTATATGTACTTACAAATAGGGGTGGGTAAAAGGTCCCATTGTGTTCCCGAGAAAAAATCAGCAAAAACTACATGGTTGTCCATTTTTCTATGGAAAATACGACTTAAACAGACGCCTTAAAATGTTAAACTTTTTCACCTACTGCCAAAGTTTTTTGCTATTTTTTTTCAATGGCTAAAAAGTTCCAGCCCGTTTACTTACGTGTCATTTGCATTTTCATGCCACACACGTGCTGTTTTCAGAAAGTGAAACACAAAACTAAGCAAGTAGAGTGATAGAGAGGGTGTTGGCAATTTTGCAGTGATCTATATAGCAAAAAAAGAGCAGCAGATGGTAAGACTGTTGGCTAAGAGGATGAGCAGCCATCTGAAAAAAAAAAAGGAGGCACTGGAAGGACCATCATGCGCCCAGTGAGCCGGAGGACGAAGAAGTGAATACCACCAGCATTGAAGGGTTTGAGCTCCCTGATTCCCCATATCCAATGATGCCCAGTCCTCCAACATCGTCCCTTGGGATATGGGGGAAATTTAGTAGCAAACCAGCAAAGGCACATGAAGAAGTGGGTAGCAGTGTGAGCAGGACTGTGCCTGCTGCTACTGCTGCCATTGTGCCTTCTGATAGGAGGAGGAGATTATGGCAAGTGTGACAGTAGGGAACCCTAAGTCACACTTGTATCCCCAAGCAGTCCTACTACTACTACTACCTTGCAGCTGCTAGAGAGTGTTGGAGTGGAGGAAAGGGATGATGAAGGTTAAGGTGATTATAGTAAAGCAGCTGGTAGTGGGACTAGTGTGACCACTGTAACTCCTCCTTCTGAGGTGGAAATGGAAGTGATGCCTCTCAGCCAGACTAGTGGTCAAAGGAGCCCACAACATCCCCCTGACCCTTTGATTCTCCTTCCCCCAGAATTATGCCTCTGGGACCTGATGGTGAGGAAGGCAGAACTGGCAACAGTGGTGTTACCATCAGCATAGACCAGCTACATGCGCCTGCAGCTAGTACTGCCAGTCTGCCTTCTTCACCTGTAGAGATGGCAAGTGTGATAATAGGGGGCCGTCTGTCACATATGTCATCATCACCAACCAGTGAGACTCTAATAGAGCACAGCAACAACAACAAGTCCCTTCTTGCTGTTGCTTTGCTCTGGTGGTGTCTTTTCTGCATCTTCCTGCGCCCAGACCCTAATGCAAGAAGTTGATGGCAAGCCAGGTGTTTCGCTTGCCAACCAAGTTTCAGGCTCTGGCTTGGTTTCTCTATTCATCTTCCTCTTCGATTTCCTCCTGGTCTCTTGGTGCCCTTGGGGAGAGACAGGGGGTGCAGCAAGAGTGGCCCCCAATTTCCTTTGTTGGGTTCTGCCTTTATCATGCTTCACATAAATGTCATGGTGTCTGTATTTTATGTTTGTTATCAGGGCAGTTGTGCCAAGGTGCATTCCCTCCTTTTCACTTTTCACTGATTTATCGCAGATAGTGCACAATGCCATCGCTTATGCTTGCACTGTGCCTGCCCCAAGAGAAAAACAGTCCCACACCCATGACCTCAGGGGAGGAGGGGAAAGGTGAAGAATGGCCTTTTTCTTCTTCTCCACAATTCCCTTCACTGGATGGGGAAGAGGATGCTGTTGCTGCTCTGTCAGAATCAGCACTAGAACTAGGACCAGGACTATTGTTGGCAAGTGGAACCTGTCCTAGTCCCACATCACAACTACTGCTGGACCCCATTCCCACAGTGGCCACGGTGGTCTATGGGACACTAGCCTGCTCCTTATCAGCCTGCTGCCCTTCAAACTCAGCAGCAGCAGGAATCACAGCAGCAGCAAAGTCCACAAACTCATTGCTGGTAGTGGTGGTGATGCCCCTCCCGGTTTGCACATCTTTCTCCCATTCCATCTCACTTTCTGCTAAAAAGGCCATTAATGTCTCTTCCACCCCAGCTGCTCCACCATCAACCTCATCACCACCACTATTCTGGTTATCTACCTATGTCATTGTTATCGCCCCCATCAGCGGATAGCAATTCTGTAGATGCTAGGATGTGGCAGTTCGTGTCCTTGCACTGCACATTTTGTGATGAGCTGAACACACATTGAAATGTGGTGGAGTATAATCGCAGGCATGAAATCAAGCAACGTCTAAGGAGATTTCATCCTGCAGAATATGATAAGCTGGTGGCAGGAATGATTCATCATTATTATTAAGACTGCAAGATGTCATGTGACATTTCCTTAGTGGAGTGGACAAGGGGCATAGTGGCAGCAGCAGCACTTGGTTTCTGGGGGTATGATTTCACATTGTGGACCTAAACATGAAGGTGTTTGCTTTCAGATGTGCTAGTTGTTTAATGTGAATACAAATATGTCCATTGCTCCCAGTCCTTCTCCATTTCCTACACACATTGTGCACATTGAAGTTTCTGATGAAAGGCACAGTTCCTTCCTGCTCTCAAGGTAAAACTATGTATTCCAACAACACATCCATGATTTTAGAGGAGGTGCAGGAAGACAAGCATTACAGGCCAGTTTCTTTTCTCCACATATACCTGAAGTGGTGGGGGTGGTTGTGTTGCTGCTACTGCCTCAGGCAAATCACTGGCACTAGTGGCAAGTGGAACCATGATCATCTTCACCCATATCACTGATGTTGTTGATCTCATTCCCTTGGATCTGCCTAACCATCCTGCTGCTTAAACAACTCAGCAGCAGCAGCAAGAACAGCAGTCACAAATGAAACAATTACACAGTGGCACTTGCCAGTGGCCAGTGAAAACTATAACATGACCAGCTGGCACTTGGCCAGTAGGGTATATATTTTTCTCAGGGCTTGTTCTTTATATAAGCCAGAAGCCTACCAAACATTTTTCTAACAACATAACTGACTCTTCATGAATTGTGCCTCTAACAAAGCTTAGTCCAAAAATTTCACTGATTCCTCAGGGCTTGTGCCTCTAACAAACCAGAGTCCAACCAATCATAACTTATTCCTCAAGGCTTGTGCCTCTAACAAACCTGAGTCCAAAAAATGAATGATTCCTCTTGGTTGGTGTGGCTTGCCCCACCCAGTATTTGTCCTTAAATACTGGGCCTTGTCACTTCTCCGATGCCCTTTCGTGGTGTTTCCGTTTCCAGCGCTTGTTTCTGTTATTCGTGTGATCTCTGTGTATGACACAAACTGCCTGACTACTCTGCTGTATCTGTTCCTGCTCTGTGTACCGACCCGGATTGGCTGACGTTCCTGCTCTATGTACCGTCCCGGCCCGGCTGACGTTCCTGCTCTGTGTACCGACTCGGATTGGCTGACGTTCCTGCTCTGTGTACCGACCAGGACCAGCCGACGTTCCTGCTCTGTGTACCGACTCGGATTGGCTGACGTTCCTGCTCTGTGTACCGACCCGGCCTGGCTGAAGTTCCTGTTCTGTGTACCGTACCGGTTTTGGTGAACATTGTTCCGTGTATCAGAGCCTGCCTGCGGTCCCGTCCGGTATCCGGCTTGGGGCTGTAATCCGGTGTCCTCTCTGTCTACGGACAGATCCTCTGTTGCCTCGTTACTGCTACGGAAGTCTTGTTACTGTGACCAAGTCACTTATTGTGTTGCGTGGGCGACACCCCGGTGTGGTAGATCCATCTGGTTGCACCACGGTACCCTTGACCTTTTACTGCTACAAGCTGAGGTTGGTCTAACCCTGGGCGCCTCAGGCTGCTCTCACTATCTGGCAGTCGACTCTAGGTCTGAGAATTCGTTAACCCCTTCGGGGTTGGTGCCATATTGCACCGGGTTACAGTCATTGCAGTCTCAGTTGGGTGTTCCTCAGTGCCTACAGTTGCAGTCCTCTGTTACTGCTACGGAAGTCTACCGTTTGTCCTGGGCCTCCATTTACTCCTGTGGCATTAATCACTATTCTGTCACTCTCTGCAGAGTGAGAGTCTTGGGCCTCGTGCTATTAGGGCCTGTCAGTCTTCCTGGCCTAATAGTAACCATTTCACTGCTGTCTCGTTTGGGAATCACACGATCAATACCTGACCTGTGTCAGTATTATATTGTTGCTGTTATATATATATATATACTGGACCCGTGTGGGTATTGATTACTGTAACCTGACCTGTGTCAGTACTATATTGTGTACATATATTACTGGACCCACGAGGGTTATTATTATTCTGTGTTTTTTCAATAAAACTGTGTTTTATTTAAACCTACTATGTCTGAGTGTCCGTAAAACCGTTACATTGTGCCTCTAACAAGCCAGAGTCTTACAAATCAACAATTCCTCAGTGCTTGGGCCTAACATAAGTCTGTCTTACAAAACAATATTCCTCTGGGCTTGGGTCAAACAAGTGTAAGTCCTACAAATCAATGTTTCCTCGGAGCTTGTGCATAACAAGTCTAAGTCCTACAAATCAATGTTTCCTCAGGGCTTGGGCCTAACATAAGTCTAGGCCACTGGCCAACACGACATGACCTACTTACACTAGGCCAGTAGGGCATTTTCTTTTTTTTTAGGGCTTGATCTTTAAAAAAATAAAGAATGCGTGGGGGCTTGTTTCTAGAAAGCCTAAGTCCGACAATTCAATGTTTCCGTATGGCTTGTGCCAAACAAGTCTAAGTCCTAAAAAATAATATTTCCTTAGGGCTTGTGCCTAAAACAAGTCTAAGTCCTCAAATTATCTTCTACAAAATGTTCTATCCCATCAAGTATCAGTCTGTCCCAGGCATAGCTTATGTCAGGGGGTCCCTGTCATGTTACATACCCATTTTCTTATTATTTTCTAAATTGTATTTATTAATTTAAATAATTTATTTTTATTAACTATAACCGCAATCCTAGTCAATCCCCCCCAAAAAAAATTCCCTGTTTAACTGATTCTTTCCCCAGCCTCCACCAGCACAGGCACCCTCATACTCTCAGACTATGCCTGTGGGAAATAAAGTAAAATTTGATATGTGTTGGATGTAAATTTAGTCTTCCCATTTATTTCAATGCAATGAGCTAGGCGAAAAAAGCTGAAAACCTGCACTTTTCTTGGGAAATTTTCTGCTTGGCAGTAAGTGCCAGTTTTTGGCCTACTTACAAGACACAGATGACAGTGACATAACTTTACTCCATTTCAGTCCACAGGCTATAGGGAAGGTTTGCTAATGTCATTTACTAATGACAGTGTAGTGTGAGAATTGGTATGCATTAAAGTGATCACATGCTCTAATGAAGTGCTTGACAAATGTGATTTGACACTTATAGTCAGACCAAGCATTGAGCCAGACTGCATGACAGAAGATAAACTTGCCTTGGGGCTTAGTGAGACAAAGCTGGGAATGCAGACAACATGTGTGATTCTTTGGCTACAAATAGAACACGACTGGAGTGTCAGACTCAGTAATTTGTGGTTCTGTGGTTACCTGTGGAACAAGGCTGGTGTGTCAAAATGTGTTTGTGTGGTTCTGTGGCTACAAATGAAACAAGGTTGAGGAAGCAGACTGATAATATATGGTTCTATGGCTACCAATGGAACAGTGGAGCAAGGTTGGGGTAACAATGAGTGTTTTGGGGAATATGTGACTACTAGGGGGCAGGGGAACCAGGTTTAGGGGGCACATAGTGTTTTTTGTGTTCTAGCTCTACCAATGGCTGTTGGGTCAAACTGTGTAAATGGGTGCCTGTGACTACCAGTAGGTAGTGGAACAGTGTATATGGGGATCTGTAGTTAACAGGGGAAGTGGAGCCAAGTTAGCAGGTCAGACCATATGTGTGGGGATCTGTGGCTACCAATGGGCAGGGGGAAAAAACTGTGGGTGGTTAGATAGTGTATGTAGGTATCTGTGGCTACATGTAGGCAGAGGAACAAGGCTGGGGGGGTTAGTAAATGGGGCAATGGGACAAAGCTGGGGAGAGTTATTTTATTGATTGTTAATTTTATTTATTTATTAAATTGTATTCAGACCTCATGAGGGCATTGATCACCGATGTGATTGGAGAGGTGACCAGTGTAGCATCCAGAAAGGAGATCACTGCTTTTACATTCCTCTTTCTACTCAACCCAGCATTCTATGAATGTCCGGGCTGAGTAAGAGGATCTTCAATGCACACTTGTATCATAGATGATGTGTGCATGTCTTGAAGTCCTCAACCCAGAAGTTCATAGAACGTCAGCTTGAGGAGGTTAAGGGAAATTGGTGATCACCTATCTGGGTGCAGCACTGGTCACCTATCCAATCGAATAGGTGATCAATTCTTGGGGAGGGGGCATCAGTAGGGGTCCCGATGCGCCCCAATGAGGCCTGATTTTATTTTGAACTATACATAGTGTGGGATCAAGAGATCCTGCACTATGTCGATTTTTAATCACAGAATAGGTCTCATGCTCATGAAAGTGATTATGTATATTTGAAAGTGGTAAATCTTACTCTGCAGTGAAGGAAACTCCTTCCCTACACGTAAGACAAGTTATAAGTTTCTTCCTGCACACTAACTCCCTATTCAGTCTAAGAACAGATGTGCATAAAAAATGCCACATATCGGCAGGAGTATGATCAACTCAAAAGGAGGAACCTATATATATTTATAATCAACAATTAGTGTTCTTATCCACACATTTAAATGCAACTGCTATATATATTAACCTTATCTTAGTACTGAATTTTACATTCATCCAAATGGACTACAAGTATCAAGTCACCCTATGAGTCAATTAATATATAACTTCAATTAAAGGTCCCGCATTTTATGACCATCTCATGCTCATAGTGGCCAATGTAAATACTATCCGAGAGACCCAAATACTGAAAACATCAGTAACAACAGGAGATTAACAGCCAGGTGTCGAATCCTTGCCCGCTATACAACTGTGGAATAAATAACCCAGTGAAGGTTAAGGAAGAAAGGAGAAGAAGACGGAAGAGGTATTTTGAGTACCGGCAAAAGACAAATAAAGTGTGGGAGAGAGAACTAAAAAATCTACTATCTATCACGCTTGCCCCATAGTCGGTATATCCCAAACTCTGAAATATCAAAAAAATCATCTGCCCACTATATTGCTAGATATCTGGGTTAATACGATGAATATGCAGTTTCATTAAAGATGGGAGGGCATACACCACAGAACAACTTCATCCCAGTCTTTTCCAATGGATCTTGCGAGTGTGAAACGGAGACTGTTTTTATCTTTATTTCAACCCCATTTTTAAATGTATTTAGAGCTCTCTAATACTTTTGATTTTTTATAATTATTGGTGATATCACTGTTTTTGTATTGCTATTAGCTACTGCCAACCTATGCCCATTGATGGGGTATTTTTAATATATGCAATAATTGTTGTAGTTATTTAATAAATGGTATTTAAATGGTATAGTACTATTATATTGTTATAGAAATTAGCTCTCTCCTGTTATATTTTCTGTTCTATTTTATACTTTGCACTGTACAGTAACAGGGCGGTGGGATTGTAGCGATAATTAATTTTTTTTGCCTCTGGTATTGGGTGGGCGCCAATTAACCCATTATATTTGTTGCAGTAAGATATATATATATATATATATATATATATATATATATATATATATATATATATATACATACACACACACACACATTATATTATATATACATATACATATACAGATACAGTGTTGGAAAAAATTATTTGATCCCCTGCTGATTTTGTACGTTTGTCCACTGACAAAGAAATGATCAGTCCATAATTTTAATGGTAGGTTTATTTGAACAGTGAGAGACACAATAACAATAAAAAACACATTTCAAAACAGTTATAAATTGATTTGCATTTTACTGAGTGAAATAAGAAATAAGTATTTGACCCCCTATCAGTCAGCAAGATTTCTGGCTCCCAGGTGTCTTTTATACAGGTAACAAGCTGAGATTAGGAGCACTCTTTTAAAGGGAGTGCTTCTAATCTCAGCTTGTTACCTGTATAAGACACCTGTCCACAGAAGCAATCAATCAGATTCCAAA
The DNA here is from genome assembly GCA_037306005.1 of Rhinophrynus dorsalis. Classification (NCBI taxonomy): domain Eukaryota; kingdom Metazoa; phylum Chordata; class Amphibia; order Anura; family Rhinophrynidae; genus Rhinophrynus; species Rhinophrynus dorsalis. Next base: position 230,728,678 of record CM074718.1, on the reverse strand, counting down.
CTCTCCACCATGGCCAAGACCAAAGAGCTGTCCAAGGATGTCAGGGAAAAGATTGTAGACCTACAAGACCATAGCCAAGCAGCTTGGCGGGAAGGTGACAACAGTTGGTGCGATTATTCGCAAATGGAAGAAAGACAAAATAACTGTCAATCTCCCTTGGTCTGGGGCTGCATGCAAGATCTCACCTCATGGAGTTTCTGTGATCATGAGAACGGTGAGGAATTAGCCCAGAACTACACGGGAAGATCTTGTCAATGATCTCAAGGCAGCTGGGACCATAGTCACCAACAAAACAATTGGTAACACACTACGCTGTGAAGGACTGAAATCCTGAAGCTCCCACAAGGTCCCCCTGCTCAAGAAAGCACATGTACAGGCCCGTCTGAAGTTTGCCAGTGAACATCTGAATGATTCACTGTGTGAAAGAGTTGTGGTCATATGAAACCAAAATCAAGCTCTTTGGCATAAACTCAACTCACCTTGTTTGGAGGAGGAGGAATGCTGCCTATGACCCCAAGAACACCATCCCCACCGTCAAACATGGAGGTGGAAACATTATGCTTTGGGGGTGTTTTTCTGCTAAGGGGACAGGACAGTTTCACTGCATCAAAGGGATGATGGACAGGGCCATGTACCGCCAAATCTTGGGTGAGAACCTCCTTTCCTCAGCCAGGGCATTGAAAATGGGTCGTGGATGGGTATTCCAGCATGACAATGACCCAAAACACACAACTAAGGCAACAAAGGAGTAGATCAAGAAGAAGCACATTAAGGTCTTGGAGTGGTCTAGCCAGTCTCCAGACCTTAATCACATAGAAAATCTGTGGAGGGAGCTGAAGGTTTGAGTTGCCAAATGTCAGCCTCGAAACCTTAAAGGGATAGTAATACTTAAAATGTAAAAAAAAATATGTTTTAGGGTTTTTCCCCCTGAGTAAAACAAGAGTACTCCCACTGCAGAGAGGTGTTTTATTCAAAAGTTATTAATTTTCAAAGTTGAATTTTTTAGGTGCAATATCACAGTGGCCTGAAATTGTACAGTGGCGCTGTTGCTACACGATCCAATGGACAACTCTGGTCATTTGACCATAAATCTCCATAGGATGGTGTAGCAACAGCGCCACTGTAAAATTTCAGGCCACTGTGATATTGCACCTAAAAAATTCAACTTTGAAAATTAATAACTTTTGAATGAAAGACCTCTCAGCAGTGGGAGTACTCTTGTTTTACTCAGGGGGATAAACCCTACAACATATTTTTTTTACATTTTAAGTATTACTATCCCTTTAATGACTTGGAGAGGATCTGCAAAGAGGAGTGGGACAAAATCCCACCTGAGATGTGTGCAAACCTGGTGGACAACTACAAGAAATGTCTGACCTCTGTGATTGCCAACAAACGTTTTGCCACCAAGTACTAAGTCATGTTTTGCAAGGGGGTCAAATACTTATTTCACTCAGTAAAATGCAAATCAATTTATCACTCTTTTGAAATGCATTTTTCTGGATTTTTTTGTTGTTATTATGTCTCTCATTGCTCAAATAAACCTACAATTAAAATTATAGACTGATCATTTCTTTGTCAGTGGGCAAACATACAAAATCAGCAGGGGATCAAATAAATATTTCCCTCACAGTCTATATATATATATATATATATATATATATATATATATATATATATATTTTTTTTTTTTTTTTATTATTTTATTTTTGGGGAGGGGGTTTGTAGACTTACTGTCTTTATGTGTGTTAATGAATTATATTTTTCAATTTTGGAATGTGTGGTTTCTTAAGCACCAAGGAATGAATTTGTAAATTTTTTATTGATTGTAGCAAATTGTATTTAATAGCTGACTATAATTCACCATTGTTCATTGCTTTCAATAAAAAAAAAAATTGTGACCCTTAAATTTATGGCTTTTTGTTCATGTGGCCCAAAATTTCGAAAAACGTGGATGCCCCTGGGCTATACAGTTCCTAACATGTACTAAAGGTCACTATCCTATCCTCTTGGTCGAGACTTAATAAACTCTTGAAACTATGCTGTGAAGCTAAAAAGAAATGCTCCTTTAACTTTTTTTGGGCATCAGAAGATTGACTCACAGCTGGCAGGGGAGTCTGGACTAAACAAGCCTGCCACGGGCTTCACTTGCTGTGCAGCTGTTACAACTGACAGAAAGAGCTAGGCATGGGTGCCAAATATTACAGTCAAGGTCCATCATGATATCAGCCAAAATCCATGAACTTTAGATTGTTTTCTGATCCCCAAACCTGCTGACTAGCTGCACCGCCAGGCTGTAGCCCTCACAGTCCCCAGAGCAGACTAACAGAAAGGGACAGAGGCAGACTTACCTGAGATGTAGACGGTGCAAGTCACTGGGGCCCACAGGCAACTGAGGGCACACTGGTAATATGGCTAGTTAAGCCCTGCATGATTCAAATGACCCATTATATGTATAATATGTCACCTGCTCTGCCTCTGAGGTTTCACAGCTTCATCAGATTTCACGCTGTACAGGGTTGCTCAAAGAAGATCTCATGGGCATGTGTGAATTTGCGTCCCTGCTGGCGTCTCAGTTTGAATGCCTCAGGATCATACCTGGGAACTTTCTCCTTTAGAGTCCGCCAAGTGGTGCCGCTGCAGGATATAAATGACACTATTCTTGTCACAAAGAGAATTAATAGCAGTTAGGCGCTTAAGAGAATGTGTCATGAAGTGGGCAGGAAGTGGGCAGAACAGGGTGGGAAAGAGAAGAAGTGTGTGGGAAATGGGAGGAACAGGCTGGGAAGTTAGAGAAGGGCAGAGTTTCTTAAGAAACTCACCAGCACCAGAGAATCAGCCTCTGTCCCTGGAGACCCAGTAATTTATTGCAAAAACCAGAGTCTCCAGGGTAGATCCAGAAAGTTCCCAAGTATGCTTGGGATTCATTGCTCAGTCTGAATCTTGTGGATGCACCTGACATAACATGCCATTCATGGGCATTTGGTGTGTGTGTGGGGGGGCAAGATCCCCCTGCACCGGATTTTCAATGAGCACCTCAGTACTGGGAAGTCTGATGATGTGGCTAAGGTACAGAGGTGTAGTTTAGTTTATATATCTGTTGACAGTGTGCACAGAGAGGAGTGAGCATGAAGATTAGCACAGAGGTTTGGAGAGGGGGTATATAACCACGGAAAGTCCCTGGTTCTGGATCTTGCTGTTCCTGGTTTAAAAACTAAAGTCTTTCTGTCCAAAAAAAAGTGGAGCAATTCTGGAACACATCTAAATTTCCCATTGATTTAAATAAGACATTTAACCCCCTTAATGATAGAGAAGTCTCTAATGTAATAGCAATGTGATGGATAACTTTCTAGCACTCAAGGGATTAAAAGCCCCCATTTAAATCAATGAGATGTTTTATTTGTCCCTTATGGTGAGCTAATTTACCCTTTTATCCATAAGACCTCAAATAACTATGGAGGATGAAGTTGTGATGGAGGCTGGCATCCAATGAGACCCCCAAAACTGGTGGCACCGGGACCCTCTAATGACTTTACATTATCTAAAGCCAGTTACATTCCTGCCCCATCCCTTCAGATAAACTCACACAGATTGCTATAGTGATGGAAATCAGGAAGCCCTGGTAAATGCAGGAATGGCTGCTCCCATACAACATATGTAAGACTAGATTTTAGACCTCAGAAAATAGGGAAGTTTTACAGAATCTACCATGGATTACTGGGTATTCATTTTTATGTGTTAATAGTTTTATTTATAAAATGTTTTACCATGAATACATTGAGATTTCTCTAGTTTTCCAGTATGTCCTGGATAGTTTTCAGTAAAGGGTTACATATTTACACAAAGAGAGGATCATAATATATAAATACACACATACATATACCTGCATATTAAAGCAGAACTACCACCGCTAAGCAACTTTGTTTCTAATAATTCCCTCTCTGGCCACTATCTGCTTAGTAGCGCTAGTTGCCAGAATTATTACCTGGTTATGGAGAAATATGCATTCATCCTTGGCTGACAGGCAGGACGGAGCGCGAATGTCTTGCCCTAGTGATGTCCGCGTGCCTGTGCTGTCAGTCCCAGATGGCTGTAGGAGACGTTGCTAGGAGCCATTCGGTTCCGGAAGGGACTGACAGCACAGGCGCGCGGATGTCACTAGGGCAAGATGTCCGCTCTCCGTCCTGCCTGTCAGCCGAGGATGAATGCATATTTCTCCATAACCAGGTAATAATTCTGGCGACTAGCGCTACTAAGCAGAATTTCTACTTAGCAGCTAGTCGCCAGATAGGGAATTATTAGAAACAAAGTTGCTTAGTGGTGGTAGTTCCGCTTTAAAATTATTTACAGTTAGATACTGTTTTTAGATTTACAGAAGGATTTTAGACTGGGAGAAGATCTGATTATTTCAGTCACTTTATTCCAGGCTTTTTGGGGCTCTAAGAGAGAATTATTTATATGCTTTCTCTTTGTTTATTGGTTTGGATAATGGTCCTGCTGCACAAGTGCACATCTAGGGGCACCGGGACACTAGTAATTATGACAGAAACATTATCTCTGTAAGCAGTTCCTTAATAATAGATTGCTTCTACCCTTATGGGGCCATTCACACTAGTGAATGTGACTGTGTCACTTGTTCAGGATGCAGTGTGATGCAACATTTCTATGACTGGTTATGACTGCCAGAAAGTTGAAGCACTGAGCTTCTTTACAGTTTCCACACATATTCAGTCTACTAATTAACCCTTTGAGTGTGAAGGGTATGTGCAATACATTATACAGTTCTCCAGCATTCAAAAAGGTTAATGAACTCATATCACTAGTAATAGATCACAAAGGATGGCAGTCATTTCAGGGGGAACTATAATAAAGTGTATTTGTTCCCTATGGTGAAGTTAGTTTGCTGAAGAATTTCTCTACTAATTTTAGTACCGTATATCAACCTCAGTATCCCAGACATTCTTGTTGCAGTGACGATATCCCCTATATAGACAGAAATACACTAATCAGATTTATGTTGCAAGGTTATAATGTATTAATAAAAGAAGGGAAACGCTAGGGTGAATGAATGGTGGAAAAATCAGGCCCTGAAATCAATTTGTAGTCCTTGTACCCGCCTAACATCAATTATAAGAGCCATTTTTTCAAATAAAACAGGAGTCATTCTGGGTCTAACCAATTGCACTACAGGAGAATCCTAAAACATGCATTTTATTTGAATGGGGCTTTTAACCCTTTGAATGCTAGAGAGGTTTGCATCAGAGACCTCTCTAGCATTCAAGGGGCTTAAAAGGGACAGTATTACTTAAAATGTAAAAACAAAAATGACGTAGGGTATATCCCCTTGAGTAAAATCATGGTACTCCCACTGCTGAAAGGTGATTTAATCAAAAGTTATTACAGCTCAAACTTGAATTTTTTAGGTGCAGTATCACAGCAGTGGCCTGAAATTGTACAGTGGCGCTGTCCATACACCATCCTATGGACAGCTCTGGTCAGTTGACAAATATAAACTTCCGTAGGATGGTGTAACAACAGCACCACTGTATAATTTCAGGCCACTGTGATACTGCACCTAACAAACTAAAATTTGAGCTGTAATAACTGTTGACTAAAACACATTTCAGAGTGGGAGTTCACTTGTTTTACTCAGGATGATACACCCTACAACATGTTTTTTTTTTTTTTACATTTTAAGTATTATTATCCCTTTAAAGCCCCATTTAAATCAATGGGAATTTTTTTTGTGTTCCTTATGTTCCAGAGTTATGATTAAGCGCTATGGGTGAGCGCTAAACATGTTAGGCTGTCTGCAGTCCAGTATGCCTGCATCTGTCCCACTCTTTTGACAGTCCATGTGCAGTTTTAATAAAGGAATAAAGTTTTTTAGTTTTTATATTTAGTTGAGAGTTGGATGCTTTCTTTTCGCTTATGAGTGCCGCCTCTACCTTCGATGTTTGTTTCAGAAGCATTCAAGTTTTCTTTTGAAAATATGTCTCTAAGTTATGTTCGCCAAACGTCGTCACCTTAATGTCACTTACACCAAGGAGATGGCAATGGGGCAGTGGGGCAGTCTGTGGTCATTCCTTTCCACTATCCCTTGTTTAACAATATAAACTAAACAAGAAATACAGGAAATTGTGTGACATAGTACCACTTCCCTGCTCATGGTATTGGGCAGGCATTTGGATCATGCTGCCAGTAAACTTCTAGTGATGGCGGAGATTGTCTGCTGGTATGCATTACAACCATCATACACTGGAGTGCATTCACCCTAATGAAGCCACTATGTTTATTTATTTTAATTGTTTGCTTTAATTCTTTACAGTCCTCTCAGTTACTGCAGCACATTGGAGACCTGCCAGTTAAAGTAACTTTAGCACTTAAAACTAGTGATATTAATAACCATTTCTCATTTGATAACAGTAGTTTATATATATATATATATATATATATAACACCCTCTCCAAATCTGTGATCACGGCGCCTAATATCACAACAGTCAACTATTATAAAATCATAAACAATAATGCAATCTAGCGCTTCAATCCTAACCCTGTCAGTGTTAAGGGTCACACAACAATACAATAAATACTACACCAAAGGAGAGCGCTAAAGACTGCACTATAAAAATATCAATTTAATACATAAACAAATACCATCAACAGTACATATCATATATAACATGTATACGCGCTAAAATAATGATACTAATAGCTCCGGAGCTAAAATAACGTGCACAATTATAAAAATTGAGATGCAGCAATGTCCCTACACTTTGGATAGATCTGTGTGTTCGTTATAGCAATATCGCTAGTACATATCCAGATATAACGGAGATATAGTAATGCTCTATTACGAGGCTAGAAATGGCGTGTCGCGGACAGGTGTATATCAGAATATCACTAATATGCCGACTTGATCACTTAGATGAATATCCCAACAGTTAATTCCGGCAATTCAGATATAGATGAACATCAGCAGGGGTCCTGTTCCTTCCTCAAAAGGCCTGAATTAATAACAACATTAACAATATTGGACACCCCTATGGCATACACACACACACACACACACACTGCCTACATTCCCAGACTGATTCCACTACCCACTGGAAGTCACAGGTCCTCGCATGCTGTCTTACCCCCCCCACACACACACACATATACTCTCTGCCCCCCCCAACGAGTTTTGCATTTTTCTCTGTTCATCATGTATCCCCACATCCATTTTCTGACTCAGCAGCCATGTTTCACTATACACTGGTAGTCATGGATGGTTTGCATACAGTGCAAAGTCCAGCCTGGTTCCACTATCCACTGTTAGTCACAGATTCCTATACACATTGTCTGTACTCTACCATCCTTCAGCCTGGTTCCTCTGCTCACTCATAGTCACAAATCCTAACATGTACTGTCTGACATCCCAACCAGGTTCCACTAAACACTAGTAGTCTCAGATCGTCACATACACTGTTTGACCACTCAGTCTGGTTCACCTGCTTGCCAGTAGTCACTGATCCCCGCATACACATTTTGACCCTCCAGCCTTGTTCCACTGTAATATTATATATATATATATATATATATATATATATATATATATAATTAATTAATTTGAAAATAGTAATTAATATTCCACTGGTTCGCACTTTCAAGACAATGCTGTTATTAAATAGTGGATGGACTTTGCCACTCTTCTTAAACACTGTAATATCATACAACAAAGGGCAGCACAAATGCCCTGTACGTGCATATGTATATTTCACTTGAATAGCCACCAGTGCTACTGTGAAGCAAATGTACTGTATGTTTGTTAAAGGGGTGCCCAAATCATTGCTTCACAAGGTCCTATACATTTTTCTGGCACTCAGAGAGTCATAACGTTCCGTGTTCAGTGAGTATTGTTGGCCAGGGTCAGAAGCTGCTCTTATAATCTGATCATGCTTTCAGTTTAATAGGAACTTTCAGTGTGTTTTCAAATGTAAAACCTTCACCTAATTGTTGGCCGGAATCAATTACTGGTGATAAACGTTACCACTGATTTTATTAAAAAAAAAAAAAAAATCTGTTGAAGTCTATGGGGAAATGTGTAGATAAAACCATTGTTAAATCAATGGAATCCAGCCCTAAATCAACAGCCAGCATTAAAGGGATAGTAATACTTCGTTTTAACTTTATTTTATTTGTAGGCATTAAAAAAACATGAAGAATGATATAAGTCTTATCTCTCAAACCTTTATGGTTTATGAGATATTCACAAGCAAAGTTTCCCCCTCCCGCCCCTTTTACCTACTGTAAACAATCTCTTCTCAGATGTGGAATGCAGTCCATAGACTGGACAGATAACAGAAGGGGACACTCTTATTCCTATGAAAACAATGAAATCTCTGGCCCCCTTGATAAGCTTTTCAGGTTTTTCTGTTATCTTAATTGAAGATTGTCCCTCTCTGCAGTCTACCTGGGCAGCTCCCTTCTGCCCTGGCTGAAAAGTGTTACATCAGTAAAAGGGGCGGGAGGGGGACACTTTGCTTGTGAATATCTCTTAAACCATAAAGGTTTGAGAGATAAGACTTATATCATTCTTCATGTTTTTTTAATGCCTACAAAATAAAATAAAGTTAAAATGAAGTATTACTATCCCTTTAATATATGAGAAGACACAGGGAGAGCTCTACAGCACAATATGTTTATAAAAATATAACATTTTAGATTTTATTTGTTTTGATGACTGGCAGGCGATCATATTATGGCTGATCTGTAGAGTGGTCCCTTCCTGTGTCTTCATGACTGCTGAAACCTAGCCAAAGTTGTCAGGAGCTGCCCTCGATTGCCTGGGGCCATTTGGCTGGGTGAGTTTGTTCCTTATCTATATTATTTGGCAATTATAGCAACCATTTTATATCTTTAACTTGGCATTAATATATGGCAATAATAGAAATTCAAGGCCAAGTTACATATTGATCTAAACCATTTACCATGAAAATAGGCATCATTAGAAAAAAGGCAGTGTCATTTTTCATCAGCTACTGTTGATCATATTTCATATTTGCTTATTTCTCATATACTGACACTCATTGTAACTACAAAAATGACAAAGTCATTTCTATGGAAGATATTGCTCAAAGTTTACAGAAGTCAAGTGTGTGTGCTCTAACCTGAGTCAAGTAAGTCACAAGATTTGATATCAATACCAAGTTCTCACTAAGGGAAATTTAGCAGTCTTGAATTTAAAAAAATTTTTTTTTACAATGATTAGACACAAAAGTTGAATTTAACCAGATTAGATTGTTCTTTTAACATACATTAAGGTTGGACAGGAGGGACTGCTGTGCTAGGCCCATGTGGGAAATGGGGCCTATGTGAGTTTTCCAATTCCCTGTGTAAAGATGGCTTATCTTACTGTATTCTGGTTACTGGTATTAGTGTGAAGGTGTGTGTGTGTATGGGGGGGTAAAAGAAGCAACTTACCACTATCTGGTTTAACTTCTGTGAGGCACTGTAGGAGGGCCCCCTGCCTGTCCTTTCTCTTGTGGGTCTTGGATAGTTCCAATAGGATATATGACAGATGGGCTGGACATCAGCTCACCCTCACATAATGATGAAGCCAAAGGAGCTGCACCAGCCTCAACAACTGGAACAAGTTTTTCAGCACTTGGTTGGAGGCAGTTGTCACACGCAAACCACCAGCCAGTCAAATTACATTGTCTTTGATGGCCCACTTAGGAAAGTCCCAATATGGACTGAAATGTTGGAGAACAACCAACAGTATGCTTTTTAAATTTTAAATCAATAAAATAAATTCAATCAAGAGGAGCTTGGCTTATCTGGTGTGGATCTGTCATAGTGGTGACCATTTGAGAACATCCAGCTGTGATGAACTACAACTCAGGCAGACGCTGGCTGGTTGAGGATGATGGCAGTTGTAGTTAGCAACAGCTATATAGCCTTAGGTTGCATATCCCTGAGCTATCAGAACCCTCTGTTGCATAATGATCTTGTTATGATCCTTCCTAGTGGTATATTGCATATTATGAACCCAAAATTCAAACTTCCAAAGTAGCTGTCACTGGACAAATTAGAAAATTGCACCAGACACACAGTGAAAGGTTTGAACTATGACCTGCACATAGACAAAAATTGTCCCAAAGTGCAGTTCACCACAGAGGAAGTCATAGCAAGGTATTGGGGGTTATTCACTAAAGTGTAATGGTATTCTATAGAGGCTATGCACTAAGATCTCCAAAGTTGGAGAAAAATTTGTGCATAGGCTCCATAGAATAACATAGTAACTGGAGAAGTGATATCACTGGGCGCATTATCTCTACTTTTTCACCTCTTTATAATGCTTTTGTGCATAAACCCCATTGTCTTTATGTGACTGGGGTGGGATTTCACTGAGAGAAGAAATCTTTATAGTACCAGTACCTGGAGCTGCATGAAGATATTGTCTGAATCTACTTTCATCCACTTCCATCTGTAGACTAGCCTTACCCTCAGCTACTGCTTACACTAGCTCTACTTTATCCCTTTGCGTGCCCAAAGTGCGTGCAACAAATTGCTTTTCTGAGGCTTTTTACAGATTTCTGGCTCTCATATGGTACACAGTCCATACTAATTGTATTATAACCACAACCATCAGGTTCCAAATGGCTTTAGTATCAGGAGTGTCCCTGTCATTGGTAGAAGTAACCCTGATTTTTGTCAGAGGTGCTGTGCGATACTCAGTAAGTGCGCTTTTGATCTGGTGTAGGTTTTGGTTGTTGAAGATTTGGACAAAATATTTTAGTAAAGAAAGATCTAACAATCTTTGAATCTACACTTAAAGACACATGTATCAATGATAGTTTTCTGGACTGGATTGCCAAAAGTAATAGAGCAGGCAGAAAATATAAAGAAGAACAGCTCAATTTGAAGAGGGACTTTGAAGAAGTCTAAGAGAACTATCAGGAAAAGAGGGTTTTATAGGTGAACCTGTTGCCTGTGGTCTAGACCTACTTGGCCTAGGCCTATATCACTGCCTTCTTTTCCTTCTTACTCAACCCGGAGTTACCTGTTAGGGAAAAGAAGGAATGCCCATTCGTGTAATCCGGGATTGGCAGAATCCTAGCTTGTGTATGGGAGAGTAAATCACCTAGTGCCTTGCTGTTGTCTCTGTTGATCTCTTAAACAATGGTCCTCAACCAGGGTGACATGGCACTTTGGTGTGCCCTGGGCATCTGATTGGGGTGCCAATTTTTCCATTATGAATTTTAGAAAAATGTGAATGTTGACTTAAAAAAATGTGTATTTATGGATATTGCTATGTACAGTATGTTTGTTTTTGTAATTTTGGTTGTTGTGAGTCCGAATGATATATTTTTATGTATTGGTCCTTCATTACACCCTTGACAAGTGATATAAAAACATTAGTAGATGTCCCAAAAATTCCAAACTGCATGAAATGGTGTATTGAGCAAAGTGTCATCAGGAGTTGTCCTGTTGCCTCCTCAACAAGTACTGAACTTATAACCAAAAAATAAAATAATCAATGTGTGTCATATGGTTGTCCAACATATTGTTTTCCAATGCGTGTGAGGCCCCTATGTCATACACGCAGTCACTGCCTGCTTCCCCAGCTTGTTTCATCTACCCATTGGAAGTCACAGATCCCCACATGCTGTCAGACCCCCATCCTGGTTCCATTGACCACTGGTAATAATAGATCCCTACATATACTCCCTGGCACCCCAGCCTGTTTCCATCACACACTGTTTGTCATAGATCCCCAGATATGTTGTCTGAGCCCATACCAGGTTTCATTATACTGGTAATCACACATCCCTATATTAATTGTCTGCCCCCCTTATCATGGTGCCTCTACTCACTCATAGTCACATATCCTCACGTACACTATCTGCCCCCCCCCCAACCCAGTTCCACTATACCCCTGTAATAGCAGATCACCGCAGACACTGTATGATTACCCAGCCTGGTTTCACTGCCTACTGGTAGTCACTGATCCCCACATACACTGTTGACGCCCCACCCAGCCTGGTTCCACTACCCATTGGTAGTAACCGATCCCCAAATACACATTTTGACACTCCAGTCTAGTTCTACTGGTAGCCTTAGATTCACCTATATACGGACTACTCCCCAGCTTTGTTTCACTAGTAGCTGGGCTCCTGGCAACCACTATTCTAAATATTCTAAATATACAAAAAAAAAACCCACAAAAAAGACACTCCGCCACCAGAGCTCATATAATAGAATTATATATATATATATATATATATATATATATATATATATATATATATATATATATATGCTAGTATAAAAGCATCAAGCACTCACAGGACTTCAGATGGGGTAAAGAGAATTCTATAAATTTATTTAGATCAACGTTTCGACCAGACAACGCTGGCCATCCTGAGGTAGTATAATGGTAGTCGAGCAGTAACTTTCTCAGGTAATTATATATATATATATATATATATATATATATATATATATATATTATTTTTTTTTTTTTTTTTTCTAACCAAAGTGATATGACCCTGTATAAAAATTGGATATTCACAAAGGCTTTCAGAGAAGGGTTAGCCACCTGGCCTTTCAAAATATATTTTACAGCTGGTTTATGAAAAAAAAAATGACCATTAAAAGTATAACAGTGGCTTGTGTATTTGGTTAGCCATTGCAAAAATAATTAAAATTAAAGGTAAATCCTTAAGAAAAATTGTTAACATAACCTACCACAGCAATGTAATGTTAACAAATGCTGGCAGGTTTACAGCAAGTTAAGCCTCCAGGAAAATAATGCCACCAGTGACATAATGGTGTTTGCTAATTAAATTCCTGGTGAGTTATCTGAGCATCAAATGTTACAGGGTCAGGCTGGTGTGTCTACCATGCCCACTGGTGGTAGTAGTGGTGGTAGGAGTGGGATCATTATCCTTGCAAAAACAAAGAAAGAAAGAAAGGAAATAAGCGCTTTGATCTAATAATATAAATAAACAGTATATATAAAATATAAATGGCACAAAGATATAAGCTAAATATATTTATTCTAAACAATAAAAATTATAAAATAGTTATAAACTACACATAATAAGTATACAATATTAAATGCAAATGTACCAGAATTATCTAAACAATAATATCTAAACAGCAATAAAAAGTCCCAAAAGAATCTCAAAATAAGCAAAGAAGTAAAATCTATATTCAGACTGAGAATAAAGGGATGGATAACATGCAGCTGGATATCTGTTGTAAATAACTTCTGAAGCCAGTTCCTTTGTTGTATACAATGATTGAGCAGATGAAGGTAAGGGCAATATATGGTTAATTCAATAGAAACAGTGTACGCTTCAAACCCTTCTGTTGCGACTCACTGTCAGGGCGCGAGCAGGTAGCGGATTTCCCTTTATCAAATTGTGAACTTGCCGGGTTGCCTTTGTTTGTTTTTGCTATTTGACAGTGACTACTTGCTCCCTGGTCACAGCGAAATAGAGCAGCTGGATCTAATTTTTTAATAGTGTATAGCTAGAGTGCCATTCATCACCATATTTTTTGCATTTCATTATCCTTGCAGATTGTGTTGGTGGAACCAGCACCAGCAGTAATATTGGTTAGCTGGTGGTTCCTACTAGTCCTAGTGCTGAGGAAGCAGCAGAAAAACAACAAGCCACCACCACTTCAGGAGCAACTGGGGAGAGGGTGTCCAGTCACCATAATAATTTTCCTCCACCTCCCCTAAAATAAAGCATTTAATTGGTGTCAGTTTTCAACAATATTTTGAAGTGGGATCACACTTTTGCACATCCAACATAAGCACCCTAAGATTTATGTTGACAATGTTAAACATCTCCTCAAGAAATCAGGTATTGCTACTTTGCACCTTATCTATCCACCTCATGATGATAACAGTGTTGTTCTCTAAAATCCCACACTGAAATATCTGTTCAGGCAACCCCCTACCAGCCAAGAAAGACAACAACATCATGATCTGCCCTGTCTTCTGCTAGGGTTCTGGGCTGGGCTTGTAGTAATATCCAATGTGTCCCCTCTGGTGCCCTCAGTGTCCTCCCCAACACTGACACTGCCAGTACCAATAGACTAGTAGGATGCAGGATATCAGGGAACATCTACAAATTGTCTACCCTGTAGAATACATACACAACAAAGAAGTGGTCATGATCCATATTATAAAGAATAGGAGTATTATAAACCAAATTGTTGGGTACACTCTGAAATAGGATAAGAACAACTAGAACACCTGGGAGAAAGAAAACCCCCTTAAAAACCAAATCTAATAAAGGAGGGACACCACCCCAAGTAGACCAATACATATAAATGTTATTGGTACAAAAAACCATATAGATTCAAACATATGATAAGGGAGATATTTACGGCCATATAAACAGTAAGTACAGCCAGAGTGTTAAGGTTTTCAGACACTCAGACAGTGGTAGATAAAACAAATAGAGTTTTATTAAAGCAAAATGAATGACAAGGTCGCCACTGGGGTGGTACTGGCATAAGCAGAATAAAGGCAGAAATACCTGGTGCAACAGGTAATACTACACAAAGTCTGGAGGCACTAAACAGGACACAAGAGGTTAATAGTACTGGTTATCAGTCTCAAGTGTGGTGTTAGGCACGCCCTTGGTGCTGCATATAGCGATATGTGGTGTAAGATAGCACCCAAGTCCATTCACTGTGTGGAGCTGTAGCATAAAGTTCTGACTGAACGGGAACTGCAAGTGATAAGGAGATAGCCCCCACGGGTGTAACCGGAGACTACTAGTATTGTGATTGCGTGAGCCAATAGCCCCCACGGGGGTAACCGGAGACTACGAATATCGTTATTGCTTGAGCCAATAGCCCCCACGGGCGTAACCGGAGACTACAGTATCGTGATTGCTTGATTCAATAGCCCCCACAGGCGTAACCGGAGACCACCAGAATCGTGATTGCTTGTGTCGATAGCCCCTCCACGGGCGTAACGGAGACCACTGGGTACTGCTTGCCAACAGCCAACGGGCGTAACGGAACCGCTGCTCTGTCACGGAGAGCCACCGACTACTGAGGCCCACAAGCGGCCGGCTCACAGAAACAGCGAAACAGGCTGAGGCAATAGGTGGAAGAGAAGCAGTAATCGGATGAACAACACCAGTGTCTCAAGTGCAGAAAACGACACAGCACAGTAAGGTCTGGACTCAGCACACGAAAGGCAGATAATGGAAGGCTCAGAAAACGGCTCAGCAACGGATAAGCGGAGGCTCAGACACACTATGCAGTATCAGAATGTCGCCGAGGCGACAACGGGAATCGTCCGTCAGGATACACAGGAGATTCGCAGACAAGCCGCGTCGGTAACAGAGAAGGGTCATCAGCCAGGCCGGGTCAGGATACACAGGAGATTCGCAGACAAGCCGGGTCGGTAACGGAGAAGGGTCGTCAGCCAGGCCAGGTCAGATGCTGTAGGAGATTCGCAGACAAGCCGGATCAGGAACATGCAGGAAGTCAGCCAGGCCGGGTCAATCACGGAACAGGAACACAGGAACGTCGTCGGACAAGCCTAGTCGGTACACGGTAGATCAGGATACTAGAATACTGCAACAGCAACGCTGGCTCGGAAACACCACGAAAGGGCACCTGACAGGTGCCAGTGGCCTGATTAAAACAGATAACCAGGGGCGGGCCAAAACAGCTCAACCAATCCGGGAGCAGCACAGTTGAGAGTGACAGTAAGGATCACGGGGACCGTGATACAGAGAAATACAAAATAAACTATAGCGGCTGACTCAGAACTACAAAATAACTCCTGCTGCAATCAAAGTATACAAAGTACATAAAGTGATCCACACAACATCAAAATATTTATGTGCTAGTTCATAAATAAACAAATGTAATAACACTAATATAACTACTTATCAAAAAATAAATGTCACAGTAGGAGTAGGCACCCTAAGGATCATCCCTCATATCATGTGTCCAATCCAGTGCATATCTCCATGGATGGCTTTGTCTCTGACTGTACTCACTATTTACATGGCCATAAATATCATCTTCATCATATGTTTTAGTTGTTTTTCAATTTCATTACTATATCTTTTGTGTACTAATAAAATATATCTGTATTGTTTCTACTTGGGGTGCTGTGCCTTCTTTATGAGATTTGTGTTTTTTAGGGTGTTTCTTGCTCCCAGGTGTTCTAGTCACCCTGTGTAATACGATGAGCTCATTAAAGGGTAGGTCAATTCTTTTTATTAATTGATTGGTAATGATTAATGACCCATTGGAAGTATCTTTCCATAGGCCTTAGCCTTGAAAAAAATTATCAGACTGAGACCAATGGCAAAGTAGGACAGAGGGTTCCAAAATGTACAGTATGCCGGTCAGAATTTCTCCTTGACAATGTGAGTGGTGGGTACTCTTTCTCTAGTGGGCCCTGGGAAGTTGCCATCTTTTCACCATATTGATAAAATTGTCCCAGAACCAAAGGTTAAATGCAGAAATCAAGGAATCCCTTTTCATTTAGGGGTATTTACAACCCTTTCCTCAGAATTGAAGAGCAAGCAAACTTGGTAAGTTTGTTTTATTGCTGGTTAATAAGTTGCAAATCATGTTTCATAAACTTGGCATTTCATATGCATTTTATACATAGGATTTCAGTAAAAGTGGCTTAGTGATTGAAAAACACTAAAACTATTAGCTTTGTGTAGCATCTGCTGGAGAGATGTGAGAAAAATGTAAGATTCATTTCACAGATCGGTTCAGAGGACTTGGAAAAAATAATTTGTCTATTTAAATTAATCAGGAATTGATCACAGGGGTATGGAGGAGAGGGACAGGAGGAGAAACAGAGAGGGGCGGGTGTTTGAGGCCCCAAAGGAAGAAAAAAGTGGAAAGAAAGTGGGGCGGGAGAGCTGAAAATAAAGGAAGAAGGACCGCGAGCCTGGAAGGGGAGGCAGAAGTGTGGACAGGAGCCTGTTTGATTGTCATCTAAGGTTAGGAGAACATTATTTTTTCTAGTAATCACATGATTCTTTCCCCTGCTTTTTGGTTGTTTGATGCAGGAAGTTGAATTAAATGAGAAATGAAACACCTGTTTCATAAGTCTGTTTTTGCCTTATGAAAAGCAGTGTTTTGTAATAAGAATAATTTTACTTATCCCTAATCAATTAGAACAGGCTCCTGTGTGAGTTGTTACTTATCCTATATAATAATTCGCTAAGGATGTTTATCAGAAGCCATCAGGCGCAGTAGAGACTGCCCGCATGCACAGAATTCTGGGAGCACGGAATGCTGGGAGTTCTGTGCTGAGAGCATTCTATGCTTTCAGGAAGTCTCTACAGTATATGACTGCGTCGGCGGGACAGAGAGCAGGACTGGACTCTTAATCCTTTGAGTTCCAGAGGGGTACGCAACGCATTGCAAAGCAATGCGTTGCGTACCCCTCTGGCACTCAAAGGGTTAACATCACCCAGACCTTAACCCGTCTACACGGGCTTTCACAATAGTGTGGACAATAAAAGAAAAATTCCAGAACACATATTGGTCAGTAATGACTGGACTGTACACACATATTTATGTGTGTCTAGTAAATGTCTAGTTACATTTTGAAAGGGAACCTAGATGATACAATATTGTACTGGAAAATATACAGTATTTTACATAGGGTTCAAGACACAATTTAAATCAATGGCAATTTGTCCACACAGTGCTGCAGATTTGCACTAGGATTGGTACTCTAGCATCCCAAATATGGATGAGTAAAATTTTTAGCTTTTTCTGATTTTTTTCCTGCATTGATATCAATGAAAATGTCTTTCCCCCACTCTTGTTGAATCCCCCCACGTGTTCCCACCGTGCAAAAGTAAAAAATTGCATTTTATCAGTATGTGCTTGGTGGAGAGAGAGAGAGAGACAGTTGCAGGTTTGATGCTAATTACTCTACGGGCAGATAGGCAAAGAGAGGGAGCCGGATTTGTTTGATAGGAGTATTAGTGGTAGTGTTCTCTGTGTGTGGGTTTAAGAAAGGAGCATTAAAATAATTAATTAACTTTAAAAAAACAACAACTTTTTGTCTGACAAAGGGCAAAGTCAGACAGTTAGATGATTCTTCTACTTGAACTGGCTGTGTGAGACTATACTGAGACTGAGTGGCAGATACTATGTTGACACATATAAACATCATATATTCAAAACAGACAGGTACAACTTGACTGTGTTACTTACACACACTCACTTCTACATCTGCAAGAATGAGAGGGATAAGTATACACTGTGCTTCACCAGCTTCTGTGAGCTTTATCCTTTATTGCAAGCTGATGATTTGGGAGCTACCTGGCCTGTCCTGTATTGTGCTGTGAAATGTAACACCAACATCCTTGGGAGAGAAAGAAAAAGGTGATGAAATTAGATAGAGGCAGATGGACACAGAGGGAAAGCTGAAGTTGCTTGATTTAAGGAATATTGGTGCTAGCCAGTTCTATGGCCATGTTGCAGAGAGTGTGGATGTGCTCTGTAGACAGTGACAGGAAACGTTTCTCCCACATTTTTTTTTCCTACGGCAATTTTTGTGTAAAGGAAAAATATAGCTCTTTTTCATCCCTCCTCATCTATTTTGGTCACAGGGCCAAGTGAGTAAAATCTATTACGCAATGGCTGACAATCATATGTTGTGAAAGAAATGGGTCCAGGGAGTCAAGATGAATCAGCTTGGAAACAAACAAAAAAAATACCAGAGACTATTGCCTGTAAATGGTAACATATTGTATGTTCATAGTAACATAGAGGAGACAATATTGAAGTGAAAAGTCAGGTTCATTTTCTACAAATTAAAACATTAAAACTCTAATTGTCTTTACATCTAGTTCACATTTGTGACTTTGTTGCAGCAATGTTGTTGCAACAAGTTTTACAGAATATATATCATTGCTTTCTATGGGTTTTATATGGGTGAGTTTTTCAGCTACAAAACTTTTCAATGGATATATTGTTTTGCTGCAACATTTTACATCAATTTTTCTTCAGCAAAGTTGCCAGTGTGAATTAGCCCTTCTCTGGGTGTGTACCTAAGTTCATATGCACAGACAAAAATGGAACAATTCAAACTAAAGCAATTGCACCATCGGGGACACATGGAACATTGAAACAACTTAGACCTTTGAGTGCTAGAAGTGTGTGCAACACATTTGTAATGCATTGTGAATCTCTCTGGCACTCAAAAGGTTAAGTACTAGATAACTTCTTAACAATGGGATGGAGATGTTACTAAAAATTCAAAGGCTTATAACCCCATTAATATCTCAGCTCATATTTATTTGTTACCCATAGTAAAATTAGTATCTCCCAGTTTGGAATCAAGCATATTTTGTATTTATTAGATCCTAGCTAGGCCCTTGGAGACCTCTCTAGCATACAAGGATCAGCTATCATTCTTGTATCTTAAGGTGTCAAATATGGAAGACTGTACCTGTTCACGTGAGAAAATAACATCACTCGGAGTAGAATATCAACATCATGTGATGTACAGAAGCCTTTTATGGGGAATACCATAAATCAATGTCATCAAACAAAACAGTATTTCAAAATACAGACTGCCTGAAAAAATAACATGTCCTATTACACTGCAGATTTTAGCAGTCTAAGGGAAATAACCGCTCAGTGACAAAAACAAAAATAAAAATAGACTTGCAATTTCATCAAGAAAAAAACAGAAGTACATTTTAAGTCATTTTCTCCATTGTTCATCTGCTGTTTTGTGAATTTGAAAGAGCTTTCAGCAGAGTCAGATCATTCATTATGGCCACCTAGGCTACTGCCTAGGGCCCATGGTAATAGGAGGGGCCCTGGCTGCAAGTGATGGGTCAGCCTGCTGTCACTGCCACTAACATCTAGTGTTAGATGTCCTTTTTGTTGAAAGAGACCAGCATAATCTAGTTGTTCTCACTTCTGTTAGAGCCACAATGCCAGTACCTGTTAGGAGCACTCAGTGGAAAATGTACATGATCAAGATATGTGGGGCCCAAAATTGGTTCTTTGCCTAGGGCCCTAAGGAGCCTTAATCCATCTCTAGGCATTCAGAATCAAATATCTGCTGGATAACACTTCACATCATAAAAATGACTTAGGCCAAGACCCACGTGGGGGCCATCAAGTCAAATGCCCCCTAGGAGATCCCCTGGTGTCCTGGAGTGTCAGTCCAACCCTCTGTCTTTGTAATTTTTTTATTTACAGAACTAATGTTTGAGTTATTTAGATTTATAGATTGTGCCAATTAAGGCATGTTATCCAGACACTACGGCCTAGATGCACTAAAGGTCGAAGAGGACTACGAATGAATGAATGTCGATGTTCTGTTGGAGCAGTGTCTCAGGCACATACTCAGTATTCACAAAGTGTCTATGACATCACTTCACCAGCACCTCCGACAAAAATAGGCACACATCGACATTCATCCGACATGCCTTCACCATGTCTACAAATTTTTATTCTTCGAATCAATTGCTTATTTCCATATGGAAATGAAGCATAATCAGATACTTTCGTATGAAAGGGGGTGTGGTGATATTATAATGTGACACTTCGACTCATACAGTAAACTCCGATAGCAGCCTCTGCTGTCAGAGTTCATAGTCTCCACTTCACCTGCCTCAGACTGTTGTAGCTGGGATCTCCCCTGTACTTTCCTTTGGAGTAACAGCAGGGAGATCTACGACATTCTGAACAGCATTTTCTGTGCTTCCTTACCTAGCCAACAGGGGAATACAGAGAAGGCTTTCAGAACCATGGACAGGATTGAATGCCATAGGAATGTGCATTGCTCACCCCTGTGGCATTCAAAGGGTTACAATAAACAAAACTAGTACACCAAGCACTACACAATGTCTCCCCCTCCCCATCGACATCCACCCCTTCGTATGTCTACATATATTGCTTACATTCGACATACTAACTCCATCTGACATTCACCTCAGGGACTGACATTTAGTAGACAAACCTGTCTTTTATTCGACACTTAACCCTCTGAGTGCCAGAGAGGTAGGAAAGCATTGCTTTCAAAGGGTTAATAGGCAAGGTATGGACTGCATTCCTTGCCTGTATATCTGTGTGTGTGTTAACAATTTATTTTTATTAAAAGATTTATTTAATTTTTATAATGCAAACATTAGACCTCAAGGGGTCATGACACCCTCCTCACACGAGGCTGACAAATGCCCGTTTATTACTATTATTATTTAATATATATTTATCAGTCCTCAAAGAGGGCACCAGGGCCCCTCCTGATAGCCCCCCTACCATGGATCATCTATCCAAAAGGATAGATGATCCATGTGGTGACCCCAATGGCATTTACTGCCTTCTTGATGCTGCCGGCTTTACACCGCGTGCAGCATCAAGCTCTTCAGGAATGAATGAATCCGGTCACTGGGTTCATTCAAGGTAAGCAGAGCGCTGCGCTGCACTCATTGAATTAGTCACCGGGGTCAAACTGGTTGACTGATTCAATGATCAGAGCGCAGGGCTGCTTTCAAAGAATGAACCCGGTGACAGGGTTCATTCATTGAAG
Organism: Rhinophrynus dorsalis; assembly: GCA_037306005.1. Taxonomy (NCBI): domain Eukaryota; kingdom Metazoa; phylum Chordata; class Amphibia; order Anura; family Rhinophrynidae; genus Rhinophrynus; species Rhinophrynus dorsalis. Next base: position 230,707,114 of record CM074718.1, on the reverse strand, counting down.
GGAGCACTTACAGTAGATGTAAAAGTCGCATCTACTCTAAGCGCTCCCTTCAATGAATGAACCCTGTCACCGGGTTCATTCTTAGAAAGCAGTCCTGCGCTCTGATCATTGAATCAGTCACCCTGTTTGACCCTGGTGACTAATTCAATGAGTACATCGCAGCGCTCCTCTTACCTTGAATGAACCCAGGGACCGGGTTCATTCATTCCTCAAGAGCTTGATGCTGCACTCGGCTGTAAAGCCAGCAGCATCAAGAAGGCAGTAAATGCCTTCGGGGTCACCACATGGATCATCTATCCTTTTGGATAGATGATACATGGTAGGGGGCTATCAGGAGGGGTCCTGGTGCCCCTCTTTGAGTTTTGATCGTTTACTGTAAGCATAAAAGCGCATATAAGCTAGTTTCACATAGCTTATATGTGCTTAATTATCACGGTGCCCGTGATCCCCTGCCAGTCACACTGATGGTACCTGTGCATTGGAGCAGGCTGATTGACCCGCCCAGGATGTTCCTTTTTATACTGGGCCTATGACATCTGCCGGATGCCCTTTCGTGGTGTTCCTGAGGTTTAGCCTTCTCGCTGTGTTACTGCGTTCCTGTGTACCGACTCGGCTTGTCTGACCATTCTCCGTTCCTGCTCTGTGATTGGATCCTGCTCTGGCTGACGTTCCTGCTCCGTGATTGACCCGGCTTTGGCTGACGCTCCGTGATTGACCCGGCTTTGACTGACATTCCTGCTCCGTGATCGACCCGGCTTTGGCTGACATTCCTGCTCCATGTATCGACCCGGCTCGTCTGACGTTCCTGATCCGTGATTGTCCTTGTCCCGGTTGATGCTTCCTGTTCTTCATTGGCTTCCTGAGTTCCGGTGTATCCTGGTCGCCTGCCGGCGACATTCTGAACTGTATCTAGTGGGGCGCTGTTCAATCACTCTCAGTTGAGCTGTGCTGTGGCCTTCGTTTACCGAGTTGTTGTAGCCTTGCTGAGCGGCTTCTCCGTGTCCGAACCTGCCCTATACATTACTGTGTGTGTTGCCTCTGTTATTGAGCCTCAGAATATTTGCCAAGCTAACACATACGATCAGAGCCATTTACACGTACTGAGCCCTGCCTTGTGACCTAGCCTATCCATTACACAGCAGAGCAGTATCCGTTCCGGTACGTGGCTGTACCGTGGTTGCACTGCCCGGTGCTAGTGGCCTCCCGTGTGCTCTCGCAGTGTGGTTCCGTAACGGCACCGGAAGGGTGTCTGGGCTCTGGTCGTTGCTCAAAGTGTATTGTCATCCATCGCACTACCTGTGCGTGGCTCGTTGTAGCTGGTGCAGTGTCGACTCCGATTGGCACCCTGTGGGTGGCCTGGCTCTCATCTCCTTTGGGCACACAGAAGTATTCCGGTTGCATGTAATAAGGGCGATACAGGTTCCGTTCTCTTGCTCTGCAGTGGCGTTATCCATCACACTCCTCTTGGAGTTATTACTCAGCTCTGGTTATATTTGTTCAGTCTCATTGGGCGTCCTTGTAAACAGCTATATGAGAGTGATTTGTACAAGCCTACTAACTAGCCGAGAGCACCATCAGAGACTCATAGGTTCAGCTGGGCGTTGTCTGCTTACCATCATTGTGACTGATCAGTGGTTTATGCATTAACCCTTGTTCATCCAGTTCTACAGTGCTATTCTGCATATTATTGTACTTACTCCTGTTTAACTATCTGTCTGTCTATGCCATACCTGGCTCCCAGGGGCGCTATGCCTGGTTTTCATTTCAATAAAACTGTGTTTTTACTTAAACCTTGTCTGAGTGTCAGAAAACCTTAACATTAATGTAATAAATGGGCATTTGTCGACCTCGCGTTGGGGGGGTGTCATGAGGGGTCATGATACCCCCCTTGAGGTCTAATGTTTGCATTATAAAAATTAAATAAATCTTTTAATAAAAATAAATTGTTAACACACACACACACACACATACAGGCAAGGTATGCAGTCCATCCCTTTCCTATTAACCCTTTGAGGACCAGAGGGGTAGGAAACACATGCTAAGCAATGCTTTCCTTCCTTTCTGGTACTCAAAGAGTTAAGTGTCAAATAAAAGACAGGTTCGTCTACTAAATGGCAGTCCCTGAGGTGAATGTCGGATGGAATTAGTATGTCGAATATATGCAATATATGTCGATATATTAAAGGGGTGATGTCGAAGGGGGGAACATTGTGTAGTGCTTGGTGTACTGTTTTAATTTATTTTAACCCTTTGAATGCCACAGGGGTGAACAATGCACATCCCTATGGCATTCAATGCTGTCCATAGTGCTGAAAGCCTTCTCTGTATTCCCCTACTGGCTGGGTAGGGAAGCACATAGAATGCTGTTCAGAATTGTCGTAGTGTTGGTGATGTGTGAGGGGAGGAGATCCCTTCCATACCTACAGTACTTTTGAAAATCCTGTATGCTAATAGGGACCTTCTCCAACCCTCCGCTTCATCCGAAAATTTTTGTTAATATGTTGATGTGTGTGCAGATCGAATTGTTGGAGTGATTTGAACACATCGACAATATCATACCGACACCACATCGACTTTTAGTGCATCTAGGCCTACCTTTCTTAAAGGGGAACTACCACCCCGCAATAACTTAAGCTTGATTGATTGCTCATCTGGCGACTAGCTGCTTAGTAGCGCTAGTCGCCAGAAATATTACCCGGTTCTGCAGATATCGGCGTTTTACCGATGGTGACAGGAGCAGGAAGCACGGACGTCTCTTCACAATGACGTCCGTGCGCCTGCGCTGTCAGTCCCTTTTGAGCCGGTCGGTCACTCACTGATAATTACCCATTTCAGTGCTATTGGTTAACACAACTTATAGGTGAATTTAAAAGTTCTTAAAAGTCAAACTTGTTCAAAGTTTATAATAAAGGAAGGAAAAACAGAGCTCCAGAAACAGAGAAGCAGTAGTCAGAGAGAGCAAATTCTTTGAGCCATGCATATTTTTTTCTAGGAAACAAAGACGGCTGTACCATGTATTATACTTTTTATTTTTGGAGAATAGTAAAAAATATGATAATTTATTTGCGATAAAGAAAAATAATTGCAAGTTCTGAGTGCCTCTGAATGCCCCCACAAAAAACTAGTGCATGTAATTGGAAGGGGGGCATCTGCTGTGCTAACCCTGCACACTGAGGCTGATGGACTAAGTATGGGACCAACCAACTGCACCATATGAATACATATTCACATTGATCTAACCCTTTGAGTGCCAGTGAGGTATCCAACGCATTGCAACGCAATGCGTTGGATACCTCACTGGCACTCAAAGGGTTAAATGGGCTTTCTATAACCCCATGAATTCTAAATAAATGCACTATGAAGCATTAGCATTTAAGGGGCTAAAATCACCATTTAATACAAAGGAAGTTTTATTTTTTTCCTGTGGTGCAGTTGGTTTGCTCCAGGATTGATTACATCAGCTTCACTTTGTTGAGTTGTTAATATGGTGCAACCAATCAGAACCCATTCAACAAAAGACACCATTTCCTGACTTATGGTGACTAGTTTGAGTTTATTTACCATTGTATATTATCTTAATACCCATGTTATAGTTGAAACCCCTCTCTTACATTTAAAGAAAAAAGCCCAGTTTTACCCCATATAACGACATGTGCCGTACTATGACCGTCACGGTCCTTGAAATACTCAAGGACCGATGACGGTCATAGTACGTCACGTACTTTATACTTACAGCGCTCTACCGGGAGCGCTGTAAGTAAAAATAGGGCCTGAAATTGACCGCTCCAACATCGGAGCGATCTCTATCAGGCCCCATAGTGATGCGCCGATACACGCGACAGGTCACGTGTACCTGCGCGTCCACGTGGTTCTATGCGGTCCTTATGGGACGGAAACGTCCCAGGACCGCCGGACGTTAAGGGGTTAAACCAAAAGAAAAAATGCTATCCCTTCTAGTGCAATTGGTCTGCCCTTGAATTGTGCCAGTTCTTAGTACATCAGTGTCACTAAGGGGGGAATGTGCAAATCACCAGTGCATCACCTTTGAGGGGGTTATGCACTAAGATGTGTTAAAGAGGGGATAAAGAAGATATAGCTACTCCATTCAGATGAACGCTCCAGTCCCTGTTATTCTATGGAGACAATGCACTAAGTTTTCTCAAGTGGGAGAGATCTTTGTGCATGGGGGATTGGAGAAGTGATATCACTGGAGAAGTCACCTCCTCTTCACCACCTCTTTATCACACCTTAGTGCATAACCCCCATGAAGTTAGTTTATATATCCAGTGGCTATAATGTGGATTATGCATTATAGTATGCTTTAGTGGATACCACTACACTCACCCTGCAAATGTAAATAATTTAAAGGGGGAGTAAACATTTTTAATGAAAATAAATAAATATATGTATATTCCAGAGGTATTACAGTTTAAATTATTTTTTACATTAACAGTGCCCTCTAATGGTCAGATTTCAGTTAGTTATTCTGTTGTATTTTATTGGAGATGTTCTCCATAGAATTTCATAGAAATTACTGAGTCACTTCCTGTTAGATTTAACTTTCAGGAAGTAATCATGCTGTCACTCACTTCCTGACACTTTGAACAGTTATAACATTGAAATAAAGCCACGTCCAGCAATGGGAGTACCCTTGTTTCACTCAGCAGGAAAATCCTATAACACATAGGTTTTTATAAAAAAAATGTACTGCTCCTTCAATGCCAGCAAGCCCTGAAACAACTCCTCCCTAGCATACATATTTCCATTGCACTTTACAATGCATTGCACACCTGTCTTGTCCTTTACGAGTTAATACATAACATAAAACAAGGATCAGATGAAAGGAATGATTCAAATGCACATACACTTGCCCACCACCTTTCTATTGGCTCAAGCAGCATTAAAATGATAATTTTAGGCATAAGCAGCTTAGGAAACTGGCATCAGGCAGGTGTATCAATAGAGTGTAAACATATAGCATATCTTCTTTTATGTTAATCACATTTACATTAAGAGGATATAATGCATTGTTTTACCAATTGTTTCAGGCCTTTCTGGGAAAGGAATTGTTACTAAAATAGTGTATGTGATTGGAGGATGAAATGTTGGTTGGCTGAGGATGGTGGAAGTTATAGGCCAACTGCAGCTGAAGTCTGATTTCAGGTTGGCCAAATGCAGATAACAGGATCACTGTGCAAGAAGCATAACATAAATTGATTACACTAGGGACCTTTATTATATCTTCATTCAGCAGAACGGCAAGCAACAAACAGTGTCTGACCTTATGTGTTTCAAGCACACACACCATGGTTAACCATTGTTTCTGCAGGTTACACACTGCTGGCATAATCAGAGTCACAGAAGCAGCAAACATTTCTCATACTAGGGATGCTAAATCTTTTAGTCTCTCCCTCTCTCTCTCTCTCTCTCTCTCTCACGCTTATGCATGCTGTTGTATCATTCCCAGCACTGTATAGGTAAAAGTAAAGCTAGGTAAATAAAAACCCTGGGGCATCTTAACCACTCAACACTTTGCTTATCCAGTATTTCTATGAACTGCACTAGTTCTACAAGAAGAGTGCAAGCTTTTTCTATTAAAATCACTAGATGGCGATATTGCTTACCATGTTTCTGTTGTTAGTGTCTATACATAAATTGGTATTCGAAATGTATGCGTTATCTCCACAACCTTTCATCTCATTCAATGTGTCTGCTTCAACTTCTGTTTTGGCAAGAAGCAAGAGCAGATAACATCATTTTTGCCACTGTACAAATCATTGGCAAGAACTCACGCTGAATATGCAGTGCTGTTTTTGGGCAACAGCTCTGATATTCTACAACTGGAGAGAGAACAGAGAAGAGCAACACAATTAATTATGGGAATGGAGGATTTGAAATATGAAGGATATCTAGCCAGACTTGGTTTAATTACTGCATAAAAATGGGATCTTGTTACACTGTATATGGATATATGAGCTCATTACAACAATCGCTCTAGTGAGCTTTTCATCCCAAAGCTTGATCAAATAACTAGGGGCCACCCAGTATGGGGAGGAGTACAGAGTGCCAGTAGTAGTGTGCATTGTGGGTGGTGTAGTGCAGAACGTGAGATGGGGCAAGAGGCTCACACAAAGGAGGAATAGGAAAGGGTTGGCTTTCCATGCACACATAATGTATTCCTCCATTCTTCCAGGTCTTGCAAGAGGATGAGCAATAGAAAACTAGTATAACTTTATGCATATATTTTAGGCATCATCAAAGTGCTGGCTTGGGGCCCTCTTTTCCAGTGATCTACATTTGATTTAGAGGTGGAAGGGAGAGCATGGATGCAAAACGATTTTGAGGAGTAGAATATGATCCATAGCCCATTAACCCTTTCAGTGCCTGGAGTACGACACAATGCGTTGGCCAACCCATAGCTCTCATGGGGTTAACCTTACTGGAGGGGATTAATAACAGTGTTGACACATGCATTGTGTTAATGGAGGGAATTACAGTTTTATTTATTTTTGTTAGGAATGGCTCCCTGCAGGGAAATATCATGTTATTATGTTAATATTCCCACCCTGGCTCATATTGTACTAAGTCCTGTGTTGGCCCTCTATTTTAGATCAAAATAGGACTCAATAGGGATGGCAGGAGAAGTGCCTAGTTGTCCAGATCTGCATGAATTCAATAATTGGCATAGTCATTCTGAAATCATGATGAATTACAGGTATGTAGTATAGTACTGAAAGGATATATGTAGTGGAACAGTACTCTGCAGCATAGCTGGGAACTTTTGAAATACCATCATCCAGAGATCTGCAATGCATACCCCTCTATCATTCAAAGGGTAAAATGAAAAAGAAGAATACACTTACTAACTCCTCTCCTGGCCCTCATGCAAAGCATGCAAGCAACATAATAACGTGGCTGTCTTCACTCTTCCGACTGACATGTGCCCCTGTCTATCCAATCATTGGCTGCCTGAGGTCACTTGCCTGGGATGCAGTGCTTCAGCCTCCAGCCAGTACAGGAGCTATTTTGTTTCTTTCTTGTTTTTTAAACAATGCCGTATACTCTACACAGGAGCAGCAGATGCTTGTGTGACCTGGAAAATGTTTCATACAGAGACAATGCCCTAAACCTGGAGTCTACTCGTGAAACCCAGCAAGGTCCCAGTTCTGCTTTGAAGCCAGTAGACTTTATGCACAAAATAAAAGATTAGCAATTCTGGATCAAACCAACAACACCATAAATGTTGAATAAAATGCCCCAAACCTTGTTAATTTAAATTTGGCTTTTAATGCCTAGAATGCTAGAGAAGTCACCAGGGCATTTTGAAGCAATGTTTTGTAGAGCTCTCTAGCACTGAAGGGGTTAAAAAGCTAATTTGAAACACTTACAGTTCACTATGTTACATGCCGCTAAAGCCCTGATACCTAGACACTGGAACAGTTCTTCACTTCCTCTTACACAGGAATGGATTGATCTGGTTAAATCTCAAATCACCTTGCTTAGTCTAACTCAGTGGTTCTCAACTCCTGTCCTCAGGACCCACTAACAGGCCAGGACTTAGGGATTTCTCTGTTAGAGCACAGGTGTGGTGGTCAGAGGCTCATTCACATTGATTAACTCACCTGTGTTCTGTTGTTCAGCCTGTGTCTTTCACAGTGTTGTTCTTCTGTAATTGTACTCCTACAATTTATTCCAATAAAGCTTAATAAAACAAAAACTAAAAAAAAACTTATTTGAACCATTATGTATTTTATTTATTATCTGTGGTGCAGTTGATGTGCCCCACAGGTGACACGCTTATTTTGTGCATGTGGCCTAATGTATCATTGCTCTGAAAAGAACTGAGTTCAATCTCTAAGCCTGTGGTTCCCAGCAGGTGTATCAGGGTATAAAATTCCCTTTAAATGTGTCTGGAATTTGTATTTCTTTGTTTTGGAGCAAACAGTTTGCGTTAGAATTGTTCCATGTGTCTTTTCTGCTTAAAGGGATAGTAATACTTCGTTTTATCTTTATTTTATTTTGTAGGCATTACAAAAACATGAAGAACGATATAAGTCTTATCTCTCAAACCTTTATGGTTTAAGAGATATTCACAAGCAAAGTTTCCCCTCCTGCCCCTTTTACCTAGTGTAAGCCATCTCTTCTCAGATGTGGATCTGGTTGTAAGACCAGACAGATAACAGCAGGGGACAATTTTCTATCCCTTTAAGGACTACTGACTCTGAACCTTACTCATGGCTTTATGTCCAAAGCAAAAGATAAGCCATCTTGGAGCAAACCAACCATGCACACATGAGACAAATACAAATGGCCAGTATTTGCATTCATGTATTTATTTATTTTTTGTAATGTGAAGTTTATTGGAATATGAAGATGAAAATTCCAAACAGCAGATGTACTAGTATATATATATATATTATATATTATATATACCACCCCTGACAGGTGGTGGATTCATGTTTTTACTACCGGATGTTTAGTCACGATACTATCAGTATGTTAAGCTGTCCTTTCATATATGGACATCATCATTTCTGATATCAACGGAGCAGGATGGAGTTTCATATGCACAGTTGCAAGACGTTTTGATTTAGATAAAGATTGTTATGACCTGAACTAGCATCTCATCTTTTAAGACTTATTGACTAGTAATGTACATGCTCCTTTATTATAAGTGATGTTATATATTGTATAACTGATTATGCATGGGTGTTGTTCCTGATGTCCATGTGGATGCGGTTCGCCTCCCCACTAGTGGTAGACTTTAATTTTGATCTTTTTGATTTCTTACTAATATGATTCAATATGTTTCTACTGTTTCACTTTTTGTGTTTCATTTAGTTACTATGTCTTCACTGTTAGGCTTTGATTCGGTGCTTCTGCTCCTGTTGAACACTGCATGTCGGGAATAGATGACTGCACCAGTGGGTTGACTGGAGCCCGCCTCAGGGTACCACTTGATTGTGTCGCCGTCAAGCTAGCCACGTGGTGTTTGAGCGCGACTAGTGAACTGTATTTAAGGTCAGTGTTTGCATTTTAATGTTGTCTTGATAAAGGCCCCCAAGGGACATTAATGGCTGTGTTTTGAGTTATTTTGAGGGGGACAGCAAATTTACACTGTTATACAGGCTGTACACTCACTACTTTACATTGTAGCAGAGAGTCATTTCTTCAGTGTTTTCACATGAAAGATAAAATCAAAATATTTACAAAAATGTAGGGGTGTACTCACTTATGTGAGATACTGTGTATATATAAATATATATATATATATATATATATATATATATTTATTAGTGTACATGAAAATGACAAGTAATAGCTAATAATGTACTTCAGAGATGGGCCATAGTAGAATTTATCAGATAAAAAATCCGACATAAGATGTAATGTAAAGCAGTAGGAAGGCAGAGGAGAAAACAGCAGTGGATAAAGAGGGAATAATTACCTAAATGAATGCCAGAGATCTCTTCAACACATTGGGAAGCTTTGCATTGGACAACCTTCTGGCACTCACGAGATTAACTCAATGGAAATATGTATTTCTCCTGGCTCTAGATTTGCTCTTAGTTTGGTTTGTACATACTAACTTGACTCCTTCTACTTGATAATGGTTATGGATTAGTTTAACCTTTTGGACAGCAGAGTGGTGCGCAAGGCATTGCTTCATAATGCTTTGCATACCCCTTTGGCACTCAAAGGGTTAAGCTGACACTCAACACACACATTTTACAAACAGAAAGAGCAAATGTCGTTTCTACATTATCACCAGTTGTGATATCACACTCATTTATGCAATATCCATTTACTTGTATGGGATTTTTTTGAACCTCCTCCACAATTAGGAAAATTTAGAACAAGATGTTCAAAAAGTCATTGTAATGAAAAAATTGTTGGATCGTGAATTGGTGGTAAAAGAAGGACAATAGTTTCAGAAGTAGAACTGTCACGATTGCAAATGTATCAAGACTTAAAAATGACGGTAAGAAGATCTTGATGAACATTGCCCTTAAATTTTCTGATGTTAAAATATGTCTTTGATTTTGTTGTTGAAATTAAAAGTTTCAAGAAAACAAAGACATTTTTTGTCTTTAAAATTACAAATTGTCATACACAAAATAACTTTTATTACAAGTTAATTCTCTAATACTGCTTCTCACTCCTGCTAGCAGTACTTTAATTTTTCTTCTTCAAGTTTAAACCATTTCTATTTTGTCGGGAAAAAATGATTGACAGTTAAAGGGATAGTAATGTTTCACAAAAAAAGCAGCTTTGATTAATCTTCATAGTATTTGAGATGTGGAGAGGGTATTTCAATACTGTCAGAGTTGTAGTTCAAGAGTAATTGAATGATAAAGTATCTATCCTCCTCTCGCCCCTTTTACGGATGTAACTGCTCACCTCAGAGCAGCAAGACGGTCCAGATTGCTTGCACGTCACACCTATTCTTTCAAGCTGAATTATCTTTTGATATGCATCACTGTGATGACATTAGGACTGATGATCCTCCTGTTATTGAATGCCCAGACAATTGCTTTGACCAAACATAACAGTGACCCCAAATTCCCACTGATTTAAATGTAGTGTTTAACACTTTTAATGCTAGAGAGGACTTTCTAAAGCATGGACATACAACGTGCGGCCCATGGACCAAGTGTGGCCCATCTGACCCCAGGGTGCGGCCCACCTCAGATTTAAAAGAATATATATTTTTGTAGCTAATAAACTAGCACACATCAACTGGTTGGCCAGTAGGGCTTAATCCCATGTCTACCAGTACTGTACAGTTCAAGAACACATGTCTGTTACATAATAGTATTGTCATTAACTTGATCAATAAATAAACCCATATTGTTGAATAGCTAACAGGCCATATTTCACCATCATTCTAAAAATAAAAAAGATAAAAAATGTGTCTCTCACACTTACAGCTTTCTGATCATGTGGCCCACAACTGAAAAAACTTAGACACCCCTGTTCTAAAGCATTGCTTCAAAATCCATTGGGGACCTCTATAGAATTAATGGGTTTTGGGAGATACCAGAAATACAATTCAAATTGAATTAATTGTATTAGATATTTAAAGGAGAAGTACACTTTTTTATGAAAACATATATGTAACAGAGCTTTCCTTATGAGTAACACAAGGGCAACCTCACTGCTGTCAGTTGTTTTATTCAAAATTTATAACAATTCAAATGATCAGTAAGTGAATTTACTGTGTGTTTACTTCCTGAGTGTTCTAACTGACAGGAAGTGACTCTGCAGTTTCTATCACATTCTGATCTTCCTCTCCATTAGAATGTAACAGAAATGATAATTGGAATTTGACCACTAGATGGCACTGCTAATGTAAAAAAATGGGTTTAAACAGTAATAACTCTCGAAATATGCATCTCTCTGCAGTGAGATTACCCTTATTTTACTCAACAGGAAAAGCCCTACTATATATTTTTTTTTAGTAAGAAAGTTTACTGCTCCTTTAAATGACATACTGTATCTCATTATCCCTAGGAATAGAGACAGGAAAGTCTGGACATTTGTAAATTTTAATAAAGCCTACATAATTTGAGTATTCTTTTGACATTTTTTCCTTTTTTTACAAATAAACTAAGAAGAATAAACATTTCCAGGAAAATTATTGTTTCAAGATCAATATTTTTCACTTTAGATTTCAATACCCTCTGCAAGTAAAATAGCAAGTACTTGGAAAGGTTTACAGGGACTTTGACCTTGAACTCTATATGATGTCTGATACCCAACAGGGCCAATATAAATAGAAATAAATTAAAGAAAACGATTAAAAAAAGTAAAAAAATGCCATTTTTTTCTCTTGGGATCATTTGGGCACAATGGGTTACAATTTTATGGACACTGCATGAAAGGTACGACCGTTCAGTCATACCTACAAAATGGGCAGTTTTAAGTGGTCACTGTCCCCCCTAGGTGAAAAACCCCATGTCCCTTTTTACCACCTTATTTTCCCGCTTTTTTATTGATGAGCATTGACGGTGTATATAAATGTATTTCATGGCTCCACAACAATCACACTTCCAGTTTTGGTTATTAACATGTTTTTTTATTTAAATAAAATTTTTGTTAAAAAAAAAAGTGTTGTGTCTTTAAAAAAAAAAACAAAAAAAACCCCAAAAGTTAATTTTAGCAGGTCAAAAATGGACCTGCATTTAGCCAGCCTCCAGCACAGCAGTGAATGGGTTAATACCCCCAGCTGCTGCATTTTACTTGTCCAATAGGTGTCTCCTCTCTGCTTCTCTGTCCCTTACTTTGATGTAAGTGACAGACAGGCGGAGGATAAACACAAGAAGCAGTATGTAACTCTGTTTCATTCATTCTTTCACAATGCCGGTACATGGGATCGCTGCAGCAGCGATCACATGACCCGGCAATTGTGAAAGTGGCTGAGACTGAATACTCCGGTCCCGGGGCGCTCAGACTGAGCCAGGAATTAATGATAACAGCGTTCCTTGCCTTAAGGCAAAACAACCCATGACGGTCCTGGACCATCATGGTTTGTTAAGGGGTTAAGGGGCCCACTTTATTGTGGGAAAATCTGCACCCAGTGCCGACGCATGAACTGAAAGTAAAAGAAGCACATAAAAACCCCTAAGTCCCTACTGGATGTATCAATACATCCAAAGCACTGAAAAAAATTGTTCATTTAATCAAAATGTGTTCAGTTAACCAATGTGTTCAATTAACTATATGAGTGCCAGTGGGGTATGCTTACCCCACAATAGGGATATATGGATTTCAATATTTTTTGGCCACTTCAGTTAACTTTATTTTGGGAGCACATTTTAATAGGATTTATAGGGCAATTCATTAATTAAGTTGGAATTCTATATCTTTGTAATGCTGACATCTGTGCATTGTTTAACCTTTGGGTACCAGAGAGGTAAGCAGTGTATTGCTCTGCAATGTGCTATGTACCCCTCTGGCACTCAAGCGGTTAAACTATGCACAAATGTCAGGGTTATGTTTGGGCACACATCATTTAATATGACTTTTTTCTTTTTTTCACAGGGATAACAGAACAAAGAGAAAGAACAAAGAAGAGAGAAGACAAGGATTCGAAAAAAAGAAGAAGATAGAAGAAAACAGACAGTGGATGACAGTGTAACACAGATGAGCTAGCGATCGGTGCTTAAAAGTATCTCAGGCACCGATCGTTAGCTTTTTTCCTTTGAGGTTACCATTATTCACACTACTTAGCGTGGGTTTTGGGAACTTATCTCACAAAACGGACATTTGGCTGTTATGTTTTCAGCTGTTAGGGCAATTGAATACTTAGACATTTTATTCTGTTGATTGGTAGACAATTTAGCCCTACTGGCTGTTTTTCCACACACAATTGAATCGAGGCATCTACAGCAGACTATATAACTCATTACGGGCAATTATGTAGCCACTTTGATGCTAGAGAGATATCCAGTGCGTTAGAGAAGAATGTGTTGGCGATCCCACTAGCAACCAAGGAGTTAAAGCTTTTTTTTTTGCTCTTGCTTATTATAAGCCAAAGGAATTTACTGTGCCAGGAAACAGTGGCTGGGACTGGGGGCAGGGTCATGTAAGAAGTGGGGTGTGACCATGGGAGGAGCTACGTACCTATGTTGCCTTGTCTGGGGGAGCCGGGGATGTAAATTTGGGCCTGAAAATCAACCATTGCTTTATAAACAGTAAGGTAAAGTCATTAATTATAAATGTAAAACAGTCTTATAACTTGAAGGAATGCTAACTGTTTTTCTCCTCCATGATAACATAAGGGTTAAAAAGACATATAATGTGCTAGAAGAGCATATTTTTGCAGTGTGTGTAGCAGTAGTCACACTAGATTCCAGTATTTGCTTATTTCTTAGCATAAATCATGTTTCCTTTGACGCTGGTTTGCTGCTTTCCAGCTGGCTGAGTATACTGCGGTCAGGGATCGGCAAGCCACTTCCAGTTGTAAACACAAAATGTAACCCTTTGAGTGCTAGAGGAAGGGAATCCAACACATTGCTTTGCAATGCCTTGGAGACCTCTCTGGCATTCAAAGGTAGGGTTGCCACCCAGCCGGTATTTTATCGGCAGACCACTAAACAATTGGCTTCTGTCCAATGTTAAGTCTATGGAGGGAATGTCATGGCCGGTATTTTTTGAAGAAAAGGTGGCAACCCTATTCAAAGGGTTAAGTAGATCAGAGGATACTGGCCGTTTATTTATCTTTAACCGTTTAAGGACTAATGGATTGCTATGTAATGATTTGTATATCCATCTGGTCTTTAAAGAGTTATTGCTGTGAATATGTTACATTCAGCTGTCCAGTGACTTTAACATAATTCATGTTGGATAATGGCTCATGTAGGAGCCAAAATGTTGATTTAGTGAACTGGCCAACATGATTTCATAAGGGATATATCATGTTACACAAATCTACTTGCATTATATTAAAACTAGCAAATGGAGCTCTGCGTTGCTTCTGGCTTATTAGAGGCTGGGGTACATAAGGGGTGGGTAAATTATACATACAGTGTTTGCTCCCAGGCTGATCAGGTTCCCACTCACACAATCTAGGATAGCACTGCTTTGTCTGCCCCAGCTTCTGGGCATGGATTGAATTGTTACACACAGGTAATCTGCCTATCTGAGGTCTGTGTCACAACTACTCATCTACAGAGGCATGTATGAAGTGGTGACAGGGGTATAGCCACATGGTCTGGAAGGGCTTTACAATGCGTTGGATACCTCTGTAGCATTCAATGGATTAAAAACCCAATTAAAATGAATGGGAATGTTTATGCCTTTCCATCTCCCACCATACAACAGTTGTTTTGCTGCACAATTGTTCATCTTTGATGCATAAGGGCCATAGTAAGTTAAGAGGTTCTGCAGATGCTGCAGATGTTGACGTCTGTCAGTCCCACATTGTGCCAGGAGTGGAGTGAGTTTCTCAGGCTGGGCTGATTGGAGTGGATTTCCCAATGTGCTTTGAATGGAGTGGATTTGCATCCCATACACACAGTATGGGGGAGATGATATCTGTGGCAGGTGGAATCCCCATTCAAATAGCTGGAAGACTGTCATGGTCTCCCATCTGTTCTCCTCCAGCTGGGTAAAAAAGGCACAATTCTATTCCTGATGTTTAAATTTATGGATCGCCTCTTGCTCCCAGACAGGCATGGTGGCTGGCAGGCCTTCTGTTACCATATGGAAATAAAGATTTTGCAAAGTCTCTCCCAGGCTTTGACCAGTTCTGAAAGCCCCCAATTCACGAGTTTCCCTGGTTTATGCTCAGGGTGAAGAGATAAGGTAATGATATTAAGTGCTTTCCAGGGGAAACTGTTAAGCATACGTTTTCCAGAAAGTTTGATTGTGATTTAAAACCCATGACTAAAAATGTAATAGCGTGGATTTGATTAAAAAAAAACTGAAACAATGGAGAGGTGTAACACAATCTTTAAAGAATATCAAAGAATCATTGGAAATAAAATTAACCATATACATCTCAAAAGGAAGCCATGAGTGAGCTTATGAAGAAACAACAATTCTAAATCTGACTGAAATGGGTGACCATAGGACACATGAAAACCTTGAGGTAGAAAGGAAAGGGAGGATAGCAGGAACTTTACAGGTTTCTTGTAGCATCCACCTTGGAGGAGGGGAGAATAATTTAGCAATCAGACTAATTAAGCTCTTTTATAATGATATCAGGAACACCCATGATTCCTGGTGGAGGAACACTATGGTGCTTATGTACTAAGTTATCTCAAGTGGGCGAGATCTTAGTGCATTGGTTCCATAGAATAATAGAAGTGATTTCCACTTTTTCACCTCTTTATCACACCTTAGTGCATATCACTCTTTGTATTTTTCTGCAGAATTTGAATCATGATACATAAACTGAGTCAGTACTGTGGAAAGTATTTAACCCCTTAATGACTGCCCAATCTGGCACACAGGTGGCAGTTAAGGACCATGGTGCATTAATTGTTTGCGCATATTATTTTGGGATGGCAGAGTGGCATGCAGCTGCTCTGCCATTCCAGAACTCCATAAGTGTCTGGACCATTGTGATGGACCTGGCACATCATGGGTCCTTGATGGGTTAATTACTTGGGGAAATTGTGCCATAAACAAACAGCATATTTTAATGCCTTAGCCCACAATACAATTATATATATAGAACAGTTGGTTTAAATGGATGACATTTATTTTCAGCAGTAATACTGTTTCCTATCCAGGAGTAAGACACGAGTGCAGGCTATATCTAAAAGCCTTTGTCTCCTATTACTGGAGGTAGCCAATCCAATAGGCTTTCAGGACTTTTGTTTCAAAATATTCCCTCACCTTTTCCCCTATCCTGTCCTTTCCCCCCTCTCCTCTACTTTTACCTCTCCTCCCCCTTGTTTTCCCTTTCTCTCTTTCCCATAATCCCCCATTCTCTCTTCTTATTTTCCTGAAGCAGTGGTAAAGATTTTGTCAAACAAGGATGATTTGGTAAGTATTCGTAGCCTAAACATTAACAAATATGAACAGTCACTCTAGTAATTTTCCCTTACTGTCTTGATATTACTAGTCTCATAGTCTAACTGGAAGAAAAACATGTGTAAGAATGCCAGGACCTCTTCATTTAAAGGATCAGGTTATGGCCATGGCTATCACATTGTGTTATGTGGGACCCCTGGGGCTGCATGAAATACTTTTTTATAAAGACTGATAATAGATCTAGACCTGGGGTGGCAGAGAATGAGGATGAAGTACCACAGAAAAATAGAGCAATTCAGCAATCCAACTGCACTATGGAAAACAAGAGCAATTTATTGAATGGAATGTTTAACCCTTTGAGTGCCAGAGTGGTTCCATACCACTCTGACACTCAAAGGTTTAAACCCTACAGATGAAAGAAATGTCTAAATACATTGCTTTGCAATGTGTGAGAAACTCACTGGCATTCAGGGAGTTAAAACTTATCAGGATAGGCTCAAATACCTTGATATGTATATATATAGTTTGGACACAAGAAGGGAAGGGGGGAAATGGTACAAAACCTTTAAATATAAGGCTATTGATTAGCCTGCAATTGTGGGAGGGCTTTAAATAGCAGGCCAGACCAACGGGACGTGGTCGCGACGCAGAGGCGAGTGGGAGAAACGGCTTCTCAGATGTCACAAGCACACGTCTAGCTCGCGTCATTTCCAGGCAACTTCATCAGCATTAGCGAGGTTCGCTCGCTACAGGCAAGTACCTCATCCTATCTTCTTCTGTTGGGACAGAGTCATTGCAACATATAACGTAGGTAGGATTCACCACATCAGAGCGCATGATACACGAGGCAATAGACGCGGACCATATCGCAGCAGGCACTGACTTTCTACCTAGCATGCAGCAGATTAGTTTCTGGGGGATACACCATGCTCACTATGTTCTTTACTATTCGCTGTTGAATTGGGCGCACTTTGCAATGTGTTCGTTACACGCATACTGAGCACGATTCGTGGAGAAAAACTAGACCGGTATGACAAGGACCAGGGTCATTTTTTATGGATGTTTATGGTTAACAGAAGGTAGCATTGGACATGTTTTCAGTTTATCTGCGGGCACCTTTTATTCTACCATAAACTCTTCAGATAAAAAAGAAGTTTGTCTTAACCTGTTCATAAAAATCTATGGTCAAGTGCTTCCATTAGGGCACAGTACAAAGGAGCTCTAGACTTTTACAGACTAGTCAGTTTTTCCAGCTAATCCTTCTAATGTCTAAGCTTATGCAGATCCTGTTATTTTGCCTCCAAAGACTTCTGAGTAAAAGCTAATAGATATCCTTATAAGCAGTGACTGTTGAGCGTGGCAGGAGTCTAACTTTGTAGTTACAATTTGAAGGCCTGAAAAAAATTAATAATAGTTATAATTGTGTTATTTTTCTACACAGAGGGAATTAATGTTTCCTTAAGCAGTTCTTTACTAATAGTCTACACTCAAACACTGTGCTACTTAGTAGCAAAACCAAGTGCCTTTCATGTGATCCCCGTGTGCAACACATTCCACTGTAATACACAATTACATATAATAGAAATTATTTGCTAATAAAAAATACAATTTCTGTATAGACACTAGATATAATATGAAACTAGCCATTGGATGGCCCTCTTCCTTAATCATATGTCCACATACTAGTACGTATTCGGCCTGGAACTACTGCACCCAATCCATCTCCTGCAGTATATTGGTTGTCGGGTAGATAACCCACTTTTCCTCTTCCCTGGTTCATTCAGTATTATTATTCATCCACTGTCACTTTGCTTATTATAAAAAGCAGTAGAGCAGTATGATTATTAGGAAAGGCTACAGAGTGCCCCTTAGAGTAGTACAGGTCCCCTAGGTACGGCTCTAGCTAGCCTAGGGCATTATTCAGAGTGCGTTTATTTGGTATTTGAGAACTTCAAACATTTCTGTACATCTTACATTAGAGGCATGTACCTGACTGGTTCAGTTCATACTTCTGACAGGTGGGCTACTAACATCATATCATCAGTCCGTCTAGGCAGGGCCGGATTAACATCTCAGGCACCCCTAGGCACAACACGGCCCAGCGCCCCTAGTCCCGCCTTTGCCCCACCCCTAACCACACCCTCACTTAGCCACACCCCTCCACTAACCACATTCTCTCATGGCCAAACCCATTTTTAGATGTATTATTGTTCATAAGGATGACTGATACTCATAGCATAATGCAAAAGTCCCTTTAGAGACAAAACATGTCATTATTTGCATGTGCTGCTTAAAAAGTAATCTGTAAATGACAGTAGGTATTATTTTCAATTATATATAAACTTTTTTCTAAGACAAACTTACCTAACAAAAAGAATAAGCCTGTCATATGCTGAGCATTGTTATGTAGCAACATTTTTTTAAAATATATGTTAATTGACAATAAAGGGTTACACGTAGTGTTTTAACACTTCATAGTCCTAAATATTGGGAAAAAAGCATTTGCCATCAGTCCCTCCCGAAAATGCTTTGCCATGGATAACATTTACATACATATTAATTCAGAGAGCCCCTAAGAACTCTTCTGAATGAGCCCCTATCACCTGTGTAAGAGTACATAAAATCCCAGTTCAAGTTGAGTAGTGGTGGAGATAGGCTCCCCAGCTTAGCACTGCCTGTTTAGGAGTGGCAGGAGGTGACAGCTGGGAGCTCTTGAACCCCAGGTGCTCCTTGATCCATTTGGTCATGCTGCCCGTGCATTGCTGTCCCCTTCCACAGCAGCAGCTACACACTGCAGATTCCAAGGCCCGCGCAAGATATAACCAACACTGATTGGATCATCAGGCGGCCGAGGTCAGAAGGGTGGCTGGAGAGTGGGAAGCTCTGAGGCCCCGGCAGCCCAGAATAGAGTACACTAGTCCAGGGTAACAGCGCCTCGTGTCTGCGCCCTCGAGTCGAAAGCATAGCTAAGGCGCACGTGCACAGAATAGATTTAAATGGCAGTGTGAGGCAGCCGCACAGCAATGTTATTCTTATACACCTGGAATTGTGGGTGTGACAATGGCATTGCCAGGCGCCCCTGAAAATCGGGCGCCCTAGGCAAGTGCCTTGTCTGCCTATTCACAAATCCGGGCCTGCGTCTAGGGGCATATTACATGCAGTTCATGAACATAGGTTTTATCATACTTACATCCAACTTGGTCAGGACTATACCTGGGAGTATCTAGCATTGGCAGAATTCTGAATGGTGGTTCATGGAACTATCAGGTATATATTTCTAAATGTTATATGTTTTTCTCTCCCCTCATAGCCAGGACGTTCATTAACCATTGTTTTATTTATGTATGCTTTGGTACAGTATTCAATTTCAGAATTTTTCACTCCATTTTCACATCTAAGAACTTTCAGGTCCTAAGAAACTACAGGTATCGGGTACATTTTTGAGCTTCAATGGGGGAGAGGGGTGATTGGCATAGGGGCACATAAGAATTATACATCATATCTTATTGTCATTTAGATGGTGTTAATTGTGTCATCTACTGATATACTCCCCAGGATCACATTCTGAGACAGTTGTCAATCAACTTCGTGTCCTCAGTGATCAAGGCATTGGTCGCATGAACACATTGTTGCAGTCCTAACCGGAAGGTTAGCATTTTCTGTCATAAGCAAGTCATATTCTGCTGTAGCATAGGAAGAGTTAGAGGCAGAAGAGGTCGGCCCCTATGAGACTATAGGGAATTTTAGGAGGAATTAAATTCAGATTACGCATGTCATCGGCAGACCTCTCGGGCCAATCGTAATCATAGCTCCTCCACACCTTTACTCATAGGTTGTCATCTGTCACGGCCACTCTCTAGGTACTTCCCCTCCTCGTTATAGTTAGTATTCACAGCAAGGCTATCATACACTGCCTTTCGCAATAGGATGACGCCCCTCTGTCCAATCATAGATAGTGCCTTGCATAGCAGTTCGGCATCAGTACAGGGCCTCACCTGTCATCACCAAGATTACTTAGGGCTACCCTGCTGTGAAGACAGAGAGGATTCGGGGACCGACGGTCAGGTGTGTATGTATGTGTACATGTGTGTATACATATGTATGTATTTTCATGAGTGCATGATAATTTTGTCTTTCAGTTTGAATCGTCATCAATAATCATGTCTGTTAGATCAGACCAGGAGGACGTACCCTGCACTCAAGGTTCCCCAAGACCATTGTTGGAACAGTCTAGCCCCCGAAAATATAAAAATTGGACTGTAACGAAGATTATGGCTGAATTACGACGAAGGGGCATCCCCTTCTCAGCATCGGCACAAAAAGCTGAGCTATTTAAATTATTATTCTCCCCCCCCCCCCCTTCGTCTAGACAGGTGTTGAGCCCGACCCCTTCCTTAGGGCTCCAGACAGAATTAGGAGACATCAGGGCATCTTTAGCTAACCTAGCCACTACGTTAACTACTTCCATGGCTGCCATTCAATCACGTTTAGACGCTTTAGAATCACCATACCAGAAGGGACAACATTCAGGCATTAGAGGCGACCCCCTTTCTAGGATTACCCACCCCTAGCACATCGGCTGGCGGTACTCCAGCTATTACTCCTGCGCATTTCCTTCCAAGCCATCTTAGGAAAGATATTCTGGAAGGTAAGGATGTTAATTTAGTATCATTATTGATTTCTTCCCAAGACATGCTAGAGCAGAAAACTTTTTCATGTGAGCAAGTTTCAGTGGTCATGAAAGCCCAAGATCCTAGGTTGGGGAAGAAACTCACCGTGACAGAATTTGTGCTAGCTTTTAGCCTTTACCGGGATGTCATCTGTTAAATTAACTCACGAAGTAGGGAAGAGTTGGATCTCTACCTGTTCAGGGTGGTGGAATTGGGGCATAGGTATGGTGGTTTTGCGTTCTATGATTATCACCAAGCTTTTTCCGCAAAGGCGGCAGCAGCATTGGCACAGTTCAATTACATCACGGACTGGAGTCAGCTGGGTACGGAACTTTTCTGTCTCCATTTTTCCGGGTTAAGAACTCCAAGCTGTCAGGTGTGTCAGTCAGCAGAGCATTCCACCAACTTGTGCCCCGGTGCAGGCTCTTCCTCAGCTGGTACGTCCACATTTCAGTCGGGGGATCTTCCTCCAACAGGTACCACTAAGGGTAAGATGGACAGGTTAGGTAGACCCATTGTATGTCTGGAGAAGTCCCAGATATGCAATAACTATAATTATACTGGTTGTACTTACGATGCATGTAGACTACCTCATGTTTGTTGTAAATGCTTCAATGCTCACCCCAAAATTGTGCACCATCAAACCCTGTTTCAGAAGTCATGACTAGGCTTGATAAATATACAGGTCCTCCAGCAATATCTTGCTACGCATCCATTTCCTGGGCTAGTTGATTTCATCATACGAGGGTTTACCGAGGATTTTCATTCCGGATTGATTACCTTACCAGCAGGGATATGTGTGTGTAACAACTTAAGGTCAGCTACCTCAGACCCTATAGCAGTAGACAATCTTCTGGCACACAAAGTCAATAAGGGATATGTCATTGGTCCATTCTCACATCCACCTTTTGCCTCTTGGAGGATTAATCCTTTGGGTATTGCCACGAGCAAATCTTCCAATAAAAAGCGATTAATTTATGATTTGTCTGCGCCTCATTCCACTGCTACGCCTAGTTTAAATTCCTTGATACCCTCAGAGGAATTTTCATTAGCTTGTACTTCGGTGGATGATGCCATTCAGCTTATCATTCAGGCAGGTCAGGGAGCTTGGTTATCCAAAGTTGATATTTCGGATGCTTTTAAATTACTGCCATTACACCCTACTCTCTGGGGTTTGCACGGTATTCAATGGAGTGGATTGTTCTACTTTTCCACTAGGTTGACATTTGGGGCCAAGAGTAGCCCTAAATTAATCGATATGTTTGCTGAGACCTTGTGTTGGATTCTATTAAATATTTGTCGCACCCACTCGGTCATACACAATTTGGATGACTTTCTCATCATTGAGCCACCTAACGTCACCGCGGTAGGATTAGGACATATCACCAACTTATTTCGTGAGATTAACATTCCTGTAGCACATCATAAGTCTATTGGGCCGGTTACTAACTTATGCTTTTTGGGCATTCAACTGGACACTGTCCTTATGGAAGCCAGTTTGCCTTTAGACAAATTACAGCAGATACAAGAGAGAGTCCATCATTTTTCATTGATCAAATCCTGTTGGAAAACAGAGTTACAGTCCCTTCTGGGCACCTTCAATTTTGCCATGAGGATTATTCCTCAGGGACGCTCGTTTATTTCGTATCTTCTAACTCTGCTTTCTGAAGGATCAAGATCAAGTGAAACCATTTCGCTAGATTCCTCCATTGATTCAGATCTCAATATGTGGGCACATTTCCTCCTGCCTACTTCATCCCTCTAAGCTGCTCCTTCTACCTACTTCCTGAGGAGGGGTTTAAAAGGCAGACTGAGTCCTGACTCAGTTGCCCTTGTGTTGTTGTACAATACAGTTCTGTTTCCCTTCCCTGTTGACCTGGCTAGTTTGACCATCCATTCTGGTGCTGACCTGTGGCTCTATCTGACTACTCTTTGCCTGCTCCCGTTGTGTAGTGGACACCCAATCTGGTGCAGACCTGTGGCTCTGGCTGACTACCTGAACTGTGTATGACCTGGCCTGTCTGTCCATCCATTCTGGTGTTGACCTGTGGCTCTGTCTGACCATTCTCCTTGTGCGTTCCGATTTGGCTTAGACATCCTTTCTGGTGCAAACCTGTGGCTCTGGCTGACTACCCTCTCTGTGTATGACCTAGCTTGTCTGACTACCCACTCTGGTGTTGACCTGGGGCTCTGTCCACTGCGCATCCAGCATGCCAACGCTTCAGTGGATATCCTATCTGGTGCAAACCTGTGGCTCTGGCTGACTACCCGCTCCATGTATGACCCGGCTTGTCTGACTATCCTTTATGGTGCTGACTAGGGGGCTCTGTCTGTTTCCTCCATGTGTTGGTCCCCGCTCCACAGACACCCATCCTAGTGCGGACCTGGGGCTCTGTCAGACTCCTAGCTTACTGACTGCAGGCGTGAGTCAGTAGTCTCCTTGTTTGTGTAGATATTGGAGACTTCTCTCCTAGACTGACTGCAGGCTGCGTCAGTGCTAGTCCTTTGGGCATTCCGAATTAACTCGAGGCTCCAGTGGGCTGAGGCCTAGTCTCGGACAGTGTGGTGGATCTATTGGCAGACTGCTATTTCTGATACAGTGCTTTCCTCTTTGATCACCCTCTGTGTGTTATCTGTTTTCGTGCATTACTGTGATTATTCTAATAAAAGATTGTTTTACTTTACCATACTTACTCCTGGTTTATTCCTGGGAACTATGACAGTGGGGAATGAACAATAGGGCAGAGTCAAATGTGACCCCCACCCAGGCATTGTGATATAGGGGTTGGTGTGATGGTGGTGCTGTTAACAGTGAGGGCAATGTCTGGGATAAGGCTGGTTGGAGAGGGAGGGAAAATTATGAGTTCGGTTTTGCTAAGGTTAAATTTTAGTTGACAGGAGGACATCCAGGAAGACACGGCAGACAGACAATTAGATACCTGGGAAAGGAGGGAAGGGGAAAGGTCTGGGGAGAAAAGACAGATGTGAATGTGATCAGCATAGAGATGATGGTGAAACCCAAAGGAGTTTACTAGTTTGCAAAGGGACGAGGTGTAGACTGAAAAGAGCAAGGGGGCCAGGAAAAAAATTTGTCCAAAATCGAATTTTACATAAAATTTTTGCCATGCAGAAGTCTAATTTCCGGTATCTGAGTGGAGGAGGAAAAAATGTTCTGGCCACTACAATTTCAGATGTGGGTTGAAGTGAGAATTAAGGCTGAGACATGATAATCTCGCATTTTTGATGCAGGGCAAGATTCTAGTGTCACCTTTTTAAACACTGCGACCTTGGGAATGCACCATTTTATATCACACATGTGTCAGTGTGACATTTTAAAAATGAACCAAAATCAGGACACCAGAAGGCAGTAGAGTTATATTAAAGCAGAGTTCAAAACATAATGCTGGATGAGAGGCTCAATGGCAACAATAATCTGGCACTGTATGGAAGAAGGAAGTCAGTTTAAATAGGGAAGGAAACACATGACTTGTCTCAGGCAACCCTCTTCTGAGATCAGGGTAACCCCAGTAGTGCTAGATCCTGGCTAATCACAAACTCCACATGGGACACCACCTGAGAGAGGATGGCACAAGAGGAAGCCATTGCCAAGCATCAGAGACCATGACTAATGACATTTTACATGCAATAACACTGGAATGTTCACGTAAGGGAACTATATACTGGGAAAATTAGGAGATTTTCTTTCATATGATCACTGTGTGAGAAGGATTTTTTTCATTCATTAACACTGTAAGCGGATAAGAGAGAGGAGTATAACTCCATCTATACTCCCATTTATCAGTAACAATTAGGGATTCTGATTATTTCGTTATTGTGCCTTGTCTAAATGTTCATTTGTGCCTTGTAATCTAACTGCCTAACTCAGGCATATACTGTGTTACCCTCCCATCTTCCCCTCCCTTCTTACTGATGCTGTACCATGTTGTGTGTTTCTGTATTGCCTCATTCATTTACAATATCCCAGTTCATACCATCTGTGTTGAAGCATATTTGATTTTATGTTCATATTATAGTTTTTCGAAGTCATAATATTTATTGTTTTCATTTATGCAGTCTGTTAGTTTCCATACAACTTGTCACATGAATTTCTAGCCATCTATGTTTATTCTTTTAATTGACCCTTTAACTACCCAAGCCTATTAATTGATCATTTTGAATTTCCTTGTATGTTTTTGTGGAAAAAACAGAACAGAAAGGAGGCGCCAATAGTGCTTTATCAACACTTATAAAGTACAATTTGAATATAGAATAGTAACTAGACTTGTGCGATTCGGTTCGGACAATTTCAGAATTTGGACGAATAAGGGCGTATTCAGCATCATTCGGACCTTCCAAAAGCTAAGGTCCGCCCACAAAAAAAAAATTCAGAATCCGAAATGGACCTAGTCCTAAATTTCGGTGTAAATTTCAGAAATTTGGACAGAGCTTTCCCGTCTGAAACCATTGCATTGTTTCTACATGCTTCTAAAAATAGACGGCATGGTGCTTTCTTGCCTGAAACTATTACAATGTTGCTACATGCTGCTAAAAATAGATCTGGTAAAACAGGTGCTTTATAGTTCATGCAAAGTGCAGAGATATTAAAGGGATAGTAATACTAGCAAATTACTAATCCCCATATTGTAGCTTTGTTAAAAAGAAATTTATTGCCCCCAGTGTAATCTCTCAAACCCTTATGGTTTGAGAGATGATAGTGCTCAAAGTTACCCCCTCCCTTCCCTGACTGAACTTGCATCAGGCGGCTCTGCAGCACTGCAGAGATCGCGTTTATAAAAAAGAAATCTTTCACTGAAACTGTCTTCTACATGTACTTGCAAACCAAGCACACAACTAGAAGACCATTTCAGTGAATGAATTCTTTTTTTTTTATTCTTTCTTTTAGCAATGCTGCAGAGCCACCTGATGCACATAAGACTGTCGTACGACAGCTTACCCTGCAGTCAGCGTTCAGTGTTCAGTCAGGGAAGGGGAGGAAGGGGGGAACTTTGAGCGCTATCATCTCTATTCCATAGTCACTCCGTGACACTATTACTACCATTAACACCAACCACATCAATTTCAGTCTCTGAGTCTTCCTCCACACAGCCACTAGTAATATGATGGTCACCCCCTCCTTCACTCTTAACATTAACAAGCTGCTGGACCTTCTTAGTAGTAGGACTAGTGGCAGGACTGCTTGGTGATGACAAGTGTGACTTAGGCTCCCATGCTGTCACACTTGGCATCATCTTCTCCTCCCTTCCCCCTCCTGAGAAATACAAGACACAGTGGCAGCAGGTTCAGCACTGGCAGCAGGTTCAGCACTGGCAGCAGACACAACACTGGTGACAGCAGGGGCAGCACTGGCAGCAGGCACAGCACTGGCAGCAGGGGCAGCACTGGCAGCAGGAGCAGCATGTCTGACAGCAGGCACATTACTGGTAGCAGCAGGGGCAGCATGTCTGACAGCAGGCACATTACTGGTAGCAGCAGGGGCAGCATGTCTGGCAGAAGGAACAGCAACAGTGGAAGCAGTAGCAGGGGCAGCACATCTGACAGCAGGTCTGCAATGCTGGCAGTAGGGGTAGCACATCTGACAGCAGGCACAGGCAGCTGACCTGTCCGGCTCTCACTACTACCCTTTTCTTCCTCCCTTGAGATTAATTTCCCCAAGATCTCTAGGAGTGATTCAGGGGGACTGGCCAACATTAGGTCTGTACTGGTACCTTCCTCTTCCTCCTCAGACTCACTGGACACATAATGGTCCTTCCAGCTCCTCATTTTGCTGTTTGTAAAACTGTTCATAGTGTTTCACTTCCTGGAAAACAGCACATTTTTATAGAGAAAAGGAGAAAAACGTATTAATTAAGGGGAGAAAGCTTTTCTAGCCATTGAAAAAAAAGTCTAAGAATTTTTGCCAATGGGCAAAAATGGCAATGGAGAACTTTCACCCACCCTAGTACAGACAGGAGTACTTAGAATATACTTGTGTATGTACAGTTGTATATCTGAAACAACAGAATCCAAAGCTAGCAATGTTTCCATTGCATTTCCAGAACTCCATTAAATAATATGCAAATGAGAGTTCAGAGTATAGTCACTTTTTAGGTTCAAACCCATACAAACAGAGGTTCCTTGACTTATTCCTGCAGTTTTAATACAGCTTATAGAATAAATCACATGTTGGAAATGCCTGAACAAATTAGCCTACCCTCAAGCAACCGTTTTCAACTACTGGCGGGCCAGCTGATTGACTCAAGCTATTAAATGTGGGAAAGTCCTATGATTCCAGAGGGCCATGTAAACATTCTCATGATTGCCCCTGTTCAGCTACAGACTATAGCAAATCTGAAATAAATACAGTAAATAGATATATCTGTTTGCTGTATGGATGATACCAGCCTAGTTAAGTCTTTCTGTTTAACAAATTAAGAGAAACATTTGCCTAAGGTATATTTCCTTTTATGTTTGTCATTACATTCATCTATTGTATGAACCATTCAGACTGTGAAACAAATGAGCAGTACAGTAGCAAAAATATTTATTTTTCAAGTAAACATTTATACCCTCCTTGCTGAAACAACCACTGGATTAAAGACTGAAGACATTTCCTTATTTATATATAACTATATTTTATCATTGCAACAAAAGCTCAGTACTGTTCAGTTGTCAGAGTAGAGACAATACACATAAATATATTTGATGAGCTAGCTGGCATTTGTTAGCGCTAAGCTTATTTATTTAGTCAGAACAAACAAATGTTTCAAACCAAATCCAGTGCCATATTGCCACGGTATATCTTTAGAACACATTAAACGCCATTTAAAAAAAAAAAAAAAAAAAAAAAAAAGGACTATTTTTAAATTTAGGGCACTTCTGAATGGTACGTTATTCTTTTATCTTTCTTACCCTGTAAGGACTAGTGGGGTATGCAGTACCCCTCTGGTATTTAACCCCTTAATGACCGGCCGCGCAGGCACGCGGCGGTCACTAAAGGACCACCGAGCTTTTTTTTTTTTTTTTTTTTTTTTTTCTTATTTCGATTCCTGACTCCCTGAATGGCTTTCAGCCACAGGGGGGAGCCCGGAATTCCATGACGGTCATAGTACGTCATGGGTCGTTAACTTAGATCGACCCATAATGTACTATAACCGTCAAGGGTCATTAAGAGGTTAAAGGCTTGTGTGCCATACGATATGCAATGCACTGGTCCGTAGTCAAAGGTTTAAAGAGAAATTTTAAATTAATTGAAGGCCACTCTAAGAAGAGCAGACTTGCGCAACATTCACAACTTGCTGAAATATATTTACAGTATAAAGTGATATCATTATAGTGTGTGTGATTAATAAGTTTAGTGACATTCTGAGACCTGCCTTGTAACAGTGTATGTTCTTTGTATTAATACAATAGAGAATATGAGAGAATATATATAGAAATATATATAGAGAAAATGAAGGCAAACCTGCAAAAAAATTCTAAAGCAAGCCAATATGATGAGGGTCAAACCCAGCATCTCCATGTGGGGGGTTCCTATAAAAAATAAATAATATGTAGTAACAATACTTAAGATAAATGAAATTGGCTTAAAGGGGAACTACCACCCCGCAAAAACTTCATCTTATTTAAGTCTTCATCTGGCGACTAGCTGCTTAGTAGCGCTAGTCGCCAGAAATATTACCTGGTTTAAAAGATTTTCTACTTACCGGCCGCTCCAAAAGGGACTGACAGGGCAGGCGCACGGATGTCACTATGGCAAGATGTCCGTGCTTCCTGCTACTCTCCACCTCAGAGTAAGTAGAAAATCTTTTAAACCAGGTAATATTTCTGGCGACTAGCGCTACTAAGCAGCTAGTCGCCAGATGAAGACTTAAATAAGATGAAGTTTTTGCGGGGTGGTAGTTATCCTTTAAGCTTGCTATCTCTTTTTTTTTATCAGTGAGCAAATGCCAGATAGATACACCAGTAGGTGGATCTCATTTTAGTTAAAGGAGACGTGGGATTAATATGTGCATACACATTCACTGCATGCTAATGTGTATGTATCTCATTAGATTCACAGCATTTAGGCAATGTTTCACTGTATTCCTAAGCCTTGAAAATTGATCGCCGATGAATACCCAAAGGCAATAATCTCGGTAAACATCTGGCAAAAAGTCAATGACCAGCTGAGGATGATGGTAGTTGTAGTCCAACCACAGACAAAAGCTTTTAGGTTGCTTATCTCTGTTGCAGATAGGACTGGGCAAAAGGTACTTCCGTGTTTGCTTTTTCGTGGGAAAATCCGCTTTAAATAAATCAATTAAAATCTTTGCCATTTTCACTAATTGGCAAAAATATGTCGCTATTTTTTCAATGGCTACAAAGTTTTTGCCCATTTAATCACGTTTTTGCCATTTTCCAGGAAGTGAAACACAATACAATGAGCTACAGAAAAAGGGGTGCTAGACTGTTGTGCTGTAAGTAGTTTTGCAAAATTGGGACAGGAGAGGTTCATAGGGACTGCTTACACTATGATCAAGTTTAATAATAATAAAAGCAGGAGCTGGAAGGACCATTATGCATAGAGTGAGTCTGAGGAGGACATGGTGACCAATACAAACATGAAAAGGTCTGGATGCCCTGATTCCCCAAACCCAATGATGACCATTCCCCCTACATCATCCCTAGGGATCTTGGGGAAATTTGTCTCATGGGAGTTAGAAGAGGGTAGTAGTAGTGTGACCAGGACAGGTCATCTACCTTTGCCTGCTGCCAGTGCTGTGTCCGCTGCCAGTGCTGCGCCTGCTGCCAGTGCTGCACCTGCTGTCAGTGTGTTTTGTAATTCTCAGGAGAGGGGAGGAGATTATGCCAAGTGTTACAGCAGGGGACCCTAAGTCACACTTGCCATTCCCAAGCAGTCCCACCACTAGTATTACTACTAAGAAGGTCCAGGAGCTTGTACAGAGTGTTAGGAGTGAGGGAGGGGTGATCATATTACTAGTGATGAGGAAGACTCAGGGACTGAAATTGATGTGGTTGTTGTTAGTATTAATAATGATGGGGAAGCAGCTGTTGGGACTAGTGTTAGGGGAGTGGGAGGGGAATTAATGCAGAGTGGCCAGACTAGCGGTCAAGGGAGCCCACATTCCCCTTAACCTAGGAGTCCCCTTTTCCCAGTCTCCACGGGAGTGCCCACATGGAACATGATCCTGAAGAAGCTAGAACTGGTTTCTAGCAGTGATAATGCCACCACCATCACCAGGAGCACAGATCAGCAGCTTGTGACTGCTGCTAGTGCTGCCAGACTGCCTTCTTTGGGTAAACAAGAAGTGGCAATTGTGACATTAGGGGACCCTCTGTCACATTTCTCATCACTTCCTCCAACCAGTGAGATGTCTGTAATAGAGCAGCAGCAAGAAGTAAAAAAGACAGTACACCATAGCTTCTAAGTGTGGTAGTATAAATTAATTGTATATAGATGAGAAATGAACGTACAGAGTCCAGAGAGTGAGTCTGTGAGAGAGTAGGAAGGGAGTAAATGGGATCACCCACTAGTACAGAACCTGGACCATAATAATACACATGCAAGACAAACATAAATTGGTGGCAAAGAGCTAATACCAATATCAATGTTGTCTTGTACTAGTAGTCGTTGATCTTTCTGTCCACCTTGTTCCTCTTCCTGACACTTCTCTCCTTCTCAGTGCTCTGCTATCCCGGGCGTCTTCTTCTCTCCAAATCCCTTGTGCTGTTGTGTGTGGCTGGTCTCCGCTGTGGAACTATTGATGCTGTATTTGACTTCCGATTTCACAAGAAGAATAATGATGAGCTCTAAATGAATGTATTATGAACTGATACAATCCAAATAGTGCCAAGAGTATAGTAATAATACTGATTTATTGAAAAAGCCGATATTGGCTAAAAATTAAAGTAATGATAAACATAACAGGAAAAAGCATAAAAAGCAAATGTATTTAGAAAAAATAAAAATCAATGTGCTTTGGGATATTTAATCCCTTCCTCAGGATAAAATAAGAATAAAGTTTAATCAAAAGAGAAAGTCTGATGCGTTAGTAGCAAACGGGCCAGATATGGTGGGATCTCTCATTTATGTTCATGTTGTCCAATCCATTTTTTTGACCTAAGGCAACTGGGGTCATGCCCATAGGTAATCTTCTGATGATTACCGAAATTGTATACTATCTTCAATATTTCACAATAAAGTATACATCATCTATACATCATCTTACACTTAATGTAGTTAGACATTTAAGTAATAACAACTTGTGTAACCTTGTTGAATTATCATAAGTGATTGAGGCCATTCTTCTCCACCTTTCCTCCTCCCCCCGAGGTCCTGGATTTGGGACTATTTTTCTTTTGGGGCAAGCAAGTGCTGTCATCAGCGATGGCACTGTGCACAATTTGTGACAGGTCAGTGAAAAGGGGACAGAAGGGAATACACCTTGGCACAACCGCCCTGATAACACACATGAAACACAGACACCATGACATTTATGTGAAACATGTTAAAGCCAAACATGCACCACAGAAATTGGCACCAATGTTGCTGTATACCCTGACTCTCCCCAAAGGCAAAAAGTGGCAAGATGGAAATCAAAGAGGAGGAAGAAAAGAGAAACCCAGCCAGAGACTGAAAGTCAAATGGTGAGCGGAACAACTGGCTCGCCATCATCTTCTTGTTCTAGGGTAATTACATCTTCAGGCGATCCACCTGGTTCATCTTACCTCCCCCATGGGTTGATAGCCATTCAGAAGATGTTGGGATGTGGCAGTTTGTGTCCACCTATTGCACACTGTGTGGTGCACTGACCACACATTCCAGTGTGGTAGAGGATAATCACAACCAGGGCATAAAGCAGCATCTGAGGAGATTCCATCCCACAGAATATGCTAAGATGGTGGCGGGGAGGGTTTATCATTATTATTAAACTGTCTGCAAGTTGTCACATGTCCTTAGCGGAGAGTGGACAAAGGGCATAGTGACAGCAGCAGTACTTGGTTTCTGGTAGAATGATTTCACATTGGGATCCTAAGTGTCATGGTGTTTGGTTACAGTTATGCCAGGTATTTGATGTGAGTCCAGATGTGCCCATTGTTCCCAGTCCTTCCTTTTTTATCATACGCACTGTGCACATTGCAGTTGCTGATGATAAGCACAGTTCCTAATCTAAAGGTAAAAATGTATATTCTAACAACACACCCATGATTTTGGAGGAGGGGCAGGTGGAGAAGCATTATTGTCCAACTTCTTCTTTTCTCCATATATACCTGAAGTGGTGGGGGCTAGTTATGTTGCTGCTACTGCCTCAGGCGTATCACTGGAGCTAGCAGGGCTTTTTTACTCAAGACTTATTCTTTAAAAAAAAAAACAACAACATAAAAAAAACAACAACAACAACAACAACAACAACAATTTTTGGGGGTTGCTTCTAATAAGCCTAAGTTCTAGAAATCAATGTTTCCTTAGGGCTTGTGCCAAACAAGTCTAAGTCTTATAAAACAATGTTTCCTCAGGGCTTGGGCCTAACAAAAGTCTAATTTCCTGCAACTAATCAACGTTTCCTAAAGGTTTGTGCCTCTAATAAGTCTCAATCCTACAAATTAATGTTTCCTTGGGGCTTGGGCCTCTAACACCAAGTCCTACAAATCATCCTCCACAACATACTGAATCCTGTCAAGTATCAGTCTGCCCAGTTGCAGTTTACATCAGGAGGTCCCTTTCTGTCATATTACGTGCCAATTTCTTGTTTTATTTTTTATTTTATTTTTTATTTTTTTTTATTAACTGTCTCCCAATACCAGTCAACAATCTCCCACCAAAAAAACACATTTCCTGTTCAACTGTTTCTGTCCCCAGACTCCACCCACCAACACAGGCACCCTCCTCAGACCCCTTTTATACCATGTATTATGTTTTTTTTTAATCATATTTATTATTTTTTTATTAACTGTCCCCCCAATCCCAGTAAACAACCCCCCAAAAAAAATCCTTGTTCAACTGATTGTTTCCCCACACTCCACCAACACAGGCACCCTCATACCCCTTTTATACTACTCCTTTGGGAAATTAAATAACATTTGTTATGTACTGTGTGCAAATTTAATGTCCAGGACAACTGGAAACCTCAATTTTTCTTGTCAGATTCAAATGTTAGTCTTAGCTTCCTGTATTTGTCCAACAACATATCCGGACTGGTTTGATAAAATATATTTAGCATCTCAGGAAAAATATTTTTGCTCATTCAATAACACACAATGCACATCAATTCGCGAAATGGGCAGAAAGAAACGGAACACACCAGTACATATAATAATATTTCTAATCACTTTGTTGATGCTCAGATCTCTACTAACCAAGTAATTTTTCAACATTTTCTCAAGTAGCAAGTCATGTGCACAGAATAAAATAGGAGCCAGTTATGAGCAAATCAGAGCACATACTGCAGAGAACAAGTACAATATCCTCAACTTTACAGTGTTTAAAAACAGGGCTTTTAACCCTTTGAGCACCAGAGGACTGTACAATGCATTGCAAAGCAATGGGATTGACACCCTTCTGGCACTCAAATGGCACATAACTATTCATTGGGGACCTCTCTTGCATTCAATGGGTTAAAAGCTCCATGGGTAAATATGACACAGGACATAAGGAAACATCTAATTATCTAAATATTTATTTGCTCAGCTTTTATAGCAGGTTGTGAAGAACGGACCCCCCCGACAAGTAGAAGAACTGTTAATGTTACACCTGTGGAAACTGTTCTGTTTACTGGGAATGACGTGTTAACTAACGTTATCAAAACTGGAAATGGATTAATCATTTGGTACGGATACGATTAATTACTCAAACTTCTTAGGTCTGTGTTTGTGGCACATTTATCTGAACTTTCTGTTGGCAGGAGTGGTCCTGGGTGACTGAAAAAAATTGCCAGTGTAGTGCCACTTCATAAAACGGGCAGCCACAAGCTGGTAAGTCTGATATCAGTCAGGGACAGATTTCCAGTAAGGCAGAGTAGGCATCTGCCTACAGGCACACCCTACAGAGGGGCGCCTGCCACTGCAATTGATTATTTATTTATTTATTTTTTGATGTGACGTGGCGCGGCATGGCCGAGCCGCCCGCCACCGCATTGTAAGATGTGCCTTTAGCTGCTGAGCTCTCCCGGCTCTTTAGTAATGCAGAGCACTGGGAGATAAAATCTCTCAGCGCTCTGCATTACTGAAGGGAAGACCGCGCAGGAGCTCCAGCAGCTGCAGGTCTGTGCAGAAGCACAGATCACTCCAGCCGCTGGACCACCAGGGAGGTAGGAAACGGATGTGGGGGGAAATTATGGGGGCAATGTGAGGTCAATATGGGGATGATGGGGGGCAAGCGATGTGGAGCTGATGGGGGGCAATGTGAGGGCAATGTGGAGCTGATGGGGGGGGCAATGTGAGGTCAATATGGAGTTGAATGGGGCAATGCTGAGATGATGGGGCAGTATGAGAGCAATGTGGAGCTGATGGGGTCAATGTGGAGCTGATGGGGTCAATGTGCAATGTGAGGGCAATGTTGAGATGATGGGGCAATATGAGGGCAATGTAGAGCTGATGGGGTCAATGTGGAGCTGATGGGGGGCAATATGAGGGCAATGTTGAGATGATGGGGCAATAGGAGGGCAATGTGGAGCTGATGGGGTGCAATGTGGAGCTGAGGGGGGCAATGTGAAGGTGATGGGGCAATGTGAGGACAATATGGAGATTTGGAACATTGTGGAGATGGTCGGGGGGGGGGGGGCGCTTCAGATATCTGTGCCTACAGGCTCCTGAGATGTAAATCCGGCCCTGATATCAGTAGTTATGAAAATAAAGCCAAAGGGTGTGGGATGCTCTGAGAACAAACAAATGCATGTTTGTCTGCTCTGCAGCTAGTCGCCACTCAAATGCATCACATTTTATCTCTCTAGTACCATTACAGAAGATAAATTTCCATATACATATTAGACTAATCACACCCAAAAGAGAAGTCCAGTTTCAAAATGACAAACAAATAATCTCTACAATGGAGACACCAATAAACCCCAGACATACATTCCGGACTCATCAGCCAAATGTCTGAACTACCCATCCCTCTTAAAGCGAGACCCTAAGAGTGTTTTCACAAAACAAGGCAAAATATGCATACCTCCCAAGTGTCCCTCTTTAGGAAGGACAGTCCCTCTTTGAGACCCAAATCCCTCTGTCCCTCTTTTCCACCCTGGTGTCCCTCTTTTTAGGAGATCAGACTGTGTGGTGTGTGTGTATACGTGTATTACACTTCTCCACAGCAATAAAACTTACATTAATGTTTGTTTAAACTTCAGTATAAGTGTTTATAAATTAGTCTGTGTAAATAAAATAATTTGGTCTTGTTCTATTTAATTTATTTATTATGATATAACCAAAACAAATATCATAATGCACTGCCCACCAGGCACTTCCCTAGCAATGCCACCTACAACAAAAGTCTCCCTCTTTGGCCATTTGAAAAAGGTTGGTCCAGGTCCAAATTGGCAGACAAGTCCCCTCTGCACAGAAAATACCAGCTAACATAAAACATACATTTAGGCCTTGTTGGGGCCTTATCAGTGCAGTGTTGCTCATTTTACTAGGCACTGAAAACAAGGGGTCCCATTCAGATTATCCTTCAGTCTTAGGGACACACCTTCATGGGTTTAAAATAAATAATAATTAAAAAATATATATAAATAAATAAATAACAAACAAAGGGTGTCTCCCTAAGAGCAAAGGGTAGTCCAATAGCGGACTCTTTGCTCTCAGTGCTTAGGCAAATGAACTGGTGACTAGTAGGGATGAGCGAGCACCCCGATGCTCGGGTGCTCGGGTGCTCTGACCGAGCACCCCCTGATGCTCGAGTGCTCGGCCGAGCACCCGAGCCCCATTCAAATGAATGGGAGCACTCGAGCATTAAACCAGGCACCCCCTGCTCTGATGAGCGGAGGGTGCCTGGTCAATGTCCCCCTTCATCTCCGCTATGCCCCTCTTCCACAATGTCCCCCTTCATCTCCTATGCCATAGCGGAGATGAAGGGGGGCATTGTGGAAGAGGGGCATAGCGGAGATGAAGGGGGACATTGTGGAAGAGGGGCATAGAGTCTATGCCCCTCTTCCACAATGTCCCCCTTCATCTCCGCAATGCCCCCTTCATCTCCGCAATGCCCCCGTACCTCCATTCCCTGGTGGTCCAGCGGAGCGTCTTCGGATCTGTGCCTCTTCCGGCACAGATCCTCTTCACCCGAACATGTCGGGCGAGCACATGGCGGTACTCGTACGAGTACCGCCATGTGCCGAGCAGAGCGATGCTCGAGCCGATCCGAGCATCGGCCGAGCACGCTCGCTCAACACTAGTGACTAGCCATAGAACAGGCAGCATTGTTTTTGTTTACATACTTTGTTTTTTTTTTAATCTTTTAGGGTCTCTTCATAAGAGTAATCCAGATGTGGATTCCTTACTCTAAGTGCCTAGGGAAACCAGCTGCACATCACTGAAGGGGCCAAAAGAAGGATGACTCATCCACTGCATGGATGGCCATTCAGGGGGGTCTGTCTCTCAGGTCATTCATGCATGCAAGGAACCTATGCAGGTATAGATACAGCCCTAGAGGATGTGTGCCAGAAGAAACTGCCAGCATGTTTTTTGGCAGTTTCCCTTTGCCCAAGCTCTGTTGGATGACCTGGAAAATAAACTCAAAGACTCTGTTCCAAAGAGACACTTGTCGTACCACTCGGTATTGTGTGGACTATTTCCAGGGACACACTCGTATGGTGCTATCCAGGATGCCTGGTGCATCATGTGCTGTGTCAAAGACGCTCTGTGGTTTGCAAGGAATTGTCTGCTGCTGAGGAGAAAACAGGTGACAACACAGAACTGCTGCAGACTGATCCACAGCCTGCTAAGAGACTATAACATCTTGTACAGCCCTGAAGAGGAGGACTAGCATCCCCTCCAATGGCTCAATATCACTATCACCTCCCCTCGGCCCCCTGACCCACCCTGACCCATGCCCCATACCCCCCCCCCACACACACCCAATCCCCCAGGCGAATGCCCACAGAGACTTTAATACAGTGAAATAAAGTATTGAGTTCAATAAAGTGATGATACAATAAAGTTCAAATGTATCTGTGTGCTGCCAAAGTGCACTGCATTGCAGGTATTAAGAATGTTATTGTTTTAAATGTATGAATGCACTCTGTATTGGAAAGCATTACTGTGTAAAGAAATGTTGTATTGTATTTTCCATGTCAAAATAAAGATTATTTTTTCAAATAAAAAACTGCCGTTTTTGGGTGGGATATGTAGTTGGAAATGTCTTCTCTCTAATGGCTCTAGAGAGCTTTGTGGTGCATTTCAATGGTGACTAGCAGTATAACCTGAAACATAGCTTGTTCATCTTCAGAGCCTCCCACATACTTTGCCCAGTAGTTAGGAAAGTAACACAAATCCTGCTGAAGAGAAGAACTGTTGCATGCCTATCATCTAATGATCTGCATGATCTATGGAAGCATGGCTTTACAAAAGGAAGATCTTTCCAAATAATATAATTGAATACTTTGATCATGTACTCAAGTGGTAGACAATGGTGGAGCATTAGTTGTTTGATTTACATAAAGCTTTTGATACTGTACCAAATGCAAAGCAGGTTCATAAGATGTATAATGTTAGGATGGGCTCAAAGATAAGAAGTTGACTAAGGACTGGTAATGGTGTGTCATTGTCAAGGGAATATATTCAGAGGAAGGCAGCTTATTAATTGAATGCTTATGGGATCAGTCTGTTAGTCATGATGAAATATGAAAGAAACTGCTTGAGAGCAAACAAAAGAATATGCTGCTTGTTCAATAGTTAGTCAGTACTCAGAAGGATCACATTTAACTCCCTAGTGCCATTACAGAGGTGAAATGTCCATGTATATAGCAGTCTAATCAAGGTAAATGATTTCATGCAATTCTGAAAAACCATACTTATCCTATTGCATGAGAATAACAGACAATTTACCTACCCTTTTGAGACACCCTAAGGGTTTTCAAAATCAAAATTCAACAGTGAATACCATGGAGGAAAATATGCAAAAAAGTAGATCACAATCAATGTGGTTAAATGGAAATGTAAAGAAGGAAATGGCAAGGAAAAAGGCATTTGAACGGTTTAAATCTGAAGGAACAGGAAATGATTTCTTGAAATACAGAGTGCAACAAAGATTGCAAAAGGCAATTAGGTTAGCAAAACGAGAATATGAATCAAGGGAGAGCAAAATTGATCCAAAAATGCTTCAAATATATACATAGCAAAAAACTTAAGAGGGGGTGCTTTTGAAAATGAGCTGGATGAATTACTCAGGGAGGATAAGACCAGTGTCAAATAGCAGTAGCAGTACGACGGTACAAATTGTTGTTAAGACCTCACCTTGAATATGCTGTGTAGTACTGGGCCCAGTTCTGAAAAAGAATGTTCTAGAACTGGAGAGAGTATAGTGAAGAGCAACAAAATTAATTAAGAGAATGGCAATCTTGAAGTATGAAGATCGTCTAGACAAACTTGGTTTATTTACCGTAGAGAAAAAATGAGTAAGAGAGCAGCTTTTTTTTCTCTTCTGATGAAGTGGTCAAGACACCACAAATTGTTTTAATCGTTTGATATTTTTTATAATAAATTATTTTAATATTTCACATTTGGACTGCCAAGCGGTTTTCCTTTTGGGTCTTTTCATACTACAGACATCATGAACATTACTATGCACCTCTCTGTGTGGTCCTCTTGTGGAGATGACCAGCACCACAATATCCCACTTGATTTCATACCAGCGTTCTCATATACAGGCCAGTTACACACTGGATTGTGAGTATCACTTTATGGCTTCCTTTCATTGAAATTATCTATATCACAACAGTTTGGGCTCTCCGTCTCTGCATGTTTCCTTTGTGTTTAGAGGAAAGCTTGTTATACTGTATAAGTGTTAGGGACCAGGAACCAGACAGACACAAAATTATAAAGTGCAAAACACCTTTATTAAAATAACAAAAGCAAAGAAAACAAAATTGTGATCCAGAAGTGTAAACCAAAAGACAAGCCGGGGTAAGGAACTAGGACAGGTACTCAGCCAAGCAGCGTTCAGGAATACGGAGGTCAGCAAAGTCAGGAACAATCTAGGAGCCAGGACCCAGAAAGGACGTCAGAGGAAGCTAGGTCATACACAGGTAATCAGCAATGCAGTAGAACACTCTTGCAGTCAGAAGCAAACACAAGGGCAATTAGGTAGTGAGCCAAGCTACTTTAAATACCCTGAGAAGATTGG
Organism: Rhinophrynus dorsalis; assembly: GCA_037306005.1. Classification (NCBI taxonomy): domain Eukaryota; kingdom Metazoa; phylum Chordata; class Amphibia; order Anura; family Rhinophrynidae; genus Rhinophrynus; species Rhinophrynus dorsalis. The sequence goes on along the minus strand of CM074718.1, from coordinate 230,667,622 downwards.
TTGTTGGCAGTCAGGTGAGCAGACACAGAGAGGCCAGCTGATTCAACCTGATCCAGCAAAGGAAATGCAGCAGTAATGGATAGCAGAGCACTGGATTAACTTAGCAGAATTGAGCATCAGAGTAGAGCAGCTCAGCCAAACATTGACAATAAGTATATGCAAGATCAATGCAAGAATCTCTCTTTCTGGTGAGCTTTACATTCCAAGGCCTGATAATAAAACTAAGGGCCATCCCTTACATTTAGAGGAAAGGTGGTTACAATTTCAGCAGAGAAAGGGTTTTTTCACAGTGAGGTCTGTTAAATTGTAGTAATGGCAGATACAATGGATACATTTATGCCTTTGAATGCCAGAGAGGTATGCAACATATTGCTATGCAAGGTGTTCTGCACCCCCCTCTATCAGTCAAGGGATTAAGAGAATGTTAGATGCATTTTGTAGCAGAAAGTGTGGAGGAGAGTATGAGAGTATTTTTGGTGGAAAGCAATAAGGAATGGGAGAAACAGAAGGAAATGGGGATGGGCATCACTGTCATCACAAGCAGTGACAATCAGGAGTTTTCTGCTGCTATAATTCATGCTGCAGAGTCATGAGAAGCAGACATTCATCTGTCACAGCAGCAGGATGATGATGATCAGAGGGCTAGTGTTCCCTAGACCAATTATTTGCAGTCTCATATTTGAGGCTAATTTACGCATGCATTGTTCTCAGATTATTGTAAATCATTAATCAGTTGTCATAGCAGTTATCCCAACAGTGGTCCCTCCTCCTCCTCATCTCCAAAGCTGCTGTTACTAGTACATGTACCATGGATCTCCCTGTCGTATGTGGGTTTTGTCTGCTTCTCATCCCTGATATTCATATGGTATTAAATGTTGGTTAATTTTTAGGATTGTAAGTCTACCAACACTGCTGCTTGATAGTCGTGCCCCGCGGTCATTAACAATGTAACCAATGTACTGAAAACCCACTCAGACTCCACACTTGCTGGTGGGCAACTAAGGGTCTCCTTGGCACTACAAGTGAGTGATGGCCACACATACTGTTTTGCTTGCCAGTAGTCCTCCTCTTCCCCTTCTCCTTTAAACATTCATCTCCATCTCCAATCCTTAAAAAAAGCTCATTAAACCTCATCTCCCCATCCAACTACTGCCCCGCTTGACTCTTACCCTTTGCCTCAAAATTTCTTGAGCACCTAGTATACTCTGATCTGCTTATCTTTCTCAGCACCTATAACACTCTGCACCCTCTGCAGTCTGGTTTTCGTCCCACTTTCCCTCCATATTGTGAAAACCAGTGGGCATTTCTCTCTTTTTATCCTCCTTGATCTATCAGCAACATTTGACATATTCAACCATCCCATCTTCTTCCAGGTTCACCAATCTCTTGGCATCTGTGGCCTGACACATTCATGGTTCCTATCATATCTTGCTCAACAATCTTTCTCTGTGTCATATGCCAACACCTCCTATACCCCTCTAAGTAGGAGTACCCCGAGGTTCTATTCTGGACCCCTTCTTCTTCTCTCTGTTTACCCTTTCTCTGGGGCAACTGATAATATAATTCGGATTTAACTACCTTCTTTATGTAGATGGCCCATACATTTATCTCTCTATGCCCTTACTAGCACCAGAAATACAGCAGCGGGTCTCAAAATGACGTACTGCTGTCTCTCCCTGGATGACTCATTGCAGCTTAAAGGGATAGTAATACTTTGTTTTAACTTTATTTTGTAGGCATTAAAAAAAACATGAAGAATGATATAAGTCTTATCTCTCAAACCTTTATGGTTTATGAGATATTCACAAGCAAAGTTTCCCCCTCCCGCCCCTTTTACCTACTGTAAACAATCTTTTCTCAGATGTGGAATACAGTCTATAGACTGGACAGATAACAGAAGGGGACACTCTTATTCCTATGAAAACAATGAAATCCCTGCCCCCCTTGACAAGCTTTTCAGTTTTTTCCCTTATCTTAATTGAAGATTGTCCCTCTCTGCAGTCTACCTGGGCAGCTCCCTTCTGCCCTGGCTGAAAAGTGTTACGTCAGTAAAATGGGCGGGAGGGGGACACTTTGCTTGTGAACTTCTCTTAAACCATAAAGGTTTGAAAGATAAGACTTATATCATTCTTCATGTTGTTTTAATGCCTACAAAATAAAATAAAGTTAAAATGAAGTATTACTATCCCTTTAAAACGTAATATGTCTAAGACTAACTACTTATCTTTCCTCCTAAATCCTGCACAATACTTCAGTTTTCTGTAACTGTCGAGGCTGCCACAATTTGCCCTCTGGATGTAGCCTAGGTGTAACTTTGAACTCTTCTCTTTCTTTCCCTACCCACATTAATAAATAAAAATACCTGTTGCTTCTTTCTTCAAAATATAGAGAAAATCTGCCCAATTCTTTCTTGCTCTTCAACAGACACTATTATGCATGTTCTTATCCTTTCCTTCCTGGACTACTGCAACTCATTATTTAGTTATTGCTCTGCCTGCTATCCATATCTCTCCTCTCCAATCTATTCTTAACTTGGCCACCAGAATACTCTTCCTGTCCTCCAGAATACTCTTGAAGCAAATATTAAAAACCATCCTCATTGCCTTCAAGGCTCTCCAACACTCGTCCCCATCCTATAGCTAAAATGTGATGATTCTGAGAGTTGAGTAGCTGTAGGACAAGTAATATTTGCATTTGTTCACTGTCAGTGAGTCTCTTACATATTTGTGCTTTCCAGCAACATAGGGAGCAAAGATTTAAAAAGAAGTGAGTTCTCAATGCTTTACATTTTTTTCCATAAAACAATCTTACTATGCTTTTAGTAAGCTCTGTGTAGATCTAAGTTAATAATAAATAGCAAAGGACAATGCACATGTTTTCTGATAATAAATCCATTTTAATAAGGTATTCATTTCCTTGGATGCTAAAGACACCTTTATCAACCTATTGCTTGTTATTGAGATAAAGATTTCTCCAGCACCCCTGTTAATGCTAGAAAGAAAAATACCAGTCATAACATGTAAATTAAGTTAACTTTTATTTCTTATTTATAAATAAAATAAAAAATGTTTTACATTGGTTTTTTTAATCCGTTTGCTTAAAAGAATAAGTAAATAACTTAAATAAATAAAAAAATATATTTGCAGTTTCTGCCAATATTAATACATTAAATAGACCCCCCAAGAATCACATATTAAAACACAACAAAGTAACTTGCTCGTGTTCTTACTTCTGCATAAATATATACATATACTCATTCCATTTACTCATTCCAGTGTCATAATATTTACTACATAAATGATCACATATTGGTCCTAACAGGCAGAAAATCAATTATCTACGCATTAATGGAGACCAAAACCATGTTGATTAAAACAAGACTATGGGGGGATTTTCTAAGCGGTGATAAAGTGGTGATGACTTCTCCAGTTTATCACTTCTCCAATTCCTATGTTATTCTATGGAGCCTATGCACTATGATCTCCAGAGTTGAAGAAATTATTGAATTGGCTCCATAGAATAACATAGGAACTGGAGAAGTGATAAACTGGAGAAGTCAACACCTCTTTATCACCACTTACTGAATCTCCCCCAAAGGCTGAGCAATGTTTAATTCAAAACATATCATTTCTCAGACTTGCTTTTTTTACATTAAAAAGTATATGTATATTCATATCCATTAAAAGTATGGTCATCCTTTAAAGGCTAATTTTTAAGGTTTCCATTAATGCCATAAAGTAAATACAATCACTTGTGGTTTATACAGGCTGTAAGGTGTCTTTTTGCAATGATATTGTGTCATCCAGCAAATGCTTATTAACCCCAAGAAAGCTCTAAATCACATTGTAAAGCAATATAGACAAAGATTAGCCTACATCTTTTGTTTTGCTTTTAACCCTTTGAATGCCAGAGAGGTATAGAACACACCCCTCTGGCACTCAAAGGTTTAACCCCTTGGATGCTATAGAAAAGGCTCTATACCATTTTAGAAAGCTAGCAGGTTTGAAGAAGTTTGTAAAGGCCAAGCAGAAGGATTTCTCTACAGCTGCTATAACCTGATCCATTTTAATTGACATATGTTGCTATATGGGGTCTATTGAATAAAACTGCACCTGAAAATAACAGCAAGTTTAATTTATAATGCAATTAGGACCATCTGTGTTTTTGTTGATAAAAATTTGCATTGCTTTAAAAAATATTTGCATAGAAATACAAACAGCTTTAGAAGCTTGGTATATTTTATTACCATTGGTAACATTTCTTAGAAACAAAGATAATTGATTAGCAGAAATGCAAATTTTTAGCTGCATTGCCAATTTTCTTTTACAAATTTCACTATTAGCTTTGCTAAATTTTCTTAGAAATAGTGCAAATTTTAAGAAGATTGTTATTTGTTTAGAAGCAATGCCAAATTTATTAGCAATGTGATTTTTTTTCTATATGTATGCAATGCATTTCATAAGAAATCAAATTTTGCAATAGCACAATGACTTTCTATCATTAATTATGACAAAAGCAAATATCATTGCAATTAATTGTGCACTACATTTTAAATAGACACCTAAATAGTCCCTAAATTGTTTTCCAGTGTATTTTGGTTATTTATTCAAATGCATCTCTTTGAATGCAGATGATTACTTGAGTGTGGAAAAGATGTAAAAAACAAAACTTTGGTCCATGTATTTATGCAAATGGATTTTCCTGAGAAAAAGAATAGTCTTCTTTTGCTTTCTTTTCTAGATTGCTGGCTCATCATTATTTTCTTGGCTACAAAAGAAAATAAAACGTTTTATGGTTAAAAATAGGCAATTTATAGCAAAAGGAACTTGAATTTTCAAAGGAACTAAACCTTTACCGATGATAAGGGTATAAAGCTTTAATTCAATTTTCAGTGAAATTATTATAAATACCCTTTGCTCATTAGGCAAAGTAGGCAATGGTCTAAAACACCACGTTTTGAGGGAAGCATTAACTGTGCTGGCCACAGCCACATTCTAAGTTGCCCCTGAATTAAACACCAGCTACTGGTTTATGGCTTATGGTAATTGATATAATTACTAGATTACATACTCCTTTATGGACCATTAAATATTCCCTGGGATTCCAGAGAGGTCATCAATGCATTGAAAAGCAATACTTTTGAGACCTCGCTAGCAGTCAAGGGGTATTTTCTATGCCAGACAACAATGGAAGTGGTCAGGGTATGGAGTCAAATGAGTGTGGGTGTGGCTATGGGATAAGCTAACAGCTTACGGGTGCCAGGTCTATTTAATGCAGTAAAATTTAACCTTGTCATCAGGAAGTGAGCAATGAAAATAAATAATTCTACCTTCAGCCTGTTGAAGAACAGCTGAAATAATTTAATGTATTTAAGTGCTGTCATATTTTTTCAAACTTTTACATATATATCTGTTGAAGTTAATGAAATGTAAGAATTTTAGCATTTTCATTTCTTAAAAAAAATCACTATAGATTTTCCTTGATCTGAGTCTTTAAAAGCGACAGGATTTTGTCATTTTTAATGATAATTTGGTGTTAGTCTCAGAGAACACTTTTACTCCATTCATGCTGAAATAACAGATGTAGCTGGCCTCGATAATGCCAACTAAAGTGAAATCCCTTTAACTCATTATAATAATATTGTATACTAGAATCTGATCTTACCTTAAAGGAGAGTTAACAACTCCCAATAATGATCCCCACTTACCTTTCTAATGGCAGAAAATCCTAATGGCCCCTGTGAATTGTGTTCATTTGCTCAAGACTTAACATGTTCAATCAATCCTAGATGTCATAACTATGGAGACGGACAAGACAAATGCTAGTAGGACAACAAAAATCTGCTGTTTATGGTACTCTAACCTTTTAAGGCTTTGCAATACATTGCATATATCACTAGTTCTTAAAGGGTTAAGTAGGCTTATGCACTTTGTGATGTGAGCAACTGTCATACCCAGTAGTTATCGCCTGAGCAAAGGCACGGGGGTAAAATTAAAAGGGGCAGTTAGGATTTTCTGGCCATGATAAGACAAGTAGGAGAAGCTATTATTAGTAACCCTTGGAGTGCCAGAGTGGTATTCAACGCATAACTTCACAATGTGGCACTCAAAGGGTTAAAAGGGCCATCCAACTGATAACAAGTAAGAAATGAAGGAAATGGATGTATTATTATGATACCTTTCTAATATCTTCTTGATTATCTTCTCCACCCATGGAGCAGAGGGATCCACACAAACACGTTCTCCAGAGGTAATTGTAATGCTAGAAATAAGGAATAAGAATTCATGCTTTTAGCCTCTAGCATAGATCATTCAGTTAAAACACTTTAAACATTTGTGATTTTACATCATACAGCACTGTGGAATAGGTTGCCATAATAAAAATAAAAATAATAAAAATATCTTGTGCCTACAAAGTTCACCTGGTGTTCAGACAGTTATACTATTGCTTTCTATGGGAGAGGTTAGTCACTGTTCTCCATAAAATGGGATAGAAATGCTTGGTCACAGTTTGAACAGCTATAACTTTTGAATTAAACAACTGCCAGCAGTACCTTTGTTTTACTTGGATTAAAAAGTCCTATAACTATAAAAGTTTTCACTGCTGGTCCTTTAACCCTTCGAGTGCCAGAGGGGTATGCAATGCTTTGCAATGCGTTGCGTACTCCTGTGGCACTCAAAGGGTTAAGTATAGCAGATGGTGCATCTCTTGGGTGTTTATCAACTCTCCTGCACACTCATAAATGAATGATTAAGAGGTTCAAGTGAAGTGGTTCTTGGCCCATTTATTGGTGCAATATTCAGTAGATACACAAGGGTGGAGTCAGGTTATGAAGGAAGAATTATTTAGAGCTGAAGCATTGTGTGTGTGATCTACTGAATACCGTGGGTGAGATCTATATTTTATAACAAAATAAAACATGAATCACTAAATGAATATTCCAAAGGGGCATATTAAATGGATGCAGCTTTTAGAAATCTAAATGTCTTTGAGCTTTTCAAGTTTGAATATGTCCGCTGTGCTATACAGTCACAGGGCAAGAAATATGCACTTGCATGTAATTTATCTATCTGTCTGTCTATCTATCTATATCTATCTCTGTTCGTATTAATAAAGTTTTCATTTATGACAACATTTAGACTGGTCTTTATTGGTGGTCTTATTAAAAGCTTCACAAAAAGACAAAATGAGGACCCTATTACCAGTAAACAGAACAGTTGATGAATGAGAAATGTTATACATATATTCATATGCACAATACAGGACAAATAAAAATTCCCACAATGTCCATTGATGTAAATAGGGCTTTTACAAAGTATCGTGTTGAAGACCGCTCTCACATTCAAGGAGATAAAATCACCATTTAAATCAATGGGAATTTTTGTAATTTTTATTTGTCGCCTATAATGCAGCTGGTTTACCCTGCAATTACTTTATTTTCTTTATGCATATAATCTATATAAGTTTCCCTTGTGGAACTTAATGTATAAAGTAAATGAATACTTACATTACTTCAACATTTTTGCAGTGTGGTCCACTAGGTATGAGCTCCACGCTTTGGTACAGACGAGGATGTATGAATGTACTTTGGGTCTTGACGCACTGACATCTTAACTCAGTGGCTGTTTTCATCAATGACATACCTGGAAAAAAGTCACAATTTAATTAACACAATTAGACATAGAAACATAGTATTTGGTGGCAGAAAGCCAGTTGGCCCATCTAGTCTGCCCGTTTCCCTATCTAACCAGCTCAGACGTATTTTAATAATTCCATAGTCATTTGCCTATCCCAGGAGTTCTTACACTAATTTAATGTTTTAGCCCCATACAATTTAGTTGGGAGTTGATTCCATTTATCACAGAACTAATATTCCCTCATATACTAATGGTACTTAGAGTACTGAGTGCCATATCTGTAAAGAAAAAGAGAAGCAATTCTGGAGCACACTAACTACAACAAAAAGAACAAATACATTTTCCTAAAATTAACATTGCTTTAAATGGACATTTGAGCCCCTGAATGCTAGACAGCTTTCCAACGCACTGGAGATCTCTCTAAAATTCAAGGGCTTTTGTGTCCTATGATGCTGCTTTGCTGATTATTTCCTTCATACGTCTCTAAGTTTTTAATGTTTCTGATTGCCTTTTTCAATAACACAAAATCACCATTAAAAAGTGAATTGCTATTTAAGGCATGCCATGCAGGCACTTCCTGTCTCTACAGTACCTTCTCCACTAGTGGACCTGCTCAGCACTGCAGTGCAATACATTGTCCCTCTACCTTAGCTCTACAAGTGTTATTGAGGTTGACATACTAAAAAGAACTGGAATAATCCTGGAGTAAATCAGCTTCACCATAGTGGACAAATAAACTCCTAGAAAGCTGAACAGGTCTCCAACACATTGCCTTGCAATGCACTGGAGACTTTTCAAGCATTCAAGGGGTTAAATACCCTATTTAAATCAATTGGTATTTTTATTTGTTCCCTGCGGTGAAAAGTTGGGTTGTCCCAGAATTACTTTGGTTCTTCTCAGTGAATCAGAATCATTGAGTGGAGGAGATAATGTAGGAGAAGTGACTGCACGGCATGCCTTAACTATCATGAGCCATACAACGAAATAACTCCAGAACTTGTTTTCTAAATAAAAAATGGCTAATACGACATATATGCGATTTTGAAAGCTCTTTTGAAATCACCTAAAGTACTTTTAAGTGATAGGATCATTTTAAAACACGTGCAAAGTTACGCTCTTTAGCTGACAAAAATAACTAAATAAACAAACGTAATAACATTTATTATATTATTGCTTAAAACAAACCTACCTTCAGAAGCAGTGCTGTAAAACAGGCAGAGAGCAAGGGTGACGAGGATTATTTTAGCAATCATTCTGTTTGGTGATTTCCTTTATTGGTTGCTTGGCAGATGTCTACTCCTGACTGTTGAGCTCTGCTGTCTGCAAGGAGTTCTGTTTCTGAGCTGTGAAAGGAATCCTTTTTATATGCCTGTGGAAGCATGGTCATTCTGATGCAATGTTTTTCCTATTACTAAGTTGTAAATTCCAAAATATGTAAGACGCTGTTTGTCAGAATCCCTGAGTCAGGATTCATGCGACAGTGAAATGTTTATCAAATATTTTTCAGCCAATTCAGTCATGATGAATTTATATCAAGCATCAATTTTAGAAATCATTTTAATTTTTATTTATTATGCTGTATCAAGACATTCACATGAAGGTTTACTTAACAAAACTAACAAAAATAAATTATAATTATCACAAGGCAAAATAAATTTATGTATCCAAACATTGCATGTAATGCAGGTGTTTTATTCATTTATTTTTTTTTATTTTTCATACAGCAGTGAACTTATACAAAGAAGTGGTGCAATTCTGGGGCAAACCCATATCTCCACAGGACACAGATAAACATTTCCATTGGTTTACGTGGGCTTTTAACTGCTTGTGTACTAGAGAGATCTCCAAAGTATTGCATAGCAATGCATTGGAGACCTCGCTATCATTTAAGTTGTTACTAGACCGTTTTAAGTCAATGGAAATTTGGAGAATTTTTATTTGTCCCCAGTGAGACAGTTGGTTGTACCTATGATAAAGGTTGTGTGCACTTTAACATTATGCGCTTGGTAACAGTTTTTCAACATCAATAATATATGAATCATGATGCTGCAATACACAAACTGATATACTGAGATAACTTTATTTTTATAACTAATGAAAGCAAAGATTTTAAAATTATTGTATATGAACCAAATAATTGTTTCTTCAGCATTGACCCATTCATAGTGATGTGACACCAACCTGTTGGCTTCTTGGAACCCCAAGATCTCCATCTTAGGTCCTGAGGTTCAGTGCCACAATGTTGCAACATCTAAATAAAGGAATAAAAATCAGCAAAAGAAATGAATACTAATACACACTCTGGTATAATTCAAAAAATCTTTATCAAAATACCTTATCAATACTGTTAATGAAATAACATACTAATCACCGGTGTTAGCAGCACATCATATTGGGATAAACTAATAATTATACTTACTTATTACGAAGACAGGTGTCTCTAGCTGTAGTCCACACCCTGCCATGTAGTAAACCTCATTCACACTCATTATATTGACAATAGTGTCCCAAGAACCTTGCCTAGTGTCCTTGAGGCACCTATGAGGCCCTTTAGACAGGTAAAACAACTTATAAGATGAAGCAATAACTGCTTTGACAGCAGCATTGTTGTCTACCACTTAATAGAAGGAACCACATGTATATTGGCTCAGCAGCACTACTTACATTGGGTTACATGCAGTGGAAATCTAATGTCGCTCTCTCGTGCAAATAGCCTACATAATGGCACTAACCTAAACATGTATACTTGTTCTCTCCTGAAGTGGAGGAGAGATCAGTTTTACCTTATGCTTGTGATGGAAAGCAAAATTGAGTGAAGCTTCTGATCATAAATCTAATCTCCCTACTGCTTGCTATAGCTGCTCTAACATTTGCATATGTATTATAGTAGAGAGTGCTGTTACCTCAGACAATTCAGTATACTCTCTACATTGGCAGACTGTGCTTCCAGTTCATTTACATGTACACAGCACCATCTCTCCAATCTCTGTAAAACAACACTGCTACATGCACAAGCCTTGTAGTGCTGGGTCACTCTCCAACATTTCCCATTGTTTCTCCTTTGAGAATCCATCTAACGTTACCAGTTACATTAGCTAGCCAAAAATGATGTGAGAGGCTCTGAGCACGAACAAAAGCACAATGGCCTGTTCTCCGGCTAGTCACCGCTGAAGAGCATCACATTTTAGCTCTCTAGTGCCACCGCAGAGGAAAAATTTCCACATACATATTAGACTAATCCCGCCCATAAGGGCGGTCCGGTACCAAAATGATGGGCAAGTCCCCTCTGCTCAGAAAAACCAGATAACCCCAGGTGTACATTTCTGTCTTATTTGGGCCTCATCAGTGAGGTGCAGCTGGCTTCGCTAGGCACTGAGAGCAAGGGGTCCACATCTGGATTACCCTTTACACTTAGGGAGAGACCCTAAATGTTTCGCAAAAAACAGCCAAAAATGATGTGAGAGGATCTGAGCATGAACAAAAGCACAATGGCCTGTTCGCCGGCTAGTCATCGCTCAAGAGCATCACATTTTAGCTCTCTAGTGCCATTACAGAGGAGAAATTTCCACATACATATTAGACTAATCCCACCCATAAGGGCAGTCCAGTACCAGAATGATGTGCAAGTCCTCTCTGCACGGGGAAAAAAACAGCTAACCCCAGACATACATTTTGGCCTTATTTGGGCCTCGTCAGTGAGGTACAGCTTGCTTCCCTAGGCACTGAGAGCAAGGGGTCCACATCTGGATTACCCTTAGGGAGAGACCCTAAGTGTTTCGCAAAAACCAGCCAAAAATGATGTGAGAGGCTCTGAGCACGAACAAAAGTACAATGGCCTGTACTCCGGCTAGTCACCGCTCAAGAGCAGTGAAACACTGCGAAACACTTAGGGTCTCTCTCAAAGTGTAAAGGGTAATCCAGACGTGGACCCCTTGCTGTCAGTGCCTAGGGAAGCCAGCTGCACCTTACTGACAAGGCCCAAATAAGGCTGAAACATATGTCTGAGGTTAGCTGGGTTTTTTTGTGCAGAGGGGACTTGCCCATCATTTTGGTACTGGACTGCCCTTATAGGCGGGATTAGTCTAATATGTATGTGGAAATTTCTTCTCTGAAATGGCACTAGAGAGCTAAAATGTGATGCTCTTGAGTGGTGACTAGCCAGAGAATAGGCAATTGTGCTTTTGTTATAGCTCAGAGCCTCTCGCATCATTTTTTGGCTTGTTTCTGCAAAACACTTAGGATCTCTCCCTAAGTGTAAAAGGTAATCCAGACGTGGACCCCTTGCTCTCAGTGCCCAGGGAAGCCAGCCGCACCTCAATGACAAGGCCCAAATAAGGCTGAAATGTATGTCTGGAGTTAGCTGGGTTTTCTGTGCAGAGGGGACTTGCCCTTCATTTTAGTACCATACCGCCCTTATGGGAGGGATTAGTCTAATATGTATGTGGAAATTTCTCCTCTGAAATGGCACTAGAGAGCTAAAATGTGATGCTCTTGAGTGGTGACTAGCCAGAGAATAGGCCATTGTGCTTTTGTTATAGCTCAGAGCCTGTCGCATCATTTTTTGGCTTGTTTCTGCAAAACACTTAGGATCTCTCCCTAAGTGTAAAGGGTAATCCAGATGTGGACCCCTTGCTCTCAGTGCCTAGGGAAGCCAGCTGCACCTCAATGACAAGGCCCAAATAAGGCCGAAATGTACTTCTGGGGTTAGCTGTTTTTTCCGTGCAGAGTGGACTTGCCCATCATTTTGGTACTGGACTGCCCTTATGGGTGGGATTAGTCTAATATGTATGTGGAAATTTCTCCTCTGTAATGGCACTAGAGAGCTAAAATGTGATGCTCTTGAGCGGTGACTAGCCTGAGAACAGGCCATTGTGCTTTTGTTCATGCTCAGAGCCTCTTTCATCATTTTTGGCCAGTTACATTAGCTGACTGAAAACAAAAAAATAAATCCTTTTACAGGCTTCCCCAGCACTGTTGACAAAATTTATATTTATCTCACCTATAAAATAGAGGTAGTCACAGAAATAACACTAAAGGACCAGTCATTATCATAGGACCTACAGAAAAGCAAGAGATCAATTATCAGAAAAAAGGCACCTTCTGAACCAAGATGTATTTTCTTTATTTATATCATTTTAGTATTAATTTAAGTAACCCCTGTTAATGTAATAAATACATTTCCAGTACTCAATGTCTCATTCAAAGGTTGCTACAGTGCAAGCTTCCTTTCTTAAAGTTTGAGTTGCTTTTAGCTACATATGGAGCAGCTGTGTCACGTTTTAGGCAAGTAATGCAATTCATAGACTAGGAAGGACTGCAGTGGCATTTGGAGTGGAGGAAATATTGAGAAGCCTCAGAGATTGAATTTTCACTGAGAGATGGGCACAATTGTAATGTTGGTTGCCCATTGGGTTTGGAGAACCTATGCTGAGCACATGGAAAGGACTTGCACACAACCTACCCATATATAGACTGTAAATAGCTCTATAATGTACAAATATTTCATAGTGAAACATATACATAAAATATAAACCAGCGCACACTCCTCCTACTATCTAACTCACTAATAGTTGTTCCAATTACAAATACCAGGCAAACACCACAGGGGATGAAATCTTCAACAAAATGGGAAAACAAAAACCCTGCCAGATTACCACACACTTCATGCTAAATGCACTGTATTGGAACGAAGAGTTGTGTGGATAAGACTTAACCTTTACTAATGTATGATAAAAATCTTATGTGTGCTCACATTTAAAAACACATAAGGGAAAAGAAGTAAACAAAAGAGTGGTGTACTGTACTGCTAGGGCCCAGATCCGGCTTGCCAACTAATGTAGCAAGAGTAACTCAAATAAATAATGTGAAATAAACATTAATTAAAAAAAAAGAATTTACTTGTCGGCTGAAAATGAGGAAAGTAATAAGGGGTAAGCGCCATACCAAACCGACCACAAACAAAAATCATTGTTAAGCTCAAAACATGAGCTGCGTGGCAAAAAATTAATGCACTGAACTACTATCGGTCAAAGGCACCCATAACAAATATTCATCAAAAACCCTAATCAAAAACAAATCCTAACAAACACTGAAGTGCCATCAAAAGCAGCACTAAGTACTTTCCTCATTTTCTGTGAACAAGTATATTACTTTTTTTCTTAATGTTCATTTCAGACTCTTTATTGAGTTTGTTTTTCTGCATAATAGTTGGCAAGCCGGATTTATATGTTATTATATGTGAGCACACATCAGATTTTTATCATACACTAATAAAGGTCAAATCTTATCCACATGGCACTTAGTTGCAGAGGAAAAGAAAAAGGAAAAGTGACATGCCACCTTCACTTCATTTCCCTGTGGCCTGGGAAAAAGTTTCCCTCCAAACAACATTTTTTTTATTATTAATCTTTATTTATATAGAGCCAACATGACCGGCATGTTGGCTCTACTCATGTCCATTCATGCATTAGTGGTGGTGGTGGGAGGTGTTTCCTTCTAATAATTTTAAGATAAATGAAATAGCCCCTTCATGCACACTGGAACCCACCCAGTGCTGCAGGAGATGGAACTCATGCATCTGCTGTCCCCATCTATTACAGCCTCTGTGAGAGCCCATAGCTTAAAGGCTCTGTAGTCCCATAAATGGAAAAATTGAAAAAGTATAAAAAGATAAAAGAAAAACAAGTACTCAATACAGCAGATGGGGTGGGCAACAGAGGCTGGAATAATGAGGAACTAGAGTGCCAAACTAGCCAAATCACCACAGACCTCACAATGTGGCTGCTAAAAAGAGGGGCACTCTGATAACTGTAATTCTCTTCAGGCTCCTATATGTGTAGGTAGAAACATGAAAGTGGCTAAGTGTGAAAGTCATCTTCTAACAGACCTAGGTCCCTTAAAATTCTGAATCCTGGTCCATATGCATCAAGGAGGCACATGGATAGGTGTTCCAAAGTGACAGGAAATTGACAACTAGTGTTTCTAGACTTAAATGTCAAATATGTGAGCTTATCCTTTATTACTGACTTTTAACTGTAGTTTTTGACCCCGCCTGTTTAATCTTGGCTGATTTCTATAGTCCTAATTTCTACGTGTTTATATACTCTCTGTAATGTCCTTGCACATTTCTGTCTCTCAGCCAGCAGGTGCCAATGCTGATGTAAGGTTTGCTGTAATAAAAGTAAAAAAAAAATGATATCCAAGTCTATATGGAAAGAAGGAAAGAAAGCATCTCCTGGCTGTATCTGAGCACAAAGGAGACGTGAGACGTGAGTGTGTTTGGTGGTAAGAACAGTTTTTGTTTCCTTTTGTGACACTGGCTGATTTTCTCAGCCATCAATATCTGGGTCCCAGAAATTGGGATCCAGGTGGTTTTCAACTCCATTGTTCAACTGCAGGATGTGAAAATAATGGAATCTCAGGCAAAATGCAAGGATCCCTGATTTTGCCCTTGCTCTCAAGATCCTGTCTCATTCTCAGTGGAGAATCCATCTAACGTTACCAGTTACATTAGCTAGCCAAAAATGATGTGAGAGGCTCTGAGCACGAACAAAAGCACAATGGCCTGTTCTCCGGCTAGTCACCGCTGAAGAGCATCACATTTTAGCTCTCTAGTGCCACCGCAGAGGAAAAATTTCCACATACATATTAGACTAATCCCGCCCATAAGGGCGGTCCGGTACCAAAATGATGGGCAAGTCCCCTCTGCTCAGAAAAACCAGATAACCCCAGGTGTACATTTCTGTCTTATTTGGGCCTCATCAGTGAGGTGCAGCTGGCTTCGCTAGGCACTGAGAGCAAGGGGTCCACATCTGGATTACCCTTTACACTTAGGGAGAGACCCTAAATGTTTCGCAAAAAACAGCCAAAAATGATGTGAGAGGATCTGAGCATGAACAAAAGCACAATGGCCTGTTCGCCGGCTAGTCATCGCTCAAGAGCATCACATTTTAGCTCTCTAGTGCCATTACAGAGGAGAAATTTCCACATACATATTAGACTAATCCCACCCATAAGGGCAGTCCAGTACCAGAATGATGTGCAAGTCCTCTCTGCACGGGGAAAAAAACAGCTAACCCCAGACATACATTTTGGCCTTATTTGGGCCTCGTCAGTGAGGTACAGCTTGCTTCCCTAGGCACTGAGAGCAAGGGGTCCACATCTGGATTACCCTTAGGGAGAGACCCTAAGTGTTTCGCAAAAACCAGCCAAAAATGATGTGAGAGGCTCTGAGCACGAACAAAAGTACAATGGCCTGTACTCCGGCTAGTCACCGCTCAAGAGCAGTGAAACACTGCGAAACACTTAGGGTCTCTCTCAAAGTGTAAAGGGTAATCCAGACGTGGACCCCTTGCTGTCAGTGCCTAGGGAAGCCAGCTGCACCTTACTGACAAGGCCCAAATAAGGCTGAAACATATGTCTGAGGTTAGCTGGGTTTTTTTGTGCAGAGGGGACTTGCCCATCATTTTGGTACTGGACTGCCCTTATAGGCGGGATTAGTCTAATATGTATGTGGAAATTTCTTCTCTGAAATGGCACTAGAGAGCTAAAATGTGATGCTCTTGAGTGGTGACTAGCCAGAGAATAGGCAATTGTGCTTTTGTTATAGCTCAGAGCCTCTCGCATCATTTTTTGGCTTGTTTCTGCAAAACACTTAGGATCTCTCCCTAAGTGTAAAAGGTAATCCAGACGTGGACCCCTTGCTCTCAGTGCCCAGGGAAGCCAGCCGCACCTCAATGACAAGGCCCAAATAAGGCTGAAATGTATGTCTGGAGTTAGCTGGGTTTTCTGTGCAGAGGGGACTTGCCCTTCATTTTAGTACCATACCGCCCTTATGGGAGGGATTAGTCTAATATGTATGTGGAAATTTCTCCTCTGAAATGGCACTAGAGAGCTAAAATGTGATGCTCTTGAGTGGTGACTAGCCAGAGAATAGGCCATTGTGCTTTTGTTATAGCTCAGAGCCTGTCGCATCATTTTTTGGCTTGTTTCTGCAAAACACTTAGGATCTCTCCCTAAGTGTAAAGGGTAATCCAGATGTGGACCCCTTGCTCTCAGTGCCTAGGGAAGCCAGCTGCACCTCAATGACAAGGCCCAAATAAGGCCGAAATGTACTTCTGGGGTTAGCTGTTTTTTCCGTGCAGAGTGGACTTGCCCATCATTTTGGTACTGGACTGCCCTTATGGGTGGGATTAGTCTAATATGTATGTGGAAATTTCTCCTCTGTAATGGCACTAGAGAGCTAAAATGTGATGCTCTTGAGCGGTGACTAGCCTGAGAACAGGCCATTGTGCTTTTGTTCATGCTCAGAGCCTCTTTCATCATTTTTGGCCAGTTACATTAGCTGACTGAAAACAAAAAAATAAATCCTTTTACAGGCTTCCCCAGCACTGTTGACAAAATTTATATTTATCTCACCTATAAAATAGAGGTAGTCACAGAAATAACACTAAAGGACCAGTCATTATCATAGGACCTACAGAAAAGCAAGAGATCAATTATCAGAAAAAAGGCACCTTCTGAACCAAGATGTATTTTCTTTATTTATATCATTTTAGTATTAATTTAAGTAACCCCTGTTAATGTAATAAATACATTTCCAGTACTCAATGTCTCATTCAAAGGTTGCTACAGTGCAAGCTTCCTTTCTTAAAGTTTGAGTTGCTTTTAGCTACATATGGAGCAGCTGTGTCACGTTTTAGGCAAGTAATGCAATTCATAGACTAGGAAGGACTGCAGTGGCATTTGGAGTGGAGGAAATATTGAGAAGCCTCAGAGATTGAATTTTCACTGAGAGATGGGCACAATTGTAATGTTGGTTGCCCATTGGGTTTGGAGAACCTATGCTGAGCACATGGAAAGGACTTGCACACAACCTACCCATATATAGACTGTAAATAGCTCTATAATGTACAAATATTTCATAGTGAAACATATACATAAAATATAAACCAGCGCACACTCCTCCTACTATCTAACTCACTAATAGTTGTTCCAATTACAAATACCAGGCAAACACCACAGGGGATGAAATCTTCAACAAAATGGGAAAACAAAAACCCTGCCAGATTACCACACACTTCATGCTAAATGCACTGTATTGGAACGAAGAGTTGTGTGGATAAGACTTAACCTTTACTAATGTATGATAAAAATCTTATGTGTGCTCACATTTAAAAACACATAAGGGAAAAGAAGTAAACAAAAGAGTGGTGTACTGTACTGCTAGGGCCCAGATCCGGCTTGCCAACTAATGTAGCAAGAGTAACTCAAATAAATAATGTGAAATAAACATTAATTAAAAAAAAAGAATTTACTTGTCGGCTGAAAATGAGGAAAGTAATAAGGGGTAAGCGCCATACCAAACCGACCACAAACAAAAATCATTGTTAAGCTCAAAACATGAGCTGCGTGGCAAAAAATTAATGCACTGAACTACTATCGGTCAAAGGCACCCATAACAAATATTCATCAAAAACCCTAATCAAAAACAAATCCTAACAAACACTGAAGTGCCATCAAAAGCAGCACTAAGTACTTTCCTCATTTTCTGTGAACAAGTATATTACTTTTTTTCTTAATGTTCATTTCAGACTCTTTATTGAGTTTGTTTTTCTGCATAATAGTTGGCAAGCCGGATTTATATGTTATTATATGTGAGCACACATCAGATTTTTATCATACACTAATAAAGGTCAAATCTTATCCACATGGCACTTAGTTGCAGAGGAAAAGAAAAAGGAAAAGTGACATGCCACCTTCACTTCATTTCCCTGTGGCCTGGGAAAAAGTTTCCCTCCAAACAACATTTTTTTTATTATTAATCTTTATTTATATAGAGCCAACATGACCGGCATGTTGGCTCTACTCATGTCCATTCATGCATTAGTGGTGGTGGTGGGAGGTGTTTCCTTCTAATAATTTTAAGATAAATGAAATAGCCCCTTCATGCACACTGGAACCCACCCAGTGCTGCAGGAGATGGAACTCATGCATCTGCTGTCCCCATCTATTACAGCCTCTGTGAGAGCCCATAGCTTAAAGGCTCTGTAGTCCCATAAATGGAAAAATTGAAAAAGTATAAAAAGATAAAAGAAAAACAAGTACTCAATACAGCAGATGGGGTGGGCAACAGAGGCTGGAATAATGAGGAACTAGAGTGCCAAACTAGCCAAATCACCACAGACCTCACAATGTGGCTGCTAAAAAGAGGGGCACTCTGATAACTGTAATTCTCTTCAGGCTCCTATATGTGTAGGTAGAAACATGAAAGTGGCTAAGTGTGAAAGTCATCTTCTAACAGACCTAGGTCCCTTAAAATTCTGAATCCTGGTCCATATGCATCAAGGAGGCACATGGATAGGTGTTCCAAAGTGACAGGAAATTGACAACTAGTGTTTCTAGACTTAAATGTCAAATATGTGAGCTTATCCTTTATTACTGACTTTTAACTGTAGTTTTTGACCCCGCCTGTTTAATCTTGGCTGATTTCTATAGTCCTAATTTCTACGTGTTTATATACTCTCTGTAATGTCCTTGCACATTTCTGTCTCTCAGCCAGCAGGTGCCAATGCTGATGTAAGGTTTGCTGTAATAAAAGTAAAAAAAAAATGATATCCAAGTCTATATGGAAAGAAGGAAAGAAAGCATCTCCTGGCTGTATCTGAGCACAAAGGAGACGTGAGACGTGAGTGTGTTTGGTGGTAAGAACAGTTTTTTTTCCTTTTGTGACACTGGCTGATTTTCTCAGCCATCAATATCTGGGTCCCAGAAATTGGGATCCAGGTGGTTTTCAACTCCATTGTTCAACTGCAGGATGTGAAAATAATGGAATCTCAGGCAAAATGCAAGGATCCCTGATTTTGCCCTTGCTCTCAAGATCCTGTCTCATTCTCAGTGGATGCGATGTGCATTCCGTGGCAGTTTCTCTATTTGTTTCCTCCGTTTCCTCTGATTCCTGTTAAGGAAGGTTGTGATTAAGTTATTTTGACTTCCCTATAGGCAATAATTGTGCACATATATTTGTATTTGTTATACACAACACAATACAGGATATTCTAAACACTAATTTAGCTGACATAACTCTATAGTTTGATTATTTGATTTGGGGATTTTTAGGGCATATTTATTTAATGTTAATATGTTTTGCTTTTGTTTAATTTCACTTATAATTGAATGTATATTTTAAGTCAGTTTATGTTATAGTGTTATATTTCTTTAAGGTATTTTCACAGTATCATAGTTTTCATTATTGGGCATTATTTCAGGATTGGATTCAAGATTTTTGTTGACTCCATTTTTGACTCCATAAGGTATAAGAATTTTCTTATCCATGTGATCCAATAAATATGTTTTAGTTTGCAATAATTTTCTGATAAATTACATTCACCTCATTATTAGCATTATCAATACCCATGCACAGGCCCAAAAACACATAGATATGTTATGTTTTTCTAACTCATAATAATAGTTATACTCAAAACTAGTTTAATGCTGCTCATATGAATTATTATTTTCACATTTGATTTGTAAATAATACAAGTTTTCTCCCAGCTCTTGTTTTCATATTCACCTTCCTGACTTATCTGCTGCAAACATTTCGTGGTCAGAAACAACCATAGGGAAAAACCCTAAAGGAATTTTCAAAACTACCCTATTAAAAAAAAAAAAACGGGAAGGGGAATTTATAGACAAAGAGTGAATTTTGTCAACTCGCCAAAAAAAGATCATCTTCAGTACAAGAGCTGTTTTAAGCTTCAGGGACTGAATGGAAACAGAAAATAAAAGCTCAAAGGGAACCTTCTGAAGAACTCCCAGCAAGTTCAAATCTCACAGATAAGTGGGATCCCTAAAGAATGGGTAGACATGAGCCACCACCTGCACAAAGGTTTGCACATCAGGTAATAAGGCAATACTCCTGAAAGAAACACAAAAAGAGCACATATCTGGACTTTAATAGAGCTAAGTCTAAGTCCTTTCTGAAGGCCATCCTGAAGAAAGGCCAAGATAATGGAAAAATGAAAAGGATGAGGCTGCAACCTTTGGTTTTCACACCACTTGTAGAACACGTACCATACCTTATGATACGGCCTCGATGAAACCGGTTTACTGGCTTTCATCATAGTGACAATGATGATTCAGACAAACCATTCTTCTTCAGGATGTTTTCTTCAAGAGCCAAACTGTCATAGTTAACGTCTCCACTCCTGGGTGACAGAGAGGATCCTGAGTCAAGAGGTCTGAAAGGAGGAGAAGCTGAAACTGCTCTGACATAGATAGACTAAAAAGATCCAAGAACCAGCCTCTGCAAGCTGACAGTGGGGCGATAAGAATTAAATGCGCTTCATCCTGACTTTCCTCAATACCCTATGAATTAAAGAGAATGGAAAAAAGACATATGCCAGGTGAAACTTCCACGGAATTACCGTCACATCCACAGCAAGAGTAAGAATCCCAGGATCTGAAGCAAAATGGGGGCCAATGCTTTACAACAGAGAGGCCATTAAATCCATGGTTGGAATACCCTATAAATGAGTCAAACACCATCTGCTTAGGTTTCCAGTTCCTGGGATCCAGATGTTGCTGGTGGAGAAAATCCACCAGGACTTTGTCCATCCCTGGAATATGAACTGCATAGAAAACCAGCACATGATCTTTTGGCCAAAGGAGTATAAATCAAACTTCTGAACTCCTGCTCTCCTGGTCCCTCATTGCTGGTTGATATAGGCCACTCCTGTTAAGTTGTTGGACTGAATCCATACCAGCAATCCCTGGATTGACTGAGACGCCCCAGAGAAAAAAGCATGTTGATGGACAGAAGACTCTGTTTTTAGTCCAAAGGCTCTGAGCTGTTTGAGGGCCTAAGATGGCTATCACCCACAATGCAAAATGACTATTGGTCATCCCAGTGACAGATGGGACATCTGAAATCACCAACGAAGATCCCACTTTGCCTTGTTGGATAAAGACACAAGGTAGAGATCACACTGGTGCCAGGACCAGTTCTCGAGAATCTTCAGCTGTATTTCCCAAGTGTGAAACTGGACAAAATGGGGTGCCTACAAGACAGAGGCCAGAAAACCCAACACTTTCATATTCTCCCACACCATTGCTGACAGGCCTGTCACATCTGAGACAATCTTTTCCTCTGGCACAGAGGCCTGTCCCTGAAGATTGCAAAATCTCATTGCAAGAAAGAAAAGAACATAGGACAGAACCAGAAATTATTTTTTGAAATTGAAAACTCAATAGTGGTGTACCAGAATGGTCACACAATTCTGAATCTGTAGGTAGAGAGCCACTAATAAAAGGGCCTTTATTAAAAGCTTATCCATATAAGAGAGTGTGACTGTGGGTAGCCAAGACTGACAAGACCCATATAGCAGGCACCAGCCCTAAAGGAAAGATGGTGAACTGAAAATTATGGTATTAAAAGGCAAACCAATGAAAGCTCTAGTGATCTGCACTGATCGGAATATGAAGGTATGCATAGTTCATGACTAGAAAGTCCCTTGAACACATAGCAGTGATGATTGAAACTCCATCTTGAACCAGAGTGTGTGAAAATAACAGTTGAGATACTTCAAATTCAGAATAGGATGGCATTGTCTGCATTTTCTGGGAACTATGAAAAGGTTTGCATATTCCATGAATCTTTCCTGAGATGAGACAGGTACCAAGCCTCTCATGTTCACCAGGAAAGAAACCACATCTAAAAATAGACATATCCTTACTGGATCACAAAGATCTCTGGACATGAAGAAAGAACATGAAGAAAGGGATTGGAAATCAATACAATACCCTTCCAAGATCACCTGAAAAACCCACTGGTCCTCCACGGAGTGAGTGAATGTATTGTGTGTGGGGCCCTGTAATGTGGTTGGCTGCTCCTGCCCAAAGGCAGGGAGATGTATAGATGGATCCTATATCCAGAGATGGCTGAGAGTGACACAGACACTCCCTTAGGGCAAGGCCTCAAACTGGAGTAGAACCAGTGCTGGTTCCATGGTCTATGAGAGAGAGGGAGAGGTAACAGAGGGCACCTACAGTCATCAAAATTGGGGTCACAAATGCCAGAGGTCCTGGAGTGGAGAGGTCAGCGTAATTAGGGTCATGAATGACAGAGGCTGAGGAGTGGAGAGGTCAGCGTAGTAGGGATCACAGCAACCAAAGGTCCAGGGATAGAGAGATCAACAAGGTCAGGGTACAATGTCAAAACTACTGCAGAGGAGGTCAATATTGCTGCAAGGCAAATACAATCAAGTCCTGAACAGAGGTTAGATGAGGGTTTATATAGAGGTGCTTAATAGGATCAGCCCAGCATCCCCCATCCCAGCAAATAACACCCTCATAGAAAGGCACGTCTGCAATGTGGAGCACCTCCAGCCGTACCCTCCCTGACCTCCAGTGTGGATACTTGTGCTGGAGCAACTACACCACATGAGGACGTGGCACAAAATGCAAGACAGGCCCAAGGAGGAGCACACCGTGCACAAAGGATGGATGCCCCTGAGCAGACTGCATAAGGGTAGGTCACAAGTCTGACAATGTGTAACAGACGAAGATGATCTCAGATTGCCTAAGGAAGACCAGACCCCTTAGAGTCATGCAGAGGTAGAATTATTAGATGGGGCTTTGATTAGGCTTGGGTACCATGTTTGTTTTTTGGGAGGATGCACCCTGGTCTCTGTAGGAGTAGACACCCGGGGAGCATACCTATTCGGCACATGTCTTCTATGGGAAAAAAAAGGAATGCTTGGGGTAATGTGAGGTTACAATGCACTCTTAATTACCCCTAGTAGCTTGGCTAATGACCTTTTCCAATTCAAAGCCAATCAAATGCTTGCATACAAATGTGAGATGAATGACTTCATGGAGATACAGGGTACGGTGCACAGCAACAGAATGTGCTAAGGCGTTGCCAGCAAGCCTAGCAGAATCAAAGGCCACTTCCTGTAAGAATGTTAGCTTTCTGACGCCTATCTCTGGGTGGGAGGAGCCACCCAGAGATTAGCAGGAAGCTATATGATCTGAGGTAGGCAGGTAAGGAACCCAGAATGCAGGGTAACAATAGATAGGCCAAGGATAGATCTCTTGAGATTATGCAAGTCCAGAGTAACAAGCCAGAGGTCAGGGCAGGATGAGATAATGCAAGTCCAGTGTAACAAGCCAGAGGTCAGGGCAGGCTGAGATAATGCAAGTCCAGTGTAACAAGCCAGAGGTCAGGGCAGGCTGAGATAATGCAAGTCCAGTATAACAAGCCAGAGGTCAGGGCAAGCTGAGAGTATGCAAGTCCAGTATAGCAAGCCAGAGGTCAGGGCAGGCTGAGAGTATGCAAGTCCAGTATAACAAGCCAGAGGTCAGTACCTTAGAGACAATCCAAGGTCAAGGAAGAAGGCCTGTAAGGTGTAAGCTTGACTGAGGGTGCAGGCTGGGCTGGAGGCTGGCCTGAGGGACACAAGCCAGGCTGAAGATGCAGGCTGGACTGGAGGCTGGCCTGAGGGACACAAGCCAGGCTGAAGATGCAGGCTGGACTGGAGGTTGGCCTGAGGGACACAAGCCAGGCTGAAGATGCAGGCTGGACTGGAGGACACTGGGGTGCAGGCTGGACTGGAGGCTGGCCTGGGAGATACAGGCCAGGCTGAGGAGAAGAGAAGATGCAGAGCCTAAACGCAGGCTGGAAGCGAGGAACGCTGGGGGCGAACTGCGGTAAGCAAACCGCCCGGGACTCAAGCGACAACTGAGCACTGAGTCCCGGTTCCCGACAGCTTAAATGGAAGCCGGGCGTCCAGTGAATGACGTTGGTGCGATGACCGACGTCAGTTCGCGCCACTGCCCAGCCGTCCTGAAGCCAATTAAGCTAGTGGCAAGGACGGCGGCGTACGTGACACTTCCGTAAGATACACATTAGCCTCAAGAATCGTAGAAACAGCCAGAACCACATCCTCTTTACGTGCATCCATAGCCTCTAACAGTTGTCTGCCCCCCTCAACAGCAGTGTCCCTAGTCACCCAAGCAAACACGAATGTGAGTTGAAAAATGGCACTAGAAGGAGCAAAATATATATTTAGGAGAGAACGTGTTTGGTCCTTAAGCATCATTGCATCTGTAAGTGGCAATGCTGTTAATTTAGAAAGTGTAGAAATAGGAGGGTTAACTGTTGATGGGATAGTCCAGTGAGACAGAGCATCAGAAGAGGAGGTATATAAGAGAGAAAATCATGTGGAAAGATAAAGTCTTATCAAGCATTATTCATTTGTCCTGGACTACCTGGTCCAAAGAATGGTGGAGAGGGAAAATTGCATCCTCCTTTTTGCGCTTCTTAAACATGTGTGGGGATGAAAAACTTGAGACAGTGGTTTCAGAAACCTTCGGGGTGATATATCTGATACTTTTGCTTATGCAATGCCCAACATGTTGGAGCTGGACTGTTTGTGGACAGAACCAGTCTGATATGGTATGGACATTTCCTCTCTGCAATGGCACATGGGAGTGAAAAACTTGACTTCTAGCACCAATGAGAGGCCACCATGCCTCAGAACTTAAGGACACTTTATCTTGTTCGTTTTCGATTGTTGCTTGTCACAATATTATTTGCTAGGTCTTCCTAAGTGAGAAGGGCATCCCAGGCATGTATCCTTGCTCTCCATGTGCCTAGAGGAAAACAGCTGCACCACACCGACAAGACCAATATAGGCCAGAATGTTCTTCTGTGGTTATGCTTATTATCTTGTGCAGAGAGAATTTGCCTGACATTTCGGTGCTGGACTATCTGTGCACAGGACCAGTCTGTTATGGATATGTATATTGATATGGAGATTTTTTTCTGCAATGGCACTTGGGAGTGAAAAACTTGACTTGAAGCACCATTGAGAGGCCAAAATGCCTCAGAACAAGACACTCTATCTTGTTGGTTCTCGATGGGTGCTCATCACAATATTTGTTTCTATTAACACAAGGATGCCAGCTGGAAGTATATAAAAGCATTGTTTCTTCAATACATGGAATTCTACTCAATACAAGTTTCAGTTGTATTTCTGGAGGGGAGTTGGCTGGTGATTCTCACTTGCCTCATAGGTGTACAAGTGAGTGGTGGCCATCTGTCCTTGTCTCCTGCTTGATCCAGATTATCCGAGGTCACGAGCCCACAGAGTGGCTTCTCTGACCGGGGCGAGCTCTGTGTAATCTCTACAACTGGTAGCAGAGGTGTGATCAGGTAGTACCACAGGACACACCAGGATTACAGCCAAGATGTCTGCAGGAGATTTGAAGCTTTCTTGGAGCTGATTTCAATGAGGAGACCTATCAGAAGACCATCGACTTTGGCTGGGTCATGGTAGCCTGGGAGCAGCCTCTTTATCTAAAGCACCTCTTTATCTAGAGACTCTTCCAGACTGTCAACTAACTTTGTTTCAGAGGCGGTGTAGCATGTTGAATCTGAAATACTGTAAGAAGTGGCACTATCAGCTGGAGGATTTAGCTTATGCTGAGGCAAAGGTAGAAGACTACTTTGCTTTGTTGTGACAAGCCAGATGCTTGCTTCAGTGGTGGGACTCTAGTGGTTACCTATGAACACCAAATCTAGATGCAAAATGGTGGCAAGAAGCCTATCCAAAGAGGCCAGGTAGAAGATGCTTTTCTGCATGATACAGATTTCAGGGAAGACTTGATTGAGCAGCAGGATGAGTTACAGACAAGATGGCCAGAGGAACTGTCATTTATGTCAGATGCGGTGGGGGTGACCTCCTGGGTCTGCTGATCGACCAACAGATAATGATAGAATAGGAATACCTCTACATCTAGAGAGAGCTGAGATGGAGGGAGGTTGTAATGGTTTGTACGACACTCAGACACAGTAGGTTAGAATAAAACACAGTTTTATTAAAAAGACACAATAGAATGCCCACCGTGGGCTATAGAATATCACAGGAAAATATCAATCATGTACATATGCCTTCTCAGGCCCAGTTTACAAAGGTAGAGAGTAAATACTGTCACAGGACAAGCATATCCAGGCTATTTCAGTACAACACGGGTTAAAGTTCATAGAGAGTAATCAGTCTCTGATGTGGTGTATTAGACAACGCCCAGTATGATGGTAAATGTAGCAAGAGACTGTGGTGCAAGGTGGAAGCACCTAGTTAGTAAAGCAGGACTGAGACTCTACCCTGTGCTGAGCAGAAACGGAGACTACAATACTCTGCTAGAGCTAGCACTGCCATGAGCCACGAGCACCCGACCGGTGCAGCAACGGAGTACTGTACACTGCAAAAGCTGAAGGACTAGAGCCAATAGCACCCGACCGGTGCATTACGGGAATACCGACACTGCAAGAGCTGATGGACTTAGAGCCAATAGCACCCGACCGGTTGGGTAACGGAAATACTGTACACTGCAAGAGCTGATGGACTTAGAGCCAATAGCACCCGACCGGTGTGGTAACGGACACAACAGTGCTTGGAAGGGTTAACGGATGGCTCAGTGTTAACGGAGGAAACAGTGCTCTGCAAGTGTAAACGGAAAGCTCAGTGTAACGAAGGCAGCCGTGTTCTGCAAGTGTTAACAGAAGGCTCAGAGTAAACGGAGGCAACAGTGCTCTGCAAGTGTTAACGGAGGCTCAGTGTAACGGAGGCAACAGTGCTCTGCAAGTGTTAACGGAGGCTCAGTGTAACGGAGGCAACAGTGCTCTGCAAGTGTAACGGAAGGCTCAGTGTACCGGAGGCAACAGTGCTCTGCAAGAGTTAACGGAAGGCTCAGTGGGTTGAAGGCCACAATACTCAGTCTGCTAGACCAGCACTTGCGGAAGTAAGAATGTCACCCAAGCGACACAGAGAACAGGATCAGGATCGCTGGTCGAATCACAGAGCAGGAACGTCAGACAAGCCGGGTCAGGTCACGGAGCAGGAACGTCAGCCAGGCCGGGTCGAATCACGGAGTAGGAGCGTCAGACAAGCTGGGTCAGGTCACGGAGCAGGAACGTCAGCCAGGCTGGGTTGAATCACGTAGCAGGAACCAGCAAGAGTAGTCAGACGGGCCAAGTTGGTACACAGGAATGCAGGATCTAAGCAACACAGTAGCACTGGTACAGGAACACCACGAAAGGGCACCTAACAGGTGCCAGAGGCCTGGTATAAGAAGGCCATACTGGGAGCACACCACACAGAGAGTGACAGACCAGAGCACGGGCACTGTGATAGAGGTCCAGGAAAGTGTAGAGGCCCCCAGCCACAGTGTGGTCCTCCAAGATGAGGAGGAATTTTGGTACCAGAGGAAATGAACATGGGAGCTGCGTGGATTAGATGGAGAGGCAGAGTTTGAGGCATGGTAGCTGTGGGGGAGTTGGCTGGTGATTCTCATCCTAGCAACTGCAAGAACTATCTTGACTCATTGGTGCTCCGTCGAGTGGTGGCCATCTGTCCCAGCCTCCTGTCTGATCTAGAATATCCAGGACAAGAACCCACAGAAGGCTCTGCAGACCTGGAGATCTCTGTGTAACCTCCACAAGTACATAAACACTGTGCCACACAAAATTTTTGAAGTTTTTAGGAAAAGTCATGGACAAAACACTTAAAGATGCAGCTTTATTCCTTCTGGATATTATGAAGTTCACTCCATCAGGAGTGAAAGATCTGTAGTGTAAATCCAAAGCCCTTAAATCTGAGTTGGCTAAAAGGGAGTCACAAGAATTTGTTGATCTATGTTTTCTGAGTTGTAGGAGTACTCTGGGGATCATATAAAAAGAGAGGAAGGCTTAATGTCTGCCCTCCCCCAGTATTGGAGGAAGTAATCTACTGCTAGTACTTCTGAGTTCTGTCTCCAACTGAAAAATTTTGGAATTTGGCAATTTAGATGAGATTCAGAAAGATCTAACTCCAGATGTCTCCGTATTTCTAAAATCCATGCAAACACTTCCCTGTCTAGCATCCAGTCACTGCTATCTACCAGATATCTGCAGTATCAGTCTGCTAATGCATTTGATAGACCTGGCAAATATTGTTCTTGAATTGTTATGTACCTGTCTAGACAAGAATGTCAAAAATCTGTTGCCAGTTCTGCAGAAGCTTTTGACTTTGTGCCACTAATTCAATGGATATATCAGATTGCTAAAATCTTGTCCATCTTCAGCCGGATACAGCAGTTTGTTTTCTTGTATACCAGACTTTTTAGAGAGAATGAACCTGACCAGTGTTATAATCTTGCTCACCAACCCACAAGACTGAAGTTGGATTGTATAACTATATCTGCGGACATCCATAAAATTACTTTCTCATTCCAAGCACGAAATCAATTCTTCCCTCACACCAATCAATAAGGTAAACAGATCTATGTTGTGTATCTCAGACCATTGCAAATGTGCTGTGTTTTGAGTGTCTGAAGAGCCCTATAGTGGAGGAGTCCTGAAATATGGCTTACATAGATGCTGCCAGGAGACTCACTATTAGAGCCAAAATTTATAAGGACACTTTGTCTTTGTGGAGAACTGATCAAATTTCTTTTCAAATGTATTTTATCTTTGCCTTTGGGAAGTGAAATACAGATTGATTTGAATCTATTAGAAAGCCTAAAAACTATATATTTCTGGAGGGAACCATAATAGATTTTTTCCTAATTGATGAGATAGCCTTGGGCAGATAACAGGTCTATCATCCATTCCCGGTTCTGAAACAAAATTAAAATGTTGTCCAAATAAATGAACATTGCAGGAAAGTCACAACTGGTTTCATTAATTTTGTGAAACACCAAGGAGTGGACGAGAGTCCAAAAAGGAGACATGTAAATTACCATTTTATACTTCACCAAAGAAATTGAAGCAATGGTGGTGAAGGGAAGACATCAGGACTGTTAGGCATGCTTGATGTCTGTTTTGACCATAAAATCTAAGGGTAGCAAGAAATCCCTTGGAAGATCTATCTTCTACATTTTGAAACGCCTGTACAGAAC
Organism: Rhinophrynus dorsalis; assembly: GCA_037306005.1. NCBI lineage: Eukaryota > Metazoa > Chordata > Amphibia > Anura > Rhinophrynidae > Rhinophrynus > Rhinophrynus dorsalis. Next base: position 230,638,046 of record CM074718.1, on the reverse strand, counting down.
CCTAGAAATGTATCACCAGATAGAAGCCAGATCTTTTCTTTGGTACTAGGAAGATATTGCTTATAATGCCTGAACTTTCTGTTGGAACTTGTTTGATAACCCCTTGTTCAAGAATATCTGCTATTTCTTGGTTTACGAATGTTCTGTCCTCTTTTGAAAAGAGGAAAAAAGTGGACATCTTAGATTGTTTGGGGAATGTGTAAAATTCTATCATATACCATCTTATCATCTGTAAAACACACTGATCTGACAATAGAATTGACCATTGGTGGAATAATTGGGTAAGTGATCCACTTTTCACAGGTAAGAATGGGGATAACATTTTAAGCATACTTGCACTCTGTTCTCTCCACTCCATCCCTCTATGAGGGAAAAATGGGTTTGATAGTCTATAGTCCAGATTTGTTGATCCTCTATCAGAGGAAGGGTCTTTATTATATCTATTCTGATTCCTGATAATTATGCCCAGTAAAGTGACCCCTACAGTTCCTGACCCGACCCATAAATGTTGTCAGAGAAAACTTTTTTATGGAAGACTGGGGGTTTTCCAAAACCATGAATACAGTGACAAACTTGACAAGGTATTTAATAAAAGAGGAACCAATAATATGGCATTGATTTGAAGGGACATATCTGCCAGTTTTGGGTACATTTTCAGTAATATAGTTCTGCTTCTCTTGTATGATAGAGCAGAATTGGACTTGCCCAGGAAACACACATAAGGCCCTCTGTATGCAATTTCTAAGTGTAAGACCAACTCTCTGGCTATTATTAGATAAAGACACCTCTGTCAATTCAATTTTTTTTTTGTCGTTGAACCAATTACATAGAGTAATTTATCTTGGCAATATTTTAAAATCCTATCAATTTCTTTTCCTTTGCAGGATAACATTTTATCTTGTTGGCGATTAGGTTCACTTGTCAAACACTGGGGGATAGCTGTTTCTCTACCATCTCCAAAGGTATGTATTGATTTTATTGTTTTTGCATTACATGTAACCAAGACTTGTTAGTGTGTAAAAGTCTATGATTAAGGGTTCACACCTGAAATGAGTAAGACCCTTTTTGTCTTTGGAGTTTTGAGTGACATCAGACTACTTCAAACAGATGCAGTGATTTTACTAGTTGCTGGCTCGTCTTGCCATTGGTGTGGGATGGGGACAGACTTTGCTTTTAAAGGGGAAAAAAATACAATTTAGGGTGTCTGACTAAAGGACTTATCTTTTATTTTGCATGAGATATAATTATACAATGTTTTATCTATTTATGTTTGTTTATCCTTAATTTGGTAAATAAGTGTGGGATAAAGATTAACCCTTTGTACCATAAAAGGGATAGAAATGTTTGTTAAAAAAGTAATTTACAGAGTCTTCTTTAATTAAAAGTAACACATTAAGCTATGTTTATCGCCTTACTTTTGTGTAGTTCGAAAGTTATGAAGTGGAGAAAGATCCCCCTCCTGTCCCTTCTGGCCATGTCACTGCTGCTGCTCTGCCTTGTCTGGACGGATGCAACGAGGGACAAACTTCAGTATGAAAAGGAAAATCCTGCCCTCCTTAGTCAAGGAGGGCAGGGTTTAATTATACTTACTGAAGTTTGTCCTTCACAGTATCCGTCTGGTCCTGGAACCAGATTTCAGATTCAGTGGGAGGTGGATAGAAGGGGCGGGTGGGGGAGCTTTCTCCACTTTCTCCACTCAATAACTTTTTAACCACACAAAAGTAAGGATATAAATGTAGTGCAATGTGTTACTTTTACTATAAAGAAGACTCAGCAAACTACTTTATAACAAACATTACTATCCCTTTAAAGGGATAGTAATGTTTCATAATAAAAGCAGCTCTAATTAATCATCATAGTATTTGGACTTTGGAGAGTGTTATTTCAAGTCTGTCAGAGTTGTAGTTCTAGAGTAATTCAATGACAAAGTGTCCCCCTCCCGCCCCTTTTACTGATGTAACACTGCTCAGCCAGATCAGAAGGGAGGTGCCCAGGTAGATTGCAGAGAGGGACAATCTTCAATTAAGATAAGGGAAAAACCTGAAAAGCTTGTCAAGGGGGGCAGGGCTTTCATTGTTCTCACTGTAAGAATATTGTCCCTTGCTGTTATCTGTCTGGTCTATGGACTGCATTCCACATCAGAGAAGAGATGGCTTACACTAGGTAAAAGGGGCAGGAGGGGAAACTTTGCTTGTGAATATCTCTTAAACCATAAAGGTTTGAGAAATAAGACTTATAGCGTTCTTCATGTTTTTTTAATGCCTACAAAATAAAATAAAGATAAAACGAAGTATTACTATCCCTTTAAAAACTAAAGCATGTACAGCTAATTTAATTGCAAAGCATCGCACAGCCCTCTGGTTCTTAAAGGGTTAATGAAATATGAATCAGTGGACTAGATCATTTACTCTTTGATGTGTTTTTGTGTTTTACTATTTGACTGCTCTTACTTGTACAATATAATCATTACAGGTTCTATTGAATTTTTAGGATGCATTCAATTGCAAAATAAGAGTTGCTTCTGATTAACACATTTCCTTGTGGTTTCTGACTTAATACAAACAGGATGGATCCTGCATCACTCATCTTATCACTTGTCAAATATGTTCTGATGATGAATAACACGCACAACACACTTGTGTGTCTTGATAATTGCTACAATTACATTTCTTTGATATAAGAAAGTTATAGTTCTGAAACAAATTAGATCTGTAATTTCCTTATGTTACTGTAGTTTACATGCAAATTATATCTGTAAAATTATTTATGTTAATCCTTTAAAGGGACAGTAATACTTCAAAATTACTATCCCTTATATTGATGCCTTTAAAAAACGAAATTAAATGCCACCAGCGGCTTAGGTTTGAGAGATAGCCACTTTTAAACTTCTCTCTCCCCTGCCTCTCCCCTGATGTCAGCGTTCTTGCTGCAGCAGGGGAATCCGTTCAGTGAATCAAGCGGAGGCTCTTCAGCAGAGACGGATCTCGTTATAGAAGAAACGATCCTTCACTAAAACGGTCCTCTACACGTGCTTGGTAACCAAGCACACGTAGAAGATCATTTTAGTGAAGGATCTTGTCTTCCATAACTTGATCTCTGCTCTGCTGAAGAGCCTCCGCCGGTACCGGGACCGGATTTCCCTGCTGCAACAAGAACGATGATGTTAGGGGAGAGCGAAGTTTAAAAGTGGCTATCTCGCAAACCATAAAGGTTTGAGAGATGCCGCTGATGGCATTTCATTCAGTTTTTAAAGGACTTCAATATAAGGGATAGTAATTTTGAAGTATTACTATCCCTTTAATGGTTGCCAACCTTTTCTTAAAGATATAGAGCAGTGGTTTCCAAACTACATCATGCTTCCCTTTTGATTTACACCTTTGATGCCCCACTCTGTTTGTTAAAATAAATCTAGCTCTGGGTAACATATTATTATTCATTTGTATTTTATTTGTTTTATAATATGTATGTATCTTTATTCATATAGTGCCATCCATGAACACAGCGCTTAACAGAAGTTAAAATAATACAAAAGAAAAATACAAAACTGGGTTAAGAGCATTAAGCTTAAGTGTGATCATTTCATTATTAGCGGGGGAAAGTGCAGGAAGGGAATCATAGACTGGGAAAGGGACCCTGCCCCAAGGAGCTTACAATCTAATAATTATACATTTTTGAAGAAACCATTTAAATATACAACTCTTTTTCTACAGTACAGACTTTCATATAAACCACTATATAGAGGTTCCTTTCCAAATAAACGCATATTATAAGTATAAAGACAGGAGAATGTGTTATTCACAACTGTACTTTAAACAGTTTGAGTGCCAGAGGGGTAGCCAATGCATTTCAAGCAGTGTATTGAATACCCCTCTAGCACTCAATGGGTTAAAAACAGTATGTCACAAACCTATGGCCACAGTCACATTCTGTCAATAAGGTAATGGTTATGTTGCCTAACAAAGGGGATGTTTGATGCTGAAACAAACAAAGCATCACGCCTGATATAGATTCTGATAGTGCAAACCAACTGCACCATAGGGTTCAAATAAAAATTCACATTGATTTTAAAGGGGGGGTATCCTCTTGAATGCTACATTAGAGGCTTCTACAATCAATCTAAAGAGGTTAAAGTCCAAGTTAAATCAATGGGAATCTGGGGAATGTTTATCTGCTACCTATGATGACGAGAGTTTGCCCCATAATGAATCAATTTCTTTTTAGAATATTATCCTTGTATATTTTTAATACCTTTACTATTTTAGGAATACATATTTCGAAGCCTTGATTAACTTCAATGATTAGTGATGAGCGAGCACCCCAATGCTCGGGTGTTCGGGTGCTCTGACCGAGCACCCCCTGAGGCTCGAGTGCTTGGCCGAGCACCCGAGCCCCATTGAAGTCAATGGGAGGACTCGAGCATTACACCAGGCACCCCCTGCTCTGATGAGGGGAGGGTGCCTGGTCCATAGGAAAAGGGCAGAAAATGATGTAAACACCACAGAAATGGTTCAGGGACAGCATAGGGAGGATGTCTGGATGCATCTTGGACTCCAACATCGCTGCTGGGAACGATCTTTCGCCCGTAGTACGCCATTTTTACAGACTGACCGTAAAACACACAAAAAGGAAAATAAAAACGACTTTAGGCGAAAAATTGTTACCAAACAATATTTGCTGTATATTTACTTGTATATCATCTGCAAATTCTCCCAAAAATTTCCTTGATTTTCTGAAGTGAGGCCATGATTAAGAGGGAAACGTGCGCAGAGGCAAATTCTCCCAAAAATTTCCTTGATTTTCTGAACTGAGGCCATGATTAAGAGGGAAACGTGCGCAGAGGCAAATTCTCCCAAAAATTTCCTTGATTTTCTGAACTGGGGCCATGATTAAGAGGGAAACGTGCACAGAGGCAAATTCTCCCAAAAATTTCCTTGATTTTATTGAACTGAGGCCATGATTAAGAGGGAAACGTGCGCTGAGCTGACCATCTAAAACATTATGGGTGAGGGTCTGCTGCAGAGCTGACCATCCTAAACATTATATGCGAAGGCCCGCTAGTGAGCTGACGCTATAAAACATTATATGAGAGGGCCCGCTAGAGAGCTGACCCAATAAAACATTATATGAGAAGGCCCGCTGGTGAGCTGACCTATATAAAAATTGTCAAACAGGGCCCGCTGGTGAGCTGGCCCTATATAAAAATTATATCACAGGGCCCGCTGGTGAGCTGGCCCTATATAAAAATTATAGCACAGGGCATATGGAAGAGGAGGAGGAGGATGAGAAGATTAAGAGTCAACCATATACCCGTTTTTTGGGTGGAAGGGGTGAATGGGAATACAGAGTATTCACATCATTGTAAATAACATATATAAAGTGAGTTTATGTTCCCCCGGGGCTTTCCTCCAGTGGAGTGGAGAAGTCAGGGGAAATCCAGGCCTTGTTCATTTTTATAAGTGTCAACCTATCAGCATTGTCGGTGGAAAGGCGGATACGCTTATCTGTTATGATGCCACCAGCAGCACTAAATACCCGCTCAGACAGAACATTGGCGGCAGGGCAGGCCAGCACCTCCAAGATGTAGAGTGCCAGTTCATACCACGTGTCCAGCTTGGACACCCAGTAGTTGTAAGGCACAGAGGGATCATTGAGGACGCTGACACGGTCTGCTACGTACTCCTTCACCATCTTCCAAAACTTTTCCCTCCTTGTGACACTAGGCTGCGCATCAGGGTGAGGGTGCTGGCGGGGTGTCATGAAGGTGTCCCACGCCTTGGAGAGTGTTGCCCTGCCTTTGTCGGAACTGCTGTGTGCTCCCCTTTTCTCCCCTTCTCGGTTGGCCAAGGTAGCACGTACTCTGCCGCCAGCGTTGTCAGATGGAAAATTTTGGAGCAATTTTTCAACAAGAACCTTCTGGTATTGCACCATTTTGCTTGTCCTCTCCACCGGAGGAATGAGAGATGAGAAATTCTCTTTGTAGCGGGGGTCCAGAAGGGTGAACACCCAGTAATCCATGTTGTCTAAAATGCGTACAACGCGTGGATCACGGGAAAGGCAGCCTAACATAAAGTCAGCCATGTGTGCCAGAGTACCAACAGTCAAGATTTCGCTGTCCTCACCAGGAGGATGACTCTCAATCTCCTCATCCTCTTCCTCCTCTTCTGCCCACCCACGCTGAAGAGATGGAACTAAAGTTCCATGGCTACCCTCTGTAGCGGAGGCAACCGTGTCTTCCTCCTCCTCCTCCGCCTCCTCCAATTGTCGCTGAGAAGACGAAGTGAGGGTGCTCTGGCTATCACCTTGTGTAAGCTCTTCCTCCCCCATTTCCACCTCTTCCACATGCAAAGCGTCGGTTTTAATTGTGAGCAGCGAGCGTTTCAGTAGACACAGAAGTGGGATGGTTACACTGATAATAGCGTTATCGCCGCTCACCATCTGTGTCGATTCCTCAAAATTGCGTAAAACCTCGCAGAGGTCTGACATCCATTCCCACTCCTCACTTCTGATTACAGGAAGTTGAACGGAGAGGCGACGACCGTGTAACAGCTGGTACTCCACTACTGCCCTCTGCTGCTCACAAAGCCGGGCCAACATGTGGAAGGTGGAGTTCCAGAGCGTGCTCACGTCACACAGCAGCCGGTGAGCTGGCAATTGTAAGCGCTGCTGCAGCTTCAACAGGCCGGCCGAAGCTGTAGATGACTTACGGAAATGTGCACACACGCGGCGCACCTTGGTCAAGAGATCATGCACATTGGGGTAGGTTTTTAGAAATCGCTGAACCACTAAATTAAATACATGCGCTAGGCATGGTACGTGTGTGAGCTTGCCGAGCTCCAAAGCCGCCACCAAGTTACGCCCATTATCACACACAACCATGCCTGGTTGCAGGTTGAGTGGCGAGAGCCAATGCTCGGTCTGGTGACTAATCCCCTGCAACAGCTCTGAGGACGTGTGCTGTTTGTCCCCAAGGCAGATCAGCTTCAGCACGGCCTGTTGACGCTTCCCCACTGCAGTGCTACACTGCTTCCAGCTACTGGCTGATGGGGGAGTGGCGCTGCGTGTAGAGAATTCGGAGGTGGAAACGGAGGAGGAGGAGCCAATAACGTAGGTGCTGGCGGAAACCCTGATGGAGGTAGGGCCCGCAATCCTCGGCGTGGGTAGCACCCGTGCCATCCCAGGGTCCGAGTCGCTCCCAGCCTCCACGACATTCACCCAGTGTGCCGTCAGGGAAATGTAGCGTCCCTGGCCACAAGCACTTGTCCATGTGTCAGTCGTTAAGTGGACCTTCCCAGTAACTGCGTTGGTCAGGGCACGGGTGATGTTACGGGACACATGGTGGTGTAATGCGGGGATGGCACACCGGGAAAAGTAGTGGCGGCTGGGGACCGCGTACCGAGGGACAGCTGCTGCCATCAGGCTGCGGAAGGACTCAGTCTCCACAAGCCTAAATGGCAGCATTTCGATGGCCAGTAATTTGGAAAGGTGTGAGGTTAGTGCTATGGCCTGTGGGTGGGTGGCTGGGTACTTTCTCTTGCGCTCAAATGCCTGGGGTAACGACATTTGGACGCTGTGCTGGGACAGGGAAGTGGATGTGGTCGCTGATGGTGCTTCAGATGCTACAGGTGCAGGGCGGGAGGTATGCGGGCCTGCGCCTTCGACAGGCGATTGGCCGGCACCGAAAACAGGGGAAGAGGAGGCAGTGGTGTGGCCTGCAGACACAGATGGGCAATCCAGGCGTTCCTCCCACTTACTACGGTGCTTGGATGCCATGTGTCGGATCATGCTGGTGGTGGTGAGGTTTCTAGTGTTCATGCCTCGGCTCATTCTGGTGTGGCACAGGTTGCAAACTACAATTCTTTTGTCGTCCGCACTTTCCTTAAAAAAACGCCATACCGCGGAACACCTACCCCTTGGCAAGGTAGATTTACGCAAGGGGGTGCTCCGTGGAACATTTGCGGGCCGGTTTGGTGCGGTCCGCCTTCTTTCTGTAGCCACACCACTGCCTCTTCCAGCCTGTTGCGGTGCTGCAGATGGCTCACCCTCAGGACTGCTGTCATCGCTCGGCTCTACACCTTCCCAGGTGGGGTCAGTCACCTCATCGTCCACCAAGTCCTCCTCCACTTCCTCACTCTGATCATCCTCCTCATGTCTTGATCCCACCACATACTCAGTCATTGACAACTGTATAACATTCTCCTCAACAAGGTCTTGAGACGGAAATAGTGGTTGATTTAATGGCAACTGTGTCTCATCATCATCATCATCATCCACTACTTCCTTTGACCTTAAATGCCGTTCACATCTGTCATCTTCTTGTGATTGGGTACCCTCTAGAGGTTGTGAATCAGGGCACAAGATGTCATGTTCCTCTGCAAGCGTGCTTGGAGAGAGGGTCAAATGAAGGATTGGTGATGAGACGAGCTCCTCACTATATCCCAGTGTGGGATCACTTCTTTGACCAGACCGTCTATGGTGGGAGGAAGGATGATCAGAGTGAGGATTATGTTGACCAGACTCTTGGCTACTGAGAGTGGACTTGGTGGAAGACAGGGTGGTGCTTAACCGACTGGAAGCAGTATCAGCTGTCATCCAACCGACCACCTGTTCGCAGTGGTCGGACCTCGAGAGTGATGTCCTGCGACGCCCTGTAAAATTAGACATGAAGCTAGGTATGGTGGATGTCTTTCTTTCTTGTGCTCTGGCACCAGGCACAGTTTCTCCGCGTCCTGACCCGCACCCTGAACTATCAGGATCACGTCCACTTCCCCGTCCCTTTTTACCCGCCTTCTTCATCTTACACGGAATATGTGACTTTAATATTTGAGTTTGAAAACTTAACAGTATTTCTTCCTATTCTGCAACTGTGCAGAGTACACAGAATAGGCTGCTAAACTGCGATGACGAACACAGAATGGAATATGTGACTTTAATATTTTAGTTTGAAAACTTAACAGTATTTCTTCCTATTCTGCAACTGTGCAGAGTACACAGAATAGGCTGCTAAACTGCGGTGACGAACACAGAATGGAATATGTGACTTTAATATTTTAGTTTGAAAACTTAACAGTATTTCTTCCTATTCTGCAACTGTGCAGAGCACACAGAATAGGCTGCTAAACTGCGGTGACGAACACAGAATGGAATATGTGACTTTAATATTTGAGTTTGAAAACTTAACAGTATTTCTTCCTATTCTGCAACTGTGCAGAGTACACAGAATAGGCTGCTAATCTGCGGTGACACACACAGAATGGAATATGTGACTTTAATATTTGAGTTTGAAAACTTAACAGTATTTATTCCTATTCTGCAACTGTGCAGAGTACACAGAATAGGCTGCTAAACTGCGGTGACGAACACAGAATGGAATATGTGACTTTAATATTTGAGTTTGAAAACTTAACAGTATTTCTTCCTATTCTGCAGCTGTGCAGAGTACACAGAATAGGCTGCTAAACTGCGGTGACACACACTGAATGGAATATGTGACTTTAATATTTGAGTTTGAAAACTTAACAGTATTTCTTCCTATTCTGCAACTGTGCAGAGAACACAGAATAGGCTGCTAAACTGCGGTGACGAACACAGAATGGAATATGTGACTTTAATATTTTAGTTTGAAAACTTAACAGCATTTCTTCCTATTCTGCAACTGTGCAGAGTACACAGAATAGGCTGCTAAACTGCGGTGACGAACACTGAATGGAATATGTGACTTTAATATTTGAGTTTGAAAACTTAACAGTATTTCTTCCTATTCTGCAACTGTGCAGAGTACACAGAATAGGCTGCTAAACTGCGGTGACACACACAGAATGGAATATGTGACTTTAATATTTGAGTTTGAAAACTTAACAGTATTTCTTCCTATTCTGCAACTCTGCAGAGTACACAGAATAGGCTGCTAAACTGCGGTGACACACACTGAATGGAATATGTGACTTTAATATTTGAGTTTGAAAACTTAACAGTATTTCTTCCTATTCTGCAACTGTGCAGAGTACACAGAATAGGCTGCTAAACTGCGGTGACGAACACAGAATGGAATATGTGACTTTAATATTTTAGTTTGAAAACTTAACAGTATTTCTTCCTATTCTGCAACTGTGCAGAGTACACAGAATAGGCTGCTAAACTGCGGTGACGAACACAGAATGGAATATGTGACTTTAATATTTGAGTTTGAAAACTTAACAGTGTTTCTTCCTATTCTGCAACTGTGCAGAGTACACAGAATAGGCTGCTAAACTGCGGTGACACACACAGAATGGAATATGTGACTTTAATATTTGAGTTTGAAAACTTAACAGTATTTCTTCCTATTCTGCAACTGTGCAGAGTACACAGAATAGGCTGCTAAACTGCGGTGACGAACACAGAATGGAATATGTGACTTTAATATTTGAGTTTGAAAACTTAACAGTATTTCTTCCTATTCTGCAACTGTGCAGAGTACACAGAATAGGCTGCTAAACTGCGGTGACACACACTGAATGGAATATGTGACTTTAATATTTGAGTTTGAAAACTTAACAGTATTTCTTCCTATTCTGCAACTGTGCAGAGTACACAGAATAGGCTGCTAAACTGCGGTGACGAACACAGAATGGAATATGTGACTTTAATATTTGAGTTTGAAAACTTAACAGTATTTCTTCCTATTCTGCAACTGTGCAGAGTACACAGAATAGGCTGCTAAACTGCGGTGACGAACACAGAATGGAATATGTGACTTTAATATTTGAGTTTGAAAACTTAACAGTATTTCTTCCTATTCTGCAACTGTGCAGAGTACACAGAATAGGCTGCTAAACTGCGGTGACACACACTGAATGGAATATGTGACTTTAATATTTGAGTTTGAAAACTTAACAGTATTTCTTCCTATTCTGCAACTGTGCAGAGTACACAGAATAGGCTGCTAAACTGCGGTGACGAACACAGAATGGAATATGTGACTTTAATATTTGAGTTTGAAAACTTAACAGTATTTCTTCCTATTCTGCAACTGTGCAGAGTACACAGAATAGGCTGCTAAACTGCGGTGACGAACACAGAATGGAATATGTGACTTTAATATTTGAGTTTGAAAACTTAACAGTATTTCTTCCTATTCTGCAACTGTGCAGAGTACACAGAATAGGCTGCTAAACTGCGGTGACACACACAGAATGGAATATGTGACTAATATTTGAGTTTGAAAACTTAACAGTATTTCTTCCTATTCTGCAACTGTGCAGAGTACACAGAATAGGCTGCTAAACTGCGGTGACGAACACAGAATGGAATATGTGACTTTAATATTTTAGTTTGAAAACTTAACAGTATTTCTTCCTATTCTGCAACTGTGCAGAGTACACAGAATAGGCTGCTAAACTGCGGTGACGAACACAGAATGGAATATGTGACTTTAATATTTTAGTTTGAAAACTTAACAGTATTTCTTACTATTCTGCAACTGTGCAGAGTACACAGAATAGGCTGCTAAACTGCGGTGACACACACTGAATGGAATATGTGACTTTAATATTTGAGTTTGAAAACTTAACAGTATTTCTTCCTATTCTGCAACTGTGCAGAGTACACAGAATAGGCTGCTAAACTGCGGTGACACACACTGAATGGAATATGTGACTTTGATATTTTAGTTTGAAGACTTAACAGTATTTCTTCCTATTCTGCAACTCTGCACAGTACACAGAATGTGCTGCTACACTGCGGCGAAGCACACTGAATGGAATATGTGACTTTGATATTTTAGTTTGAAGACTTAACAGTATTTCTTCCTATTCTGCAACTCTGCACAGTACACAGAATGTGCTGCTACACTGCGGCGAAGCACACTGAATGGAATATGTGACTTTGATATTTTAGTTTGAAGACTTAACAGTATTTCTTCCTATTATGCAACTCTGCACAGTACACAGAATGTGCTGCTACACTGCGGCGAAGCACACTGAATGGAATATGTGACTTTGATATTTTAGTTTGAAGACTTAACAGTATTTCTTCCTATTCTGCAACTCTGCACAGTACACAGAATGTGCTGCTAAACTGCGGCGAAGCACACTGAATGGAATATGTGACTTTGATATTTTAGTTTGAAGACTTAACAGTATTTCTTCCTATTCTGCAACTCTGCACAGTACACAGAATGTGCTGCTAAACTGCGGCGAAGCACACTGAATGGAATATGTGACTTTGATATTTTAGTTTGAAGACTTAACAGTATTTCTTTCTATTCTGCAACTCTGCACAGTACACAGAATGTGCTGCTAAACTGCGGCGACGCACACTGAATGGAATATGTGACTTTGATATTTTAGTTTGAAGACTTAACAGAATGTGCTCTAATCTGCAACTTTGCACACTAAACAGAATGTGCTCTAATCTGCAACTTTGCACACTAAACAGAATGTGCTCTAATCTGCAACTTTGCACACTAAACAGAATGTGCTCTAATCTGCAACTGTGCACACTAAACAGAATGTGCTCTAATCTGCAACTTTGCACACTAAACAGAATATATATTTTTTTTTTTTTGTTTTTTTTGTTTTTTTCCCCCCACACAAAATAACCTGCTGCCCCCACACACAGTAGTCCTAAAAAGGACTTTTGGTTCTTTTTTTTCACAATTTTGCTTTTTTTCCACCCTACACTGACTTTCCCTTCCTATCCTCAGCTCTCCCTGGCTAAGACTGAGCCGAACTCGATGGTCAGGTGCTATACAGCACCCGACCACGGGTTCTGGCCAGCCAATCAGTGTAATGCCAGCAGCCAACATGGCTGCTGGCATTACACCGATGTCAGAGCCTCCCTGCACGTTTATTGGCTGCGCAGCAGCCGCAAAACGTGCGGGGAGGAGACCCGAACATGGCGGGCGAGCACATGCGGTACTCGTACGAGTACCGCCATGTGCCGAGCAGAGCGATGCTCGAGCCGATCCGAGCATCGGCCGAGCATGCTCGCTCAACACTATCAATGATGCCAAGTCTTGTTCTCCTTGAACACTGAACCATTTCTTTGCTATGTGAAAGGAGCTGGCTTGTTAAACCCATACCAATAATTACCTGATGTGGCCAAGTCACATATCCACTGTTTGTTGTAATGCATTGCATACCTCTCTTTCACTCGCAGGGTTAAGTATGAGATGAGGGGGGAGATTCACTAAGCGGTGATAAAGTGGAGATAACTTCTCCAGTTCCTATGTTATTCTGTGGAGCCTATTCATTAAGATCTCCAAAGCTGAAGAAATCTTAGTGCATAGGCTCCATAGAATTAGAGAAGTGATACACTGGAGAAGTCATGTCAGCTCTATAACCCTTTATCACCACTTAGTGAATCTACCACCTGGGGTTTTATTACCATCAACTAGTTCCTAGAAATTCTCCTGCTATTACTAATATTTATTCTGCACTTGCAACCAGGATATGTATTCTTTTTATATATTGACACATTCATCATAACTTGCGACACATGGAGCTGTAAATTACGTTTTCTGTGATCCACATGTGCTGAAAACACAATATAACAATGAATGTTTTTGGGAAGATGTAAAATGTAATGTTTGGAGGCATGACACACAACTGTGTTGCTACATGTCTACTGGAAACCACTGCTTAGAGGGATCGCATATCTTGGGTTTTGCCCAAGGCATAATTTCCTTGAGAAAGTAATCAAGACTTGCAGGAAGATGGTAAATAGCTAGTAGATATTGTTTCAGCAGGTGTGGCCAGATAATAGACGGATACCAAAGACGTATACATAATTGGAATGTGTTATGGGAATAGTACATGACGAGAACAATCTTTAAAAAAAAATGCATAGGTCTCAAAATATTAAAGACGAGTTCAATTTCCAATATCTTAACAGATTCAATATTTTGGGGAGACATTTATTTAAAGGTGAATGACATAAATATTTATGTTTGTTAGTCATTTGCATATTTAATAATTAAATTAGAATTGCATGTACACGCTCATTATTTAAATAGTTATTAAAGAGCATGCATGTGTATATACTACAGAAATTGTTGATGGGTGGGGGAATCCCACTTACTCCTAATGGACATTTCTATGAATAGTGATCATTTGTTCTCCATTCCATGAAAATGTATGCAGAAGCTAAAAATCAAGAAATGCATACATTCCTTAAATAGCCATAGGATTTCATGCTCATTACAAACAAACTATCCTCCAGTGTTTCTTGTTCTGAATTTAGTTCTTCCAGAAATATTAAGAAAATTGAGTTTCTATATTGCAAGAAAGACGTTTCTAACAGTTTAAAGTGATAGTAATACTTGAAATTCAATACATTTAATTTGGTAGATATGTTCTGATAACAAATGTACGTACATTGTGTTATTGTACTATATATTTTGCCCACTGTGGAATACAGGAACCATAGGAGTAAAGTATCCTTCCAATTGCAGGAAACCTGCATAAAAAACCTCTATTAAGGTGGAGACCCCATGCCTACTCCACTTTATGCCTACCAGACATGTTCAGTTTTAAAAGTGACCTTGGTAGAGATGGTAAGGGCAAAGGTTCCCTTAGTTTGCTTTTCTATTTTATAACTTACGTGGGGCTATTCAATGCTCCATAAGTTGTGCTCCTATTCCCCATTCCCCTAGTTTGGAAATGGGCCAGGGTGCAGACCTTTATAGGACATGGGGTCTGTTAGGAGATGGATTGTTGATCTTATCCACATTCCACTCTTTTTTTCTCCCTTTGTGGCTTATAGGAACCTGAAGAGGATTCAAGTGTTCAGGATGCATAGGTCCTGTGAGTATGCCCCTTCGCCTTTCCGCCTATGCAAAAATCTCCTCCTTTTCGCCTATTTTGAAAAATCTTCCGCCTATGTTAACACATTTTTCGCCTATTTTACCGCATTTTTCGCCTATATTTCCTAAAGGTACTACATTTCCCATTGTAATATTACTTCTTCTGAGGGCTGAAGTTTAGAAATAAGAGGCTGAAAGTCAAAGTTGTGAGTCCTACAGCAAAATATGGCTTGAAATATGTGTTAGCATGCAGAATGCATTTGTCCTTTGCCCACAACACTTTCTTTCTTAAGTGACACTGGCACATATTCATGATGATATCAAGAAATAAAAAAAATAAAGTACAACCTACAATGCGGCAGATATGTATTATAGTGGTGGGGGACTGGCATGGTGTGATTTGTGTATGTATTTTTACCATTGTCATACTCTATCCTCCTTCTCAGATTATTGACACACATTACTTATTGTTCATAGCAGTGGTCCCATCTGTCCTCCACCTCCTCATATGTGCTGCTGTTAATATATTTGCCCTGGCTTTGTCTGTCATGTGTGGTTTCTGCTACTACTACTTCTGGAGCTAGATGTTGATGTAATTCTACTGCCACTTCTACTAGGTGTCAAAGGTGCAGCACTTAAAGCAGCAGCACCAGAGGTACTCGTCATATCTAACACTGTGGATGTTAACCCGTGTTGCTGTTGCTGGATACTCAAAACAGGTGTGTGTGGCTGAGTGGGACTTGGACTTTGAAGAGGCGATGATGCCGATGATGACTGATAGGGTGACTGTGTGCTTTTTGACATCTGTGTTTGTCCAGGGTCAGACTTTCCAATGGCTTTCTCAAACAGTTTATTCAGCCTTCGACTTTCTGCTAATCTTATAGCCCTGTAACCATCCTCACTCTCAACTTCATCTGTATCTGAACAAGAGAAGGATGCTGGAGGGATATATTTGTCACGGTTCCCTAAAGAGTTCAGGAGTCAGTACGGTATAGTTAAATGCAATTTATTAATATAAGAAAAGTAGCACACAAGATATACAATAGGAATAGGCAAAGGGTTACAAGACAGCGAGCACTGCTATCAGGAATAGTAGGCTGCCAAGCTTGACCACTCTGCTGGAGACTAGGCCTCAGCCACTGGAGTCTTGACAGGAACCAGGAGCAGGAACAGTGGATTATTGATTCAATGAAGCGAAATGACGACCCAAGCCTGCAGTCGTTAGGGAGTGCTTACTGACTCACGCCTGCAGTCATTTAGGGAAATGGAAACTGACTCAAACCTGCAGTCAGTTTAGCGAAATGGAAACTGACTCACGCCTGTAGTCAGAATAGAGCAAGTCTACCAGAGCCCCAGGTCCACACTAAATTGGGTGTCTGCTAGGTACAAGGGACAAACATAAGAATAGTCAGACAGAGCCACAAGTCGGCACCAAAGAGGGTAGTCAGACAAGCCAGGTCATACACAGTTCAGGTAATCAGCTAGAGCCACAGGTCTGCACCAAGTTGGGTGTCCACTATAGGGGTAAACAAAAGAGTAGTCAGACAGAGCCACAGGAAAGCACCAGGTTGGATGGAAGACTAGCCAGGTCATACACAGAGCCCAAGGTAATAGAACTGCTATGAACAACAACACAAGGGAAACCGGTCTAAATTTCAGTCTGCCCTTTAAACCCCTGAACAGGAAGTAGCAGGGAGGAGCAAAAGGAAGATAGAGCATAAAGCAGGGTCTTCCAGGAGCACCCCCTGCTGGATGCTAGGTACTGTAACAATATTCTAGATCTGCATCAATATCAGTTATCATTAGGTCATCCTCAGCAGCAGCAGCAGCATCATCTGACAATTCTTGCCCACTACCCATATATTCCTCTAAGCTTTTGGAGGTATGAAACAATTTACTTTTACTGTAACAAAGTTCCCTACTATGGGTGTTTTGGTGCTTGTTTGCCTCACTATCTGATGCAGCAGGTGCTTCACCTGCTACACCTTCCTCTATTATGCTACTGCCAGCATCATCAACACTTGAATGTGACTTGTTGCCGTCTTCAGTGTTCTTCTTATATGGTTCTTTATTTCTACTGGCACTGGAGGTGCTGAAACTTGACAAACTGCATCCTCCCTTGGAGTAGAGGGACCATCAATGATTGCACACGCTGCAGCAACCATTGCTACAGTCAGTTTTTGAACTACTACTTTACTCTCATGTACCTGCACTACTCCACCCCTCCCCCCTTCCCCTTGTGTATTTGCTGGACATTATGCAAATACACTGTGTTTTTTTACTGTACGGTACACAACACAACTGATGCAGCTGTATGATGCCTTGCCTAAGCCCAGTCAGCTGTCTGTCACTGTCACCTAAGATATTTATTTTTTTATTCTTTTTTATTTATTTTTTCTTTTATTTTTATTTATTTTTTATTTTTTTTAAGTTGTCTACCCTGTCGTCTTATCACAGTCTGTCCAAAAAAAATTATAACTGAAAAACAAAATCAACAATGTCTTTCCCCCACTCAGCACAGAGACAATAACAGCAAGATCAGAAAGCAAATTGGTCCCTAGCTGCCTGTGTCTTGCCAGTCAGTCACATGGAATTTTGGAGTATTTGGGGGTCAACCTCCTTCCTCCCTTCTTACCAACTAGAGTGCCCCCAGACTCTCCTAATACAGAGAACAAATGTCCTACCTAAATGACTCTCTAAACTAAGCTTCAGTTCCCCTTTATTTGCCTATATCCTCTAGCTCAAAAACATGCTGCTCTCTCCTCTCACAAACACAGAATGGCCGCTGTGTGAGCCTGAAAGCTTTTTATATGGCTGTAGAAAACTTTTGTTTGGTGTAGAAATTTTTTCTTCCCATTGATTTCAATGGGCCGAAAAGATGGAAGAAAAACAGAAAAACAGCACTTTTTGCGGGAAATTTTTCACCAAATGGAAATTGCCATTATTCGCCGATTTCAGTTTGAGACGAAAATTTTCACCCAACCCTGGCTACTTAATATAATTCAAAGAGCCAGTAATCAGTATCAACTGTCAATAGGCTTATTGGTCCGTAGTTAGATCCACCTTATCATCTTTTTTGTGCAGTAGGATGACTTCTGTATTTTTCATTGTTTCAGGCACTTTGCTGAGTAATAGGTATTTTGATAATAATTTAACTCGGGCATTGACTAAGCTTTCAATATTTCAGTAGTGACTTTATCAGGTCCAGCTGCTTTGCCATTGTCTACTTCTTCTACCAAAACTTCTGGCATGGCTTCAGCCTCTGGCACTCCATTCAGTATTTGTCCTTCATCCTCATTTTAGTATTTGTTGTTGAGTTTTTGCTGTTGTTCAAGCTATAATGCAAACATTGGGCATCTTTCATTTTCCTTTCTTTAGTCCTTGATTTTCTTTCAGTGTCCTTTTGATGATCTCAACATTGAACTTGCCCATTTCTTCTTTTATGTGCTTCCTTATGCTCTTGTATATTTCTACTTAGTCTACCCTGCTTCTAATATTACAGTTTTGCTTAATTTCCCATTGCTTTTTAATCATGGCAACTGATATTCAAGTAGGTTACTCTTGTTTTACAGTAGGTACAAGGGCATGAACAGTGTATACGATAGTTTCTATAACTTTTTCATTGTGGGTTGAACTGTCTGTGTATGGAAGGTCTTACAGCACCCTGAAGCAATTAGACAGTGCTGCTAACTCCAAATTCTTATGATTTTTCAATAACTGACTCGTGTCTATCGTCAGGTTTGTTGATGTGATCATTTTCATTCTTTCTTTCTTACAGTCAATTTAGATTTTTACTCTCACTAAACGATGGTCACTTCTAATGTTCGAACTATTTAAGACTGAGTAGTCAGTGAAAATCGTTTTATTATTTGCAAGTATGAAGATTTCACTTATATCACTATTAGGGCTTTTCCATGTCCATTTTCTCTGAGCATTTTTCCTGTAGAATGAATTTATGATGTACAAATTTTGTTCTTCTACAAATGTGATCAGTTGGTTCCCTCTGTCATTTATTTTTCCAGTTCCATGTGGTCTGACTGATTTTTCACCATTTTGGATCTTACCAATTCTCCCATTTAAGTTTCCCCTTAAAATTTTGTAGTGGTAATTGTCCTTTTTGTAGAGACATTATAAATCATCTTAAAATTCTTCATCTACATCATCACTGTCACTACATGTAGGAACATAAATGTAAATGATTTGAAGAACATAGTGTTAGATTACTTTGATAGCAATGGAAGCAATTGTTTCAGAAATACTTTCTAGTTTTACGACTGAGTCTGTCAACTTTTTGTTAATCAAGAATCTTATTCCACCACATTGTCCATCATTGGTTTCTTTATAGTATAGCCAGGGTCCATCATCTAATGTTATGAAATAGTCATCTTTTTTATGAGTCTCACCTAAAAGTCCATAATGTCCCAATTTAAGTTATTCAGTTCTTGTACTAGTTCCTCTAAGTGTGAAGCCATACTCATAAATCGAATGTTTAGAGTTTCAATGTCTAAGACCAAAGGCAACCTGATAGAACCCAGTAATTCATAGCATCCTCTGCAATTCAACTGGTCTTCCCACTGCCATAAGAAGCAGCTTACCAGCCTCCAGAGAATGATGGCCGATGTTTTGTTGCAAAGCCATGTTGAGGGAATGGACCATAATCTGCCACACTGATCTAGTACGCGTTGGCACTCTACTGACCCTTAATTCCACCTATATCCATACCCCCACTCCTTACATGACCCCAGCCCTCAATCCCACCCACTGTTTCCTGGCACAAAAAATATCCTTGGCTTATAACAAACAAGACTGAGCAAAGCTTTAACTCCTTGGTTTCCAAAGAGATCTCCAATGCATTGCTCCATGATGTGCTGGAATTCTCTAATGCATCCAGGTGGTTACATGATAGCCTGTAAAGGGGTATAAGTCTTGGCCAGGGACAATGAGATTTCTCTGGCTGCACCTACAATTCAGAAAGTAGGTGTGGCATGCACAGCTGATGCACCCCTCAAAATCTGATGCTCTAGGCCCTGGTAATGACAATTAAAAATAAAGGATACATATGGAAGCACATAAATGCAACAATAAAGAAACCATAGTAGCTCTGAAATATTAATTTCATCATAAGCAATCGGTTTTACAAGTACAGATTGGGAGCTGTATCTAATCATTCTCTTTACTTCCTAATTTGAAGTCTCCCATTGATAAGATGATTAGTTGGTGTCAGTGGGGTGAATGTATGAATAGCTTGAAATGGAAATAGAATACAGTAGTGGTTAAAATAATATTTAATTCTCAATAAAGAACACTATAGTTAGAGCAAGACTAAAACATATTAAAATATAAGTTGATCATAAATCTTAGATAAATATATGTTAATACTATATTTCTTGTCTAATATATAATGTTGGAGAGTAAAGTAAAAATAAAAATGGAGCATGCAAATAAAAATAAAATCTTAGATTACATAAATCTCTTGTGGTATTTATGATCTTTAGTTAAATATTGTATTGGTTAAAGGGATAGTAATTAGTGTTGAGCGAGCATGCTCGGCCGATGCTCGGATCGGCTCGAGCATCGCTCTGCTCGGCACATGGCGGTACTCGTACGAGTACCGCATGTGCTCGCCCGCCATGTTCGGGTCTCCTCCCCGCACGTTTTGCGGCTGCTGCGCAGCCAATAAACGTGCAGGGAGGCTCTGACATCGGTGTAATGCCAGCAGCCATGTTGGCTGCTGGCATTACACTGATTGGCTGGCCAGAACCCGTGGTCAGGTGCTGTATAGCACCTGACCATCGAGTTCGGCTCAGTCTGAGCCAGGGAGAGCTGAGGATAGGAAGGGAAAGGCAGTGTAGGGAGGAAAAAACAAAAATTGTGACAAAAAAGAACCAAAAGTCCTTTTTAGGACTACTGTGTGTGGGGGCAGCAGGTTATATTGTGTGTGGGGGGAAAAAAACAAAAAACAAAAAAAAAAAATATTCTGTTTAGTGTGAAAAGTTGCAGATTAGAGCACATTCTGTTTAGTGTGCACAGTTGCAGATTAGAGCACATTCTGTTTAGTGTGCAAAGTTGCAGATTAGAGCACATTCTGTTTAGTGTGCAAAGTTGCAGATTAGAGCACATTCTGTTTAGTGTGCAAAGTTGCAGATTAGAGCACATTCTGTTAAGTCTTCAAACTAAAATATCAAAGTCACGTATTCCATTCAGTGTGCGTCGCCGCAGTTTAGCAGCACATTCTGAGTACTGTGCAGAGTTGCAGAATAGGAAGAAATACTGTTAAGTCTTCAAACTAAAATATCAAAGTCACATATTCCATTCAGTGTGCTTCGCCGCAGTTTAGCAGCACATTCTGTGTACTGTGCAGAGTTGCAGAATAGGAAGAAATACTGTTAAGTCTTCAAACTAAAATATCAAAGTCACATATTCCATTCAGTGTGCTTCGCCGCAGTTTAGCAGCCTATTCTGTGTACTGTGCAGAGTTGCAGTATAGGAAGAAATACTGTTAAGTCTTCAAACTAAAATATCAAAGTCACATATTCCATTCAGTGTGCTTCGCCGCAGTTTAGCAGCCTATTCTGTGTACTGTGCAGAGTTGCAGAATAGGAAGAAATACTGTTAAGTCTTCAAACTAAAATATCAAAGTCACATATTCCATTCAGTGTGTTTCACCGCCGTTTAGCAGCCTATTCTGTGTACTGTGCAGAGTTGCAGAATAATAAGAAATACTGTTAAGTTTTCAAACTCAAATATTAAAGTCACATATTCCATTCAGTGTGTTTCACCGCAGTTTAGCAGCCTTTTCTGTGTACTCTGTACAGTTGCAGAATAATAAGAAATACTGTTAAGTTTTCAAACTCAAATATTAAAGTCACATATTCCATTCAGTGTGTTTCACCGCCGTTTAACAGCCTATTCTGTGTACTCTGTACAGTTGCAGAATAATAAGAAATACTGTTAAGTTTTCAAACTCAAATATTAAAGTCACATATTCCATTCAGTGTGTTTCACCGCCGTTTAACAGCCTATTCTGTGTACTCTGTACAGTTGCAGAATAATAAGAAATACTGTTAAGTTTTCAAACTCAAATATTAAAGTCACATATTCCATTCAGTGTGTTTCACCGCCGTTTAACAGCCTATTCTGTGTACTCTGTACAGTTGCAGAATAATAAGAAATACTGTTAAGTTTTCAAACTCAAATATTAAAGTCACATATTCCATTCAGTGTGTTTCACCGCAGTTTAGCAGCCTATTCTGTGTACTCTGTACAGTTGCAGAATAATAAGAAATACTGTTAAGTTTTCAAACTCAAATATTAAACTCACATATTCCATTCAGTGTGTTTCACCGCCGTTTAACAGCCTATTCTGTGTACTCTGTACAGTTGCAGAATAATAAGAAATACTGTTAAGTTTTCAAACTCAAATATTAAAGTCACATATTCCATTCAGTGTGTTTCACCGCCGTTTAACAGCATATTCTGTGTACTCTGTACAGTTGCAGAATAATAAGAAATACTGTTAAGTTTTCAAACTCAAATATTAAACTCACATATTCCATTCAGTGTGTTTCACCGCAGTTTAGCAGCCTATTCTGTGTACTCTGCAGAGTTGCAGAATAATAAGAAATACTGTTAAGTTTTCAAACTCAAATATTAAAGTCACATATTCTGTGTAAGATGAAGAAGGCGGGTAAAAAGGGACGGGGAAGTGGACGTGATCCTGAAAGTTCAGGGCGCGGGTCAGGACGCGGAGAAACTGTGCCTGGTGCCAGAGCACAAGAAAGAAAGACATCCACCATACCTAGCTTCATGTGTAATTTTACAGGGCGTCGCAGGACATCACTCTCGAGGTCCGACCACTGCGAACAGGTGGTCGGTTGGATGACAGCTGATACTGCTTCCAGTCGGTTAAGCACCACCCTGTCTTCCACCAAGTCCACTCTCAGTAGCCAAGAGTCTGGTCAACATAATCCTCACTCTGATCATCCTTCCTCCCACCATACACGGTCTGGTCAAAGAAGTGATCCCACACTGGGATATAGTGAGGAGCTCGTCTCATCACCAATCCTTCATTTGACCCTCTCTCCAAGCACGCTTGCAGAGGAACATGACATCTTGTGCCCTGATTCACAACCTCTAGAGGCTACCCAATCTCAAGAAGATGACAGATGTGAACGGCATTTAAGGTCAAAGGAAGTAGTGGATGATGATGATGATGATGAGACACAGTTGCCATTAAATCAACCACTATTTCCGTCTCAAGACCTTGTTGAGGAGAATGTTATACAGTTGTCAATGACTGAGTATGTGGTGGGATCAAGACTTGAGGAGGATGATCAGAGTGAGGAAGTGGAGGAGGACTTGGTGGACGATGAGGTGACTGACCCCACCTGGGAAGGTGTAGAGCCGAGCGATGACAGCAGTCCTGAGGGTGAGCCATCTGCAGCACCGCAACAGGCTGGAAGAGGCAGTGGTGTGGCTACAGAAAGAAGGCGGACCGCACCAAACCGGCCCGCAAATGTTCCACGGAGCACCCCCTTGCGTAAATCTACCTTGCCAAGGGGTAGGTGTTCCGCGGTATGGCGTTTTTTTAAGGAAAGTGCGGACGACAAAAGAATTGTAGTTTGCAACCTGTGCCACACCAGAATGAGCCGAGGCATGAACACTAGAAACCTCACCACCACCAGCATGATCCGACACATGGCATCCAAGCACCGTAGTAAGTGGGAGAAACGCCTGGATCGCCCATCTGTGTCTGCAGGCCACACCACTGCCTCCTCTTCCCCTGTTTTCGGTGCCGGCCAATCGCCTGTCGAAGGCGCAGGCCCGCATACCTCCCGCCCTGCACCTGTAGCATCTGAAGCACCATCAGCGACCACATCCACTTCCCTGTCCCAGCACAGCGTCCAAATGTCGTTACCCCAGGCATTTGAGCGCAAGAGAAAGTACCCAGCCACCCACCCACAGGCCATAGCACTAACCTCACACCTTTCCAAATTACTGGCCATCGAAATGCTGCCATTTAGGCTTGTGGACACTGAGTCCTTCCGCAGCCTGATGGCAGCAGCTGTCCCTCGGTACGCGGTCCCCAGCCGCCACTACTTTTCCCGGTGTGCCATCCCCGCATTACACCACCATGTGTCCCGTAACATCACCCGTGCCCTGACCAACGCAGTTACTGGGAAGGTCCACTTAACGACTGACACATGGACAAGTGCTTGTGGCCAGGGACGCTACATTTCCCTGACGGCACACTGGGTGAATGTCGTGGAGGCTGGGAGCGACTCGGACCCTGGGATGGCACGGGTGCTACCCACGCCGAGGATTGCGGGCCCTACCTCCATCAGGGTTTCCACCAGCACCTACGTTATTGGCTCCTCCTCCTCCGTTTCCACCTCCGAATTCTCTACACACACCGCCACTCCCCCATCAGCCAGTAGCTGGAAGCAGTGTAGCACTGCAGTGGGGAAGCGTCAACAGGCCGTGCTGAAGCTGATCTGCCTTGGGGACAAACAGCACACGGCCTCAGAGCTGTTGCAGGGGATTAGTCACCAGACCGAGCAGTGGCTCTCGCCACTCAACCTGCAACCAGGCATGGTTGTGTGTGATAATGGGCGTAACTTGGTGGCGGCTTTGGAGCTCGGCAAGCTCACACACGTACCATGCCTAGCGCATGTATTTAATTTAGTGGTGCAGCGATTTCTAAAAACCTACCCCAATGTGCATGATCTCTTGACCAAGGTGCGCCGCGTGTGTGCACATTTCCGTAAGTCATCAACAGCTTCAGCCGGCCTGTTGAAGCTGCAGCAGCGCTTACAATTGCCAGCTCACCGGCTGCTGTGTGACGTGAGCACGCGCTGGAACTCCACCTTCCACATGTTGGCCCGGCTTTGTGAGCAGCAGAGGGCAGTAGTGGAGTACCAGCTGTTACACGGTCGTCGCCTCTCCGTTCAACTTCCTGTAATCAGAAGTGAGGAGTGGGAATGGATGTCAGACCTCTGTGAGGTTTTACGCAATTTTGAGGAATCGACACAGATGGTGAGCGGCGATAACGCTATTATCAGTGTAACCATCCCACTTCTGTGTCTACTGAAACGCTCGCTGCTCACAATTAAAACCGACGCTTTGCATGTGGAAGAGGTGGAAATGGGGGAGGAAGAGCTTACACAAGGTGATAGCCAGAGCACCCTCACTTCGTCTTCTCAGCGACAATTGGAGGAGGCGGAGGAGGAGGAGGAGGAGGAGGAGGAGGAGGAAGACACGGTTGTCTCCGCTACAGAGGGTAGCCATGGAACTTTAGTTCCATCTCTTCAGCGTGGGTGGGCAGAAGAGGAGGAAGAGGATGAGGAGATTGAGAGTCATCCTCCTGGTGAGGACAGCGAAATCTTGCCTGTTGGTACTCTGGCACACATGGCTGACTTTATGTTAGGCTGCCTTTCCCGTGACCCACGCGTTACACGCATTTTAGACAACACGGATTACTGGGTGTTCACCCTTCTGGACCCCCGCTACAAAGAGAATTTCTCATCTCTCATTCCTCCGGTGGAGAGGACAAGCAAAATGGTGCAATACCAGAAGGTTCTTGTTGAAAAATTGCTCCAAAATTTTCCATCTGACAACGCTGGCGGCAGAGTACGTGCTACCTTGGCCAACCGAGAAGGGGAGAAAAGGGGAGCACACAGCAGTTCCGAGAAAGGCAGGGCAACACTCTCCAAGGCGTGGGACACCTTCATGACACCCCGCCAGCACCCTCACCCTGATGCGCAGCCTAGTGTCACAAGGAGGGAAAAGTTTTGGAAGATGGTGAAGGAGTACGTAGCAGACCGTGTCAGCGTCCTCAATGATCCCTCTGTGCCTTACAACTACTGGGTGTCCAAGCTGGACACGTGGTATGAACTGGCACTCTATGCCTTGGAGGTGCTGGCCTGCCCTGCCGCCAGCGTTCTGTCTGAGCGGGTATTTAGTGCTGCTGGTGGCATCATAACAGATAAGCGTATCCGCCTTTCCACCGACAATGCTGATAGGTTGACACTTATAAAAATGAACAAGGCCTGGATTTCCCCTGACTTCTCCACTCCACTGGAGGAAAGCCCCGGGGGAACATAAACTCACTTTATATATGTTATTTACAATGATGGGAATACTCTGTATTCCCATTCACCCCTTCCACCCAAAAAACGGGTATATGGTTGACTCTTAATCTTCTCATCCTCCTCCTCCTCTTCCATATGCCCTGTGCTATAATTTTTATATAGGGCCAGCTCACCAGCGGGCCCTGTGATATAATTTTTATATAGGGCCAGCTCACCAGCGGGCCCTGTTTGACAATTTTTATATAGGTCAGCTCACCAGCGGGCCTTCTCATATAATGTTTTATTGGGTCAGCTCTCTAGCGGGCCCTCTCATATAATGTTTTATAGCGTCAGCTCACTAGCGGGCCTTCGCATATAATGTTTAGGATGGTCAGCTCTGCAGCAGACCCTCACCCATAATGTTTTAGATGGTCAGCTCAGCGCACGTTTCCCTCTTAATCATGGCCTCAGTTCAATAAAATCAAGGAAATTTTTGGGAGAATTTGCCTCTGTGCACGTTTCCCTCTTAATCATGGCCTCAGTTCTGAAAATCAAGGAAATTTTTGGGAGAATTTGCCTCTGCGCACGTTTCCCTCTTAATCATGGCCTCACTTCCGAAAACCAAGGAAATTTTTGGGAGAATTTGCAGATGATATACAAGTAAATATACAGCAAATATTGTTTGGTAACAATTTTTCGCCTAAAGTCGTTTTTATTTTCCTTTTTGTGTGTTTTATGGTCAGTCTGTAAAAATGGCGTACTACGGGCGAAAGATCGTTCCCAGCAGCGATGTTGGAGTCCAAGATGCATCCAGACATCCTCCCTATGCTGTCCCTGAACCATTTCTGTGGTGTTTCCATCCTTTTCTGCCCTTTTCCTATGGACCAGGCACCCTCCCCTCATCAGAGCAGGGGGTGCCTGGTGTAATGCTCGAGTCCTCCCATTGACTTCAATGGGGCTCGGGTGCTCGGCCGAGCACTCGAGCCTCAGGGGGTGCTCGGTTAGAGCACCCGAACACCCGAGCATTGGGGTGCTCGCTCATCACTAATAGTAATGTTTCATAAAAAAGCATCTCCAATTAATTTTCATAGTAGTTGGGTCATGGAGAGTGTAATTTCAATACTGTATGAGTTGTAGTTCAAGAGTAATTGAATGATAAATTTTCCCCCTCCCGTCCCTTTAACTAGTGTAAGCCACCTCCCCTCAGATGTGGAATTTGTTCACTTGACCAGATCACAGCAAGGGTCAGTCTTCTTACTGTGAGCATAAGAAAAACCCTCCCCTCTTGACAGGTTTTTCAGGCTTTTCCTTATGCTCACTGAAGATTGTCCCTCTCTACGATCCATCTGAACAGTCTTGCTGCTCTGAGTTGAGTATTTAAACAACACTTTCTATGGCCCAAATACTATGAAGATTGAAGCTGTTTTATTCTGAAACATTACTATCCCTTTAACAGAGTAGCTTTAGAGTCGTCAAGACCACTTAAAGGTCTCTTCTTCAGGTATGCCTGACAAAGAGATCTAAGTTGTCCTGAAAACTTCCACTCAACCAATAAAGGAATCCCTTTTGCTCTACAAGCCTCCTGCTTTTTCCTTGGGTAACATCATTCCAACTGTTATCGAAAAATTATATGAAATTGTTATCTTATAAAGCCAAAATAGGAATACACATCTCCCTAATGGTATATATTGTAAAACCACAAAAAAATGTATCCATATGCTACATGTACGACCAAACAAATAAAAAGGAAAAGATATGGAAGGCCAGTCCACTACAATACAGGTGTACAACACCACTATGCACCAACAAGAAGGCACAGATACAATGCGCTCATCACATATAGTGGTGTGGTAATCTGGTGCACAAATGCCCACTTCCATATGTCTAGTTTAGTCCCTCTCATATTAATCGTTCCTCCCCTAAGGGGATAACTTGAATATGAAGATTTCTTGATCATAAGCAAATGAGCACTCATTGTACAACAGATTACTGCACCATATATTTAAGTTCATTGTTTCTGTACTTTCTTGAATGCTTATAGTGGTGTTGTACTGCTTTATTATGGCAGGGATAGGGTTCCCATAATTAGGGAGATGTATATTCCCCTATCAGCTTTATACAAATTTCATATAATATTTAACAAGACTATCTCTAACATCAGATAGAATAGACAGGAATCAGCATCTCCATTCACTAAGGAGAGGATTCAGAAATCATCAATATCATCCAAGAATAATAGACAATCAGATACACAGAGGCAATAAAATACCCAGCAAGACACTCCTTGAATACAGACCATAGGGAGGAAAATAACAGGGTACCACAAACAATCCCCAACTGGAAGCCCCAAGGAGGACTGCAAAAGACTTACAACCAACTCTCCTTAAAGATGATAGATTAAAAGTTATTTTTTCCAGATCCACCACTTAAATCATACAGACAACCCATAAAATTATTATGAAACGCCATTTGCCACAAACCACAAAAAATGACACATTCTGCGAAGGAATAAAAAGATTTGAGACTTTCTACCCATCCATTGCACAACAAAGAGAAAATCTCAAATAAACAGCAATACTATGAAATTAACAGTTCCATCACTTGCTCCTCATCAAATATAGTATACAGTGACGTAACTATATGCGACCCCTCCGCCTGGCGCCCACAATCTCCCTCCGGCGCTCTAGTAATGAAGAGCGCTGTGAGATGACATCATCTCCCAGGGCTCTGCATTACTAAGAGGACCACGCGGGAGCTCCAGGGAGGTAGGAGATGGGGGCATTGTGAAGACTGAGGGGCATTGTAGAGGGGGTCAGTGTAGTCGAGGGGCCAATGTGGTGGTGGGGGCCCGTGACACTTCTTGCACCAGGGCCCGGAGGCTTCTAGTTACGCCTCTGATAGTATAACTCTTAACATGCACAATGCCCCACAGGAGGATACTACATTGGGGAAACAGGACAGACATTGAGGAAGAGAATGAACCTCCATCGCCACACAGTATACAAAAAAAGGTTGACACTCCAGTTGGTGTCATTTTTACAGTCCAAATAGTATAGTAAGTCCACAAACTATAAAGATCACCATACTCAAAGGGAACTTTAGAACATAGAGGGAAAAAAATCTGGGAATTTAAAGTAATGGTAATGTCTGACACATTAAAAGCAGGTCTGAAACTTCATGTCTCATTAGAAAATTGTATAGAGTTAAATCTTGCCAGCTCCCAGACTAGCAGGCTCTTCGCAAGTCTGTTTTAAGGAACATTTCCTTGTTCCCAGGACTTTGCTCTAACCTCGTGCATATAATTTCATATCTATGCAGACTGGATGTTTACTAAGGTAATTACCCCCTAATACTCATTAAATATTAATTCAGTGCTATTCCAGCTTTATTTTGTTAACCCATGCCTGAAGAAAGGATCTTAGTGTCCTGAAAGCTTGCACTCCTCAGTTAGCTATAAAAAAGTATCACCTTTATATCACTCTTGTGGCTTTTTTGCTACAAAAGTACACTGAATACCATCTAAGAACATTAACACAGTTGTTATTATCAAAATCTAACTGTTACAAGTTCTTTAACACAACGTGAGATTTATTCAAACTACTGTTTTATTGTTATTTGCATTCTCCATATTTATTTTTAAGTTATTTTCTAACAGTATGTAGAAGACAAGAAATTCTGTATTACCATCTATCTGAGAGTTATGATCAATTCATGTTCCACTTTTAAAATGTTTTAGTCTTGTACTAATTACTATGTTCTTATATTGTTTTAACCTATGCACTTAGAGGCTTTTTTTCTTTCGTGAGTTGCTGTTTCATATATTCATTTAAAGCTATTCTTATATACACCTTGGTATCCTGGGGCCTAGAGAACTTGCATCCCAATTCAGAGACAGCATCAATGGGATAGAGATTTTTGGAAGGACACAGTGACTACTATCAATCCATCAAATCATAATTTCATTGTTCCGTACTTTACCCTCTATCTCTGTTCCACTGGGCATTATAACTATGGTTATTCACAGGCTAAATCAAGTAATATATTTTCTGTTTATTACTATAAGTATGTCTAATGGTCACATGTGGTTATTTAATCTCCATGAAGTGAATCAGTCTACTTACTGTTATATGTCCTAGGAGAGTGTTGTTACCTATATTAATCACATATTATTATTAAAGCCATTATTTGTTTTCATAGTCTAGATTTATGTTTAAGTTTACATCCAATTTAAGGGGCTGAGCAGGAAAATCTTTTATTTTTTGTCACTAGAGAGGAACTGTTATATATAACATTGGGGGTTAGGCACTAAGGGGTGATAAAGTGGAGATGACTTCTCCAGTGATAATGCTTCTCCAGTTCCTTTGTTATTCTATGGAGCCAATGCACTAAGATTTCTCAAGTGGGAGAGATCTTAATACATAGGCTTCAAAGAATAGCATAGGAAATGGAGACGTGATATCACTGGAGAAGTTATCTCAGTTTCATCACCGTTTTATCACACCTTAGGGCATCTCCCCCACTGTGTTTCAAGTCCAAATAACTAGTGACATATTATTGTTTCATTCTCATAATGTATGACTACACCAGAGCAGCTCCACTGGCATTAGCCTACAACACCAATTGTTGTTAAGCCCCTTGCAACTGTCCCATAACATGCCACAGGAAATTGTCATAAAATCATACCATTTCTTCTTGTTTACAATATACAGTTAAACAAGGCTTAGAGTATAGGAACACCCCAAAATGCCCATAGACTGCCCCATTGCTTTCCCCTTCCAGCAGGCGGTGTTAAGGGAAGAACTGGTGTTAGATATACACTGGGCTAGACTTTCACTTCCAACTCCTGATTTAGTGCTTAATTGTAGTTGTACATTCACTCACTGGTACATGCAATGCATTGTAAGACCTCTCTAACATTCAAACGGTTATAAACCCCATTTAACTTCTTAAGGACAGGTGATGTGCCAAAACCGTCACCTTTTTTTTCCCTTTAAGGACCAGTGACGGACCTGACACAAAACTTACTTTTTATTTACCTTGCTCCTGCAGGAGCTTGTAAGTACAAATGGGGTCTGAAATTGACTTCTCCAAGACTGGAGCGGTCTCTCTCAGAACCCCGTTTGGCGTGCTGGTGCATGCAAAAGGTCACACGTGCCAGCATGTTGGTACAGATGAAAGAGGTCCTTAAGGGAAGGTAAATTTGTTTGACCGCTGGTCATTAAGGGAATAAACAAGAAAGATATTTGTATTTGTCCCTAATTGTGCACTTGGTTTGCTCTAGAACTGCTCCTCTTTTTATTGGTGCATAAGACTCACAATATGAAATACATAGATATACATAGATACATAAATATTCCAGACACCTACCTAGGTAACTCAAGATACACTAAGGTGTAATAAAGAGAGGATAAGGTGGAGATGACTTCTCCATGATATCACTTCTCTAATTCCTATGTTCTTCTATGGAGACTTTGCACTAAGAAATCTCCAGCTTAATACACAGGTTTCATACAATAACATAGAAATAGGACAAGTGATATCACTGGAGAAGTCTTCTGCACTTCATCACCTCTTTATCCCTTATTGCATAACCATTAATATTTTATATATAGAGTACAATTCTCGTTTAAAGTTTTCTTCTTCATATAAAATCAGCTTCTTTTAAGCATTAATGTAGCTTTAAATGGAAAAATCCCAAAATGCTTAAGAATTAGCTAAATTATGGTGATGATGAGATATTGCTCCACAGGAACTGAAATCGTTCACATTATACCAGCTTCAGCTGGGCACTTCTCCCATTGACATCACGCTAGGATAGTGAGTAACATTACCTTTTGAACTTTTTAAAACATTAGCTGCAAGAAGCAGGATTTTTTTTTACCCTGTAATGACTAATTCAAGCTAGAACTAGATTTCCTGCCAAGAAAAATGTATGAAGAATGTTTTGTCTGAGGATTGAAAAAAAAAAATATTCTCAGTTTTGTTTTCACGTTCTGTTAGTGACATTGCTACAAAAGGGTTTTTTGAATCTTAAGTTCTTTATCTGGGAAGGGATGTGAGTTTTCTTCTCTTTGTACTCCTGTTCTCTCTAGGATTTACTATGAATGTGAGAAAATAAAAAGTCCCTTTGGTGTTAAACACACACACCATATTTATGAGTACCTTTAACTCCTTGTCGACCAGATGGGTTTGTAATGGATTGTATGAAGGCAGTTAAAGCAGTGAATCAGCTTTTTTGGGAACTGTGCCCTACCACATGAATTCTCAACATACTTCCACAACTCTACAATCCCATCTGAGTCAGTTTGTCTGCGTCTGTGATCTTTTACACCAACCAGAGGAGTTGCTAGACTCCCATAAGACCCAAGCCTTGGGTCAACCTGCCAACCTAATATATTAATAGTGCAATGTGGAACATAGCTGCACCATTGCTAGTATAGAGATTAGTACCACATGCCCCAAGTTGGCACCAAGATCCAGGGGCTGAGACCTGGGGCTTTAGACATCTTAGCCCCTCAGCCTGTGCCTAGCAGATCTATGTTACTATGAGATATTATCTATTATTATTATTATTATTATTATTATATAACATTCATGGTGCTGAAGCTGAAAGAGTCAGGGGTTTTGCAACTAGGCCCAAAGAGGGAAAATATACAAATCTAGTAAAATGAAATATATAATGACTTTAATAATTTGTGAACCTATGCTGGACTGTTAATGCTATTTCATAGGAAGCAGAAGAAATATTAGACATTGTTAGTGAATTTAAAGTGGCTACCATTAACATGGACTATTATTCCTGCACATGAGGTTTGTTGTAAATGAAAGATTGCTAGGATTTGTGTGTGTGTGTGCATGCGTGTTCATATTTGTGGAAATAAGTGAGTCATGTTGCACTATCAGCTCTGAAGCAACTGAATGCACTGCTGGGGTAGCATCATTTACCATGACAGACATCCTAAATGTTGGACATAAAAGTGTGTAAATCATGCAGACCTGACTGGTGCTCATAAATACCGCTTATGCCACTATGACCGAGCATGTGCATACTGACTGGATATTAGGAAGATCTTTAGATGGTGGTATTCTCCACTCCTTACTACCTCTCCACCCATAATTTCAATTGACTAGATTTTCACTGTTACTTATTATTTATATTTTATAAGTAGAAGTGGATGAAAGTTCCATTTGTGGAAGAATTTTGACAAACAATTTCAAAACTTCCCCCAGCCTTGTTCTCTGGTAGCAATACTACCACATACACTGACCTGCTAGCCTTGTCTCATAGTAGCCACACACTCTGACCCTCCGCCTTGTTATGAGTCATCAACCACACATACTGATCCCCAGTCTTTCCCCACAGTAGACATAGACCCACACACACTGAACCCCCAGCCCTGTCCCACAGTAGCCATACATACAACTGACCACCCTTGCCCCACTGTGCTTGTATCCAGAGAACCACACATCCCGATCTCCAGATTTGCCCTACTACAGTGCTATAACTAGATACAGTGAGGGAAAAAATCATTTGATCCCCTGCTGATTTTGTACATTTGCCCACTGACAAAGAAATAATCAGTCTATAATTTTAAGGGTAGGTTTATTTGAACAGTGAGAGACAGAATAACAACAAAAAAATCCTGAAGAACACATTTCAAAAAAGTTATAAACTGATTTGCGTTTTACTGAGTGAAATAAGTATTTGACCCCTTATCAATCACCAAGATTTCTGGCTCCCAGGTGTCTTTTATAAAGGTAACAAGCTGAGATTAGGATCACTCTCTTAAAGGGAGTGCTTCTAATCTCAGTTTGTGCTAAGACACCTGTCCACAGAAGCAATCACTCAATCAGATTCCAAATTCTCCGCCATGGCCAAGACCAAAGAGCTGTCCAAGGATATCAGGGACAAGATTGTAAACCTACACAAGGCTGGATTGGGCTACAAGACCATTGCCAAGCAGCTTGGTGAGAAGGTGACAACAGTTGGTGTGATTATTCGCAAATAGAAGAAACACAAAATAACTGTCAATCTCCCTCGGTCTGGGGCTCCATGCAAGATCTCACCTCGTGGAGTTTTAATGATCATGAGAACAGTGAGGAATAAGCCCAGAACTACACAGGAGGATCTTGTCAATGATCTCAAGGCAGCTGGGACCATAGTCACCAAGAATGCAATTGGTAACACACTACCCTGTGAAGGACTGAAATCCTGCAGCACCCGCAAGGTCCTCCTGCTCAAGAAAGCACATGTACAGGCCCATCTGAAGTTTGCCAATGAACATCTGAAAGATTCAGAGGAGAACTGGGTGAAAGTGTTGTGGTCATATGAGACCAAAATCGAGCTCTTTGGCATCAACTCAACTCGCCGTGTCTTTTTGCTAACCCACAAGAAATTTTCCCATGGAAACTTCACGTTTATGCACTAGGAGGATTAGAATCATGAAGTGTGGTTCTGGCTATACAATTGCAGTAGGCAGGGCTGAGACTCCTTAGGTCAGTAAAATGTATGGTTCTATGGATACCAGTGGAGTGTAGAAAGGCAGGGGATCAGTATATGTGGTCCTATGGCTACTATGGGACAAGGCTGGGGGGGGTTAGAAGGTGTTATTCTGTGGCTGCTCATGCAGTTAGCACAAGGCTGGGGGGGCCATATGTGTGTGAGGCACTGAGCCCCCCGAAACCTGGCATTCTTTGTTTTGCTGTAAATAAACTCCCAGTTATTTCTGGATTTTGCACAGATCCTTGAATGTGTGTTCTCTATCATTATATTCATTTTACAAGAGGAGTGGGACAGGCTGGGGGTCAATGTGGTTCTACAGCTGCATACCTATGCAGTGGGACAAGGCTGGAGGTCAGTATGTGTGATTCTATGGCTACCATTGGAGTGGGACACAGCGGGGGGACAGTATGTGTGGTTTTATGGTTACCATGGAACAAGGCTTGTTGCTGTAATGTAAGTATCGAGTTGGGACATGCAAATATCACTGTTGCATGGCTGGTTTGTTTAAATGGATACCTTCTTTTCAAACTGGCAAATGGTGCAAAGCAGCAATGCTGCCACCTTCAAGTTAAGCACTCTGTAAACTCACCTTCTCCTGCTTTCCCCCATGAACTCTATGACTGAATGGTGAATCTGATACCTGCACCTATCAATGTTGCCAACCATAGGTATTTAGTTGAGAGTTAAAAAATTACCCCATGAAGATCAAAATATGCAAACCTGTTTCTCTCATGACAATATGGGCCAGTATTCATAAGAGAATGTAAAGATCATCAACTTCCATTGTAACTCTTGTGAAAAATCTGCACAGCTGCCCATTTGCGGAAGTGCAGATAATAAATGCTGCATCTTGCCTGCATTCCTGATGAAAGTAGGAAAAATGCAGTATGCTTCATCTGATGCTTCACAATAGGGATAGCAAAAAATTCCCATTTTTGCCCTTGTGAGAAATGTCACAAAAAACATGTGGCTTTCCGCTTTTTTTCATGAGAAATTTTGCCCAGAGTAAGACCATTAGATTTTCCTCCTTTTCACTTTTCAGACCAAAAAACATTTCGGTAAAATGGTTCAATTTTTCTCCTATGCCTTTCCAATGGCTCACATACTATAAAACCTCAGATTTTGTGCTAAGCAGCATGCTGTATATAGAAAGTAAACAGAGTGGAAGGATATACAGTAATGTGCACAAGTCTTAGGTAGGTGTGAAAAATGCTGTAAAGTATGAATGCTTTCAAAAATAGACATATTAATAGTTTATCAATTAACAAAAAAAATCAATATATATATATATATATAAACAGTATATATCATGAGAGAGAGAGAGATAGAGAGAGGGGCAAAAAAGCTACGGAAAAACTAATTATAAAAAACTAAAGTTATTACAGGTTCATAGTGCCGGTTGACACTATGAGAAGCAGTAATAAAAAAGGAGAAGATGACAGAACTCTGATGCACCCAGTGACACAGAGGAGGAAGAAGTCAACACCAACACTAAAGGGACTGGGAGACCACATTCCCCAGACCCAATGATGCTCAGTCCCCTAACATCCTCACTTGGGAACTGGGGAACATTTTTGAAGAAGATAGAACTGTGTAGCTGTTTGAGGAGCACAATACAGCTGCCTGTGTTTGCTGTTACTGCTGCCATTATACCTTCTTCGGAGGAGGAGGTGTTGAAAAGTGTGATAGAAGGGGATGCTAAAGCACATTTGTCATCCCTAAGCAGTTCCACTACCACACAGAAGCTAGAGACGGGTAGCAGAAAGGGTAGTGGTGGAGCAGCTGCTAGGACTAGCTGCCTATGCCTGCTGCTACTACTGCCAGTGTGCCTTCTTCATCTGAAGAGATGGCAAGTGTGAAAGCTGGGGACCCCATGTCATACTTGTCATACCCAACAGTTCCACTCCTATACAGCACTGGCGATTGTGGTCATGAGAGTGAGGGTGATGGTGGAGCAGCTGGTGTGGAGGAGAGAATGAGGGACATTTTAGATGAAAGCAAAAGGAAATGGGAGAAATAGATGCAAATGGGACAGGGCATTATTACCACCATCACCATTGCCATTGTGGAGTTTGTGTCTGCTGTAAGTCCTACTGCTGAGTCGCCTAGTTTGCCTCAGACTGCTTCAGCCTCTATGGGACTGAGCTTCTTCAGTGTTGATTTGGGACTAGGACATGTTCCACTTGCCACCAATAATCCTGGTCCTAGTTCTAATGCTGATTCTGAGGCAACAGCAGCATCCCCTTCTCCAGCCAGAGAAGGGGATTCTGAAGAAGAAGAAGAAGAAGGCCATTCTTATTCACTGAAATCATGAGTGTGGAAATATTTTTCCCTTGGGGCAGGCACAGTGCAGTCATCAGTAACTGCACTATGCACTGTGAGTGGCAAGTGAAAAGTGTTAGTGAAAAGGGGAAGGAGGGGACACACCAAGGCACATGCAACAAAGATGCAACGACAAACTTCTTTTCTCTAGATATAACTGAAGTGTGGGGGGGTTGTTGTTGTCCTTCTGCTGCCTCAGCAGCACTGGACGTAGTGGCAAGTGGAACCATCATTGTACAATCACCTGTCTCATATCACTGCTGATGATCCCAGTCCCTTGGAGCAGTCTAATCCTCCTGCTGCTTAGACAACTCAGCAGCAACAATACAGAAGCAGAAAATGCCAGAATATCACTAGTGGTATTTGCCAATGCCCAACATACAATCATTCACTTCTGCTCTAGGCCAGTAGGGCATAATGTATTCTATCTCAGGGCTTGTTTTTGACAAGCCTAAGGCCTAAATACCAATTTTTCTGAAGACTTGTGTTTGGTAATGGTAAGAGTAAGCTCAGCAAAAAAATTTTCTCAGTGCTTGTGTTTGACAAGCCTAAGTCCTGAAAAATACTTTTTAATAGGGCTTGTGTTTGGCTTGCACACACAAATATTTCTCAGGCTTTTCTCACTGTAAGCCTGCTACTATGCTGGCTACTCTTATTATTAAGAGATTAAAAAAGGGTTACAATCTACAATGAATGTGACAGATGTTTTTGATGGCGGTGGGTTGGTGTGGTGGGATTGATGTATGTTTATCTATCTCTCTCTTTACATATATATTCATTGACACACATTATTCAGTGGTATAGCAGTGGCCCTAACAATGGTAGATGGCAGTAACCCTTCACATGCCTCCTCCTCATCCTCCCCATCCTCTGTGCTGCTGTTAATAATACATTTGCCATGACTTTCCCTGTCATGTGTTTTTTTGTCTAGTTCTGCTACCTGAGACTTAAACAGTATTAGATGTTTTTTTTTATTTTTAGAAATAATAGTCACCCAAAATTGCTGCTGTCATTTACAAAATAACCTGCTGCACTTAAAAACCCGCTCAGACTCGGTGCTTGCTGGTGGGCAACTAAGGGATTCTTGTGTCAGTGTTGGTCACACACACTGTGTTATTTGCCACTAGTTCAGTGGGTCATTGTTTCTGCAAAGACTTTAGCTATGCTGCAAGGAGTAACACTGTGTTCCAGTATATTAGTTACCAAGCCATACTAGTCCTATACAAGTCCTATAGAGATGTTCCACCACCAGTGCCACACAACCCAATTGGGGGTATGAGATGTGAAAACCTGGGGGATAGTCCATTACCTGTTAGTGAGATTAAATAGAGCCAATCTTACTTGCACCCAGAAAGTTAGCAGCACTAAGCCCACAGCTGAGAGGTGGCCGCAGCTCCTCCTTATATCCACCCATTGCCATGGATCTCTGCACTGCCTCAGCTACTAATGATAAAGGAGAGGTAGGAGAGGATCAGCCATGGAGCAGGCTCTGACTGGAGAGGATGGGGACAGCACACACACATGGACTAACAGTGACCAAACCAGCGTGGGAGGGGTGCATGAGATGTTAGTCAGGGCAGCTCCCTGCCCAACTTCTCCAATCACTCTCTCCCAGAGCAAATATCACGGACAGGGGAGCAGCCTGATGAAGCACAGCCCAATGTAGGATTGTAGGAAGGCAGAGAGAAAGGGAAGCCGCATCATGCATGGTCTCAGCAGGGGTCGACCAGGTAGCCGGGCCCCCAAGAGTGACGGGCCTGGTTGCACTTGCAACCCTGTGACCACGGTATTTACGTCACTGCCTCAGAGAGATGTTAATCATGACTCGTAGTTGTGACAAACCAATCATGCTTTGGCAAAAATTCACAAATTTTGAATACAAAGTGGGATAAAACAAATTGGCAAGAATGTATTCCTCTTTGATATTAATAAACACTATGTGAGGACCTTACTAAATGCATGCTAATATGTCCTTGACCAGCTGGTACATGTCTGTGTTGCCATTATGAAAAGATTCCTCAGTCATGCTCCTCAGTTTTTTTCTGCAATAAATATATCAGTGGAAGAATTTAGTTAATTCCTGCTCCTACTCCACGAACCAGCATGGTTGCTTTCTCAAAAAATTTCAGCAGCTCACATACATCACACATTAGTTGCCATTGTCCAGGTGACAAAGAGGCTCTGTCCAAAGCCTTCCAGTTTTACATTGTGTGCTTGCTAATGGCCTTATTATGCTCATAGAAATGCTGTAGCATGTACAAAGTGGAATTCCAACCTGAAATCACAGTCCACTTCAGATATACAGTATCAGTATGGCAATGCTCATAAATGCTTGATAAATGACAAATGTTCACAGATAGTGGTTACTTCACTCACCAGGTATAGGAGCAGTATGCCAGATGCATTGAATAGACATACCATCACCCTGAAACACCAGTGCTGGAACAAGAAGGTTCCCCCTCTGAATCAAATGTTACCTGGAAGAAGGTGTCCACAACAAAGAAGATATAATTAAGTAAAACACAGAGTTAACTGGTAACAAATAAAACTGTAAAAGCTGGAAAAATTCAAAATGGACATAGCAGGCACAAATATCCTTGGACATATTGGTCCTCAATCATAGGTAAAACCAGGAGATTTTAAAAACTAAAACCCCTCCTCTTCCAAGCCATTGGCAATCAAACAAAATGAAGGTGAAATACAAAAAAACATTG
This sequence comes from Rhinophrynus dorsalis, assembly GCA_037306005.1. Lineage (NCBI taxonomy): Eukaryota > Metazoa > Chordata > Amphibia > Anura > Rhinophrynidae > Rhinophrynus > Rhinophrynus dorsalis. Next base: position 230,598,656 of record CM074718.1, on the reverse strand, counting down.
ATACAATAAAAACAAAGGTGATGCCTGTTTGTTTCCACTGAAAGTACCACACCTAGTAACAGTATGCCAATGAACCCAATCCACTCTAACATGTATAACTAATGAATACTAAAAAATAGACAGTCACACCTAGAGTTATATTTAATACAGGAGCAAGTACCTGATAAGTGTAAAAAATGACAAACAAATCTCAATAGAAAAAACTAAGATCCCACTCATAATTCAGTCCTTCAGGCTTTCTAGCCATCAATTGGTGGATCTAGAACATTTCTTAGCCTGCCTTTCCACTCATAATTCAGTCCTTCAGGCTTTCTAGCCATCAATTGGTGGATCTAGAACATTTCTTAGCCGGCCTTCTCAGAAATCTGGTTGCAGCCGTTGATAGCTTCCTTTTTCTGCCCCGTCCAGGTAGTGTAAACACTTTTCCTTTGATTTTGAATGGTGTCTCTAGGAACATTCAGTGCCTTCACTATCAACATTCAGTGCCTTCACTATCTTTTGTATCTTATTCCTTGTTTGTGAAGGGCAATGATCTCTTCTCTTAAATTTTTGGACCATTCTTTTGACTTGATTTCTAACATGCAGTCAAACGCGAAACTCAACAAACCCTTAGCCAGTTCAGGTATTTCATCTGTTCCAGCTCAAGCACACCTGGTGCAACTAATGAAGCCCTTGATTAGTTGCATCAGTTGTGCTTGAGACAACATCTGTTTTGCATATTTGTGCTATTGTGAGGTATTCTATTCAGGGGGCTAAGATATTTCAATTTTTTTTGTTCATTGCAAACTGCTGAAAGTCTGTAAATTTTGACAATAAACCTGATTTGCAGTGGGGGTAGAATAATTTTGATTACAACTGTATATGGTTTTTTGGGTGACACTTCTATTAAAGTTCTTAGATTGTGGTGTAAAACTGCAATGCCAGCATCTACATTTATAGACTACAACTGTAAGCCAAGGCCATTTATTATCCCTAGACCATCTAAAAAAACTAGGGCTAAACTTCTGCTCAAAGTGGGAGCTTTCCTACTAGTGAATCTGCATCCACCACAAAGGATTTCATGTAGAACATCATCAATGTACAAAAAAGGGAGAAGTCCTTTAATAATATTGCATATTTGATTATATTCACAAATATAATCTGTAACAAAAGTAATTGGTTGTGGACCTCTTAAATCATCAGTCCTTCTTGATTTGTCCATGAAAGACTCATGAATCAAATCCATTCCATTATCAGGTGGGATCTCATTTAGGAGAAGCATGCTTTCCCCCTGCTCAAGTGCATTTGTTCACAAACAAAAGATAGGAACATGCTTCACTTTTGAGTGAAGTATCTCCATAATGTGGACTACATAGACTGCAGGGTTTCTGAAGGGCTCATACTACTACCGGGGCTAGATGTTGCTGCAATTGTACTTTTACTAAGTGTCATAGGTGCTGCACTTCCAGCAGCAGCAGATGCACTCATAATAGCTAGTGTTGAGCGAGCATGCTCGGCCGATGCTCGGATCGGCTCGAGCATCGCTCTGCTCGGCACATGGCGGTACTCGTACGAGTACCGCCATGTGCTCGCCCGGCATGTTCGGGTGGCGGGGATCTGTGCCGAAGGAGGCACAGATCTGAAGACGCTCCGCTGGACCACCAGGGACTGGAGGCAGGGGGCATTGCGGAGATGAAGGGGGCATAGCGGAGATGAAGGGGGACATTGCTGAGATGAAGGGGGCATAGCGGAGATGAAGGGGGACATTGCTGAGATGAAGGGGGCATAGCGGAGATGAAGGGGGACATTGCTGAGATGAAGGGGGCATAGCGGAGATGAAGGGGGCATAGCGGAGATGAAGGGGGACATTGCTGAGATGAAGGGGGACATTGCGGAGATGAAGGGGGCATAGCGGAGATGAAGGGGGCATAGCGGAGATGAAGGGGGACATTGCTGAGATGAAGGGGGCATAGCGGAGATGAAGGGGGACATTGCTGAGATGAAGGGGGCATAGCGGAGATGAAGGGGGACATTGCTGAGATGAAGGGGGCATAGCGGAGATGAAGGGGGCATAGCGGAGATGAAGGGGGACATTGCTGAGATGAAGGGGGACATTGCGGAGATGAAGGGGGCATAGCGGAGATGAAGGGGGCATAGCGGAGATGAAGGGGGACATTGCTGAGATGAAGGGGGCATAGCGGAGATGAAGGGGGACATTGCTGAGATGAAGGGGGCATAGCGGAGATGAAGGGGGACATTGCTGAGATGAAGGGGGCATAGCGGAGATGAAGGGGGCATAGCGGAGATGAAGGGGGACATTGCTGAGATGAAGGGGGCATAGCGGAGATGAAGGGGGACATTGCTGAGATGAAGGGGGCATAGCGGAGATGAAGGGGGCATAGCGGAGATGAAGGGGGACATTGCTGAGATGAAGGGGGCATAGCGGAGATGAAGGGGGACATTGCTGAGATGAAGGGGGCATAGCGGAGATGAAGGGGGACATTGCTGAGATGAAGGGGGCATAGCGGAGATGAAGGGGGCATAGCGGAGATGAAGGGGGACATTGCTGAGATGAAGGGGGACATTGCGGAGATGAAGGGGGCATAGCGGAGATGAAGGGGGCATAGCGGAGATGAAGGGGGACATTGCTGAGATGAAGGGGGCATAGCGGAGATGAAGGGGGACATTGCTGAGATGAAGGGGGCATAGCGGAGATGAAGGGGGACATTGCTGAGATGAAGGGGGCATAGCGGAGATGAAGGGGGCATAGCGGAGATGAAGGGGGACATTGCTGAGATGAAGGGGGCATAGCGGAGATGAAGGGGGACATTGCTGAGATGAAGGGGGCATAGCGGAGATGAAGGCGGACATTGCGGAGATGAAGGGGGACATTGTGGAAGAGGGGCATTGTGGAGATGAAGGGGGGCATTGACCAGGCACCCTCCCCTCATCAGAGCAGGGGGTGCCTGGTGTAATGCTCGTGTCGCCCCATTCAATTCAATGGGGCTCGGGTGCTCGGCCGAGCACTCGAGCCTCAGGGGGTGCTCGGTCAGAGCACCCGAGCACCCGAGCATCGGGGTGCTCGCTCAACACTAATAATAGCTATGGTTGTTTATGTTGATAACCTGTGCTGTTGCTGGTTACTTAACACTAGTAGTTTGCGTGGCTGAGTAGAACTTGGACTTTGAAGCAGTGACAATATTGATGATGACTGACAGGACGGCTGTGTATTTTTTGGCAGGGTCAGACTTTCCAATTTTTTTTCTCAAACAGTTTATAAATAGGTATAGTGCTCCTTTTCAGTTGTGGAAGATTGAACCTTTGCCTTTTAACTAACATTCAGCCACTGTTAGGAGCAGTCCATGCAGATGTAATTAACAATGATATCATTATTGCTGTTTTTAAGATCCTTGAAGCCACTGCGTACCTTACTGAGGCTGCATTAGATTTTTGCCAAGTTCATTTGGAAACCCTTAGCACTCTTATTTGTTGTGTGATGTACCCTTTGGTTACAAATACTCATAAAAATACTTATACTTACCACAGGCTCTACTAGAACCAATGACTTTCTAGTTTCAAGATCCTCAATTTCTAGCTCTGGCACCAAATTTTGATCATCTGTGATAGCTCTTTAGAGTTACTGTGCATTCTACCAGAGAAATGGATGCTTTCTGGACCTATAAGAATCAGGCCTCTGCTAAGCAGTTGCGCAAGGCAGTGACATGGCCGTTCTTTCACACTTTTGCTAAAGACTATTGAGTCAATGTGCTAGCTTTGTCTCTCTCTCTCTCTCTCTCTCTCTCTCCCTCTCTCTCATCTCCACTGTGTTCCACAGTGGGTGAAAGAGAAAAGGACATTTTTGTGTACTTACCAATAAATCCTTATATCTTAATCCATGTAGAATACAGGACTTCCCTCCTGGAGAAAAATAAGTTGCTTGGGTTCTTTAGTTAAAGTGACCACCTTCATGCCCTACTCCTTTTTTTTCTCTTTTTTATATTAAAACTGAGCATGTCTGGTGAGGGGAAAATGGAGTAGATAAAGAGTCTCCACTTCCAGACAGCTCTTTTTATGGAAGTGTGCTGCCCTCCTGTGGGATGATACTTTACCCCACAGTTCCTGTGTAGGGATGGGCAAAATTTTTTTGCCTCAGACCAAAATAGGAAGAAAATTACACTTTCAGCCTAGTGTGAAAGTTCCTCTGAAAACTGCAGTTTTTCTGCTTTTTTCACCTAGCTCATTTAATTGAAGTCAATGAGAAGACTGAATTTAAACATGGTGGTCCACTAGACCTCTCCTAATCATCAGCTTGCTGCTCTTGCAATTCAGCAGCAGAAGGAATTACAGCAGAAGCAAACTCTACAAATTCCTCAGTCTCACTGCTGGTAGTGGTGGTAATGCCCATCCCCATTTGTACATCTGTTTCCCATCACTTCCCACTTTCAGCTAAAAAAGCCTTTAATGTCTTTTCTACCCCAGCTGTTCTGCCATCACCCTCATAACCACCACCCCCAGTCCCTCCTTGCTTCTACGAGAGACCCACTGGTTGGAGATGATGACAAATGTGACAGGGGGTCCAATACAGTCACACTTGCTATCTCTACAGGTGAAGTCAGACCTGCAGCACTAGAAGCAGGCATAAGCAGCTGATTTCTGCTTATGCTAATACTGCTGCTAGCTAGTTCTGCCTTCTTCCGTATCAGGTCCCAGAGGCACAATGCTGGGGAAGGGGATTCACAGGATCGGGGGGATATTGTGGGCCTCCTTGACTGATAGTCTGGCTGCTTGGCTTCACTTCCCCTCCCACCTCATCAAGAGGATGTACAGCAGTCATGCTAGTCCCACCACCAGCTGCTTCACTACCATGACCTTCACCGTCACCCCCATCCTCATCCTCAACATCTCTAGCTGCTTCATGGTAGTAGTAGTAGTGTGTCTGCTTGGGGAAGGAAAGTATGACTTAGGGTCACCTGCTGTTACACTTGCTATCATCTCCTCCTCCTCCTTCCCATGAGTATCAAAAGGTACACTGGCAGTAGCAGCTGCAGGTATAGATAGCTAACCTGTCCTGCTCCCACTGCTACCCACTTCTTCCTGTGCCTTTGCTGAAGATGACACTATTTTCCCTCAGATCCCAAGAGAGTGTGTCAGGGGAATCATTGGATCTAGGGAATCAAGGCTTCTAGACCTTTATATGTTGGTGGTGGTCACTTCCTCCTCCTCCTCTGACTCACTGGATGCATCATGGTCCTGTCAGCTCCTCCCATTTTTTTCAGATAGTTTCTGATCCTGTAAGCCAACAGTCTGAGCGTCTGCTGCCTTAATTTAACTAAATAAATAGCTTTAAAATAGCTTAGCAACCTCTATATCTCTCTAGCTGCTTGGTTTTGTGTTTCAGTTCCTGGAAATGTCACGTTTTTGGCAAAAAAATGGTAAGTACATGTAAGTAAAGGGGCAGGAAATTTGTAGTTATTGAAAAATATAGCTAACACATTTTGTCAGTAGGCAAAAATGACAAAGATTTTGAGGGTTTGTTTAAGGCTGATAACCATGTGGTTTCCACAGATTTTTTTGCTGGAACATAACAGGACCTTTCATCCAGAGGCGTAACCTGAAGCCTCCGGGCCCTGGTACAAGAAGTGCCACGGGCCCCCTTCCCACCACATTGGTCCCCCTGACCACATTGACCCCCTCCACAATGCCCCCATCTCCTACCTGGAGCTCCCGCGTGGTCCTCTTAGTAATGCAAAGTGCTGGGAGATTATGTAATCTTCCAGCGCTCTGCATTACTAGAGCACCGACAGGAGATTGTGGGCGCTAGGCGGAGGGGTCGCTGGGGGACGCCGGGGCCCTGGAGCTCACGGGCCAGGTCGCAGTTGCGACCCCTGTGACCCCTATAGTTACGCTGCCCACCCCTATTCCTGTGTTCCACATGGCCTTAGAGAAAAGGATTTATCATTAAGTGCACAGATACCCTTTTCTAATGCTCCTTTTTGTGATTAATGAGGTTAATTCCTGCCTCATTAGGTTAGGGCTGTTGAAGAGGGAAAAAAGACTTGTTGGGTAACAAAAGGCCTCAACCTTAAGTGCCGTTTCCAAGCTCCAAAGTATACCCAAATGCCCTCCTTACACCCAGCTAAGTTCTCATTAACCCCTCTGATGCCATACGAGTTTGCAATGTATTGCTGTGAAGGGGTTAACTTATGCCAAAATTAAAGCTTAACTTTACCTAGCTTATCACAACCTACCATTAACCCCTTCATTGCTGGGAATACATTCCAATTAATTACCCCCATCTCTCCAGCCTGATCTGAACAGGTTGGAAAGTGTGAAATATATAATAATGTGTGCTGACATCCTCCCTGAATGAAATAAAAAAAAATGATTCACCATACATTTTCTTTTCATTAAATTTAAAAAATGAATAATTGAATTATTAAAAAAGTGAATACAATTAAATTAATTAATATGGGGTCCCTTATATTACTTTAATAAATGTCACCATATTAAATTTATCCAAGCAAGGGTTCCAGAACTGCTTCCTGTACCATCCCAACAGGAGAGAACATATAACAATATAAAATCAATATGGAGTATGAAGTCCCCATATTAATTTAATACTTGCACAGTGAAGGGATCTCAGTACCCCTTCCTGTATTCCACAAAACGGGAGGCTAAAATGTGTATAGATAAGTATATATTCCAGTGTGTAGGAACTGTTGTACATACCCTCTCGTTTGTGCAGGTCCTAAATAAAAAGAAAGGAAAAAAATTAAAAAACAAAACAAAAAACATAACCCCCACCACCTCCAACTAAAATAAAATAAAAAATCTCTAAGTGTCCCCAAATCCTTACAGAGCCAATTTAACTTGAAGAGAAAAACAAAAAAAAACAACTTGGTTTAAACTATATATTTGAAGATGGACCCTCTGGATGACAGGTTACAGGAGCCCACACTGGTTTTGGCTGTAATAACAGAAGAGGAAAGAACAAAAACGGGGCTCCACTGTGTACATCAATCTTCTAATAAATTGCCCACCACCAGTACCTTTTAGGTGTACACTCACAAAGGACTTGTGTCAGAAAGGCATATGACAAAGGCAACTGTGAGTTTTCACTGCACTCAGACACAGTTTCTATGATGAACAGGCTGCTCTCTCTCACAATCACCATACCTGGGAGCTCTCCGGTTTTGCCCCGGAGACTCCGGATTTCACAGTGAATTACCAGGTCTCTGGGGCAGTCTCTCAATCTCCGGGTAGGCAGAGTTTCATCTGCCCACTTGTTCTCCATCCCACCCCGGTTCCTCCCACTCCCCGCCCTCTTACCCTCCTTCAACATATATTCTGTCCTTTTTTTTTTGTCCCGTCCCCCTTTGTGACTAAGCCCCGCCCCTTTTATGACACAAATTGCGCAATTTCCCTCCCCGATCGTCGCTGGCCTGTCAAGTTCCCAAGTATGATAATCACGCTCTCCCCAAAGCAATAAAAACATCCAATAGTAGCAAAAAACAGGTACATAGAAAAGAGAGAAAGCGCCATAAGAGTGTAGTACTATAAGCACTTGAATATATGAATATATACAAATATACTCACATTACTACGTAGTCAAAAGGTTGATACCAACATAACTGACATACCTGCTCAAGGAGAAATTCACCCTGCCTCAATTCTGGTTAATCTTGGGAATAACTTCTCAAAGGACAGGTAGAGCTTAGAATTCAAAATCAAATGACATTTTAATAAAAATGATAAAAAGGCTATAACGCTTCTGTGTTTTGCGGCACCAGCTGCTTTATTAGAGCTAAAAAGAGCCTTAGAACTTAAAAACAAAGAAATAAAAGGATTTTAGTTCTTTGTTTTTAAGTTCTAAGGCTGTTGGTGTTAACCTTGGGCCACATAGTAATGTGAGTATATTTGTATATATTCATATATTCAAGTGTTTATAATACCACACTATTGTGGCACTTTCTCCCTTTTCTATGTACCTGTTTTTTCTACAATTTACTGGTTTTGGTTGCATTGTTCCCAGCAGCTGTCTAGGACCCCCCCAGGCAGACATATCCTGGTGCTCATTTTGACTTTTCTCATGTTGGTTCTTACTTTGTACCATCTCTTCAAGCCAGAAGGAGCTGCCGGTCAGGTTCAAATACCCTGCTTCATATGGCAAACCTGCTATGTTGGAACAAAGAGAATAGTTAACAGAAAAGTTTCTGGGGCATTGGGAACTACTCAAGGTTTCCAAAGCCAACAGACTATATAGCCTTTGGGTGGAGTAAAGGACAACACTGTGTTCCTTCCCCTTCATCTTGATTTACTCAGTGTGTGTCCCAGTCCCCCTCCCACAGTCCATCAGGCTCATTATATGTTTGATATATTTGTGATGCTTGTATGATGTGTAAGAAGAGATTTCTTTGGGTACCTAATGAAGTTCAGTGGGGTTGTGCTCATAGATAGGAGTTTATTTCAATATTGTAATATATGTTACTTTTTGTTAAAGCTTTATTGAATGTAAGGGGGGAATTTATTAGATACAAATTGTGTCTAATGAACTATTGTGGGGTGTGTACATGCTATTATGTGTATTGCACTATAATTTATTTTGTTTCTATGTGACTTGGCTGGTTCAGTACCATGGCTGAAGCAGCCAAGTCATAAGGTGTGGCGAAATGCTCTGAAGACAGATGCTATATGGACTTTCTTGGTGCCCTTGCCAAGTGGATTATTGAACTGTTGGGCCATTTCCAAGTTCAGGGAAATGGGGGGAAGACAGTCAGTTTCGTCTTTTCACTAGGTTTGTTTGTATAAACTAAGAGGAGAACAAAGCTATTGGCTGCCCCCTACAGAGAGCTTAGTCCTAGGGTCCACAAAAGAGTGTTTTGCTAATCCTATTGTTATCATGTTATTTTCTACTGTTCTATTGCATGTTAAAATGTATTTATTTTGAGCAAGTAATGAGAGTAGCCAGTTCTTTGACTTCCTGGCTTCCTGTTGGTGTTTTTTCGTATTGTCCTTTGAGTATAAAAGTCCTGAGTTTGGCAGAGAGGCAGTTCAGTCATGTCTCTCAGGTCTGTTTTTGTGGGGTGGCCATATGTGGTATCAATGCTCCAAGGCCCCTTGTCCCTGTGTTCTGTTCCTGTGTTGTATTGATGTCCTGTATTCTGTGCGTTTATAAATAAAGATAAGTTGCATTGTCCTCCTGCCTGATACTTTTTTACCTCTAGTAGAGAACCCATGGTGGAGCACCCCTAGTCTGGCACAGGGGCCACTTTTATACAATTTATATTACAAACAAATGGCCAGTATAACATAAAGACAGTTTTTAATTTTCTGTAAAACAACTAAATGTATATGAAGGTGATATAACAACTTTAAAAATAAATAAAAATGTAAAAGAAAATTGCTACACTTGCATGTTCAGAAGTCCTACGGTAGTATGTGAAGGCCTGGCAGAATAATTCCTTCAGTGCCAGGTGCCTGAGGATTTTTTTGTACCCTGCTGGCCAAACACATTTTCAGCATTTTTGCTATACAACTGCTTAGGTGTTATTCATCTTGGGAACTTTCCAGCTATATATGGAAAATATTGTCATGGCAGCTTGCGAAAACTAAAATTTGCATCGTGTGACAAGCTATGATATAAATACAAAAAAATGTAAGACATTACTTTAGGTTATTTTTAAAAGCCTTGATGCCCCGAGTACAAAAATACCAAATATGTATTGTTTTTACCAACATGTATGGCTTGTGTAGACCCCTAGCCTGGTGTGCACAAATGTTTCCAGATTGTGGCACAAAAGAAAATAGTTTTTTTACATTTCCCCCACTTCAGATGTACAGAAATCACTGATAAATGTGGAATTTCTTTCTGTACTCAGTAGCTACTGCTCTTACAAGACAATGACACTCCATTGGTATGAGTTGATATACTTTAGGGGGTACAGAAGCACAAAACTACACCAACTACAAGCCTTCATTTTTCTTATTTTTTTGAGAACCTACTTGCCTGTATTAAAATGGTTGTTCCAACTACAGAAAGAAGAAAAGGTAGACAAAGCACATGCTTTTGGAAAGAAAGTAATCAATTGATATAAATGAGGTCACTTGTCTTTCTCCCTCTAACCTATTGTTAACAAAAGTTTATAGAAGCAGGCACTAAAGCTTAACATTTCTTTATATTTATACCCCTCCAGATGCACTAAAATCTTTGAAAACTATAAAATGTCCTGCTACATTCATTAGGTACTGCTTGTCCAAGAAAAAGTTTACCCCATTGAAATTGGCGGACATGCGGTAGCCGTGTCAGAACCATAAAACTACATCCACCTGTTTTCTTTTTTAAATTGCCTGCCTACACTAAAATAGTCATAACTATTAGAGATATCAATGAAATATATGAAAGTCATACCATTTGGCAAAGTAGACATTCAACCACATCAAATGAGGGATTATCCGCCCTTCTACCCTTATTCTGGTGTGCACAATTATTTCTATAAGGCGAGGCTTTAGGGATTCTTTTTTTTTGTACATTTCCTTCACTTCAGAGCTGCAAAATAAAATTGCAACCCCACTATTGTAAAGAGTTCCAGAAGCACAAAACTGCACCCCTTTTCTTTTGTGAAATGACCTGCCTGCATTAACTAGTCATCACCACTAGAGATATGAAGTAAATGGTATACCTTACTTACCTTTAAGGCATTCCATTTTGGAAAGCAGGCATTCACTCGTATCCCCACTTCCCCTTTTTCCCCTCTGCAAAGATACTAAAACCTTTCAACAGCATTGGGAGTTCCTAGTCTATCCAGTACCTACTGCCATCATGAGAATAATATTACCCTACCTGTATGGGTTGACATGCTGTAGTGAGTGCAAGGATCGTGGCTATTTTAGGATCAGGCAGTATACCTGTGATTAAATAACTACCAGTGGTGCGGAGGGGGGGGGGGTTAAATTGTGAATACAGGGGTCTGAGACGAATTGTGGGTAGTGGAACCAGGTTGGGTGTCAGACAGTGTATGTGGGCATCTGTGACTTTCAGGGGACAGTAGAAGCAGGTTTTGGGGGTCTGACAGTATATGTGGGGTTTGTAGTGGGAACAGGCAGTGGGTCAGATAGTGTATGTGAGTGGATTGAACAGTGGATCAGAGAGCTGGGATGGTGGTATATGTGTGAGTACTAAACGGGTATCCAACGCATTGAGCGGAAATGTTTTGGACATCCCTCTGGCTCTATTATTTGTTTACTTCTTTAATTTCATTTTTAACAGTGCCATATGTATCAAATGCATTGCAATGCACTGAATCCCTCTCTGGTACTCAAAGGGTTAAATTCAGACCTCATGGAGTGAGTAAAATAGGAGAAAGACTTCCTCATCACCAGTGACGACGTAGAAGGCTTTCCTTGATCCCTCCCACTCTGGAAGATAGGGAGCCATGCTTCCCCCTGTTCATATTTATTGATCTTCCAGCCAAATCGTCTGGGAGATCAATAATTGGGAGACATCAGGAGGGTTCTTGATGCCCCCATGAGGTCTTTGTATTTTTTTGCCAGTTTTATCTGCTTATGCAGAGGCTGCATTTTGGCTGTACACATACATACACACTTGACACAGTGTAAACAGCTGGACAAGGTCATATGTTGTACTACCTTAAAATGTCCTATCTCAGCTTTGATTGGCTAAGCTTAAATCACAGCTTAGCTGCATTTGACTTGACAATTTAGACTAAAAATACACATGGCCAATGTACAAGACCTGTCACCCTAAGTATTTATGAGAATTGTACATTTTGCCACACTCCAAGTATTTACCGTATTTGCAAGACCTTGTCCCCAGTGCCAAGTCCTGACACATTCCTCTTATCTGTATTTGTATAACACCTATACGGTTTCCTCTGCCTTTTGTATCTCCCTGCTACAATGGAGTGTATATCATCTATACGCTTCTTCACATATGTACACCCACTTTGTATTCTTTTAGATGCTATGTTTTACAAGCATGTGCATGTTTTACATTTATTCATTTATTAAATATACAATTTTTTTTAAAGTATATTAAGTGCCACTGTATTTAACCCACTACACTTAGACACCTCTTGCTCTGTCTCCCACTCTTTTATTTTCAAACAGATTCTTTAGCTGGTACATTAACCGACTGAGCTATCTCATCTACTGAATTGTTTTTGAGAAATTACTTTTACGTTTACATATTGAATTCACCCAAGAGGACTCTGGGAGCTAGACTTCAGTAGGGACGGCCTTTGAAGGGATACATCTGCCAAAAGGAATATCAGTAAGATTGCATCCTCTTCAATCCATTGAGATAGGATTCTATAATATTCATTCTTTCCACTTGATTCATCACATCTCTCCAGCCACCTTCATTTACTCTTCCTATCTGACTCATTTTATTAACTCTAGCAGATTGGACACGTTAAGGACTCTTTCTTTCATCCATCAGACCATTTCATGACTATCATATATATCATAATGACTGTATTACTCTTATTTTTTAATTTAATTAATATCTTTTAAGGTTGTTGATTGTAGGTACATCAGACAATAATTGACATTGATACATTTACATTGCCAAATTACAGTTTTTATGAAACATTATCCACCTATCAAGTATGACTATATGAGTTAGGTAGTCTGTGTTTATCAGTGGATGATCCCTACCTCATTACATACCGTTCACCCAGAGGGGTTGTTATAGTGAGCCCTGTTTACTAAGGTCAACTCAGCCTTCTGAGGTAAATAAAATGAGTATTCAGGACATATTAAAAAAGAGAGACAAATACTTCATTAAAATACATTGAACACTAGCCCATTATATTCCTTACTGGACTTTTCCCTGAATGACATCTGGTTGTGAAGCTACAACACAGTTCTGACACCAAACCCATTTCTTTGTTCAGAACTGAATGGCACTGGTTTCCTATTGCACTGTACTGTCATGCATTATTAATATTATTATCATTGCTGTTTTGTGCTGTTCTTCCACTATCTGTTGTAGTTGTCACTACTGACTGTTGTTGTTGTACTGTAGTTTTCTTTGTGAATATAGCCCTATGAGTCCCAGTTTTATCAACGGAATTTATTTTGACATACATCCTATGGTGCAGTTGGTTTGCCCCTGATTTGCTCCAATTTCATTCATATATATGCCCCGTCCCTTTTGTCTTTTCTTGTGCATGCACATTTGAGACGGAATGACCTACTTTGGACTTAAGGTACAGACTATCTGTGTTTTGCTCATACTATGACTTATTCTTAAATGTGCACATTTGGAAATAAGCATATTATGTATTCTCAGTGGAGGATTTCCCAATGGGTGAATTGACGTGCTAGTTAATGATAAAAGGATTGAAATGCAAAATTGTCCCATATTCATACAATAAAAAAATACACATTGGAAAACAGCCACTAACTTTATGAGAAACAGAGCCTGTAGTTCAGCAGATTACCACAAATCTGTGCTGAAAGAAATACATGTGTGTTTAAACTGCACCACCATGTGGCAGTGATCAGAACAAATATCAGATGTTTACCCTTTAAAGACAAGAAGGATGTACAATGGGTTGTGAAGCAATGCATGCATTGCTCTCCCCTCTACTCCTTAAAGGAAGTAACCAACTTAAAGTTCTCAGACTATGAAAACTGTAGTACTGGAGATGACAGTTAACCCTGTGCAAAAATATCTACTTGCCATAAAAATGACTAGCTAGTGATAGGGAGTGAAATATTTCCACCATGAAAGACATCTACGAACACATTCAGATACAGACACACCGCGTAATTGTCATAAAGCTCCAAAAACTGATTTTAATGTTTAAAGGGATAGCAATGTTTCACAAAAACAGCAGCTCCAATTAATCTTCATAGTATTTGAGAGTGTTATTTCAATACTGTCAGAGTTGTAGTTCAAGATTAATTGAATGATAAAGTATCCCCCTCCCACCCCTTTTACCTAGTGTAACACTGCTCTCCTCAGATGTGGAATCTGGTTGTAAGATCAGACAGATAACAGCAGGGGACACTATTCTTACTGTGAGAACAATGAAAACCCTGCCCCCTTTGACAGGTTTTTCAGCTTTTTCCCTTATCTTAATTGAAGAATGTCCCTCTCTGCAGTCTACCTGGGCACCTCCCAGCTGTTCTGATGTGAGCAGTGTTACATCAGTAAAAGGGGTGGGAGGAGGATACTTTATCAGTCTATTACTCTTGAACTACAACTCTGACAGAATTGAAATAACGCTCTCCAAGGTCCAAATACTATGATGATTAATTAGAGCCGCTTTTATTATGAAACATTTCCATCCCTTTAATTGAAAAGTTGTAAACAGACTGTATAAATAAATGCAGGTATTGGATGAAAACCTATCAACCCCTTGGATCCTAGAGCCACATTGGTAGGGCCAGATTTATCATTAGGAAGAGTAGGTAACTGATTAGAGCTCCAGATTTGGTGGGAGCCTCATCTGAGCTGAACACACCTGAGTGTTTATTATGGGTAATATCAGTTCAATCCCAGTGAACTGAGCTATCCTACTGAGCCAAGCAATCCCAGTGAACCAGAACCAAAACTGATTATTTGGCATACTCCTTCTCTACCAGGAAGAGAGAATCAGCCAGCCCCATGCTGATGAGATCCAACTGTCTGTGTGTAGGTGAATTGGCTCATGCATTTGCAGTCTACAGTTTTGGTATGGATCTAGTATCCAGAAATTGACTGCACTTTGAGCTTTCATTTGCATTCTGTTGCATTCTGGTCATGCATTTGAAGTATTGGATTATTAGAATACATAAATTAATGAATGAATATGTTTATTTATATAGTGCCTTAATTTTATGTAGCGCTTTACAATTTAGGGGTCTGCAGGGTGACAAATGCTTCTGAAAATAAAATACTGGAAATGGGGTCCCTGCCTGAAAGCTTACAATCTAAAGTGGTAAAGAGAGAAGGGTTAAGTGTGAAATACAGTGTTTGTTTTTTGGTCAGAATAGAAGAACATAAATAAGTAAATTATAAGAGTTTTGGATGTATATAAGGAGGTGTAATTGTAAATGAGACTTGAAGACCACAAGAGGAGTTCAGAGGCGCAGGCTGGGAGGTAGAGTATTCCAAAGATAAAGAGCAGCAAGGGAATATGGTTTTATATGACAGAAAGAATGAGAACAGGAGCTGAGAGATGTATTAAAATTGCAAGTAGAAGTTAAAAGTGAGAGATGGGTAAAAAAAAATCTTTTTTTACCTGTGGGAAGATTGGCATAAAACTGGCATTTTTTTCAAGAACATTCCTGCACGTAGAAACCTTCTAAGATGCCTTCCTTTTTTGCTAACCCTAAGAAATTTTCTACAGTAACTCTGCCAGCTTCAGTGAGCAGGAGAAGGTGGTGGGTTTACACTCGGTGTGTGTGGTTCTGGTTATACCTGTGAAGTGGGACAAGGATGGAGATCATTATGTGTGGTACTAGGGCCACTTTGAGAGAAGGCTGCTGAGGGGTTACTATGTATGGTTCTGTGGCTACCAGTTTGAGTGGGATATGGCTGGGAGCTAGATTGCCTGGTTCTGTGACTATGTAGGATCAAGCTGAGTTGGTATGTATGTTTCTATGGCTATCAAAGCAGTGGGACAAGGCTGCAGGTCAGTATGTATAGTTCTGTGGCTACTATGGGGCAAATCTGGGGGTTAGTAATGCAGTAGTGGGCAATGTGAGGCATTCCAGCTGTTGCTAGGCTATAATCCCCATCATTTGATACCATGGAAGTTGAGGGCCTTACGTTGCCTTCCCTTGTTACCAGACAGTGGGACAAGGCTGGGTCAGTATATAGGACTCTGTTGTTATCATGAGTGAAGGCTGTGGGGTCATTATGTGTGGTTTTATGGTTACCATTTCAGACTTGTTCCACTGCAATGATTATCATTGCAGTGTGAAAAGGCTGGGAGGTGTGTATGTGTGGTCTTGCGGCTATCATGGGAGAAGGCTGAGGTGTTAGTATGTGTAGATCTTTGATTACCTCTGCAGTGGGACAAGGCTGGGAGGTCAGTATATAGGATTCTATTGCTATCATGGGATGAGGCTGTGGGGTCAGTATGTGTGGCTCTATGGTTACCATTTCAGCCTTGTTCCAGTTCAATGAATATAATTGCAGTGTGAAAAGGCTGGGAGGTCAGTATGTGTGGTCCTGTGAAAAATAATAAAGCAAAAACTGCCTTTATTATTTTTGGACAAACATTTTCGCTCATCCCTATTAAAAGATATACATTTATTTGGGTGTAGAGCCTAAAGAATGAATGCTTTTGGTTTTCTCACTTGAATACTATTGAACGGAATTCTTGGAGTGCAGAGGAAACAAGTTTTCTGATCATTCAGCTATGTAAATGTGAATGCACGTCTGTTATATAGACAATCTGCCCTGAAAGGTAGAGACATTTTTGTCACTATTTTCCTTACCATAATCTAGACTGATTTTTGGCATACCATCACATACCAGATTTACTTGGATCAGTAAGTTGACTATGTAGGTTTTGGACTTTTTACTAAGATCATGTTAAATACTTGATATAGTATATGTGAGTGGTGGACTGGGCCTTGAGACCTTATGCCTTTAGTGGGAGAGTTGGGTTAGACTTTTGGCTGCCACCTTTCCCTAAGACTTCAAAGGCCACCTCCCTGGAAGAAAGCCTGAAGAATGCCTCAGAGTAAAGACACTTATGCGGAAGACACAGGGGAAGATTAAATCCATACTAGTCAGGAATGGGAGGAAAAAAGTGGTTTCCCACACTTCCAAGACAAAGAAGGAGAGAAGACCAGATAGCTGGCCCAACAGAGCACTGATATACAGAACAAAGCATAGAAGGAGTATGCACCTCGATGGGGGGGGGGGGGGGGACTGTGGTTAAGATGATTGTCTCATGCATCCTCAACCCATGCTTTACTACATGAGCTGTATTAAAATGGCAACCATAAGTGAAGGAACCCATATTTGTATTGTTTTGGAATCTAAAAAGTGCATGCACTGTGAGCTCTGATTTGTTAAAATTATTCTGGGAATGCAATGGAAACATTGTATGTTAGATTCTTTGCTGGAGACAAGTTTTCTGATTTGTTTAAGACAGGTAAGCATTTAGACATTTGTATTATATCATTATTATATTTCTCTATGGAAGAGTTGAGCCTTTGGTTACCACTCTCCACAAAATGTGATGGCAAAAGTTTTACTTCATTATGACAGTTTGAACTGAAACAATGTTTGAGTTAAATATCTCTCTTTTGTACCTTTGTTTTAGTCAAAATTATCTGATATGTGTTCTTGCGCTAACTTATTTGTAATTGAGTAAATATAATTATACACCATTCAAATATGCCAGAAAAGGTACTGCCTGTGAAGAAAAAAGCATACACATATAAAAGTGGGCGTTTGGGTTAACCCATTTGCACTATAGAGGAGGATTAAAAATTTATATAAATGGGGATTTTAACCCCTTGAGTACTAAAGAGGTATCCAACGCACTACAAATCAACACGTTGGAGACCTCTCTCTAGTGTTCAAGAGGTCAAAGTCACCAATTAAATCAATGGGAATTTTAAGAATTTTTAGTTCTCCCCTATATTGCAAATGGCGTGCCCAGAACTCCTTCACTTTTCTTTTTAAAATACAGCCCTTAGAATGATTATGACTTTTTCTCAGTGCCTTTAGTATGACTTTCAATGAGAAAAGTTCTACTAATTCTTATCCTATATAATAATTCGCTAAGGATGTTTGTCAGAAGCCGTCATGTGCAGTAGAGATGGCTGAGTGCGCTGCAGTTATGAGCAGTAGAGACTGCCTTTGCCACGGCTGATACGGAGCAGGGCTCTGCAAATTCAGACCGGAGTCCTCTCTGTGCACCTTCCTTTGACCTCTTGGTCCCAGGAAAGTGCACAGAGAGGACTACGGACTGAATTCGGAGTGCCACTCTGCACGTTCGGGCAGTCAGTACTGACCATGACGCTGTGGCCTGTGTAAACAGGCTTTTCAACTAGTTCACTAAATATTTACTGCAGTAGGGCAGCAAGTTGCTTAGTAAGTATGATGGTGAGTATGAGAGTGTTGGAATCACTGGTATGCTGCTTTCTGGCATAGCATTTATATGTAATTTATACATATTTATATTCAATTAGGTCCAACAGCTAAAAAAACATCTGACAGCATTTTTTCAAGTACAGTAAGCTATTCATTTACCAGTGCTATGAAAAAATGCCAGCAAACAAGAAACCTATTGGGTGATAAAGTTAGCAGTGTTTTTTGCCCATAGAATAGGCTGACCAGATCTCACCTTGAACCGGGGACACGTAGGAAATAGCCATTTTGCAGTACTTCACTGAAATCTATGCAGTCCTGCAGTGTGCATTTCTCCTATGTGTTAAAGGTGAGGTCTGGTCAGCCTACCATAGAAAAAATTCAATTCAATTGCATGCATTAGCCCTAAGATCTGGTAAGGGACCCACTTTATCATGGGAAATTCCTCACCCAGTTTTTGTGGGTGTAGAGTCCCTTATCGGATCTAAAAAGTGCTGACGCATGAATTGAAAGTAAAAAAAAAACAAAAAAAACAAAACAAAACAGTGGATGTATTGATATGGGGCCCTAAGCCACATTCAAAGCACTCCAAAACTGTGCCCCATGTTAGTAGAATTAGCCCTATGAGTGCCAGTGGGGTATTCTTACCTACTTAACCCTGCTTACCCCACTAGCACTCACAGAGCAATCTAACTAAGTAACGAAGCAATAGCTCATAAAAAGTAACCTCATAAAAAGTAACCATTAATCCTGATGTTCAAAGGAGTCTTCAGCACGCTGGTAAGCTACTGTCAGCCTTCTTTCTTATCTCTTCTTTCTTCCTCTGGTCCTTCTTCTGTCTTCCATCTTCTCATCATGTACCTGTAAAAAAAAGAAGATATCAATAAAAGTTCCATAAAAAATAACCCACATATCTATGCATAGTTTAACCTATTCAGTGCCAGGGGGATATGCAACACATTGCAGCGTACCTCTCTGGGACTCAAAGAGTTAAACTTTGCTCAGATATGTGAGTCAATAGTTTATAAAATGCCCAAAGTCTATAAATATTTGTGCCCATGAATTATAAAATGGCGGAGAAAGTCAGTAGCAGCACCCCCCCCCCCAACACACACACACACTTTGTACCTTGCGGGCCGATGCCCGTTCCACTGTGAGGGAATTTGAACAGAGACTGCCTTTAAGGCCTGGAAGGCCTGATTACGCACCTCCCAGCCAATCAGCTTTGAGTGGGGGTGCTTGAAGCTGATTGGCTGGGGGGTGCCCCAATTTAGTTTGAGGAAAATTTCTTGAAACAAACTGAAAATGGTTTTGGAGAAACTATATTTCCTTATCATATCCATTTTTCTATGTTGATATGGACTTTATCATTATTTACCTGTAATGATGCAGTTGCATTTTCATATATTGATTGCAGGGTATTGATGGTTGATTAGAGCATCAGTTATTGCTTGCTTTATCACTGAGTCAAATGCCTTTTCATAGTCAATGAAGGCTATGCTTAATGGTTGTAATCATTTTGTCACTTTATAACTTGTTGTACTGTCATTCTTCAACATTTCAATAGTATCTATCAGGTCCATTTGCTTTGCCACTTTTTAGTATTTGTTGTTGAGTTTTTGCTGTCTTACCATCTTCAAGCTTTAAAGCAAACGTTTGGCTCCTGTCTGTGGCCATCTTTTTTTTTCTTTAGCCCTTGATTTTCTTCCAGTGTCCTTTTGATGAGCTCAGCGTTGAACTTGAGTGTTTCTTCTTTACCCTGTTTCCTTATTGTGGCAGGCGTGCATCAAAGAAGCAGAAAACTATTCCATCGGGAGAATATACTCCTGGCAGGGTCACCCAAGGTGGACAGAGCAAAGCTAAGACACCAGACTGAACAAATCCAAAATCTGTCAACATGCACTGGACCAACGTACAGATTATGGTCCATTTCCTCAGCATGGCTTTTTAAACAAAAACAATGGCCCTCATTCCCCACAGGTTTCAATCTACTTCCTATGGCAGCGGGAAGACCAGCTCAGTGGCAGAGGAGGCTATGAATCACCAGGTTCTACCAGGCTGCCTTTGGTCTTTAGACATTGGAACACTTAACATTCAATCTATGAGTAAGGTTTCATGCTTAGAGGAACTTGTACAAGAACTAAATCACATTAGTTGAGACATCATAGGCTTATGTGAGACTTGTAAAAAGGTGAAGAGTTTTTCAAATTAGAAGATGAACACTATACTATAAAGGAATCAGTGATGGATTATGTAAAGGAATCAGATTCTTGATTAACAAAAGACTGACAGATGCTATTATAACAGTAGAAATTATTTAAGAAATAATCGCTTCTTGTGTTATCAAACTAAACAGTTGTTTTGCTCTTCAGATCATTCAAGCTTATGCCCCTACATCTAGCCACAGTAATGATGAAGATGAATAATTTTACAATGATTTATTAAGCCTTTACAAACAGAACAATTGCCACTAAAAAAATTGTAATGGGAGATTTAAATGCAAGAATTGGTAATATCCTAAATGGTGAAAAATCAATCGGACCACATAGAACTAGAGATGACAGAGGCAACCAACTGATCAAATTTGAAGAACAAAATTTATATATCATGAATTCATTCTACGGGAAAAAGAGAGAAAATGGTTCATGCTTGCAAATAATAAAACTGTAATATATATTTATTTATTTAGAAAATGTTTTACCAGGAAGAATACATTGAGATTTCTCTCGTTTTCAAGTATGTCCTGGACAGTTTTCAGTAGAGGGTTGCTTATTTATACAAATTGAGAAACACTATATATTACATGTTATTAAATATACATACAAATATTCATATGGAAATTTTAGAATTATAAACAGTTACACTCTGTTTTTAGATATAGAGAAGCATTTACTTTTAAGGATTTTAGACTGGGAGCAGATCTGGTTATTTCAGGCAGATAGTTCCAGGCCATTGGCGCTCTGTAGGAGAAGGCGGCTCTTCCTGCTTCTTTCTTGTATTGTGGTATACGTAGCGAGTTGTTTGCGGTGGAGCGGAGGTTATACTTCGTATGTAGAGCAGGAGTGAGCATACTGCTCAGGTAGTCTGGTAGTTTTCCAGAGAAGTGGTTGTGTGAAGGTGAAGGGCACGTCTAGATTTGAGTGTTAACCAATTTAGTTCTTTTAACATATCACAGCGATGAGTAGTGTAATTACATTGAAGGCTAAAGCGGCATATTGAATTATACAGGGTGTCAAGTTTACCAAGATGGATTTCTGGCGCTGGAGCATAAACTACATCACCATAGTCTATGACAGGCAGCAACATCTGTTGCACAATTCGTTTTCTAACCAGGGGACTTAAACATGATTTGTGTCTAAAAAGAGCACCGATTTTGGGATAAAGCTTGGAAGTTAACTTGTCAATATGATGTCCAAAAGTGAGGCTGGGGTCAAGCCACATACCAAGATATTTGTAGGAGTCCACTGGGGCCAAATTACGATTAGACTCCGTTACAATGGATATGTGGGTATTGCCGAGATTACGCAGTTTGTGTTTTGCGCCAAATATCATTGTGACAGTTTTGTCTGTGTTTAAGAACAGTTTGTTCCTTGCTATCCATCTTTCAACCTCGCAGAAATCATGTTGTAATATGGCCTCAAGGTGTGATATGTTTGAGTTTTTAGTATAGAGAATGGTGTCGTCTGCATACATGTGTACTGAAGATGATTTGCAAACCTTGGGAAGATCATTTATAAAAAGAGAAAACAGAAGCGGGCCAAGAATGGAGCCTTGAGGAACTCCACTTGTTACTTTGAGAGGAAGGGAGTCATTGCCAGCAACTGACACATACTGCATTCTGTCTGATAAATAGGATCGGAACCAGTTTAGAGAATTATTACCCAGTCCTGATCTTTGGAGTTTATTTATAAGAATATTATGGTCTACTGTGTCAAAGGCCTTGGCAAAATCTAGGAAAATGGCTCCTGTGAGGACACCATTTTCCATGCCCGTCTGGATATATATATATATATATAGCCAGAAGAAAACTATATAAATATATATATATATATATATATAGCCAGAAGAAAACTCACAGCACCAACTCACCATAACATATCCATAAGAATAAATAGTTTTAATGTAAATATAAGAAATAAATACAGCAGCAGAGTATGAGAGGGTTCTCCAATCCCCCAACCTCATGTACAGACCCAAAGTGAAAACAGACAGACAAAAAGACAAACCTTCGCTCATCTATGTAAGATAAAATGTGTGCCCTGTAATGTGCATATATAATGTTGCTTAGTAAATATGTGCCCTATAATATGCATATATGAATATTTGTTTAGAAAAATGAATGAGAATTTAGTATTCACAAATTGGCCAAGTTGTGGGTAAGCTTGCCACGAGTTGGCCAATTTGTGAATACCAAATTCTAACTCATTTTTCTAAAGAAATATTCATATACATACATTATAGGGCACATATTTACTAAGAAACATTATATATGCACATTACGGGGCACACATTTTATTTTACATACATGAGCGCAGGTTTGTCATAGATATATATATATATATATATGTACTCAGCCTGGGAGGTCCCTGTAGCAGAGAGAGCCAGCACACATCGAAATTCCTATGAGTTTAATGAAGAATCATCATTCTGATAGACAGTTCTAGCCAAACGTTTTAGGTCCGTGCTGTGGACCTTCATCAGGGCAAATGGGGAAAGGTAACAAAAAACAAAGTTTAAATACCTATACATACTTATCAAACATCCAATCACCCCATGGAGTACCTGTATCACCTGGGCACCAGAATCTCAGCGTTAACCGTCGATCCACGCTGTGTTGACGTCGGGCGGATCCGTTGCTATGCAACGGGTACCCGAGTGAAAGATCTGAGCTCCAGACCTCTCTACAATGCTGCTGCTGAAGGCTAAGTTACTGGAGACAACACATTACAGTATCGGAGACTGGTAGAGCAAATGCAGAAAAAGCCAGTCAAAAGTCAAGTGAGTTATATACAAAAGATCCATAGTTATTTTGCCATATAATAGTTCATCATGAGGAATGCCTAAGGGTCACCCCTTTATTGTGTAAATCCATAATGTGTGAGTCCCTATTATGCCACATGTTCCAGAGTTCATATTGATACACATTGGACACTGTCCACATTGTATCCAGTCAGTGAAGCATGCTGATCCCCAGTGGCTGCTCTCAATGTAAAGGTATATATCCATATCCACAGTTGTATTCACTGGAGGCTTTATCCACTGATCATCTCACTATTTGCAAATGCGGGCCCATTCCTGTGTTCCCTGCATAAGGAGTGCCCATGTGTTAATTACATCCTGCTGTAAGCTGGTTTTAACATACTCTCTCATACATATCTGCTCAACTCCGTTGAAGTCCTTAATTATGGATACTGAAAGCATGGTGTGTCCATCATCTCACTGCTGGTACATTAGGGCCCATTCCAGTGATCTACGCACAAGATGTGCCCATATAATACAATCCCAAGTTTTGAAACTATGGTGCCTATGGGCCTCAATCATGAGATCTCCTATACTAGTTTTCTGTGATGAGAGAAAGTTTAGTCCACCTCACATGGGATTCTGATATGTCATGATAATGAGGTTCATAACTGTGGTGTAGCTGTGGGTTCATATATAAGTGAAAGAGAAAATAATATATTTTTATTCTGTCAAAAAGAAATAGCAGTACTTTGTGATCACAAATGTATATTTATTACAAATACATGTATTATGTTTTGACTGAAACGAGAATATGTTATCCACATCGCTCATTTTTTCTTTTTATACTTTTGCTCCTCATTTTATAGGGCTTAAGCTGCCTACTCACTGTTTAGGATTTTATTGAATGGGAGCTAGTGAAAAAAATGCTTTGTTACCATTTTTAATATGCATATAAAATGCATACACTGACACCTAGTGGTCATTGTCATAATATGTATATGTTAGTGCTGGATCTAAATGAACATTTTAATCAAAACCTAAACCACTTAAAGATTCAGCCTGTTTTTTTTTTTTTGTTTTTTTTTGTTTTTTTTTAAAGACTAACCATATTAGGTGAACTGCCTGTCTCTCAGGCAGTGTTAAAGGTAACAGAAATTAATTTATATACCATTCAACTACTTTCTAAGTTATAAAACAAAGATATAGCATTTAATTGAAACACAAACAATGTTTTTTTCTGTTGTCTGTGATGCAGTTGGTTTGCTCTGTAATTGCACCATTTTTTTGGCATATCAGCACACTATATATCCATACCTGGGAGCTTTCAATGAGCTGACTCTGAGACCTTTGAGATAGTACTTTGAGAGCATGAGGGGTACACAACACATTGCTTAGCAATGCATAGCGTACCCTTCTGGCATTCAAAAGGTTAAATCTTCCCATCCTGTAGATTGCTTGTAATATGTCCTTGCTTATTGCTTATATGTCACTTCCAGCACAACAAAGGAAAACAAGTATGATTAATGATAATTTTATGTCCCAACTAGTAGAGGAGCCAACTAGAAAAGAGGCCTTGTTTGACCTAGTGCTCTCAAACAATTCTGACATGATAAACAGTATACAAGTAAGGGAAGATTTGGGCAGCAGTGACCACAATATGGTATACTTTGAAATATATGAGAAACCCAATAACAAGGGTTTAACCAAAACATTACATTTTAAAAAGGTTAATTTTACAAATCTTTGTTTTCAGTCTCATTTTTTTTTCATGCCATTCCATTGCAACTACTGTTATGACAATATGCCCATGTTATCACAGCTGTAGACTACTGAAGGTAGGTATGCAGTGGATTTATTTACATATATATTTATTACATCAATATGAATTTATATATAAAAAATAAACAACAACAGATATGTGGGATCATCGTAATAAAAAGAAAAATATACAAATTAAAATGGAAATAAGAATGAAGAAAAACAAGCAGTTCCCATGAAATCTAAGCATCCCCTTTTCCAAACAAATCAATAGGCCTCAGCAAGGCTATGACTCATAAGGATTTCAGTTTTAATAGACGAAAGCATTGTTTGGTCAATTGTTGAGTCCCAGCCTAGAATATCTACTTAGCAATGGTATTTTCTACACATATTTTTTGTGACTCAGTTATCTAGGCGTATACATGGATGCATAACTATCTACATTTTTAGAAACTGTGTCAGCAGCATTCACGAAAGGGTTAAGCTTCCACCTTCAGCCGTTAGGACAGGAAACACCCCCAAAATTAATAAAAACATTCCCCTTCCCCTGAACAGGTGTCTTTTTTGTTTCCTGCTTGCGGTTGTGGATGGAAGCATCGCCTTTTGTGACCTCCTGCCTTTTTTCTTTTGTGATCTGCCCAGAGTTTTGTTAAACTCTTTCACCAGCGCCAGGTCTCTCACTCCCTGGCATCCGGAGCTTCCCATTTCTAGACTAGAGAGCTGAAATGTTATGCTCTTGAGTGGTGACTAGAACAGGCCATTGTGCTTTTGGTCGTGCTCAGAGCCTCTCACTTCATTTTTTGGTTTGTTTCTGCAAAACCCTTAAGGTCTCACCCTAAGTGTAAAGGGTAATCCAGACGTGGACCCCTTTCTCTCAGTGCCTAGTGAAGCCAGCTGCACCTCACTGATGAGGCCCAAATAAGGCCGAAACGTACGTCTGGGGTTAGCTGATTTTTCCGTGCAGAGGGGACTTGCCCATCATTTTGGTACTGGACTCCCCTTATGGGCGGTTTTAGTCTAATGTGTATGTGGAAATTTCTCCTCTGTTATGGCACTAGAGAGCTAAAATGTGATGCTCTTGAGCGGTGACTAGACGGAGAACAGGCCATTGTGCTTTTGTTCATGCTCAGAGCCTCTCATATCATTTCTTGGCTTGTTTCTGCAAGCTTCAGATGGGCCTGTACATGTGCTTTCTTGAGCAGGGGGACCTTGCGGGCGCTGCAGTGTTTCAGTCCTTCACAGGGTAGTGTGTTACCAATTGTTTTCTTGGTGACTATGGTCCCAGCTGCTTTGAGATCATTGACAAGATCCTCCCGTGTAGTTCTGGGCTGATTCCTCACTGTTGTCATGATCATTGAAAATCCACGAGGTGAGATCTTGCATGGAGTCCCAGACCGAGGGAGATTGACAGTTATTTTGTGTTTCTTCCATTTACGAATAATCGCACCAACTGTTGTCACCTTTTCACCAAGCTGCTTGCCGATGGTCTTGTAGCCCATTCTAGCCTTGTGTAGGTCTACAATCTTGTCACTGACATCCTTGGACAGCTCTTTGGTCTTGGCCATAGTGGAGAGTTTGGAATCTGATTGATTGCTTCTGTGGACAGGTGTCTTATACAGGTAACAAGCTGAGATTAGAAGCACTCCCTTTAAGGGAGAGTTCCTAATCTCAGATTGTTACCTGTATAATAGACACCTGGGAGCCAGAAATCTTGCTGATTGACAGGGGGTCAAATACTTATTTCACTCAGTAAAATGCAAATCAATTTATAACTTTTTTGAAATGCGTTTTTCAGGATTTTTTTGTTGTTATTCTGTCTCTCACTGTTCAAATAAACCTACCATTAAAATTATAGACTGATCATTTCTTTGTCAGTGGGCAAATCAGCAGGGTATCAAATAATTATTTCCCTCACTGTAGTAGTCAAAGTTGTGCAGTAAATTAATTCTTAAAAAATGTAGCATAATAAACTGTCTCCGCCACTGTGGCAACAGAGGCGGCGGCAGCGGAGACAGTGCTGTGTGCCACAGGACTCCCCATCCAGTCCTTCACGGGCCAATGCCCATTCCACATATACAAGCAATAGAACAGGTGCTTCACGTTGAAATGTAGTAGAACACAAGCATAACTTAGAAGTAACAATGCAGACTCTCTGGCATTTCAAAGCTGCTCTCCGAAGGCAGCTCTCTAACACTGTATACAAGTAGTCAAACAAACAAAAGGAACACGGGAGCACTCATCGCTCTGTAACTGTAAATCACTTGCAATAGTAGAAAACTCCAAAACCATGTTTACTGGGCTGATAAAGCAAAGACTTTTATTACCAAGATTAAAAATAGTCAAACATGGCCCAACAATGAGGGAGAGAGACACAAAAGCACTTCAACAGATGGTGACACTAGGACACATCTATCACGTTTCGCGCTGAAGAGCGATTACTCATAGATTAAGTACACAACGAAAAATACTTATTTTAAAGACAATTAACATGGCCATGATTGGACACTCATTTAAAAGAAAAAATCCACACTGAGGGAATTTGTACAGAGACTGCCTTTATATATTGGCAGTCTATGTTCAAATTCTCTCACAGCCATTGGCTGAGATGTGCTTACACACATCCCAGACAATCAGATTAAAGCGGCTGTGCTTTAAACTGATTGGCTGGGATGTGCGCAAGCCATGTATAAAGGCAAGCCATATATAAAGGCAGTCTCTGTGCAAATTCCCTCAGTGTGGCAGAGGCATCAGACTGTGAGGGATTGGATGGGGGGACCTGTGTCACACAGCACTGTCTCTGCTGCTGCCGCCTCTGGGACCTCACACAGTGGCGGAGACAGTTTATTAAGCTAAGTATTTAAGATTTAATTTTTGGACATGATATACTGTGCAATTTTGACTACTATAATGGCTTAAATTTCACTCGGCTTATTTGGAACTAAAATAATGGCGGCACATTTTTAAGGAACTAATACAGCGTTTATAGAACTAATACAGCGTTTATCCCTTTGAGCCCAGAGAGGTCAGCAACGCATTGCTTTGCAATGCATTGTGTACCCCTCTGGCACTCAAGGGGTTAAACAATGTATTATTGTCCACTATATTTAAAAAACACTTAAATTCAATTTTTTTTCTTTTACAGCTAGAAAAAAGAAGACAGACGAGAAGATACAAGAAAGTAGAGAAGAAAGAAGGACAGAAGATGACCAGCATGCTGAGGACTCCACTGGACATCAGGATTAATGGTAAGTGTTACTTATAATGGGATATTGCTTTGTTACTTAGCTGGGTTAACCCTATGAGTGCCACAGGGTAATTATGCCCCACTGACTCTCATCGGTTAATTCTACTAACACTGAACACATTTTAAATGCTTTGGATGATTTGAAGTGGGGCTTCAGGACCCATATCAATACATCCACTGGAGACTTAGTTTTTTTTTTTTGCCTTTTAATAGCTGCGTCGGCTGACTAAAGATCCGATAAGGGACTTTAGTTAAAAAAAACCTGGGTCTTAAATTTTATGAGCGAAAGTGAGTCCCTTATCAGATCTTAATAGCTAATGCAGTCCATTAAACGGCAACTTGTAGCATCTTTTTTATTTTCAGTGGGCCAAAACACATCTAAATTTAGAGGCTGGTAGGGGTTTTTTTTGGCGGTGTTTTTTTCATAGAGCTGATCTTTAAAGGGATAGTAATGTCTTAATTAAATAAAAAGTAATATTGTAGTACATAAAATAAGAAATCCATCTGTGCTATTCCTATCTCTGAAAACTTTATGGTTTGAGAGATAGAGTGTTTTAAAGTTCCCCCCTCCCTGATGTCGGCTTTAAAGCTGACAGACGGAGGTCCGAGTTGGCCAATTCGAGGAGGCTCTTCAGCAGACCAGAAATAGCGCAAATGATAAAGAAATACTTCTTTGCAATGGTCTAAGAAGTGTGCTTACAAACCAAGCACACTTTGTAGACCGTTCCAATGAAGTATTTATTTTTCATTAATTCTATTTCAGCTCTGCTGAAGGCCTGCCTATTGGTCCCCAGACCAGGATCTCGTTCTGTCAGCTTACATCTTACATCAGGAGAAGGTGAAGGAGAGGGGAACTTTAGAAGTATTACAAAACAGAGCAAGAAAAATCCTAAACAATTCTACAAGTATAACAAAAAAACAACGAGGGGAGTGCAAATTTATCAGTAATATAAAAGTATAAATTGTACTTTATTACAAATAAAACACAGAGACAGTATACTATGGAGATTTCCCATAAATGTATCTAAATGTATCCATATATAAAAAAAAAATAGAAACAATCATATCAAGACAATGCTACTGTAGCTACATATGATATAAACCTAATAGAAAACACCCTTTCAATGATGGACAACCTCTGATGGTACTAAGAACCTAATGTTCATATAATAGTTCAACACCCATCAATCCCAAAGGGAGTGGATGTTTAACGTATCCCAACAAGGGTGTATAATATTGTTCCAAACGTTATATATGGACGGACTCGTAGATAAAATCAATCCTCCAAACCCTGGAATAAACTCTCCCGTCTAGTACTTATCTGGTACAGCTGGATGACTGCCAGAAGCTCCTCACGGGTGTAGAAACGTAGCACTAGTCAGTCCACACTATACGATGGAGGCTAAATAGTAGGAATAGACTGGAACCTCCGACACCACTTGTGTTCAGTCAATAGCTTTGGGGAAACTCAGACAATTAGGAGCGCCATTTCCCAATATTGTTATAGGTATTAATTCTACAAGTATATTAATAACAAAAAGATTATGGCTGATATTGCTCCTCTTAAGAATGAGGCATGTGAATTGACTAGTGAGGATAAGGCTTTAGCTGACACCTTAAACTCATTATTTTCTTCTGTATATACAAAGGAAGCAGCAATGACAGGTTATGTGCAAACAGACAAAAAAACAGAATTTCCTCTATCATGTACATGTCTTACGGAGGACAAAGTCCAAAAGCGTCTGTAAAATGTTATGGTGAATAAAGCACCTGGACCTGCTCATATACACCTGAGGGTACTTAAGGAACTAAGTTCAGTAATAGCAAGACAGTTATACGTAATATTTATTGATTCACTTTCATCAGGCATAGTGTCTTGTGACTGGAGGAAATCTGCTGTAGTGCCATTGCTCTAAAAGGGGGCAAGATCCAAACCAGGAAATTATAGACCTGTGAGCTTGACTTCCATAGTGGGCAACATATTAGAATGTTACTGACAGTATTCAGAAGAAGACAAACAATATTATTAGTAGGTACTAGCATAGTTTTATGAAGAATAGATCATGTCAGACTAATCTACTTGCATTTTACGAAAGGGTAAGTAGTATTTTGGACAAAGGGATTGCTGTTGATGTAGTATACCTGGATTTTGCATAAGCAGTTCATACAGTGCCTATGAGACTAAAGAACTAATAACCACTGGCAAAAAACAATATTATTATAGAGGAAAAATAACAAAGACCTTTGATTTAACCCTTTGCAGAGCAATTTGTTGTGTTCCACTCTGGCACACAGAAGGTTAACCCCTTAACGACACTTGACGGTCATATTACGTCATGGGTAAAAAGTGCCTGAACCGCCATGGATTTCAGGGTGGTTCAGGGAGCCCTGAGTCTGATCGTAAAAAAAAAAAAAATGCTCCGTGGTCCTTTAGTGACCGCCGCGTGCCTGCGCGGCCAGTCGTTAAGGGGTTAAACAGGGTTGTTAAAAGTCCCATTTAAATCAAAAGGAATTTGAGGAATATGCATTTGCCCATAATGGCAAAGTTGGTTTGCTCCAGAGTAGCACTCTTTTTTTCTTGTTAACCCTTTGAGTGTCAGATGGGTGTACAATGCGTTGCATATCCCTTTGGTATTCAAAGAGTTAAAAGAGTTAAAAGCATCCTATATGTCTCTCCCATTTCTTTAATTGTCAAATTCTTAGCTTGTAACAACATGCCTAGAAGTAAAGAACCGTAAATGACAGGAATTCAGAAAATGGACCTGTCACCTCAAGACAAGTTTAGTTTGTTCTACAAAGAATTAAAATGTGCCTGTTAGCTGTGCTGCTAATTGTTCTGTGAAATAAAGCATTTATGAGTACTGAAATTTATGTTTTGAGGCACATATGGCTGTTCATAATAATTACCTGCAAAGTATACTAATTAGTTCTGTTCAAGGCCAAACACTTACTGTGTTATTAGAAATGACCCCAGGGAATAGGATCATTTATACCACAATGTGTAACACACAAACAAATTAGCATATAATGCCACTGACAAATAAGGGCTCATTCATACAAGTGACAGAACTGTTACAGCTCCCTTGCCATGGTTTTGTTGCCCATGTTGTTTCAGTCACCCTCTCATCTATTACAGCACTCAGATACAGGAGGGGTGTGTCTAACTCCTGGCTTACATTTGCTCCAGCCAATATTATTTGTTGGGCAGTCACGTGGGTTGGCCATTCATTGGAGATTACGATGATCATTGCAATCTCCAACAAAGCTTGTGTGAAAGGTCTGCATGTGGCCCTGTGTATATATCAACAGGATGATGTTATATTTGTGGTTATAATATCTTTTAAAAAGACACGTGAGTGTCTCTCTTTATTGTTTTTTGTCTATTTTGGCCTTGAATGCGTTGGGGCATACTATTATCCGTCTGCATTTCTGGAATCAGGTCACCCCTGCAGTACAAGTTTTTCATATGCAACTTGCATTAAAGGGCAGGGAAAAGGGAAAAGAGAGAGAGGCAGTGGCTGCGAGTGAAATTTCATTCATTTGTGGAATGTTGGAGACTATGTAATATACACATAGGCACACATTGAGGGAGATGACTTAAGGGGTAATAAAGAGGTGTTTGGTTCTGTAAACTCTCCAAATTCTGGGTTTTGCTATAAAGCCTAGGCACTTAGATCTCCCCATCTTAAGGCACTTAAGTGCATAGACTACAGAATAACATAGAAAGTTTTTCCACACTGTAGTTATCTTCATTTTATATCTCTTTATAACGTCTTGATGCATCTCCCCCATTAAGCCTTATACACAAAATAAAAGAGGGGAAATTCTGGAGCAAATCAACTGCACCACATAGGAGAAATAACATTTACAAATTCCTATTTCTTTGTGAGAATGGTAGAGAGGCCTGCAGTGCATGTTAAAGCAATGCTATAGTGACCTCTTGCATTCAGAGTGTTAAAGGTTCCATTTAAATCTATGTGAGAGTTTATTTCTCCTGTGCAGTACAATTGATTTGCTACAGAATTTCCCCTCTTTTATTTGTGCATGAGACTCATTAAAAGAAATGCATCACTGGGAGAGATTGAACAATGCATTCTCTAGTACGCTCATGCAGTAATTCAAAACTCTCCTGTATTTAGCAATAGCTTTAGTGCATATGATAGACTTGAATGAGCAGTGCCTCTTTTGTTTTATAAGACGTTTACAAAAATGTTGAAATTCAGATATATATTTATGGAAATTATTATGCACAATATATATATACTAGTTGAAGAGCCCGTGTACATGGGCCACAGTGCCACCCAGCAAGGGCCGCGGTGCAGTCATGCACAGTAGAGACAGCCTGCGCTGCGGATCATACGAAGCGGGGTGCTGCAAATTCAGACTGTAGTCCTCTCCACACACTACGGTCTGAATTTGGAGCCCCGCTCCATTTTCAGCTGTGGCGCGGGCAGTCTGTAGTGAGCATGACTGTAGTGCATGCAGCTGTCTCTACTGAGCATGACGACTTCTGACAAACATACATTTAGCGAATTATTATATAGGATGTGTATTTGTTATTCTGATTCTGAGACCTAAAAATAACTATCCTTTTGAGAGGTGTGCATCCACAATTTCAGACTGCCTGGTTAGAGTGCCTTAAGCAAAATAAGGTTGAGAACCATGAGCTGATCTAATAAAGATGTACAAATCTGTTGAGTTACAAAATTGCATACCTCCCAACATTTCAAATGGCCGAAGAGGAACACTTTTGTTTAAGGTGGAGTTGCTGGGGGTGTGGTTAGTGGGCAGGCATTACTGATCATTTTTTAGGTTATTTCAAACATACTGTTAGTCTATATGAATAAAGGATTTAGAGCACGACCAAAGCATTTTATAATTTATAAACACATATTGTGACGTTTAAACAAATAGAAATGTGAGTTTTATTGCGTTGGAGCAATGTGATACACTTATATACACCACACAGTCTGATCTTCTAAAAAGAGGGACAGAGGAATTTGGGTCTCAAAAAGACACTGTCCCTCCTAAAGAGGAACACTTGGGAGGTATGAAATTGCCACTTTGCACCATTTGGACAAAGGGGTGAGTAGTGTGGAAGTGGGCATTTTATGAAAGTGCAGATTTTCTGCACCCATGCACTGGCTATATATGTACCTGGAGAAAATCAGTGCTTACTTTTCTTTACTCCTGCTGTAAGTGTGATACGAACCTTTTAACCTTGCAACGCAAAGCGTTGGATACCTCTCTAGCATTCCAAAGGTTAAAGAACCTGGGCCCATTTTTATGAAAGCAAACTGGAGCAAACCAAATGCATCATAGGGAACAAATAACAATTCCTATAAAATTACATTTAAGCACGTGAATGCTAACATTCAAGGGGTTAGAAAGCTCTATTTAAGTGCATGGGGATTTCAGATTTTTGTTTTTGCCCCTATGGTGCAGTTGTTTTACTCCAGAATAACTCCAGTTTTCTTTATAATTATGGTCCCTGGTTCTTAAAAAGCTAAGGGTTGTTCTCATAATGTACTAAATGTATCTGTACATAAACACAGATCATTTAACAAAACTGTTTATAAGTACAATGCATGTGCTATGACCTTTGGGGAGTGATAAAGAGAAATAAAATGGAGATGACTTCTCCAGTGATATCACTTCTCCAGTTCCTATGTCAGTCTATAAAACCTATGCACTAAGATATCCAAAGTTGGAGGGATCTTAGTGCATTGGCTACATAGAACATAGGAAGTGGAGACGTAATATCACTGGAGAAGTTATCTCGCTTTATCACCTCTTTATCACGCCTTAATGCATAACCCCCCTTGTTTGCTAGCAAGGTCTTCAAAGCATTGTGAAGCAATAACCCCCTGTTTTTTTCCTCACCATGTTTGTAAATAAGTACAAGGACTATTTATTTGATAAATAAGTGAAAATTGTGGTCCTGACACATAAAGCTAAAGCGGTGCTATTCTGGGGCAAACCAACTTTGCCAAAGGGGGTAACTAAAAAAGGCCCTTGATTGTAATGGGGTTCTAAAAACACCTTGGGGGGTTATGCAATAAAGCGTGATAAAGAGGTGATAATGTGGAGATAACTTCTACAATGATATCACTTCTCCAGTTCCTATGTTATTCTATGGAGCCTATGCACTAAGATCTCCAAAGTTGGAGACATCCTATTGAATTAGCTCCATATAATAACGTAGGAACTGGAGAAGTGATATCACTGGAGAAGTCTTCTCCACGTTATCACCTCTTTATCACACCTTAATGCATAACCCCTCTTGTTTGCTAGCAAGGTCTCCAATGCATTTTGAAGCAATCCATTGGAGACTTCTCTTGCATGCAGTGGGTTAAAGTAATGGCCACTATGACATACTAATGTATGAATTGGTTCTGTAAAATTAAAAGCTCCATTGAAATCAATGGAATTTTAGGGAATTTTGATTTGTCCTTATGGGACAGTTGGTATATTCCAGAATTGTGACTCTTGCTTCATAATCATAAGGCTTGTGTGTATCTGGTAATAGGCCACATGAGAAATGTTTCCCTAATAATAGCCTCAAACCAAACCATAATAAAAAGCCCCAGTTCATTCATTACAAATTCATATTCTATTTTTATCACGTAACATGTTAAATAAATGCATTACTTGACTTTGTTGAGTAATATGATACACCTCCTGATTAGTTTTATTTCCTAGGTTAAGAGAACAACTATGATTCATATTACACATGACATTTTTTTCATACAGTGTAAAGTAAGTTTTGTGCCCTGCAGCTTCAGATTGTCTGTTGGACTGGAAACACACCCCTTACACAGGTGTGGATAGTATACAGTAACCACGAACAAGGGAGTGTTCCTGTCAACTGCTGCTGTCATGGCTCGTAAACACTCCCAAAATGCACTGAGGCAGGAGGGAGTGACTTAGATTTCCAACACCTAGATGCCTGCTTGGAGAAGTAATAATTAACTTCCTTTTGTCTTTTATAAACTATCCAGGTGAGCCAGCAGTTCACTTGGACGCTGCCATGTTTTCTTGGGGACAATGTAAAGGAATAAGTGAAATGTATTTCCAGCTTTTCATGAGGACAAAGGTAAGTGTAATCTGACTGAGCATAACCTTTACATAAGCATGACTTCTATCAGATGACTTGAAACGACAGGTAATTCTTATTAGAGGCTGATGCACTAAGACTGACGGGAGCAATTCTGGAGCAAACCAGCTGTATCATAGGGGACTTTTTAAATTCCCCACCTCCCATTGATTTAAAAAATGTTTTTTAAACTATTTGAACTAGAGATGTTAATTTATTGAGAACCGATGTGTTAGAGACTATCTAGCATACAAGGGGTTAAAAGACTGACTGAACTCAGTGGGATTTTCTAACTGTCCCTTATGGTGTATTTGGTTTTCCCTATAATTGCTTTTGTTCTGCTTAGTACAAGGGTTGGGGACTACAAGTTGGGGACTACAACATATAACAACTAGCTGGGGATGATGGGTTGTAGTATACTACAGCCGGAGAGCCAAAGGTTCCCTAATCCTCCCTTAGTAATTCAGCCTCACTGGTTGCTATTGCCTATCCTATATAATAATTCACTAAAATGTTTGTAACAGTCATGCACAGTAGAGACTGCCCGTGAAGCGGCTGATATGGAGCGGGGTGCTCTTAAGCATCAGCCGCGGTGTGGACAGTCTCTACAGTGCATGACTGCCCCACAACCGGCTGGCACTGTGGCCCATGTACACGGGCTCTTCAACTAGACATTAATAAAACACCTTTGCCTATAGGCTTAAACATTTAAGAACCAGAGGGGTGTGCAACGCATTGCAAAGCAATGCATTGCACACCCCTCTGGTTCTTAAAGGGTTAATAAAAAAAAGCAGTTCTCTAATACATGTGACCTTCATAAAGAAAATAGAGAAACCAATAAGGTTATGTTATTGCTTCATCAAGGAACGTATCTGTTTGGAGGAAAAAAAATCCTGTCAGGCTAAAGTCTGCAGGTTTACAACTGAAAGTCCTGCTTTGTCTTATGTGTTTCTTTTTTTTTTTTTTTGTGCAAACTAACTTTTTTGCTAATTATTGCATACAGTGACATAAATGTTTTAAAAATGCAATGCAAATTGGTAAAATCTTCATTCACTTGCTATAATTAACAATGCAGTGATATTTGTGTCTTAAGCTGGTGTCCAAAGGTTTCTAGTATGTGTAACAAAAGGTTACTGTAGAAATACTTGGAATTTTAGACACATTCTGGCACATGTATCAACTTGTTACTAATTAAAAGATGAGTAACAAGTGCAATTGTGAATGATTTGTTATCAAACAGAATACTGACAGATATGTAAAATTATTCAATGAAACAGATCAAACGTGAAGATGCAATAGAAATTCTTATAGATGTATGTATTAGGTATATTGGAAGAAACAGACAAAATAGAGAACACAATGTGCTCTGTTCAAACATGTGTGCTATTTTATTTAGACTGCAGTTCTATTACAATAATTATTTTATACATTTTGTCTGAAACTGACCTTTGTGGTGTTTTTTTTTTCTTTTTTTATGTGGAAGTACCATTCATGCTTCATAGTACTGAAAAAAGTGATAGGTCTCCTGAATGTCTGGGAGGACCACCAACATAACTGCTATGCTACATAAGCCTTAATCTTAACCCCTTAAGGACCAGCGGTCCAGGGAAGTTACCTTCCTTTAAGGATCGCTTTGATCCTTGCTGATGCGCCGGTACACATGACCTGTTGTGCGTACTGGTGGGCCTAAGAGAGATCGCTCCACTCTTGGAGCGGTCAATTTTAGACCCCATTTTTACTTACAGTGCTCCCGGTAGAGCGCTGTAAGTAAAAAGTGCGTGACGTGCTATGACCGTCACCGGTCCTTAAGGGTATAAGGACAGTGACGGTCATAGTACGTCACGTAGTCCTTAAGGGGTTAAAAAAATAAAACAATAGGGTCACTAGATTCTAAGACTCACCTTCCTGACATGGCCCATGGGGAAAGGTTCCTGGGTCTGAAGGCCTTTCTGCAACTTCCAACTACATGGATGGAGTATTGGAGTTTTAGATAAAAATATTAGGGTCCACAGGACCCAAGTTGACGGTGTATCAATAGTTGGTTCCTGAAGCCCTTGACCTCTGTTCTCTCCCCCCAAAAAAGCCCCACAAAAATAGCAATAGTATGTACAAAAGTGTCTGTATATAAGCAAAGGTTCAGTCAATGGATTATTAACCCCTTAAGGACCAGGAAAACAGGGGTGGTTTACCCTAAAGGGCCAGAGCAATTTTGGCATTTTCTAATATGACTTTGTCGACAGTATTTTCCCTCTAAGTCTTTTGTTCCACTTACACAAATTATATACACTGTCTTTTTTAAAGCAGATCTATCATCAAAATATCATTGCCCTTTAAAACACATACTAACATAGCGATAGGCAAAGACATAATGTCATTAGGCTTAATAAATATCATGTTATTGTTGAAAACCAACTTCTTTGGCTCGCATCAGGCTGCACAGAGTTTACAAGACAAGCTCTGTGCACCTGCACTGTCAGTAACTTCTGGTACCTTAAGGTACCAAAAAACCCCACTCACCAATCCCGGCAGTGAATGACCCATACAAGCAGACTCAGAGGTTCCTTTCCTCTAAGATATCTGTGCTGTTACTCGCTGGTAGCTGCTGAAGAAGTTGGTTTTCAACAATAATCTGCAGGACTTATTCAGCCTAATGACAGTATGCCTTTGCCTATCGCTATGTTAGTAAGTGTTTTTTTTTGGGGGGGCAATTATATTTTCATGATAGTTCCGCTTTAAGCATAAGTAGGGCTTTCTTTTGATACCACATTTATATGGATAACCCAACATTTCTTTTATTAATAATAAAAAACACAATTTCTAAAGGTTCTCCTGTGATAATTTGTGCCCAATTTGTTAATTTATTTTATAAATACTGGATAAAAGGTATGAACAGTCACTCATACCTCCAAAATGTACAGTTTAAGGGGGCTACTGTCACTCAGGGGTAAAAATCCCCATTTCCCTCTTTCCCTCCTTGGTGTCTCACTTTTTTGGAGTTTAGACTGAGTGGTGTGTATAAGTGTATTACATTGCTCCACAACAATAAAACTTACATTAATGTTTGCTTAAACTTTATGTGTTTAAAAATTAGTCAGTGCAAATAAAATTCTTTGGGACTGCTTTAAATAATTTATTTATTTAAAAAAAAGTGTCAGTAGGTCATAAAGGGACCTACATTTAATACTACCCCCAGCAACAGTAATAAAACTGTACCCATC
This sequence comes from Rhinophrynus dorsalis, assembly GCA_037306005.1. NCBI lineage: Eukaryota > Metazoa > Chordata > Amphibia > Anura > Rhinophrynidae > Rhinophrynus > Rhinophrynus dorsalis. Next base: position 230,560,335 of record CM074718.1, on the reverse strand, counting down.
TGTCGCCATTTATATTAAATTTTATGTCGTTTATCTGCTTCTCTCTTCCTAACTATCAAAGTGAAGAAGAGAGAGGTAGAAAACAATGAAAAAGGTAATGTATAGCTGGTACATGTGATTCCTGCGGCAGAGATCACCGCCTAGATGCACTAAATGTCGATGTGGTGTCGGTATGATATTGTTGCTGTGTTCCAATCACTCCGACAATTCGATCTGAACACATATCGACATATTCACAAAAATTGTCGGATGGAAGGGAAAGGTTGGAGAAGGTCCCTATTAGCATACAGGAATTTTGAAGTGCTTTTAGTGTGGAAGGGATCTCCTCCCCTCACACATCACCAACACTACGACAGTTCTGAACAGCATTCTCTGTGCTTCCCTACCCAGCCAGTAGGGGAATAAAGAGAAGGCTTTCAGCACCATGGACAGCATGGAAGCTTCTTCCAATGTTCAGGTTAGTAGAAACGTTACAAGTCCTCTGCTGGATGCAAATGGCAATAACTGCAATGCTTCAATGGATTCCATTTTAACAAAAAGCAACATGACCCCAGGGTCAGGATTCATCAATCTGTTGTTAATGTTCATGGGTTCCAGGATTTCACCATGATTGAAGGAATTCATTTCCATGACTTCTGTTTCGTTGAACTGGGGTGTGCCAGAAGAAAGACAATTCTGAGAGTCCTGCACTTGCCTTTCAGAGACAATGATCAGTCTGCGCTTTAGGCACTTGTTATATTCCAGTGTTACTTCACTTCTATGTTCATAATATGGCCCAAATGCTTTGTCCTTGGGGATGTTGGGGTACAAGTACTTCAGGGGTTTCCCTGGGATGTTTTCCTTGTTCCTGATTATCTCAGTGAGGGGGATATTGGAAAGCTCCTTCTTGGTGTAGGGCTGAACTGAATGGATGGTATAGGTTCCATTTTGTAAATGCTCCACCCAGGAGCAGGTAAGCCCTCCCTCTCACTAAAAAGGAGCAGGAACGTGCCTGTCATCATTGTCCGCAGAAGTGAATCCTCCTTTCTACAACTCAAAAACACCATCACATAACCATCATTCCAGATGTTTTCTAAATGTCTTTTCATCAGGCACAGAATGGAATCAAACCAGTTCCAGAAGATGAGACATGTTCTCCTTAGAAAATATGTTCCATGAAACTGCTCTCCTCTTTTGGGGTTTAATCAGAAAGCTTGTTTCGCTTCATTGATAGCTGGTCTGCATTAAGCCCCTCTTGGTACTGCAGGAGAACTCAGCTCAGGGTTTCTGACAGCTGCAGCCAGGGTAGCAGGTGGCTTGGATAAAAAGTTCACATCATTAGGGGCCGAGCTCAGCAAGTTGAACCACAAAACTGAGGACCCCGCACTAACAAACAGACTGATGTTGGAGATAATTACACATGGTAGAGTGGTAACCTCTAATTCCAGCTTCAAGTCATGACAGTCAAAGAGGGTAGTGAAAGTAATGAGATGGATTTCCTCCATGACACTGAGCAATCCCTCACTGGATCCTTTGTCACCCTTACCCCCAGTACCAGCTTTCTGTTCTTTCAGTGTCAAGTGTTTGTAGTCCACTACCAGTCCCTCTCCTTGGAGATCCTCCATGGCCTTAGGCTGTGGCCCTAGCAGATTACATCTATGGTACCCTTTGATATTTAGGGAATTCTTATCCACAGTGTAAGAGACATTTATGCTGTGCTTTAGTTTGGGCAGGTTCACAAGGAATCTGGCAGCTGGTTTTTATCACCAAGGGTCTTTTACAAGGATAAGCCATGATTGGCTGCTTTTTGACCACAAATGGTCTCCTTAGCAAACAGCACAGCATTTCAAGAAGTCTGCTATTCAGGTTAGGAGGGTCAGTTTTCAGTGTGTCTCCCTCATATGATACTCGTGGGAAGTTCGGTAAGAAGACTGAGAAGATGTGGGAGCTGTAAAAAAAAGTCAACAGTCTTTGTAATCCAGCCCTCGAACAGTTTAACCCTTTGAGTGCCAGTGGGGTATGCACCGCATTGCAAAGCAATGCGTTGCATTCCCCTCTGGCACTCAAAGGGTTAAGACAGGTGTTTGCATTCAAAGGGTTAAGGCAGCTTTTGTTTTAACAGCCAATAAAAATGCCGACATGAAAATCTCGCACTGCATGGCAATGTGACATTCTCATGTTGGGTAGTGAAAGGTTGCATCTGCCTTTCAGTCCCTCCGTTACCTCAATTTGTCAAATAAAGTAAATAATTGAAAGTTAATATTACCTGCATAACATCGGAGACCATTCATTGTTGACAGAGAATATAAGAATGGACACACAAGTGAGATTACCTCTTTGAGTGGCAGAGGGGTGCTTAATGCATTGCGCATCCCTCTGCCACTCAAAAGGTTAATCTCACTTGTGGGTCCGTTCTTGTATTCTCTCTCACCAATGAATGGTCTCCAACGTATGTTATTCAGGTAATATTAGCTTTCAATTCTTTTTCCTTAGGTGCGGGTCCCCCAGGTGCGACATTGCTGCTATTATTTGGAAGTTGTTGTACTTAAAGTCAAACATCTCCTGCAGATCTTCCAAAAAACTCACTTCTTGCTCTACCGACTGCGCCCACTCCCTCACTTCTGTCATTCGCTTGTCAATCTCATACTGCTGCCCAGTCTCCATGGAAACCAGAACTGGTTGCCTGGCCTGGGACTCCATTTCCAGGGCTTCTAACAGAATTTGCTTCTCATGGTTTAGAATATCTGTGATCAGTGCTGCCAGTTTCTGTGAATCTGCCTGTATAGATGTTAGAATAGAATGTTAAACTTAACCCTTTGAGTGCCAGAGGGCAATGGTACATTGTGTACCATTCTGACACTCAAAGGGTTAAATCTGCAGAAGTCATTAATCATCTGGATGGTTTTCTGGATACCTTAGAGATCGCAGCATTCCACATCCACTGTTCTTTGTTTGCTTCTGCCATGTTCCCTTCCCAATTCTCTTATTAAATCCCATGGGTCAGTCAGTGTGTCACGTATTTTTCTATCGTAGGAAGAGACCTTCTTACTGTTTATTCAATACACTGGTGTTGGGTTCTCTCTCATATTACTTGAAATATATGATGTCCCATGTGCCTTTTTTGCCAGTATGTTTATATCTGTATTTTGGAAATTCAATAAAAAGTTTATTAAAAAAAAAAAGAAGTTGCGCTGCTGGAGGATGTGCTCCTGAGTGTAGCGGCTGTACTGATTGTCCAGAAGATTCTGAAGTTGGATATTAGCAATGGAGAGGTTTCTAGCTGCCAGTTTCCAGTCCTGGGATTCAATCCATGGTACAGGGTACTGTCGTACCTCCATAGGCAGCAGCTTTTGGCTGTAGAGACCCAGGACCTGCTCTTGGAATATGCCAGTCAGCTTCAGAAGGGTAGATTACTGGCTCATCCTTCAAATGTTCCTGTTAGACAGCCATTACTATAGTACCAATGCAGCAGTGCCGTTGCTTGCCCTTCTCAGACACTAATAGGAAGTGTATATGCCAGTGTGTATAGAGAATGCCCTATTTTGACACCTATTGCTCTAAATTGACAATCAAACTGTGTTGGTCATACACTTCACTTTATTCGACAAACACTTCACTTCACTCGACATAAACTTCCTATTATTCAACACTTAACCCTTTGACTACCAGAGACATAGTAAGGCATTACTTAGCAATGAGTTTGCTACCCCTCTGGTACTCAAAGGGTTAAGTGTTGAATAAAAGGAAGTTTATGTCGAATGAAGTGAAGTGTATGTCAAATAAAGTTGGACAAAAATGAGTATGTTGAATAGGAGCACTATATACCAAATTATTAAGGGGAAGGGTTAATATGTCAAAGGGGGGGCACACTGTGTCCGATTTCTAAAATGTGGGGAACAACATCATTGTGTGTTAGCCCCATATACATTGCCTGACACCCCCAGCCTTTTACCCTTGCCCAGGAAGTGGCCATGGGGGTTTGTGGCTAGCAGTGGGTAAGGGGCAACGGCTGTAGAGGGTCAGACAGTGTACATGGGGATCTGTGGTTACCAGTGGTCAATGGAACAAGTGTAGGAGCCTAGCAGTGTATATGGGGTTCTATGGATACCACCGGGCAAGGGAACAAGGCTGGGGGGCAAGTGATAGCCAAAAATCCCTATAGATGCTGTGTGATCCCCAGTCTTGTTCCCCTGTGAGGACAAAAAATGTATAATATATAATGAATTAATTACGAGATAAGTGTGTAGTGCTTGGTATACTATGTTTGTTTATTTTAACCCTTTGAGTGCCACAGGTGTGAGCAATGCACATCACTATGGCACTCATTACTGTCCATGGTGCTGAAAGCCTTCTCTCTGTTCCCCTACTGGCTGGGTAGGGAAGCACAGAGAATGCTGTTCAGACTGTCCTGTCTCTCCCTGCTGTTACTCCATAGGAAAGTACAGGGGAGATCCCAGCTACGACAGCCTGAGTTAGGTAAAGTGGAGACTGTGAACTCTAACAGCAGAGGCTGCTATCGGAGTTTACTGAATGAGTCGAAGTGTCACATTACATACCTCCCAACATTTTGAATTTCCAAAGAGGGACAATTGTGTTTTAGGTGGTGTGGCTGGTAGCCAGGGCATTAACGAGAATGTTTACGCTATTTCATGACCTATTGACACCTCGTTGTGTTACCTAATAAATGACTTATAACAAGACAAAAGTATTTTATTTAAAGGGATAGTAATGTTTCATAATAAAAGCAGCTCTAATTAATCATCATGGTATTTGGACTTTGGAGAGTGTTATTTCAATTCTGTCAGAGTTGTAGTTCAAGAGTAATTCAATGACAAAGTATCCCCCTCCTGCCCCTTTTACTGATTTAACACTGCTCAGCCAGAGCAGAAGGGAGGTGCCCAGGTAGACTGCAGAGAGGGACAATCTTCAATTAAGATAAGGAAAAAACCTGAAAAGCTTGTCAAGGAGGGCAGGGCTTTCATTGTTCTCATAGGAAGAAGATTGTCCCCTGCTGTTATCTGTCTGGTCTATGGACTGGATTCCACATCTGAGAAGAGATGGCTTACACTAGGTAAAAGGGGCGGGAGGGGAAACTTTGCTTGTGAATATCTCTCAAACCATAAAGGTTTGAGAGATAAGACTTATATCATTCTTCATGTTTTTTTAATGCCTACAAAATAAAATAAAGAGAAAACAAAGTATTACTATCCCTTTAAGCAGACTAATTTAGAAACACATATACTGACATTTAAAGAAACAATAATGTGAGTTTTATTGCTGCAGAGCAATGTGATACATTCATATACACAACACACAAGTTGATCTCCTAAAAAAGTGGGACATTAGGGCGGGAAAAAGGGACAGTGGGATCTGGGTCTAAAAGAGGGGCTGTTCCTTCTAAAGAGGGACACTTAGGAGGTATGCATTATAATATCAACACACCCCTTGCATATGAACGTATCTGATTATGCTTCATTTCCATATGGTAATAAGCAATTGTTGATTAGAAGAATCTAAAATTCATAGACATGGTGAAGCCATGTCGGATTGATGTCAATGTGGGTATTTTTTTGTCGGAGTTCTGGTGAAGTGATGTTGTAGACACTTTATGAATACCATGGAGGTGCCTACGACACTACTCCGACAGAACACTGACATTCGTAGCCCTCTTTGACCTTTAGTGCATCATGGCCCACATGTACCGGCAAAATGGGAAAAGAGTGAAACTGACTGCTCTGGTAGTGGAGCAGTCAGTTTCAGGATCTCCAGCATGAGCTCAATAAAGTTCGATCGTCACTTTAAATACGTGGAAATTTGGGGAGTTTTTATCTGTTCCAACTGGTGCAGTTGGTTTTCCCCGTAATGGTCCACTAAGGTGGATTTAAGCAATGGATGCAGAGCATGCTATGAATCCATGTGAAGTCTCACAATAGCCTGCGTTGTATGTGTGTTACACTCCTATTTCCTGGTACCTTCAGATTAACGGTGCTAAGGTCTAGTTCATCCGAAGGGTGACAGAGCTGTTTGCTGCCTTCACTGGGTGATATAATAGGCCGATATTTATAAAAGCAAACTGGAGTTATTGTGGCGTAAACCCACTGCACCAAAGGGGACAAATAAAATTCCTAAATTACCCATGGACTCCAACAGTGCTTTTTAACCACTTGAATACTAGAGAGTTGCATTGGAGACCATTCTAACATTCAAGGGGTTAAAAGCCCAATTTAATTTAACAGGAATTTGTATTTGTCCCCTGTGGTACAGTTGGTTTACAAGAATAACTCCAGTTTGCTTTTATACATAAGGCTCATTGGGGGAGATTTATAAAAATGGAGTTATAAAGAAAGTGTCTGTAAAATTGGTGCAAAGCTACATAAATATATGTCTAAATGCTTAGCAACATTTTTGCTAAGTACAAACTCCAGTCAGTTGCTTTTTTTCCTGTATGTGAAAAGTGGAGTAGAAATTTATTAACCATACCTCCCAACTGTCCCTCTTTAGGAGGGACAGTCCCTCTTTGAGACCCAAATCCCTCTGTCCCTCTTTTCTATCCTTTTGTCCCTCTTTTCAGGATATCAGAATGAGTATTGTGTATTACTTTTCTCCACAGCAATAAAACTCACATAAATGTGTAGTTAATCTTTAATATATGTGTTTATATATTAATCTGTATAAATAAAATACTTTGATATCGCTCTAAATAATTTATGCAGTTAAACAAAGAGGAGCCAATAGGTCATGAAATATCCTAAAACTTCTCGGTAATGCCCCACCTACCAGCCACACCCCCATAAACACCACCTAAAACAAAAGTGTCCCTCTTTGGCCATTTGAAATGTTGGGAGGTATGTATTAACTGCCCAAAAAATAATGGCAGTTTTTAGTGATTAAATTTTAACGTAAGGTATGACCTGCTCTTAACCCTCTGAGTGCCAGAGGTGTACACAAGGGTGACCAGACCTCACCTTTAACTGGGGACACACATAAAAATGCATACTGCAGGGCTGCTTTCATTTCACAGCAGTCCTGAATTATTTCCTATGTGTCTCCTGTTAAAGGTGAGGTCTGGTCAGCCCAGTACACAACGCATTGCAAAGAAACATACCCCTCTGGCACTCAAAGGGTTAATGGAAGTATATAGTGAAAGTTATGTATTAGAATAAATATTCTCAGTTGCAAAATTTCTGAACATTTTCCCAGAATATTCTCATATAGACATATTTATAAACTTGATTTTACTTCTTTATAAATATGACCCTTCATTGTGAATATTAAAAGTATGCTAAGGAAGCTTTTTGTTGTACCTACCAGTCCCTGTTTCAGGATTTTCCTCTGTGGTGTGGGCCTGTATGGTGGTGGTGATGTATTGCACTATTCTAACAGTATAGGTTCTCTGGTACTAGCATTTTGCTCCTGCAGTTTCACTTGGGGGGTGTGCACTGGAATAGTGGTTCCCAAACATTTTCCCAAGACAACTCGTTTTGCTTTTCGCCAAACTCTGATGACCCATTCCTTCTTTATGTAAAAAAAATGTAACTGTGTATATGTATTTATATTATTATTATTAATTTGAATTTTATATATTTGAATTATACATTTTGAAGAAAACAATTCATTGTACATCCTTTCTTTTGCCAAAGGCTTTTCTACATACCAATATATATATGTGTTTTTTTGTTTTGTTTTTTTGGCTGAAGGCACCTGTAACATACAATCGGGGACTTTTGGGACTCCCCATACAAATTAAATGTAACTTATCAAGGGCATAATGAAGGGTATAATACATAAATATATACCCTTGTTATTATTAGATCTTATAATCATAATAACAAAAATAAACATATTGTGCATAACAATTTCCATAAATCAATATTTAAAACGTAATAGTCACATTTTTGTCAAAGTCTTCATAGAAAACATGGAATCAGATAAGCTGGTACAGGGACAGGATAGCAGTTACAATAAGCTGGATAACGGAAGTAGAGCAGATAGAGACAAAATGAAAAAGAAGTAATGAAAAAGAAGTAATACAAAAGAGCGCCGCAGCTGGCAATGCAGGATAAGAAATGTCTGTTTAGAAAAAGACCATGGCTTTCACAAAATACAAAGAAAGCTATGGTTGCTAATGTGAATCTTTTCTAGTAAAACCACTCAATTTGAAAGAAAGAAAATATCTCCACAGTCCAAGAAAGTGGAAGGCACCAAGAAAGTCCAGATTGTGCTACAAAATTGGCAAGGAAATGTCAGTACAGGTAGCAAGACTTCAAGAATACAGTACATGTAGCAGTTAGGGTGGGTGTCTCACAGGCAATGACAAGAACAGAACAGTCAGAACCAGTAGGTCAGTCTGAACCCAACTGGTCTTAGGTTCACAGGAACCAGGGCAATAAGAACAAGCATACAAGGGTTCACTAGGGGAGTTTAAATAGCCAGAAAGGCAGGAAACTCACAAGCAGGAGGATGGGTCAACTGAAATAGTCAAATTGGATCTATTGGGGTGAGTCCTATTATTACACCGCCCCCCACCCCTCCAGTAACACTAACTATGGGTCCCAAATGCAGCCCAGAAGGAAAGGCATGATGAAAAAAAAATCAGGACAGGAATGTGGACATCAGAGGCTGGAGCTCAAGAATGGTCTTCAGGGAAATAGCTTTTCCAAGTGAACAGATTCTGCAAGGAACCTTGAAAACAGGCAAGAATAAAGAATCTGGTCCACAGAGCATTTTCATGCAAATCAACCAAAGCCAAGGTGTATGTGTGTGTGTGTGTGTGTGTGGGGGGGGGGGTTGAACAAACTGGTGTCATACACACGGCTTTAGCAAAGAGTCATGCTTGAAGGTAGGTCAAGCTAATAGGTTACAGGATTCACTTGACACAGGTTTTTAAACACCTCACTGCAAGCAGGATTTGGAAAGTTGACAGGTCCTCTTTAACTATCTTGACACATGTAATGTATTGGCATCACCTAAATGGTGACAGTTAAAAGGGCAACATTAAAAAGTCACCATGTCAGAAGGGAAACTTACAAAATGTCACCCATGTGGCCTGTGTCAAAAGGGTGAGATGGGTGGGATAAAAATGTTGCCCGTGTCAAAAGGGCACATTCTTCCCAATGCTCTTCTCCTTGGACTTTTGCTTCCTCTGTTTTAAAATGGCAAAATCAAAATGGCGACCTCAACATGTCACTGTGTAAAACTGTGCTCCAATGCACACATAGAAGAATGGTATATCAGTAATAAAATGATCAAGGAGTAGTGGAACAGGTTGGAGCTTGTATTGTGCCAGAGATTTAGCTGTACCTCATGAGTGAGTGAGAGAGGCTCATTTATGTGGTGGCATACACACGCCTGTGAAATGCCATTACGAGGGTAAGGCTAAAGAAGGGCTTATTGTGATGATGAGCAAGAGAGGATGATACAGCTTACATATACATTTGTATGAAAAAGAAAGTACACCCTCTTTGAATCCTATGGTTTTACATATCAGGACATAATAACAATCATCTGTTCTTTAGCAGGTCTAAAAATTAGGCAAATACAGCCTCAGATGAACAACAACACAATTACATTTTACACCGTGTCATGATTTATTGAACAAAAATGAAGCCAAAATAGAGAAGCCATGTGTGAAAAACAAAATACACCTTATGATTCAATAACTCGTAGAACCACCTTTAGCAGCAATAACTTGAAGTAATCATTTTCTGTATGACGTTATCAGTCACATCAATGTGGAGGAATTTTGGCCCACTCTTCTTTACAACGTTGCTTCAGTTCATTGAGGTTTGGGGGCATTTGTTTATGCACAGCTCTCTTAAGGTCTTGGCACAACAGTAATCGAGTTGAGGTCTGGACTTTGACTGGGCCATTGCAACACCTTAATTCTATGCTATTCTGTTATAGATTTGCTGGTTTGCTTGGGATCATTGTCCTGTTGCATGACCCAGTTTCAGACAAGCTTTAGCTGTAGGACAGATGGCCTCACATTTGATTCTATAATACTCTTGTATACAGTGGAGCTCATGGTAGACTCAATGACTGCAAGGTTCCCAGGTCCTGTGGCTGAAAAACAATCCCAAATCATCACCCCTCTACCATCGTGCTTGAGAGTTGGAATGAGGTGTTTGTGCTGATATGCTGTGTTTGGTTTTCGCCAAATGTGGCACTGTGCATTATGGCTAAACATCTCCACTTTGGTCTCGTCTGTCCAAAGGACATTGTTCCAGAAGTCTTGTGGTTTGTTCAGATGCAACTTTGTAAACCTAAGCCATGCTGTCATTTTCTTTTTAGAGAGAAGAGGCTTTCTCCTGGCAACCCTTTCAAACAAACCATACTTGTTCAGTCTTTTTCTAATTGTTCTGTCATGAACTTTAACATTTAACATGCTAACTGAGACCTGTAGATTCTGAAATGTAACTCTTGATTTTTTTTGCAATTTCTCTGAGCATTGCACGGTCTGACCTTGGGGTGAATTTGCTGGGACGTCCTACCCTGGGAAGATTGGCAACTGTCTTGATTATTTTCCACTTTTCAATAATCTTTCTCATTGTAGGACTTTAAATTGTTTGGAAATGGCCTTATAACCCTACACCTGAATGCTACAGACCAGAAAACTGCTAAAATGTTGGCTTTTATAGAAATGGTCACACTAGTACTTAGCATCTTAATTTTTATGGAAGCAGTAAGGGTGTACTTCGTTTTTCACGCATGTCTTCTCCATTTTGGCTTTATTTTTGTTAAATAAATCATGACATGTTGTAATATGTCATGTGTTGTTGTTCATCTGAGGTTGTATTTACTTCATTTTTAGACCTGCTAAGGAACAGATGATTGTTATCATGTCCTGATATGTAAAACCATAGAATTCAAAGAGGGTGTACTTTCTTTTTCACATGACTGTACATAGTGTCAGTAAGATCCACAGGATTGTGATGACTGTTTTGAGAGAACAGGAGCCACACTAGGATTGAGGATTAATCACTGATGTGATTATATATCAATCATCATTTTTCCATAACTACTAACTAAATCACTTATTAACAACTAACATTTTGTTCTTAGAGGAGAGTTATTGATTATATAATGTGTGTTGCATCAATTTATGCACTTCACTTTACCAAATGTATAATGTGTATGTAAGCTGTATCCTCTGCTCTTGGTCCAGGTAGAATCACGATAATCCCTTCCTAAGCCTTGTTCTCCTAAGGACCTTTCACTGACTCATGGGGTGTAGCTAAATCTCTGGTACTTGGGTATTTATGGAATCAAACTATACAAGCGCCAAACTCTTTCACTTGACTCCTTGACCACTTTACTACATATATCCCCTTCATGTATGTTTAACTATAGTTTTACACTGCAACTTGTTGAAGTCACATTTTGATGCAGCCAATATTTTGATGTCCCTCTTTTGACGCTCAATATATGCTTAGTGACATTCTTATTGTAAACCAGCTTGCACAGTAAGAATGACAATAGATGTTATGGACTTTTTTCCTTCTACTGATTCACCATATATACTTTTGTAGGTTTAGAGTCACTAATACCAGTCATACTCTCCTGAATAGTTTTGTACCCACTTCTTGCATCTCCATGTAAACTGTAATAGACCTCAATGAATTGCAGATTGTCATACCCTGCTTATGTGATTATGCACCTTATACAACTTGTGGTCTTTGTAACTAAGTGGTAAGCTTCTTGTACAAACAATATCCAACAAAATGAACACAAAACAGTTCTCGTTATAGACTTGTCCAGCAGGTTCAATAAATTGAAAAACTGCTGTGTTGTTCATTTCTGTATACGGATTTCTGAAGAATGTGCACTGTTGTGACTGAAGTGTTTTTGCGTGACTCATATTAATTCCCCAACACACTTATGTTATTCTTTCCACAAGCCAGGGTCTAATTACAGGTGCCTTTGTTGTAGTTTCACTACAACAAATAATTAAAGTAGCACTAATAGAAAATTTATGGTAAGTGGGGTTCATTATTAGGAGGTGATAGTGTTTCCTTATTATATACTATAAGCAGCAGACAGGTGGACACCCCCAGAATCATTGCCAACATTTTATGACCTACTGTGAGCCATTGTTCCCTTTAACAAGGTTGAACAACCTGCAGTCCCCAGTTGTTAGACTTTAACTTCCATCATCAACATAATCTAGGCATTTTACATGTTGGTGTTCCTTTAACTCTTTGAATGCTGGAGAGTTAGCCAACGTACTACGAAGCAATGCCCTGGAAATGTCTCAAGCATTCAAAGGATTAAAAGCACCTTTAAATCAAAGGAAGTTGTATCTGTTATTTATGATACAGGTAGCTTGCTCCAATACCTTCATCTAGATTGTAAGGTCTCACAAGCAGGACCCTCTGATTCTTATGGTTTTCATGTTCCATTTCTACTGTTTACTGTCTCTGATTGTCTATTTCCTATTGTACAGAGCTGTGGAATAAGTTGGAGCTTTAGACATAAAGGATAATAATACAAAAATGACAATTTTTTTCTTTCTGAATAAGGCCTTATAAATATTAGGATAAGACGGCATGTAAGAAACAACTAAATAAAATATAAAGTTGAAGTAGGAAGTCTGTGTAAGAGCTAGGGTATTGGGTTGTACTTTTTTTTGCCCACCCACATCCTCCAATCAAAATGTTATTCCACTGCCATATTCCACTACCACTGATATTTACATTGATTCAAGTGCACCTCCTGCATAGGTTTTATGTTAGTTAGAAGATTCAGGAATCAGATAAATATTGTTCATTAGACCTTAGCCACAAAATAATATAGATGCAATTCTGAAGCAAACATAATGTACCATTTGGGAGAAATAAAATGTTCCATTGATTTAAACTGGGTTTTCAATCCCTTGAGTGCTAGAGAGGCCTCCAATGCATTGATTCACGATACGTGGAGACCTCTCTAGCATTCATGTGAATTAAAGTCCCATTTAAGGCAATGGGAATTGTGCGTAATTTGGATTCTCCTCTTTAGTGCAAATTGATTGTTTAAGAATTATATATATTATTTTTGGGATAAGCCCCTTGATCTTCTAACTCTCTTAACCCTTTGAGGGCCAGGGGGTGCACATAACGCATTTTAAAATATATTACCATGCTGTTTCTATGGGCCTTATTCATCAAGATAAATGGAGAATTTCTGGACAAAGCCAACTGTATCAGAGGGGACAAGTGAATACTTCCAATGTTACCACTAATTTAAATTGGACACCTCTCTGACATTCCTTAAAAAGCCCAGATCAATGTATTGGCAGCCTGTCTAGAATTCAAGGGGTTAAAATCTAATTTATATTATACTTTTTCCCTGTGGTGCAGTTGGTTTGCTCCAGAATTGCCTCCACTTGCTGAATTCTGCCCTAAATTCCCTAATGACATATACTCATTACATAAATCAATAAATAGGAAGTGGTTAGTTACTCTATTAACTGAAAACATCTGCTTTATACATAGCCACCATGATGAGGTTTATATGGTAAAGGGCTAATTACTAACATATAAAAAATAAGTTCCTTGTGTATTAGCTATTTACTCATGTTACAGGGCACCCCTTGGGGTCGTGTACTCAGTGCCATCCCCTTAAAGTGAAGTCAGCCAGGGAGGAGAAAGATATAGTGATGGTACTAGTGGGGCTGCCTGACAGGTTGTCAGGGTTGGGCTGAAGAAGAAAAGGTGCCCCACTGAGGAGGGCTCCCCAGCAGAGGAAGTATTCCTCTAACCTGGAGACCATGTTATCACAATGAGGTGGAAGACAGGGCTTCCCTCTTTGGATTGCCTGAAAAAGCAAGGTGCCAGCTGCCTGCCTGGGAGCAGCACATGAGATCCAGGTCTAAGGGATTTAGTTAACCCTTCTGAGTGCCAGAAACACATTGCAGAGCAATGCATCGGACAGCTCTCTGGCACTCAAGTGGTTAATAGATTTATGCTATGCCAGTGCTGTGAAAACTTATTTTCACTTTTTAAAGAACTGCTTAACGTAAGTGGGTATACCCTTTGCGTTGAGATGTTTCCCAGGCCTCTCTTACCTTTGGACCTGAGTAGCGGATGCCTCCTGTTCCTGCAAACACAGCGCATTGTTAGACTGGGTCCTGGGTGTATCAGTGTGATGTTTGGCCACTACTCTGGTCTGAAGGTAGGATATGCAAGGGGAACATCTCACAGCAAAGGGTATAAGTACATGACTTAAACAGACCCCTAAGAAATATTTATTCCAGGGCGAACAATGAATTAGGATCTTCCTGAGCAGATTAAGGGTCTCGCTTCCTACAAAGGGAGTAAGGAAACAGAGAGTCCTGTGAAAGAAAGAAATATGTTGTGAGTGACTATTCATTGTAACTGTTAATAATTATTACTGTTCTGTTTGAATATCTTTGGCACCCAAGAGAGTTTGATTGAAATAGACTAACAAAAGTCTTCTCAGAGACCCATGGAGTTAGTAAAAGTCCTAGGAGCAATGAGTTAATGGAGTGGCTTACCCAATGTGGGTGGGACCTGCAAAGATCCCCATGGCTGAGCTGAGTCACGGCTAACAAAAGTTTACGTTTTAGGTGATTCCCTATATATATATTTTTCCATACCTCCCAACATTTCAAATTGCCAAAGAGGGACACTTGTGTTTTAGGGAGTGTTGCTGGGGGCGTGGATGGTGGGCGGGGCATTGCAGAGAAGTTTTAGGCTATTTCATGACCTATTGACACCTCCTTGTGTAACCTACAAAATTACTTATAACAAGACCAAAGTATTTTATTTACACAGGCTAATTTATAAACACATATACTGACGTCTAAACAAATAATAATGTGAGTTTTTTTTGCTGTAGAGCAATATTATACACTTATATATACACGACACAGTCTGATCTCCTAAAAAGAGGGACACCAGGGTGGGAAAGAGGGACAGAGGGATTTGGGTCTAAAAGAGGGACTGTCCCTCCTAAAGAGGGACACTTGGGAGGTATGTTTATAAGTATATGTAGAGTAAATTTATGAATGATTATGTACATGGATATTCCACAGGATTACGCAATTTATCATAAATCAAATCTTGGCTGTGTTGTCCATATCAGTGGGATAGAATGAAAGCATACAGACATTGTCTAACTTTTTTCGGGTGAGTAAAAGCAGAACTTTCCCTTTACTGACTATGGGTGGCTGGAGGCTCAAGTGCTACTCTTACTGTGTTCAAAGACGCCTTTTGTGCCTGGAGACTACAGAAATGCACAGTCATGGCATATGCAAAAAAAACACTTTACACGCATCACAAAAAAGTACTTGTTCCTTGTGTTTGCATAGTAAAGTACAGTGAAAATGACTTATTCCTGGCATTTTTTTTAACCCTTTGAGTGCTAGCGTGGTACTCAACACATTGCTTTGCAATGCACTGCGTACCACTCTGGCACCCAAAGGGTTAATACAATACACCTGGACTGTTGCTAGGTACTGGCTTAGAGAGCTTAAGCCCTGGATTTCATATCTTAATCTCAGAATCTTTTTGCTGACATATAATGATGTAACACTGCGCTGATCTCCCTAATTCTGATGGCACCATTGGGCTGTGTGGCTTACTAGTAGTAAGTGAGGGGTGTACAAGCCCAGGTTTGTTTGGGAATCTATCAACTCCAAAACAATACACCATTCATTCTGTGTCTCAATAAAACCAAACTGAGTTTGTTAGAGAGCTACAACCCTTCATGGGTGGGAGGGTAAAGAAACATTAATGTGGTTCTGTTCATATACATTAACCGTTTGAGTACCAGAAATGTGTCCAATGCAAGAAGGTTAAACTTTTCTGGCTGTATTGATTCATGCACATCACTTTCATGTATACTTCTGGTTGCTTAGACAGACAGATACATGGAATAATGTTATCTATTATGGTTCTATAGATTACATGTTTGCAATTTCTCAAAGATAAACTTTACAAATGCGGTTCTGTAGAGTTCACCAATCACGGTCCTGCATAGGCAGTGTCCCAGCATTAACTTCATGACTATTCCAAACATTTTGGGCAGTATGAACAAAAAAAGAGAGGAGTGAATCTGGAGCAAACCAACTGCAACACAGTAAGGGCTAAATACATTTTTCCCTGATTTCATTAATATAAATGGAGTGTTCAACCCCTTGAATTGGCATTCAGGGGGATGAACACTCTCATACCTCCCAAGTGTCCCTCTTTAGGAGGGACAGTCCCTCTTTGAGACCCAAATCTCCCTGTCCCTCTTTTTAGGTCATTAAAGTGAGTAGTGTGTATATTAGTCTATCACATTGTTCCTCAGCAATAAAACTCACATAAATGTTTATTTAATCTTCAGCTTATATGTTTGTAGATGAATCTGTTTAAATAAAATACTTAGGTCTTGCTCTAAATCCTTTATTCAGTTACGCAAAGATGTGTCAATAGGTCACAAAGTAAACTAAAAATGTTCCACGTACCAGCCCCACACCCAGAAACACCACATAAAACACAAGTGTCCCTCTTTGGCCATTTGAAATGTTGGGAGGTTGAGAGTTAAACTTACATTTTAAGTTGTATCTAGTGATGCAGATGGTTTACTCCACAATTGTTCCTCTTTTACTATGTTCATATGGCCCTTTAACTTCTATACAGACCACAAATAAATGATACCACATTACATTAACCATCTACTTTGCCTTGGAGCCAGTAAAATACTCTTGTGTCATAGGAAGTTTCAATAGACAAAATACATTAATCTTTCACAAAATGACTTGACAAACATTCAAATACAGAGCACATTAAATGTTTTGTGAGCTGGACATGCAAATACACCCAGTGCTTCTCCACCTAAAAGATAAGCTTGAATAAGCAAACTAGCTTGTTGGTAGGCTTACCACCACATCCCATTAATACTGGATGCTTTTCAAATATGGAAACTGCAGGGTTGTGTGGGAACCATTGCAAATGTATATCTAAGGTGTGGTCAGCCTTTGGTTCTCCTGCTGCACTACATCTCCAATCATCCTCTGAAATACAGTTCGTTTGGCTGTTTGCTGACTGAGGATGTTGAGAGCTGTAGTCCAAAACAAATTGAAAGCAAAAGGTTGTGTACCCATGCTGTAGCGCTGCAATTGTTTATATGCAGCCCTGCATTATTTATGTTTCAAAAGGAACCAGGACTCTGGGACATTTAAACAATAGGGCAAAGTGGGAAGCTACGTAGGGTGCAATGATGGAAGGGGTCCCCTAAAATTAAGGAGAAACTCTGATTGCCAAGCAAGACAGATTGGAACCCACTGGATCTCCCTCACCAGAATGTCTGTGTCACACAGTACAGTCTGCTCAAGGTATTAAATGTGTGTGAAAAATCAGCATTGCGTAAAGATGTATTTGAAAACTCATAATTCTGGGAAGCTATGCAGGGTGCAATTATGGAAGGGGTCCCGTAAAATTAAGGAGAAACTCTGATTGTCAAGCAAGACAATTCAGAACCCACTTTATCTCCCTCACCCCAATGTCTGTGGACACAGTATAATCTGGTCAAGGTGTCAAATGTGTTTGAAGAATCAACATTGTGTAAAGATGTGTTTGAAAACTTATAATTCTGTCAATATACTGTCGGTATGAGCAGTTACAATTGTGTGAACTTATTTGTGAGCATGGAACTCTCATTAAAAATTGATTTAATGTAAGCTAAAAATTGTGTGAAGCTACTATAAACTTGAGAACTCAATTTTAGCAAAATGGGAAAACAAGTGTAGTAAATATTTAATATAATGGATGCTTAGAGAGATATTGTAGCAACAATGAGTTAGCAGGGTTTGCTACTGTATAATGTACCAAGGTCCCAGCAATGGGTTAAAAAGACCTTCCTGTGAATAAAGAAGGTGAAGACTGCTATTTGGCTTTAGTTCCTGTTTTCATGAGACGGGTATATTGTTAATCTAACATCCACGCTGGCAAATGAACAAAATAATGATTTTGTGCCAGAAGATTAGTGCAGTAAAACATCTTAAGTCTATTCTACCAAATTCAGTATTATTCTGCATGTTCATGTGTCCTGACCTAGTAAATAAAGCTTCCTTTCATAATCACGTGTTATGTTGTAATAATTAACCTTTTCAGTCTAGTCTGATTTTGTAAATGTAAATAGACACAAGACATCTAGTGTTATCATTCGTTTTAGTATACATGCAAGGTTTTGAACTTTATTGTCAAACTGGTTTTTCAGAAATCTGTACTTGTATGTTTAAGAACAGAGTCTCAAAGAGAGCAGATAACATAGAGCCGTTCAGTGCAAACACTGACTGTTTAAAGGTTTATTTCAATGGCATTCTCCTTCTTGTACATATCACAGAGGTTTAGTGAAGGTGAAATCTCTCTATAGTATATACAAACATTTCATACACTGAGAGTTTAACTTAGTCTGTCAGATCAACAGATTTTGAGCCTTATGCCCACGATAAAAGAGGAGCAATTATAGGGCATATCAACTGCACCACTGGAAAGAAAAACATTGTTCAGTGTTTTAAATAGGGCTTTTTATTAACCCCTTGAATGCAGAATTGGTCTCCAAAGCATTGTTTGACAATGTGTTACAGCCCTCTCTAGCATTCAAGGTGTTACATTTGGGGAATTTTTTTTCTTCCCCATGGTGCAGTTGGGCTGTCCTAAAATTGGTCATATTTTCTTTTGTGCTTAACCCCTTAACCATTTGAGTGCCAGAGAGATATCTAGTGCATTGCAATGCAATGCAATGCATTGGCTTCCTCTCCTGAACTTAAAGGGTTAATGCCAAATGACATGCCAGAACATCACATAGTTCCTTCATTTAAGGACTGATGATCATCCTGGCACACCAAATGTTAATGATCACAGCGTACCTCAGAGTTCAATGTGATCATACCTGGGAACTTTTGAAGCAGGGCTACCCGGAGGGTAACCCTGTCAGTGCTGACCGGGGAGGAAAATGACACGATTTGCGTCATACAAGGGGCGTGGCTTAGTCACGGGGGGGTGGGACAAACCCCCCCCTTGCAAAATAGAGGTAAGAGGTCGGGGAGTGGGAGGAACCGGGCGGGATGGAGCACAAGTGGGCAGAGTTTCTACTTAAACTCTGCCCACCCGGTGATTCACACACTGCCCTGGAGACCCGGTAATTCAGTCTGAAATCCAGAGTCTCCGGGGCAAAACCGGAGAGTTCCCAGGTATGACTGTGATCATATCACAGGAGGCTGTAACTGACTCTTCCAAGACTGGAGCAGCCATTTCCTGGTGATTCCGCTCATGTAATTGCTTCTACAGCAATCACATGCTCCAATGGAACCAAATGACAAAGACAATGTAAGTAAACACTGTTCTGTCTCTCTCATCCTGCCTGTCATCCTGAGGTGGAGAGAGATACAGAGAACACATCTTCCAACTCTGCAGACAGGCAAAGAGGGGACACTTTTATTGTGCTGGGGGCCAGACTGGTGGGTACTACATAAAAATGTATTATCCCATGACCTATTAACACCACGGGCTATAACTGAGTAAATGATTTTGAGCAAGAACAAAGTATTTTATTTACTCAGACTAATTTATAAATATACTAGCAAGACAAACACACACACAGACACACACGCAAATGCACACACATGCACTGAGATGCATAAAGAGCGACACAGTCATACACACATACAGACACATAGAGTGTGATACAGACATGCAACACACACACTGAGGAACACACAGGCACACACAGAGACACACACAGAAGTGAGTCATAAGGGGGTGACTTATGTGTCATTGTAATGAGTTTGTGTTTGTTCTTATGCCTCCACTGTGGCATTCATTCATATTGTTGAAATGCATGTGGTAATTGCACATACTATGGTGGAAGGTGGATCATGCTGGCTCCCGGGGTGTGAGTGAGTGTGAGTGAGTTGCATTCATTCATGTAGTTGAAATGCATGTGGTAATTGCACATACTATGGTGGAAGGTGGATCGTGTTGGCTCCCGGGGTGTGAGAGAGTGTGCAAGTGTGAGTGAGTGGCATTCATTCATGTAGTTGAAATGCATGTGGTAATTGCACATAATATGGTAGAAGGTGGATTGTGCTGGCTCCCGGGGTGTTAGTGAGTGTGAGTGAGACTATGGTGGAAGGTGGATCGTGCTGGCTTCCGGGGTGTGAGTGAGTGTGAGTGAGACTATGGTGGAAGGTGGATTGTACTGGCTTATGGGGTGTGAGTATTGCATGTGAGTGATTGTGTGTGAGTGATTGCATGTGAGTGTGTGTGATTGAGTGAGAGTGTGTGAGTGTTAGAGAGTGAGAGTGTATGAGTGTGAGGGTGTGTAAGTGTGAGTGTGTGTGATTGAGTGAATGTGTGTCAGAGTGTGAGTGAGAGAGTGTGTGTGATTGAGTGTGTGTGTGATTGATTGTGTGTGAGTGAGTGTGTGATTGAGTGTGTGAGTGAGAGAGTGTGAGAGAGTGTGTGTGAATTATTGTGAGTGTGTATGATTGACTGTGTGTGAGTGTGTGTGTGTGTTTTTTGTCTGATGTGTTTGTGTCTGTGGTATAGGAGCGAGTGGCAGCCATTTTGTTTTTTCAGTTACTTGGATAGTGGTGGGCGGGCTGGATAGTGGGGACAGGCCAACTCCCTGCATGATTTAAATCACTCACCCACTGAATCACCCAATGGGAGCAGTAACTCCTCCTTACTTAACCCTTTGAGTGCCAGAGTTGTACGCAACGCAAGGCATACTAAAAAGGCTCAAATTCCCTTTTTCCCCTAATGTAACAAAAACCCTCATCGTATTTATAGAGGCACTTTCCTTTCATCTCTATATCCATAATACATGCTCTTTGTTTAGTCTTCCTTCTGTACTTGATCTGGTACACACTCCGGTGCTCTCAGGATAGTAACTAGCCTCTATATCCATTACATTATCTCTTTGATTTTATTTATATAATTTTTTTTAATCTTACAGTACACCATGCAAAAGGAAACATAAACTGTGAGTGCGTGTACCACTTGTCTTAATATCATACTTTCCTTTTAAAATTGCATAGCTTAACTCCCATACAGTGTAAAGTGGTAACTTTCAAACCTGGTTAAAATAGAGATGTGGTTATTTAGAGTTAGCATTTTGCTTGTTTGAGTTGTTATGAAAAGCTAATATGCCACAAACTTAGCATATATACATAATTCAAACATGCACATTCATAGTAAAGAAAGACACAGATGAGTTAACATGGAAAAAGGAAAAGTAAATCAAATTCAATAGGGTGGCTGGAATATACAATGTTGTTATTTAAACTGCAAAGTTGTATTCATTCAGATACTCAGAGGCTGTTTTTTTAAGTACACCTGATCCCAAATGGTCCTGAGCATGGAAGTCACTCATCTGTTGAAAGTATTAGACTGGATTTTAAGCATCAGGGAAACATTTTAATCCTACCATCAGTTACTTGGTTAATTATAGTTTAACCAATGTAATTAGTGTTAGACAGCAGCAAGAAACATAGTATTTTTTTTTTTTTTTGTAGAGTTGAAGCTGATTCAGACTGATTTAGAAATGGCCAAGAATTTTTCTACACAGTCTCCTTTGGCAATTATCAATGAAGCAAAATATATCACCAGGTAAGATGTGATTTTATTCTCTCTATTTAAACTTAAGAAAAATATTTTAAAATTAATGAAAATGAAACATGAAGTCAGTTTTATTGAATTAAATGCGTTTAACGATTTTTCGTTTATAGATTTTTACTTGAAAACAGCAAAGAGTTAAAAAGTTAATTTAGTATATATATATATATATATATATATATATATATATATATATATATATATATATTTATTTATTTTTTTAACTGCGGTTTGTATGTGCATAGAGTCAGGAGGGATGTCCTTTACCTGCTAAAAGCTTTATTCAAAACTAGTTGAACAGTCCGTTACATGGGCCACAGTGTCACAGCCACCCGGTCGTGGGGCAGTCACGTGCAGCGGAGACTGCCCGCGCCGCAGCTGATACAGACCTGGATGCTCTGAAGGAGCGCCCAGCTCTGTATCAGCCGCTGCGCGGGCAGTCTCTACTGCGCATGCACGCGCAGCAGTGTCTACTGCGCATGTCGTGGCGTTACACACGATTTAGCGAATTATTATATAGGATTAAAAAGTTAATTTGGTATATATTTATATATATATATATATATATATATATATATATATATATTTATTTATTTTTTTTAACTGCGGTTTGTATGTGCATAGAGTCAGGAGGGATGTCCTTTACCTGCTAAAAGCTTTATTCAAAACTAGTTGAACAGTCCGTTACATGGGCCACAGTGCCACTGCCACCCAGTCGTGGGGCAGTCACGCGCAGCGGAGACTGCCCGTGCCGCGGCTGATACAGACCTGGATGCTCCGAAGGAGTGCCCAGCTCTGTATCAGCCACTGCGCGGGCAGTCTCTACTGCGCATGCACGCGCAGCAGTGTCTACTGCGCATGTCGTGGCGTTACACACGATTTAGCGAATTATTATATAGGATGGATTCAGTAGGGTTTTTTGCTTTCTGCTGGATCAATAAGTATAGAATGCAAGGGGTAAACTTCATGGATGCATGTCTTTTTTCAGCCCCATCAACTATGTTACTATTTTACTATATCACATGTACACATTAACTATATATAGACATAAAGCAGGGCATGGATTAATAATTTCCATTTACAGATAATCCAACCAATGCAATATATTTATTAGACATCAACTAAAATGATCAAACACACCAAATAACTACAGGTCCTTTATCATTTTTTGGGGGAGCCTGAATAAATCTTTTGTCCTGTTCCCCTATGTTTAAACCCTGGACCCACAGTTTAAAAGAGAAAATGTATCACATAGGTCTCTAATTTTATCCATACACCTGTTTGTGGTCTATATAGTATTTTTGCAGATATTCTGGAAAAAATAAAAAATAAAGGAATAATAACAGCTCCAAGTCCTAATAATAATGACCCCACACACACACTTACCTTACTATGACCAGAAAATGTTAATGACCCCTATGTATTTCCCTTGCTGTCCCGATCTTAACACTTTCAGCCATTGATATCATCATTTTTTATATGTCTGAAATAGGCCACCATCTTTAATTACTACCCACATTTTTATTTGTTAATTATATTGCAGCACACCCCAGAATTACTTTGCTTTTGTCTTTATAAGTGTACCCTATTATATACAGATAATCTTATCAGAACTACAGATGTGCCAGAGTTACTGTACCTTTTTATTATTATACTAGTTGAAGAGCCCGTTACACGGGCCACAGTACCACTGGCAGCTGGTCGCGGTGCAGTCATGCGCAGTAGAGACTGCCCGCGCAGTGACTGATACAGTGCGGGACGCTCCTTCGGAGCACCCAGCTCTGTATCAGCTGCGGCGAGGGCAGTCTCTACTGCGCATGACTGCAGCAGGCGCAGCAGTGTCTACTGTGCATGACACGGCGTTACAAACGATTTAGCGAATTATTATATAGGATAGTGTGGGGGTGATTGAGAATCTTTCTATCACTTTCCACAGATTTGCCATTGACAGCCACAAGTCTGATGTCAGTACTCAGCACCTAATATAAACAATGAACTGCATCACACCATGGAACTAAACCAAATCAATATCATAGGATGCACTGTCCAGAATTTTGGCACAAAATGGTACTTTTATATTAGGCTAGATTACATCTGTATACTCATTATCAGAATAAATTAAACTAAAGCCGATACTTCTTCCTCAGAGACATGTTAATTTTCAAGTATCCTAGGAATGTAATTACATAATCACCAGAGGGTCACAACTGCAAGGACTATGCTCTTTTGACTACAATAAAACACTCATTACTAAGTGTTTTTCACTATAAGTGCAACTATGTCTTAGAGTTCTTGTTATGTGTCATAATATACTAAACCTGCGATCAACAGATAATGAATCAATACACTAGTGCAAAGCAAAGTAGACTGTAGAGGCAATGAATAATTATGTCTTTATTTCTTACTTAATGTATTCCTTCCATCATTCTGTTATTCAATGACTGATAAACTGTTAAGTCACTCTTAGTTTATTTGCAATATTTATGTGATTGTTAGAATATTTTTTTATATTGCCTAGCGACAGTTTAATTGACAGGTTTGCCTGGTCAGATTTCCATGCTATTTCTAATTAACCCTTTGAGTGCCAGAGGGGTGCGCAATGCATTGCAAAGCAATGAATTGCGTACCCTCTGGCACTCAAACCGTTAAGCACAACCTCAGTATAATGCTAACCGGAGCTTGATATAACAATAGAAGCCATTCACACTACATGGAAGGGAAGAGTGAACGCGCTCCCTGGGGCAGCTGGGAGGGAGGCAGGAGTAGAATTAGGAAGTGAACAAGAGCTTTGCCGGTAATTCAGCTTGCTACATTATGCTGACCGGCTTGAAGCTTGAAGATTCAATATCTTTAAAAGTACTTACATTCAGGGAAAAAAACAGCTTTACTAATACTAATTTATTAACAAAACCTATGGTAAAAAAATGTATGAGGTGATACATCCCCTTTAAGCGTAATAGCCTGCAGGTTCATATCTGCTAGAAAAAATGTTTTTGTGTTAAACATCAGGTGGGCCACATCCTGGTTGCAGCACATTGGACTCTACTGGTATATAAGATAAAAGTGATGTTTTTACTAGTTAATTTCCTGAAAGACAAATAGGTCTTTACATTGGGTGTGGTCAAATAATATCAAAAACAATCATATGTTCAAACTCTTGATTTAACCCCAAAAATAACTATATCAGAATATGATTTATATAATAATATCAGTATAAATACAAGTATAAATTCTATATTTTCAGAGAATGTTTCTTCGAACCATTTTCTGACAAATTGTTAATTACCGTAACATTTTCATAAAGCACACTGGGGGAGATGTTCAAAAAAATGATTGAACCAAAATAAAAAATGGGTTCTTGTTTGATGTTTATGCTAGATGATATATATGTATAAACTAGTTTTAAATCCCGTGTACACAGGCCAACACTGGAGGCAATGCAGTCATGCGCAGTACTGACTGCCCTCGCCGCAGATGATACGTAGCAGGGTGCTCTGAATTCAGACCATAGTACCCTCTGCACACCTTCCTGGCACCAAGCGGTCCCAGGAAGGTGCGCAGAGAGGACTCCGGTCTGAATTCGGAGCACCCCACTCCGTATCAGATGCGGTGCAGGTAGTCTGTACTGAGCTTGACTGCAGCGTGTACAGCCGTCTCTACTATACATGACGGCTTCTGACAAACATCCTTAGCGAATTTTAAAATAGGATGTTTGCATTGGCTTTACAAATCCATACATCTCAATGGCAACTTTTTTTTACATTTGTACAACCTTTTCCCCCAGCATTGTGACTTTCTATACCCATCTTTTACATGGACTAATAGCATTGATATTAAACCAAGGATATGGTGGCTGGGATATTTTTATACATTGCAAAAAAAAATGCATGCACAAATGTTTTCATAAAGTTTATCTGACTTAAACAGAAAAGAGATTTTTATTTTTGCACAAGTAGCTTCATACATACATGCAATCAATATGTACTGTATGTGAAAATAGTGACATATGTTTTTTTCACTTTTATACAACATTATGCTTGAACATTCTGGTCTAAAAAGTGACTCTAAAATTAACTTTCAATTTAGATCAGAATTTCCAAACACACATTTGTTTAAACAAAGGGTGCTATATATATTATAATAATGAATTGCCATGTTAGTTATTGACAGGAGTTGGTTGATGGCACTGCACCTAAGATATTACATATTGTATTTCAGGATGTTTACAAAGTGACCGACTGGTAACTATAGTTAAAAATAGTAGCCTAATTTTTGAATTTTTTAATAACATTTTTGTGTAGATACTCAGTAAAAACAATTGGTTGTTAATAGTTGTTAATAGTAGGAATTGTTATGGGAAAAATAATTTTTCTAATTTTTGCAGAAATTCCTGAAGAATTCCTGTCCGCCTTTTTTTTTTTCTTTTTTTTCTTTTTTTACCACCACAGAAATGCTCACAAGAATCATTTCTACCTATGCTTTCTATGACCATGAGAATTTATTATGCTAAAGTTTAACAATTTGGAATTCTCATTGTGATGCAAAGTGTTAGTACTATATATGATCTCTGTGTACATGTTGTCTGCTAGACGTGCATTCATTACATAGTGTATTTAAAATTTATGAAAAATTAAATTTCATGAGATTTGGATAAAGATGACATACCAATGGTCCATTGCACAAAGTAAACAAACTAATGGCTCATTTCATATGTTCATGCAAATTGATTAATTCATTCATTTTTCATTACTCTTGCATTCAGTGGGAAGGGACTGTGTGGAGGACGGTAGAGAGAGAAGTCACTAAAACACAAAACAATCAATACAATCTACTTGGCTATGACTGTGATTGATTGTTGTAACAGCCTGAGTTTCTCTAATTTATCTGTGATGTTTTTATTCTCTGACCAGTCCTGATTTGCAGGGGAAATTAATCTTGTTCAAATGTCCAGAGAAGGTGACAGGGGCCTTCTCCGTTGCTAATAGGGTTGAACGAATTTCATCCAGCAACAAAAAAGTTATAGAAATTCTGACTAACTGAATATAAAGGTAAAGTCCACTGACTGTGTGTATAGTCTGTACTCTGGCCACTTGTAAACATATTTGTAGTCAAGTGAACTATCTTGCTGTATGATTTTTCAAGCCTTTTCTCCAAAACCATCTGCTTATACAACTACCACAGCTTCTTCAAAAATAACTGCAACTTGGCATATGTCAGCAAGATGTAACAAAGCATATCAGTATATAACAACTTTGGCATTCCACAGGAACACTTTTGGATTAATTTTATTTTTTATTTTTTTATTTTTACTTCTTTCTAAGAATTAAGGGTGGATAATTTGTACATAGAGGAAGAACTGTAGAACTTAATTTTTTTAACAATACAACTAGTGGTGGTTTATCTGGTGTGGAGACGAGTATGCTGTCTCTATGTATGTTGTCATCCCCAACTAACTCAGAGCCATTCTTCTGCATGCTTTGCATTTCTACAACAACAGTTGGAGACATGGGTATTATAGTTACTGAGAAAAAAGTTGTGTAATGCCCCAAAATAACACTGCTATTATGTCCGCCTCATCCTTGTGTACTTTTCCGTGTGCTCCTACTGCTGATGCTGCTAATCATCACATCTATGAAATGCTTCCAGTTAGATCTGTGGCTGTGCTTCAGATGGTATATCAATGATGATATGCCTATATGGGATCCTGCTATCCCCCTACTTACATATTTTTTTACAGAGACAACCGTTAGCAACATGTTTAGCTTTTGGATTGCGAGTGAAATACCTCCATATTGTAAATTTTACATGCCGAGGAGTTCCTGAAGGAACATCATCACTACTACAGGTAAGAGAAGTTATAATAGTACCAGCAGTAATCGGTGGCAGTGGAGCTGCTATGCAAACATAAGCAGAAGCATTCATAGCTAGGGTTGTTGTTGCTGACCTGTACTGCTGCTGGGGGTTCGACTTGGAAGCAGCAACAGTGATGATGATGATGATGATGATTACTGAGATGAGTATTGTGTATATTTAGGCTTGTTTTCTTACCCAGACTTTCCAGCTGATCTCTCAAAAAGTTTATAAACAGGCATATTGCTTCTTTTCAGTTATAGGAGATTGAGCCTTTAAACTAATTTTTCCCACATCATCATCATTCTCTGTTTGACATTCTAAATCAACATCAACAATCATCATCATCATCTTTAGTGTTAAAAGGTGTAGTACTACTACTGGCAATCTTTCCATATCGATTTTACAGTCTCCTCCCGGATCCTAAGCATTTATTGCACAAGTTGCAGAGACCATGGCCACAGTCAGTTTTTAGTACAACTTTACTACCAAGAATATGTCCATGCACTCCTCCTCCTCCCCCCATTCATTTCCCTTTACACCTTCCACATTTTGTGGATATATCGATAGTAGTGTACACCGCAAGGAGGTTGATTAGTGTTAACTCATCTGTAGAATGCAGTTTGATGGCAAAGCAGCAGCACCAATAAATGCTTGTCTTTTTCTTGTCCGAGTAGAGTGATGCATTTTCTGTTATTGTCTGTCTAATATAATATATGATGTATGTATTTGTCTCTGGTATCTGTCACTTTCTTAGCCTGAGCTCAGCTCTTTGCATAGGGAAAATTACATTATTTATTATCATCAACTTCAATGCAAAAGAAGCAGATAAAGCAGGAAAAAGTTTTAATGGGTATTTGCATATTTAGCTTTTCAAGTGAAAACGTTTGGCATCCCTAGTTAGAAACTGGTTATTATAATAGTATTACAATACTCAAAACTTGTTTTGCAAAACAGGTGTATTGCTTTTCATTTCATTTGATGTCTGAAAATAAAAAATATTCATGTTTGCATAAACTTAATATCATTCAGTGGTAGGAAAACTAGTGGGATGCTGCCAGGTATTCAGTAATCAGTGCAGGATTGCTTTCTCTCTCTCTCTCTCTCGCTCACTCTTCTTCCTCCCCAAGACTTCTCTTGAATTGATTAGTCTTTAGGTTAGCTCATATCATATTTGTTAAACATTTTGCATGATGATTTGACTGTAGCATTCAGAAGGAGTGTTTGGACAGCTTTCTCTGGACACTGATAAAACAGTCTATTTGTAAACCCTAGTTCAAAGCTTAGGTTTACAAAGAAATCAGTAAACTCTTTTATTCTGTTGTTGTTCTAAGTATTTTGGCTATCAAAGTATCTAAAAAATTATATGGCTGATACCTAAACAATATAAAATAGCTTAGGATTTGAAAATCTTTTTCAGACTAGAATTTTTTTCACCACTTCTCCATACTTTAACCCTTTGAGCGCCAGATACCTACCCAGTGCATTGCCAAGCTCTGATCCCTCTGATATCGCTCTTGCTCTCAAAGGATTAAACCAGGTCTGTCCAAGTTTAGTCCTCAAGGGCCACAGCAGGTAGACATTTAAAGATTTCACTGATTAAGCACAAGTGAGTTAATCAGTGTCTCATTCATTTTGTTTGTCCAACATGTGGTCTGTCATGAGAAATCCTTAAAGAAAAAAAAGTATTAACTATATGGTAGATACAATTAAAAGAGAGTACTTGCACTTACTCGTATATCTCAAACCGTTATGGTTTGAGAGATATAGTAAAACAAAGTTCTCTGGTCCTTCCTCTTTCTGCTTGACGAGCTGTAAAGCTGTCAGAAGCAGATTCTGGTCACTTGACCAGATGTGGCTCTTCAGCAGCGCCGATATAACGATATCTAAAGATAAATACTTAATTTGGAACGGTCTACAAAGTGTGCCTGGCTTGCAAATACACTTTGCAGACTGTTCCAATGAAGTATTTATTTCTAAATAGTGTGATTTCAGCTCTGCTGAAGAGCCTCTGTCTGGTCAAATGACAGGAATGTACAGCTGTCAGCTAGATGGCAGACTTGAGTAAAACAGCCAGGAAAAGGTAACTTTAGCAAGTTATATCTCTCAAACCATAAAGGTCTGAGAGATAAGACTTACATTGATGTTAATCTTTTTTTAATGACTACAATATTATATCAACTTAAAATTAACCATTACTATCCCTTTAAATCCTGGACTGTTAGCAACTCTTGTGGACCAATCTTAGACACCCCTGCTTTAATCCTTTAATGACCAGTGACATGCCAGAACCATCACGAGTGTCCGTGCATTAAGGAACAGTCATGGAACTCCATGACTTTTGTGATCACTGCACTCCTGCGGTGTACTGTGATCACTACAGGCATCTGAAACTGACTGCTCCAAGACAGAAGCAGTCAGTTTCAGCTTCTCTTTAGGCGAACCGGTACATGTGATCGCTCACATGTGCCAGCTCCCTGAATGTAGTTTATGCGTTACTTAAAGTGTTAGTAATGTCTAAAAAAAACTTTTTTGCATTTAGAAGAGCTTAAAAAGCTGATCTAAATGCAAAAAAACGTATCTCTTAAACCGCTATGGTTTAAGAGATACGGGTGTTTAAAGTTTGATTTCTCCTACTGACAGCTGTAAAGCTGTCAGCAGGAGATCCGTGTCGGTCGACACGCTGCGCTTGAGAAGTGCCGAGATATCTTTACTTACATGTAATCCCTTCATTGGAATGATCTAAAATGTGTGCCTGAACACTAGGCACACGTTTTAGACCATTCCAATGAAGGGATTCCATGTAAGTAACGAGATCCCGGCACTTCTGAAGCGCCATGGTGTCGACCGACACGGATCTCCTGCTGACCGCTTTACAGCTGTCAGTAGGAGAAATCAAACTTTAAACGCCCGTATCTCTTAAACCATAGCGGTTTAAGAGATACGTTTTTTTTTGCATTTAGATCAGCTTTTTAAGCTCTTCTAAATGCAAAAAAGTTTTTTTTAGACATTACTAACACTTTAAGGGTAAAATTACCCCAGGTCTGCCAGGTTAAACCATATTCTGTCACTGCTTCCTCAACAATTTACACGTTATTTATGATTTTCACGGGTACTTATATGTCTAGTTACAGTAGAAATTCTGAGTGCTGCCTGTTTTTGCTTTCTAAATCAGTTTAAAATAAATTTTTGTAACAATAAGTGTTATCTATATTTTCTGTAATTAACATGGTGAAGCATCTTTCCAATATTTATATATTATTTTAATAGTAGTGCACACTAACATATTGCTAAACTTTTATATATTGTGTTATGTAATCAGCGGTGAGAATCCAATAGCTACCAAACTTTAGACCTCCAGCCTTTGGGGACTACAACTCCCATCATCGCAAACCAGCTCTTGAATGGTTGGGGATGATTTGCATTGTTATCTCCAAAAGCTGAAGGTCCAAAGATTGACTTCCCTTGAAATATGCAGGAACATAAAAAACAAAAAATGCAGGGCGCCCAATTAAACATCAAAATGGTGTTGTACATTAAATAATACTCACAAAGTGTGATGGTCAGAGTGCAATTTGACTAAGCGAGCTTGTGGAGATATTCACCCGTTTCCAGTCAGGTGCCTTGGTGTATTCTCTGGTAGTACAATGTACTTGTAGGACATGCCAGTGTAAAAATAGCACCCTAATATATCAGAAGAGACCTGAATAAGGTGGTCAGAATCACTATATCGCTGTGCACATATTGGGTTTCAAAACTGTGAATTTAGAATGTCACCTGTGGCAAAATGACAACGTCAAAATGTCTGCAGTGACACAAAATGGTACATTTTACACATTTTCAAAAGCTGCTTCTCCAAGAAAACATTCCAGTAACCCAGACAGAAAATATAAAAAAGAGGGCACTATAATTAAGTTTCCAGTGTGTACTCACAAACATCTATGTCATAGAGCCAACGAGCATAGTCACAGATGCTCTAGAAGCATTTTTTGTAGCACAGATATGCAAGCCACATGGGTGACATATTGATCCCAGCCATCTCACCCTTTTGACTCAGGGGACAATGGTGGAGTTTTGAGGATGCCCTTTTGATGCAAGTGGCAGTTTGATGTCATTCCTTTGATGCGGGCAACATTTTGATGTTGTTATTTTGAAGGTCGCCATTTAAGCAACTCCATTGTAACAGATTACAGGGTTGCCGATTCTCCCTTTTATTACTGGCAGGTGATTGCTTTCAAATAAACACATTTTATGTAAGAGTGCTTTGTTACATGTCAGGAGTGGACAGTTTATGCCTGATAGAAATTACACCTCATCAGGGGAAGATTTTTTGTTTGAAATCATTAACTGATAAATGCCATTGTCTCATTTATTTTAGAGGTCAACTTGAATCATTGTTGAAAGCATATAATTGTTATTTTAAGGATCAAAAGAACTTACACATATCATATCATCAAGTAAGTCATGTTTTACTCATTTTATGATTTTTACATTTTAATAAAAGTCTTAGTTGTAAATAGTAGTTGGATGAAGTGTCATTTTTAATTAATCTGAGATGGGGGTTCCCCAAATAATTAAACTAACATCTTTTAATGTATTTTTACTATTAACTGTGGTAGATATGATCTAAATCTATGCAGATTTTTAGTAAGATAGCAACAAAATGTGAAATAAAATTGCAACTCTCCAAACTGTTAATGTGTAGTCTTGTTTTTCTCTGGTCATCCTATAAGCTCCTTTCTACTTAAAGGGATAGTAATACTTCGTTTTAACTTTATTTTATTTTGTAGACATTAAAAAAACATGAAGAATGATATAAGTCTTATCTCTCAAACCTTTATGGTTTATGAGATATTCACAAGCAAAGTTCCCCTCCCCGCCCCTTTTTCCTAGTGTAAGCCATCTCTTCTCAAATGTGAGTCTGGTTGTATGACAGTACAGATAACAGAAGGGGACAATTTTCTTTGTATGAAAACAATGAAAGCCCTTCCCCCCTTGACAAGTTTTTCAGCTTTTTCCATTATCTTAATTGAAGATTGTCCCTCTCTGCAGTCTACCTGGGCATCTCCCTTCTGATCTGGTTGAACAGGGAAGGGATACTTTGTTTGTGAATATCTCTTAAACCATAAAGGTTTCAGAGATAAGACTTATATCATTCTTCATGTTTTTTTAATGTCTACAAAATAAAATAAAGTTAAAATGAAGTATTACTATCCCTTTAAAGACTGATACTTAGTATAATGAAAAGGCATGGTGAGGCTGACAGAGCTGTATTACTTTACACTCATCTTACCTTTTCAGTTTGTAACTAACTTTCTCTGTCGTCCAATACAGGTTACTGGTAACTTTGGGTAGGCGAACAGCGTCTTTAAGTAGGAAGGAACAATTCCCATCGCCCAAATGTGGATAGCTCAGTTTACCAGGTGCTTTTGAGGACCTAAGCCCCGGGGAGAAAATCTTGGCTTGCAAGTTCTTTCACCAGGAGTTGCCCATTGAGGCTTCTTCTTGATATATGGTAATCTGAAGACAGAAGACCAGCTAAAAAGGTGAGCACCCTTTGAGTGCTGTGGTCCACATGTCCCATGCTTCCCCTCTGCACATGGGTCTCCTTTGGAGTTCCTCTTACATACTCATGCACTCATTGGGTTTATCTGTATGCCTGTAGGGTGTTTGGAGCATGTTTCTGTGGTAACTTAACTCTTTGGCTGCTTTTAACACCTTTTGAGGTGGTTTCTGGCACTTTCTCTACTGGGCTGAGTGTTTATTGCGTCTGCTGATTTGTTCTAGTGGGCTTTTGAGCATTTTTACATTTGTTCTAACTTAGCTAAATTTATGTTCTGCACCTTTAAGGCGAGCTATTACCGCATAGATGCCATTGCTCCATTCACTTCTATGGGAGTTTACTGTTTGGGACATATCTCTGCAACCACTCCACATAGAGAGGTCAGAGATGGCTGATGTTGTTGGTATGCCCTTGCTCTGTTATCCGGTCAATGTTCTGGGCATGTTGGGGGGCTCAGGGGGCTTTGGGCACTGTTGGCATACTATTTTAGAGAAACTACAATTCCCATGAGCGATTGGTTCACGTGCTCGTTTCCCAAAGGCTCCTGCCGCGGCAGACATTTTGTGTCAACTCTGAACGAGTATCCTACACAGGGCTTGGACTATCCTTCTCTCCTCAGCAGATTAACCCTTTGTCCACAAGATAAGTCTATTTTAGCATTTTCCGGGGCGAATAGTTTGTCATACACACTGTTTTGTGGGTATTTCTAATACTTTGACCGTTTGACTACTGTGAGCATGTCTATTCCATTAGACCTTGGGGCTAAACCTAAGACTAAGGACACTGGGGCATCTGTGTCCCCTATTGCTCATTGCTTCTCATGTCACTCAGGGTTACCTAGAGAATACTCAGGTCATGTTTGCCCAGCATGCAATTGCTGCCCCTCAGTCACCTGCAGGGACCTCCAGCCATGCACTAGAGCCAGTCTGGATGCAAGAGTTTAAGGCTACTACCAGGGACCTCCGGTCTATCTTACAGCTCCTTCCGTCCACTTTGCATCCACTCATGGCAGGCTCCCACCCCTATCAGGTCTTCCTTGCCTAAACCGCCCAGTGTCCCTGATGTATCTGATTCCTCTGAGGAGGAATTATTGGTGGATGCTGATGAGGAAGACTGTTCTGCTGTCCCTTCCATTCAGTTTTTTGGGGACCCCTTTGAGGCTGGGACCTTAACTTGGACCTCAGTGGGACCTTAACTTGGTTTTGGGAGTCCTTCCTTCTTTCCCTCCTTCCCTTTGAGTCCTTGGCCACTATTCCTCTATTCTGTTGATGTTGAAGATGGCTTTTCTCCTGGCGATTGTGTCTGTTTGCAGTGTCATGGAGCTGCATGCCCTGTCTTGCAGGCCACTCTTTTTGGTGTTTCACAAGGACAAGGCAGTGCTTCGCACTTCACAAGAGTTTCTAATGAATTCCACATTAATCAGGAGATTGTGGTTCCTTCTTTCTGCCCTAACCCTGCTTCTGACAAGGAGAAGGACCTTCACTTGTTGCATGTTGTGCGTTGTTTCAAGTTCTATGTGTATCGCACTGAGCCCTTGCAGCAGTCTAACACTCCTTTTGTCATTCCTGAGGGTCCTAGGGCAGGGAAGCCTGCTTTCAAGGTAACCATTGCTTCTTGGATCAAGCCCACTATTCGTAAAGCTTATGAACTTAGGAAGAAGCCTGTACCCTGTCGGGTCACGGCTCATTCTACGAGGTCTATTGGGACATCTTGGGCCTACAAAAATCAGGCCTCAGCTGATCAGTTGTGCAAGGCGGCCAATTGGTCATCTGTGCATACCTTTTCAAAATACTACCGTGTGGATGTGCTGGCATCGGCTGATGACTGTTTTGGGAGGAAGGTCCTGGAGGCAGCCTTGCCTGTCTAGGATCTCCTTCGTCTCTTCAGTGCTCTTTCACTTTTGAGCCCTGTTGGCTCTAGTTCAGTGTCCTTGCCTTTCTTCCCGCCCTGGTAAACTTAATGGTTGGACATCCCAAAGTTACCAGTCACCTGTATTGGATGACAGAGAAAATAGGAATTTAGTCATACCTGTTAAATCCTTTTCTCTTAGTCCATACAGGTTACTGGTCTCCCACCCTGTCAAGGGACCATGCTTGGCTCTCCTGTGGCAGAACGTGGAGGTCCTTTCGGGTTCATGCTCACAGGAGTCTTCCTTTACCTTCTTACTACCTAGTCAATAGTTAGTTTTCAAATCTTACTGGATGCTATCTGCAAGCTAAGGAGAGGAGGTAGGCTCCATCCAGCAGTCACTTTTCAGATTTATTCCTGCCTACTTAAAGGGGCTGATCACCTACCCAAAGTTACCAGTAACCTGTATGGACTAAGAGAAAAGGATTTAACAGGTAAGACTACAGTCCTCTTTTATGTTTGTTTACAAGTACCAATGAAATTCATGCTTGACTGTATGACAGGGAGACCTTGTTGTGGATACAATTCTAAGCAAACAGTGCACAGCCCAGTCCTCAAATGTTACTGATGGTCCAGAATTTCAATTTTATCTATTTAACATTCAATCAATTATCATTTTTTTTCGGTAGCCCTTAAAATGCAAATGTTGAACCCGTATAGCTGTTTAGCTACACAAATAAGGCTTTTCTGTTCATTTTATAGCGGCAGTACAGTACTTTATAATCTCAGGAATAGCATTCAGGGAATCACTGTAATTTATTAAATGCATTAAAGGCAGGGATTCTTTACAGTAAGGGCGGTAAGGCTATGGAATTCTTTGCCTCGGGATGTTGTGCTTGCAGATAATGTAACTGCATTCAAAAAAGCAATGGATGCCTATCTAGCACAGAACAATATTGACAGTTATGACAGATGGCTTCAAAGCAAATAGGATATTGAGCCGGGGAACTATTTGACACACACACACACACACCTACACTGGAAATTGCTCCAGAGGGCTTTTTGTTGCCTTCCTCTGGATCAACAGGGGTGTTATTGGCATGGGCTGGACTTGATGGACGCATGTCTTTTTTCAGCCTTATCTACTATGTTACTATGTTACTATGTTACTATGTAATGCAGAAAGCTAAAGATGAGCAACTCAGGAGCAAACCAAAACAATATAAGTGTGTATAAAAATGTCCCAAATTCTTTTTGATATTATTTGATTATTATTTGATTACTCTGTTGCTGTTCTAAGCATTTCAGTTATCAAAGCATCTAAAAGTCTGTTTGGCTGATACCTAAAGTATCCTTATAACATAATAGGCCAGAATGTTTGTCCGATGCAGTCATGAGCAGTTGAGACTGCCCGAATGCACACGCAGAGCATGACCAGCTTTTTTACCTCACTGGACCTTGACCCGTGTACACGGGCTTTTACACTAGTATAGAATAACACAGGAGTTGAAAATGTTTCTCTGACTGGAGTTTTTTTCCTGTTCTTCATACTTTAACCCTTTGATTGCCAGAGCGGCATCCAAACCATTGCTCAGCAATGCTTTGGATACCCCTCTGGCACTCAGAGTGTTAAGCTCTTAAATGACAGAGAGTTCTTCAGACATTATAAAGCAATGTATTACAGATGCACTAGCATTCAAGGAATTAAAAGGGTCATTTACATCTATGTGAATTTTCATTTCTAACCTCCCTATGATGCAGTTGGTTGGATCTGGGATTGTTCTTCTTTTGCTTTCAGTATAAGGTGATAACATGCTTGCTTATCCAGAGACCTTTACATTGCTATACATTTGTCATTTTAGGATGAAAGTGGAAACATTTTTGTTTCTGGACTCATTGAGATTTTTTGGGGTGTTCAAAGACCCATTCGATTCCAAATGCAAGACGAAAAATGTATCTCCTCTGAATCCATTCAGTTACCCGAAGTCATTGGCTCAAGTATAACAAAAAGGTACAATTTTAAATTAAAAAATACACAGTTATTATAAAGAAATTTTAGAATTTGAACTTAGTGAACAACAGTGATGAAACAATAAAACCTAAAATCTAAATAGACAAAGCAGATATATTTTTCAGAGCGAGATACATTTGGAAAGATAGTTGGTGAGAGAGAGGTAGACTTGGATATTCTAGTGCAGCTATAATACTGAATGATGTCTTTGTTTACAAGGAGAGGAAAGAAAATGGAAAACAGAATGAGGTTCGGACCAAGCAACAGGATTCCAACAAGGCAGTAGAGGAGAGGATATTTTAGAGAAGAAAGAGTCTTGTAAGAGAGAGGAAGTGGGTGAGTGAAGAGATAGGATGGAAGGTGTACTAAAACGAGTTGGAGTAGGTCTGGGGCAACCCAGCCACATCACAGTGGATTAATAGTAGTTCTGTCATGGTTTTATTGAACACTCAGACAATTTGGTTAAGGTACAAAAATGCAGCATTATTAGACAAATAATAAAGAACAGAGATGCCCTTCAACAGGCCCAGACCCAGACAGAGGATAAGCTCTTCTGGATCTGATACAGGTCGGAGTACAAACAAAAACAGGTATGTACAATAACTGTAATGCAGAGTGTAGAACTGGAACAGGAACTGGAACAAAAACTCAGCAGTACCAGCAAGGAGGTGCCCTAGGCAAGGTAAGTACTGCGGGGCAAAATCCCCAATGGAATTGGGGAAACAGATGAGACCAACGGACTTGCCCAGAAAACCAGGTATAGGCAGCCTGAGTGACAGGCACAGACACAGGTACACGGAGGAATGCCCAGAGGCAACCGTAGAGGGCCCAGATAATACTGTAAGGAATAGGCAGCCCACGTGATGGGCACAGAACATGTACTCGGAGGTTATGCCCGGAGGCAACCAGAACAGGCACAGGCTGTATAGTAGAGCAACAGGAGGCAATTGTAAGGAACAGGTTGTAGATCAGTGCAACCGGAGGCAACTGTAATGTACAGGCTGAGTAGTAGCACAACCGGAGGCAATTGTAAGGCACAGGCTGTATAGCAGCGCAACCAGAGGCAACAGTAAGGTACCGGTAGTATAGTAGCTCAACCGGAGGTAATCGTATGGCACAGGCAGTATAGTAGCGCAACCAGAGGCAACAGTAAGGCACAGGCTGAAAGGTAGTGCAACCAGAAGTAACCGCAAAGACATAGGCTGTATAGTAGCGTAACCGGAGGCAACAGTAAGGCGCAGGCTGAAAGGTAGTACAACCAGAAGTAACCGCAAAGGCACAGGCTGTATAGAGAGCAACTGGGTCAACCGTAGAGCAATGGCTATAGGACACGAGACCGGAGACAACAGAGGCACTAGTGGAATAGCTAATGCTAGGAGAGTAGCCAATGCAGAGTTGGTACACTGAGAGTGGGAGTCAGCCAAAGCCTGGGTCGGTACACAGAGAGCGGGAGTCAGCCAAAGCCTGGATCGGTATACAGAGAGAGGTAGTCAGCCAAAGCCTGGGTCGATACACAGAGAGCGGTAGTCAGCCAAAGCCTGGATCGGTACATAACAAGCAGTAGTCAGCCAAAGTCTGGATCGGTACACAGTGAGCAGTAGTCAAATGGAATCGGTCACTGGAATAGTAGTCAGGCAAACCGGGTCGTAAACTAAATGGGCAGCGAAGATAGGCTCAGACAAAACCGGATCGTACATGGAACAGGATACTCAGCAACAAACGTCTGGTCAGGAACTCCACGCAAGGGCACCGGTATAGTGATAGGAGGGCGTATATAAAGGCAGGCCCTGGGAGGAGTTATCAACCCAGAGCCAATAAGAATGCAGCCAAGGTAAACCTGGAAGTAAGAATGTCGCTCAGGCAGAATCACAGGCCCTGTGATAAGTTCCTATTACTTTAAGAGGACTTGTAACTTCTTGAATGCTAGAAAGGTCTGCATGGCTTTATTAAACAATGCACTGGAGACATCTCTAGTATGCAAGAGGTTAAAGTGCCCATTTATAGCAATGTCAATGTTGAGAATTTTTATTTGTACCTTATCAGGTAGTTGGTTTTCTCTAGTAACATGGTGGGGATACACTAAGGTGTGATAAAGAGGAGATGATGCTCCAGTGTTCTAAACTCTCCAGCAGTTCTTGTGTAATGCTAGAGAGCCTATCCACTAACATTTCTCCAACCTTAGAAATCTTAGTGTATTGGCTACATAGAATAACATAGGAGCTGGAGAAGTGAAAGCAGTGGAGAAGTCATCTCCGCATTACACCTCTCTATCACACATTAGTGCATAACCCACCAGTTCTTTTTAGTACATCGGCCAATCAAAATGGATGATCAGTAAATTTGAAAGTTCAATTTCAGGTGCAGTGTATGAAAATATGAATTGGAAAGTGCATGGAAAAAGTCCCCCCCCCAAAAAAAAAAAAGTACCAATTTGCTATTGTAAAGGGATTTTGGAAGCTACTAAGATATACTAAACAGTGCTTCATAAAGGTATCATGTTCTAATCCCTTTGATTATTATGTTCTTAGTGGAATGATGCGCTGGGGAGAATTTGATGACCTCTACCATATTAGTGAACTTGAGGAGACAACAGTAAACTCAGATGAAGACACAAATGATAAGAATGGTAAGTGATTTCAGAGTTTTAGTAACACTGACACCTAAAAATGAACTGAGGTTATATGTGCTTAACCCTTTGAGCGCCAAAGAGGTATCCAACGACTCAAGTGACAATGTGTTGGATACCTCTCTGGCTCTCAAAAGATTAAATATGCTGTACTTCATACTAGAATCTGTAAAACATCTCTATTTGTTTTCTGAGGCCTAGAATCCAGTCTTACTTATGCTCTGAGGGAGCAGCCATTCCTGCCTTTTCCAGCCTTCCAAGTTGCACAGCAAATCTTGTGGTAATTGTGCAGGATTAACTGTAAATAGGTTCAAAATTTCCACTCGCTACTAGCCAATGGCAAGTGAAAATTTAGCCCTGGCAAGTAGAAATTCAGCCCTGGTGGATATGTTTTGGCTTGCAGTGGCGAGTAACTTTTCAGGTCTGTCTAGTAGAAAATGACTTAAAATTATAAGCCCTGATAACAGTCTTATAAAACACCAAAGCTGTTTGTGTAAATCAGAAATAAAGTGCCGTTAGCTCTTATCTCTATTTAAAAATGGCAAAATGCTATTTTAGGGATAATATATGAATAATACATTTTGACAGATGTTAGCTGTAAGTAAATTATATTTAACGTATATTAACCTATTTCACTTTTAGTTTTTCATGTTACGTTAATAGATAATGTGCTGTGAGTGTCATGGCCAGATTTGCATCCCAGGTGCCATTAGCTGTGCCCATGGCCACACACACTCTCCTTACATGACCCCACCCACAGGCCCATCCATTGTTTTCTGGTACAGAAAATACCCCAGACCTATAACAGGCAAGAAAGAAAAAACTTTAACCCCTTGGCTGGGAGAGAGATCTCTAATGCATTGCAATGTGTTAAACAAGAACGGATAAAGGGGTATAAAACTGGTGCAGGGACATTGAGATTGCTCTGGCCACACCCAAAACTCAGAATATGGGTGTGGCCAACACAGCTGAGGCATCCCTCAAAATTTGTAGCTTGAGGCACTTGCTTACTCTGCCAATTGAGAAATCTGGTGCTGGTGAGTGTTCTCATTCACATACCTCTGGCTGCAATACAGGTATAGCATACTAAGAATTTTGGGAGGTAAAATCACTTAATCTGTTTTTAGACATGTAAGTGGGTCTACTAATATAGCTCCACTCTAAAATATGAGCTGGAAATGTATTTGCCTATGTACTAAGCTATTATGCAGAAAAGTCTCTCTTTAATGCCATTTGATCCAAAACAATGGCGCAGCATACCAGCATTTTGGAGAGTGCTTTTCTCTGCACATTATTTACCATTTTGTACTAAAAGAGTGGAGAGGAAATCGGTGTTATATATTAATCCATTTTCCTGCACATGCTATAAGGGAAGCAATCTGGGTTGCTCACAATAAAGTCTTAACAATGGCCGAGTGTTTGCTAGTATGTACTGAAGTGATCAAGCACTCTAGCACAGTGATAAGCAACCAGCTGCACCCCAAGGGCTACATATGCAAAGGTCCTCACATTATGGCTAAATAATCTAAATAGTGATTGGGAAAAATGGATTATCGCCTCCAACATATTGCTTAGCAGTACGTTGAAGACCTCTATAGAACCCAAGGGGTAAAGGTGGAACAGTGTAAGTGTAAAGTGAGGTATGGTTTGGGGAAAGAGAAAGAAGGCAAATTATTTTTGTGGTAAGAACTGCGTGTGTGTGTTTTGGCAGATGTGAATTTTAGTACATGACAGGAGGCTTCGTATTTTGCATTTATCCCTCTTTACTTCTCTCACAGCAGCAAATATTCCATAACCTGAATTATCTCCTCTTCCCTCTGTACCAGATGATAGACTGGGTCCACTGAGGGCCACATACAGCTCAGACTGTCTTTTGCCCACTTTTACTCTAGTACATACCTGAAAGTCCAAGCACTTGATTGGTATTGTCGAAGATATTCAAGGGTTAACAGGAGAACCAATTAGGTTGGATATCTTCTCATAAATAGATAAAATTAAATCTGAGAACTTTACACTATACTAGGTATTGACATGCTACTTCACAGTAAAGAATTGATTAAAATAATCAATCCCGCATATTTGTGCAAAAATATATATAATTTATTAAATACAATATACTATATATAAAGTGTAAACAACAATGATATAAATGTGTGACCAGCAATTACAATAGATATACAGTCTGGTCTATAGACTACATTCCACATCTGAGAAGAGATGGCTTACACTAGGTAAAAGGGGCGGGAGGGGGAAACTTTGCTTGTGAATATCTCATAAACCATAAAGGTTTGAGAGATAAGACTTATATAATTCTTCATGTTTTTTTAATGTTTACAAAATAAAATAAAGTTAAAACAAAGTATTACTATCCCTTTAACCCATTTTAGCCATTCAACCCTTGTTCTATTGTCTGTGGGATTCTTGTCTAGGCTTATCTGCTCCATGGTTTTGAATGATGGTCCACAGGCTTAAGACCAGACAGCTCACAGCAAGGGACAATCAATGTTCTTACTGTGAGAACAATGAAAACCCTGCCCCCTTTGACAGGGTTTTCCCTTATATTAATTGAAGATTGTCATTACAACTCTGACAGTATTGAAATAACACTCTCCATGGCCCAAATACTATGAAGATTAATTGGAGATGCTTTAATTTTGAAACATTACTATCCCTTTAAGCCACAAAACAAAAGGGTAACTCAATTTCCATAAAAATGTCTGACGCAGAAAGCATAATCCATTCAAAACAATGCTTATCTAATATTAAAATACTTTTTAGTCTGCATTGGCATTGAAAACTCTCTATCACTGGCAGCATAAGGACAACCAGTCAGAATCATCATGGGTTTAGATGTGCTATGAACCATATGATTCCCATTTTTAAACAACCACAGTTGGAGGGCCATGGTTGTCATTTTCTTTTATCAGAGCAATGTTAATATTGAGCAAGATTGTGATATATATATATATATATATATATATATATATAGGAACACCTATTTCATCTGTTCTGTTTTTCATCATTAAAGAAAATACGTAACTATAATATAACAATGTAAAAACAAATAATTTATTTTTAATTATCTTTAGATGGTTTAATGTACAGTTATGACAGTAGTACTTTAAGGCCTAAACACATTGATGGCACTCCTGACTCACCTTCTTTGTACCGAACTATGAGTGATGTAGCACTGGTGAAGAAAAGAATTAAACCCAACACTCCAGATAGAGGAAATCTGCAACAACATAGGTTTTCCATAAATGGACATTTCTACAACTATAAGGTATGATAATTCACAGTATTTACTTGCGGGACTGAAAAGTTGTCCTTCAGATAAAACATGTTTTTGACTGCAGACATACATGCCCAAGCCATAACATTACCTCCACCATGTTTCACAGATGAGGTGGTATGCTTTGGGACATGTGCAGGTCCTTTATTTCGCCACGCTTTACTTTTCCATCACTCTGGTACAGGATAATATTTGTCTTATCTGTCTGTAAGACTTTGTTGTAGAACTCTACAGGTTTTTTATGTAGTTTTTTTTAGCAAACTGTAACCTGGCATTTCTGTTCTTAAGACTTGCCAGTGGTTTGCATGTTGTGGTGTACTAGTGCAGTCTTCTCTTTATGGTACTCTTTGACACTGACATGCCTACATCCTGGAAAGAGTTTTAAGGATTCTTACTCC
This sequence comes from Rhinophrynus dorsalis, assembly GCA_037306005.1. Lineage (NCBI taxonomy): Eukaryota > Metazoa > Chordata > Amphibia > Anura > Rhinophrynidae > Rhinophrynus > Rhinophrynus dorsalis. Next base: position 230,517,163 of record CM074718.1, on the reverse strand, counting down.
CTCAGCTGCAAATATCCTTTTGTGGTGTACCAGGTTGTTTGGTATTGCTGAGCTGAGTCACCTGTGTGTTCTTGCTTCTTAAGTGTACCACACAGTTGATTTTGACAAAGCTAGTTTTTGGCTATGTCTGAGATCAATGTATTCAGTTTTTTCAACCTCATGATGGCCTGCTTCACTAGCATTGACACTTTTTTCCTCCTCTTGTTGAGAGGCAACAGAAACAAACTCCAAATCCAAATGCCATACCTAGAATCACATCTAGACCTTATGTTAGGTCTCTTGTGCATGAAGTAACAATGCAAGAAACAGCTGAGTGGCAATTACTTTTGGTTCCCTAAAATGGAGGGAAAGTTTTATAAAGGGTTGTAACTCCCACACTGTGTAAGGTTCATGGATGTAAATATCCTCAAACCGGAGGGACTGTGTATAAAAAGGGCTGTAAATCCTACATGGTTTAAGGTTTATGTATGTAAATACCCTAAAGTCGACAGTCTGCACTCTATCCTCCTAGTCATTGTTTCATTTTAAATTCAATGTGAAAAGAACAGAGACAAAAAACAAAGCTTGTGTCACTGCCCAAATACTTATGGACAGCATTGTATAAGGGTTGGGCATCACTGGGTTAGAAGTAAAACAAAATGTGACAGACTATTATCCAATCACATTTTCTTACCAGTTAGATTTGCATCATGAAGGACATTTGTTTACTCCCTTTATTCCCTATTTCAGTTCAGTCTATACCGAGAAATATTTTGTTTCCCCTCCACCCTGCTCACCCTGCTCCACACAGAGACAAATTTAATTTATTTGTGATTAATTTAACTTTTCTTCCATCCTCTCGCAGCTAAGGGGATCAGGGAAAGAAGAGCATAATGTACCCTCTCTTAGCCCCATTTAAGCCCCATTCACATTAAGCATTAATAATTCCCAAAAAGCCATATATCAGCTAACTGAATAGAGTCCACTTCCAGCCACTTACTACAATAAGAATACTTTAGTTAAATCACATTTACTGGGGTCAAGCCCAGTGGCTGCCACCAACAAAAGTTAATTTCTCAAATAAATGACTAGCAGAATATATAGGCAGTTTTAGGTTTTCTTACATTTTCTGGTTTTGACATTGATAAAAATTGTAATTTTGGAAACATTTGCAGACCTCAATTTTCACTCCAGCCTTCGGATCAGAAACAAAGGTCATGATAGACAGCAATATGAAAACTGAAGAAGTAATTAAACAGTTATTACATAAATTTAAGGTAAGACATTATTTATTTTGTAATTTCATTATGACTTGCAATGCAGAAACTGTTGTTAGGTTAGCCAGCTTTTTGAACTGTGTTCAAAATTTCAGACATGACAGCACAAGTTGCAATTATAGGTGCATGGAAATAATACTTTGGGAATTAACTGATGAACTAATTCTTCTCCTATAACAAAAGGCCTTTTTTTCACATGAAAAGTAGAATAATTCTGGGGCAAGCCAACTACACCATAGAGGACATATAAACAGCTGACTAATTTAAGTGGCACTTTTACCCCTTGAAAAATAGAGATGTCTCCATAGCATTGCAAAGCAATACATTGCATTGCCTGTAGCATTCAAGTAGCTAAAATGCATACTTAACCCCTTAAAGCCCCAGGACTTACATGTACATCCTCGGGCGGATGTCCCTTAAGGACAGAAGATGTACATGTACGTCCTCCATTTCCGGGTCCCCGTGCGGCTACACTCCATTCAGGGACTCCGGAATAGTTTAAAAAAACCCAAAAAAAACCCCCACTGCGGACGTTAAGTGTCGGCCACGTGTGCGGGCGGCCAGTCACTAGGGGGTTAAATCAATACCAAATCCAGGGACTTTGGTATTATATTTTCAGATGACTTGAAAATAGGCAATCAATGCAGTAAATCAGTGGGAAAAGCTAACAGAGATCTTGGTTGTATAGGAAGCATTAGATGCAGTTAGCGAGAGGTACAGATGCCACTCTGTAGATGGCTGTTAAGACCTCAAGAGATCACCTGGCATAGGTACTCTAAAGATAACTTGTTTGAAAAAGAAGACTCTACTATTTCAAAAAAGTGTACACTTGCACCTAAATGTGTAGAGGTTATGGATATATGGCATCCTTTAGCTCCTTATCTAACTTTTATTTATATATTATATATGTATATAGTTTTATTTTAAATACCAAGTGATCACCTGGCATGTACTCCAAGACTAGTACCATTTCTGGGAATCTGAAAAACTTCCCTTTCCAGCAATGGTTCTTGTGAGGAATGGTTCTTGAGAGTATTTAAGAGGAATGATGGAGTTCTTGCCAGGTGATCAATAGGACTGGGTGAAAAATCCCATTTTTGTTTTCATGGAAAATTTTATGTAAATACAAATTATATACAAAACCCATTACATTTCCACTTTTGCACTTGACACCTTGCCAATTTCCACCTATACTTTATATGGCTGTGAGTATTCAGTCTGCCATACACCCAGAACTTCTGCCATTCTGTGAGGTTTTAGTACTATTTAAGCTGTCTGTGTACATGCTGTCTGTGTATACAGTCTTTACTCTGGTCACATAAGTCAAATAGCTGTTTGTTTTGTTAACCCCTTAAACACAACAGTTGATGCAGACGAATGTTCAGTGTTGCACCAGTTATTATGCTAAGGGGTATGTATTGTTCAGATTCAACCCACAACATCACCATATAACACTGTCATGTTATATGGCTCCAGGGATGGATTGCCAGTTGAATTTGTACAACAGTGTGTGTGTGAAGCCATGTTGTAACATCCCATAGACATGTTACCTAGGCAGACGTTGTGTTCACTGCATTGCTTGGCAGTGCATTGGAGAAAACTCTGTCACCCAAGCTATCACCAAACAAAAAGCATATCAGACAGGATTCAAAAGCTCAATGTTTTGTTTATTGAGGGGGAACATGGCAAGTTGGGCATTTTATTTTTTTTTCTTGGGGGGGGACCTTAGACTGGGTGCCAGAAGTGGATGCCATGGCTGATTGCCTGGTCGCCCTTTGACTCCTAGGTGTGGCTTCAGGGGTCAAGCTGGAGGGAGTGGTGGGTGCAGTGGACCCCTCTCTCTACACGCAAGTTCTCCCTGCGGTTATGGTCTCTCAAATCCACCAACACCTGCCCAAGCATGTCCATCATCCCTGTGTGGTGCTGATGGAGTTGTGTGTTCAGTCTTGTGTGCTCCAACTCCAGGGCCTCCTCTGCAGGGACATGCACTCTGCCTCCATCCCTGTGGGTTGTGCAATGCTGGTGGTGGATGTGCCCGGTGACACTGCTGGTGGGGTTCCTGCTGCTGCTCTGTCCTCTGCTGCTGTGTCCTGAGCTGCTGCTTTGTCCTGAGCTGCTTTGTCCTCAGTTGCTGCTGTGTCCTGAGCTGCTGTGTCCTGAGCTGCTGTGTGTGCTGTGGCTGCTGCTGTTGTGACAGCTGTTGGAGTGGCTGGTGCAGATGATGGGCATATGCCCACCACATCAAGTGACTCACTGCTGGCCAGTGATGTCTGTCCTGGTGGTGGAGTGAATATTTCCCTTGATAGAGGGCACTGGGGCTCCCCAATCAGGCCCAGGGGTTGGTAGTCGAGTGGCCAAGGGTCATATCTTCGCCACTGGTATGTACTTGGCCCCCACCTGGGATCATACCTGGGGCCATGCTGGGGAGCCATCCGGGAGGGTAAGTCCATCTGGGTGGAATAAGGCACATATTGGGTGGTGGACACAGTCCATGGTAGCCATTGCCTCCCTGGTGGTGATGCTGCTGGAGGGTAGTAGCTCCTGGAGGTGGTGGGATGCATCCACCTCTCCTTCTGTTGCATCCAGCCGCTGAACTGGGGTGGAGCAGCCAGTTGGGGATCAGCCAGCTGGGTCGCAGCTGGTGAAGGTGCAGCCAGTTGGGTCGCAGACAGCTGTGGAGGAGGTGTGGGTGGTGAGTACGGTGTTCAGCGGCTGATCCCCTCCTCTGTATACTCCTCACTGGTTGATGAGGTAGCCTCCTCCACGGGCTCCTGCTGTGGCAGAGGCCGTAAGCTGTGTGTAGAAATTAGATTGTGTGATTAGTAAATGTAGCCATGATAGGATGAAAGTGATATCAATACTTAAAATGTGAAAAGAAAAATATATATTGTAGGGTTTATCCCCCTGAGTAAAACAAGGGTACTCCCACTGCTGAAGGGTGTTTAATTCAAAACATACCACAGCTCCATGTTGAATTCCTTTGGTGCAATATCCCAGTGGCCTACTTCCTGCTTGCAGCTCTGCCTCTGCTCCCGTCCCACTACCCGTCCCACTACCCAGCATCCTCCAATGACGGAGGCTTTCTTTCTCTAAGCTGGAGCTTAGAGATCGATATCTAGCCAATGAGATTGCTCCAGCTTAGAGACAGACATCCTCCATCGCTGGAAGATGCTGGGTAGTGGGACAGGAGCAGTCTCTGTGCAGGAAGCAGCTTGCTGCAGCGGCAGGCGGAAGTCAGCTGCTGGGCACCTTTTAAACTTTAACTTTTGCATAGATAATGTTTTTTTTCAAAAATGACTAACATATTAAACTGTTTCACTAAATGCTCTATCTAATGAGCATTAGATATCTACACCCTGTTCCAAATTATTATGCAAATGATATTTAAGTGTCACAAAGATTAAATATTTTGTTTTTCAGTTTAACTCATGGATGGCATTGTGTCTCAGGGCTCTTTTGATCACTGAAAACAATCTCGGACACCTGTGATAATTAGATTGCCAGGTGAGCCCAATTTAAGGAAAAACTACTAAAGGTGGGTGTTCCACATTATTAAGCAGAGCACCATTTTCAAGCAATATGGAGAAGAAAAAGGATCTCTCTGCTGCCGAAAAGAGAGAAATAGTTCAATGCCTTGGACGAGGTATGAAAACTTTAGATATTTCACGAAAACTTAAGCGTGATCATCGCACTATTCAGAGATTTGTGGCTGATTCAGAGCACAGACGGGTTTGTGCAGATAAAGGCACACTGAGGAAGATTTCTGCCAGATCCATGCATCGGATCAAGAGAGCAGCTGCTAAAATACCATTACATAGCAGCAAACAGATATTTGAAGCTGCTGGTGCCTCTGGAGTCCCACGGACATCAAGGTGTAGAGTCCTCCAGAGTCTTGCAGCTGTGCATAAACCTTCTATTCGGCCACCACTAGCCAATGCTCACAAGCAGAAACGGCTGCATTGGGCAGAAAAATACATGAAGACTAATTTTCAAACAGTCCTGTTCACTGATGAGTGCCGTGCAACCCTGGATGGTCCAGATGGATGGAGTAGTGGATGGTTGGTGGACATCCACCCTGTTCCAACAAGGCTGCGATGTCAACAAGGTGGTGGTGGAGTCACGTTTTGGGCCGGAATCATGGGAAGAGAGCTGGTCAGCCCCTTTAGGGTCCCCCAAGGTGTAAAGTATGTGGAGTTTCTGACTGACCACTTTCTTCCCTGGTACAGAAGGAAGAACTATGCTTTCTGTAATAAAATCATCTTCATGCATGACAATGCACCATCTCATGCTGCAAAGAATACCTCTGCATCAATGGCTGCTATGGGGATAAAAGGAGAGAAAGTCATGGTGTGGCCTCCATCCTCCCCTGACCTCAATCCTATTAAGAACCTTTGGAGCATCCACAAGCAAAAGATCTGTGAGGGTGGGAGGCAGTTTACATCCAAACAGCAGCTCTGGGAGGGTATTCTGACATCTTGCAAACAAATTCAAGCAGAAACTGTCCAAAAACTCACAAGTTCAATGGATGCAAGACTTGTGAAGCTGCTATCAAATAAGGGGTCCTAGGTTGAAATGTAACGTGACCTGTTAAAATGTTTAAAAAGTTAAAATGTTGTTAAAAGTTTGATTGAAATAGCTTTTGATTTCAGTAAATATGCTGCAAACACAACAAATGACAGTTTTCAGTTCTTTACAACCTATAAAGTGTTTTGAAACTTACTGTGCGTAATAATTTGGAACAGTGGATTGTAAGTTTTTTTTATGTTTTAAAAAAATACTGTTATCATTAGGAGGTTTGTTCAATAAAATTTTAATTGTACTCTTAATAGTTGAAAACATGAGAATTATGCTGACTGTTATTTACATCAATTATTTAGGTAAATGAGAAAAATATCATTTGCATAATAATTTGGAACAGGGTGTATATGTGATAGAGCCACTTTAATTAGTGCCCTGTAGTGCTATTCATTTTTTCCAGAATTCTACAAGTGCTTATTACTAAAGTGGATCAATCGACTCAAGACAAGTTTAGTTTATTTTACAGAAAATTAAAATGTGTTTGTTTACTAGCATTTTTTCAACACAATAAATGGTGTTTATAACATAAACCATTAAGTTTTGATGAAATAGTATGACACTTTATGCTAATTCCTGTATAGTATCCTCTTAAGTAATGTTCAAGGTCAAACATATCTCTCTCTATGGTATCGGAAATCATCCCAGTATGCGGGACCCATCTACATTCTGTCAGACAGTGCCATAAACAAAGGTTAATGTCATAAAAGCTAAATACATATTAAACACATAACTCAGCACAGAGGCAGTTTTAGTTAGATCCAATGCAAATTGTGAAAATGTGAGCACTGTTATAAATCAAACTCTGTTATAAATCCTAATACTGATACCAATGGTATTTTGCTCTATTTGTCCCATTATACATATATACTAAGTGTTTAATTCCCATAATATTTTTTGCAGATTGAGACTAGTCCCAATGAGTTTGCACTCTATGTTATTCATGCTACAGGAGGTGAGTGATTATTTATTATCTAGGTATTTCTTAAAGTTGTAGATGCAAGATCTCAGATTTCCTGACTTCTTTATTTTTGTAAATATTTTATTGATTTTAAATGTTAACAAGACAACCAAAATCATGTCACAATGGCTTATGTTGTTAGACAGATTTGCTTGTCTTATCAGTAGTACCTGCAATCTAGGTAGAAGTTGTTGCAGACAGTACAGTAAAATACAATATGTGACACAGCCATATAATTTAAGAATATATAAAGTGGTGGAGGTAGGGAGTCGAGGGAGGAAGAGAAGGGAAAGGGAGGCAGTCAAGAACAATAATGTTGTGACAAAGTAATAAAAAAAATGCTCACATGGTCAGTATAAATAGTTAGTCCCCATAGATACAGTAGAAACCAGACACACGTATAGTTATACAAATGAAAGTATTTCACTCATGTCTGAGAGACTGCATCAAACTCCAGGAGATTTCTTTTTCTTAAATGTATAACTGTTTAATTTGTATTTTATATACTTTTTCCATACATGTGTACCATACAATGTTAATGGAAACAATGTTATTTAATGTCTTAACCTCTTAACCAGGGAAAACATTGTTTTCTGTTATCATTAGTCTGACACACAAAAACATATTTTCTGCCTTATGCAAATAAAATAAAATAAAAAAATAAAAAAGAACAGTAGAAACATTCTGAGGCAAACGAACTACAGCACAGGGGAATATAATATCTTTTAATTTATTAAAATTGGACTTTTCTTAAAATAAGAAGGTGCTTAGAACTTTTAATAAATGCCCCACTGCCAACCCCACCCATATTTTCTTCTAATAAACAATGAGGCTGATATTCTAAGAAGAGCTGGAGTAATTCCGAGCATAGCCAACACACCAGGGGACAAACAAAACTCACCATTGATTTAAATGGGGCTTCACAATCACAATGCATTGGCGGCCTCTCTAACATCCAACAGCTTATCCCCTTAACGACCCATGAAGTACACGTACATCATGAGGTTGAGGTCCCTAAAGGACACGTACGTCATGGAATTCCTGGCTCCCTGCGCAGCTGCATGCCTTTCAGGGAGTCCGGAATCGGCGGAGCTAAAAAAAAGAAAATGCTCCGTGGTCCTTAAGTGACCGACGCGTGCGTGCGTGGCTGGTCCTTAAGGGGTTAAAAGCCCAATTTAGATCAAAAGGAATGTTTATTTGTTCCTATATTTCAGAGGGTTTGATTAAGACTTACCACAGTTTTCATTTCAGCACAGGGCCCTTAGCTGTTGCAGGTATCTAACAACATAAACAATCTAATTACATTCAAGGCCACATATTATACTCATGAAAGTCATGTGTTTCATCACTAGAAAAGAAAAAGCTGAAAAATACAGACTGTCCGCTCTGGGAGAGACTTCTACAAGGTCCTTCAGGAAACATAGCACGAATGTTCCTCATGGACAGAGAGGCAGAAGAAATCAGTAGTGATGTGAGTACAATCATCATTTTAACAATAATGATGTGCCAGTGCTTGCTAGTGATATCAATGATTGATTCATTTATTTATGGTTTCCTCATTTCAACAGGTAGCACAATATATTAAATTTAGCCTACCACTTCTTGAATCATTTCTCAAAAAGTTAAATGAGGAAGAGGAAAGGGAAATTCAGAGAACTATTGACAAGTAAGTCACAGTGGGTTATTTAACAAAATGTAACTAGGTTATTTCCATTCCCAGTCATCATGATATGATGCATTATTGTGCTGGACGTTACAACAGAATATGTTTCTATGTCAAATTTATAACGTTGTAATGCAAGTAAGGCTTGGCATCTACCTAGGATGGCAGGGCTATGGAGATGTACATTAATTTCAAAACATAGTGCTTTGCCCAACACTTTGAAATGCTGCAACTGTGTCACAGCAGGGAGAGGAAGACCCTAACTTCAGTATACAAATAAAAAGATATATCAGGACAGAATCAAAGTGGGGGGAAGTTTGTCAGATTGGTTGATTGTAACAAGTGCCTTAGTTAATTCTATCCTCCTATCCAGATCAGAAAGGTGGCAGGAAATTGGCAAGCCATAATTGTTGTATCTAAACACTGTTAGAAATTTGTGAGCAAATACTTTTACCCAAAAAGAAAATAGTGAGGAAAACGAAAATGTTTACCTGGTTTTGTGATTCCAATAAAATGTGCAGTTTTATACTTTTTTCTGCCATGACCCCCATCAGTATCCCATATAAGTTACAGCCACATATAATGACCCTTGGTATTTTTCTGCACTAGACATAAACCTGCATCTACTGCCCCCCAGCCTTGATCCACTGCTCTGGTAGCCATAGAACCACACCTTCTGCCCCCAGTCGTATTCTGAAGTAGCCATAGATCCACATATACTGACTCACAGCCTTGTCCTACTGCACTGTTAGCCATAGAATAGCACACATGTCCCTTCAACCTTGTCCTACGGTAGCCATAGAACCACAAATACTGCCCTCAGCCTTGTCCTACTGCATTGGTAGCTACAGAACCACATATACTGACCTCTGGTGTTGTCCCACTGCACTGGTGTAGCCAGAATGCCACATGCTGTGTCTACCCTCCAATGAGAATGTGCAAAGTTCTTACAGGAAATATCTTTTAGATAATAAAAGGCAAAACTTGCAAATTGAAGGTTTTCTGAAAAAAATCCTGGTGGGAAAGAATGTGCCTTTTCTTCCACCTTCATTTAGATTTAAACAGGGACTTATATATCTCCAATATCAGACTCCTTATAGAAATGTGCACACTAAAGTGTTTAGTGTTAAAGGGATAGTACTGTTTCACAAAAACAGCAGCTCCAATTAATTTTCATAGTATTTGAGCCATATAGAGTTTTATTTCAAAATTGTCAGAGTTGTAGTTCAAGAGTAATTGTATGATAAAGTATCCCCCTCCTGCCCCTTTTACCTAGTGTAAGTCACCTCCCCTCAGATGTGGAATCTGGTCCCTTGACCAGACAGCTCACAGCAATGATCTTCTTACTATGAGCATAAGGAAAATCCTGCTCCCCTTGACAGTTTTTTTAGTTTTTTTTTTCCCTTATGCTCACTGAAGATTGTCCCTCCCTGTGATCCACCTGGACATCACCTTGCTGCTCTGAGGTGAGCAGTGTTACATCAGTAAAAGGGCGAGGAGGGAGATACTTTATCATTCAATTACTCTTGAACTACAACTCTGACAGTATTGAAATAACACTCTCCATGGCCCAAATACTATGAAGATTATTTGGAGCCTGTTTTATTGTGAAACATTACTATCCCTTTAAAGTTAATGTCTAATGACCCCTTTGTCCAGATAGTACCCAGCATTCTTTATCATTATAGTTCTGAAGCATTGTTTCACGGTGTGACAGAGACATTTCTAGCATGTGAGTGGTTAAAATGGCTGATTATGGGGGTCCTGTTCTCTACACTATGTTTGTCTACCCTGTGCTCAGTTCTCTCCTTCCTTCACTTCTCATTCTTCTTGCCTCTTTCCTTTTATTGCTCTCTGACCCTTTTACTTTTTGAATTGTTCTTTCTTGCTGCCTCATGCTCCCCTTTGCTCATGTCATAATTAAAAAAAAATCAAATTATTACTATAGCTGCTTTTATTTAATTCTAAGGCACTGGTTATGAAGCATATTTAAGAAGTAGCTGGCTGCAATAGGGGTTATTTGGAATAGGGAGACAATAGCCCAAGATTGTCTATGGTGTAATGTATTCATGTAATGAATCTTCAAGATGGGAAAATAAATAATGCAAAAGAAAAGCTCAAACTTATATTGTGGGGTGTTCCATTTAGCTTATATAGATATAAAGGCTTATGTAGTAAGAAGTCGTGGAGTAATTCTATCTCAAACCAACTGCACCATAGAGGTAAAGTAAAATTCCTCAAATTCCTATGGGTCCAATTACACAGTGCAATTAATTACATTGTAATAAATCCTCTGTACTCCTAGCCCCTCAATCATAGGAAAGTCTTCCTACATGCTGGGAGGTCCCCTTTGTTTTTCACATTTCCTGAGTCATTAAAAATAAAAATAGGTGCTATACAGCTGGTTTGTTTTTGTTGTTCTTTTCAGGAGAATTTTCACAAAAAATATAACCGTATATTATCTGATTATATATATAGATTATAGAGATGATAGCCCAAGATTGTCTATGGTGTAATGTATTCTCGTAATGAATCTTCAAGATGGGATATTAAATAATGCAAAAGAAAAGTTCAGACTTATATTGTTGGGTCTTCTATTGAGTGTATATGGATATAAGCACCGAGGCTTATGTACTAAGAAGTTGTGGAGTAATTCTTTCTCAAACTAACATGTAGGGGACCTCCCAGCATGAAGGAAGACTTTCCTATGATTGAGGGGTTATGAATACAGAGGATTTATTACAGTGTATTTAATTGCACTGTGTAATTGGACCAATAGGAATTTGGGGAATTTTACTTTACCACTATGGTGCAGTTGGTTTGAGATAGAATTACTCCATGACTTCTTAGTACATAGGCCTCAGTGCTTATATCTATATAAGCTCGATGGTTTGAGATTATAGTAAAACTTCTTTTTAACTGATTAAATAGGGTATCATCAATTTATTTTATTTTCTATTTGTTTTAGGTACATTAAGGAGAGGTCCATTGTACAACAGTATCTTAACAGCAGACTTTCAAAAAAGACTGAAACTACTGTATAAGCTGCAATCTGTCACATTATTTGGAGAAAGGAAATGGGATGATGAGGCACATTGTAACTGAATAGGCTTTATGTTGGCATACTGGAACTTGAGGCACAATGAAACTTGACATACCTTATACTGAAGTACCCCAGGAACAGTGAAACTGGAAACACTGTATTTTGAGATACTTGATTACAAGACACAGTTGAACTGGAAGTAATTTATGTTGAGCTATTTGAGCATTAGAGACAGTGGAACTGGAAATACATTTTGTTTAGATGATGTGCACTACTTCCAGTCTTGTTGGATTATTAAACAAGAAATATCTCCTATTGAAAAGGTTGACCTAATTTACAGTACAAAATGGAAAAATATGAGATACTTACAAAGAACATCATATGCCTGCAAGTTGTGCATAAATACACCCAGAATTTACTAGACATTGTTCTGCAATAGAACATCCTGTAAAAGTAACATATCTGAAAAACCATTAGCTTGAAACATAAAAAATGCATATTTTCTCAATACGTTTACTTTACATCAAAAATAGTCATAGGAAGGAATTCTCCACAACACCAGTCTTAACTGATTAAATATTTTGGTGGTAAAGATTGGTGTTGCTGTGACTTCTTTTCTGTGTGTCTGAGTTATGGCAAGAGCCATGTCTAATACAATCTGGAGTGTTGTTTGCACAAACAAGTGTGTTTTTGTGTATATCTCTACAAACTAATTTCGGAGGACATTGTAATGTACAAGCACAAACTTAGTAAAGTAAAATATGCCTATTTTGCTCTGCCTACACCACCACAACCAAATAGGTACAGTCCTAAATGGTCTTCTCAAACTAATTCTCACACCTAGGCAGAAGAAAGAATTAGATGCTCTGTTCTGGGTCATGGTGGATCGGGTGATAGAAAACACCAATCACCCAGAGTTAAGTCTAATAAATAACACATAAACCTGACAAGTACTAAATAAATCATATAATGCAAGTAGATTTCCCATAACCCAAGACAACGGCTATCAAGCTGTGCTTGGTGGAACACTGGGGTTCCCTGCTGAAGTGATAGGGTTTCCCCAGATTAAATGTATGTAATTCAGGGTGGAATAAGACTGGATTGGCAGATAATATAAGTGAAGTTATGTGACTGCCAATGAATGAGTGTCAGATTAAATCAAACAGTGCAGTTTTTAGTATTGTTAGATTGTTCTTTCAAGAAGCAGTATAACATTGTCTGTACTTTTAGGAAAACAATATTACCCCATATAATTATGTCATATCTCTTAACCAATACATTTAGCCTAAGCCTAACAGTGTAGCAGTGATTCACTGGTACTGACTTGTATCTTAATGCATTTAATATTGATATATTAACCCACTGGATGCTAGAGAGGTCTGCAAAGCATGGAGGAGCCATGCACTGGAGACCATTGTAACATCAAGGGGTAAAAGTGTTTGGATGTTATGACTCCACTTGGATTTCATTTCAGACAAAAGGGTTCTTCCCCAAAGCAACCATGACCACTGCTTCCACACAAACAGTGGTATTCTTAGCAGTCCATAGTAGATTAGAATTAGAACCTGAAGCTAGCATCAAACTAAAGAGGTGCAATACGGGCGCAAACCAACTCCGCCATTTGAGGGTGTGTGTGTAAAAATTGCAATTGCTTTAAAATGAGATGTTAAACCCTTGAATTCTAGAGTGGTCACCAATGCATGAGACTAAAAGACCCATTTCAATCAATGGGAATGTGGGGTATTTGCATTTGTCCCTTACTGTGAAGTTGGTATGCTCTAGAATTACTCCCCTTTACTAAATAAATAAAGGATCATAGAATATGAAGGCAGTTAAGAACCATGTGGCTTATCTACCAAATGTCTAATTGCTTATATAAAACACTCAGAATCAGTTAATTCTCAGAAAACTAACTTTCTTTCTTTCTTTCTTTCTTTCTTTTTCTCTCTCTCTCTCTCACACACACACACACACATACACACAAACACACACACACACACACACACACACATACACACACACACACACATACACAAACACACATACACAACACACATACACAAACACACACACACATACACACACACATACACACACATTCATCATTCCAGACTCCAGTTTAGACAGTGTTCTCTCATTTTAGTATTTATTTTTTTCTGAAAAATGTTACCTCTTGAACATTATCTCTTAACCAGATGGGGTATGCAACACATTTCAGATCAATGAGGTGCATACCCCTCTGACACTCAAAGGGTTAATACAGTTTATCTGAATGTTCCATTCATATTACCCCTCTCCTTTTTAACTACCAAGTAATATATACTGAGGTCTTCGAATTTTTTTTATATAATTTGTTAATTTGACCATACACTATTTTAGTAGTTCTTCAGGTTTTCAGGTGAAGAGTATAGTATGCAGTATTTCATTGAAAGTACTAAAAGGAGAACTAACAGCTCCAAATACTAACCCCCTCCCACACACTTACCTTACCACGGACAGAAAATCCTCACAGTCCCTATGCATTTTGCCCTTGTGCTCAAGAGGTAGCATTTTCAATCAGTTTGCATGTCATGTCATTGAAGGGAGACATGACAGCTGCTTGAAGTTTTTTCAAACTAAAACAGGAAGAATGCATGAGCCTAATTAATCCTTTGAACATCAGAGATGTGCACATTCGCCATGCACTGCACACTCCTTCTATCATTAAAGGGCTAAGATTAACATGTGAAGTAAGCAGAGTTTGAGGTCTTGTGTTCCTGCTAGCAACTGCTATGTTTATCTCCATACACCTGACATTCAGGGCTGATCGATTAATTAATCAAGGAATAAAGGAATAATTCAAATGGGCCATTAAGATATTATGGCCAGAGTTAGGAAAGTGGGAGGTTACTACCAACTCTTTGCATGCCAGAGAGGTACATTCTTTTCAATGTGTTTTGTACCCCTCTGGCACCCAAAGGATTAAGAGGTGTTAGTTCTCCTTTTATGGAGTATAGTAGTGCCCTGCAAATGTGGATGAACTAAACAAATCTGTGCTTTTGACTACTAAACCAAATATCTCTTAAACCTTTATAGTGTTTAAAAAACAAAAAGCACCGGGTGTAGACCTTTTTAAATAGATACCTTTAATATGACAAAAAAGTAAGGGACAGATTAACATCAGCCTCTTTGGTATGTTCTAGTGTATGTGTACATGTTTAGAAATGCCTCTCGTGTTTATTTACTCTATTTCACTCTGTATATGTCCGTATATAAGTATTTATTATATATAACACAGGTACTGGGTTGAATTCTGATATTCTTTATAAAAATAAAGGAGTTCCTGTATCCCAAGATTTAAAATGTAGGGATCAATTTTTGTACTTGTTTTATGGGTTTTAGAACTTCAGAGAATTATGTTTAGATCCACCAAAATGTGCAGAATACTTATTATCATGCTCCAAAAAAACACCATTATATTATACAGAATGTACATATACTTAATAGCATTATATTGTGCAGCATACTTCAAATCAGAGTATAGATACATAGCTCAAGTACACAGGCCATCATATTCTATAACAGAATATGGATACTTTTAATCATTAATCAGTGGGACAAAGGATCAGGCATTATAGATTGCAGCATGTTCATCATCGGGATAATTCATCTTCAACGTTGTAAGTATAGTATTCTTGCTATTAGGGTAAAATGCTAAGAACTGTTATACAGAGGAAAAAGTTACTTTGCAAGAAAAATAAATGCAGCACGATTTCTCAATGTAGCTTATTTATTACAGTGCAACACAATCATTGTGTGATGAGAAGCATTAAACAGTGTTGAATATTTATCACTTTCCATGAGCATGGTATACTAACAAACCTTCAGATTTCATTCCTTGCTAGTTCATGTTCCGGGTAAGCATCTGAACCAAAATAGGAGAATTTCCTCTCATATATCTGCTCTAGATGTCTCTGTCTCCTACTTTTATCCTGTTCTCTCCCCATCCTCCTCCCTCTCACATTCTGGTAGAGTTTCCCTTCTTCCCCCCATGCACCAAATCCCCCAACTCTCTCACTCCCCTTACTTTTCTGACCCCTTCCCCTTGGCCTCTTCTTGCTCCCAACCCTTGACCTTTTTTCACTCCCATCCCTTGTTCTTTTTTTCATCCTACCCCCTTTTTCTGTCAATCCTTTTCCCGTACTCTATTGATAAAAATGGTCTTACTCAAGATAATGTGATTTATATCACAATAGACTCCTGTAAAACATTGTTAAAACATTTTTAAATTGAGGGTATCAAGACTTGGACTTAATGTTCCTGAAAAGTCCAAAATACACTTTCTTATTTCCAGTGTTACTATATCGCTGCTGAGTTTTGACATATAAGGTCCTGGTTCTTAGCAACAGTCTGTTACTCCCTTAGTAAGCATAGATGTACTAGCAGGATGTAACTTCCTTACTAGCTTATTTTAGGGGAGAGCTATTGCAATGGAATAATGATTAAATCCAAACCTAGCCATAGGTGTGGCAATGGGAAAAAAAAGTAAAACATTTGTTAATGTTTGTACACTAAATTGGCATCACTGCTTACTGTTAGAATATCAGAAATGCAGAGGTGAAAATTTAAAGGGAAATATAAAATGCAACACCTATACAAAAATAATGTCCTTAATCCCTTAAAGACCAGGGGTACCAGGTTTGTGTTTTTTACACAAGAGGACCAGAGCATTTTTGGCCTTTTTAGTATGTGTTTGTTCAACCATATTTCCCCTCTGATTCCTTTAGAACAGCCACACAAATTATATACCATTTTTTATACAATAAGTAGGGCTTTCTTTTGATGCCATTTTTATGGGTATAACCCATCATATATTTTTAGAACAAAAAAAAACCCATTTTTGAAGAGGTTCCTGTGATGTCTTGTGCACAGTTAGTGCATTTTTTTACATGGACTACATAAAAGGTATGAACTATCCCTCTGATGTGAAAATCCCCATACCCCTCTTTTCCTCCCTGGTGTCCCACGTTTTGGAGATCAGATTTTGAAGTGTGTTTACTACTTTGCTTCACAGTAATAAAACTCACATAAATGTTTGTTTAACTCCTTAACGACTGGTGGCGCATCACGGTCAGTTAAGGACCACGGAGCAATTTTTTTTTTTTAAATTCTGGTTCCGGACTCCCCGAACGGCGTGCAGCCGTGGGGGGAGCCCGGAATTCCATGACGGTCATAGTACATCATGGGTCATTAACTCAGATCGACCCATGACGTACTATGGCCGGCAAGGGTTGTTAAGGGGTTAAACTTCAGTATATGTGTTTATAATTAGTCTGTGTAAATATTATGCTTTGGTCTTGCTTTAAAGGGATAGTAATTTTTCAAAATAAAAGCAGCTCCTATTAATCTTCATAGTATTTGGGCCGTAGAGAGCATTATTTCAATACTGTCAAAGTTGTAGTTCAAGAGGAATTGAGTGATAAAGTTTCCCCCTCCCGCCCCTTTTATCTAGTGTAAGCCACCTCCCCTCAGATGTGGAATCTGGTCACTTGACCAGACATATCGCAGCAAGGGGCAATCTTCTTACTGTGAACATAAGGAAAACCCTGCCCCCCTGGACAGGTTTTTCAGGTTTTCCCTTATGCTCATTGTCCCTCTCTGCGATCCATCCAGACAGTCTTGCTGCTCTGAAGTGAGCAGTGTTACATCAGTAAAAGGGAGGGGGGTACTTTATCATTCAATTACTCTTGAACTACATCTCGGACAGTATTGAAATAACCCTCTCTATGGTCCAAATACTATGACGATTAATTGGAGCTGCTTTTATTGTGAAACATTACTATCCCTTTAAATAATTTATTTTGGTACACAAATGGCCGGCAACAGGTCATCAAGTAACCTACACCTAGTCATCTTGCAGCACCACAAATTTAATTAAATTGCCTTCACCTTTGTCCATTTGTCTACTTCAGCTCTATTCTTTGCTTCACCATGACAGTGAGGAAGAGAGAGGCAGAGAACAGTGACAAATGCACAGGACACTAGAAGCAGCTTAAAGACAATGGGCCTCCCACTTGAGTTCCCCAAAACTAAAAACAATGTATGAAAAATTGAATGTCTAAGTGCTAACAGGATCCAATAAATATTATTTATTGAAATAACTCAAAAATATGTTGTATTATGAACTGAAAATGTGCAAGTGAATATCTCTGGACAATCAATACCACTATATGTGTCACTAGACCTCCACAATACACACATGTACCACTGTAGGACCCTCAAAATAGACAAACAATGACATCTACCCATATAAACAGCATCAGTTACTGATGATAAAAAAAAAAATCACAAAAACACATAAAAAGTGTAACCCCAGAGTAGGTGAATACATAGAGGGTATAATCTGAAAAGGGTAACAAGTATATAATAAAAATATACAGTATAAAATCTAATAATGCATGTTACAGTCTATCAATACTGTATGAAAACATATAAACATATACATGTATGACAAATACAATGTAACAAAGTAATTGCCCAAATGGAATGCACAGATCAGCAGTCGAGACTTCCCTTCAGAGAGTCAAAGACCCACTGGAATGAGAATGTGCTCTTCTGGGGAGAGAGTCAGAAATGGGCAGCAGTCTCTATAGCAAGGGGTCGCTCAGTAGAGCAGAGTGAGAGAAACCCAACAAAATAAATCTGCATAAGAATGCTGCCAGGTTCTGACTCTCTCCCCAGAAGCGCACATTCTCATCCCTGTGGGTCTTTGACTCTCTTAAGGAAAGTCTCGACTGCTGACCTGTGCATTCCATTTGGGCAATTGTTCTAATACATTGTATTTATCATACATGTATATGTTTAAACCGCAAGAGTTCTTTCACCTTGTATTAATAGATTGTAACTTGCATCATTAGAGTTTATACTGTATATTTTTTATTAAAAAGATTAATAACATTTATTACACATATACAGGTAAGGTATGCAGCCACATACCTTGCCTGTTAACCCTTTGAGTGCCACAGGGGCATGCAGTACACATCCCTATGGCACTCAGTGCTGTCCATGGTGCTCTCCACTCTCCGACTAAGTAGGGAAGCAAAGAGAGAGCATACCTATATCTGGTGAGTATATATATATATATATATATATATATATATATATATATATATGGGGCTCTTTATATTCAACTTCTATACAGATGTACTCTTAGAGGAGTCTGAGCCCTTTCTCTTCTTGTTGTGTTAAAATAAGAGAGCTCCCACTGTTGAGATGAGTTTTGTTCTAACATTACTGCACCTAAAAAATACAGGTTTGAGATGCAATATCTCAATGGCCTGAAATTTTACTGTGCCGCTGTTGCTACACCATCCTATGGACATATATATAAAGTGTTACTGCAATTCACTTCAAGCGCAAACCAACTGCCCTATATGACAGAAAGAAAAATCATCTGTTTTAAATTATGGCCCCAAGCAATTAAACGTTTTTTTTCACCTATGGACCAATTGATTTGCTCCAGAACTCATGCTCTTTATCGAAATGACTACTTATGTAAAGGCCATATATAGGAAATTAAACAGTTGTAATTCTGGAGTTAACCAACTGAAGAGGACAAATTTAATTTCTGATTGATTTATAAAAAAAAAAAAAAAAAAAAAAATCAAGATTACAATCAAAACAATAGAGACAATGAAGTAATTTACAAGAACTGGGAATGTCAAATAATAAATTACTTCAAGATATATGCTTAAAGGGATAGTAATATTTAAGATGTAAAAAAATATATATGTTGTATAGCAGTCTTGGAGCGGAGATTGTCTGTGCAAGAAACCCATTTTAACAGGTGTCATCATCCCTCCTTTGGGGGCCATTTTTTCCAATTGTACACTTAGCCTCTGCTACGGAGAAAAAGAGAGGGGTCTCTATTCTTGTCCACAGGGACGTGCCCTGGGTCTCGTAAGACTACTTGATAGAACCGGAAGGTCATTATCTTGCTATTAAGGGTACATTGTATGATGTTCCTTATACCCTAGCCACTATATATGCGCCTAACGCTGGTCAGGCTGCTTTTTTCTTGAATTTCTTTTCTGTGCTCTAAGATTTTAAAGTGGGCCAGTTGTTGCTTGGGGGTGATTTTAATTTTCCCCTAGAACCCTGTTTGGACTCCTCCTCTGGTAAATCCCGCATTCAATATGCTGTGCTCAATAAACTTAAAAAGCATCTTTGTGGTCTCTGTCTTATTGACACCTGGCGCTACCTGTACCCTACGGGTTGTCAGTATTCCTTCTACTCATATTCACATGCAAAATATTCTCGCATTGACTATATATTTATGGACCATCATAAGATTCATTCTATTCACTCTGCTAACATCGAACCTATAACATGGCCGAACCATGCTCCGGTGTGGGTGCAGTTCTATGTCTCTGCTTTCCTTGACGGCCCTTGTTCTTGGCAGATCAATGAATTACTTCTTAAAGACAGGGAGGTAACGTCCTATATTGTATCCTTCATTACCCATTACTTCGCATCCAACCAAGATCCTGCCATTTCTTCTCCCATTTTATGGGAGGAGCATAAATGCGTGGTGTGGGGTGAGCTTATTAAATGGGGTGCACACCGACACAGAGACACAAGTACAGAATGCTTCCATTTTAAAATCTTTCCACTGGGCTAAGTATGACTGATACATAGCAGGTAACAAGTGTGGTAAGTCTTTGGCTCGTGTCATTCAAATTAAGCGCAGAAGATCCTTCATTCATCAAATTATGGATGATTCTCAGGTTTTATATAAATCTTTTCCAAAAATGGCCAGTGTTTTTTGCGACTATTATCATTCTCTTAAAATGTGTCTGATTGCGACTCTGATCTAAATAATCCTACTCTACAAGGGAAAATCAGGTCCTTTTTGGAATCTTCTACATTGCCTTGTTTGCCTCAAGCTACTTTAGACCTTTTTCTCTGCAGGAGGTTTTTACCTCTATTAGATCTACCCCCTCAGGCAAGAGTCTGGGCCTGGACGGCTTGCCAGTCTCTTATGATACACAATTTCTGGACACTTTGGCTCCACATCTTGTGGATTGGTGTAATTCGATAGCTGTTGGTACACCTTTACCTTCTCAATCTTTGTTGCCCATATCTCGATCATCCCTAAGCCTGGTAAGGACCCATCAAAATGTGCAAATTATCACCCAATCTCATTACTAAATAATGATATAAAATTTTTTGCTAAGCTGATAACTCTTCACCTCTACCTCTGTCTGTTGTCTTTCCTACACCCCAACCAAGCGGGTTTTGTCCCGGGTCGCAAACTTCTACTGTCATAGCTCTACTGCATACCGCTCATCATCGTAAACTTTCAACTTTGCTGGTGTCGGTGGATGCTGAGAAGGCCTTTGACAGGCTGGGGTGGCCATATCTTAAGGAACTCCTAAGCTGACTTGGTATAGGTCCCCAGGGTTTAAATAGTATTCTTAGTCTTTATTCTATTCCTTCTGCCAGGGTTAGTGTGAATGGTTTCCTTTCGGATTCATTTCTAATCTCTAATGGCACTAAGCAGGGCTGTCCCCTGTCTTCCCTCATCTTTGTTTTAGCTCTTGAACCTTTGCTCTGTTTGATTAGGGGGGACGCTACCATTTTTGGTGTTCCACAACTCCATGGTCAGACAAAGGTAGTAGGCTATGCCGATGATCTAAATCTAGAAATTCTAGATCTTTACATTTCTATCTTTCAGTATAAGATCAATTTTTGCTAAGTTTGAAGTCTTAGAGATTGGTATCTCTGATCAAGTTCTCTCTGTTCTCAGACATACCTTTCCATTTGCCTGGGCCAAAGATCGTATTAAGTATTTGAGGATATATATATATATATATATATATATATATATATATATATATCTATATATATATATCTGACTCGATCGACAATTTTGTCTCTATTAATTATGTAAGTCTTACTAAGGCTATTGAGTCTGATCTATAATTGTGGCATCCCCTTACGGTTTCCTGGTTTGGAAGAATTAACCTTCTTAAGATGGTAGTGTTCCCCAAAATTCAGTATGTGTTTGCATGCATCCCCCTCTCTTTTCCATCCTCCTTACTTCGTTCTCTCCAGGCCATTCTTACCTCCTTTAGGAGCCCTAGCTTAAGCCTGTCTCAGCTTTCTCTCCCTCTTACCAGGGGCGGTTTGGGCTGCTAATGTCTGTAAATTGATTGAATGTTACTACGATCTGACCAAGGAATGGGTGAGCTATACTTTCTATGGCTTCAATGGCATTCAGGAGGTTGATCCAGCTAATCTGCTCTGGCTTTATCCAGCATCCATACCTCGTATCTGTCATTCCCATCCTATTAGGGTCACCTGTTGGATGTGTGGAACCGGGTGTTGGGTCCTACTTCTTTGGCCCCCTATCCTTCCCCATGGCTTTCTATTTATGGCCACTCAGATTTTCCTCCAGGGAAACTTGGTTCTCCTTTCCAGGTCTGGAAACACAAGGAGCACAAACCATTCAAGTCTCACTACAGGATAACACTGTGATCTATGGCACTCTTAGTTCTGTCTTTGCTCTCCCATCTTCGCCTTTACTTCAATGGCAGCACAGTCAAATTCATCACTTTCTTCTCAACTTTCTTGCGAAAGGTTATGAATCTAGGACCCTTTATGTTTTTGAATCTGGCCTCATTTAAGACAAATTGCTTATGCATACCTCTTCTAAAGTATATCATCTTGTTATTTCCACTCAACAGCTTGCTGTTCCTTGGTATATATCGAACAGTGAGAGTCGGATCTTCAATGTCATTGGTCTCTGCAGTCTTAAATGAGTGTCTTCGTCCGCCTGATCTGTAGTGCTAGAGATACTGCACATAAGGAGACAAACTTTAAACTCTTTACTAGATGGTACTATGCCCCACAAAGACTAAAAATAATGTTTTCAGCCACTTCAGACCATTGTTGGAGGTGCGCTGCATTGGTGGGTGACATGTTTCACATTTGGTGGACCTGTGCTGCTCTTACCCCCTTTTGGTCTGCTATATCTGCCTCTTTACCAACGATTTTTGGGGTCACTTCTCCTCATTCTCCTCTTCTTTACCTATTTTCACATCTAAATTCATCCGTATTTCCTCTTCTGACTCTGTACTTCTGCTGCATCTCCTTAATGGAGCCAGAAGTCTGATCCCATTACACTGGAAGGATGTTACGTTTCCTTCGTGGAATGAACAGAAGGTTAAGGTTTGATACTTTATGGTTATGGAACGGACAAGGGCGATCGCTATTGGTGACGAGACCTCTTTTCTTCAGGTGTGGGTCAGATGGTTGGATTTTGACGTGGACTGACTTGAGTATCCGTCTTCTTCTTGATGTCTCCGGCTCCAATTTCTTGAGGTACTGGAGGCTTCTCCAGTACCGCGGTTCCTCCCCTTACCCTCTATCTCATCCCTTGCCCCTCTGTTTCTCTTTCCTTTGCTTTCTCTTTCCCTCTTACTACCTTTTGGTTTCCTCTCCTTTATCTCTTCTACTATCTAATGCCTGATTTCTGTTTCATTTCTTTTCTGGTTCTTCTCCACCCATCTCTCCTGTTTACTTTGATTACTTATATTAGGCTATATAAGAGTCTTTGCACAGTATGACTTCTTTTACTTTGTTCCTATTGTACTGTGTATTACCATTCCTTGTTGGTGATCTTTTGTACCACATGTGATGTTTTGCTATCTGACTATGTAGCTTTTTTCTTATGCCGTAATTCTTTTCGCTATATCTGAATGTCAACCTGCTTATAATGTTTTTTATTGATACAATGTTTGTATTTGTTTCTTTAAGTCTCAATAAACTTTTTTGAAAAAAAAAATAAATAAATAAATATATATATATATATATATATATATATATATATATATATATAAAGGTATTGATAGAGAGGCAGCACCAGTGGGACTTGGTTCAAATGAATTTATTAGGCAATAACTGGCTACAGTACTGGTCAACGTTTCGGTCCCAATGTGGGACCTTTATCAAGCCATCTTGATAAAGGTCCCACATTGGGACAGAAACGTTGACCAGTACTGTAGCCAGTTATTGCCTAATAAATTCATTTGAACCAAGTTCCACTGGTGCTGCCTCTCTATCAATACCTTTGTCTAATTCCTTCATGAGGATAGTGCACCTGGGCATACTAGCAAGAAAGAGTCAGTGCTCCCACCCCCACCATTTTGTTTATATATATATATATAAATATATATATATATATATATATATATTTATATATATATATATATATATATGTTGTAGGGTTTATGTCCCCGAATAAAACAAGGGTACTCCCACTGCTGAGAGATATTTTTTTGAAAAATTATAACTGCTCAAACTTGAATTTTTTAGGTGCAATATCACATTGACCTGAAAATTTACAGTGGCGCTGTTGCTACACCAGCCTATGGAGATTTATGGTCTATGGACCACAGCAGTCAATGGGATGGTGTAGCAACAGCGCCACTGTAAATTTTCAGGCCACTGTGATATTGCACCTAAAAAAATTCAAGTTTGAGATGTTATAATTTTTTAATAAAATATCTTTCAGCAGTGGGAGTTCATTTGTTTTACTCAGGGCGATAAACCCTACAACATATATTTTTATACATTTTAAGTATCCCTTTAATACTAGCAAACAATGTAAGAGTCTGCAGCACACAGGAGACTACAAGAGCATGAAGGTCAACTGTGAAAAGTTTTTTAACAATATTAAATAAAATAGTAAATTGAAAGAACTGAAAATAACAACAGAAAATTAAGGGTTGCTATTCCAGATTCCTAATTGTAGCCATAGTGGTTTAAGAGAAAGCCCAAATAATATTTTATGCCCATCTTACAGGGTTATATGGGGCAAGATCCCATGACCCTGTCAGGCTACTTTAAAACATTTCATCTCTACTTTGGGGAGCCTCAGATTCATGCATTCATGCTAGCTTGATGCATTCCCCTAAAATGCCAATTTATTTACAAAGAACATTTAACCATTAGATGGCTAAAGAGGTTTATAACACATTTAAAGTCAAAGTCAAATAGATCAGATCTTGTCCATTCTAATGGGCAACAACAACTAAACTTATTGGCCATGTCTGCATGCTTTATATGTTGAATTGCAGCCAAATCTTTTCTTGTTTGGCTATTTCAGTTAGTTATGCCTAAAGTAGCCACTGAGTATAGCTAAATTTTCAGTACCACATGTTTATGTATCTACCATATATATATATATATCATACTGAAACAGCCCTATGGCATTTTCTACTCTATTCTTCCTTCCACTCAATTCTTACGCTTACTCTCCCTCACCCCATCCCTTCACTTTATCCTCACTGCAAACAATTGTAAAAGCTCATAGATGCTTCATTCAGATCTTCTGAATTGTGTACAAGTAACGTATGCACTGTATCCCTTATGCTATTCTTCTACATTCTGTGAACATAAATAAATCATTATGCACTTAAATTCCCATCATCATTGTAGAACCTGTAAACATTCCCTATTTTTTTCTGATGTAGCAGACATTATTGCCTTTTGCAAGGCTTCCTAACTCCCACAACCAAAGCAATCTTGATAGGTTCCTCAGAAGTGGCAGGGATGTTTTATCTGTAAATAACAATTATAGAGGATATATAATGAGGATTAGGAAACGCTCACAAAAAGAAACAAAAATTAGTGTTCCACAGCGAAAACCACCTTTATGCAACACTGAGATTTGTTCTTGCGTTTCTATGTTATGTATGCCCTAATATTAGTTCTGTAGAACACAGAATGGTCTACAAAGTGTGCCTGCTCAAACCAGGCACACTTTGCAGACCGTTCTCATGAAGATTATCTTTGTATGCCATGCTATTATGGCTCTGCAGATGAGCCATCCGGTCCCGGGACCAGAATACAAGTTTGTCAGCAAGAGCGCTGACATGGGTTAAAGGGGTGGGAGGGGAGAACTTCACAACAGTATTACACACAAACTATACAAGTTATGGAAATAAGATCATTTGGTTTATTTATTTAATTAGAACAATATTAAAGCTTGTTAAAGTAAAGTATTTCTATCCCCTTAAGACTTTAATGCCAGTATTATCCTATGTCTGCCTCAGAGCATGAGTTGGAAAATGGCCCACTATGCAGTGTACCTTGTTCAAGAAATACTAGATTAATATTGTTTGTTTCAATCTCTCTGTCCAACTTGGAGGGAAAATAAGTGGATCTCTTCCACAACTTTGTGGGTTGCGTCTGAAGCCACCAAAGAGACTCTGTGTTGGGCTTTCAAGCCTAAAGCACATAGTCTATTAGGACTTCATTGCATAGGGCAAGAGACTGAACTGCAAGATTATAGTCTTGCATTTCAGTCTCTTCTCATGGGATTCAATGAGAGATTCCCTCATTCAAGACCCATGTTCATCTCCCCCCCTTTGGTCCCAGGGTAGAACATCTGTAGATGGGCCACTGTTCTACTGACATTTGCCCTTCAAATGTATTTTTGCTAAATTGGGAAATCCAAGAAAGATAAACATTTTGGAAACAAAGATTACTCATATTTTTCTTTATTGTTGAAGATTTGAGAGCTTTGAGGCAATTTCCTTTATTTCTTTAGGACAAATATTTCAGTCTTTGAATAATATGGATTATTGTCCTTGCTGATGTTGTTTCATTCCTGTGTGCAAAAAGAAATATGTATTACTTTCCATGTCTGTGAGATATCTGGACCCACATAGGAATACAGAATTAATTACAGTAAATCCATATAAGAAAACAATATTACTTGCTATAAGTAAAGATCAATATTTCTATTAGAAAGTTCTATTAGAATAATCTCTAACTCATTCTGCAGCAATGTGTTTGAGACTTCTCTAACATCCAATCGATTAAAATAACAAGATGTTGATAACTTGCTTAACTGAATAGGAGATATAATCTTCTTTAAATGAAAAGGAAGTATAATGTTCTTTTAAAACCTTAAAGAAACCTAGGTTTCTAATTACTTGACCATTAGAAATGTGAATTGGAAATTCATACATTTACATGATTATAAGGATGATTTTCTGAGATTTCTTTAAATTAGACATCATACCTGGAAATGGTTATTGTCCAGCTAGCAACTGCTGACAGCGTGCAATCAGTAATGGATTCTAAAAATATAATAAAAATATGAGAGATTAGAAGCTGTGATTGCAGTTTAGCTTTCAAGCAAAAAATAAATAAGATGGCTACACTCAGAAATTAAAAATATTTTTATTGGCACATTATATAAATGGTAGGTGGTAGTGTAAGCATAGAAAAAGGGTGGATGTGGGGAGCTGAACTAATGCATTTCATGATTGACACAAAGCAGGTCTAGATTTACATCTCAGGCACCCCTAGGCCAGGCACCCTTAGGTGCCCCTAGACTATCTCATGAAGACACCCACACACAAAATCCCAATTGTTCCATCCAGTGCCAAAACCACAATTTGTTTATGTTCCATTGATTAAATTAGAATAAGTGCCTCTTAATTGTTAAATAGTAGTGACGGGTGAAACTTTTCGCCTCCAAAGCAAAACATGTAAAAAAACAGCACTTCACCCCTTCTGTAGAAAGTCCTGTGAAAAGTGCTGTTTTTCTGCTTTTACTGTATTAAAATCAATCATAATAATGTATCCCACCACACAAGTGGCACATTTTCCCCCATGTATTCGGTATCCTTTAGAAATATTGGCCACTATTGGGCAACCAACTAAACAGTGCATTAACCATGTTGCCAGGTTGAAAAGGGTGACATGAGAATCTCGCCCACATCAAGGGCAGGATTTTGATGTTGCGAACTTAAGCGTCGCATTTGAGCGGCCTCATCAACTCAAACATAGCTTGCTGATATTTGAGCTATATTGAACCCAAGCTACAGTATGTGTATCTGTGTATTTGCAGATATTTCACTTCTGTGCTCTCCTTTCATCAGAGTCCTGCAACAATAGAGTTATCCCCCCAAATCGCCTGTGTCTTTGCTGATATTTAACTTCTGCTCCAATATTTGAGCGGCCGCATGTAAAGTTCTGTGTCTACTCCGCTCTCCTTCCCCTTAGTGTTCGAACTATATTTAACCCATGCTACAGTATGCACGCCTGTCAGTTTGTTCTTACTTTAATAATCCAAGGGAAGGCTATTATAAACATAATTTACATTGATAGGAACATTTGGTTAAAATTAATTAAAACAATAAGGTTTCATTGTGGATATTTAGAATAAGCATTTATTTATTTACTATAAAATAATACTATTTGATTCACTCATTAAAAAAGGAAATTTACTTGCAGATATTTAACTTCTGTGCTCTCCTTTCATCAGAGTCCTGTAGTTAGCAATAGCACTGAGACTCAGGTGAAGTAGAGTGCACAAGTTAACTATCTGCAAAGACACAGGCGCGCATACTGTAATATGGGTTAAATGTATTGTGGACACTGTGGGGAAGGAGAGCTTAAAAGGATAGTAATGTTTCACAAAAAACAACAGATCTAATTAATCTTCATAGTATTTGAGCCATTAGAGAGTATTATTTCAATAATGTCAGAGTTGTAGTTCAAGAGTAATTGAATAATAAAGTTCCCCCTCCTGCCCCTTTTACCTAATGTAAGCCACCTCCACTCAGATGTAGAATCTGGTCCACAGACCAGACATCTCACAGCAAGAGACAATCTTCTTACTGTGAGAACAATGAAAGGCCTGTCCCCCTTGATAGGTTTTTCAGGTTTTTCCCTTATGTTAATTGAAGATTATCCTTGTCTGCAATCCACATGGACACCACCTTACTGCTCTGAGCTGAGCAGTGTTATATCAGTAAAATGGGCAGCAGGGGGATATTTTATCATTCAATTACTCTTGAACTACAACTCTGACAGTACTGAAATAACACTCTCCATGGCCGAAATACTATGAAGATTAATTGGAGCTGCTTTTATTATGAAACATTACTATCCCTTTAAGCACTTAAGCCCATGACATGAGAATCTTGCCCTTTTGATGCGGGAGAGATTCTCAGGTCGCCCCTTTAATCCCAGCGACATGGTAAATGTGCTGTTTAGTTGGTCAACCATTAGTGGGTGATATTTTCAAAGTAAACTCATGTATTCTATCCATGCTAAAGTATAAAAGGGGTTGTCCGTTTACTGCATGTAGTCGGTCTGTGCTTGGCAGAAAGAGAGTTAGTAGGCTTATGCGATTCAATTCGTCAGCATTCGGAATTTGACAAATATGGGGTCATTCGGCATCATTCAGGCCGTCCGACAGGTAAGGGTCATTCTTAAAAAAAGATCAGAATCTGAACAGCCCTGGTTCAGAATGTCGTCAAAAATTTTGGAAAATTCGGCGACTACTACCCATGGGCGCAATTACTTTCTCTCCATGTCTCTAGTCCAATTAGCTTCTCCGTTTCATGCAATACTTTCCCGATTTGTCTCTATTCCAGTTAGCTTCTTAATTTCATGATGGGGTTGGACTAATGACAGAGGCACCCAGACAGCCTGCATTTCCTGTTAGTGCTTTGTTGGAGCTCAGAGAGAGGAGAAGCAGGAGATATTAGAGAGTGTCCAGTTGTTGTGTATGCAGGCAGCCAGCATTTTTGCCACTGCAAGGAAGAGTCATCTTTGTTCCTGAGCAAAATATTAAAAATATTAGGGATTTGTTTAAATAATTTTCAGAGTGACACATCAGCCAGTCTCACAGTTGTGTAGGCAGACAGGGTGCCTTATTGCCACCGCAAGGGAGAGCCATTTGTTCCTGTGCAAAAAAAATATAAAAATATGACGAATTTGTTTTAATAGTTTTCAGAGTGACACAGCCAGTCTCACAGTTGGGTAGGCAGGCAGGCAGGCAGGCCTAGTACCCTATTGCCACCGCATGGGAGAGTAATTTTTTAAAGCATTTTAAATTTGACTAATAATTCGGACTGTCGTTGAATTTCGTCCGAGTCGAACAGGTTGGATCCGAAATGCAGGAAGTGTTATGTATTTTCTATGCACATGAATACCCACAGAAAAAGAAGCAAATAGAGTATTGTTTTTTTGTCCATCTCTGTTACAGTAACATTAGCCTTGAAAAATTTGGCAGTAGGCTGTAGGGACAATTTAAAGTGGTGATGGGGAACATAGTTGCACTCTTGTAAGGAATATAATTCATTTGTAAGCAAAATGAGGTCCTGTCACCTCCAACTAACTTAGTCATCCCCCTCATTTACATTTCCAAAACAGCAGTAGGATACATGTATGTTCAACTAGTATAAGCCCCTTGGCCTTGTGCAGTTTTACTGCTTATAGTCATTGCACCTATGATATGGTGCTGGTATACCACACCCAATCATACCTAATTTTTTTAATGAGGATATGCCTAGATATGATTCGACTTTCCCCTGATCACATATTTTTACACAGAAAACAGACAGCAACCTGTTAATCGTCTGGATCTTGGATGAAGTATCTCCATACTGGAGATTTTTTAGAGTGAGGTTGTTGTTGTTGAGCTATGTTGCTGTTAATCATTAACAGAGAGTGTTACTCACATTCTTCTAGGTTCATAAAACTCTGAAAAAGTGTATATTTCATTTTACCCTTAAGGAGATTTATAGAACACTGAACACTGAACACTTGTTATCACTAGGTGGAAGAGGGGTGTTATTGTCACTGCCTATCATAACAGTTGGTCTTATTTCTAAATCTTCCTTACTTGTGTCAATAATTCTAGAATGTTACTTGACATTACCTTTAGTGAAGGGTTTATTACTTGTACTGGTGGGAGATTTTTTCATATAACTTTTACAAACAACCTCTTCAGGAAGATGGGACTCAACATAATTTACTGCACAAGCTGCATCAACTATAGTAGAAGTCAGTCGGAACTTCCATGCACTCTTCTTCCTCCTAGTCCTTTTCCCTTACCCATGCCTCTACCTGTAGTGTTGACTTGTAGTGTAAAGTACACAACAGAGCTGGGAACATATGGAGTTATGGTTTGTCTGTTGTTGTCTGTTGAAAATAATGTATCATGTATGTCTGTATCTAGCATGTTACCGTCACTTTCAGCTCAGGTGTAGGATTTCCTCCCTCTCTCTCACCTCTCATTCTAAAGTATTTATTTTTTCATTTTTAAACTGTCTCTGTAACTGTCAATGTCACTTCACTGTCTAAAAATCACACCCACACTCCCGTCATCATAAGCAACTCCTGTGTCCCCTCTTTGTCTGTCTGCCTCTATACTAGTAGAAAATGTATCTTTAACTCCCAAGGACTGCAGTGTTAATTTTAACAGAAGAGTATACAATAGGCCTGTTATCTTTAGAATCAATAGGTTGCAATAAAAGAAAAATACCACAGTAAATGCTTGTCACTCTTGTGCTTGTCTTTTTGAAGATAGGATTGAATGTGTGTAAGTAATGCAGTATGTCAAGTTTTACCTGTTGCCTGCCTTGTCTAAAATGCATGATGTATTTTGTTTGCATGCATAATATCTGACTGTCACTCTGTCTCAGTCAAGTCCTAGGCTCATCCAGCTCAGGTAGGAGTATCACCTACATGTCTGACTGTCACTATGACTGTCAGCTATCATCCAGAAGTGTTTTTCTTTTTTTTTCTCTCCTTACTGTGTTTACACCCCTACTTCACACACTCCACCAGTACAGAGAACAACTGGTCACCACCAATACTTCTATCAAGCAACTACAGAGCCCTCTATTTGCCTGTCTGCCTAGCTAGATTCAAAATTCAGCCATTTTCTCTCTCTCTCTCTCCTTTTCTCTCCCAAGTACAGACTGACAACATGCCCACTTTTCTCATTCCCAGATTCTGATGTCTCTGACTGGATATAATAATTTTACAGTGGAATTGGGTTTGACAATGTGAGCAAGCAGATTTGTTTATTTCTGGCATGATAATTAAAATTCGGTAGCCTCTAAAATTCAACACACTAGGAAGCTTTCTGCTTTGCTTAATGACAATCTAGACCTCCATATAACTTGCCTCCAGAGTCTGGATTGTCTGGCAATGTGTTGGGTCATATTCAGTAATAAAACGTTGAGTAAGTCTGGAGCAAACCAACTGCACAATAAGGGCAAATAAAAATTCCCTACTAACTTTGATCTAAAAAAACCTTTTAACCCTTTGAGTGCCAGAGTGGTACGGAACGCATAGTTTTGCAATGCTTTCCAAACACCTCTAGCACTCAGAGGGTTAACCTTTTGACTCCCAATACATAAAACACCTCCCTAGCATCAAAAGTGTTAGGAAGCTTCATTGGAGATGTCTTGTATTCAAGGGGTTAAAAGCTCAATATAAATAAATGAGAATATGTGTTTCTAATTTTTGATGCATTTGGTTTCCTTTAGATTTGCTCTTCTTCAGTTTCATTAATAAAGCCCAAGCTGCGTTTTTGTTTATATATGCTGGCAAATGACTTTACATCACACCTTAGTAAACGCTCAAAAAAGAGAGTTTATTGGTTGTTACTATCATATATTAGATATAACTTAACTTAGCATAGTGATAAATCTTAGCACTTGCAGACACTGCATCTTCTGTTGTTATCTAAGTAAATAATGTGAGTCTTGTGCATGGCAAAAAAAATCGGTAAAATTCGATTTCGGACAACATTTTTTTTTTCGTTTGGAGGATCCTCATTTCGGACCGGACCTGTTCGACTCGAATGAAATTCAGCAATAGTCCGAATTATTCGGCCAAATTTAAAATACTTTAACATATACAATAACAAATTTAAACTAAATAAATAAAAATAAAATGAACTATTTCCAGGGTCTAAATGAAGACGGTGGAACAGGGTGAGGTGGAGCTTTAGCTTTATGGTACTATGGATGAAGTAGATGTAGTTGCTACAATCACGAATGAACAAATAAATGAAATTTGAAGGAAGAAGGAAGACTGAGGATGGGATGACTGGTGCAGGGTGGACTCAGGATGACAGGAACTCTGTATATGTAGCCAGCAGCAAACTGCAGAACACTGAAACAGGCAGGACTCAATAGATAGGTATGAGATGAAAAACAATAGAAAAACAATAGAGCAAGACTGAACAACTTGTATAGTGGAACAACAATATAGACCTTAAATTCCCCCCTGTGTCCCACCAAGTCAGGGGGAGTGTCCTTTACTCTAGAACCTACCACGGTTCTAGAGCTGGGCAAGCTGGAGTGCTCAGCGTATTATGGTACTATGGATGATTGTAGATGAAGTTCTTTTTTTTTTCTATTCTACATCAAAGCTGAGAGCAGGGTAACCCAGCTTTGGCAGGTTGACTTTTAAAAAAGTCATTTTCTCCATGAGCTGTTACAGAAAATACCTGCTCACTCTGAACAGTGGTTGGGGGGCAAGAAAGTAACTCCTGGCCTACCAGGGACAAAGTAGGCCACACAGCCCTCTTGTTATCCCAGAAAATCAAGGGATCTGTACTTGTGGGCAAAGAAGGTTCCACAAGGTAAGCCATAACCTCAAACTCAGCACTTTTTCTATTTATGTGGAGCTGTTTATTTTGTCCGAAGCATAATGTGTCCATTGCCTCAGCATAAAAAGCAGCAGCTGCTCCACTTGAACAAGATGAAGTGATACTGGTGCTGCTACTGATAAGTCCTGGAAGACCACCATGCTCCTGCAGCTCATCTGCGAAATCTTTTCCCACCTCCTGTGACTGCATTCTATTTTTTCTTTGCCTCTCATGCACCCTCACTATCAATTGTTCCCCCCAGGCAGTGAGGGAATATGAACTAAGTGCCATATTGCCTTTTATTCGAGGATCGTAAATTTTGGCAAGCATTAACTCGGGACAATTGTCCATGCGCTCTTCCATGCGCTGAGTCAGTTCCAGTTCCATCCTAGTTAGAAGGGCAGCAACATGGGGAATTATATTACCCTCAGCACCAGGCAAGCATTCCTTATAGGCAAGGATATCGTCAATTTTCAAGGAGAGGTATGTGAAGAGGGGAATGACTTGAGCCAGGCTCGCGTTCTCTTTGCTTTAAATTGATACTGCCCGCAGTTTCCGACCAGTAGTTAAACATGCTAGTTGTCCCCAGTTTTATAGAACTGGCTGTAGTGGGGGTGGTGATGAAACTGGCAGTGGCACTACTCATTGTGCAGTGGGTTCTGGGGGATCATCACAAAACAGCTGACAAGAAACAGATGCTGGCTGCTTCATGGTCTCAGAGGAGGACTTGGACCTCTTTACTAGTAGAGGTAGAACGACCTGCAGTTCCCTTCTTATTTCTATTTTTTGGTTTGGAGTGCTGCTGAGTCTGACTATGACATTGACTACAAGTACTACTGAAAGTCATCTTCTTTAGCCGCCTGCTGCTGTTACATCTGCTTGAAAGCAACTGCACAGTGGTGGTGTTAGTGGTTGCTGGGTCACTGCAGCTGGTACCAGGACGAGGAACATCAGGTTGTTCACTAGGACTCAAATCCATTACAGACAGGTAAGTAGTGTACTATAATAATTGTAAAATGTTAAAACCTGGCCACACAACAACTGTCAGACTGGCTGTGTCACTCTGAAAATTATTAATACAAATTGCTAATATTTTTATTTTGCAGAGGAAAAACAAATGACACTCCCTTGCAGTGGCAATAAGGCACTAGGGCTGCCTGCCTTGCCACACGATAACTGCCAGACTGGCTGTGTCACTCTGAAAATCATTATTAACACAAATTCCTATTTTATTTTTATTTTGCACAGGAAAAACAAATGACACTCCCTTTCAGTTGCAATAAGGTACTAATGCTGGCTGCCTGCCTGTCTACACAACTGTCAGACTGGCTGTGCCAGTCCGAAAATTATTATTAACACAAATTACTAATATTTTTTTTTCAACAGGAAAAAGAATGACTTGCGGTGGCAATAAGGCACTAATGCTGGCTGCCTGCCTAATGCTGCCTGCCTGCCTACACAACAACTGTCAGATTGACTTGTCACTCTGAAAAAATAAATGGCAGCTCCTGACAGTGGCAATAAGGCACTAAGACTGGCTATAAAATGGCTTTTCTTGACACTCTCTCTCCTTCTTCTCTCTCTGTGCTCCAACAATGGACTAACAGGAAATGCAGGCTGTCTGTGTCATTAGTCCAACCCCCATCAAACTCCCATCATGAAATGAAGAAGCTAATTGGACTAGAGAGGGCAGGAAAGTAGCGCGCGTGTGAAGCCGTCATCCAAATTTCCCGAAATTTACAGCAAAATTTCAGACCAGGGATATTCGGTTTCTTTTTTTTTTACAAATGGCCCTTGCCTTTCGGCTGGCCCGAATGACGACAAATGACCCTTATTTGTCCGAATTCCGAAATTGACCTAACTGATTTGCATAAGTCTAAATAATGCCCTTTGCTTACTAAATACTTGCAAACAATTGGTCCTTTGTTATGTTTGTACCAGATCTTAAAGGGATAGTAATACTTCATTTTTACTACTCTGAGTTTAGTTTGTATTAAAACATTATTCCCAATGCGTGCTTATTAAATGTCTAAATGTTTCTGGTTTGTCTACAATTTGGCTTTAAAGTTTCCCCTAACTGCCCCTTTTCTTAATGTCATACCTGTATGTATTAGATCTTAAATCTGGTCGCTTGACCAGGCAGATTGCATAAAGGGTCAAAAAGCACGGTAGATGCACACATAAACCCAGCCCCTCTCTCTGTGCTCCAACAATGGACTAACAGGAAATGCAGGCTGTCTGTGTCATTAGTCCAACCCCCATCAAACTCCCATCATGAAATGAAGAAGCTAATTGGACTAGAGAGGGCAGGAAAGTAGCGCGCGTGTGAAGCCGTCATCCAAATTTCCCGAAATTTACAGCAAAATTTCAGACCAGGGATATTCGGTTTCTTTTTTTTTTACAAATGGCCCTTGCCTTTCGGCTGGCCCGAATGACGACAAATGACCCTTATTTGTCCGAATTCCGAAATTGACCGAACTGATTTGCATAAGTCTAAATAATGCCCTTTGCTTACTAAATACTTGCAAACAATTGGTCCTTTGTTATGTTTGTACCAGATCTTAAAGGGATAGTAATACTTCATTTTTACTACTCTGAGTTTAGTTTGTATTAAAACATTATTCCCAATGCGTGCTTATTAAATGTCTAAATGTTTCTGGTTTGTCTACAATTTGGCTTTAAAGTTTCCCCTAACTGCCCCTTTTCTTAATGTCATACCTGTATGTATTAGATCTTAAATCTGGTCGCTTGACCAGGCAGATTGCATAAAGGGTCAAAAAGCACGGTAGGTGCACACATAAACCCAGCCCCTTAGTGATGCGTAGTCTATGGAAATCCCTTGTATAGTTCCATCCCACCAGCGACGGAACTTCATTCTAACATGTAAACACATGACAAGCATCACAGAAGAGGAGTGTGCATAATGTAACACAGCACACCGATATATCTATAATGCCTAAACGCTGCATACCTTTACTAGGTGCCTCTCTGCCCCAGTTCTTTCTGTCACTTCACTTACAGCAGCCTGCCTCCTTTTACACCAAGACGTGTGCTTTTTTCTCTTCTGCTACAGCAACTTGTGGTCGGAGGCACACAGCTTTATTGGCCGCATACCATATCATTGCGTACCCCTCTGGCACTCTAAGGGTTAAACATAGCTGCGTGTCTCAGACCTCAGACAAGCCACTGTTGCAGAAATGTTATTATATTATTATTATGTTAAATATTAAAATGTTGGAGATTCGGAAATCTCTAGATTTACACAAAATGTTTTGGGCAGTGGGGTAGCTGGGAGTTTTCTTGGATCTAGAATTTGCGATGCAAAGGCCATGCACATGATAACTGATCAAACAAAACATCTATTTCCTGCCTGTTGAGGGCCCTTCTGCCAACCGGCACTCAGGTGGAGATGGATTAACCCTGTGGAGGCTGACTATGCTGGATACAGCATTTTTACCAATTGACTAGATATTTTTGAGCTATTGGATAACGCAATGCATTGTTAAGCAATGCTTTGCGTACCTCTATATCACTGGCCATCCTGCACATTGATACCTATGCGATAGGCACTTTTCTCTCATGGGACTTCCCCACTCCTTGCAAGTGACACAGTCACCTCCTCCCAACTAGAAATGTATCAGGATCGAGCTGAACTAGGGGATACATGCGAGAGCGAACTTCTCAAGAGGAATAATAAAGATAGCCAACAAATTTGGTTACGGAGGTAAGAAAAAAGTTAAATATCTCTTGAAAAACATATTTTTAAACAGAAAGAAGGTACTCAATATTATTAAAATTGAACATAACATATATTTTAGCATGGGCAAAACTAAGCATTACTATCCCTTTAAATAAGTACAAAAGATTACCTGGCAGTTTTCATACGGTATTACTTGTTGACAGTAATGTTAGTTATACATGAGCCTTTCTGGTCTTATTTTTTTCATCATGTAAATTATGGCCCTTAATAATCACATTGCGGGCTATAAAGTTCATGACGAGAAAAACAAGTTTGGAAATATGCATATGATAGCTAACATTACTGTTTACATTTAAAAACTTTGCATTGCATAGTATGCATTACCTCTTTATCGAAACATTCCTGGTGATCAGATACAGCACAGCATTTTTCTTCCATTTTATTAAATTCTGCTGTGATTTCATCAAGTTTTTCTCTTGTCAGCTGGGGTTTGACTTGCAAGAGTTTGACAAGCAACCTGTTGATACAAAGGATTCTTTATCTTAACCATTCTGTAATAATTTAAAAAAAACTTCATCATTCAGTATTACCAATTGCATGTAGCAAATCCTAGATCCTTCAAAGAGGAAATTAACCAATGCACCTAGGGAATGCTTCCACATCCCTGTTTCACCTATGTACTAAGGTACCTTAGACACCTTGGTAGGGATTGGTGAAAATTCTAGTTTTGTTCCTGTGGGAATTTCCATGAAAAAATGCATTTTTCTGCTTTTCCTGTGAATTCCTGAGAATTCCCACCAACAGAGAAACCCATATATTTTCCGCCTTTCCCTCCACTACAGAATTTCCTGTGAGAGCTTATCTGTTTCTAGCCTATGTTTTCTAATTACAATGAAACGTCCCTCCTCAATAATACAATAATGCAGATTTGCCCAACATTCACTATACTAGTTTCAGGACCTGTGTATTATACGTTAGATGCAGCATTTGTTTGAACTGTTACACCTTCTTCCACTATACCATCAACACTAGAATATGACTTGTGGGCATCTTTAGTGTTTATTAATAGTTCTGACGCTGGTGGCAGTGGAACTGTTTGTCGGACTTTGATTGCTATAATTTATTGCACGTGCTGAAGCAATCATGGCTGCAGTCAGTTTTTGGACTACCACTTTACTAACATGTCCCTGCATTACTAGTAATCTTTTTCCCTCCCCTGCCCCTAGTGCATTTGCTGGACATTATTCAACTAATGAGTGATTTTTACAGGGATGTTCAAAGAGAACTGATTGCATGTGATGTTTTGCCCTTTACAAACTACTGTTTCTCTACTAGCATCAGTCTGCCTCACTCACAGCTTACATCGGTAACCTATCACTTAAACATTTTTTTAATTACTCTAAAATCTCATGTATATTACTCTGAGTTTTGTCCTTTATTGCCTTATGGGAAGTGGACGGTGTGTATTATACACGAGAGAAAAAATATATATATTTCCTCGTGTCTGCTCCCCTCCTCCCTCCCTCCCACCTCAGCATGCTGCCACCTTCCCCTCCCTCTACTCGCCCCATCAGGAAGCATCTGGGATATCTGTGCAGTGGGCAGCATGCTTGCATTTGCAGCTCACTTCCCTCATCCCCCTGTGAGGACCTTTGTTAAGGGTAGTACCCTTTGAGGACCTGATGGTTCCTACAGGGCACTGCTGTAGTTTCAGTACACAGAAGAACTACCCTTATCTTGAATTAACACAGATCCTCACAGGCACGTGTAGGAAGCAAGCATCAAATGCAAGCATGCTGCCCATTGTGCAGGTATTCCAGATGCCTCCAGAAGAGGGGAGTAGAGGGAGGGGAAGGTGGGAGCATATTGAGGTGGGTGGAGGGAAGCAGATAAACTAATTTTTTTTGGTGGGTAGAGGGAGGGAAAACAAGGGTGCGTATTATACAC
Source organism: Rhinophrynus dorsalis (assembly GCA_037306005.1). Classification (NCBI taxonomy): domain Eukaryota; kingdom Metazoa; phylum Chordata; class Amphibia; order Anura; family Rhinophrynidae; genus Rhinophrynus; species Rhinophrynus dorsalis. Next base: position 230,478,561 of record CM074718.1, on the reverse strand, counting down.
AGGCACTTTTGTTTTCCCCTAAAATCTCCTTTTCTCCCTTCTCAAACACCCAGACTCCCCTTGCATAGAGATAACAGCCAGATCAGGATAAAACTTAGAAAGAATGCAATAGAATCTGCAAACAAGCAACTAGGCTAGATAAATCTGAACATGAGAAAAGAACCAAGTCAAATCCTTAAAAATGTTTATGTATATAATAGCAAAATGATATGGGTTGATTTTAGGAAGCTTAAACCTGAGACAGGAGAATTAATTAGTCAGAAACTCAGGATAAGGTGTTAGCTGACACTTTAAACACATTTTCTTCTATATATTTAGGTAGGCTTTGATCAAAATAGAGAAGCATATAATTTAAACCACAAGGTAAATGATTAATTGAGGAGCAAAGGTCTCCTAGGTGCCTTGCCAAGGGACACTTCAGAATGAAGATCCATGAGACAGACAGATAGATAGATAGATAGATAGATAGATAGATAGATAGATAGATAGATAGACAGACAGACAGACAGACAGACAGATAGATAGATAGATAGATAGATAGATAGATAGATAGATAGATAGAAAAGTACACTGATATCTATCTATCACTTACTTTTTTCTTTGAAAATCAGCGTGATCTTTAGGTAGAGTACACAAATCTGAACTAAAGTGAAAAGTAAATTCATGTAATTCTTCAGGAATGTAGGTGGGATCCACACCAAGTCTTATAATGCATGGTCTTCTTCCAGCATAAGACTCATTACAGCAGCGAGCTACATTATGATTTATGAAGAATGTCTTTTGTGTTTCACATACTTGTCCAATGATTAAACTGAACTAAGAAATAAAAAAAAAAAAAAAATTACTGTTAATAAGATCATATCACAGATTCTATGGCAAGTAAAAGCAATGAAAATAATATCTGATTTAAAAAAAACACCTCTTATTTAACACTTGTGGCAAGGTATCAGTCAGAGAAACTAAGGGCCCAGTTCAGGAAGCTAATATGGTGCAGTTCTGGTGCAACTTAACTGTAAAATAGTTGACAAATGAAAGTTCTCTAAATTCCCACATGTACATGGGGTTTTACACCTCTTGAATGCTCATAGCTCTCCAAGGTATTGTGAAGCAGTGCGCTGGAAACCTTTCTAAAATGTAATGGTTTAAAAGCACTGTTTCAATAAAAAGTAAATTTACTTTTGTCCCCTATTATGCATTTGGCATGCCCCACAACTGCTCCACATTAGCTTGCTGAATTAAGCTCAAAGGGTCATATGTTGAAAAGAAAAGTGGAGGAATTCTGCAACAGATGGGAGAAATAGGCACTCACACTGATTTAAATGAGGCTTTTAACTAGGAATAAAATTTTGCCCAAAAAAGAGAAAAGTGAGAAAAACAGCACTTTTCCCCTTTTGCAAGCTTCCTGCAAAAAGTACATTTTTTTTTTCCACTGCAACATTCAGCCTTGTTCCACTTCATTAAAACCACACATACTGACCCATCCTTACTCCACTGTAGCTACAGAACCACATATACTGACCCCTAGGTTTGTCCCACTGCATTGGTAGCCATAGAACCACACATAGTAAACACTCAGCCTTGTCCCTAGGCTCTGGTAGTCACAGAACCACACATACTGACCCCTAGTTTTGTTCCACGGTAGCCATAGAACCCCATATACTACCAAGCCTTGTCCCACTGCACTAGTAGCCATAGAGCCACACCTACTGACCCACAAACTTTTCCCACATCATTGGTATAGTCACAACCACACATACTGAATCTAACGCCCTGCAGAGACCATGAAAGTGTCAGATGGAAATGTCTTGGGGTTAGCAAAAGAGAAAGAAATTTTAAAGGGATAGTAATGTTTCATAATAAAAGCAGCTCTAATTAATCATCATAGTATTTGGACTTTGGAGAGTGTTGTTTCAATTCTGTCAGAGTTGTAGTTCAAGAGTAATTCAATGACAAAGTGTCCCCCTCCCGCCCCTTTTACTGATGTAACACTGCTCAGCCAAAGCAGAAGGGAGGTGCCCAGCTAGATTGCACAGAAGGACAATCTTCAATTAAGATAAGGGAAAAATCTGAAAAGCTTGTAAGGGGGGCAGGGATTTCATTGTTTTCATAGGAATAAGAGTGTCCCCTTCTGTTATCTGTCTGGTCTATGGACTGCATTCCACATCTGAGAAGAGAAAGCTTACACTAGGTAAAAGGGACAGGAGGGGAAACTTTGCTTATGAATATCTCTTAAACCATAAAGATTTGAGAGATAAGACTTATATCATTCTTCATGTTTTTTTAATGCCTACAAAATAAAATAAAGCTAAAACGAAGTATTACTATCCCTTTAAACAGTTTCTATGTGCAGGAATTTTCATGGAAAAAGCGGAAAGTTTCTGTGGCAGAAAATGGGGCTTTTTGCTCATCCCTACTTTTAACCCCTTTGCAATGTGTCCAAAACCTTTCTGGATTTCAAGAGATTAAAAGCCCATTTGGAGATTTAAGACTATATATGTATACATTGTGGTACAGTTGGTTTGCCCCAGACTTTATACTCTTTTTTAGTATGCCCTTAAATGGCATACTACTTAGAGCCCATGAAGGGGTTTGCCACAGAATTGCTCTACATTTCTTTTGAATATAGGACTCATAATCAACTGTGTATGTTTACCCTAAATTGAATTTGTAAAACACCAAGAGGAGCTCCTAAGAATAATCATTCATCATTATTTTCCTAAAGAAATACAATAACCCCATGTACTTATGAGTAGGGGTGGGTGAAAGGTCCTGTTGTGCTCCCACAAAAAACTCAAAAGAAACCACATGGTTTTCCACTTTTTCATGGGAAAATTCACTTTCAATAAAGCGATTAAAATCTTTGATGGTTTTCGCTTTTTTTTTTAAAATGGCTAGATAGTATTTGCCCATTTACTCATGAGTTTTTCTCCTTTTCTATATAAAAGCATGCCATTTTCCAAGAAGTGAAACACAAAACAAGAAACTACAGAGCGAGAGAGAGGTTCTTGGCTTTTGTGAATTAGTTTACAAAATTGAGGCAGGAGAGGCTCATAGTGACTGCTATCACTATGAGCAAGTTTAATAACAATAAAAGGAGGACCAGAAAAGGAGCATTATGTATCCAGTGAGTCTGAGGAGGAGGAAGTGACCACTACCACCAACATAAAAGGGTCTGGATGCCCTGTTTCTCCAGACCTGATGTTGGCCAGTCCCCCTACATCACACAGCTACCTGTGTCTGCTGTCAGTGCTGCTCCTGCTGCCATTGATGCTCCTGTTGCCAGTGCTGCCCCTGCTGCCAATGCTGTGCCCGATGCCAGTGCTGAACCTGCTACCAGTGTGTCTTTTTATTCTCAGGAGGTGGGGGAGGAGATGATGCCAAGTGTGACAGCAGGGGACCCTAAGTCACACTTGCCATCCCCAAGCAGTCCTGCCACTAGTACTACTACTAAGAAGGTCCAGTAGCTTGTACAGAGTGTTAGGAGTGAAAGAGGGGGTGATCATATTACTAGTGATGAGGAAGATCAACAAATCATTCTCTATAATGTACTCTATCCCATCAAGTATCAGTCTGCCCCAGTTATAGCTTACATCGGGGGTCTCTGTCACATTATGTACCAATTTCTATTAACTGTCCCCAATACCAGTCAACAACCGTCCCAAAACATATTCCCTGTTGAACTGCTTATTTCCCCAGACTGCACCCACAAACACAGGCACCCTCCTCAGACCCCTTTTACATCATGTCCCCAAAAACCCTGTTCAACTGATTATTTCCCCACACTCCACCAACACAGACACCCTCATAACCCTTTTATACTACGCCTTTGGGAAATAAAATAACATTTGCTATGTGTTGAGTGTAAATTCAATGTTCCCATTGAATTCAATGGAATGAGCTAGGCAAAAAAGGGAAAAAAGACACTTTTCTTGGACATTATTCTCCAAGTGGGAAGTGCCATTATTTGCCCATCCCTATTCATGAGTTACATTTTTGCACCTCCTTGCAGTGCTAAAACTGCTCTCAAATAATCAGTCACTATTGGGTGATTATTTTGTAGCTGTGCCTTCCATATTCAATAAACTATGTTTTTAGCTTGCTGATAGACAGAAGATTTTCAGCTGTGCAGGGATATTCTTCTGCAGGTTCTATTTAACCCTTTCAAGACCAGAGGAATGCACAATACATACACCAATGAGTTGCACCAATACATACACCAATGAGTTGCACCCACTCTGGTCTTTAAAGTGATAGAATACATGGATATAATTACATTTAATAATGAACTCGGAAAAAATGTATTAATTGCACCATGTCCGATCTCTCAAACCTTTATGGTTTGAGAGATATCAGCTTACAAAGTTGCCCCTTCCCTCCCTTTGCGCTGACATCAGCTTTCTAACTTACAGACGGAGATCCTGGTCTGCAGACCGTCCTGAGGCTCTTCAGCAGAGCCGAAATCTCACTAGTTAGAAAGAAATACTTCATTTGAACTGTCTACAATGTGTGTTTGCAAACCAGGGGCATGGAACAATTAATACATTTTTTCCAAGTTCATTATTAAATGTAATTATATCCCTGTATTACTATCCCTTTAGGAGTTCATTTTAATTCAGCCATTCATTTGGCAATGCCTATAGGCAGGCTGAGGCTGAAATACTTAGAGTAATTAGAGAAATTCTGAAGCAAGTGAACTGCCTTATAAGAGACAAATAAGTAAAAGGTGCTTTTAACCCAGCGAATGCTAAAGAGGTCTCCAACGCATTGCTTCACATTCTAGACAATGAACATCCCATATAATTCAAAATAATTTTACGGTACAGCTAGTTTCTCCAGATTATCTTCAATTCTCCTTAGCACATCAGACTCTTTGAGGTTTATGTACTAAAAAGAACTGGGGCGAGATTCACTAAGCGGTGATAAAAAGGTGATAAATTGAAGATGACTTCTCCAGTTTATCACTTCTCCAGTTCCTATTTTATTCTATAGAGCCTTTTGATTTTTTAAGTTGAATAAATCTTAGAATTGGAGAAGTGATAAACAGGAGATGTCATCTCCACGTTATCACCTTTTTATTACCACTTAGTGAATCTACCCCATGGGAGGCAAACCAACTACACCATAGGGAGAAACAAGCATTTTCATTCATTAAATGGTGCTTTACAACCCTCAAATCCTAGGTAGATCCCATTTTTTGTAATGCAATGCATTGAACAACTCTCTAGTGTTCAAGAAGGTAAAACTCATATTAAAAGCAATGGAGCTTTAGGGCTTTTTTTATTTGCATCAGACTCTTCAGGTAGCACACATAGAGAGCCATGTGTTCTTTAAAAAGGGCCTCATGCCCTGCTATCCCCTAGTGTTTCCTTGTCCTGCCCTAGACGGGTTCAGGCTGTTTCCATTTACTTAGTCCCTTTCTTTTTCATCTAGGGACCCTGCTGGCCTTCTGGACAAGTTCCATCATGGCCTATATCCAGACAAGGGCTTGTAATCCTTTGCTATCACATTCTGGCACTTGAACCCCCTGGGATCTCTCTATTTAAACACTGGTGGCAGTGGCCCACTCTAAGCCATTTTACTTGGAACTTTACCTCACTCTGAAGTTGGGGGTCTCCCCTCTGAAGTACTTAATATGAAAATTTCTTGAGGTTGGCAGTGGACTTCCCCGTTGTACTCCAGACAATTCCCTGCTCCAGGAGCTCAAGTTGTTCTAAAATGTGTTGCTGATCCCTAACATAGATTGGTAGTTTGAGCATATTTTGGTGAAAGAAATCTAGATATGCTGATACTTTGATGACATAAAGTTAATTCCAGGAATGACTGGCCTTCCTGGTTGCAAGGTGATATTTTTATGTATTTTTTGATATAGTCCCCAGTGTTCTGTATAACTATTGAACCCCATTTGTCAGCCACAAGTATCATAATTATCCCTTTATTAGACAGTTGTCTAAGGGAGACAGTTTTCTAAGGGCTTCTTTTTCATCTTTATTCAGATTATTTCTTATAGAATGTGGCCTTTAATTTTTTTCTTGTAATCATTTAACCCCAAATTTTAAAGCACTCATTATAAGGTCCTATCTTCTGTGTGGTGTAAAATTGACTTTAGCTTACATTTTTTTTTAAATACATGGTAGTGTCTACATCATCTGGGTCATTTCCTGTTTCTTCTACTAATTCTATTCTGAGAGCTTCCACAATTTTTAAAGTCTCCTTATCCAGTTCTGTGAAAGGGTAATCTGTTTTTCCTCTTTCATTAAAAATCTTGATTTATGTGTGTTTCCTAATACATTTATTTAGGTCCAAAAAAATTCTAAATCCTCAGGATTTTCATTCATTTCATAACAGGGAGACTTAATTAGCTGGAATGTCTACATCCAATAGATTAAATATTCCATCTCTATACCTATCGGCCAGTAATTTGAAATCTTACTTTTTGTTTGGGGTGAGGGTTTATCATGGTGCCCATGCTTTTTTTTTGTTTTTCTGTCAGTCTATCCTGTGCTTTGCTCCCATTGGCTACTGTGTGTTTGTCCCACCCAGTATGACTTTTATATACTGGGCTATTGGCACCCCTCTGGTGCCCTTTCGTGGTGTTCCTGTGCCAGTGCTTATTTCTGCTAAGTGATTCCCAGTGTACCGACTTGGCCTGCCTGACTACTCTGCATATTGTCTTCTGCTCCTATGTACCGACCCGGATTGCCTGACTATTCTTCTGACGTTCCTGCTCCTGTGTACCGACCCGGCTTGGCTGACGTTCCTGCTCTGTGATCCGACCCGGCTTGGCTGACGTTCCTGCTCCGTTATCCGACCCGGCTTGCTGACGCTCCTGATCCATGATTCGCCCCGGCTTGGTTGGCATTCCTGTGCTGTGTCGCCTAGGCGACATTCTGACTGTCTGGCAATTGTGTCACCATTTCCTCCTGCAGAGTACCAGCGGCCAGTTCTGTTACTGCTATGGCAGTTTGCCTTGGGCCTAGTTTCCGTTACTGCCTCTGCAGAGTGCAAGTGTCTGCCTCCGTTACTGCTCTGGCAGTGAGCCACCGGTTTGCTTCCATTACTGCCTTTGCAGAGTGCAAGTGTCTGCCTCTGTTACTGCTACAGCAGTTTACCTTGGGCCTAGTCTCCATTACTGCTTCTGCAGAGTGCAAGTGTCTGCCTCCGTTACTGCTACGGCAGTTTACCTTGGGCCTAGTCTCCATTACTGCCTCTGCTGAGTGCAAGTGTCCACCTCCGTTACTGCTACGGCAGTTTACCTTGGGCCTAGTCTCCATTACTGCCTCTGCTGAGTGCAAGTGTCCGCCTCCGTTACTGCTACGGCAGTTTACCTTGGGCCTAGTCTCCATTACTGCCTCTGCGGAGTGCAAGTGTCTGCCTCCGTTACTGCTCTGGCAGTGAGCCACCGGTTTGCTTCCATTACTGCCTTTGCAGAGTGCATGTGTTTGCCTCCGTTACTGCTACGGCAGTTTACTTTGGGCCTAGTTTTCGCTACTGCCTCTGCAAAGTGCAAGTGTCTGCCTCCGTTACTGCGCCAGCAGTGAGCCACCGGTCTGTCTCCGTTACGGTTTCTGGTAAGTGCTTGTGTCTGCCTCCGTTACTGCTCTGGCAGAGTGCAAGTGGCCTGGTGTCCGTTACTGCTACGACAGTACCTTATGTGACTCTGTTCCCACTGTTGCCTAGGCAGTTCACGTTACTTCTGCTTATCTGTTTCTCGGCGTTACAAATCCTTCAGCTGTCTATGTGCAGAGAGCCCCATCACAGACCTCTCTGCACATGGGACTGTTTACACTCTAAGAAGATCATTAACCCATGCAGTACCTTGCTCCTGGGAATCCATTACAATCTTCCTGACCTGTGTCAGTATAGACTGTTGTGGACTTTATGTTTATGCTGGACCTGTGTAGGCATATGTATATATAACCTGTAGTGTGTCTGTATTATTCTGCTTAGATACTACAGGACCTGTGAGGGTTATTTTACTACAGTGATTTCAATAAAACCGTGTATTCTCCTAAACCACTGTGTCTGTGTGTCAAACAAACCGTTACAGGGTTGTTATTTCTCCTTTCTCGCCCTCTATTCTTAATTTCCTTTTTTAGAGAGATTGCATTTCCATCTTGACTCTATGGTTTAGCTCCCAATTTGTTCTCTTTCTGCTGAATGAGTTCTTTTATCTCTTTAATTTCCACTACCCATGGAAAAAAATCTATTTTTAAGAGTGTTTGCCCTGTTCTAATTGTGCTAATATATTCCTTTTTGTTTACATGATCTGGAATTTTTAGCAAATATTAATCAATACCAGAGACAGCCCTCCCCCACAGAGCCAAGACAACATAATTTAAAAGTTCCTCTTAATAACAGATCTTCCTCAATAACGTAAAGCCTTCTATATGGCATATAAGTAGACTGTACACAAAGTGGCCAAGAGGACAAGTCAAGTGGAGTCCACTGGGCTGAAGTATATGTGTACTGTGAGGATCCATGCTTGGGAGAAAACTATCAGCCCGGGGTAACTATATCCAGTGCATGAAATCAGCTTTAGAGGCAGAGGAAGCCTTATGGAAATATGAAAAACAGTCAGGGGAGAAGGTTAATGGTGAAGATCATTGGCTGAAAATATGGTGCTTAGAAAGTCCCCCAGATGTTTTCCTTGTTTATTGTTCCTTTGAAATGTGAGGATTAATTTCCATGGGCCTATTGGACCAGAAGTGATGCTTTTATTGAATGTTTTGACTTTATTGTGGATTTCCAAAATTCCTAGCTACTATAAGGATTGAGTGCTAACTAGATATTTTTTCTTGTTTGCATTTCACTGATTCTTGTGCTTTGTGTACCATCCAAGACAAATATTTGATTCCTTTAATTTCTCTTCCTCTTCATAGATTTGTGGTGACAGCAGTCCCAACATGTTCCCACAAGTTAATCATAGACACAAAATTTTACAGCAGATAAGAACCATTCAGCCCATCTAATCTGCTAATTCTGAATGTATAGACCTCAAACCTTATTTTGTCCTTAATTTTGTCTTATGTTCAGGTTAGCCTTATGCATATACAATGTTAAATTCCCTCACTGTATTAGCTTCCATTAAGAGATTCCACTTATTTACAATCCTCTCAGTGAAGTAAAGCATCTGTCCTAACATCTCTATTCCTTTGAAATGCACTTCCTAATTGTACATTGTTGTATCCCTTTTGCATTTTAACCAGAGATCTGTAGAGTGGCATGACCACCTCCCTATTTATGCTACAGCATCCTGCTTGCATTCTCTGCTACTTACTTACATTGCCTGCCTACCTTTAAGTCATCAGAAATAATTAGTCCCAAATGTACAACTTGTCTCCATGCAGTCCAAGAGATTTTGTATTCCTAGGTCCCTTCTTTGCTCTACAAAAATTCAACCTAAGCATCAGACTTCCTGGTCTTGAAGCAATCTGGAGGTCTGTGATGAGTGGTAAATCTTACCTTCCTCAATCAGTATATCCAGCAAAATTGATACTATCATATCCACAGTCAACATGCTCCATATGCAATATCCATATAACAACCATGGATCTTCAGGAAGCATATCTTCACATTCTGATCCCTGTCAGTTACCAACAATATATATAGGTGGCCATATCAGGTGAGTTACAAACACTTTATTTCCAATTTGCAGTCCTACAATTTGGACTCTTCACAACACCATAGGTATTTGTGAAATTGAAGGTCATAGTGGCAGCACATATTCAGATCCAGAGTTTAGCCCTTGTCCTCAATCTTGATGACTAGCTGGTCAAAGGTATCCACCTATCACCTGCTGGAGCTTCATATCCAACTGGTTATCTCTCTGTTTCTGTTTGGTGAACCTGCAAAATTCCAACCTTGTTCCAGAACAACACAAACCTTTTCTAGGTGTACTGCTGGATTCATCTGAAGGAAGACCTTTCTTCTTATAGAGAAGGTAACAATGTTTCTCCATTAACTTCACATCTTAAAAGAATTCCAGATCTTGGTCTCTTTGCCACCAGATGTCAATCTCTGGTTACTGTTCTATGGGGCATCTCCACATGACACGTCCCCAGCAGTTTATCTTAACCCCTTCAGTGCCAGAGGCTCGGGCCATTTCCTGAACCCTGCAGGCCAGACACTTTTTCAACATTTTTGCTATCCTTCCGTTTAGGCTTGATTTCCTCTGGGGATTTTTAGTTACATATGGAAAACTATATATTGTTTTTTTCAGAACTAATTGAGCTTTCTTGTGATACCTTACATGAAGAGAATTTTACATCGTGCAAAAAGCTATGATGTCATAATGACAAAAAAAAGTGAAAATTTACTCATTTTGCTAAAATCACATACTATGTATCAAAAATATTTACCTTGATTGAAAAAGTTTCAATTATTTGAAAAAGCCTCGAGTCCCCTGAGTAAAAAAATACCAAATTTGTATAGTTTTACCTACGTCCATGGCTAGCGTAGAGCCCTAATCACCAGCAGCGCAAAATGACATTTTCAACTTTATAAACTAATATGCGCATTCTAGGGTTTTTGTGGTAAAACTACCCTAAAACAGTGGAATAACTATATAAAACTATATATTTCGGAAAAGTAGACAACCTGCCGCATCTAATGAGGGGTAACTTGCCTTCTTACCCCAAGCCTGGTGTGCACAAATGCCTCCAGAAGATGGCGCTAATGAAAAAAAAGGCATTTTCTTACATTTCTGCCCCTTCAAATGTACTGAAATTTGTGAAAACCATGGCATTTCCAACTGTATTCATTAGCTAGTGCTCTTAGGAGAAAAATGACACCCCATTGGTATGAGTTTAACTACCTCAGGGGGCGTTAGAAGTGCAAAATGACACCTACTACAACCTCAAATTTTTCTAACATTTTCTCAAACATTACTTGTCTGTACACAAATGGTTATAACAACTACAGAAGTGAAGAAAGGGTACACAAACCATACCATTTTGAAAAGAAGACACCCTGCCGCATCTAATGATGGGTGACTTGCCTTGTTACCCCAAGCCTGGAGTGCACAAATGCCTCCAGAAGGTGGCACTAATGAAAAAAAAAGGCATTTTCTTACATTTCTGCCCCTTCAAATGTACTGAAATATGTGCAAACCATGGTATTTCCAACTGTATTCATTAGCTAGTGCTCTTAGGAGAAAAATGACACCCCATTGGTATGAGTTTAACTACCTCAGGGGGCGTTAGAAGTGCAAAATGACACCTACTACAACCTCAAATTTTTCTAACATTTTCTCAAACATTACTTGTCTGTACACAAATGGTTATAACAACTACAGAAGTGAAGAAAGGGTACACAAACCATACCATTTTGAAAAGAAGACACCCTGCCGCATCTAATGATGGGTGACTTGCCTTGTTACCCCAAGCCTGGAGTGCACAAATGCCTCCAGAAGGTGGCACTAATGAAAAAAAAAGGCATTTTCTTACATTTCTGCCCCTTCAAATGTACTGAAATATGTGCAAACCATGGTATTTCCAACTGTATTCATTAGCTAGTGCTCTTAGGAGAAAAATGACACCCCATTGGTATGAGTTTAACTACCTCAGGGGGCGTTAGAAGTGCAAAATGACACCTACTACAACCTCAAATTTTTCTAACATTTTCTCAAACATTACTTGTCTGTACACAAATGGTTATAACAACTACAGAAGTGAAGAAAGGGTACACAAACCATACCATTTTGAAAAGAAGACACCCTGCCGCATCTAATGATGGGTGACTTGCCTTGTTACCCCAAGCCTGGAGTGCACAAATGCCTCCAGAAGGTGGCACTAATGAAAAAAAAAGGCATTTTCTTACATTTCTGCCCCTTCAAATGTACTGAAATATGTGCAAACCATGGTATTTCCAACTGTATTCATTAGCTAGTGCTCTTAGGAGAAAAATGACACCCCATTGGTATGAGTTCAACTACCTCAGGGGGCGCTAGAAGTGCAAAACGACACCTACTACAACCTGAAATGTTTCTAACATTTTCTCAAACATTACTTGTCTGTACCCAAATGGTTATAACAACTACAGAAGTGAAGAAAGGGTACACAAACCATACCATTTTGAAAAGAAGACACCCTGCCGCATCTATTGATGGGTGACTTGCTTTGTTACCCCAAGCCTGGAGAGCACAAATGCCTCCAGAAGGTGGCGCTAATGAAAAAAAAAGGCATTTTCTTACATTTCTGCCCCTTCAAATGTACTGAAATTTGTGCAAACCATGGCATTCCCAACTGTATTCATTAGCTAGTGCTCTTAGGAGAAAAATGACACCCCATTGGTATGAGTTTAACTACCTCAGGGGGCGCTAGAAGTGCAAAACGACACCTACTACAACCTCAAATTTGTCTAACATTTTCTCAAATATTACTTGTCTGTACACAAATGGTTATAATAACTACAGAAGTAAAGAAAGGGTACACAAACCATACCATTTTGAAAAGAAGACACCCTGATGCATCTATTGATGGGTGACTTGCTTTGTTACCCCAAGCCTGGAGTGCACAAATGCCTCCAGAAGGTGGCGCTAATGAAAAAAAAAGGCATTTTCTTACATTTCTGCCCCTTCAAATGTACTGAAATTTGTGCAAACAATGGCATTTCCAACTGTATTCATTAGCTAGCGCTCTTAGGAGAAAAATAACACCCCATTGGTATGAGTTCAACTACCTCAGGGGGCGCTAGAAGTGCAAAACGACACCTACTACAACCTGAAATGTTTCTAACATTTTCTCAAACATTACTTGTCTGTACCCAAATGGTTATAACAACTACAGAAGTGAAGAAAGGGTACACAAACCATACCATTTTGAAAAGAAGACACCCTGCCGCATCTATTGATGGGTGACTTGCTTTGTTACCCCAAGCCTGGAGAGCACAAATGCCTCCAGAAGGTGGCACTAATGAAAAAAAAAGGCATTTTCTTACATTTCTGCCCCTTCAAATGTACTGAAATTTGTGCAAACCATGGCATTTCCAACTGTATTCATTAGCTAGTGCTCTTAGGAGAAAAATGACACCCCACTGGAATGAGTCGACCTACCTTAGGGGTGCCAGAAGCACATCACTACACCTACCTGTTTGCTTCTTCGAAAATGGCGGCTTGTACTAAAATGTCCATAACTGTTAGAGACATGAAGGAAAGGTATAAAAGGTATACCATTTTGGAAAGTAGACATTCTCCCGCATCACTTGAGGGGTCACTTGCCTTTCTACCCCCTGGGCTGAAGTGCACAAATATTTCCAAAAGGTGGCGCTATGGGAATAAATACATGTTTTTTTACATTTCCACCACTTCAAAGATACTAAAATCTTTGAAAACCATAACATTTCCTGCTGTATTCAGTACCTGCTACCAACATGAGAAAAATGGTAGCCTATTTGTGTGGGTTAACATAGAATATGTGGGTGCTAGGAACACGTACGTAAACCTGACACTTTTGTTTTTGAAATTATCTGCTTGCACTAAAATGGTTATAACCATAATAGATATGCAGAAAAGGTAGAGAAACAATGCCATTTTGGAAAGAAAACATCCTTCCGCATCTAGTGAGGGGTCACGTGCCTTCTTACCCAAAGGCTGGTATGCACAAATGCTTCCAGGAGGTGGCGCTAGTGAAAAAAAAAGGCATTTTCTTACATTTCTGCCCCTTCAAATGTATGGAACTTTGTAAAAACCATGGAATTTTCAACTGCATTCATTAGCTAGTGCTCTTAGGAGTCAAACGACACCCCATTGATATGAGTTGACCTACCTTAGGGGGTGCTAGAAGTAGAAAACTACACCTACTACAACCTCTGATGTTTCTAACATTTTCTCAAACCTGACTTGCGTGTACGAAAATGACTATAACACCTTCAGAATTGAAGAAAAGGTAGATAAACCATACCATTTTGGAAAGAAAACAACCTGCCGCATCTAATGAGGGGTCACTTGCCTTCTTACCCCAATACTGGTGTGCATAAATGTTTCCAGAAGGAGGCGATATAGGAAAAAAATTGCATTTTTTTACATTTCTGCCCCTTCAAATGTATGGAGCGCTGTGAAAACCATGGAATTTTCAACTGCATTTGTTTGCTAGTGCTCTTAGGAGTCAAATGACACCCCATTGGTATGAGTTGAACTACCTTAGGGGGTGCTAGAAGTAGAAAACTACACCTACTACAACCTCTGATGTTTCTAACATTTTCTCAAACCTGACTTGCCTGTACGAAAATGACTATAACACCTTCAGAATTGAAGAAAAGGTAGATAAACCATACCATTTTGGAAAGAAGACAACCTGCCGCATCTAATGAGGGGTCACTTGCCTTTTTACCCCTAAGTTAGTTGGCACAACTATTTCCAGAATGTGGTGCTACAGGAAAAAATAAAATTTTGTTTTACACATCAGTCACTTCAAAGATACTAAAATGGTTCAATGGCGTGGGATTTCCTAGGAGGACTTCTTGCCAGCCTAAGAAAAATGGTACCCCACTGCTGTGGGTTGACATACCAATTTACGCTACAGGAGCGTAGCTACCAGTGAAACAGAAATGGTAAAGCAAACAGTGTATGTGTGATTTTATGGCTAACAGATGAAAGAAGCTAGGGCGTCAGCCGGTGTACGTGCGGACCTGTGACTACAAGTGTAACAAAGTATGTGGGAGGGTGAGGGATTAGGCAGTGTGTGTGGGTATGAGCAGAGGAGCAAGGATGGTGGGGCAGTGTTTGATAGTGTGTATGGGAGATCTGTGACTACCAGCGTTGATAAAAAGTCCTGTGTGTGCCACAGGAAGGGGGTCGGCATTGAACTCCCCTCCTAGTGGCACACACAGGGTTAATTTGTGTTTTAATATTTTTTTTATTATATACCTCATTGAGGGGCATAAGGACCCCCTGATCCCTCCCCAATGAGGTCTTAGTAAAAAAATATATATATATGTCCACAAACAGGGGACCCGGAGAGTGCCACAGGGGTCTCCAGCGCATTGCAAAGCAATGCATTGGATCCTTGTGGCACTCAGAGGGTTAATTTTTTTTTTTAATCATTACTTGGTAATCAGAGCTTGTTGGGGGGCCATCAGGACCAATCATGATGGCCCCCCAACAATCTCTGATAACGAAGTAATGAGAAATGCCCTGTGTGTGCGCCGCAGAAGGGGGGCTGCATTGGCCCCCCTTGAGGCACACACAGGGTTAATTTTTTTTCTTTACTTTTTTTATTATGGACCTCATTGGTGGGTATCAGGACCCCTTTGATTCCCCCCAATGAGGTCTTAAAAAAAAAAAAAAAAGGAATCAAAATAAATGTCCCTGTGAGTGCCAAAGGGCTCTCCAGCGCATTGCAAAGCAATGCATTGGACCCTTCTGGCACTCAGAGGGTTAATTTTTTTTTTAATCATTACTTGGTAATCAGAGCTTGTTGGGGGGCCATCAGGACCAATCATGAAGGCCCCCCAACAATCTCTGATAACGAAGTAATGATAAGTGCCCTGTGTGTGCGCCACAGAAGGGGGGCTGCATTGGCCCCCCTTGTGGCACACACAGGGTTAATTTTTTTTTCTTTACTTTTTTTTTATTATGGACCTCATTGGTGGGTATCAGGACCCCTCTGATTCCCCCCAACGAGGTCTTAAAAAAAAAAAAAAAAAGGAATCAAAATAAATGTCCCTGTGAGTGCCAAAGGGGTTTCCAGCGCATTGCAAAGCAATGCATTGGACCCTTCTGGCACTCAGAGGGTTAATTTTTTTTTTTATTATTACTTTGTAATCAGAGCTTGTTGGGGGGCCATCAGGACCAATCCTGATGGCCCCCCAACAATCTCTAGTAACAAAGTAATGATAGAAGCCCTGTGTGTGCTACAGGAGGGGGGGGGGTGCATTTGACCCCCCCTGTGGCACACACAGGGTTAAAAATTTTTTTTTTTTTTTTTTTTTTTAATAATAGACCTCATTGAGGGGCGTCAGGATCCCCCCTGATCCCCCCAATGAGGTCTTTAAAAAAAAAAAAAAAAAACCCCAAAGAAAAGACCCTGTGAGTGCTACAAGGGTCTCCAGCACATTGCAAAGCAATGTGCTGGGGACCACTGCGGCACTCACAGGGTTAGTTTTGTTTTTTTTTGTTTTTTAATTTTATTTTTTATATATTCAGACCTCGTGGGGGACATCAGGACCCCTCCTGGTGTCCCCCAAGTAATTGATCTCCCAGCCGATAGGCTGGGAGACCAATTTGGCGACTGCAGGAGAGCAGAAGCTCTCCTGCCCTTCACTCCTACCACCGGTAGGAGTGAATGGGACCGGGGAAACTTCCCCAACGTCATCAGTGACATGTCACTGATGACGTTGGGAGGCTTCCCCCGGTCCCGCCCACTCCTACCCGGAAGTTCGGGTAGGAGAGACGGAAGAGGAGAAGCTGCGCTTCTGCTGCGCTTCTCCTCTTCCTTTATTGATCTCCCAGCGCGATCGGCTGGGAGATCAATAACAGGGGAGACATGAGGAGTGATCCTCATGTCCCCCCACGATTGCCCACCTTTTTTTTTTTTAAAATGCAGCCACTGCATGCCGGTTATACCGGCTCATGCAGTGACCGCATTTTAGTGGGTACATTGTACGAGCTTGGCACAGCGGGTACAGCTGTCCAAACTCGTACAATGTACCCACTTGGCACTCAAAGGGTTAAAGGAGTGGAACAAATATCCTCACTCAGTGAACCAACAAGTAAAAGCCTTACCACAAGATGAGCTCTTCTTTCTTTATTGGAACAGGACTAGTGTTGAGCGAGCACCCCGATGCTCGGGGGTTCGGGTGCTCTGACCGAGCACCCCCGGAGGCTCGAGTGCTCGGCCGAGCACCCAAGCCCCATTGAATTCAATGGGAGGACTCGAGCATTACACCAGGCACCCCCTGCTCTGATGAGGGGAGGGTGCCTGGTCAATGCCCCCCTTCATCTCCACAATGCCCCTCTTCCACAATGTCCCCCTTCCACAATGTCCCCCTTCATCTCCGCAATGCCCCCTTCATCTCCGCAATGCCCCCTTCATCTCCGCAATGCCCCCCTTCCACAATGTCCCCCTTCCACAATGTCCCCCTTCATCTCCGCAATGCCCCCTTCATCTCCGCAATGCCCCCCTTCCACAATGTCCCCCTTCCACAATGTCCCCCTTCATCTCCGCAATGCCCCCTTCATCTCCGCAATGCCCCCTTCATCTCCGCAATGCCCCCCTTCCACAATGTCCCCCTTCCACAATGTCCCCCTTCCACAATGTCCCCCTTCATCTCCGCAATGCCCCCTTCATCTCCGCAATGCCCCCCTTCCACAATGTCCCCCTTCCACAATGTCCCCCTTCATCTCCACAATGTCCCCCTTCATCTCCACAATGCCCCCTTCCATCTCCACATGTCCCCTACCTCCAGTCCCTGGTGGTCCAGCGGAGCGTCTGTAAGATCTGTGCCTCCTTCGGCACAGATCCCTGCCACCCGAACATGGCGGGCGAGCACATGGCGGTACTCGTACGAGTACCGCCA
This sequence comes from Rhinophrynus dorsalis, assembly GCA_037306005.1. Lineage (NCBI taxonomy): Eukaryota > Metazoa > Chordata > Amphibia > Anura > Rhinophrynidae > Rhinophrynus > Rhinophrynus dorsalis. The sequence continues at coordinate 230,461,047 of CM074718.1, read as the reverse complement.
TGTGCCGAGCAGAGCGATGCTCGAGCCGATCCGAGCATCGGCCGAGCATGCTCGCTCAACACTAAACAGGACCAATCTCCCTAAGGGCCTTCCATGGTCAATCCATTATTGGCTCATTAGGCAAGCAAATTCAGCTGGGGACAGTAATTTAAGACCAGACCTTCCATGGCACCTAGACTGAGTCAGCAAGGGTTTTTCACTTCAATTACCAGTGCCTCTTATCAGCGGGGAGAGTCTTGAGGGTGGCCTTTACCATTTTCTGGAGATGTAAAGTAAAACTGAGATCTAGCCAAACAAGGGGGCATGAGGAAAAGTTTCCTTCTTCCCTTCTCCAGGAGAATACTTTCATGGGCAGTGTCCAACCAGCAGGCCATTATGGAAGTACACATCAGCTGTATAGAGAATACATGGGCAGACAGTCTCAACTACAGAATGTTGTAACAAGAAGAATGGGCTTTCAATAAGGACATTTTCAATTCCCTGAGTTGCCCACAGACTGATCTTGTGAACAACCATGGATAATTCCAATTTTTCCTGATTCTTTTCACAGTATCCCCAGGTTAACCAGAGACAGAGGGCTTACTCCTGAAGGCAAAGTCCTTAAACCTGGAATATATGTGCCCCCCTCAGAGGCTTCATCCCTTAGTTCTTCAAAAGATCATCCAGGACAAGGCTACTGATTTTTAAATGATGCACATGGTTATGCATTTGGAAGTTCCTAGAGAGGAACCTTCTGCACCAAGGACCTGTTTTACACCACAAAGTCTTTAACTCTTTCAAACTGCTTGGTTCCCAAGTGAGAAATCCTAAAAACATTCATGATATTTTTCTGGCTGCCATCAATTTACTTCTAAAATCCAGAAATGTTAGTACTTCTAGAGCCTACATGCAAGCTTGTAAACAAGTTTTGCTTCTGGTGTGATACCAAAGTGTCAAGGTAATCAGGTAAAGAAGGACAGACACAAAGATAACATATAACCAGCTTTATTTATTATAACAGCAATAATGGTAGATACCACACAGAACCCCAGACATATGCAAATAGGACCCAAGATCCCTCCAGAGCTGCACACTGTGCTGTGCACTGCACTACTCAAGATCTCGAGACTAGGGAGGCGGCTCAAGTGGGACAACAGAAGAATGGTAGAATATGTGTAAGTCACCACTTGGTCTGCAAATGGAGGCAACAGAGAGCGAGAGCTGACCAGAGCCAGGAGACACCGAAACTATAGGTCAGATAAGCAGGTAGTGTAGGGTGCGAGTAGGCAGCCAAAGTCACAGGTCAGACAAGCCAGGGACTACACGGAGAGAGAGTAATGAGGCCACTGGCCGGGCAGCCGGAGACTATGCCGAGCGAGTAGGTGCCAGGGTCACTGGTCAGGCAAACAGAGGACTACAAGGAGCGAATGTAACCAAGCCCACAGGAAAGGCAACTGGAGGCTACACTGAGTGGGTAGTAGCCAGGGCCACTGGTCAGGCAAGCCGGGGTCATGCACAGAGCGAGTAGTTAGCCAGACCCACAGGTCATAACAGATGTGGGTAGTCAGACAAGCCGGGGTCATACACAGAGTGAGTAGTCAGCCAAACAACAGGTCAGAACTGATGTGGGTAGACAGACAATATGGGGTCATACACAAAGCGAGTAGTCAGCCAGAGCCACAAGTCAGAACCAATGTGGGTAGTCAGACAAGCCGGGGTCATACACAGAGTGAGATTCTCATGCAAACATGGGTCACAACGGAGAACACGAGTAATGAGCAGGAACACCACGTAAGGGCGATGACTCCCAGGCCCAAGGAGGTTTATAAGGGAGCAGGAGGAGGCGGGACCCAAACAGGCCACCCAAAATAGACCCATAAACAGGCGTCTGTGCTAGTACCTGTTACCGGATATCAGCAATGAGGAAGTGGCCGGAGGTTATGCCGACCAGCAGCCATACAGAGGTAGGAAGCACAAGAAAACTTAGCCTCTAAGGGAGACTGTGATACAAAGATGTAGACCCTTATCAACTTCTTTCCATGTTTTCTGGATTTTTCTTTATGGATGGATTGTCTAAAGATCTTTGTCCTGGTCCTACCAAGGTTCAGATTTTGGACATTGGCAGTGTTCTGGTACGTTCATTTGCTGACCATCATCTCACTGGCAAATTAATTCAATATTCAGTATTCTTCTTTCTTTTTTCTCCATTGCACCATAATAACATTGTGATTTGGACATTACTTAAAGATTTGAAACTCTCATATTTGGTAAGGTGAAAATGGTATCACTGAAGACAGCTCTCGTAACAGCCCTGATAACCTGAAGACTCTGTAAATCTTCCACCAGAATTTGCTCTCAATGAAAAGTCAAGATATTTCTCTTCTGGATTTCTTTCTATCTTGATTAAACATAAAAGAGGAAACACTTAAGAAGCTATTTGTGTCAATAGATGTCTGCAGTGCTATTATAATAGGATCAGCAACTTCCAGGAGTCTCCATTCCTGTTTTTTAATTTCTCCAGACCATGAAATCGAATTAAATCTTCTAAGACTACTGTTTCTAGATGAGTTTTATCAGCAGCCTATGAAACCTACACAGTGCAAGGGAAAACTCCACCAAAATATCTTAGGGCTCATTCCTCCAGAGCCATTGCAACAACTTGGGCAGAAAAAGCTGAGGCATCCATTGAGCAGATCTGTAGAGCTATCACTTGGAAGAGTGTCCACACCTTTGCAAAAGCATTACAAATTAGATTTTTCAGCTTTGGATGAGGCTGCATTTGGTGACAGTGTATGTCAAGTAACTGTGATCTACTTTCCCTCTCTTGATCTTCATTTTATTATCTCTCTATGTGTGGTACGTGGAGACCCTGAAGGAAAAACAGAATATTTAGCCTGTCAATTCCTTTTCCTTCAGATATCCTTTGGTAGCACACAGATTTCCCTCCTTGGTGTTGCTCCTTTGTGTTTTGCTTTCTGCCTAATTTATGGTGTCTGTTTTGTTCAGAACTAGGGGATGACAAGGTTGGAGTCCCTTTTTCAAGTTTTCCTGTCCTACTTATTGAGGTGGCCTCTTCCTCTTTATATGTGCTATCAAAGGAGACCTGAAGGACAAGGTATTTTATTAGTTTCCTATGGATACATCTGACTCTTTATGGCCTAGCATTGCAGTTGATACCTTTATGAGCAGTTTTAAGTACCTATATATTTTCCCATAAACTTAAATGGGAATGTGTTAGACAAAAAATGATAACACTTCTCAACTGCAATGTAATTTATGCCTAAGTTTTGAAAATAGATGAGAGTTGGTACCGTGTTAGCCGCAGAAATACATGATGCAAAATTTTTTGTAAAGTTGATACCTTTATTGGCTAACTAAACAGATTTAAAATGCAAGTCTTTACAAAAAATTTTGCATCCTAAGTTTTGAAAAGTAATGCATACAAATTCAAAATGCACAGAGAGATAGATTGACAGATAGCAAATGTTGCACTGATATGTCACAATACACATGCAGAGAGTTAGCCTATATTATAATTTGCTAAGGGTGTTTGTCAGAAGCCATCATGCGCAGTAGAGACGGCTGCACGCTCTGCAGTCACAAGCAGTAGAGACTGCCCACTCCACTGCTGATACAGAGCGGGACGCTCCGAATTCTGAGAGCCCCGCTCTGTATCAGCCGTGGCGCATTCCAGCAGTCAGTACTGAGCATGACTGCAGCGCCGCCAGTGTTGGCCTGTGTACACGGGCTTTAAAACTAGTATATAAATAATGCACATACCCATTTATCAGCACATGGCATTCTCTGCTTTTCAGGTAGACCACAGCACTTGGAGCCAACTTTTACAATTTCATTTACGAACTGAATAATATCTTCACCATCCATCTGTGGCATTATTTTAACGTAGCGAAAAAGAGCTCTGTATCAATTAAACAAACACATAAGTAATTTAAACCTCTTTCTTTATGATAATAATTTGAACAGAGAGATATAGTAATTGTATAGCCCATAATCACCTTTTGCAATGTCAAACAGTGGCTCCCTTTCACTTGTGTAGTGCTGATGATTGCACTTTCTGTTTTACCCACAAATGACTTAAGTTGTAACTCAATAAGCTAAAGAGGTACAATTCTGGAGAAAACCAAGTGCACCATGGGGGACAAACATTCCTAAATTGCTATTGATTTAAATGGGGCTAGAGAGATCTGTAACCATTTGTTAGGAATTTTCAATTGTCCCTTGTGGAGCAGATATCTTGCCCCAGAATTGCACCTCTTTAACTCTCAGATTTTCAACTTTGGGGTGTGATTAAAGAATACATGTTCTGCTCTACACCATGATCATTGACTGGTTACCTTTTGTCATATATCAATGAATGATCAAGTTCATCTGCCTAGAACTATGATTAAAAATTGAGTAAATGCCCCCATTCCTATGATACAAACTCATGTGCATATGACAGATGTGTATGTCCACATAGACTACAGGCTGAAGAATAAAACTGGCATATATGTTTGCTACTTGTTCATTGAGGAATGAGCAGATGGAAGACACAAATTGGCCATTGATTAATCACCAGATAGCTAATGTGCAAGGAAGTCATCTGATTTTTTTCAGTGATTTTCACCCATAGAAGTTTTAAATAACAGGTGCTCAACTAGCCTTTGCAAGTCCAAATTAGTAGCTATCTCGCTTCTTTAATGGGCTCTTGGGCTTCCTGACTGCATAATCATCCATGGCAGGCTTGAGCATGACCTATTCAACTCTATGGCAGTGTTCCTAGAAGTAGTTGTGTGTCCATAAGCACTCATACAAATGCCAGTTTCGCCTGCCAGGAAAGTGGTGGCAGCAAAATTCCACTAGGAGTCTCCATATGCATCATGCACATGGAGCCACCCAGAAACATCAGAAGACTCCAGGATACTTCTCTTCTTGTAAAGAGGTAACAGGAATAACTTTTTATATTTGTGTTAGTCTCCATTTAATAAGAAAAACTGGAATTTTGGGGTACCATTGTGACAAATAAAATCCCCATTCATTACATTGGGAGTGTATCCCCATGAATGCAAGACATACCACCAGTGCAATGCTTTACAATGTACTGGAGACCAGCCTAGGCTTCAAAAGGGGGTTTAAATTCCCATTTACATCAATAGAAATTAGATTTGTTTCCATGCTGTATATTTGGCTTGCTCAGGAATTACTCCAGTTCTTACTATATTCAAGGTCAGCCCAACCATATCAGAGACCTAGGTGGCTGTCTGCAGCACTGAAGTGCGGGGGTGCCCAGGGGCAGGCTGGACAGGGGGAAGTTTGCATGCTTTTTATATATGATTCTGCAAGTTATCAATATGAGTTATAGGATCAGCTATTTCACTAATTCGGGACCTTTTCTCTGTTCTTGCATGGCTTACTGAAGGAGAGAACAAAAGCTGTGGCCACACAGACAGGATACTCTGATGGATGTGCCAGCTCACATCTATCACCAGTAATGTTTAATTTCCAGTTCCCCTAGGATCCCTCCTTTTAATGTGTACCATTGCACGTTATGTTACTAATGCCGACATCACTGTATTTTCTCTGAAATTATATCATAAATTTTCCGCCTCCCACCACTCATGGTGACATTATTCTTCATGCCTCAGAACTGGAGGAGGATCGTGACGAAGGACAATCTTCATTCAGTTGTCAAGGAGGGCAGGTTTTTCCTTATACTGGATGAAGGAAGACTGTCCCACATTGTGATCTGTCTGGTCAAGCAACCGCACTTCAGATCTGAGGGGAGGTGGCTTCCTATACTGTAAAGGGGTGGGGGGCAATTAATAATATAATATCAGAGGAAATTGAAGGATTTTGGTTCTAGCAACATAACGGAGCAATAGTGCACGTTATAGGGAGGGATCCTACCTGAACTGGAAATTAAACATTACTAACCCTTTAAAGTAGCCTCCCCTTCTATTTTCCAGGATTTAATGTGTACAAAATAATTAGCCCCTTATTTAATATCTAGCCTGTTGCCTCATGACATGTTAATTAGTCTTGATCACAACTTCCTGGGCTTAGGAGACATTGAGTGTGTGTGTGTGTGTGTTTGTGTTTGTGTTTGTGTGTGTATGTGGCAGGGCACCAAAGTTATAACTCACCCAGGGTACCAAGAACCCTTAACAGAGTCTGGTTAAATCACGTTCTTAAAGAGAAACTATGTCTAATAGAATAAGGAGCATATTTAATAAATGTATTTTTTCACTGTAAAAAGCTTATGAGTAAACTTGGATGTCCATCATAGATCCAAAATCCTGTCTGCAGCAGTTAATCCAAAGGATAGAACATTTCAATTGTATTCCCAGAATTATATGCCATAGAAACCGAATTAAAATGTTCGTGATAACTTTCACATATTTTAAAGATGTTTCATAGCTGAAACTTACTGATAACATGTAAATTCTTGACATTTTACAGGAAGGTGGAATTATATTACTGATTCCTTGTGAAATGTTTACGCACATATTTTTACATTATGGAAATGTGCAATATCTCACCTCATGTTGTAAACATTGGCACAAATCATGGTAGTTTACCATGGGGTACTAATTCTTAATGCCACATCATGTTATGGTATATCTTCTGGGGCTTTGGTCAGAACTAGCTGAGAGGACTAAAGGTCCAGGTCTCATGTTTAAAGCCTAACATATTATGCCTGCTTGAGGCATGTAATGGTGCTAATCTTCCTATTAGTAATGGCTCAATTGGGATGCAGGGTTCACTAATTATACCGTAGGTTCTCCAAAGCCTCTCACATTTTGGAAACCTAGCAACTTCCTTGCATTTCTCTTTCTAATTATTTTTTTAATCAAAGTTATCCTCCAAGTTTTCTCTTTTAAATATTCTGACACACAAATATTCCTCTCTAATCCTCTTGAAACATAGTTCATTATCGATTCAATGATTTCTGATATTTCAAATGACAAACTTTTTATTGACTGATTTGGTTTAGGACATCACAATTGTTTGAATTTCATCAGGCATGCAACATGCATATACCTATGGCCCCTAAAAAAACAAAGTGGAGCAACTTTGGGGGGAACCAACTGTACAAATCAAAAATATCCCAAATTCCCATTGATTTACATTGGGCACACTTTAGTATTGCTCAAATTATGTTTATAGAACACAATGCTTCCCTAAACAAGTAGAGGTTCCACAGAACAAATGTAAATAATCATGGACAGTGTAACTGGGTTGGAGTGACAGTATTTTGTGTGGTTCTTTGGCTACTTAAAGGATCAGTAAATGCAAACTATGAAAAAATATATGTCATAGTGATTTTTATCTGCTAAGTAAAGAAAAAGTAATCCCACTATAGGCATATCTTCACTTTAATGCTTATAATATAACAGTTCAAGCTAAAATGATTTTAATTAAGAGTGCCAAATAGTGACCAAAAAGGATTTTTTTTTTTAAATTATGCATTTTATGAGAGAGCTAGAATCAATGAATATGGTTCCCCATAGTATTTGATATGGACAGCACCACCTGAGGGCCAGAATAGAAAATTGCAGTTTCATTTAAAAAAATACAAATGTTTGGCCTGTAATATATTTTGAAATATGAATCTGCTAACAGTACCCTTGTTTTGCTCAGCTGGAAAAGCCCTATAACTTATATGTTTTAATAAAAAAATATACTGCTCCTTTAAGGGTCAAAGGGATGTTTGAAACATTTTAACTACAGCAATCAACCCCTTCAACATAAGAAGAAAATTATATAACATCCACTTACCTAATATATGCTAAAATTTAGACTATAAATAGCAAATAACATTCAAGTGCATTTGCTGTTGAATCAAGTTTAACCCTTTGAGTGCCAGTGCCAATACTTTGCAAAGCAATACATTGGATAACCTTCCTGACATTCAAAGGGCTAACTTATTATTTTCAGTTCGTTCTACCTCCCGTAAAACAAGTTTGATAACCACTGAACTACCAGGATCCTAAACAATGCTTTAGAGAAGTTAACACTTCGAATGCCAGAGCAGTATGCAACGCATTGTGAAGCAATGCGTTGTGCACCCCTCTGGCACTCAAAGGGTTAAATGCCCATTTTAATACCTTGAACGATAGAGACATATGCCTTTAGTCCTCAAGGGGTTAAATTAATGGGAATTGTTACTTGTCCCCTGTGGTGCAAATGGTTTGCTCCAGAAACTGCATCACTTTTAGGTTTGTGAATATGGCCCCATACGGGTAAACTTACTCCTTTTCAAATTGACACTCTCCCTGTTTCTTCAGCGTTGAACAGTTCTCCTCTAATAAAGTAGTGCTCTCCTTAATTGCATTTGCCAGAATGGTTTTCTGATAGAAAAAAAAAAATAAAACCAATAAGTTTTTACAAAGAAACATAAGCAAGATAAGAGGAGAATGATGTGTTGGGGATGCATATCTGACCAAAATCAGCATATACAGCAATAGATAAGATTAATGGAATCTGTCTTATTTAACACCTTAACATCTGCCTGTTCTGGCATGTGAGTGGATGTTAAAGGGATAGTAATACTTAAAATGTAAAAAAAAATATGTTGTAGGGTTTATCCCCCTGAGTAAAACAAGGGCACTCCCACTGCTGAAAGGTGTTTCATTCAAAAGTTATTAATTTTCAAAGTTGAATTTTTTAGGTGCAATATCACAGTGGCCTGAAATTGTACAGTGGCGCTGTTCCTACACCATCCTATGGAGATTTATGGTCAACTGACCAGAGCTGTCCATAGGATCGTGTAGCAACAGCACCACTGTCTCTATCGTTCAAGGTATTAAAATGGGCATTTAACCCTTTGAGTGCCAGAGGGGTGCACAACGCATTGCTGAAAGGTGTTTCATTCAAAAGTTATTAATTTTCAAAGTTGAATTTTTTAGGTGCAATATCACAGTGGCCTGAAATTGTACAGTGGCACTGTTGCTACACGATCCTATGGACAGCTCTGGTCATTTGACCATAAATCCCCATAGGATGGTGTAGGAACAGCGCCACTGTACAATTTCAGGCCACTGTGATATTGCACGTAAAAAATTCAACTTTGAAAATTAATAACTTTTGAATAAAACACCTTTCAGCAGTGGGAGTGCCCTTGTTTTACTCAGGGGGATAAACTCTACAAAATATTTTTTTACATTTTAAGTATTACTATCCCTTTAAGGACCATGGAGCTTTTTTTTTTTTTGCAATTTGAATTCTGGGATGACAGAGCGACTTGCAGCCGCATTGCCATCCCAGACTTCCATGACATGCCAGAACCATCACCGGTCCTCAGTTCCCGAACCGGCATGACAGTTCTGGCATGTCAAGGATCCTTAACCCTTTGAGTGCCAGAGGGGTACACAACGCATTGCAAAGCAATGTGTTGCATACCCCTCTGGCACTCAAAGGGTTAAGGGGGATAAAGGGATAGAATGTTTTACAATAAAAGCAGCTCCAATTAGTCTTCATAGTATTTGGACTATGGAGAGTGTTATTTCAATACTGTCAGGGTTGTAGTTCAAGAGTAACTGAATGATAAATTTACCCACTCCTGCCCCTTTTACCTAGTGTAAGCTGCCTCCACTCAGATGTGGAATCTGGTCCCTTGACCAGACAGATCACAGCAAGGGATAATCTTCTTACTGTGAGCATAAGGAAAACACTGCCCTCCTTGACAAGTTTTTCAGGTTTCCCTTATGCAAAGGGGTAGGAGGGGGATACTTTATCATTCAATTATTCTTGATCTACAACTCTGACAGTATTGAAATAACACTCTTCATGGACCAAATACTATGAAGACTAATTGGAGCTGTTTTTATTTTGAAACATCACTATCCTTTTAAGGAGCAGTAAACTTTTTTAACAGAAACTTTTCATGCTAAGTAAAACAAGGGTAGTCCCATTGAGAGCATTCATTTTATTCAAATGTTATAACAGTTAAAATTGTCAGGAAGGGAGTGACAGCGTGATCACTTCCTGAAAGTTCAAACTGACAGCATGAGACATTGATCATTAGCCTGCAATATTGGCATAAAGCTTTCAATGTGTTGTGCCACTGCTGTGTTAAAACAAAACCAGCAGTAATTATACGCACTCCTAGTAAAAACAAGGCCATAAGAAACAAATAAAACAATGTGCAAGTAGTATACTATTAACTACGCTCAGTATTACGGCGTGTTTTGTGGTTAAATTTTTTGCCGGGAATCCTGTGCCTCAGAGTTGAGACATAGAAGCCACAACGATGGTTTTAAACCATTGTTGTTTCAACAAAAGCAGCACAGAATACATTCACGCATGCTCTCTAAGGACAAAATTAATTGAGAACTGGCAAGTTAAGCGTTAGATGGCCTAGATTCACTAAAGGTCGATGCTGCGGCAATATGATTTTGTCACCGCATGACAACACTGTTGTGTGTTAACCCCATATGTACTGACTGACACCCCCGGCCTTCTTCCCTTGACCACTGGTAACCACAGATCCCCATGTCTGTCTGACCCTCTACAGCCTTTTCCCCTTGTTGACTGCTAGCCACAAATCCCCATGACCACTGCCTGGGCAAGGGAAGAAGGCTGGAGGTGTCAGGCAGTGTATATGGGGCTAACACACAATTGTGTTGTTCCCCATGCTGCACGATATGTTAGAAATCCAACATAGAGTGTCTCCCTTTGACATATTAGCCTCCCCTTTGTAATTTGACATATAGTGCTCCCATTCGACATAGTAACTTTCTCCATTTTTATTTCAACAGATAGTGCTCCCATTAGACATTCTTCTTGCTCCCATTATACATTCTTCTTTCTCCAATTTTATTTGACATACACTAACCTCCTTGTAGAAGTGTGTTGAATACATAGACAAAATCATATTGCCACAGCATCGACCTTTAGCGAATCTAGGCCATCTAACGCTTAACTTGACCTTTCTGTCTATTTCCTTGGACATTGACGTTTAGTATTTTTTTTTAGGTGGTAATTTAAGGCGTAGTTGGGTAAAAGCAGACAGCTCTATTTTCGTTAGTACGGCAATATGTGCGGCCTACGCCGCCATGGTTCTACAATAGAAAACCGGTAAAACACATGTTTGCAAAATGCACGGTGTTTGTTTTTACTGTTATGCCGGTTTTGGCATGGCTAATAGAATCGAGATCCTGATCTCAAAACTGCACACAGAGTAACCTCACACTGCACAAACTGATCTCTGCATTGTACAGACATTGATCTGCTTACTGAACTGGCACTAACATGTCACAGACTTATAGAGGTGAAAAGAGGAGAGATATAATGGGAGACTAAGGTACTTAGAAAGAAATAGATACTGGGTGGAAATTGGAAACATGGAAAGAGAGTGACAGGGGGTAGAAAGAGATGCAGTGGAGAAGGAAAAAGAATGAGGGAGCAAAGATAGATAGGTATGAAAAGAGATATTGGGAAGAAAAGATCCTAGGAGTACAATGAAATAGGGACTAATGGAGAAAAGAGGCACATGCACTTTACATTTGGTAACGCTGCCCAGTGACTTGTATTTTAGTGTTCTTTAAAGGTTTTGATACTAATAAAAATCCTATATTATAATTCACTAAGGATGTTTGTCAGAAGCCGTAATGCGCAGTAGAGACAGCTGCGTGTGCTGCAGTCATGCGCACTACAGACTGCCTGCGCCGTGGCTGATACAGAGCGGGGGCTATGAATTCAGACCAGAGTCCTCAGAGAGGATTATGGTCTGAATTCAGAGTGGCCCACTCCGTATCGCCCACGTCGCGGGCAGTCAGTACTGTGCATGACTACAGCACCACCACTGTTGGCTCGTGTACACGGGCTTTAAAACTAGTGTTTGTGTAATTTGTTTTATTCACTAGTCATTTCAACTGTACAGTGCTTTATGCAATAAGATAAACTCACCGCATCCTTGTAGCATTCACTAGGGTTATCAGTTTTGCAGCACTTATCAAGCAAGTGTTGATATCCTTCACTAATTCTCAGAAGCAGTTCAATAGATAGCTCAGGGTGCCTTCTTGAGTATTCATAGCGGAATCTACAAACAATGAAATATTTAACTTGACATCATATTTAAGTTACATAATAAAATATCACTTATGAAAGCACCACGTGCATTTAACCCTTTGAGTAAAAGAGGGCTATGCTACACGTTGCAAAGCAATGCTTTGCATACTCCTCTGGCACTCAAAGATTTAAAGGTTACAAATTCATTAGTTATCAGAAATTCACTTTTAATGAATGTAATATTTGCTGCACCTTTATTTCAGATGATCTTTGCTTGAGGATTTGGAGTTATGTCAGTGAAATTACATGTGAGTCACTAGTGGTGGATGTGGAGAATAATCTATTTTTTTCACGTCACATTATAGGTAACCAGAGGATATGCACTGAGAGTCTATAATAAACTAGTATTGAAGGCCCGTGTACATGGGCCAAAGTGCCACCCAGCTGCCTTGGCTGCTGCCCCAGAGCCGGCGGCAGAGGGCTGTTTGGAGTGCCCCACTCCTGATCAGCAGTGCCTCTGACTGGAAGCCGGTGTGTTCGTGCAGTCTCTACTGCTCATGACTACTGCGAATGACTACTGCGAATGACTACTGTGAATGACTACTGCGAATGACTACTGCGAATGACTGCATCGTTCGGGCAGTCTCTACTGCACATGTGCAGTTACGCACACAGGGAGCTTCATATTCTAGCACTTTATGTTATAGGATATTGTATGCCCCCCCACCATTGTGGGTCCCACAGCAGCCTCTTAATTTGCTGTATACCAACATTAATATATATATATATATATATATATATATATATATATATATAAAATATATAAAAAAAACTCCCCAAAACACAGGTTAGTGTAATGAATGCTGCTCTAAATGACTACATGGCTTCCCTTCCACATATTTTTAGGACGTTGTGGGTGTGACAAAATCATAACCCCCATGCTACATGAAGTAGAGAGGTAAGTTGGGGATGGGCAGCAGCCAGATCTTTAAAGTGATAGTAAACCTCTTTTTTGACTGTACATGGTCTGAAAGTACATAATATATAACATCAAAATACTTATTATTTTTATTATCTGTTTTCATCTTCGCCTTTTTTGTTGTTTTTTTAATTTACAATTTTATATCCCTGACAGCAAGCTTACTGGATCCCTGTTTCCAAAGAGCTTTCTGTCAGAAACTGTAAAATGAATGTGTGAAACCTGAAATTTGACAGTCTTCCAGGTGCAACATATCACTATTATTTAACCCTTTGAGTGCCAGAGGGGTACGCAACACATTGCTTTGCAGTGCGTTGTGTACCCCTCTGGCACTCAAAGGGTTAAGGGGTTAATGTAGCCTAAAGGTAAATGGGGCAGTGTTTAGAAATTTATGCCATAGTAAAAGAGGGGTTCTTTATGATGAGAGAAATCATTAGTAAATAACATAAAGTTACCTGTCCACTAGAAGCTCATTATTCTGGGCATATTTTTCACACACTTTAGGGTCCTCTATAAATTCTTCCACACTGGGCAGGTCAACAGGAATCTCATCATTTTCTACGTTCACTATACAGGATGAGCGTTCAAGAATGGACTTTTCACAACACGTTTGTAGTTTGGTTGATAGCTCTTTTTGATGTTCACAGATATGTTTTGTAACCTCAAACTGTTACATTAAGATAAGTATTACCAGTATTTTAATAAATATTAACATTTGTTTATTTTTCAATATGCCATAATAATTTTTCACAATGACAAAGTGTGTGCGAATGTGTCTTAAAGGTGCAATTAACTTTTTTATGGAAAGTATTATATCTTTCCTCCTGAGTAAAACAAGGGTAATGTGAGTAAAACAAGGGAAAAATTTTAATAAAAAGTTATTACAGCTCAGAGTTATTTTTATAAATTAAACTTATAGCAGCAGCAGTGCCAACTAAAAGCACAACATTTTTTAGAATGTATTCTAAATAAGAGTAATGGGCAATGGCTCTCCATTGTAAATGATAGGATAGCATTACTTGGTGACAACAACAGAAATTAGTTATTTATAAAAAAAGTGTTTGATCTGTTAACATTTTTGAATTAAAAATGTCTTAATTCCCCATCCTTTTAACCCCTTAAGGACCAGCGGTCCCGGGGCGTGCCGTCCCTTAAGGACCGCATAGGAAACTTTGACGTGCCGTCCCACGTGACTGATCACGTGGGGCGGCACGCCAAATGGGGCACTGGAAGAGATCGCTCCGGTCTTGGAGCGATCAACATCAGTGCCCGGTATTACTCACCGCGCTCCTACAGGAGCGCGATGAGCAAAAGTACGTGACGTGTCAGGACCGTCACTGGTCCTTAAGTGCCGGACAAGCGTGACGGTCCTGCCACATCACTGGTCCTTAAGGGGTTAATTCCCCATCCTCCCTCCCTGATCTTCAACTTCCATTTCATACATCCATCCTTGCTCCCTGACCTCCATCCTCCCTCTCAGAGCCCCATCCTCTCTAAGCCTCCACATCCTCCTTCTCAGACCCCACTCTCCCTCTCAGGCTTCTTCTTTCTAGTGATAACCTATTAGTATACACTGATAGTATATTTTTGCACTAAATAGTTAAATATACTGTCACTGTTTATCAATATTTTATTACGTATAGTTACAATGTTCTCTTTGTAGTAAAGGTTGTAGGGGGGTCTTGAAGTTGATAGTAGTGCCATAAGGATGCTCCACAAAGGGAAGAAAAGCCTGTTGCATTGCCAGAGGCACACTGGGCTATATGCACAACGACAACTGGAGCAATTGTGTGCAAGCCAGTTATGCTTTAGTGAACCAACATCCAGATGCCATTGATCTAAATAGGGCTTTTTTCTTCTTGAATGCTACAGCAATGTACAACACATGTACTGTGCCTTGCAAAAGTATTCACCCCCTTGGCAAGTTTCCTATTTTGTTGCATTACAACCTGGAATTAAAATGAATTTTAATTTTGATTTCATGTAATGGACATACACAAAACATTCCAATTTGGTGAAGTGAAATGAAGAAAATAACTTGTTTTAAAAAATTCTAAAAAAAAAATTGGAAAAGTGGTGCATGAATATGTATTCACCCCCTTTGCTATGAAGCCCCTAAATAAGATCTGGTGCAACCAAATACTTTCCGAAGTCACATAATTAATTAAATAAAGTCCACCTGTGTGCAATCTAAGTGTCACATGATCTGTCACATGATCTCAGTATATATGCACCTGTTCTGAAAGGCCCCAGAGTCTGCAACACCACCAAGCATGCGACTCAGGAGCTCTCCAAACAGGTTAGGGACAAAGTTGTGGAGAAGTACAGATCAGGGTTGGGTTATAAAAAAAAATCCCAAACTTTGAACATCCCACAAAGCACCATTAAATCCATTATTAAAAATGGAAAGAATATGGCACCACAACAAACCTGCCAAGAGAGGGCCGCAAGGCAAGGCAAGGACGGCATTAATCAGAGAGGCAACAAAGAGACCAAAGATAACCCTGAAGGAGTTGCAAAGCCCCACAACTGAGATTGGAGTATCTGTCCATAGGACCACATTAAGCCGTACACTCCACAGAGCTGGGCTTCATGGAAGAGTGGCCAGAAGAAAGCCATTGCTTAAAGAAAAAAATAAGCAAACACGTTTGCTGTTTGCCAAAAGGTTTTTGGGAGACTCCCCAAACATGAGGAAGAAGGTACTCTGCTCAGATGAAACTAAAAATTGAGCTTTTTGGCCATCAAGGAAACCAACACCTCTCATCACCCCGAGAACTTCATCCCCACAGTGAAGCATGGTGGTGGCAACATCATGCTGTGGGGATGTTTTTCATCGGTAGGGACTGGGAAACTGGTCAGAATTGAAGGAATGATGGATGGCGCTAAATACAGGGAAATTCTTGAGGGAAACCTGTTTCAGTCTTCCAGGGATTTGAGATTGAGATGGAGGTTCACCTTCGAGCAGGACAATGACCCTAAGCATTCTGCTAAAGCAACACTTGTGTGATATGAGGAGAAACATTTAAATGTCTTGGAATAGCCTTGTCAAAGCTCAGACCTCAATCAAATTGAGAAACTGTGGAATGACTTAAAGATTGCTGTACCCCAGAGGAACACATCCAACTTGAAGAAGCTGGAGCAGTTTTGCCTTGAAGAATGGACAACAATCCTAGTGGCTAGATGATCCAAGCTTATAGAGACATACCCCAAGAGACTTCAAGCTGTAATCGCTGCAAAAGGTGGCTCTACAAAGTATTGATTTTGGGGGGGGGGTGAATAGTTATGCATGCTCAAGTTTTCTGTTTATTGTCTTATTTCTTGTTTCACAATAAAAAAATATTTTGCATCTTCAAAGTGGAAGGCATGTTGTGCATATCAAATGATACAAACCCCCAAAAGTCCATTTTAATTCCAAGTTATAATTCAATAAACTAGGAAACATGCCAAGCGGGGTGAATACTTTTACAAGGCACTGTAACAGACCAGTTTAAATAAATGTGGATGTTTATTTGCTCTCTATCTTGGTTGATTGAATTATTGTTGATTTGCCCCCAAATTGTTTCATGCATATGGCCCTCTAAGAGGAATGTACAAATGGATGAGTAGCACATAACATGCTCATCCTGCACCTGTGTTTAAGCCCTTGAGGAACAGAAGGGTGTGTAATTAGTTAATTTTGATGTACAACTCCTCTACCACACAATGGAGGGAGATTTACTAAGCGGTAATAAAGTGAAGATGACTTCTCCTGTTTATCACTTGTCCACGTCTCCAGTCTGCTAAGATCTCCAGAGTTGAAGAAATCTTAGCGCATGGTCTCCATAGAATAACAGAGGAACTGGATAAGTGATAAACTGAAGAAGTCATCTACACTTTATCACCTCTTTATCAACTCTTTATTGCCACTCCCCAATCATCTTGTAATGAGTCATTTAACCCTTTGAGTGCCAGAGGGGTACGCAACACATTGCAAAGCAATGTGTTCCATACCCCTCTGGCACTCAAAGGGTTAAAGGGATTGTAATGTTTCACAAAAACAGCAGCTCCAATTAATCATAGCATTTGGGTCATGGAGAATGATATTTCAATACTGTCAGAGTTGTAATTCAAGAGTAATTGAATGATAAAGTATCCACCGGCACTTTTACCTAGAATAAGACACCTCCCCTCAGATGTCGAATCTCATCTTGAGACCATACAGCTCACAGCAAGGGACAGTCTTCTTACTGTGAATATAAGAAAAACCCTGCCCCCCTTGCCAGGTTGTTCAGGCTTTTTCTTATGCTCACTGAAGATTGTCCCTCTCTGTGATCCATCTGTGCAGTCTTGCTGCTCTGTGGTAAGCAGTATTACATCAGTAAAAGGGGTTGGAGGGGGATACTTTATCATTCAATTACTCTTGAAGTACAACTCTGACAGTATTGAAATAACACTCTCTATGGCTCAAATACTATGAAGATTAATTGGAGCTTCTGTTTTTGTGAAAAATTACTATCCTTTTAAAGTAAGAGTACATTTGTACCAGATCTCTCTCTATCCCTTTTTATTTTGTATGAACACTGTGTTTTTTTTTTTTAACGTAGATTTGTATTGTAGTCCTACTCACTTTTTTCCCTTCCCATCAATTGGTTTCTTCATATAGTATACTATATATGTACTCTTGTTTTACATTTCATGCCAGATATCCTATTCCCCTACTCTAGATATTCCTTAATTATATATTGGTGTATCTACTATTCATATAATACACAATACATTGTGTATTTTTACATACTACACTTAGTATCTCTTGACTGTGTTCGTCTTGTTTTATTTTTATGCTTATTTCCATTCCACTATTTATACATAACCCAAAAGTACAGCAGCATGATTATTATGTCACTATTTTAGGACAGAATTGTACACTTACCCTTTTTTTATTATATTATTTTAATTTGGGGTGTACATAAAACAGACATTTTATGATAATACCATCGTCTTTGAATATTTCTATATGCTAGGCAGAATAGAACATAAAGGTGACTATTTAGAATATGGAGAGCTCTAGACATTGTATCTCATTACAAGTTCAATTAAACAACAGAAAGCAAATAATTACTCTGTAGTATAGAAACATAATTGTCTGTGCATTAATCCGAGAATCAAAGTTAAATATTAGATATTAATAGCAAAGGAAGATATATTCATATGCTAATTGGGTCTATATTTTATTTAAAAGTATATGATCTCCTTTACATTTTTTGGTGTTTTTTTTCTAGAAAAATTAGCGATACACTTGAAGAAGTGGTGTACAATATCCATCATATTATGGAAATCTATTTAAGCATTAGTACTGTTGAAAGCACCCTTACCCTTTTAACCATACACTCCAGCACGTCACCATGACAACAGTCCTCATCCAAATGTGTAAGTTCTTTGGAAAGTTTTTGTATGAGTTCAAATGAAGCTTTTGGATTTTTCTGACTTAATCTAATCTCAATACTGAAACGAAATAATACAAATACATTTTAAATACAAATACATTTTATTGCAGTGGCAAAAGCTGGGGAATTTAGACGTTTATTTATTAGTCCTGTATATGTTCCAGCAAAATGAAATTATGTTATTGTCTTAGGCAGTGATTTTCAACCAGGGTGCAATGGAACTTTGGCACGCTCTTGTCACCACTAGCTTACGGTGCCATCATTTTTGTGCCAATTCATGTGATATTATGCTCCGATTTAGATGAACAGTGAAAGTAATTCTAGGGCAAGTTAACTGCACCACAGGTTAAAAAAAAACTTAAATGTGACTTTTAATTCCTTTAATGCTATAGATGTATCCACCACATCGCTTGTATTGGGAAACTCTCTAGCATTCAAGAGTTTGAAAGCCAACTTTAAATCAGTGAAACTGTATATTTGTCCCCCATAATGTAGTTGGTTTGCCCCAGGATTCCTCCATGACATCTTAATACATCAATCTCACTTTGCACCCATTCAGATGTAAGATTGTTCTTGGCATGGAACAAAACAGAACCCACACATAATAATATCAGAATGTGCATTTCCACCTGTTCTGGTGAGATAATGCTGGATCTTTCCATACTCCATTCTAGCGGTTCTCAATATAATTCAGTTATGAAGAGAGATGATACTTTTCCCCCATTTACTATTTTATTTATTCCTATCAGTGATAGGCTAAGCAAGCAAATATGAAGTTAGAGCCATGGTATGGTGGCCACAGGAGGATTATGTTGAACTATATTAATTTATCAATTCTAACTGTCCTTGGTGAGGATGCATGATGAACTATGAAGAGGCAGTTGTTGAGTAAGATGGAAGCACCAGTGCAGTATAATTAGAGAGGACTGAACACTATGAAGGGCTTTGAGTATGGGGTTAGGAATATTACACATGTGAACGTGTTGTTATTATATCATGTGATGATGTCAATGTTGAGGGGACCCACATCATAATCACCCAGGTTGGATAGTGGATTTGTGTATATGGACAACCTAAAAAGTTTCAGTTTACCTAGCTATGTTTTAAAATCATTGAATAGAGAGTGCACCATGGTGGACAAGTTAAAATGCAGTTTGAATTAAATTGTGATTTTACCTCTTGAATGCAAAGAAAAGTAAACTACACTAAAATTCAAGGGTTTAAAAATCCATATCAAATCAGTGTGAATTAGAGTAATGTTTATGAGGGAATGACTATGGTGTAGTTGTTTGTCCCAGAACTACTTCACTGCATATGGCTCTTATTGTCATTGTATATGTCTTATTGTGTAGTTACATAATCTCTAAATGAACCTGGGAATTGTGAAAGTTGAAGATGTTGCTGGAAGCCTTTCTTTGTAATTTAGGGCCGTTAGAGATGGAAAACTTTATCATGTCACAGGCCTGTATCAGAGAGGAAGGTGGTGATATATAATTATGCTGATCCTATGCTCAACTACCCTTTCTGTTAATCCCGTAACCAGTGGAAGTGTATCTCTGCAGCCAGGCCATATGGTGTTACTGGTGTTGGGAACCTTCAGAGAGGAAGACCCTGGGTTGTTTAAACCCCTATAGCTAAATTAACTCACTACATTACTATTATATTTTCCAATTCTTAGGTACTAAAGTCCTCTTCATTACTCACAATTTCTCTCCTGCCCACCAGAGTTCTATTCATTGTATGTACACACTTAAATGTAGTGAAAGTAAATGTGTTTGCATTTCTCATTGCTGTTATATTTGAAACCCTAGAACAGTGTTTCTCAACTCCTGTTCTCAGGACCCACTAACAGGCCAGGATTTGATGATTTCCTTGTTAGAACACAGGTGAGTTAATCAATGTGAATGAGCCTCTGATCACCACACCTGTGCTCTAGCAGAGAAATAGTGGGTCCTGAGGGCAGGAGTTGAGAAACAGTGCCCTAGAAAATAAGAAGGCAGAAAATGGCATTTTAGCTATTGGGACTACAACTCTCATGGCAGTTTGTGAACTCATGCTCATTCTATATTCCTCTCTCCTGCTTTTTCATACAATGAGTCTGTTATGTTCTTTAATATTATGGGGATTATGTATAGAGACAAAGTGAATCAAATCTGAGGTAAACCACTGTGCCGTTAAGAGCAATGATTCATTCCTATTGTTTAAAATGGTTTTAAACGTTTTGCTAACACAATGGGCATTTTTCTTTGTTCTGAATGGTGCAGTTTGGGTTGTTCCAGCATTGCTCCACATTTAGCATTATAACTATGTCCTTATGCACCATGGACTATCTAAACTGTAACATAGTAACGTAGTTGATGAGGCTGAAAAAAGACATGCGTCCATCAAGTCCAGCCCATGCCAAAACACCCCTGTGGATCCGGAGGAAAAAAACAACAAAAAAACTATTAAAGCCATTTCCAATTAAGACCCAAGTGGGTAAAAAATTCATTCCTGACCCCAAATGGCAGTCAGATACTTCCCTGGATCAACAACCTATCTGCTTTCAAGCCAACTTCACAATTATCAATACTGTTCTGTGCTAGATACATATCCATTACTTTTTACTGAATTATTTATTTATATGTTTATTTATTGATTCACGTACTTATGGATATTGTCATAGATGGATGCCTGTGCATTCACTGTCAGAACTGTAGGAAAAGAAGCAAAGCTAAACAGGCTAGGGAAAGACTGCAGTACATTCTGTGCATACAGTTTTCCTCCTTAGGAGACATCCAATATTCTGCACCCACTGAGCAACAATGTGTTATCTTAATCCTTTTGAGTGCCAGAAGGGTACTCAACTAGTGTTGAGCGAGCATGCTCGGCCGATGCTCGGATCGGCTCGAGCATCGCTCTGCTCGGCACATGGCGGTACTCGTACGAGTACCGCATGTGCTCGCCCGCCATGTTCGGGTCTCCTCCCCGCACGTTTTGCGGCTGCTTCGCAGCCAATAAACGTGCAGGGAGGCTCTGACATCGGTGTAATGCCAGCAGCCATGTTGGCTGCTGGCATTACACTGATTGGCTGGCCAGAACCCGTGGTCGGGTGCTGTATAGCACCTGACCATCGAGTTCGGCTCAGTCTTAGCCAGGGAGAGCTGAGGATAGGAAGGGAAAGGCAGTGTAGGGAGGAAAACAAGCAAAATTGTGAAAAAAAAGAACCAAAAGTCCTTTTTAGGACTACTGTGTGTGGGGGCAGCAGGTTATTTTGTGTGGGGGGGAAAAAAAAAAAAAAATATATATATATTCTGTTTAGTGTGCAAAGTTGCAGATTAGAGCACATTCTGTTTAGTGTGCACAGTTGCAGATTAGAGCACATTCTGTTTAGTGTGCAAAGTTGCAGATTAGAGCACATTCTGTTTAGAGTGCAAAGTTGCAGATTAGAGCACATTCTGTTTAGTGTGCAAAGTTGCAGATTAGAGCACATTCTGTTAAGTCTTCAAACTAAAATATCAAAGTCACATAGTCCATTCAGTGTGCGTCGCCGCAGTTTAGCAGCACATTCTGTGTACTGTGCAGAGTTGCAGAATAGGAAGAAATACTGTTAAGTCTTCAAACTAAAATATCAAAGTCACATATTCCATTCAGTGTGCTTCGCCGCAGTTTAGCAGCACATTCTGTGTACTGTGCAGAGTTGCAGAATAGGAAGAAATACTGTTAAGTCTTCAAACTAAAATATCAAAGTCACATATTCCATTCAGTGTGCTTCGCCGCAGTTTAGCAGCACATTCTGTGTACTGTGCAGAGTTGCAGAATAGGAAGAAATACTGTTAAGTCTTCAAACTAAAATATCAAAGTCACATATTCCATTCAGTGTGCTTCGCCGCAGTGTAGCAGCACATTCTGTGTACTGTGCAGAGTTGCAGAATAGGAAGAAATACTGTTAAGTCTTCAAACTAAAATATCAAAGTCACATATTCCATTCAGTGTGCTTCGCCGCAGTGTAGCAGCACATTCTGTGTACTGTGCAGAGTTGCAGAATAGGAAGAAATACTGTTAAGTCTTCAAACTAAAATATTAAAGTCACATATTCCATTCAGTGTGTGTCACCGCAGTTTAGCAGCC
The DNA here is from genome assembly GCA_037306005.1 of Rhinophrynus dorsalis. Lineage (NCBI taxonomy): Eukaryota > Metazoa > Chordata > Amphibia > Anura > Rhinophrynidae > Rhinophrynus > Rhinophrynus dorsalis. The sequence goes on along the minus strand of CM074718.1, from coordinate 230,438,544 downwards.
TATTCTGTGTACTCTGCACAGTTGCAGAATAGGAAGAAATACTGTTAAGTTTTCAAACTCAAATATTAAAGTCACATATTCCATTCAGTGTGTGTCACCGCCGTTTAGCAGCCTATTCTGTGTACTCTGCACAGTTGCAGAATAGGAAGAAATACTGTTAAGTTTTCAAACTCAAATATTAAAGTCACATATTCCATTCAGTGTGTGTCACCGCCGTTTAGCAGCCTATTCTGTGTACTCTGCACAGTTGCAGACTAGGAAGAAATACTGTTAAGTCTTCAAACTAAAATATTAAAGTCACATATTCCATTCAGTGTGTGTCACCGCAGTTTAGCAGCCTATTCTGTGTAATCTGCACAGTTGCAGAATAGGAAGAAATACTGTTAAGTTTTCAAACTCAAATATTAAAGTCACATATTCCATTCAGTGTGTGTCACCGCCGTTTAGCAGCCTATTCTGTGTACTCTGCACAGTTGCAGACTAGGAAGAAATACTGTTAAGTTTTCAAACTCAAATATTAAAGTCACATATTCCATTCAGTGTGTGTCACCGCAGTTTAGCAGCCTATTCTGTGTACTCTGCACAGTTGCAGAATAGGAAGAAATACTGTTAAGTTTTCAAACTCAAATATTAAAGTCACATATTCCATTCAGTGTGTGTCACCGCCGTTTAGCAGCCTATTCTGTGTACTCTGCACAGTTGCAGACTAGGAAGAAATACTGTTAAGTCTTCAAACTCAAATATTAAAGTCACATATTCCATTCAGTGTGTGTCACCGCCGTTTAGCAGCCTATTCTGTGTACTCTGCACAGTTGCAGACTAGGAAGAAATACTGTTAAGTCTTCAAACTAAAATATTAAAGTCACATATTCCATTCAGTGTGTGTCACCGCAGTTTAGCAGCCTATTCTGTGTACTCTGCACAGTTGCAGAATAGGAAGAAATACTGTTAAGTTTTCAAACTCAAATATTAAAGTCACATATTCCATTCTGTGTTCGTCACCGCAGTTTAGCAGCCTATTCTGTGTACTCTGCACAGTTGCAGACTAGGAAGAAATACTGTTAAGTTTTCAAACTCAAATATTAAAGTCACATATTCCGTGTAAGATGAAGAAGGCGGGTAAAAAGGGAGGGGAAGTGGACGTGATCCTGATAGTTCAGGGCGCGGGTCAGGACGCGGAGAAACTGTGCCTGGTGCCAGAGCACAAGAAAGAAAGACATCCACCATACCTAGCTTCATGTCTAATTTTACAGGGCGTCGCAGGACATCACTCTCGAGGTCCGACCACTGCGAACAGGTGGTCGGTTGGATGACAGCTGATACTGCTTCCAGTCGGTTAAGCACCACCCTGTCTTCCACCAAGTCCACTCTCAGTAGCCAAGAGTCTGGTCAACATAATCCTCACTCTGATCATCCTTCCTCCCACCATACACGGTCTGGTCAAAGAAGTGATCCCACACTGGGATATAGTGAGGAGCTCGTCTCATCACCAATCCTTCATTTGACCCTCTCTCCAAGCACGCTTGCAGAGGAACATGACATTTTGTGCCCTGATTCACAACCTCTAGAGGGTACCCAATCACAAGAAGATGACAGATGTGAATGGCATTTAAGGTCAAAGGAAGTAGTGGATGATGATGATGATGATGAGACACAGTTGCCATTAAATCAACCACTATTTCCGTCTCAAGACCTTGTTGAGGAGAATGTTATACAGTTGTCAATGACTGAGTATGTGGTGGGATCAAGACATGAGGAGGATGATCAGAGTGAGGAAGTGGAGGAGGACTTGGTGGACGATGAGGTGACTGACCCCACCTGGGAAGGTGTAGAGCCGAGCGATGACAGCAGTCCTGAGGGTGAGCCATCTGCAGCACCGCAACAGGCTGGAAGAGGCAGTGGTGTGGCTACAGAAAGAAGGCGGACCGCACCAAACCGGCCCGCAAATGTTCCACGGAGCACCCCCTTGCGTAAATCTACCTTGCCAAAGGGTAGGTGTTCCGCGGTATGGCGTTTTTTTAAGGAAAGTGCGGACGATAAAAGAATTGTAGTTTGCAACCTGTGCCACACCAGAATGAGCCGAGGCATGAACACTAGAAACCTCACCACCACCAGCATGATCCGACACATGGCATCCAAGCACCGTAATAAGTGGGAGGAACGCCTGGATCGCCCATCTGTGTCTGCAGGCCACACCACTGCCTCCTCTTCCCCTGTTTTCGGTGCCGGCCAATCGCCTGTCGAAGGCGCAGGCCCGCATACCTCCCGCCCTGCACCTGTACCATCTGAAGCACCATCAGCGACCACATCCACTTCCCTGTCCCAGCGCAGTGTCCAAATGTCGTTACCCCAGGCATTTGAGCGCAAGAGAAAATACCCAGCCACCCACCCACAGGCCATAGCACTAACCTCACACCTTTCCAAATTACTGGCCATCGAAATGCTGCCATTTAGGCTTGTGGACACTGAGTCCTTCCGCAGCCTGATGGCAGCAGCTGTCCCTCGGTACGCGGTCCCCAGCCGCCACTACTTTTCCCGGTGTGCCATCCCCGCATTACACCACCATGTGTCCCGTAACATCACCCGTGCCCTGACCAACGCAGTTACTGGGAAGGTCCACTTAACGACTGACACATGGACAAGTGCTTGTGGCCAGGGACGCTACATTTCCCTGACGGCACACTGGGTGAATGTCGTGGAGGCTGGGAGCGACTCGGACCCTGGGATGGCACGGGTGCTACCCACGCCGAGGATTGCGGGCCCTACCTCCATCAGGGTTTCCGCCAGCACCTACGTTATTGGCTCCTCCTCCTCCGTTTCCACCTCCGAATTCTCTACACGCAGCGCCACTCCCCCATCAGCCAGTAGCTGGAAGCAGTGTAGCACTGCAGTGGGGAAGCGTCAACAGGCCGTGCTGAAGCTGATCTGCCTTGGGGACAAACAGCACACGGCCTCAGAGCTGTTGCAGGGGATTAGTCACCAGACCGAGCAGTGGCTCTCGCCACTCAACCTGCAACCAGGCATGGTTGTGTGTGATAATGGGCGTAACTTGGTGGCGGCTTTGGAGCTCGGCAAGCTCACACACGTACCATGCCTAGCGCATGTATTTAATTTAGTGGTTCAGCGATTTCTAAAAACCTACCCCAATGTGCATGATCTCTTGACCAAGGTGCGCCGCGTGTGTGCACATTTCCGTAAGTCATCTACAGCTTCGGCCGGCCTGTTGAAGCTGCAGCAGCGCTTACAATTGCCAGCTCATCGGCTGCTGTGTGACATGAGCACGCGCTGGAACTCCACCTTCCACATGTTGGCCCGGCTTTGTGAGCAGCAGAGGGCAGTAGTGGAGTACCAGCTGTTACACGGTCGTCGCCTCTCCGTTCAACTTCCTGTAATCAGAAGTGAGGAGTGGGAATGGATGTCAGACCTCTGCGAGGTTTTACGCAATTTTGAGGAATCGACACAGATGGTGAGCGGCGATAACGCTATTATCAGTGTAACCATCCCACTTCTGTGTCTATGAAACGCTCGCTGCTCACAATTAAAACCGACGCTTTGCATGTGGAAGAGGTGGAAATGGGGGAGGAAGAGCTTACACAAGGTGATAGCCAGAGCACCCTCACTTCGTCTTCTCAGCGACAATTGGAGGAGGCGGAGGAGGAGGAGGAGGAGGAAGACACGGTTGCCTCCGCTACAGAGGGTAGCCATGGAACTTTAGTTCCATCTCTTCAGCGTGGGTGGGCAGAAGAGGAGGAAGAGGATGAGGATATTGAGAGTCATCCTCCTGGTGAGGACAGCGAAATCTTGACTGTTGGTACTCTGGCACACATGGCTGACTTTATGTTAGGCTGCCTTTCCCGTGACCCACGCGTTGTACGCATTTTAGACAACACGGATTACTGGGTGTTCACCCTTCTGGACCCCCGCTACAAAGAGAATTTCTCATCTCTCATTCCTCCGGTGGAGAGGACAAGCAAAATGGTGCAATACCAGAAGGTTCTTGTTGAAAAATTGCTCCAAAATTTTCCATCTGACAACGCTGGCGGCAGAGTACGTGCTACCTTGGCCAACCGAGAAGGGGAGAAAAGGGGAGCACACAGCAGTTCCGACAAAGGCAGGGCAACACTCTCCAAGGCGTGGGACACCTTCATGACACCCCGCCAGCACCCTCACCCTGATGCGCAGCCTAGTGTCACAAGGAGGAAAAAGTTTTGGAAGATGGTGAAGGAGTACGTAGCAGACCGTGTCAGTGTCCTCAATGATCCCTCTGTGCCTTACAACTACTGGGTGTCCAAGCTGGACACGTGGTATGAACTGGCACTCTACGCCTTGGAGGTGCTGGCCTGCCCTGCCGCCAGCGTTCTGTCTGAGCGGGTACTTAGTGCTGCTGGTGGCATCATAACAGATAAGCGTATCCGCCTTTCCACCGACAATGCTGATAGGTTGACACTTATAAAAATGAACAAGGCCTGGATTTCCCCTGACTTCTCCACTCCACTGGAGGAAAGCCCCGGGGGAACATAAACTCACTTTACATATATTATTTACAATGATGGGAATACTCTGTATTCCCATTCACCCCTTCCACCCAAAAAACGGGTATATGGTTGACTCTTAATCTTCTCATCCTCCTCCTCCTCTTCCATATGCCCTGTGCTATAATTTTTATATAGGGCCAGCTCACCAGCGGGCCCTGTGCTATAATTTTTATATAGGGCCAGCTCACCAGCGGGCCCTGTGATATAATTTTTATATAGGGCCAGCTCACCAGCGGGCCCTGTTTGACAATTTTTATATAGGTCAGCTCACCAGCGGGCCTTCTCATATAATGTTTTATTGGGTCAGCTCTCTAGCGGGCCCTCTCATATAATGTTTTATAGCGTCAGCTCACTAGCGGGCCTTCGCATATAATGTTTAGGATGGTCAGCTCCGCAGCAGACCCTCACCCATAATGTTTTAGATGGTTGGCTCAGCGCACGTTTCCCTCTTAATCATGGCCCCAGTTCAGAAAAATCGAGGACATTTTTGGAAGAATTTGCAGATGATATACAAGTAAATATACAGCAAATACTGTTTGGTAACAATTTTTCGCCTAAAGTCGTTTTTAATATCCTTTTTGTGTGTTTTACGGTCAGTCTGTAAAAATGGTGTACTACGGGCGAAAGATCGTTCCCAGCAGCGACGTTGGAGTCCAAGATGCATCCAGACATCCTCCCTATGCTGTCCCTGAACCATTTCTGTGGTGTTTCCATCATTTTCTGCCCTTTTCCTATGGACCAGGCACCCTCCCCTCATCAGAGCAGGGGGTGCCTGGTGTAATGCTCGAGTCCTCCCATTGACTTCAATGGGGCTCGGGTGCTCGGCCGAGCACTCGAGCCTCAGGGGGTGCTCGGTCAGAGCACCCGAACACCCGAGCATTGGGGTGCTCGCTCATCACTATACTCAACGCATTGTTCTGCAATGTATTGTGTACCCCTCTGGCACTCAAAGGTTTAACAACTCTTTATATAAACTGGGACAATCTGCAGCAGCCTCACACTATATAAATATGTTGTTAAAATGGATCGCACTCAATTCACCATTGCTAAGTAGGAGAGTCCTTTGAGCAGATCTCAGTTAAAGTAACAGTAATGTCCAATACATTTTTTTCTTGTTTTGTATAATAAATTATGTGACACAAACCTCATCTCTCAAACCTTTATGGTTTGAGAGATATTCACATCTAAAGTTTCCCCCAACAGGAGATTCGAGTCGGCCGACTTGAGAAGGCTCTTCAGCAGAGCTGAAATTCATTTTGAACGGTCTACAAAGTGTGCTTGCAAACCAGGCACACATTGTAGACTGTTCCAATGAAGTAATTCTTTTTCAATATGCACTGTACTGACAGGAATCTCTCTAAGTCATATGTTATTCCATGGAGCCTCATATTCACGTTAGATAGGTGTTAGTGCATTCTGCTCCATAGCAAGGGTGTCCAAAGTGAGGCCCTCCAGCTGCTGCCAAACAACAACTCCCATCATTCCCCACCAGCCTGAGGAATGATGGGAGTTGTATCTTGGCAGTTGCTGGAGGGCCTCACTTTGGCTGCCCCTTCTCTATAGAATAACATAGGAATTGGAGGAGTTTCTCTTCCTGAAGTGATAATTTTTTCTCAGCTTAGTGCATCTTCTCCAGGAAGTTATAGACTAAGATGTGATAAATGTGAGATAATTTAATTTAAACTCTACAGTACTTATATTACTTTATGGTATGCAATAATTTATGTCCAGACTGAGAGATCATGGGGGAGATTCTCTAAAGGTAGATGCTGTGATGATATGATTTTGTTGATGTGTTCAAAGCCCTTCAACATTTCGATGTAGACACAGATGGCCATATACACTAAAAATTAGGTATGCAAAGGGAGAGGAGGAGATGGTCCCCATTAGCATACAGGGCTACTGAACTGCTGTTGATGTGGAAGGAATGCCCTCCCTCACACAGCACCAGCAAAATGATAACCCTGAATTTGAAGAGCAGTCTCTCTCTGCTGCTCCACTTGTCCAGTAGGGGAGTGGCGAGGATACTTTCAACACCTTGGACAGCATCACTCTCTTATCCATTTGAGCGCCATAGGGATGTACATTGCTCACCCCCTCAGCTCTGTATCATATTTTATACATGTTGTGCACTCCCATAGCAACAGGGTGGGCAGTTTATGTCGATGTGGAATTGTGTGGTGGCATGTGTCAATGTGAAACTGTAAAGCAATTATAGCCTCTAAAGAGTATACAAATAAGAGTACTGGGTGTATAATATAGTAAGTGGGCAATGAAACAATGCTGGGTATTAAGACAGTGTATGTGTGTGATTATAGTGTTACCAGTTGCTCAATGCTGGGATATCAGACAGTGTATGTGTAGTTCTGTGACTACCAGTGACCAGTGACAGAAGGCAGGGTAGCATAAAGTGTATATGTTTGTGGTTCTGTGTCAGTCAGGGGCCAGTGGAAAAGGCTGGGGTATCAGACAGTGAATCTGTAGTTCATCTGTCTGCAGACACTACTGCTACATGGTAAGTAATAATAATGTCTCAAGTTAGAAATATGTCTTTGCATCTGTGGAAAAAAAAAGAAATGTGTGTTTATGTGTGTGAAGCTCCCTGGGGTATGGATATTTGTGTGTATGCATGAGTGGTGTGCATGTGTATGTGTGTGTGTGTGTTTGTGTGTGAAGTGTTCTGGTATGTGTGTCAGTATGAGGTGCCTGGGATGTTTATATTACACAAACATGTCTCTAGATAAAGCTGAGCAACCTGAGGCCCTCCTACTGTTAATGAACTACACCTCTAATAATTCTGAGCCAGTTGTAGTCTAACAACTCAGAAGTAATAGTCACTGCAGCACCACCCCATCCTTCCTGCCACACTCTTTCCCTGCCATGTTCTTTTTCCTTTATGCCAAATAGTTAATGTCTATGGTTCCTGCTCCTACCTATATAGTCTTCCCTGGTTCACTGACTCTTACCTTCCCATTTCCCATGTCTCCCTGCTGTTGTTCTGTAAAACAGCATAGGGCACTTGGAAATACAGACTTGCATTATGCCTGGTTTGCAGAATAACAGCAGAGAGACAGTGGAAGATGGGAAGGCAAGATGCAGAGAAAGAGGTGGCAGGACGTATGGGGAAGAATACTGGTATGGCGGTGGCAGAAATGGATAAGGCAGGAAATCTGCAATGGACATAAAAGAGGAGTGGTGTGTATGTGTTTGGGTGATGGAGGCTTAAGCTGCACTGACCAAACACTTGTTGAAGAGGACTCCATGTTGGTAAAGTAGTAGATGGTGTTAGGATGGCTAACAAAAGAGTAGAACCCTAAGGTCTGGGCACCCCGGCTCTACAGAATGGAAATTCTCTGATGCAGTTCCTTTTTGGCTTGTAATCTATGGTCATTATTTTTGAGCATTAAATACAATTATCAACAAAGAAATAAAACTGGTGGGCCCCTGGTAAGCTCTGTGGTATCACAAGTGTAGCACCACTTCAATTGTAAGCTCTGTGATACATAAAAAGAAAGATATGCATTGCAATGTATTGTACTTAACATAGGTAAATGAGTACATTACATTGTAAATGCAGTTCAGGACGTATGTATTCACATTTTAGTTGTCAGTAAATAGAACATTTTAATACAATGTGTTTCAGCTGCTATGTGTGTGCTATGTGTGTGCTTTATATTAACAACACAGAGCTGCTGCAAGTATAACTCAATTGCCCATTTGTTTTAAAGCAAACTGGTATTATTCTGGAGTAACCCAGCTACACAATAGGGGACAAATAAACATTCTTAAATTCCAATGCACTTGAATAGAGCTTTTTAACCTTTTGAGTGCTAGAGAGGTTTCCAGTATATTTCTTTGCAAAGTATTGGAGGCCTCTCTAGCATTCAAGAGGTTAAAACCTCAATTTAATTTAACAGTAATTCTGATTTGTCCCCTATGGTACAGTTTGTTTACTCCACAATAACTTCAGTTTGCATTTATACATATGGACCATTGCACCTTTAGTTAGAACAAAAACAATGGCAAGAGTTGAGCATAAAATGGCTTACTTCATAACACTTTGCATTGCATTATAATTAGATTAGTAAAATAAACATTAAAGGGATAGTAATACTTCGTTTTAACTTTATTTTATTTTGTAGGCATTAAAAAAACATTTAGAATGATATGTCTTATCTCTCAAACCTTTATGGTTTAAGAGATATTCACAAGCAAAGTTTCCCCTCCGGCCCCTTTTACCTAGTATAAGCCATCTCTTCTCAGATGTGAATCTGGTTGTAAGATCAGACAGATAACAGCAGGGGACACTCTTCTTTATATGAAAAGAATGAAAGCCCTGCCCCCCTTGACAAGATTTTCAGCTTTTTCCCTTATCTTAATTGAAGATTGTCCCTCTCTGCAGTCTACCTGGGCACCTCCCTTCTGATCTGGCTGACCAGGGGGTGGGATACTTTGCTTGTGAATATCTCTTAAACCATAAAGGTTTGAGAGATAAGACTTATATCATTCTTCATGTTTTTTTTAATGCCTACAAAATAAAATAAAGATAAAACAAAGTATTACTATCCCTTTAAGTTGTGTAAAGATAACCCGCTCCTCTCTACAACGTTATCTTCACTAACGCGGGTGGCAGGCAGTCTGCTGAACTTTGCCATGGGCTCTAGCCCCAGATCTTTTTGTAACCTAGAAATGCCCTGCCCATCGCTCTTCTTTAAGAGAGTATAATTGTTCAATTTTTTGTATGTCTATTGTTGCACGTTCCGGTTATAGAGGATACTAGCGCTTTGTGTTTAGGGTACATATATATTTTGTTCTCTTTCCTTTCTGCAGGATATAAATGAGTATTATTTTTGCTGTGTAAGAATAGTTCTATACTTTAGAGTGCAACCTTTGTTTTTTCTGTTTTGTTTTCGATGTGGAACTGTGATGGGGGAAGTAGAACTGTAGGCCAGCATTTTTCTATGTGGAACTGTGCTGGGGGCAGTATATGTCAAATATTAACTGTAGGGCAGCAACTTGAATGTAAGTAATATGGGTCAACAACTCGTATATCACCATTGTGTGTTAGCCCACAAATACTGCCTGACACCCCCCAGCCTTGTTCCCTTGCCCAGGCAGTGCCCTGGGGATTTGTGATTACCAGTAGGCAAGGGAACAAGGCTAAAGGGATCAGACAGTGTACATGGGGATCTGTGGCTACCAGTGGGCAAGGGAACAAGGCTGGGGGGCAGGCAGTGTACATGGGGTACTATGTATACCAGTGGGTAGGCTGGGAAGCAGCTGGTAGCCACAAATGCCTATGGATGCTGCCTGATCCCCAGCCTTGTTCCCTTGGGAGAGCACAAACATGTATAAAATATGATACAGAGCTGAGGGGATATTTGTGTAATGCTTGGTGTACTTTTCATTTAACCCTTTGAATGTCACAGGAATGATCAATGCACATCCCTATGGTACTCAAAGGGATAAGGGAATAATGCTGTCCATGGTGCTAAAAGTATTCTCTCCACTTCCCTACTGGCCAAGTGGAGAAGCAGAGAGAATGTTCTTATATTGCTGGTGATGTATGAGGGACAGCATCCCTTCCACATAGACAGTAGTTCACAAGCCTCTGTGCTTATGATTAACTGCATAAGAATGTACAGGAAAATCCCAACTTCGCAGGCCTCAGGTAGGCAAAGTTGGGACTCTGTACTCTGACATGTGTACTCTGGCTGCTATTAGAGTTTAGTAAATGTGGTGAAGTGCCACACTAACATATAAATAAACACATCTCCTTGAATATGATTATGGCTCATTATCCTTTATTTCCATATAGAAATTAGTAATTGCGCTTCATTTCCATATGGAAATAGGCCATTGTTGATGTGATAAGTGAAAATTCATAAGCCAGTTGAAGTCATGTCAGATGGATGTCAGTGTGGGCAGATTTTTGTCAGCTCCAACAGAACATCAACATTTTGAGCCCTCTTTGACCTTTACTGAATCATTCCTTCACCTGACATTAGTCTATCTCCCCCAGGTGTGGTTAAATATAAATAATACTTGTTTTGGGATGTGAGTTATTTGTCAAATCTTCCATTTTCCATTAACATAAGTAGTAACTTACTAGTTCTGGAGGTCTTTTTGTCCAAAATTGTCAAGTATTCTACATGTGTGCTTCTGTTTAACTTCAACAATAGGTAGAAGTCTACTAAACTTTGTCATCTGAAAGAGAAATGTCATTACACTATCAATAATTATAAGACTGAATAACAGAAAAATAAATCACATTTGAATCCCAAATACAGAATTAAAGTGTCTTGTTCAGTTCTTTGTTCTATTGATTGTAGATCAGGTGTGTTAATGCTAAGCCTTTCGACCACTGGCTGTTGGAGGCTACAGTCCCCATCATCCCCAACCAGTCAACCAGCCAGTTACTTGTTAGTTATGGAAGTTTCAGTTTCTAACAGCTGGAGGTCCAAATATTGAATAACCCTGTTACTTCATGCTATTATTATACTATCATTATCATTAATTTATATAGCACCATCTTTGAAACCAGGCAACATGAATGCAATGATTCTGCTTGGATGTGCACCCATGGTGAAAGGTAACTTCCTGGAATATGGTGCCTTGCACACTGATTACTAACACCTCGCATTTTCAAAAAGAATCAATGACACCACTCCAATCCGAAATGTGTGTTGATAGTATGCTCGAATGCTGTAACGGCACTCACCGCCATAAGCTCAAGCCACGGTGCTGGCAGGAGTCCCAATCCTCAAAGATCAATGTAAATATAGAAAAATGCAGCACTCGTCACAAAGAGGTTAAAACCAGCATTTACTGAAGGAGTTCAAAACAGACACCACATGGAACTACACGTCTCACGCGTTTCGCACATATGTGCTTAATTATAGACATGTACATGTATCTAATTTCTCCAGCAGACATAAAAAGGCTGATCGGGTATATAAACAGGAGTAATATCTACATGTTTTCCCCTTATGTTTTGGGCTTTTTCAAGGTGACAAAAGAAAAGGCTGATCAGGTGAACAAACAGGGATAACACCTACGCATTTCACCGAAGTGTTTTGGTCAAAAAACACACCGGAGAAACACGTAGGAGTTATCCCTGTTTATACACCTGATCAGCTTTTTTCATGTTTGCAAGAGAAACTGGATATATGTACCAGTACAGTTAGCAAACTTATGACAGCAAAGGAGAAAGATGATGGTCTTTGTGGATCAGCATTCAGAATGGGGTATGTTGTGTCACAGACAGCAAAAGTAGAGCCCGAAAGACTAAATACATTGGTGAGATACATCTGAGTTACTAACAAAATGTTACTATTTGATTGGACTGCTTGGATCTAGTTATGTGTCTTTGTATTGGCTTTGGGACTGAAGTTATTTACATCATGAACACATTGTTGACTGTATCAAATTAGACACAGTATCAGTCCTGCTGTGCTTACGTCTAACAGCTACATGCTTGGAATAACTTACAGTCTCTTTGTATATGCTCTCTCCTGCTGATTGACTTTTTCTGCATCCCTTTTGTGCCTATATATATGGCTATTTGTTGGATGTTTGACCCTTTATGCCATGGATGAAAGTTGGGAAATAAGTAGTGATGAGCGAGCGTGCTCGGCCGATGCTCGGATCGGCTCGAGCATCGCTCTGCTCGGCACATGGCGGTACTCGTCGAGTACCGCCATGTGCTCTCCCGCCATGTTCGGGTGGCGGGGATCTGTGCCGGAAGAGGCACAGATCCGAAGAAGCTCCACTGGACCACCAGGGACTGGAGGTACGGGGGCATTGCGGAGATGAAGGGGGCATTGCGGAGATGAAGGGGGACATTGTGGAAGAGGGGCATAGACTCTATGCCCCTCTTCCACAATGTCCCCCTTCATCTCCGCTATGCCCGTCTTCCACAATGTGCCCCTTCATCTCCGCTATGCCCCTCTTCCACAATGTGCCCCTTCATCTCCGCTATGCCCCTCTTCCACAATGTCCCCCTTCATCTCCTCTATGGCATAGAGGAGATGAAGGGGGACATTGTGGAAGAGGGGCATAGCGGAGATGAAGGGGCACATTGTGGAAGAGGGGCATAGCGGAGATGAAGGGGCACATTGTGGAAGACGGGCATAGCGGAGCTGAAGGGGGACATTGCGGAGCTGAAGGGGGCATTCGGAGATGAAGGGGGCATAGCGGAGATGAAGGGGGCATTGACCAGGCACCCTCCCCTCATCAGAGCAGGGGGTGCCTGGTGTTGCCCCATTCATTTCAATGGGGCTCGGGTGCTCGGCCGAGCACTCGAGCCTCAGGGGGTGCTCGGTCAGAGCACCCGAGCACCCGAGCATCGGGGTGCTCGCTCAACACTAGAAATAAGATGACTATTCATGACTATTAACAACATTCATATCTCTGCTCTATAGCACTTACATTCTCTTGCTTAACTACGCAATTGCAGACTTTGACTTGACTTTTCATATCATCTTACCTGATTATGCTGAGAATGGGGTTTGTTACTAATGTTGCAATATTTTGAGAAATATCAGTTAAGTAAGTATACAGGTAACAGGGTTGGATTTTAACAACAACTTTTTAATTTTAGGGGTTGAGGAGGGAGGTGGGGATTGTCATGATAATCTGTTATTTTGCCTTTTGGAGTGTTTCATTAGTCTAATAAATAAGTTAATTATTTATTACTTTAATTATATTATTTCATATGTATTTTTTTTTTAATTTCTGAGATGCTGATTGCTTTATATGGATCATCTGGTTTCCTAATTTTATACAAAATAGGTATGAGACCTCAACTAATTGTGCAGAAGGTTAGGAAAAAAAATTCTAAAAAGATGAAGGCCATTATCCCTTTAATATGCTCCTCAAAACTACAAATGTCTGATATAAATTAATAAGAAAAAGGATAAAAAAACAGAAAATAATTGAAACTTAAAATATTCAAACCACCATTGATAGTATAAGTAACCAAATGTAATAAACCTGCCATATATACTAGAAAATGTATCCAAATAAAATGTTATTAACAGAATAAAATGTAATGACAAATATTTTAACTTGGGATTTCCTGTCAATATATACAAATAGTGAATAGTATCTATCGAAAATACACTTCTATGTGTAACCAACTGGGTATTGGACAGCCGGCATCAATTGGGACACTATTATCATCCAGACAACAGAGGACAGACACCCAGGTGGAAACCTACTCTCCATCAAGCCACCTGTCTCTATTGCAAATAGACCACCGAGGTGTCGACGGATCAGCCCTCTATATAAATAAAAAGTAAGATTAAGGTTTACAACACCACATCATTCCCACAAACCACAGATTTGAATACTCTAATGAAAATAATCCATATGTCTATAATAAATCATACATCTACTACAAATGGACCACAGCGAGGTCGATGGATCAACCCTTCATAAAAAATGGAGTATTAACATTTGTGATAGATATGTGGTTTACCACAGATATATCATTTTGATTACTTGTGGAAACTGGGTTTCCATTTGGGTGTCTGTCTGCTGTTGTCTCGACAATAGCAGCCGCTGTATATATATAGCAGATTTATTAGATTTAGTTACTTTTTATTTTATCAATGGTGCTAGTTGCTGTAAAAATGAAAGTCAGTATAACTAACCTCTATGGTTCAATGAATATATTTGCAGCCATTTGAATAATTTTTGCTGTTTCATTCAAAATGGCAATACAACTGATTACCCTACGTATGCCCAAAATGGGATTTCTATAAAATGGACCTTTCAGCATGTTCTAAGGACTGTAGATTGGGGATTATAAATGGGATGGGTGATGAAAATATTCTGCAGTATGTTAGGGTAGGCAACCCCTGTCCTCAAGAGCAATTATAGTACATTATTTTAAGGAACAGATAACTTTTTTATGAAAACCTATATACTGTAAGTCTTTTCCTGCTGCACAAAACCCAAGGTACTCATACTGATGTCACTTGTTTTATTCAAATGTGATAATAGTTCAAATTATCAGGAAGTGAATTACAGTGTGATTACTTCTGAAATTTCTAACTGACAGCATGACTCAGCAGTTGCCATCAAATTCTATGGAGAACTGCTTGTCAGTAACTCCCTTCGCCTAGCGAATGCAACAGAAGTAATTGAAATCTGACCATTAGAAGGCACTGTTAACATAAAAAAAGAAACAAGAGTTTAAACGGTAACATCTCCGAAAATAGACATCTTTTGCAGAGTGAGTACCCTTGTTTTACTCAACAGGAAAATCTCTACAGTATATAATTTTTATAACAAAGGTCTACTGCTCCTTTAAGATACCATTCCTGGATAAGTTGAGTCAATCAGTGGTTCAGCCAATACTTGATCTAGCTGTAATGAAACATGGATATCCTGAAATCTGATTGGCTTGTGAGACTTGAGGAACAGACTTGATTACAACTGCCAGAGAAGACAAAAATTCTCCAAATCCATTGGAATTTTGTGGACAGAATTTTTCAGACACACTGACAAATACAGGGGAACCAGGAGAACGTGCATTCACTGAAGTGTTGCCTTTCTAGAGAGGATTGTACAAAAAAAAAGTGGAGTAATTCTGGGGCAAACCAAACACCCCATAGGAGGCAAAGGATAAACAAAAATCCACATTAATATGTGTGGGACTTTTAAAGGGATAGTAAAGTCTATATTAAAGTTTAGCTCCGAGTCGTCTATATTGTTTTTATAACATGCAGCACTATGTTTAATTACTTACAGTCCTGCAGTTCAAAAGATATTCAAGCTGTAATGATCCCCCTCACGTCCCTTCTGATCTCCTTCCCTTAGAGCTGCAGTCCGGTTGTGGGAGTGGATGGATGCAGAGAATGACAATCTTCAGTCAGTGAGTATAAGGAAAACCCTGTTTCCTTGATGAAGGAGGGCAGGATTTTCCTTTGCTTACTGAAGATTGTCCCTTTCCACTCTCCATCCAGACCATGCTCACAGGCAGTGTGACTCAGCCAGCAGGGGAGGGACGGGGATCATTTCAGCTTGAATATCTTTTGAACTACAGAACTGTAAGTAATTAAACCTACCGATACATGTTATTAAAAGCTTAAAGAAGACTTGAAGCAGAACTTTAATACAGGCATTACTAATCCTTTAATCCTTTCAGTCAGAGGCCCCTAACAGGCACTCTGGAATTTTCAGGGCACTCCTAACACTTTATAGCTAGTTTTTCAAGAACTTAATGAAGGGGAAAATATAAATGTGTCGTTATTTTTAGGTCTTAAAGTCAAAATGACAAAAAAAAGCACAACGTACATAATAATTTCCATAAAAATACATTAGAAACTCTAAAATTTTCATTAAAGACTTCACTGAAAATGTGGGGCACCTTGAGCTGTTGTTGAGAACTTCTGCTTTATTCCTCAATGCATTGCACATCCCTCTGCATTCAAAGGGTTTACCCCTTTAATTTCTGGAGAGGTCTCCTACTAATTGCAAAACAATGTATTGTTGGGCTTTTAACCCCTTGATTGAATGCTAGAGATATCTCCAATGCGTTGTGAAGCAATACATTGGAGGCCTCTCTAGCATCCAAGGAGTTATAAAGATCTATTCAAGTGCATGAGAATTTAGGAATTTTTATTTGTCCCCTACGGTGCAGTTGGTTTACTGCAGAATAACTCCAGTTTGCTTTTATAAATATGGGCCTGTGTTTCTTTTTAATTCCAATATTGTATACTGTACCCTGTCTAAGAAGCATTTTCCCTTGTCTTCTGCTTCACAGCATTCAGCGGTAATGTTGATCTGTTGATGACTAAGCACTAGGATTGTTGAAGCATAAAGGTTAGGATGTCTTTTAGAAGTCTCATCGATGAATCTGCAAATACAATAAAAGTAGCATATAATTATTATTCAGAATGCCAAATAAATCAGAATTTGTGAACAAATGTTGATGTGTAGTTATAAGGTTATTAAACAACAATAATGCTGAACTGCAAGTTTATGATGCATAAAATATCATGTTGTTGTAACATACCAAGATACATATGCAAAAGTTTCCATAAATTGATTTAATGGTCTAAATAACGAGTGAGTTGAATTTGCAGATCAATCATTTTTTGTTTTGGAAGATTTTGGCTATTCAAACTCCAAGTGGCTTTCTCTTCTGAACTTCTGGTTTAAAGGGATAGTAATACTTCATTTTATCTTTATTTTATTTTGTAGGCATTAAAAAAACATGAAGAACGATATAAGTCTTATCTCTCAAACCTTTATGGTTTAAGAGATATTCACAAGCAAAGTATCCCCCCCCTGTTCAGCCAGATCAGAAGGAAGGTGCCCAGGTAGACTGCAGAGAGGGACAATCTTCAATTAAGATAAGGGAAAAAGCTGAAAAACTTGTCAAGGGGGGAAGGGCTTTCATTCTTTTCACACAAAGAAGCTTGTCCCCTGCTGTAATCTGTCTGGTCTTACAACCAGATTCACATCTGAGAAGAGATGACTTATATTAGGAAAAAGGGGCGGGAGGGGGAAACTTTGCTTGTGAATATGTCTTAAACCATAAAGGTTTAAGAGATAAGACTTATATCATTCTTCGTGTTTGTTTAATGCCTACAAAATAAAATAAAGATAAAACGAAGTATTACTATCCCTTTAAAGGGATAGTAATGTTTCGCAATAAAAGCAGCTCCAGTTAATCTTCATAGTATTTGTGCCATGGAGAGTAATATTTTAATACTGTCAGAGTTGTAGTTCAAGAGTATTTGAATGATAAAGTATCCCATCTTGTACTAATGTAACACTGCTCACCTCAGAGCAGCAAGACTGTCCGGATGGATCTCACAAAGGGACAGTCTTCAGTGACCATAAGGAAAAACCTGAAAAACCTGTCAAGGGGAGCAGGGTTTTCCTTATGTTCACAGTACGAAGATTGTCCCTTGCTGTGAGCTGCACCCCCCCCCCCCATGTGTCTGTAATGCATTTGGAGATATAATATTGACAATCCAGAATGGATGCAGTGTAATCAATTGACTTTTCCCTATTTGTTTAATTGTGGCTTTATTTGGAGTCAATAAGCCCTAGAAGTGAATGACTGAAAATGTTGAAATGCTAATAATTTGAAAAAAAAAGTACTTAAAAATGTAACAAATGCCAATATGGGATAAAGCATACTGCATGCATTATTTTTAATATTGTTTTCAACATAGTGAAGGAAATAAGTTTCCTTTGCAATCTTCACTGTCTGGCCAGGACAAGAGGGTGCACCCTACTGTATAACATTTGGTATTATTGAGAAGTACAAGAAATGTGCTTGTCTCTGTCAGTAGAAAGTCAGAATATTCAGTATTATAAATGGCAAATTATGTCTGTGAATATTACAACATGCTCTTTTATATGATGACAAGCTGTATTTTAGCAAAAGTGTTCCTTTAATTTGCATGATCATTGCATTTTTGTAAGGAATACGATCAACAATATCTGCTAAATTTGCTAATAATTAGAAATGAGCTGTTTTGATATGTTCTGTATATGTTAGAATATTACGGTTGCAGAAGATTTTTTGTGACTGTT
The DNA here is from genome assembly GCA_037306005.1 of Rhinophrynus dorsalis. Taxonomy (NCBI): domain Eukaryota; kingdom Metazoa; phylum Chordata; class Amphibia; order Anura; family Rhinophrynidae; genus Rhinophrynus; species Rhinophrynus dorsalis. Next base: position 230,420,449 of record CM074718.1, on the reverse strand, counting down.
TTTTTTTACACATACATATAAGCATGCACGGACCCATACATTTTTATATACATACAGTATATATATATATATATATATATATATATATACACACACACACAAGAGCCCTGCACCTTTGCCGAACACCCAGTAAGTGTGCAGTAAGGTGGAGTTATTCAGATACCTCATCTCTGGATAAAGGTGAATGACTGGTTAAATAGCTTTAAAGAGAAGATTAGTTTATTCAGACCTATAATTGGGACAAGCACGATCCTACACCGTTTAAAGAAAAGATATTGATACAGGGATTTTTATTTCTATGTGCACATTATATCTAGCTCCGGAGCTACTTTTTACCTTTATTATATGCATTTACTATGGAAGTATTAATGTTTACATTTAATGTCTTTTATAGAAATAAATACTTTTTTATTGATATATGGTAAAAAATACTGCTCACTGTTTGTGTACTTTTTGTGTACTATATATATATATATATATATATATATATATATATATATATACACATACTCACACATACACACACATATATATACACACACAAACACACACATACATATACACACACATACATACACACACACACACACATACATAATACACACACACATACATACACACACACACACACACACTTCATCAAATCACCTTTGTAGCTGAACTGTGATAGGCTTGCATATTTCTAGTAAAATTGCAATTACTGACACATGCCATATTCATACAAAATCATAATTATGTCATTATCAGTTTGATAAATATGAGAATAATCCCTTGGATGTATTAAACAGCTCCAGATTATCACATTGCAGAGTGCTAGATTTACCTGAAACATTATAAACCAAACCCTTTGAGTGCCAAAGCATTGTGCTGCACACTCCTTTGGCACTAAAAAGGTTAAGGTATATCGGTGAAGATGAAATACCAAGAACTGATGCATATCTGGAGCAAACCAACTGCACCATTGGGAACAAACACTGAAACTGTAATTTGCTTTAAATGGGGCTTTTAACTCCTTGAATGATAGCATTCAATGGGTTAAATGAATAAGTGTTTTTATTTGTAACATGATGCAGTTGGTTTTACCCCTATAATTAATCCATTTCTTCTTTTTACTGTTAACAGTCCCATTATAATTTTACTGTTAACAAATCACTATTAATATTTTGCAGAATAGTAAAATGTATTCATTCCTACTTTGCATAAGTATGTTCCTTATGTTCTTTGTATTCTTTGCAGGTTTCTTCTGGATCAGGTCTTTCATATCGAGAATGGATAACATTTCTGTGGTCTCTGAAACACTTGTGCCTCTCGGGATCTTTCTTAGCACAACACTCTATGCTCCATTTATAATGGACTCCCAGATCTGGAACTGCACAAATTTTGTTGAAAAACAGGGTGACCTATAAGAAGAAATAAGAAGAAATAAACAGTAGTAAATTATGAACCAACATAACAAAAAAGTTGACAACATTACAACAGCTAATATATGCACATATATTATAATCCTTTTATATATGGATCATATTTATAATCATCATCAATAATAGATAGCTATCTGCATATGAATCAGTTGGTAGATATCCACATGCAGCAACCAAGTGGAAAACCTCCATTAAATAGATGGTATTACATAATGACAAATAAATCCGCAGTATTGTTGATTCAGTGTACAGGGAGTGTGATGTTCCAGCTGGGTCACATGTCTGGAGCCCAATATATATACAATACACAGAAACTTTCCATTATAACCTCAGTTCACTGCAGACCATAAATAATTTGGAGAGTCTAAAGAGGTTTTGTGAAAGTAAAAAGCATGTAGTAACAATACAGAGAGAATGTTTCAGATAATTATAAAAAGTTACATTTACTCTGAGCTAAAATAAGCTAATTTGTTTGCTATCAAATGGACAAAATGAATAGTTGTATTTTCTGTATTCTGTTAGTGTGGTATGGGAGGGATTAAATATAAAAGTATTTTTCCCTCTCTTTGCAGTTGTACAAATGATTGATTGCAGTCTGTGATGTAGTAGGTGTGTTTCATCACCTCCTCCAGCCAGTGAGATGTCTGTAATAGAGCAGCAGCAGCACGGAGGGACTGGAGGTGGTGGTGATGATGATGGTGGAGAATCTGGGGAGGAAGAGACATTGATGGCCTTTTTAGCCCAAACTGAGAAGGAATGGGAGACAGGGATGGGCATCCCCACCACCACCAGCAGTGAGCTTTTAGAATTTGCAACTGCTTTAATTCCTGCTGCTGCTGCTGAGTTGCAAGGGCAGCCAGATGCAAGCAGGCTAGTGTGCCACAGACCACCGCGGCCACAGTGGGAATGGGGTCAACAAGTGATACACTACTAGGACAAGTTCCACTTGCCAGCAGCTGCAATACTTCTGGTCCTAGTTGCAGCGCTGATTCTGAGGCAGTTGCAGCAATAGCAACAACATCATCCTCTGCCCCAGACAGTGAAGGGGAATGTGGAGGAGAAGAAGAAAGAGGCCATTCTTCTCCACCTTTCCCCTCTCCCCTGGCTGTGGGACTATTTTTTTCTTGGGTCAGGCACAGTGCAGTCATTGGCAACGGCGCTGTGCACAATTTGTATCAAGTCGGTGAAAAGGGGAAAGTAGGGAACATGCCTTGGCACAATTGCCCTGATAATAGATGAAACACCAACACCATGATATTTATCTGATATGATATTTAACATTTGAAAGCCAAACATCCACCACAGAGATTGGGCACTGCTGTTGCTGTAACCCCTGAATCTCCCCAAAAGTAATAAGAGATGAGGCAGAGATCAAAGAGGAGGAAGAGCAGAGAAACCCAGCCAGAAACAACTGGTTCACCATCACCTTCTTACTCTAGGGTAAATACATCAAGTGATAGACATTCTGTAGATGTCAGGATGTGGCAGTTCATGTCCACCCATTGCACATTCTGTGGTGCACTGACCACACATGGCAGTGTGGTGGAGGAGAATCGCAAGCAGGGCAGAAAGAGGCATCTGAGGAGATTCCATCCCGCAGAATATGCTAAGCTGGTGGCAGGGAGGGTTCATCATTGCTATTAAACTGGCAGAAAGTTGTCATGTGTCCTTAGTGGGCTATGGACAGTGGCTTAGTGACAGCAACAATACTTGGTTTCTGGTGGGGGGATTTCACATTGGGGACCCTAAGTGTCATGGTGTTTGGTCAGAGTTGTGCCAGGTGTTTCATGTGAGTGCAGATACACCCATTGTTCCCAGTCCTTCCTTTATTTACACTGTGTAAATTGCAATTTCTGATGCGAGAGGCACACTTCCTGCTCTCAAGGGAAAAATGTCTGTTCTAAAAACACCCATGTTTTTGGAGGAGGGGCAGGTGGAAAAGCCAACGTCTTCTTTTCTCCACATATACCTGAAGTGGTGGGGGCTAGTTATGGTGCTGCTACTGCCTCAGGCGCCTCACTGGAGCTAGTCGTGGTAAGTGGAATCTTCATCATCCATCACCGATATTACTGCTGTTGATTCCATTCCCTTTGAGCTGCCTAATCATCCTGCTGCTTAAAGAACTCACAGCAGCAGCAAGGACAGCAGTCACAAATTCCACATCTACATCAGGGCATTTGACAATGGCCACTGGCCAACACAACATGGCCTGCTAGCAATAGGCCAGAAGGGCATTGTTCTTTAAAAAAAAAAAAAAAAAAAATAGGCCTACAAAAAAAAAAAAAAAAAAACAATTTTGGGGGCTTGTTTCTATCTTTGGCCTCTAAGAGCAAATCCTCTAAGAGCAAATCTTACAAATCATCCTCTACACAATACTCTATCACTTCAAGTATCAATCTACCCCATTCGCAGCTTACATCAGGGGGTCCCTGTCTCTGTCACGTTATGTACAATTTTCTTTCTTTTTTTTTTAATTAAATGTCTCCCCCAATACCAGTCAACAACCCTCCCAAAACAAGTTCCCTGTTCAACTGATTCTTTCACCAGACTCCACCCACCAATATAGGCACCCTCCTCAGACCCCTTTTTAATTGTATTTAGTTTTAATTCTTTTATTAACTGTCCCCCCAATCGTAGAAAACACTACCCCCCAACAAAACATTCCCTGTTCAACTGGTTCTTTCCCCACACTCCACCAACACAGGTACCCTCAAACCCCTTTTGTACTATGCCTTTGGGAAATAAAATAACATTTGCTATGTGTTGCGTGTAACTTCAATGTTCCCATTGATTTCAATGGAATGAGCTAGGCGATAATAGAGGAAAAACGGAACTTTTCACTGGAAATTATTCGCCAATCGGGTAGTGCCAATTTTCACCACTTTTGGTTTGAGGCAAAAATTATTGCCCATCCCTAATTGGAGGGTTTGAAGAAGCCAAACTGTTAGTAGAAAAGGAAAAGGCTTCTAGGTCAGGAAATGCAATCATAATGGGAGATTTCAACTACCTTGAAATTGACTGAGAAATATGTCTTACAGCACAACAAAGGGAAATTTTTTTTGTATAGTTAATGACAATTTCATGTCACAACAACTAGAAAAGATGCCTTGCTTGGACCTAGTGCTCTCAAACAATTCTGACCTGATAAACAGTATACAGGTAAGGGAACATTTAGGCAACAATTACCACAATATGGTATCCTTTAACATTTTTTTATGAGAAATCTATTAGCAAGGATTTAACCAAAACATTTAATTTTAAAAAAGGCAAATTTTACAATGCTAAAAGCAGTATTAAGGGACATTCAATGGAATGAGATCCCCCAGAGCAAATAGAGAAGGGGGAACATGCAGAAGGGGAGGGTTGCAGGAAGTTAAGTAGAGTGGGAGGAGTGTATGTTACTGAGTAAAGGGGAGAGTAAGTGAGGTTAGAGTAATCAGAAAGTGGGTGAACTGAGTGGAGCAGGAAGTGGAGTGCACTTTGCTGGTAGCACTTGGTGTTTCTGAGCATATCATTGCTATTTCTCCTTGCCAGTATCTGCTGTAATGATGGCTGATTTGGACTCCCTCATTCCTGAGCTCCGCCGGGCGGCAGAAGAAGATGGGGGTGCGTGGTTGCACATGCAATTGGACAAGAGGTGGATGCATTCTTCAGAGGTCCTGGATGCCTTGGCACAAACTGATACGGCTACCGGACGCCCAGTGTGAGCTACTCGAGCGCGGCCTCCCGCCCTCTGAGTTCCAGTGCTGGGGGCAGGAGGCAGAAACACATGAGGCTGTAGAGGGGCAGAGATCAAGAGGCACGTGGCTCGAATAGGGGGTGGGAGGGGTGCACAGGAGTTCCAGAAGGGCTGGAGTGTATGTGGAGTGGCACCTGGAGGCTGCTGCCAGGTGCCTGGAAGTACCAGCTAGGAGGTGCCCTGGTCATGCCTGGTGGGGGCATGCTCAGGTCCCAGAAGGTGTTTGCTCTGCCGTCTGTGGATGGCTTCTGTGGCCGGAGTGGGGATGATGAGAATGCTGTGTCCAGGAAAGCTACAGGTGATAGTGCTGGACAGCCAGGTGCTGATGGCTCTTTGGAGGGCGATCTCTTGTGTCCACGAGGGCTGGAAGGGTTGCCTGCGCTGCTGGCTGGGGCGGTTGGTGGCTCCAGGCATGAAGGGCCGGCCGTATGTGGTGGACATGGCCGCTTCTAACCTGCTTCCTTCTCTCCTTTTGCAGACTGTGTCTGGAGTGACAGATGTGGCTTCTGCGGATGATGGTCAGCTGAATCCCCCCTTGGCTGGGGGCTGCGATGGTGGCTTTGCCTGCGGACAGAGTTCCCCGTCCAGGAGGTAGGTTGGACTCGGGGATTGGGGGAGGATTATTGACCAGGTTGTTGTTTCTCTGTCTTCTATTTTGCAGTCCTGCAGGGTGTGGGTGGGTTCTGGAGGAGTGGGGGGCATTGGGTGCTTGAGTGGCTCATCTTGGGCCACAGGGGGTGGGGGGTTCTGTTCCTTCGGGGGCAGGCCTAGGGCTGATTCCTTCTAATACTTTCCCTTCCTCCTCTACCTGCTGGGGGGGGTTTGGTCTTGCATGTTCTGGTAGGGGATTCTGGTGCTGCGTATGGGACATCGTATATCTGTTGGTCCGGTCCTCTTGGGGCTCATCTGAAGTCTGAGCTGTGGGAGAAAATCTGGTGTGGTGGTTTTATTGATTTTTTTCCCTTTTGCCGCTGGAAGATTTGTGTCATGGTTTTTTGATGAACACTAAGACAGAACAGTATGGTTAAAATGACTTTATTGAGTTAAGTGCATACAAAGAATGAGGCCACAGGCCCACAATACAAAACCACACTATATGGAGGATATATAGGCAGTAAGCAATGACTGTAAACAGAATGACTGAGATGGAACACAGGTAATAGAGGTATCTTAAGCAGACAACCCTCCACTAGAGAACCTGGAGCGATCAGGCTACTGGACCCGGCTGACAGCAGGACAGAGGATGGCAGTAAGTCCTGGAGATAGTAGTAGGCATGAGACCCAGATGCCTGGGTGGCACAGAATCCAAGGAGGCAATGAGGCAACACAGACCACAGGACAGGGGTCCCAGAGTGACCAAGGCCACCACTTACAAAGGTAAACCCTAGAGCACTAGGCGTGGATCAAAGTGAACACTGGAAGGCCACAGATGTCCCCTCATAAGACAGTGGAACAAGTGCAAATGCTGGCTCTAGGCCCTCATGCCACTAGACAGGGATAAGAGTCAGGGTCTCCACACACCCAGTAGTGCGTGCCAATGCAAGTGCTGGCCCTCACCCAGGCACGGCAACACGATGGAGCACATGGTAGCTTAGATAGTGTTAGACACTGAACAGTTAACGGGAGATGCCCAGAGATACATAGGAACTCCCACAGGGAGTGAGCCCAGCAATTAGCACAGAGGGAGACACAGAGAGATCAAAGTCAGCACTTGCTAGCACTGTATCGGTACTTCGCATGTACACACTGCCGCAGGTAGTAGGAGTAAGTGGCGATAGCACAAATGCTATGCCTATGGTTGACAGAATAAGATTAGCTCCATGCGGCCCACCACAACTAGGCAACTGGAAACCATTGAATGTAATGCTGGCCAGTTAGACAACGGAGGAGGCACAACCATACACGGATGGCAACGGAACAATGGTTCAGCGGAACAGGTTACAATCAACGGGAAGTACAGACTGGTCAGGTGCGCAGGCAAGGCTCAATAGCCAGGCAGACTATGACAACGGGGGTGCACAGCCAGATCAGTTCAGCAACGGAGTGGGTTCTCAGCCAGATCAGTTAGTAACGGAGCGGGTTCTCAGCCAGATCAGTTGGTAATGGAGCAGGTTCTCAGCCAGATCAGTTCAGCAATAGAGAGGGTTCTCAGCCAGATCAGTCAGTAATGGAGCAGGTTCTCAGCCAGATCAGTTCAGCAACGGAGCGGGTTCTCAGCCAGATCAGTCCGTAACAGAGCAGGTTCTCAGCCAGATCAGTTCAGCAACAGAGCGGGTTCTCAGCCAGATCAGTTGGTAATGGAGCAGGTTCTCAGCCAGATCAGTTCAGCAACAGAGCAGGTTTTCAGCCGGATCAGTCGGTAACGGAGCAATACACGGGAAACACAGGAACGTCGTCAGGAAAGCCGGATCATACATGAACAGCAACACAGTAGCAAAACGTCAGGCTCAGATACACCACGAAAGGGCCCTTAGAATAGAAATGACAGGATATAAAAAGGCAAGCCCTGGGTGGAGCAAAGATGACAGGCCAATGAGAAGGCAGCATGGAAATGGCACAGTAACAATGTCGCCGTCAGAGCAGGAACATGGGCACCGTGATAATTTGCCTCCGGAGAAGGACGAGAAGGACGACACAAAGAGGGAAGAGAAGGAGTGATCCCGTTATCATCGGAATTCCCAAGGTCTTCTGGAATTGGATTCAGGAGTTTTAGATTTTCAAAAAAAAACAACCCTGCTCTCTATACCAGGATGTGAATGTGTGCCCTGACTTAGACATATATAATAATTATTAATAAAAATGAGAATAAATATGAGCATTTAGCTCATACTTAGGTCAAAATGATGATAAACTTTCCACCACATCAAGGTAACTCACACCTTGGCAAGTACCTACTCTGTCTAAATTAAAAACAATATCTTAAGAAAGTACTATATGGAAACATGTAGATTGGAGTGTAGACCACGAATACTGAACTAATGGGTCCCAATGTGTCTGTGCAATTAAAAACACCTATATAGCCCTAAAAAATATTTAGTTCTTGAAAACGTCTTATTTGGAAATGCACAGTGAGACCTTTAAATATACCCAATATGTTGGCAATTAAAAGCAAGCAAGACAAAACTGTACTATAAAGGTATAAAAGAGGAACCTTATATGAATCTTCTTGGCCTGCAGCAAGTGTAAACTGGAACAAGGGGACTGAAAAGCTTTCAGAACCACTTATAGGCCACAAAATATCACCCCCACAGGCCATTAGTGGAACAACAGCTGATACCAAACAAGGTGTATGCAAGCACAGAAAGGCCAAAAACCATCCCTTTAAGTCTTTCTGTCTTTGCTATTGCTTTCACAAAATCTCCCCTTGCTCATTCTATCTGCTTTACTTTTACTCCACTAGATTATCTTAATATTACACATATTATTATATCTTATATCCAACACTTTTCTTAAAGACTCTTAAAGGGATGCGTTTTGGCCTTTTTGGGCTTGCATACACCTTGTTTGGTATCAACTGTTGTTCCTCTAGTGGCCTGTGGGGTTGACATTTTCTGGCCTATAAATGGTTCTGAATGCCAGTGTACACTTGCTGCAGGCCAAGGAGGTTTCATATAAGGCAGGTTCCTCTTTTATTCCTTTATAATACAGTTTTGTCTTGCTTGCTTTTTATTGCCAACATATCGGGACCTAAAAGCTAATATTCATGGTATATTTAAAGGTCCCACTACGTGTTTCCAAATAAGATTTTCTCAAGAACTATTTTTTAGGGCTATATAGGTGTTTTTAATTGCACACACTGGGACCCATTAGTTTAGTATTCATGTCATCTTAAAGGGGCCACGCTCTGATCTACGCATTTCCATATAATACTCTCTCAAGATATTTTTTCTACTATGACAGAACCGTATGGGTATGTTAGAGTAGGTACTTGCCAAGGTGTGAGTTACCTTGATGTGGTGGCAAGTTTATCATTATTTTGGCCAAAATATGAACTAAATCCTCATATTTATTCTTATATTTATTAATAATTATAAAATATGACTAAGTCAGAGCACACATTCACATATTGGTATACAGTGCAGGATTGTTCTTTTTCTTCACATTTGCACTTTTGGATTTGGCCTGATATTTTGGGGTTATGGACAGCCACATCTCCTTTTCCTTGCTGCCATTTATATGCCAGTTAATCTCTATCCCTTTTGTTCTATTTACTACATGTATTTACTGTGGTTAGTTCAGCACTGTGAGCTTTTCTTTCTGTCTATTGTTTTCTATGTTTGCTTGCATTATTGGGGAACGTTGGATCCCCTTCCAGTGGAGGGATGAGGGTCAGTTGTTGGGTAATTTGAGCTCTGCGCATGATCACTTTTCGGTGTTTTGGTAGAAGCTAGACAAGGAGGCGACTATGGGGCGGGTTCCGTCCTTTCACAATCTTCGGGTGTCTCCTTTGAAGGTGGTTCAGAAGAAGGAGAGCGGGAAATTCCGTATGATCCATCATTTATCGTACCCTTTTTGGGGTTCGGTGAATGATTATATCTACCAGGATGCTAGCCGGGTTACATATGCTTTCTTCAACAAGGTGGAGAGCTTGGTGGTGAGTGCCGGTAGGGGGGCATTAATGGCTATTGAGTCCATGTTTTGGCTATTGCCGGTGCATCCCGAATGTTATAACTTGTTGGGGTGCCACTTCCAAGGGGATTTCTACGTAGATATTTAATTGAGCGATTTCATGCTCTCATTTTGAAACTTTTAGCATTTTTTGGAGTGGGTGGTGGGTTTCCCCTCCATCATTCACTACCTTGATGACTTTCTTTGTGTGGGGCCAAGGGGTTCAGCGATTTGTGCATGGCTTCTGCGCGTGCTGCGGTGGATAGCAGATGTGTTCACGGTTCTCTTGGCCCTGACAAGATGGTGGGTCCAGTGTCATGCTTGAGATTTTTAGGTGTGGAGATTGATTCCGTCACAATGGAATGCTGTTTTCAGAGGGAGAAGGTGACTGACTTGTGTTGTTTGATCAAAGTGTTTTTAGGGGTGTGTAAAGTGACATTGAAGCAGGTACAGTCCTTGTTGGGACGGTTGAACTTTGCGTGTCGCATTCTACTGATGGGGCTTGTGTTTAGCAGGTGCCTGGCTCTGTTGATGGTGGGCGTTGAGGTCTCATCTTTTCGTGAGTCTGTCAGATGAGGTGAAGGCAGATTTGCGGATATGATTTTGGAGGATTTTAATAGGACATCGGTGTGGCCGGTGCTTTCAGCTACTGACTCGGAAATGGGCCGTCACATGGATGCAGCAGGGTCTGTGGGTTTTGGCTCAATTTTGAGGTCTGCTTGTTGTGCGGCCTTGTTGACCAGAGTGGTGGGTGGAGGAGGAACTGACCAAGAACTTGATGTTCTTGGAGCTTTTCCCAATTGTGGTTGCAATGGAACACTGGAGTGTAGTGTAGTGTAGAGCAGTGTTTCACAGTGACAACCTTGGCGTGGTCCAGGTCATCAATAACCTTACTGCCTCTTCCCCGCCGGTGTTGCAGCTATTAAGGTTTTTGGTGTTGGCTTGCTTGCACCTTAATGTGGGTTTTTGTGCTGTGCATGTTCCTGGGGATAGCTACGTTGTGTCTGACATTCTGTCACAGTTTCAGATGAAAGACTTTCGAGACGTGTGGCCTTTGGCGGATCTGAAGGTGACGGAATGCTCGAGTGGGATCTTGTAGGTGGACAGTAGTGCTGTGGGTGCAGGATTCCATATCACCGGCCATGTGGGCGAAGTATGAGAAGTCATGGGATGAATGGTCTGTGTTTTTTGCTATGGCGGGAGGCTTTGCGGATGATACCAGTCATTTACACAGGGTCTTGTGGCTTCTCTGATGTTGGTCTGAGCAAGGGTTGTCACCGGCATCTGTTTCAGCCCTGCTTGGGGGATTGGTGTTTGTTTTTAAGCTCTGGGGTTTGAGGGATGTGACCAAGGAATTTTTGCTTCACATGGCTTTGTGGGACCTGTGCAAGGGGTCCCAGATGTGAAATTGTAGGCTGCCTGTTTCCTTGCCTGTTTCTTTGCCCGTTTTCCTTGCTGCACCAGCTTATGCAGGTTTTCCCACAGGTGTGTGAGTCATCCTATGAGGTCTGCTTTTTCCTGTTGTCTTTTAGCCTGGCATTCTTTAGTGCGATGAGGATTGGGGAACTGATGAGCAAAAGTAAGTCGTAGCCGGAGAGGGTTATGTGGGAGGAGTTGCTTTTGGGTGAGGGTTCCCTTGGTTTTTGAATTCACTTTCCAAGACGGATGTCTTTGGATGTGGGGTGTGGGTGACGTTGTTTGGGGTGTCTCCTACTTCTTGCTCTCCTGTTCATTTGTTAGATGAGTTTGTAGCCATGCAACCACGGGTTCCTGGTTCCCTTCTTGTTCAAAGTGGTGGGGGTTCTGCTCACGCATTTTCAATTTGTTCAAATGTTTTAGGAAATGTCTGCTGCAGTTGGGACGGGCACCCACTGATTTTGGAGACCATTCTTTCCAGATTGGAGCAGGGAAAGAGGCAGCTAGACTGGGTTTGCCAGATACTGTGGTTCAGGTGATCAGTAGATGGAGTCCAGCCGTTTCTGTTCGTATGTCCCACCGGACTTGTTGTGATGCTAGGGTTGGGCGTAGGGCTGGGGGACAGGGACTGTGACTTGGTTTTTGTCTCATTCTCCCCCCCCACCCCTCTCCTCCGTCCTCCCTTTCCTGCTGGTTCTTACACCATGGCATTGTTTTATAGATACTGCAGTTGTGAGAGTCTGGATCCTCGGACATTCTTATGTGTATTGGACTCGTCTCAGAGCGTTGGTATGCAGGAATGGCCTTCAACTGGGTTTCGCAGCATCTGAGGTGGTGGTATTTTGGTGTGGGCACCAGGGTCTGTTGTGGGTCCGGGTGTTGCCAGAAGTGTTGCGGTTGGCTGCTTGGACACTGGTTGGGCCACAGGTATTGGTGTTACATGTGGGCAGGAATGACTTGGGCACCTTTCCTGTGTGGGATTCTAGTGAACGAATGAGGAGGGATTTGCCAAGACTAGTTGCCTTGTTCCTGGGGGGTGATTATGGCATGGTCTGAAATGGTTCCCAGGAGGGTTCTAAGGATCCTAAGGCTCTGTATCGGAGCTGGATTAAGTTGGACATGAGAATGTCCCATTTTGTGTTGGGTTTGAGGGGAGTTGATTTCCATTTTGGTCTGGACTGCTTTAATCTTGAACTCATGAGTGGTATTGAAGAGGTCTTGAGTTTTCTTTGGGGCGAAGGCCCTGCTGCTTAGGGGTAAGCAGCAGACCCTATGTTGGGGTGCCCCTGCATTGGATGGGGGTATGTTCAGTGTAAAAATAATTCAGGTTGGATCCTTAGGGAGGTAACCCTAGGGAGGTTAGCAACTGGCTGTTGCAGTGGGTGGTAATGTTACCCATTTGGGGCTGGCTGGGGCTGGCACAAGTGGGGTAACTGGTTTAAAGGTACTTTAAAATCTGGTTAATGGTTTGGTTTAGGCATGAGCCCTTTTCCGGGTTGGCCATGCAAGGATATATATTCATTAAGTGGTGACTATGGTTAAAAAGGGGTTAAGTGTCATGCCTAAGATTTGGCTTAGGGTACTATTTATGTTATTGATATGTGTTATTTTTTAAGAATAATACAGGTGGTCTGTTCTTACCCAAGTTTTTTGCGTGGTGTCCTTTATTTCTACACACCCTAGTCCTTTTGCATGAGATCCCCTGGAGATAATAGAGAAGGGGGGAGCATGCAGATGGGGAGGGTTGCAGGAAGTTAAGTAGAGGGGGAGGAGTGTAGGTTACTGAGTAAGGGGAAGAGGAAGTGAGGTTAGATTAGGCAGAAAGTGGGTCAACTGAACCCCGCCCGTCCTGTTTTTTTACTCTTGTGGTTTGGTGTTTGTGGGGTGCCCATGCATTGGATGGGGGGTTGTTCAGTGTGAAAAAATTCAGGTTGGATCCTTAGGGAGGTAACCCTAGGGAGGTTAGTACTGGGCTGATGCCACTGATGGTTTTGTTATCCATTTGGAGCTGGTTGGGTTTGGCAGAAGTGGGGTAACTGGTTTAAAGGCACTTTAAAATGTTGTTAATGGCTTGGTTTAGGCATGAGCCCGTTTCTGGTTTGGCTATGAAAGGAAATATGTTCATTAAGTGGGGAATATGGTTTAAAAGGGATTAAGTGTTATGCCTAAGATTTGGCTTATGGTACTACTTATGTTATTGATATGTGTTATTTATTAAGTAATAATACAGTTGGCATGTTCTTACCCAAGTTTTTAGTGTGGCTTCCTTTATTTCCACATACCCTAGTCCTTTTGCATGCAATTTTCAAAAATAAAATGCACAAGAAACATGGAATTTGTTTAAAATGCTCTTAGATGAATATACGTGTCAATATAAACTATTGGGGAATAAGTACAAGAGGAGCAAAATAAGACCAAAGTGGCTTAATAATGATGTTCACAGGGAAATGAGAAATAAGAAGCAGGCTTTTAAAGTCTTTAACCCTTTGAGTGCCAGATGAGTACAGAACGCATTGCAAAGCAATGCATTCTGTACCCCTCTTGCACTCAAAGGGTTAAGTTAGAAGAGTCAGGTGCATCAACTACAAAATGCAAATAATGTAATGACATCTGCAAACAAGCAATTAGGATAGATAAAATTGAAATTGAGAAAAGGACTGCAAAAGAGAGCAAGACAAATCCTAAACAATTCTATACATATATAAATAACAAAAATATTGATATACTGGTCTTATTAAGACTGTGTAACGGTTTGTTTGACACAGGCATAGTAGTTTTGGATGAAACACAGTTTTATTGAACAGTTGTAATAACTATAACCCTCACGGGTCCAGTAATATATCAGCAATATAGTACAGACACAGAACAGGTTACAATAAAGTATGCCCACACGGGTCCAGTATATACAAGTAATACAGCATACAATATACTGACACAGGTCAGGCAGTTTTCGTGTGATACTCAAGTTAGACAGCATTGAATGGGTTACTATTAGGCCGGGAGGACTGACAGGCCCTAATAGCGCAAGGCCCTTTAAGAAGCTCAGTCTTGAAGAGAGAGCACAATCTCGATTAACGCTCAAGCAGTAACGGTACCAGGGCAACTTGTGGGCTGCTGTAGCAGTAACGGAGACTAGAGAAACTAGTGGACTGCCGTAGCAGTAACAGAGGCCAGAGCAACTTGTGGACTGCCGTAGCAGTAACAGAGACCAGGCAACTTGTGGACTGCCATAGCAGTAACAGAGACCAGGCAACTTGTGGACTGCCGTGGCAATAAAGGAGACTAGAGTGAAAAAGGGATTGGAGGAACTGAGTTATAAAGAGTGACAAGCCTAACTGGGTTTGTTTACATTAGAGAAGAGATGCCTAAGGGATGATATCACATGAATACCATATACAAAAATAATATATTAGGACTGGCCTCTTCACTCGAGGCCACACCATGGAAAGGGGTGGAGGATATTAAAACGCTAATATCTTTTAAACTCCTCAACAGTAAAATTTATTTTGATTTTCCATATAAAACCGAAAAAAAGTGAAGATGAACTGATTGCACATTTTATGGACTCGCAGAATGTATAAAGTAAAAATTAAGAGTTACTGTTCCTTTAATGAGTGTGACACTAGTGACCTCTTTCCCCTAAAGATGCTTTATTTTTTACCAGTTAATATTGATTATAGTCAGACATTATTAATAATGGCTGTATTTCTAGCCAGTGACACATGACACGATTAGCTCAGTGGATGCATATAATGGATTGGAAAGGTCTTTAGCATCCAAGGGGTTCAAATTCAAAACATGTTAGCAAATTCAAACAAGACAAAACCAGAGTAACAGTTTTGTGAACATCTTTACAACACATGCTGCCATTTTCATCTTTATGAACAAATATAAAACTTATAAAAATACCAAAAAATTATTGGAATGGCACCCCAAATATATATAAAAAGTCACAAAATACAATACCAATAATATATAGAAAAGATTATTTTGTTGCTATCCCTAGATCCTATCAGTGTGAAGAATCACAATAAGCTTACAACAAACAGATACAACAACAAAGGGAAGCGCAAATCTCTCTACAAACTAAAATACACAATTTATTAATAGAACTAAACATAAAAAACGGGAAAACAAATACAAAAAAAACCCTCTGTACATAAAATTAATTAAAAAAATCCTATATCTGAAAAAATACTAAACATGAGACAAAGTTCCTTGATGTTATATATATCCCTTGAACCAGGGTAGAGGTAGTATATAAAGTTGGGTAAGTGTGGCAGTAATTCCCAGAAATACCGTGGTAGGCTCCGTGTGTTACAATGTTGTGAGATCGGAACTGTATCTTAAAATCTCAATAGATATATTCTAGAGTATCTCTCCTGTCTTTTGATGTTGTAGTTTCTATGCAGATTGTGTGTCTGCTGACACTATCAGCGTGCAGAGAGTGGTGTATATTAATTAATGGTCTCTTAGATCACCGGTAATGCCTCTGTTTGAACAATCGGCTGTTCTTAAGAGACCACCAACGCCAAAGTGGTACTTCAGTGGGCAGGGTGATTTTTAAACTCATAGTTCTTTGACACCAGTGTCGTCAACCCTCCTGTCTTCAAACTCCTACACGTGGTCTGTGATCTGTAGAGATGAGCTGTGGATACTATGTAACACAATGGCAAGCTGTGTCCTCCTCCATGCCAATGACGTCAGTATGGATAACAATAATACACTTTCCGTTCTGGTAACAATATAACTGGAACTTGCATTAATTAAAAGTCAAACTCAAAATTCTCCTATATAAAACTCATTCTGAACAACTGGCCTACTCATACTTAACCCTTTCAGTGCCATAGGGGTACACAATGCATTGCAAACACAATGTGTTGGATAACTCTATGTTATTCAAAGGGTTAACTGTTCAAGGACTGGAAGGGTGCAACACATTGCTTTGTAGTAAAGTGTGCACCCCTCTAGTCCCTACATTGTTATAATGAACACATATGTAAATGTCACATAGAATGACTAATGACATACCATTGGTTGTTCACACTCAGGTTCTTTGGGATTGGCTATACAGGACTTTGCAAAATCACTGATTTGTTTCACGAGTTTAGAATGTTCCTCCAATGGACATTTCTGGAGATTCTGTGAGACCAGTACCAGCAATCTATAAAATAAGAATGAAATCACATTATATAACAGAAATACAAGGATCAACTGTATGAGCACACCATGAAAACTGCATTGGGTATAAAGTTTATTATGAAATCAATAATACTAGGTATTTAATTGAAACATTGATTATAATGAATTTCTTGTTCACTGAGTGTAACTTTAAAACACACAAGAGTCATGTACAAAGCAGGCTGCACTTGCTCTGCACATATGTACCAAGGCAGTTCACAGAATAATGGTATCTCTATGCTGGCCATACACCTGTCTGCTCTTGAGGCAGGCAGATGGGCATGCCAAGGTAATATTACATCATCAGCAAGCATCTACACCTAGGTGCAATGCTGATGGTACATAGTTGTAGAGAAATCAGTTAATATATATTGCTGTTTTCTGTTGCCCTGTCTGAACTTCATCACAGATTATACGCCCATACAATTTGTTTTTAAATTTAAATCACACTGGAAGTGAATTCCTTAGCACTGTTGTTTTGTGTAAATTATCCCCTTGGCTCCAGTAGTGGCATCTATATGTAGCTAAGTGGTACAACATTTATTTCACTTTTGCTGTTCCAGTACATTAGTGTGTAGAGAGTTTTTGACTGTAGCTAAAGATGGCTAAGACTATGGAATGTATGGGTTGACATTTCAAGCACCGGAGGGCAGTTCAACCCATTGCTTGCAATGCATTCTACTGGCACCCAAAGGGCCAAAAAACATTTTTCTTGATGTTTGTACTGTCTCACCTACATATATTCCTGTGTTGGGACATTTCTCACACAAACACACACACATACACACACACACACACACACACACACACACGTGATGAGATTAATAACATTAGATGATCCGCCAGAGAATATGCCCTTGATGTTGTGGTTTTGGAGGGAATGTGGTATGGTCTCCTTATCTGTGGTATGTGTGTGTGCACAGGTTCCACGGGTCTTTTGTAGACAGGGAGAGTTCTTTACCTCCTGCTGTTTCAGGTTGGGAGTTGTTTACAGGAGAGGAGCAGTGGTTTTATGAATATTCTTTGTAATCTGCTATTGATATGTAATATTGTTTGGAGCTCTTTTGACATTTTGTGCAGTATTTCAAGCTGCATGTTGTAGGTGACTACTAATGGTACTCTGTTCTCTTCCTGTGGTTGTTTCTTCTGGGTACACTGGTAACTATCTCAATTTGGATGTCTCTGACCTTGGCATTATATTCATGAGCATGCATTGCGTACCTCTCTGGCAGTCAAAGGGTTAAGATTTTTAGCAGGGTCAGAAGTCTCAGCGCATATGCAGTTATACTTTAGGGCCTGTTGTGAACAATAGAGTTTTTTCTTTGTATGGGATCTAAACTGTTATTTCTGAGCTAATTTGGCCTGTCTTTTGGTTTTTGGTACAGAGATAGGCAGATAGAATTGTTTCTAATACTCATAGAGGTATCAATTTTACTCTACCAGTCTCCTAATTTTTCTACAGCTAACACAGTACCACCTTTCCCTATATTCCTCAAGAAGTTTCCTTCCTCCCTCTATCCTAAACTAACCTCAGATTAACCCCTCTGTGGCCTAATTGTCTCATGTTAGTCTCAGTGACAATGGTTAAAAAAAAATAAAACAGTCCCTAGACACCCTCGCCACACTCACAATAGCTGCAGCAGTACATTCCAATCATACTTGCAACTGAGTGGATAAGTATCAAGATAAACCCTACACTATTCACCCCCCTACCACCTACTCTCTAGGTTTCCACATCTCTATGGCACTCAAAGTGTTAAGGGAAAGCTGGTGTTCTTGATGCTGAAGGCTGTGCGCATCATCTCTCTCCCCCACATGCCATCCCACCAACACATCTCCAGCATTACGCCTACCTCATATGTAAATGATCAAAGTCTCTCCCCCTTCCCTTGAATAGATAACTCTTTGTGCATGTGGTAAAGTGTGTCATATATTCTCCAATGTGAAGTGATCTTCACATGTCACCAGACACAACCCTTAGTGCATCTCTTTCCCCAGTGGCGTGGTGTAGTGGAGGCCCCCACAGCCTCTGCAGTATGGGGGCCCTGCCAGGCTCAGGGGTCCCCACAAACTGTCGGCCATTATGCTATATTGGGGCCCTGGGGTCCCCACACAATGCAGTGAGCTTTCCATCATAGCTTTTTATCTCCCCCTGATGAGACTCTGGACAGGCTGACAACTGTGGCACTAGCTGAAGCCACACATAATAGGAGGCGTGAAGACATGATGATATTCAAGCATGTGCTCTGTCAGCTATTATGTGGTTTGCACAGTCTGCTTAAATTCTGCAGACACAGGCTATGCACTTACATTTGGAGTGCAGAGCTGGTGTTGAGCATTGTAGTTCTGTGCCTCTTGCTCACTTCTTGGAGATACAAACGGAAAACAAATCATTGCTACTGAGTGTTGTGACTCACCAGAATGGATCATTATCAGGTACCCTGCATACTATACCTAAAAAGTCAACAACATACATTTAAACAGCAAAACAGGGTTAGGGTTGAGGTAACCATTAATCCAGGATTCCCTATAAGCATCTTCTTTCATCTTAAATTACCCAGTTGAATATCAAATAGGTGTACAATGTGCATTGCTTTGCAAGGCATTGTGCACCCCTCTGATATTCAAGGGATTAATCAAGCATGATGCTCAGCCTCACGCTTGATTAACTTCTTGAGGATCATAGGTGTGCCCAATGCCTCCAACGGCAATGCACATTGTACACCCATTTGGTCTTCGAGGGGTTAACTTAATACATTGAGCTCTTAAAAAATATTCCTGAACATGTGACTGTTTAGACAGAGCTACTGACTTTGTGAAGCATATTATCCTGTTGCTTTGTCACATGGACACCTTGTGCTCCTAGGCTGGGTGATACAGTGTTTGTCATACTGCCTGGAAACACCAGACATGCAATTATTACAGGGATAATAGAATTTCAGTTTTTGAATCACTGGTTATTGCTCTACTGTTTTTCTTTGCAGAGCTCAGTGTGTAGTCACAGTAAGTCAGGTCACACATAATAAGAGCAACTGTGTATATTTCTCAGTCAGCAGCGCATGATTCAGATAGGCTCTTCTTCTGTGTCCCTTGGCAATCTACATAGACTAGCAGGATAAGATAGTAGTGATGATGAGTGCAATAGAGCGAGGTGCTGGATGAAGGTAGGAGGGCATTCATCAGCCTTCCTTAGTGCTCGCTGCGCTGTGCAATAGGCAGGCTGATGTGTTAACACTTTCTGTGCTGATTAAACCTCAGTGTGATAGGCCCCTGCAAATTATATGAAATAGGCAAGTACTTAATATGCCTATTGAAATTGAAAGCAATACATTATCTTCTTCTGGCCAATGATGTGCTCCAAAGCCACTCACCACAATCAGACAGCAAAATGTCCAACCTTCTCCATGGTTGTCACTTCTGTTAACCCTTGCAGTACCAGAAGGCTGCAACTCAATGCAAAGCAATGTGTTTGACACCTCTCTGGCACCAATTTATTTAATTATTGGATCCTTATTTTCACCAAAGTAGAGAAGGCAAAAAGTAAGAATGGAAAAAAATGAAAAATGGTATAGTATCATGACAGGAAAGTACATATCTTCACCAATAGAGACCTGTTCATTAACTAGCATTATTTATGTGCTATACTTCTTATTCAATTAAAAATTAACCTTCATGGATTTATTTTTAACATAAGTTGGCACAATAATTCTTTCACTGTATAGTGCCTTTATGATAAGTGTCTCTATGGTGAGGAATATCCATCCAGACCCTCTGATATCCAGCTTAAAGTAGGGTCTTTTTCTCCTTGTGTTATATGAATAGATAACAATCCCAATTTCACTGCAAATTTCATATCAGACAAGGTAGTTAAATTTGTCACTCTACATATTTTTTAATATAAAGTCACAGTAAAGACTAGGCATGGACAAAAAGTCACATTTTTTCCCACGGGAATTTTCACGAAAAAAAGCATAATTTTTTACTTTTCCCGTGGATTTTCCTCCTTTTCACTAACACCAGAGAATTTCCCATGACAATGGGGCCATTTCCCGCCTATGTTTTTCAATTGCTGTGAACTTCTTGCCTCCATACTATAACAAGCCATAACCACCTGACATGTAGCATGGTGTAGAAGGAAGGAGAGAGAGAAAACACATGAAGATTAAAATTAAAATTTGTTTTAAGTGCTGGCAAGCACTATTACCAGCAGGAGAGGCAATATGGACCCTGATGCTTCTGATACAGAAGTGGAGGTGTAAGACATCAGCACCAACAGAAAAGGGAGCTCACATACCCCTAACTCAATGATTCCCATTTCCTGGGCATTGTCCCACTGGGGAAGTATATTGAAGAAGGTGGAACTGGCAAGCATCAGTACATGTTAGCTACCTAAGCTTGCTGCTACCGCTGCCGGTGTGCCAAGATTAGTGGTGATGAGAGTAAGGGTGAGGATGAAGCAGCTTGTGTGGAGAAGACTATGAGAGTGTTTTTGGAAGAAAACAATAAGGAATCAGAGCGAGAGATACAAATGGGGATCGGAATCAAAGCTACAACCAGAAATGACATTCAAGAGTTTGCTTTTCCTGTAATTCCTGCTTCTGAGCAGTCAGAGCTGGGCATTCATCTGTCACATAAGCAGAATAATGATGAGAGGGCTAATGTGCCACCATGGGACTGGGTTCTTCAAGTAGCGATATGAATTTAGGATAGTTTCCATTTGCCACCACTACTCCAGTTCTAGTGCTCATGTTGAGGCAGGAGAATCAACTGCCCCAGCTAGTGAAGGTGATTCTGGAGAGGAAGATGGCCAACTCTCCCCTCACTGAAATCATGGGTATGTGAATATTCTCCCTTGAGGTAGGCACAATGCAGTCATCAGTAACTGAACTTTGCAATATTTGTGATATGGTAGTGAAAAGGAGAAAGGAGGTGGCACACCTTGGTACATCTGCACTCATAAAGCACATGCAACATAGACACCACAACATTTATGTTAAGCATAAGAAAACCGAATCCCAGAAAAATAAATCAAGAGCTGTTATCTCTCTGCCCCTGGTCCCTCTCCAAGGACACAAAGAATGGTGGTGAAAATCCCAGAGGAAAGCTAGAAAAACCCTGAGTGGCAGTTGATTGATGAGTATAACAACTCCGTCATCATCATCATCTTCTGCTGGGGTTTGAAAGTGGTGTCAGGTTCCCCCAGCATGGATTCTGTGTTTTGAAATATAGAGAAAGCAGCACTATTTTGGAGATAGTTAGGATAGGCGAACAGAGAAAAGTTGGAGTGTAGTTTAGTCTTGTAGGCAGTAGCACCCCTAACTGCTATGAGCTGTGCAATGAGGCGTGTGATTTTTCTGGACTGCTGTCTACACATCCTCTTGGAATGAAACCCACCAAATTCCTCCAATGTGGGCTGTATTGATTTTGGGATGGGCTGAGACTGTCTGCTGCTCTTACTAGGACCAGATGTGGCATGATCCCTCTGCCCTTTCTCCTGCTGCTTACTGGTGGTGAGTGTGACACTAGTATATGCAGTACTAGTTGTGCCACTTACTGCTCTTATCAACACTGACTTGTGGTGGGTGTTCAGGTGTTGGTTCATCCCGAAGCTGGAGAGATGACCCAACACCCTCCCACGTCTGACTTCCATGCCACACAATTTGCATTTTGCTAGCCGGCCATCGCCAAGTGCCACAAAATGGTCCCACGCTTTGGAGCGACAGATGACTCTGGAAGGTGGTGGAGAAGAAGAAGAAACTGAGGTGACGCTTTCTTCATTTTCCCATGCTGGAGCAACCTCACTATGCTTTTTCTTTCTATGTACCTTTACAGGGGTACCAATAGACCTAAAGATGGCAGCAGGGATGTTGGGACTAGGACTGGAGGAGGATAGGGGAGTAACAGTAGTACTGCTGGCGGAGACAATAGCAGCTACTACCTGGCTGGGAGATGCAAATGGAAATGAAAGGCAGGTGTTGAGTTGTCAATAGAAGACAATAATGTAGCTGGAGAAACAGGAGGAGTACTGTGGGAAGCAGGGGGAAAATTAAGCTCAGAAGAATAATCAAGCTCAGTGGAAAAATCAAGCGTATGAGGCCTTGATCCCTCAGATTCTTCTTCAACCTCTTGTAGGTTTGGACAGGAATAAACATCATCATCTGCAGCAGCAGATTTTGTTGAGACCTGCTAAATTCCCTTTTCTGCCTGGTGGCTACTGGGAAATGGTAAACTATGTCCCTCAATACCCTTTTCTGGTTATGTTATCTAAATACTGCAATAATTTCCTTTTGGGCTGCTTTCACGGTTACACACGCTAAATGTCCCCAAGTTTATAGAATTGGCAGTAGCGGAGGTGGTGACTAAACTGGCAGTAGCACTAGTCATTGTGCAGGTGGTTTTGGGGGGATCATCATGAAACAGCTGACGGGACACAGGTGACGGCTGCTTCATGGTCTTAGAGGAGGACCTGGACCTCTTTACATTGCTAGAAGATGTAGAACAACCTGCAGTTCCCTTCATCTTTCTAGTTTTTGTTTTGGAGCGCTGCTGCTGAGCCTGACTAGTACTACTGACAGTCCTTTTCTTTTGCCGCCTGCTGCTACTAGCTATGCCTGAAAGCAATGGCACTGTGGTGGTGTTGGCGGTTGCTGAGTCACTGCTGCTGGTACCAGGTTGAGCAACATCAGGTTGTTCACTACGACTCAAGTCCATTACAGATAGGTCAGTAGTGTACTACAATAATTTTAAAATTTTAAGGTCTTGCCACACGACAAATGGCACACTGGATGTGTCAGTCTGGAACTTTTTTAAACAAATGCTTTATATTTTTGAACTGGAACAAAGATGGTTTGCTGTGACAAAAGGGCACTTTTGCTGGATGCCTGCCTAGCCTACACAAAACGCACACTGACTGCGTCACTCTGGAATTTAGTTAACCAAATCTCTAATATTTTTAAACCGGAACAAAGATGGCTTGCTCTGGCAAAAGGACACTTTTGCTGGATGCCTGCCTGCCTACACAAAATGCACACTGGCAGTGGCTGCATCATTCTGGAACTTATTTAAACAAATGCTTTATATTTTTGAACTGGAACAAAGATGGCTTGCTGTGGCAAAAGGGCACTTTTGCTGGATGCTTGCCTGCCTACACAAAACGCACAATGGCTGTGTCACTCTGGAACTTATTTAACCCCTTAACGACATATGACTTACCAGGTACGTCCCGCAAAAACTGTCACTTAGTGACAGAGGACGTACCTGGTAAGTCACGGAAGTCCGCGTCTCCGTGCGGCTGCACGCCGCTCGGAGACTCAGGACTTCTTTGAAAAAAAAAAAAAAATTTAGGCGGGCGTTAACGTGACAGCCGCGTACGAACGCAGCTGTCACTAAGGGGTTAAACAAACGCTTCATATTTTTGAACTGGAACAAAGATGGCTTGCTGTGGCAATAGGGCACTTTTGCTGGATGCCTGCCTGCCTACACAAAATGCACACTGGCTGTGTCACTCTGCAACTTATTTAAATAAATGCTTTATATTTTTAAACTGGAATAAAGATGGCTTGCTGTGGCAATAAGGCACTTTTGCTGGATGTCTGCCTAGCCTATACAAATGGCACACTGCCTGTGTCGCCCTGGAACTTCTTTAACAAAATCCCTAATATTTTTAAGCAGGAACAAAGATGACTTGCTGTGGCAATAAGGCAATTTTGCTGGATGCCTGCCTACACAACTGTCAGATTGGCTGTGTAACTTAAAATGGCTGTGTAACTTAAAATAAATCAGCTCCTGATACTGGCAATAAGGCAGTAGACTTGCTATAAGGCACTAGACTGGCACTAGACTGGCTAATACATGGCTTTTTTGGACACTCTCTCTGCTTCTTCTCTCTCTGAGCTCAAACAACGGAGTAACAGGAAATGCAGGCTATCTGGGTGTCTGTGTTATTAGTCCAACTCCAATCATGAAACAAAGATGCTCATTGGATGACAGAAGAAACCCACCATGTAAGAAAGAAGCTAATTGGAGTAGAGAGGGAGGGAACGAAGAGTGCGCTGCGGGAAGCCCGTTGTCCAAATTTCCAAATTTTTTAACGAAATTCGGACCCAGTTTTTTCAAATTTTAACCTTGCCATTCGATTTGGTCCGAATTACCCTAATTACCCCGTATTAGTCCGAATTCCGAATTTTAACGAACCGATTCGCACAAGTCTATAGCAGATTAACCTACTGCTGTTCCTGACAGTGAGAGTAAAAGCACCAGTCTTAAAAGTGGTGGCGAATGTGCTGAAAATCCTTATAAGGAAAAAAGTTTAAATTGTTTGAAACTTCAAAAAGCATAGAGGACTAAACAAGTATAGGGAAGAAGCAGTGGGCACGCTGAGGATGATCTAATTACTGATGATTATATGGATCTAGAATATATCCCTTCAGAATTCTTCATATACTGATGAAGTTGAGAGTGAGAGAGATGATGGCATGACTGGAAAAGTAGCTGAAAGGCAAAGGCTCAGCCTTCACCATAGAAAAGGATTGTTGTGTCTGTTTATAAACTGCTTGATAAATCAATTAGAAAGTCTGGCCAAGAAAAAATTCCTAAAAATACACAATTATCCTGTCAGTTATGATCAGTACCATCACCACTTCCAAGTCCAACCACACTCAGTGTTACACACAAAGTATTCAGCAAGACAGATTGTAAACATCTGCAACTCTAGCTATGATGCTTCTGCTACTGCTGCTGGAAGTGCTGCACCTTTGACACCAGCTAATACAATTGCAACAAGATTTCCAGGTCCTGCTGCAGAGGAGTATGACTCTGAATTTGTTTTTGGAGATGACAAGAGTCATAGAGTGCCTACACATACTGCCACTACCCACGCCTCCTCTACATATCAAGTTCTTAAAGGATAGTAATGTTTCACAAAAACATCAGCTCCAATTAATCTTCATAGTGTTTGAGCCATAGAGAGTGTTATTTCTATACTGTCAGAGTTGTAGTTCTAGAGTAATTGAATTATAGTTTCCCCCTCCTGCCCCTTTTACCTAGTGTAAGCCCCTTCTCCTCAGTTGTGGCATCTGGTCCATAGACCAGACAGCTCACAGCAAGGAACAATCTTCTTACTGTGAGAAAAATGAAAATCCTGCCTCCCTTGACAGGTTTTTCAGTGTTTTTCCTTATCTTAATTGAAGATTGTCCCTCTCTGTAATCTACCTGGATACACCCTGCTGCTCTGAGCTGAGCAGTGTTATATCAGTAAAAGGGGTGGGAGGGGGATACTTTATGATTCAATTACTTTTGAACTACAACTCTGACAGAATTGAAATAACACTCTCCAAGGCCCAAATACTATGATGATTAATTAGAGCTGCTTTTATTATGAAACATTACTATCCCTTTAAAGCAATAAAGTTACCAAATTCTTCCACTATCTAGTGCACTATTACACAAGCAGGAGGTTAGTGTTGCGGGCAAAGGACAAAGGCACTCAGCCAGCTAACAATTTTTTCAAGGCATATGTTGATGTAGGACTCACAACTTTTACTTTTAGCTATTTATTTCTCCTCTTCAGTCCTCAGAAGAAGTAGTATTGTGGCAGAAAACCTTGTAGTCATAGAGAATAGAAGTGAAAAATTACAAAGTTCTTGCTGGAAATTTTTTGGCAGTGGCAAACAGGCAGAAAGTTTATGTATTTTCTATGGGTGGGAATTTTCAATTGTACATTGTGTGATGTACACATAGCAGTGTGGTTATGACTAGTGTTGAGCGAGCACCCCGATGCTCGGGTGCTCGGGTGCTCTGACCGAGCACCCCCTGAGGCTCGAGTGCTCGGCCGAGCACCCGAGCCCCATTGAATGCAATGGGGCGACACGAGCATTATACCAGGCACCCCCTGCTCTGATGAGGGGAGGGTGCCTGGTCAATGCCCCCCTTCATCTCCGCTATGCCCCCTTCATCTCCGAATGCCCCCTTCAGCTCCGCAATGTCCCCCTTCATCTCCGCTATGCCCCCTTCATCTCCGCTATGCCCCTCTTCCACAATGTCCCCCTTCATCTCCGCTATGCCCCTCTTCCACAATGTCCCCCTTCATCTCCTCTATGGCATAGAGGAGATGAAGGGGGACATTGTGGAAGAGGGGCATAGCGGAGATGAAGGGGGACATTGTGGAAGAGGGGCATAGAGGAGATGAAGGGGGACATTGTGGAAGAGGGGCATAGCGGAGATGAAGGGGGACATTGTGGAAGAGGGGCATAGACTCTATGCCCCTCTTCCACAATGTCCCCCTTCATCTCCACAATGCCCCCGTACCTCCAGTCCCTGGTGGTCCAGCGGAGCGTCTTCAGATCTGTGCCTCTTCCGGCACAGATCCCCGCCACCCGAACATGGCGGGCGAGCACATGGCGGTACTCGACGAGTACCGCCATGTGCCGAGCAGAGCGATGCTCGAGCCGATCCGAGCATCGGCCGAGCACGCTCGCTCAACACTAGTTATGACCAATCAAATGCAGGATATCAGGGAGCATCTACAGTCATTCCATTCCACTGAATGAGCTAAGCTGGTGGAAGGGAGGATTAATTATTTTTAGTAAGTCTTCTATCTTGACATCATGTGTCCTTAGTGAAGTGGACAAAGCCCATAGTGACAGCAGTACTTGGTTTCTAGGGGAATTGTTTTACACAGTGTCAAGGTGTTTGTTTGCAATTGTGCCTATTAATTAATAAAAGATCAGATGTGTTCATTGTTTTGCACAGGAAAAATTAGTATTCACCGCAACAAATTACTTTAAAGGAGGCACAGAAAGAGAAGCATAATTAGCCAACTTCTTCTTTCTCTATGCACCTGAACTGGTGCGGGGGCTTGTTAAGGTGTTACTCTGTCTCAGCAACACTAGGGCTAGTGGCAAGTAGAAGCAACATTGAACCACCACCTGTCTTATGTCAGTGCTAATGATTCCAGTCCTATGCAGCAGTCTAATTCTCCTCAAGCTTAGATTACTCAGCAGCAGAAATTACAGCATTAGCACATGCCAAAATGTCATAAGTGGCATATGACTCATTGCTGACACTAGGCTAGGAGGGCATACAATTTTTTACAGTGCTGGATTTTGCAAGCCTGAGGCCTACAAACAAAATTTTTCCTAGGGCCTGTTATTTTCTAGCCTGAGACCTACAAATTAACTATTCCTAGATCTTATTTTCTTTTTTGCTAAGCTGAGACCTACAGACACATTTTTTTCAGGGTTTGTTTTTTCAAGCCAGTGGCGTACTAACAATATTTTTAGGGCTAGCCTTGTTTGATTTCCACAATCAGTTTTTTCAAGCCTAGCCTTGCTGTAATATTTTGACTGTATAATTTTCTATAAGTCTGAAAAATACATATTTTTTCTGGCTTTTCTTTCTGCAAGCTTTCTGCTATGCTTCCTAACCATTATGTTTAAGGCATGGTGGTGGTTGACTGGTGTGGTGTGATTGATATATAATTATCATGATTCAGTCCAATTATTTGCATTATAATCTTTCAGTTTAATTTAAGCTTGCATTAGTCTCATATTATTGTCGAACATTAATCAATGAGTCATAGCAGTGGTCCCAGAAGTGGTAGCAATCCTTCAAATCCTTCCTTCTCATCCTCATGATGTGTTGTGGGTTTCCCCATCATGTGCGGCTTTGTCTACTTCTACTACCTGATACTCAGATGGTATTAGATGCTGGTTCATTTTTAGAAATGTAAATATCTCCATATTGCTGCTTGATAGCCATGTCCTTTGGTCACTTACAATATAACCAGTAGGGGTGGACGAAAGTTGTCACCGTGTTCCCGCAGAAAATTTCACGAAAACCATATTGTTATCCGCTTTTTCGCGGCAAAATCTGCTTTTAAACTAGCGGTTAAAATTGTTGCATTTTTCAATATTTTTTCAATGGCTAGAAAGTTTCTGTCCATTTATATATGTTGTTTTCACACTTCCGCTATAAAAACGTGACATTTGTGCTGAAGGCAGACACAATAAAAGCAGTCACAGAGCGAGACAGACGTGCTGTGCTATTCTCTTGTGATATTTTGCAAAAAGTGAGGCAGGAGAGCCACATAATGACTCCTTTCACGATGAGCAGGGTAAAAAATTAATCAATGGAGGAGCTGGAAGGACCATTATGTGTCCACTAAGTCTGAGGAGGAAGGGACCACTACTGTATCAAAGCTGTCCATTCCCCCTAAATCACCCCAAGGGATCTTGGGGAATTTAATAGGAAGGGAGGGAGAAAAGGGAATGGGAAGGAAGGTAGAAAAGGGAATGGGAAGGGAGGGAGAAAAGGGTAGTACTAGTGATAGAAGGACAGGTCAGCTGCTGGTGCCTGCTGCAAGATGTGCTGCCCCTGCTGCCAGTGCCACCATTGCTGTACCTGCAGCCACTAGTGTTGTACCTGCTGTCAGATGTGCTGCCTCTAGTGTTGAACCTGCTGCCAGTGCTGAACCTTCTAGCAGTGCTAAACCTGCTGCCAGTGCTGAACCTGCTGCCACCAATATTTTGCCTGCTACTAGTGTTTCTTGCAGTATTCAGGGGGAAGAATGAGAAAATTATACCATGTGTGACAGCAGGGGACCCTCTGTCACATTGCTCGTCACCTCCTCCATGCAGCAGTGAGATGTCTGGAATAGAGCAGCAACATGTAGGGACTAGTGGTGGTGGTGGGGTTGGAGAAGCTGGGGTGGAAGAGACATTGATGGCCTTTTTAGCAGAAACTGAGAAGGAATGGGAGACAGGGATGAGGATGGGCATCACCACCACCACTAGCAGTCAGCTTTTGAAATTAGCGGAAATTGCAACGGCTCTAACTGCTGCTGCTGCTGAGATGAAAGGGCAGCAGGGTGCTGAGGAGCAGGCTAGTGTGCCACAGGCTACCGTGGACACAGTGGGAATGGGGTCAAGAATTAATGTGGGACTAGGACAGGTTCCACTTGCCAGCAGTAGCAATACTCCTCCTGATCCTAGTTGCAGTACTAAATCTGAGGCAGTAGCAGCAACAGCAGCAACATAATCCGCTGCCACATAAAGTGAAGAGGAATGTGGAGGACAAGAAGAAAGAGGCCATTCTTCTCCACCTGTTCCCTATCCCTCCCCCCAGAAGTCATGGGTGTGGGACTATTATTCTGTTCAGGCAGGCGCAGTGCAGTCATCATCAACAATGGTACAGTGCAAAATTTATGACAAGTTAGTGAGAATGGGAAAGGAGGGAACACATCTTGGCACAACCGCCCTGATAACACACATGAAATACAGACACCCTGACATTTACTCCAAACATGTTAAAGCCAAACACTCATTACAGAAATCTAGCACCGCTGTTACTGTACCCCCTGATTCTCCAGAAAGGTGGAGATCAAATTGGAGGAAGAATAAAGAAACACAGACAGACACTGGAAGTTCCATGACAAGCAAAAAAGCCTCTAGGGTAACAATTACATCTCCTGCCAATCCACCTCATTCATCGTTACCTCCCCTGCCAAATGATAGCCACTCTGTTAATGTTAGGATATGGCCGTTTATCTCTACCCATTGCACACTCTGTGCTGCACTGACCACACATGCCAGTGTGGTGGAGGAGAATCGATACCAGGTCATCAGGTGGCATCTGAGGAAATTCGTTACTATTAAACTGTCAACAAGTTGTCATGTGTCCTTAGCGGGGTCTGGACAAGGGGTACAGTGACAGCGGCAGTACTTGGTTTCGGGTGTCATGGTGTTTGTATACAGTTGTGCCCCCAGATGTTATTTACCACACACACACTGTGCACATTACAATTGCTGATGGAAGCTACAGTTCCTGTTCTCAAGGGAAATATCAGGGCTTATAATTTGAAGTCCTTTGCTACTAGACAGACCTGAAAAGTTACTTGCCATTCCAAGCCAAAACATACCCACCAGGGCTGAATTTCTACTCACCAGGGCTAAATTTTCACTCGCCATTGGCTAGTGGCGAGTGGAAATTTTGAGCCCTGGAAATATATATATTCTAATAACAACACACCCATGATGATTTTGGAGGAGGGACAGGTGGAGAAGTTTTAATGGTCAACTTGTTCTTTTCTCCACATATACTGGGGGCTACGTATTCTTCTGCTACTGCCTCGGGCTCATCACTGGAGCCAATCATGGCAAGTGGAACCTTCATCATCTATCTTCCATGGTACTGCTATTGTTGATCCCATTCCCTTTCAGCTGCCTAATCATCCTGCAGCAACAGTAGGAACAGCAGTTGCAACTCAGGAGGACGTTTGACAGTGGCCACTGGCCAACATGACCTGCTGGCATTAGGCCAGTAGGGCATTTTTATTTTTTTCTCAGGGCTTGTGTTTTGAAAAAAAATAAATAAATAAAAGTGCCAGCTGGCAGCTGCAAAGGCCAATAAGATATTGGCATGTATTAAAAGGGGTATTGACTCAAGGGAGGAAGATATAATTATGCCTCTTTACAGGTCCATGGTAAGACCCCACCTAGAATATGCTGTTCAATTCTGGGCGCCCTTTCTGAAAAAGGACATTATGGAACTAGAGAAAGTGCAGAGGAGGGCTACAAAACTAGTAAGGGGAATGGAAAGTTTTAGTTATGAAGAAAGGCTAGAAAAGTTAAACTTGTATACACTAGAGAAACGGCGTCTTAGAGGGGATATGATAACACTATATAAATATGCTCAGGGCCCATACAAAGGGCTCTCCAAAGACCTGTTCATTAACAGAACAGTACACAGGACAAGGGGCCACCCACTTAGACTTGAGGAAAGGAGATTTCATCTACAACAGCGGTTTCTTTACTGTAAGGACAATAAAGGTATGGAATTCACTGCCTGAGTAGGTTGTGCTATCGAATACATTAGATGCCTTTAAAAAGGGCCTGGATACTTATTTAAAAGAACATAATATAGAGGGCTATGTACGTTAGTACTGGGATTAATATTTACTTAGGGCTTGTTGATCCAAGGAGAAATCTGATTGCCATTTGGAATCAAGAAGGGATTTCCTCCCCCCCATTCAAGGCAGAATTTGAAATAGCTATATTGAGGGTGTTTTTTGCCTTCTTTTGGATCAACAATGGTAAACAGGAATAGGAAAAGGGTTGAACTAGATGGACGCAAGTCTTTTTTTCAACCTAGTAACTATGTTACTATGTTACTAAACTAGTCCTACAAAAAAATAAACAATTTTTTTGGGGGTGTTTCTAACAAGCCTAAGTCCTACATATCAATGTTTCCTTAGGGCTTGTGCCAAAGTAGCTTAAGTCCTAGACATCAATGTTTCCTTAGGGCTTGTGCCAAACAAGCTTACGTCCTACAAATCAATGTTTCTTCAGGGCTTGGGGCTCTAATAAGTCTAAGTTCCACAAAGGCCTCTAACAACAAATCTGTTACAGCTTACCTTGACTTCAGCATCATTTGCAGGCGCGAGGCTTTAAGCATGCTGCAGGCCACTGTTTTATCTGTTTTCTTCCTGTAGTCTCCTCCTACCAACTTCCTACTTCCTCCCTCTGAGCTGCTCCTCCTACTTCCTGTGGAGGGGTTTAAAGGGCAGACTGAGGCCTGACTCAGTTGCCCTTACGTTGTTGTTCATAGCAGTTCTGTTGCACTGGGCTCCGTGTATGACCTGGCTAGTCTCCCATCCATTCTAGTGCTGACCTGTGGCTTTGTCTGACTATTCTTTTGCCTAACCCCTAATAGTGGACATCCAATCTGGTGCAGGCTTGTGGCTCTGGATGACTACCTGAATTGTGTATGACCCAGCTTGTCTGACTACCCCTTCTGATGCTGACTTGTGGCTCTGTCTGACTATTCTTTCATCTTTTCCCCTGGTGATCAGACGCCCAATATAGTGCGGGCCTGGGGATCTGGTAGACTCGCATATCTGACTGCAGGCTGATTCAGACCTTATTCCTCATCGGATCAAGATCCTGGGTTCCTGCTCCAGTTCCTGTTCCTGGTCCCAGCTGAGACTTCCAGTGGCTAAGTCTTAGTCTCCAGCACAGTGGTTTAGCATTGCAACCTATTATTTCTGATAGCAGGCTTGCTGGCTATTACCCTGTGCTTATTCTTACTGTAAAAATTGTATATATCCTCTGTAGGTCATTTGTTAATAAACTGCATTAACTAAACCGTACTGACTCCTGAACTTCTCTGGGTAACCGTGACAAAATCAAACAAATCATCCCCTACAAGATACTCTATCAAGTCATGTATCAGTCTACCCCAGTGGCAGCTTATGTCAAGGGGTTCCTGTCTCTGTCACTTTAAATACAAATGTCTTATTTCATTTTATTGATTTATTTTTTTTTATTAACTGTCCCCCCAATAGCAGTCAAGAAAGCCCCCAAAACAAATTCCCTGTTCAAATGATTAATTCATTCATCAACACAGGCACCCTCCTCAGACCCCTATATACCATGGCTTATGGTTTTTATTTTATTTTATGTTATTTAGGATTTCTTTTTTATTATGTGCCCCCCAATCCCAGTAAACAACCCAAAAAAAAATTCCCTGTTCAACTGATTCTTTCCCCACACCCCACCAACACAGGCACCCTCATGCCCCTTTTATACAATGCCTTTGGTAAATGAAATATTATTTGTAATGTGTTGTGTGTAACTTCTATGTTCTCATTGATTTCAATGGGCGAAAAAAGTGGAAAAAAGCAGAAAAAAGTGGAAAATCTGAACTTTTTGCAGGAAAATTTTCGCCAAGCCAAAAGTACCATTTTTCACCTATTTCAGTTTGAAGCAGAATGATTTGCCCATCCCTAATAACCAGCAGCCGTGAAAACCCATTTAGATTGCACATTTGCTGGTGAGCCACTGCAGTATGTGTTAGTCCTGGACACACACATTGTTTTGTTTACCAATAGTCAATGGATGAGAACATAGCTATCCTGCAATTATGCTGAAATTATATCACATGCAGTGGGACCACTCCAAGGAGCTACACTGTAGCTACTAACCCATATTCTGGAAGCTAGCCCCACAGAGATGTGCCGCCATCAGTGCCATCACCACAAATGCTAGATTGCTGCCCCTGAGACACATGAATTGCTTTCTATGGTGATGATGATGATGTGTTCAGAAATATGTTGAATGGATGTTTTTGTTAATGTTAACTAGAACCAAAAAATATCGCACAACGATTGGATGTGCCTGTCCAAAAACCCAACAGCTGCCCTCTATCAAAACACCATGCCTTCAATGGTGACCAAAACAATACAATATATATACACAAAGATATAGAGCACTAACAGTGTTTGTGGGAAAAAGAAATACAATGTATCCCCAATATATCAAAATAGAGCTTTAATTATCCTCCAAGTAGATATACTGTATCAAATCTTAATCTATAAAACAATACCAATCACATATACAAAACATGAGTTAGTATTCCAATATAATATATGTATGTGTGGAGATAAATTCTCACCCTATGTCTTATATATATCCAAATAGCATATGTAAAAGACTAATCTAAACCATAAATGCGACTCATTCAACCATCTATTCATGACACCAGACCTAAATCAGTAATAATGTCAAAGATGTTTGATCAAATCTGACAAAACATGAATGGGACAAATGGTGCTAAATATAAGGTAATACAATAAA
The DNA here is from genome assembly GCA_037306005.1 of Rhinophrynus dorsalis. Lineage (NCBI taxonomy): Eukaryota > Metazoa > Chordata > Amphibia > Anura > Rhinophrynidae > Rhinophrynus > Rhinophrynus dorsalis. The sequence continues at coordinate 230,386,454 of CM074718.1, read as the reverse complement.
AATATAACCAATCTCTACCATGTATAAAAAACTCTAGAATATAAAAAATATATTGAGATATTTCAACTATGAATGTTGTTGCGAATCAAGCAAACACTCCCACACCAGGAGACAAACACAGCCGGACACGCTTAACCCACACTACTCCCTACGGACGAAAGATCCTACATCTCCCCAAAAATGGGGAACCTATCACTTTCAAACTGGAGTATAATAGTTGGTCATGTTGTATCCGAAGGCCTATATCCCCCTGTGTTAATGAGAATCAACCTTCATCAAATACAACATATCACAGTTTAAATAAACCGATAATTACAAGGTAGTTAATAATTCTCAGCACTTTATTTGGCAATATACTGATAGAGCATAAAACTGTATCTCTTTTCATCATAAATAAATAAAACATGATAACAATAATAGTCATCCCAATAAATGGAAAAAAGGTTTAGTATATCGATGCCCCAGGGTTAAAAGGGTTAAAATGAATCCAGCAACACTGCGTGGCTTATTTCCCCCAACAAATACCAAAATACAATACCTTAGTAAGTATGTTTCAGGGAAATAATGATCAAGTCCAGATATCCACTAGTGCAGATACAATAATATTCAGAATGGGCAAATAAAATGTCACCCCAAAAAATAAAAATAAAAATGATAAAAAATAATAGAAATCATAAAAAAATTCAAGACTAAAAATAAAATATGAGATATAGCAGTACTACTCCCAAATAGTATATATGGTCAAGGTCTCTAGATAGAACCACATCAATATATGGATTATCCCAGAACACTAATCATCCAGTTTAGAGTACATGGAAATGTTCCATAGGCCACCCACTTAATTTTCCATACACACTCACGGTTACCGCAGTCCAGCGTGATGCTACTCCTTTCCCCTCATGCTTTTAGATGGATAATAATCCCAGTGGTAGAATCGCTTGTCCCCACTTCAGGATCTCTTCTTACGTATATCAAACGAACACCATCTTTAGCTTACACAATTAAGGGCAATTAATAATGTGTGCCATTCTAAAGGCATGCTTTGGGATAATTTTTGTGAAGTTTTTGACTCCATCCCAAGAACTCAGTAAATGTGGGTTGGCAGTACATACAAGAAGAACTGTGCAACTTTATTTTTTAACAACATGACTTGTGGAGATGGTGGGATTTTAGTGGTGGTACGTGTGGGCATTCTACAGCTCATGTTATCTCCTACAACAAACCAAGAATCATACTGGCCAATGGACAGACTATTGACACACTCTTTGACACATCAATATCACTTCTATTATGTGCCCCAGAGCCCCTGAAACTTTTTGGAGTGCTTCTGTTGCTGCTAGTTGTGACCCATCTGACGTGTTGATGGTGTGTCTAACAGTCAGACCTGTGATTGTGCTTCTGGTGGCATCTCAGTGAGGAAGAGCCAATGTGTGATCCTGCTTTCCCCCTGCTCACATGCAACAATTAGCAACATATTTGGCTTCTGGACCTATAGTAAAGTATCTCCATACTGTGGGATTCATAGACTGAGGGGTTCCTAGGGGGCTACTATTTCTACTTCTGGGGCTAGATGTTGCAGCAGTTGTACTAACTATTACTAGGTGTCAAAGGTGCTGCACTACCAACAGCAGCAAAAGTATGCATCATAGCTAGAGCTGGATCAGATGTTGATGGCTTGTGTTGAGGGTGGTTACTCAAAACTAGTGTGTGTACCTGGGTGGGGGTTGGACTTGGAAGCAGTGACAATGCTGATATTGACTGACAGGATGGTTATGGCATCATTGCCTGACCAAGGTCAGATTTTCCAACTGGTTTCCCAAACAGTTTATAAATAAACACAATACTGCTTTTCAGTGGTGGAAGACTGAGCCTTTTCCTTTGAGCTACTGTTCTAGCCAGGTCATGATCTCTCTCATTCTCAACTTCAACTGTATCTGAAGAAGAGGAGAATGTTAGAGGTACATTTTCTAGATCCACTTCATCATTATTAATTAGGTTATCCTCAGCATCACCCACCACTTCTTCTCCACTACTTTTAAATTATTCTATGCTTTTTTTGAAGTATCAAACAATTTATTTTTACTTTTCCCCTTCGAGGGATTTTCACAAAGATTGCTACTACTTTCAAGATGCTTGTTTTGTCACTGTCAGATGCAGCAGTTGATTGAACTGCTTCACCTTCTTCCATTATGTCATCAACACTAGAATACGATTTATTGTCAGTCTTCTTAAATGGTTTATTAATATTACTGGTGGTGTTTTAACTATTTATGGGACTTTGACAAACTGTCTCCTTAGGAGGAGAAGGATTATCATCATTTATTGACATGCTACACAAACATGTCAGCAGTAAGTTTTTGGACTGCCACTTTAGTAACAAGTTCCTGCACTGTTCTTTCTCCTTTCACTCTACACTTGACCCTGGTATGTTTTCTGGACATTATTAATCTATTGTATGTAATTTAACAGTGAAGTACACAACAGAATGATTGTGTGTGATATTTTGCTCCTTTACAAAATATCCTATCTCTTCTAGTATCAGTTTTCCTCAGTCACAGTTGACTTCAGGGTCTTGGCCTCTGTTACCTATCAGTCAAATTATTGATTTTTTTTATTATATTAACTGTTCCTATCCCTATCATGGTCAACAGAAAACAAAAAAGCACTCCCCTGTTCAACTGCTTCTTCCCCCAGACTCCCCTAACACAGAGAAAACTGACAAATCTGTAAAAAATTTGGTTCACAGCTGCCTGTGCCTTCTCAGTCATGCAAATCTTTGGGGTATTTGGGGTAAATATCCTTGGTTCCTTTTACAGACCCCCAAACCCCTCAGACTCAACACACGCTCAGACTCAACTAACACAGAGGAACTGTCACCCATTCTATAGTATGCCTGTGGGAAAGCAAGGGAATCTTGTAACTTGGTTGGTGAATTCAGTATTATTGTTAATTTGAATTCAATGAGCTAGGTGTGAATAAGCAGAAAATTGTTACTTTTCAAAAAACATTTCCCGCTCAGCCATTTTCTGCCTGTTCAGCTTTTGAGGTAAAAAGTTTCACCCATCCTTAGTAAAAAACAAAATGTATTGGGATAAATTATTTTAAATCAAATTCATAACAGCTAAGTTTATATTTTGTGGCTTTTGGATGGTCTCATATAATGAGGTAATGGTCGAGTCTAGTGCTTGTGTGTAGGAGGGCCTATATTGGTTCTCTGCTAGGAATCTATGGAGTGTTAATCTGGCTCTGATCACTGCAAAATGCAGGTAGTAAAGGCCTTCAACACCATTCAGAATCCCTGAGTCTGCAACAACTGAATCTTCATGCGTTATGTATAAGCCGAGAAGGCAGATTTACAACCTGGCAAGTGAATCATGGGGGGGATTTTTCATCATCAAAGGGGTTAGGGTACAGCAATTAAAACTTTTAAAGAATAGCATTTTAATCCCTACAGTCTATTCTGCTATCCATACCATGTAGAATATATGGTTGTGGTCTGATTAATTTAGCCTTGTACATATTTTTTATATATGTACTAACAAATCTGGAGCATTCTTACTCTTCTTTTTTCTCATTGTTATGGGTAAGGAATTCTTTTAGGGGGTGGGTCATAATTTGGGGTGGGGCATGGGGGCCCTTCATTAGAGTTTACAGGGGGAGGCTGCATTTTGTATTATACCTCTGCCCCCCCCCCCAGAGTATTGCATAAACAATTCAGTCTGACTCCATAGCCATGGTTTCCAGTAATACTTAGATCAGTGGTTCTCAACCTTTTTTCATTCGAGGCACCCCTAAACACTGTATGGAATCCCCAGGGCACCCCTAACTTCTAAACAGTTCTTTAACAGAGTATAATGAATAAGACATACATAAGAGTAGTTACTTTTACCTTCTAAAATCAGAATAACATAATTGAGTGGAGTAAAAATTAGTTATACAGACAAGAGCACATAAAAAATGGGAATTTGTATTTGTCCACAATGGTGCAATTGGTTTGCCCCGGAATTTTCTCATCAGAGAACAAGTGAGACAGAGAAAGTAGTGAGCACTGACAGTAATGAACAGTTCATTGTTATTCATTTTTATTTTTTTTATACTAAATATTAAAAGTCCAACGCCATATGGTACATTAAGGGCACCATATGGGACCATCTGTGCCCCCTCTGATGTCCTTGAGTAGCACATTGGTAACCCACTGCCTCTAGTGTGCCACTTATGCCCCAGAGGTATACACAGGGGCATCATATGAGCCACTATGGTGCCCAAATGTACCCCTCAGACTCAGAATGACTCTCCAGGAAGGAATAAGATGGATGAGTAAATGTTGGCACTGGATGGGCTCATCTGATGCCCCAATGTACACCTCTGGTGAATTATAGGGGCCCTGGGCTACTAATGTGCTATATATGGGCATCAGTGGGGCACAGTTCATATTGTTCATTGGCCATTTGAGTGAGGGGGCACAAGGGGCAACAAAATGCCCTTATATAGCAGATTAGTAGTCCAGTGCCTCATAATGCACCAGAGGTGTATATTGGGGCATGAGATGAGCCCATCCAGTGCCCAAAAGTATTCACCCATCTTACCTCTTTTTGGAGGGTCACTCTGAGTCTGAGAGGTACATATGGGCAGCAGAGTAGCTCATCTGATGCCCTCTGTGTACACCTCTGGGGCACATTAGAATCAGTGGTTTACCAATGTGCTACTCAAGGACATCAGGGGGCAAAGACAGTCCCATTTGCTGCCCTTATGATTAAGATGGATGAGTAAATTTGGGCACAATGGGGCACAGTTTGCATTGTTCATTGGGCATTTCAGGGGACACAAGGGCCACCTATAAGATATGGGAATATTAATATATAAATGTATTTATCCTACTAGTAAGCTTGACACAGGTTTGCTGCTTTAGTGCAATTCTATCTTGACATTATAATGCAGCTGCTGTTCTTGAGCACAAACTCACATACTCTCACACACACATACCACACACTGTCCCTCAATGGCGTGTATATGACAGGCCGGGACTTGACACAGTATAAAAAGAGGTGGGATTGTGATATCCTATCACAGTTGTCCCTCCTCCATCCAACAGGCCAATCAGGACGCTCCTCCAGCAAATGCACTGCATTGGGCTTTTTCTTCCCTAACTGATGAGTACAACACACAGTGAATGCCTACCCTTGATGGATGCACCAGCCGTGGATAAGAAAGCATCGGTGGTGCTCCATCATAAATAAATTTTATAGTGCGGCACACCAAAGTGTTGCGGCACCCCGGTTGAGAAACACTGACAAATATTTATTTTGGCAAACAAAAAGCATTTAGAATGTATTCATAGTGGCCATTAGGTTGTTACAATTAGGATATGTCAGTGTTCCCTTTACCATTTAACAGATTGTGCATAAAGCTGGCTATCATGATCGTTTTTTTTTTTTTGTTTTTTTTTGATCAATGATCTTTATTTCATATTGCATTGAACATTTTTATTTTAATTAAAGCAACATATAGATGCAGGGCCAGATTTCCCATTAGGCAAAGAAGCAAACTGCCTAGAGCTCCAGATTTTGAGGGATGCATTCAGCGGTGCTGGCCACTCCCATATTCTGAATTGTGGGTGTAGCCAAAATTATCTCATTGTCCCTACACCAGTTGTATACCCCTTTACAGGATGCAATAGAGATCTCCAACACATTCTGGAGAGATGCATTGCAGATTTTTGTATCAACCAAGCAGCTAATGCATTTTTGTTCTTGCTCGTTAGAGGGTACATGTATTTTCTGTGCCAGGAAACAGTGCATGGAACTGGAGGCCATGGCCTTAGCTAAGTAAAGACACATAAAGTGCCTTGCCTAGGAGCAAGTAGGATGTAAATCTGGCCCTGTAGAGATGAGTAAGGAGATGAGTAAGGATTTGAATACTTACATTGCATTAAACTGCTTGTCTTGTAAAGCATGGTATATATCAGCAATGCTCGGGAGAGAGTGGGGCTCTAAAACACAAAATGAGCACAATAATGGTATTTATATGAAAATTACCCTGATGTAGTGCAAGATATATCCTGATAAATTGCGCAGGATCATAAAAAGTCTTTTTTCCACTATATTACAGCTAAATGTAATTTCTCAAGAATGTGAATTTTGGTAGGAATTTGGTAGTATTTAGTCCTTTGGGAGTCAGAGTAGTAAGTAACATATTGAAAAATAATGCAATACTTACTTCTCTGGTGCTCCAAGTTTCAAAGAGCAGTAGAGATTATTTATGAAAAAATATTTATATACATTTCATGATTTAAAAAAAATCTAATTTTGACTTTTAAAGTAAAAATTCTGACTTTTAAAGTCAGAATTCTGACTTTAAAAGTCAAATTTTTTTCTTTAAAACACAAAATTCTGACTCAGATTTTGACTTTAAAAGTGAAAATTCTGACTTGAAAAGTCAGAATTCTGACTTTAAAAGTCAGAATTTTGACGTTTAAAGTCAAAATCAAAGACATAATTTTGTGTTTTAAAATCAAAATTTTGAATTTTAAAGTCAGAATTCTGACTTTTAAACTTGAAATTCTGACTTTTTTAAAAACAATTATTACAGTTCATACTTTTAAAAAAATTTAAATTCCAATGTTCTTTTGTGGTTGCCTTCTGATACTGTTCCTAATCAATTATTATGAGAAAAATAGCCTACAACTCACGCTCCCCCACAAAGCCAATTATTTTTTATAAATGATCATTTGGACACAACTTGGTGTTGCTGATTAAAAATTAAAATAAAAGTGTGAGGAACCTTGTTTTACTCAGGAGAAAGCAGTATAGATTTTATTTAAATAAGTTTACTTCTCTTGTAATACATTCATTATTTAATTTTTTAGTGGATTTGAACCCACAAATATGTAATATTAGCAAGTTGGTTTTATTGGTTGATTAAATCTTGGGCATGAGTGTATTCAGTGGTTTAACCCTTAAAGTACTAGTTGTTTGTGCAAAGTATTGTTTCTCAATGTACTGTGCATCTCTCTGGTCCTTAATGGGTTAAAGGGGAACTTTCACCCCGCAATAACTTAACGTTGACCACACGGTGCAAAAGGGACTGACAGCGCAGGCGCACGGACGACACTGTGAAGAGACGTCCGTGCTTCCTGCTCCTGTTGCAAGCCGATATCTGAAGAACCGGGTAATATTGCTGGCGACTAGCGCTACTAAGCAGCTAGTCGCCAGGTGAGCAATAAGTCAACGTTAAGTTATTGCGGGGTGAAAGTTCCCCTTTAAGCATGTGGTTCTGATTGGATCCTTTCACAAATCATGAATTAATGCTTTAAATATAAGAAAGATGTGTTAAAAAATGCTGAAATTCAGGGATATCACTAAAGCATTCTTTGTTTGGGTCCTCTATGAATACAGATTTGCAACCATGGTCTGAATACATACATGTTATAATAACCAACAATGAGATATAAAAATTTCAGATGACAGACACCAGACTAGGAATCAATGGGCCTTAGGTATAAGAGCAAGTAATTGCAATTCTGGAGCAAACCAACTGAATCATGGCGGCAACTAAAAATTCTCCCAAATCCTTGCTCCTTTAAATTCAGCTTTTAACCCTTTGAATATTAGATATGTCTTCAACACATTGCAAAACAATGCATTGGGGACCTCTCTAGTATTCAAGAGGTTAAAATTAGTTGGACTTTTTATTTATCCCCTTTCATGAAGTTGGATTTCCCTAGAATTGCACTTCTCCACTTTTATACTGAAGTTTATTTTTAATGTCCCTATTACTGAAAATATAAAGAACAGAACAGTGCTCATTTTCTAGCATGCCTGTCTTTAAATTAAATATATATTTTAAAACATGAACTGCAACATGTTTCCAATAAATGTAAATAACTGTTGCAGTATTTGAAATTGATTAGTGCTAAAAATTATTTTTCATAATTATTCAAAAATATAAGTTAATAATTTGAATGTATTTTATATATTTGGCAACATCAGTTTGAAATTTTAATGCATTTATTCTACAGGCAAATATACCAAAATATTTTGATACATACAAACACTATACCAAACAATAACATTATCAGCAACATTATTCAAATTAATGTACTCTTAAGACTATACTTACCTGATTCTCTTTTGAAAATATTTCTTGATTGAGTTAATGTGAAGCTAATTACCAAACCAAGTATGATGACCAACTTCATGATTGCAGGTGTTTTGGTGGAGGACCTCAGAAGCCTAAGGGAGAGGGAAACCAGTTAATTTATAGTTTTCTAGAAAATGATTAACCAGCCAAGCCTCATATTGCAATAATAATTGTCTTGATGACTATTTCAAACTCAAATAGCATTCAGTGCCAGGAAATGTATTTAAAAAAATAAATTCTAGGCTTGTGCTGGCCTTTTACACTTAGAGGTGCCTTGTAAATAATACAGGCCTTCATGGTTAAGCAAAACAAAATGTTTGCTTAATACGTTGTTATACTCAGAACTAAAGGTTAAGTAAATTAGTTCATGTAACAGTGTCACGATCAATGTCCTGATTCTATCTTTCTCTAAATATGTACAAAGTCTAAACAATGGAATCATACAATTTTCTTTTTGATACCCTCTCTTCCAACAACAGTGTAGAATTAAATGAGGTGCCCTTTTGGGCTGTCTGATGCTATAGTAACCTAGCAGAGCTAAACACTGTTGGTAATTAATCTGTTCCTGATCTCCTGCAGATTGTGCTTGGAAATATCTGGGCCTAAATTCTCTTGAGATGCCTTTACTTAGTATGGGTAGCACTAAGGGCTAATAATTAGGGATAAGCAAAATATCCAATTTTGTTCTCATGAGATATTCTACAAAAACCACGTGGTTCTCCACTTTTTGTGAGAAATTTCGCTCATAGAAAACCATTCAATATCTACATTTAGTTGAATGGGCACAGACTTATATAAAAATGTCCCTACTCCACTCCATCAGAAACAATAATAATGGGGTGCACTCAGGGACCACTAAACTAGACTCTAATAAAAATACCCTGAAACAAGAAGTTTAAAGGAGACAACCTGTACCAGGAAAGCTGGTCCCATCAAAAGAGGCACTCAAGAAGCAGGGATCGGATCAGAGGTGCTTCTGATATATTAGGTCCGACACTGGACATTACTCCAAATGGTTGACGAATGTCCCATTCGGCCAATTTCATAGGTTGAGACTAGTGTTGAGCGAGCGTGCTCGGCCGATGCTCGGATCGGCTCGAGCATCGCTCTGCTCGGCACATGGCGGTACTCGTCGAGTACCGCCATGTGCTCTCCCGCCATGTTCGGGTGGCGGGGATCTGTGCCGGAAGAGGCACAGATCAGAAGACGCTCCGCTGGACCACCAGGGACTGGAGGTACGGGGGCATTGCGGAGATGAAGGGGGCATTGCGGAGATGAAGGGGGACATTGTGGAAGAGGGGCATAGACTCTATGCCCCTCTTCCACAATGTCCCCCTTCATCTCCGCTATGCCCCTCTTCCACAATGTCCCCCTTCATCTCCGCTATGCCCCTCTTCCACAATGTCCCCCTTCATCTCCGCTATGCCCCTCTTCCACAATGTCCCCCTTCATCTCCTCTATGCCATAGAGGAGATGAAGGGGGACATTGTGGAAGAGGGGCATAGCGGAGATGAAGGGGGACATTGTGGAAGAGGGGCATAGCGGAGATGAAGGGGGGACATTGTGGAAGAGGGGCATAGCGGAGATGAAGGGGGACATTGCGGAGATGAAGGGGGACATTGCGGAGATGAAGGGGGCATACAGAGATGAAGGGGGCATAGCGGAGATGAAGGGGGGCATTGACCAGGCACCCTCCCCTCATCAGAGCAGGGGGTGCCTGGTGTAATGCTCGTGTCGCCCCATTGAAGTCAATGGGGCTCGGGTGCTCGGCCGAGCACTCGAGCCTCAGGGGGTGCTCGGTCAGAGCACCCGAGCACCCGAGCATCGGGGTGCTCGCTCAACACTAGTTGAGACGCAATTGTAGTAAGCTGGAAGATTTTGATAAAGAGGGGGGCTTGTTGAAAGCACAGTTTAAAGAGAAAGGATATACGGACTCCTTGTTGAATTCCGCATTTGAAAGATCTAGGAACTTAGATCGGAATAAGATCCTCTCCAAAAAACAGGATAAAAAACAGGACATAAAGGGAGATGCTAGTAAAGAAATAACTTACAGTAGCTCTTTTGTGACTCAATTTAATTCCTATGGGTATAAGATTAAGAACATTATACGTAAGCACTGGGGAATATTACAACAAGACCCAATCTTGAGAATGAATATAAGTAAAGATGCTATGGTGATATTCAAGAAAAATTGGAATATCCGTTCATATATTGCCCCCAGTCGCCCTAAATTTTTAAATGAATGCCCTGAGAATAGAGCTCCTGTTGGAAGTTTCAAATGCCACCATGGAAGATGTAATAATTGTCAATATATGATGGATGGAGTTACTTCCTTTTCAGATGCTATGGATAGGGTTACTTACAACATAAAACAGCATGTTGACTGTGTCTCTTTTGTGATCTACATGCTGATTTGTGGTTGTGGTTGTAAGTATGTAGGTAGAACAACTAGGAAGTTAAAAACAAGAATTGGTGAACATAGGGGTAAGATTAAGAGAAAGGAAGTTAACCATGGTGTCTCACGACATTTCCTTGATTGTCCATTAGGAGAATTGAAGAACCTTAGAATCATAGGTTTAGAGCACATCCCAGAAAGAACAGGGAGTAGGTTCCAAAAATTGTGTACTAGAGAGGCTTTCTGGATTTTTACATTAGGAACCATGGGTGAGAAGGGTCTCAATGCTGAGATTGATATAGCTTCATGCTTATAATTGAAGTTACCTTTTAATTGTATTGGTGCGGATTGTTTAACTGATATAGTACTTTTGTTTTAATGAAAATTGTTCTTCCTTTTTTTTTTTTTTTTTTTATCTCGCATGTCCAGCAGTGACTAACGATTGACGTGCCCCTTATGGAATAATAGTGGTTGTGGTGCTTTGGACCTTATAGATCCTTTGGGGTCTGTGTCCTCCCTTTTATTTATAGGCTTGTATGTTAAAGGGTTAATTTATTTATTTATATATTTCAGAACCCTGGAGTATGGACCATATTATGTATGGACGGTATGGTGCCCATCTATATGGTTCCTTATATAGTATTATTAGTGTTGTTTTATTTTTATATATACACTTTATTTATTTATTACTATTCGATGTAGAATTGTGAGGGAGTCCCTGCTGTGGTTATCGTGGTGGATGCTCTCCTCCGCTGGGCCCCAGTGGTGTGGGGGGGGCGTTAGGGAAGGAGAGCATCGGCCGCTTGAGGATTGCAGAGATCCTCCCTGACCACTTGCGTTCCATTGTTGTGACGCATATGCGGAGGAGGGATATCCTTCTGGTTCATTGCCTCACTTACGCTTTCCTGCGGGGCGTGAACGGAGTTATGAAGCTGGGGATGCGAGATATAAGGTTGCTAATTTTTAAATATAAGAAAATATTGATATTGCTCTTGATAAAGTGACACGTAAATCATAAGTCACGAAACGCGTTGAGCGACTTAAGGAATCTCTTAAATCTTTTTATGTGAAGTTTTTTATTACTTTGAGATATATTATTTTATTATTGTTTTTCATTATATACTAGCATTCTTTTTTGTTGATATGTGATGTTACTTTTGTAGTATCTGTTTTTAGAACGATGTGCCCATTTTTTCCACAATAAATAGAATATATTTAATATACCACTCCTGCTGCTTTTTCCGTCTGGATTTGATGGTTTTCTTTGCCCAAACCATATATTGGTCAAGTTTTTGGTGACCACTTATTGTATAATATTGGTGTAATTCAAGAAGAATTATACCCTGAAGTGAAAAGAAGAAGACGTTGGGTGGAAGAATCCTATAGGGTGTGATCCTACCTGGAGTGAACTCCAAACAAGTGAAGGTGAAATCAACTGGGAGGCAGTGGCAACCTCCAAATAATGTGAGTGTATATACAGAGGGAGAGTGGAAGAGGGGTCATTGTATCTGTATTAATTACTACGCTTAGAGGGTCTGCGCTGGTTTTTGTCTCTTCTATTGCTACAGAATTCTGTGATTGGGATTCCGATTGGTGATGTCCCTTTGAAACCTGCTGCGACCATCTATGAGGAAGAGATTCTTCTTTTGAACAGAGACGTTTTGTGATTAGATTTTTTTTTTCTCTTTCTCCTCTCCCTTCTCTGTGGTGCGAAGGGTTACTATATAGAGCGCTGTAATTTGTTATACTATTTTTTTGGGGTTTGATCACTGATACTAGCTGCACTAATATTGTTACCTTTTGCTTATCCTATTGTCTTTATATCGATTATTTCCTGTCTGAGTATTGCTGATTTTACATTTTTATTTTTTGTATTCCACTAGCTGTTGCTAATTGAGATTTAATTATGGCCTGTTTGTCTATCTCCTTGAGAGGTCAAAGAAAAGCTAATTTAGCTAAAGCCCTTAAGGAGAGGGACAATTTGGGAGGAATAGATGAGGTTGTCCCAATCTCTCAGTTATTCAACAGGTTGGAAAATCTGCTGGGTACTGAGATGAGACATTGGTGGGATAGTATGTTATTACAACAGTATTTGGATAGGAAGATTATACCTAGAGGGTTAAGGATTTTGAAGAACTCTCCCTTTCCAGATGCCCAGTTCACTGAGGGTTGGAATAAGATCTTGGAGGATTGCTCCATGTCTCTGATCAGACATCTGGTCGGATACAGGGAGGGGTGTCTCCAGAAAATTGAAGGGGAGATCACGATAGTGAGTGGCCTTCTCAAACAACATGAAAAGAATCCTAGGTTTGGTGAGCTGGACAAAAAAGTCCTAGGCAATGTTAATAAAATTGAAAGGGAATTAAGGAACAAAAAAGAAAAGAAAATCAATAGGGATATTGAAGACTATAATAGACAGCAATATGGAAATACAAATAAATATAATTATGGATTACGCTATGGACAGAGGATGTCCCAACAATATTACACTAATGGGAGAAATACTAACAGGAATCAGTATGATAATTATCATATTAATAGGACCAATAGGGAGGCAAAAGAAGTAAAAAAGACTATTGAGAGACAACGAGAAGAGGAGAGGGGAAGTGAGATTGTAAAAGAAAGGGAGAAAAATGAAGAGAATATTGAATCTGTGGTGCCAAGTACGAGTAGTTCTTTTAGTAATAGGGCTAATATCCCCCTAAAAAACAAGTTTGCGCCTCTTAAAGAAGAAATTAGAGAGATAGAAGAACTCATACAACAAAAGGAGAATCTTTTGGGGGCAAAACCAAAGGGCCCCGGAGGAAAATTTCTTAGGAAGTCTGAAGGAGGAAGGAAGGGGAATTCTGGGGTAGATAGAGAGGGAAAGAATAGAACACCTTCGGTAGAAGTCCAAATGGACAAAGAGGATAAGCAGACTTCAGCACCTTTTTTAGGGGTGAAAGGCCTCGAACGTTTTGCAGGATGGGTGACTATATCTCCAACAGCAAGAAGAAAAAGAGAAGAGGGTGTAGAGGGGAAAAAGGAAGAGGACTTGTTAAATGCCTCAAAAAAAGGGAAATTTTAGAAGCTAGAAGCTATATGGATGGGATTTACAATTTGTCCGATGAAAGTTTTGATTATAGCCAAGTTTTGATCCTTAAAAAAGTATTAAAATTTGCTCCAACGGCACCACCGGATTACTTTGCCTTTTTTATGGACCTTAATAGATTTATTAGGACGTTGACTCTGAGATGCTTTTTTAGCGATGACGAGCAAAAGCGAATCCAGATGAAAAAGGAGGACTTGGAAATCTTGGAAATTCTGGAGGGTCTAAAGATTGATCAGGACCCATCAGGGGATTTAAATTGTAAAAAAAATAATTTAAGATCCAAGTCCTCTTTTTATCCTTTACATAAAAGGGGTCCGTATATTGAGGCTTTTTATCATCTGGTGTTAGATGACTATAATAGACATATTAGAGGGAAAAAGTGAAACAAGGAAACTTAAGTCGGTTAGAGAAGAAAGCCTTGAGGGACCTTTCAAAGAAAAAAAGTGTTACCATCTGTGAAGCTGATAAGGGGGGCTCCATAATAATCCAAAATACCAAAGATTATATTGAGGAAGGCCTTAGGCTTTTAGGAGACCAACAATCATATAGATTATTAAAGGAAGATCCGACTGTTATTTATCAACAGGCTCTAATAATTATGTTATCGGAGCCAATGAGATCTGGAATTATTTCAAAACAGGAGTTAAATATCTATATATAGAACAACCAGATGTGCCATTTTTCTATCATCTACCTAAGATACACAAGAGGATACAAGATCCACCAGGTAGGCCTATTATATCTGGAATTAATTCCATGTCCTCTAACCTCTCAGCTTACCTCGATTTTTTCCTACAACAATATGTGGTTAAATTACCCAGTTATATACGAGACTCACAGCATGTACTGGAGGTTTTACAAAAGATAGAATATAATGACGATCTATGCTGGGTAACATTAGATGTAGAAGCGTTGTATACAAGCATCGACCATGAAAAGGGTTTAGAAGCCATTTCCTTTTTTTGAATGCAGACCCAGAGATACCAACTATCCAGAAAGTATTCCTTAGAAAGTGTATCAAATTTATGCTCTATCATAATTACTTCCAATTCCAGGGACGGTGGTTCCTACAAACTAGGGGTACGGCCATGGGAATGAGATTTGCCCCCTCATATGCGAATCTATTTATGGGATATTGGGAGGCCCATAATATTTGGTTGAATTCGGGTGTGGGGGGCATCTCGTGTACTATGGCCGATACATAGACGATATCATTGTCCTCTGGAAGGGGAGCAGAGAGGACCTGGAATTGATGTTGGAAGACTTTAGGAATAAGTTTACTGTGAAAGTTGACAACAAACAGGTGGAATTTTTGGATCTGGTGTTCAGCTTTGAAGATCAAGAAATTAAGAGCAACATACATAAAAAGGAAGTTGCCTCAAACCAATATATTAGGTCCGACAGTGGACATTACTCCGAATGGTTGACAAATGTCCCATTCGGCCAATTTCATAGGTTGAGACGCAATTGTAGTAAGCTGGAAGATTTTGATAAAGAGGGGGCCTTGTTGAAAGCACAGTTTAAAGAGAAAGGATATACGGACTCCTTGTTGAATTCCGCATTTGAAAGAGCTAGGAACTTAGATCGGAATAAGATCCTCTCCAAAAAACAGGATAAAAAACAGGACATAAAGGGAGATGCTAGTAAAGAAATAACTTACAGTAGCTCTTTTGTGACTCAATTTAATACCTATGGGTATAAGATTAAGAACATTATACGTAAGCACTGGGGAATATTACAACAAGACCCAATCTTGAGAATGAATATAAGTAAAGATGCTATGGTGATATTCAAGAAAAATTGGAATATCCGTTCATATATTGCCCCCAGTCGCCCTAAATTTTTAAATGAATGCCCTGAGAATAGAGCTCCTGTTGGAAGTTTCAAATGCCACCATGGAAGATGTAATAATTGTCAATATATGATGGATGGAGTTACTTCCTTTTCAGATGCTATGGATAGGGTTACTTACAACATAAAACAGCATGTTGACTGTGTCTCTTTTGTGATCTACATGCTGATTTGTGGTTGTGGTTGTAAGTATGTAGGTAGAACAACTAGGAAGTTAAAAACAAGAATTGGTGAACATAGGGGTAAGATTAAGAGAAAGGAAGTTAACCATGGTGTCTCACGACATTTCCTTGATTGTCCATTAGGAGAATTGAAGAACCTTAGAATCATAGGTTTAGAGCACATCCCAGAAAGAACAGGGAGTAGGTTCCAAAAATTGTGTACTAGAGAGGCTTTCTGGATTTTTACATTAGGAACCATGGGTGAGAAGGGTCTCAATGCTGAGATTGATATAGCTTCATGCTTATAATTGAAGTTACCTTTTAATTGTATTGGTGCGGATTGTTTAACTGATATAGTACTTTTGTTTTAATGAAAATTGTTCTTCCTTTTTTTTTTTTTTTCTTATCTCGCATGTCCAGCAGTGACTAACGATTGACGTGCCCCTTATGGAATAATAGTGGTTGTGGTGCTTTGGACCTTATAGATCCTTTGGAGTCTGTGTCCTCCCTTTTATTTATAGGCTTGTATGTTAAAGGGTTAATTTATTTATTTATATATTTCAGAACCCTGGAGTTTGGACCATATTATGTATGGACGGTATGGTGCCCATCTATATGGTTCCTTATATAGTATTATTAGTGTTGTTTTATTTTTATATATACACTTTATTTATTTATTACTATTCGATGTAGAATTGTGAGGGAGTCCCTGCTGTGGTTATCGTGGTGGATGCTCTCCTCCGCTGGGCCCCAGTGGTGTGGGGGGCGTTAGGGAAGGAGAGCATCGGCCGCTTGAGGATTGCGGAGATCCTCCCTGACCGCTTGCGTTCCATTGTTGAGACGCATATGCGGACGAGGGATATCCTTCCGGTTCATTTCCTCACTTCCGCTTTCCTGCGGGGCGCAAACGGAGTCATGAAGCTGGGGATGCGAGATATAAGGTTGGTAATTTTTAAATATAAGAAAATACTGATATTGTTCTTGATAAAGTGACACGTAAATCATAAGTCACGAAACGCGTTGAGCGACTTAAGGAATCTCTTAGATCTTTTTATGCAAAGTTTTTTATTACTTTGAGATATATTATTTTATTATTGTTTTTCATTATATATTAGCATTATTTTTTGTTGATATGTGTTGTTAATTTTGTAGTATCTGTTTTTAGGACGATGTGCCCATTTTTTCCACAATAAATAGAATATATTTAATATACCACTCCTGCTGCTTTTTCCATCTGGATTTGATGGTTTTCTTTGCCCAAACCATACATTGGTCAAGTTTTTGGTGACCAATTATTGTATAATATTGGTGTAATTCAAGAAGAATTATACCCTGA
Organism: Rhinophrynus dorsalis; assembly: GCA_037306005.1. Lineage (NCBI taxonomy): Eukaryota > Metazoa > Chordata > Amphibia > Anura > Rhinophrynidae > Rhinophrynus > Rhinophrynus dorsalis. Next base: position 230,369,481 of record CM074718.1, on the reverse strand, counting down.
ATGAAAAGAAGAAGACGTTGTGTGGAAGAATCCTATAGGGTGTGATCCTACCTGGAGTGAACTCCAAAGAGGTGAAGGTGAAATCAACTGGGAGGCAGTGGCAACCTCCAAATAATGTGAGTGTATATACAGAGGGAGAGTGGAAGAGGGGCCATTGTATCTGTATTAATTACTACCATACCTGGGAACTCTCCGGATTTGCCCCGGAGACTCCGGTTCTGACAGAGCTTTACCGGGTCTCCGGGGCAGAGGCAGATTCCTCCGGATGTGGAGAGTTTCTATTGAAACTCTGCCACATCTGCTTTTTCTCCCATTGTGCCTCAGTCCCCAGCCTTCTGTGTGACACATTTAACCCTCTGAGTGCCAGAGTGGTACAGAATGCATTGCTTTGCAATGCATTCTGTACCACTCTGGCACTTCAAAGGGTTAACACTCAAGCTAAGCCCCGCCCCCTTTTGACGCGATTAGCGTCATTTTTGTTACCCCCTGCTGAACAGTGGACTACCCTCCGGGTATCCCTCAACTGAAAGTTCCCAGGTATGATTACTAAGCTTAGAGGGTCTGCGCTGCGTTATATAGGTAAAGCTTAAATTGTTCATATACATGTACATTGGGGTATCATTTACATTATTGTATATTTATGTGGACCACCTCTGTGGATATGTTTTTAATTGGATTTTATATGTCATCCTATGTGTCCATTTGATATATTGTAGCAATAAAATTTAAATTTATATTATTTACTTTCCCTGCTTCTTGAGTGCCTCTTTTGATGGGACCAGCTTTCCTGGTACAGGTTGTCTCCTTTAGACTTCTTGTTTCAGGGTATTTTTATTAGAGCATAGAAAAACCATTAACATCCTACCCGTTACTTGAGCCCTTGTCTGGCCCTCGAACTATTTATCCAAAGTCTGTGGACATTTTGCCCTGGTTGTGCACTAAAAAAGACTTTTGATAGACTTTATGTGAATGGGGCTAATGTACTGTATTATATAAAACTGCCCTTCGTTAGACTGCTGACTTGCTTCCAAGGGAAGGGGCAGTGAGGGGTTAATTCTTTGAATGTGTATTGCAGTCTCTCAAGCCATTGTACTGTGCATTGTAAGATGTATTGAGACCCCCTGCTGTGTGTTAATCCATTCACGCCCCTCAGTCTGTTAGTCACCTATTGTATAACCTGAAACTCTGTTGTCAGTCCTTTGTATTATATGTTGTCAGTTGATTACCTCTGTGAATGTTCCCATTGTGTCAGCCCTTACCATTTGCTGCTGGTTCCTTGTCTTATGTTTGGATTGTATTATCTATGCCCCTCACCCTATTATATCTGGTTGGCCAATGTATTTCAATGTAGTTGATCTGTATAAATATGTGTGGTTTTGTATAATAAAGTCAGTCTTATTCTGAGTGAAAAAGGAGCCCTGGAGTCTTGCATTGCTTATGATCTAAAGTGTCCACTCTGATACCCATCTGCGCCAAGTATCCTGAATCGTCGACCGCCTGCTGCCAGCTTCCTGCGACCCAACTTCGTATGCTGTAAGGTGGTGACGTGGACTCCATCTTCTCATCCTTGTGTTCCTGCGACATCTTCCAGTGATCCTTTGACTGGGAGTAGAGGCCTTACTCTCTACTGCCCGTGTTTCCCTGCTTCCAGCGATCCTGAAACTGTTTCAGTGACCGTCCATACTTCAACCGGTGCATCCGATGGTGCTTATCTGCCGTCGAGAGGGAGAGACCCGGGAACGATGGCGGAAGGCGACGCGGTCCCTTCCTAGCTTCCATTACACCACTTATAATAAAAAAATATTACACAAAAATATTTCCATATTTTTCCTATGCCTTTCAATGGGGAGAAACGTCAGACCCATATACTATAAATATCTTGCATTTGGTTTTGTACCAAAAACACAATATAAACTGGAAGTAAAATGGGGAGAAAGCAGCTAGAGAAAGGGCAAAAAGTGATTTTGAAGCTATTTATCTAGCAAAATAAGGATACGCTGACACTATAAGCCCCCCTATTAAAATAAAAGAGGAGCTGGCAGGACCATCATGCATCCAGTGACACAGAGGAGGAGGGGTGGTGATGAAGAAGTCACTACCTCCATCATGGAAGGGACTGGGAGTCCAAATTCCCCAGACCCAATGATGCCCAGTCCCCCAACACCATCACTTGGCATCTAGGGGAAAATTGTGACTGGATAGTAGTGTGAGCAGCACTGGTCAGTTGCCTGTACCTGCTGTTACTGCTGTCAGTGTTCTTTGTAATTCTGAGTGGGAGGAGATGATGGCAAGTGTGACAGCAGGGGACCCTAAGTCAGCTTGTCAGTCCTACTGCCACACAGCAGCTAGAGACTGGTAGTGGTGCATTTGGAGGTGGTGAAGCAGTTGCTGTGACTAGCAGTATGTACCCTAATGCTGAGTTTGAAGGGAAAGTTAGCAGCCAGACTAGTGGTCAAGGGAGCCCACATATCCCTGACCCAATTTCCCTGGCATTGTCTCTCTGGGGAATTATGCTGAAGAAGGCAGAACTGGCTAGCATTATGAGCAGCAGCACACATCAGAACAGATGGCAAGTGTGACAGTTTGGGACCCACTGTCATATTTGCCATCATCAACAAGTCCCATTCAGATACAGTAGCAACAAGAAACTGGTGATGGTGGTGATGAGACTGAGGGGGATGGTGGAACAGCTGGTATGGAGGAAATTATGAAGGCATTTTTAGCTGAAAATAAAAAGGAATGGCAGACAGAGATGCAAATGAGGATGAGCATCAACACCACCAGCAGTGACATTGCTGCTGCTGTAATTTCTTCTGCTGAGTGGTTTATCTGTCTCAACAGTAGGATGATGATAATCAGGCTAGTGTGCCATAGACCACCATGGCAATCAAGGGATTGGGTGCCACCATTACTGATTTGGGACTAAGGCAGGTTCTACCTGCCTCTAATAATCCTGGTCCTAGTTCTAATGCTGATTTGGAGGCAGAAGAAGCATCAACTGTTGCAGCCACTGAAGGGGATTGTGGAGGAGAAGATGGCCATTCATTTCCACCTCTTCCCTACCTGAGAGTATGGGTGTGGGAATATTTTTATCTTGGTGCAGGTGCAGTGCAGTCATCAGCAATTGTATTGTGCACTATGTGTGGCAGGTCAGGGAAAAGGAGGGGACACACCTTGGCACAACTGCCCTAGTAAAACAAATTAAATACAGACACCACAATGTTTACATGAAGCATTTGAAAGCCAAATCCCCACAAAAAATCTGGAGCCCCTGTCACTGTACTCCTGTCCCTCCCCAAGGGCACCAGGAACTTTGATGAAAATCAAAGAGGAAGAGCAGAGAAACAGAGCTTGATCCTGATATTTTAATGGTGAGCAAAACACCTGCCTCATCATAAACTAAGGTGTGGGCACGGTAAGATGCACAAACTGTCCTGCCCCATCATCCTCAGGATCCTCTATCTCCTCTTCTTCTGGTGTAATACATCTGACAACTTTACCCCTCCCCCCACCACCACCAGCTGATAGCGTTTCTGTAGGTGTGAGGATGTGGCAGTTCATGTCCACCCATAGTATATTGTGTCGGGCACTGACAACACATGGCAATGAGGTGTAGTGTAATTGGATGCAGGGAATCAAGGAGCATCAGAAGACTGGTAGCAGGGAGTATTCATCATTATTACTAAGTCTTCTTGTTGTTACATGTCCTTAGCGGAGTGGACAAAGGACATAGGGCTCGATTTAAAGGCAGCCGTTAGCCAAAAAAAAGACTAACGGGTACGTTAAGGTGCAGTAAGCGATGCAAAGCTCTGTGTTATGTTCAGCTAACGGCAGAGAACAAATCACAACGTCCAATACACTTACATGCATTGGGACCCGTAGAACAAAATTCCCCAGAGCAATTCAAAGGAGTGCGGGACTGCTAACGGCAGCGAAAAAGATACATTAAACAGCCAAGAGTTAAGACCCAGTTTTGTTACACGTTAGAAATCTAACGGACAAAAAAAAAACCCCTACATGGTAAAACAGACGAACTGTTCCCTGAACAAGAATACAAATGGGAAAATTAACCCGTGCAATGCCAAAATAACACAAAAAACATGTCCACACACCACAGATCACTGGTGCACATAACACAACAACCAAGCAACACCACATGGACATGGCCCAATAAAAAAACACCAACACAACATGCCATGGAACAATGGGGGTTATCACACAACACGGACACCTGCCAACACAAAACAAGCTCACCTGTGCAACATCACCAGACGATCCAGACACAACCTGCACCGCAAAGCTCCACACCCGCAACTGACAGGGACACAGCAACCACAACACAGCACACTTGCAAACACAGACACACCTGCAAACACTTACCTGGACAACAAACACCTTCCCATTGGTCAGCATTCACCTCATCACCACACCTACACAACGCCCCACCACCTACTTAAACGAACAGCTAACCACACTCACTTGTGGCTTGTTTTCCACTCAGGAGAGATAGAGATAGAGAGAGAGAGAGAGAGAGAGAGAGACAGAGATAGATAGATAGATAGATAGATAGATAGATAGATAGATAGATAGATAGACAGACAGTGAGAGAGAGAGCGCAATCAGTATGTTGGGTTACATATTTTTGCGAAGGCTGCGGAGAAGGCGTGCATGGGAGAGAGCTAGGGAACACCAGCAACCCCCAGGCACACCTGATCAACAGCCTTCACCTGTTGCAAGTAAGGAGGCTCCGGCTCATGAACCACACAGGAGCCCATCCCCACCTGGCGGACACCTGCCTGCAGATGCACAGCTGCAGCAACAGGATACTCCCCAGCTGCCACAGAGACCCCTGGAGCAGCCCAGGATGCATAGACGACCACCAAGGACCAGAGTATACCGCCCAAGGGTCACTCTCTTTGGAATGACCGATGACGAGGTCATTGATCGCTACAGGTTGAGGCCGCACAGGATCATTTCCCTGTACGAGGTAATCAAGGATCAGGTGGATCCCATATGCACCCACAACCATGCCCTAACTGGCCTGCAAGAACCCCTGTGTGCCATACACTTCATGGCAAGTGGTGCCTTCCATTCGACAGAGGGTTACATATCTGGCATGTCCCAGGTCACATTCTCCAGGGTGCTGGCCCAGGTCTTGCCAGCATTCAAAGGCAAAGCTAGTAGGTACATACACTTCCTCACCACCGACATGGAGTGGACACATCTCAAGCAGGGCTTCTACGAAAGGGGAGGCATGCCCAGGGTCATGGGTGCAATAGATTGCACCCATGTCAGAATCAAAGCACCAGCACGTCGGGGACATGTGTTCTTTAGCCGAAAAAACTTCCACTCCATGAATGTGCAGATGGTGTGTGACAGCAACCTGGCCATCATGAATGTCTGTGCAAAATATCCCGGAAGCTGTCACGACTCCCATATACTCAGAAACTCATCTGTGCACAGAGATTTTGAAAATGGGACCTATACAGGCAGATGGCTTCTGGGTGAGTTAACAATACCAAATCACACCACATACACACGTGCTAATATGTTCACCTTATGAAACAGCATTCATACAACATGTGCTCCTTGTCTCACCATGTCATTCACTTCCCACAGGTGATGCTGGCTATGGCTGCAAACCATGGCTCCTCACCCCGCTTGCCAATCCCCAAAACGATGCCCAGGAAAGATATAACCAGGCTCATGCCAGGACTCGCAATGCCATTGAGTGTACCTTCGGCCTCCTCAAGTCCCGATTCCGATGTCTGGACCACTCGGGGGGAGCATTGCAGTATGCACCTGGCAAGGTCTGCGACATTGTCATGGCATGTGCCATCCTCCATAATATCGCGGTCGCCACCAGACCTATCGACAATGTACAGCCCCACCCAGACCTGATGACCCACTGGACCTTGTCCAGGGTGAGGAAACCCTAACAGGGATGCAGACAAGACACAGATTGATCAGGGATCACTTCAGCTGTGAGTATAATACATGTATGCACACAATCCATGCATGCACATCCACCACAATATACATCTTCTGTTTCACCCCACAGGATCAGTGACACAGCCCTGACACTGGCTGCAGTATGGACCACCACCATCAACCATTTCATGGACCAGTCAGATTGGGCGTAGAGATTTTGATTACATCTGACACCCTGTCGTCCATGTTGATACTGCCACCCCAAGGATATCATGCATGTCCCCCTGGAAACCAAGGTACAACACTTTAACCTTGTGCAACATATTCCATGTTTCCCCAGGCACCAACTAAAGTGGCTTTTCTAGGATCACACCCATAGCAACCATGGTACCCCTGTAGTGAGAGAGTCTTATCCAAGGCAATGCATCGGATAACACTCAATCACATTAGGGGTTAAGGGGACATTTGAGCGAACATGGGATCTGTAGTTTGCCAGAGCTAAAAAGAGCAGCAGAGGGATGGATCTACAGTGGTAGTGTGTTACACAACATAGAGCTCATTACATGTGGATCACGTATCCAGGGACACCATGCTGACCTGTGTGTGTGTGTGTGCAGCGATATGTGCCCCAGACAGAAATGCACACATCAACAAATATGTCCTGACAGCTCCATGATCCAAACATATTTGGACTGTCTCTGACAGTGGCAGACCAAATCTATTCTTGTCAGGAAGCTATCAGGACATATCTGTTGATGTGTGTAACCATGTCAGGGGTATATATCCCTACAGATGGTTAACATCCCCTTAGTTATCCCCCATGATGGTTCATATACTAGTACAAAACACATTCCACAGCAATGGTTCGTGTAGCCCCATGTAAGGAGAAAGATGAAGAGGATCATGATGTTGTAGCTGTTGCATGATGAACACATTGAGGGTGATGTTCCAAATCCTGTCCTCTTGTCCCACAGGCATCCTTAGCACGATCCATCCTTGAACAGAGGCGTTTCCACGTGACTGGACTGAAGTCTGGACAACACTTCCATGAAGCTCACCCCTTGGTGTTTCCAGTGCTTTTGTTGGTGATGCAATGTGTGACCTGATGTTCAAAGCAACCTCTACTGGAACATTCACATATAGACATGAATTAATGTGTGTACTACCACCCAGGTATCAGACCTGTACAGTAAGACTGCTCATCACAGAGTAGACAAACCATGTGGACAACACATGAGCAGTTCCCCAGTGTTACTACAGTATCCCTATTTAGTTCAGATGTACCGTTTGTGTGCTCATACAAGTGTTTCATGCATATAGGCTATATACCCAGAAAACACATGTATGTGTTACTGTAGTTTGTGACACAATAAAGGAGTACCATCACTATTCAGTATGTGTCTGTCTGTATGAATAAATGTTGGATTTGACATCTCTCGATTATGAACCATACTCAGGGCTAGAGTATACCTCATACATAGGAAGGCATGACCCACATCACAGGAGTCCACTGGTTGTTTGACCATGAGTGAACATTGTGATGCATTCATGCAATGGGATGATGGCAGTGATACACTAATGGGTGTTGTGGTGATAGCAGGTGATACAGGGGACATCATTACTTCCACAGTGATGTCACGTCCATGGTTTGTGACTTGCTCAATATAATCAATGTCCTGAGATTGCTGTAGGTTGTCCTTTTCCTGTAAACCAGTCACGATTTTAGTAGTCCCTCTCTGAATTTTCTCTAGAGTATCTATATCCTTCTGGAGATGGGGTCTCCAGTACTGTACACAATACTCAAGCTGAGATCTAACTAGAGAGCTGTAGAGTGGCATGACCACTTCCCTTTTCTGCTACTAATGCTATAGCTATACAACCCAGCACCCTGCTTGCATCCCCCATTGCTTACATTGCCTGCCTATCTTTAAATCATTAGAAATAATTACCCTCAACTCCCTTTCCTCGGTTGTATCTGACAGTACAGTACCATTAATAGTATATTTTTCCTTTGGATTTTTATGTCCCAAGCTCATTATTTTACATTTATCAACAATAAACTGCAGCTGCCACACTCTTGTCCATTCTTCTAATTTATCTAAATCATTTGTCATTTGGCTTATCCCCCCCTTGGAGTGTCTACCCTATTGTAGATCTTTGTATCATCTGCAAAAAGGCATACCTTACCTTGAATACCTTTTGCGATAGTAACTAGTAACTAGTAACACTCCTTTTGTTCGAATATTCTCCATTGACTACCACCCTCTGTCTCCTGTCACTCAGCCATAGCCTTATCCATTTAACTATTTTTAAATCTAGACTTAAACACTGCACAGTTAATAAAAAAAAAACTAAAACAAGAAATTGGTATACAACGTGACAAAGTCAGGGACATAAGCTTTGACTGGGGCAGACTGATACTTGACGGGATATAATATTTTGCAGAGGATGATCTGTAGGGCTTTTTGTTAGAAGCCCAAGCTCGAGGAACATTGATTTGTAGGACATAGACTTGTTTGGCACAAGCCCTAAGGAAACATTGATTTGTTGCAGGACTTAGACTTGTGTTAGGCCCAAAAACATTGATTTGTAGGACTTTGGCTTGTTAGCATTACAAACGCTGAGGAATCACAGATCATTTTTATCAATTTGGCTTGTTAGCATCACAAGCCCTGAGGAATAACAGAACATTTTTATCAATTCAGCTTGTTAGATTCACAAGCCCTGAGGAATCAGTAATTTATCAGACAAGATCCCCAAAATTATATTTTTTTCTAGGCCACTGTTTTTTTTGAAAGAACAAAAAAAAAAGCCCAATCGCCTAGTACTAGTGTTATGGTGGTCAGTGAAAATGCCCCGGTGTCGCTGAGGCATTTGTGATAGTTGTTCTTGCTGCTGCTGTACAGCTGTTTAAGCAGCAGGATGATTAGGCAGCTCCAAGGTAATGGGATCAACAGCAGCAGTAATATGGGTGATGATGATCTTGGTCCCACCTGCCACTACTAGTTCCAGTGATGCGCCTGAGGCAGTAGCAGCACCACAGCCCTTGAGAGCAGGACAGAAATGTGCCTCTCATCAGCAACTACAATGTGCACAGTGTGTGTGTGTGGCAAATAAGGGAAATACTGGGAACAATGGGCACATCTGCACTGACATCAAACACATAGCACATCTGTTATCAAACACCATGAATCTTAGGGTCCCCAATGTGAAAAAATCCCACCAAAAGGCAATTTCTGCTGCTGTCACTATGCCCCTTGTCCGCTACATGCTAAGGATACTGACAACTTACAATTTAATAATAATAATGATGATGAACTATCCCTACCACCAGCTTAGCTTATACTGAGGAATGTAATCTCCTCAGATACCACTTTATGCCCTGGTTGTGATTATCCTCCACCACACTGCAATATGTGGTCACTGCACCACACAGTGTGCAATGGGAGGACGCGAACTGCCACATCCTGACATCTACTGAATGGCTATCAACTGGTGAAGGGAGGGGTAAAGATGAACAAGGTGAATCGCCAGAAGATGTTATATTATCTTCTAGCGGCCGAACACTAGAGCAAGAAGGTGATGGCACTTTATTGAAAAAAAGCAGATAACCACATGGTTTTCACAATTTTTTTCATGGGAGCACGAAGGGATCTTTTGCCCACCCCTAGAACTAACAATGCAAGAACACACACCTGGACAAGAAACAGCTCAGCAGTCAGAAGTCCAATTACTTTTGGTCACCAAAAATGGATGGATTAGGTATAAAAAAGCCTTTAATTCCTATGCAGTTCATGGTTTATTGATGTCAATACCCTCAACTTAAAGCTGACACATTACATACCCCTTTGATACTCAAAGGGTTAATACTAATAATAAAAAATATGTTTACTTCCCCTTTAAGCCTCTGAGTGCCAGTGGAGTGTCAAACGTATTGCAGAGCAATGCATTGTACTCACCTCTAGCATTCAAAGACCTAAGAGCAGACTGTAAATCTTATGCTATAGTACATTTTATTAACTGGGACTTGCTTAAAATTGGGGTGGCTTGGTGTGGCATACAAGCTGAATCATATTTCTGCTTAAATATGTAACAAAACAGTAATTTGTGCTGTACAGTTTTATTTTGAAGCAATTACAATGAAGCAATGTAGATTTGTCTTTTTTTATTTAAAATAAAGGTTTGAGCAACCTGCATTTTGATCTCAACAAGCATCTCTCCTACCTCATGAAAATGTTGGACAGCACATCTGTAGATTTTGGCAAATATCCCCATAGAAGCACACTCATCCAAGTATATATTTCAGAGTTCAGTAACCTTTAGTATGTGGGAGAGAATTAAATGCTAAATAGAAAAAAAGTCATTCCTTCTCAGTGCTAATCTCAATTTAGCTACTGCAGAATTTAATATTAATAATACTGTCAAAAACTAAAACATAATGAAGTGTATTAAGTAAATGAGGGTGCAGTGCAAAAGCTGTGGCATACAATGTTTGTCTATAACAGAGCCTCAACATCCATGGCTATCAAGTAGCTGCAAGTTACCTAGTGAATAACTACTAAAACAGAGCTTTGAGGTGCTAAGACAAGAGCTGGGATATTAGTGGCTAAAAAAGAGCAGCAATAGACATGTGCTCTTATAATGGTACTGTAATAAAAATAGAAATGCACATATGTTTCTATTTCTTTTTGTACCATGATAACTATTCAGTAGTAAACCCTTCCAGTGTAGGGATGAAATGAAAAATTTTGTAAAATTATTATTCGTTCAAAACCAGCTGTTCCCCAAGGTCCTAAATGGATCAGGAAGAACAAGAGTTTCATTTTCGAATGTTGTTTGCCACTTTAACCAATCAAGTAGCAGACAAATTTTTGAGACAGAGTGGAGGCCAGGTTGATTTTTTATTTTTTTCAAAGCTTTATTGGTAATTTCAAAAGATATACAATAAAAGTGCATATAAAAGAGAAAGCTATAAACAGCAATTGGAATTTTATACGCTTAGAATTAGAAATCCAAAGAGCAATCATAAGAGAAAAGTAGTAACATAAAGAGTAACGTCTCATAACGTGTGTCATATCAATTCCGCAAAGCAGGGTGGAAGAATAGTACTTTCTTAATAGGAAACATGAATCATGGTAGAGAGTTAACACAAATTCTTCTTATCTAAATGAAGGAGGTTAAGAAGAGAAGGGGTGATAAGAGCAAGTATAGAGGTGAAATGCTGGAAGGGATTAGGGAGAGAAGGCTACAAGATCATCGTGGTCAGGTTATATCAAGTCCACAAGGAAAGACAAGATGGGAGTTCGAGAGTCCACTTACGTGGTTGGTAGACTGGCAGAGGACAGCTAGTTGAGCCACGGACTCCACATTTGATGGAAGCCCTCTCTCGAGTAAAATATATCTCAATGTATTATATATGCAGCTTAATAAGATTATACTTTTGCAACCCATGAAGTTAGATTGGGAGGGCTCACAGACTTCCAGTTCAGGAGGATTAGGGATTTGGCTGCATTCATCAGTACCCTGAAAAGCTTCACCATACGGGGTATTAGTTCTCAGGTAAACCGAGACCTGGTATGCAAACAGAAGCAACAAAGGGTCCGAGGGAAAACACAACCTAGAATATGCACTGAGTGGTCTATAATCGCATTCCAAAAAGAGCAAATCAGAGGACACGGCCACCAAATGTGAAGTATCGAGCCAGTATGTGCAGAACATCTCCAGCACAAGGATGAAGTAGATTTCTGGAAACGTAACATGAAAAGGAGCAAAGATCATGGCGATGGATGTCCATTCACAAAGGGGTAAAAACACCTCCAATTCTCCCTCCCATACTCGGAAGCATTAAGGCTTAATGGGAGCATAAAGCAAAAGACAGAAGTTGTACTACCTAGTCAGGGGGTTGAAAAATCATTTGTGGTCTGTCAGGAGGACCCCAAAGGGTGTAGATGAAGAAGATTGGGATAGAGTCTGGGGAGTCTGTACTGTTCGGGATAAGAAGTGTGTTGCCTGATGGTAGAGCCAGAAGTGATCCGCAGGAAGATAGGAGTCTACCACCAGAGAGTCAAAAATGATTATGGAATCATTGTGGTAAAGGTCACCTAGAGTATCCAAGTGTAGAGCGTGCCACATCCAAAATGATGAAGAGAGTTGGCCCAGGGGGAAAGATGGTTTGTATACGAGAGCTGTCCTAGGAGAGGGTGTGGAATGAGGGCATATATGGAATTCATCCAGGACCAGAAAGAGAGTAGGTGACCCAAAATGCAAAGGGAGGTGCATGAGGAGGTAAAAGAGGAATGGCCAAACCAACATAAATCCGTGAGATCAATGGTAGGTGCATGCGATTGAACACAGTCCACCCATTTCTTCCCATGGGCCTGAGTGAGATCCTATAGTTTGATGAAGGTAGAGGCATTATAATAAAGCAGAAGGTCTGGGGCACCAAGACCACCTTTACAGGGGGCTTTGTGAAGAAGGATGAGAAGAAGTCGTGGCTTTCGAAATCTTCAGATAAATAAGTTAATAATATACTGGAGGGTCTTAATGTAGCAGAGGGGAATATGGGATGGAATTACATTAACCCCTTCACGACTGGCACCTGCACACATGGCCGGCACTTGAGGACCATGGGGCATTTTTTTTATAGATCCGATTCAGGGCTCCCCGTGCCTGGAGCCCTGAATTCAATGATGTGTCAGGACCGTCACCGGTCCTTAAGTGCCAGACTGCCGTGATGGTCCTGGCATGAGATTGGACGTTAAGGGGTTAAAAAGGTATAGAACTTTTGGCAACAGGATCATTTTAGACAGATTAACTCTACCCCAGACAAGAGATGAAAAGGGAATTTCAGCTTTCAGTGGCATGGGTCAGGGAGGAAATGAAAGGAGGAATATTCACAACAACTAGGTCTCTCGGATTGGGAGTCAAAACAATGCCTGAGTACTTGATGCCTGAAGAAGGCCAGCAGAAAGGGTAGAAACCTTGCAGGTTCAAAACTATATTGTTAGGCAGATTTAAATTTAGGATCTTGGATTTCGCAAGGTTGACCCTAAAATGTGATAGCAAACTATAAAGTGAGAGGAGGGTGATTAACTGCCTCAAGGACTGCAATGGTCTACAGAGGAAAAAAATCATATAATCTGCAAAGCAGGCTAATTTTGCATCAATGATCACAGTGGGAAGACCTGAAATGCATAGGGAAAGCCTAATGGTGTTCAAGAGAGGTTCAAGTGCTAAACTAAAAAGGACTGGTGAAAGGGGGCATCCCCGCCTTGTACCATTTGAGATAAGAAAGGGTTGGGAGAGGAATCCATTTACTTTTACTCTGGTAGATGGTGTGGCATAAAAACTGGTGATGGTCGAAAAACACTTGGGTCCCAAACCCAGGCATGAAAGCACTTCAAAGAGATAAGTCCACTCAATGTGGTCAAAGGCCTTCTCTATATCAACCAAGGGGATCAGGGAGGGCATTTGTTTCTGTAGTGTGGTATAAATCAAAGTGACCACTCTGGTGGTGTTGTACCTGGCTTCTTGTCCCATGACAAAACCAGCTTGATTGGGATGGATCAACTCAAGGAGGAAGCATTGTTATCTATTCACCAAGAGTCTGGCCATCAACTTAACATCCACATTAAGCAAAGAAATGGGCCGATAGCTGCCATAAAGCAGGAGATCTTTATCTGGTTTCAGAATTACCAAAATGTACACCTCTAGAGACTGCATGGGCCATGTTACTCCCAGCATGATGCAGTTGAATGTCAAAGTCAAGTAAGGACTCAGGATCCATGAGAACGTGCAATAATAAAAGGACATAACCCATCCGGGCCTGAGCTCTTACCCATCGGTAACTATTTGATGGCTGACGTGACCTCCAGTTCAGAAAAGCATAGTTCCAATTCTTGAATTGCTGAGTATCTCTTGATTATCGCTAGTACGGCTAACCAAATTGTCTGTGTCTTTCTGGGTGAGGGACAGGGGGATAGTATAAAGATTGGAATAAAAAGAGTGGAAGGTTTCAGCCATATCAGGGAAGGAGTGTTTGACCCCTCCCAGTCTGTCTCTCACTCCAGAAATATAATTCTGAGATTGTTTGATTTTAACCAGCTGGGCTAGGGTTTTACCACATTTATTATCCTGCATATATGATTTATATTTGAGCCATAGGAAGAATTTAACAAAGCCTTCATGTAAAAGGGTAGACAGTTCACTTCGAGCAGCTTGAAGGTTCGCCAAAACTGTCGCTGAAGGAGATCTTTTTTAGGAATGTTCCAGCCATCTAATAGTCTCCAGTAGGTCATTCATTTTTTTCATTTTTTATTTGTTCTTTAAAGGGATGAGTTGTTTTTCCCACATAAGCCATCTCACACGGACATAAGAGAAGATATAATACGTAGGCAGTGGTGCAAGTGATGTCATTTTTTACTTTAAGAGTATAATTGACCCAAGGGACACTTTTTCCATCATGTGTGTGCATGTCACACAACCGTTACATCTAAAAACACCTTTTGCTGCCCCTGGTTTATAGTCCTTGTATATAGTCACTGGATCCACACTTACTAATACGTCTCTCAGACTTCAACCTTTTTTGTGGCCAAATAGTGGCAGTTGCTGAAACATATGTCCCACTTCAGGATCTCCTGATAAAAGATGCCAATTCCGCCTTTGCAAACTTAGTACAGTCACATGGGGATATTTGAGATCACTGATGCTGAAAATGGAATCCTTATCCAGTATCTAGTCTGAGATTGGGATTATAATATTTTCTTGATGCTCCTAGACAGGCACAAATTCTCATAATTTAGACAGTGGTACCTTCTCCAAACAAGGGGGAACGGGATGTGGACCAGATTTGCAATAAGTAGGTTTGATAACCCATATAGAGTGAAAATTGGTCCTCTCTGTCATTGCTGTATTTAACATCTGAATGTCATTTGGAGAGGAGAAGAAGACCAAATGTATGATTTTGCTAATTATTTAAATTAAAATTATTTGGGTGTTTTCTTATGGCCAAAAATCATTCATGTTTTTTTTACATATTTAGATGTTGAAATGTTTATTGATGAAGAGTAGAATGGTTTTAATAGCATTCTAATCTTTACCTGCAGTCACCCTAAAAGCCTAACTCAAGAATTTACCTTAAAGCCAATTCTGGTGAGTTCAATGGGATTGTAGCCATCTGATGGATTAAGGCAACCAACCCAATATGCTGATGAAGAGATTGCTATGCTTCTGAGCTGGTGAGTGGTGAACTCCATGCCTCATGGCTTTTAAATAGATATAAATGTATTTAAACACCTCACAATCTGGACAAATCCTGTTCTAAAAAACTTACCAAGACAATGACAACTTCAATTCCAAAATAGCAGAGGAGCTAACTAGACCAAGTGGTCTCAACCCATTCTAAAATTGTATAAAATATACAGGTAATTCACCATTTAACAGCAGTGACCATAATAACATATCCACTGAAATTTGTTATGACAAACCTGTTAGCAGGGGTTCAACTAAAACATTAAACTTTTGAAAGGCTAATTGTGTGGCTTACAAAGAGATTTAAAGGGAAATTAGGAATAAAAAGCAAGCCTTTAAATTATTTAAGTCACAAGTGTCAGATGCATCATTTAAAATGTAAAGAAAGCAAGAGAATTTGCAAACATGCAAGCAGGCTAAGAACTTGAAAATTAGAAATATATTGCAAAAGAGGAACAATAAAAATCCTGTACAAGTAATCTGTAAATAAAAAACATATTTTCAGAACATTATATTTTTCAAAAGAAAAAGAATCAGATTAACATCAGGGTGAATGTATTTAGTCTTCCTATTAAAATGACGCCTTCTACATGGCGACCCTCAAAAGGGCGACATCAGAATTTCTCCTGCATAAAAGGGGAGTCATTTAAATGTACAGGATGCCAATGGGAAACTGCTGCGGCACTCCAGAGCATTGCATAGCAATTGACACACACATCATTTATTATTTCCTCTTTCTAGTTTCATTCTGTGGGGTGCACTGCTTGTGGCTGCAGGCAGATGCAGGCTATGATTTTTATTGGGGAATACTACAACCAACATTGCTGTGCAATTCTCTGCCAGTACTGTACAGTTTCCCCTGGGTAACCTGTAAGCGGGGGAGACATTTAGATGACTCCCTTTTATGCGAGAGATACTCTGATGTCACCCTTTAGACTCAGGTGACATTCTGATGTCACCCTTTTGAGGGTTGCCATGTAGAAGGTGACATTTCAATAGTAAACCATGTATGAATATGCCAGAACAGCACCATGGGCATTAGAATCCAATACCAATATTATATGATCCCTGAAGTGTATACAGGCAGATACACTCAGCTGTCTTTAAGACTTAAGAGCCAATTAGGACTGATTACAGCAGAGGGCGACATTATCATTAATGAATGTCTTCTACCTTTCACACATTTCTCCAATCATGAAGTTCAGCTGGATAGGAAAACACAATATTATTAAAAACAAAAAGACACACACACTGGAGTTCCAATGTTAATATAAACAGCCATTAAAGTGGGCCTTTCATCACCTTAAGACAAGTTTAGTTTGTTTTACAGAGAATTAAAATATGGCTGTATGTTGTACTGACAATTTTTTCCATAAAATGTATTGTTTTTGAGAAAATAGCCTTCATATGGTAATGGCACAATGTGGCACTATATAGAATGCTAAGTCTGTTTGAGTCCAAACAGAAATGCCTTGGTGTAGTCTCTGCCTAGATTCCTTCATAACACAGTGTGTAGTAATATTGGTCCAGCACAGAAATAAATTAAAGTTCTATACAACACAACTAATTAAAGTTAATTTTTCATAAACACTCCATGTTACAAACTAATGGTTAACACAATATAGGTAGTTTTGAATTATCTTTAAAATTAACTGAACTTATTTTATGGCAACATGATCACTTTAAAGTTTTGAGTTCCAGAGATGAGCAGTGCATTACAAAGCAATGCATTGCACACCCCTCTGTCACTCAAAGGGTTAATAAATCTTGTGACGAAACAATTTTGTTATTTTTTTTGCATAGTTTGAAAGAGCATTTACATGTCTCTCTGTAGCTAGAGTCAGCCAATATGAAAAGGGCAAACATAGGTGAATGACAACCCTTAATTTGATTTAACGGACTTTAACATGGGGTAATTGCAATAAAACTTTCTCATTGTGTACACAGAGCCATTTTTAGTGCAATGAAATAAAAGAGGTCATACTGGACGCATACAGAAGGGGCACCAGCCAATGGTTCACCTATAGGGGACAAGTACACAGCATCCCTGATCCCTCCACACAGGGATTTCTTATTACCACACAGTGCTAATGGGTCAGAACCTTTCCATCATTAATGCACTCCTGCAGTAGGAGAAGAGTTCCCCATCAAACCTGTTGACATTTAATGTGATATTAGTGTCTGATAATGCAAGGAAGGCAAATCCATCCCCAATTATAATACCTTGTGAATGAGAGCTACACAGTAGAACAAAGTAGTGTATCTACAGCAAACTACTTGGTATGAACTTTCCTAAACTAGCATGCGTGCCATGCTACTTAACCTTTTACACATCATAGTGATGTTCAACATGTTACCCTCCCTTCTGACACTTAAAGGAGGAGCATTGTACCGCTGCTTTAAGGAAGAGCACAAGGTGAAGATGGAGTGAGACAGAAAAAATAGGTCCCTTCACTCATGTGCTCCTCTGTTCCCTTACAGCACTGTATTCTTTGCTTTTTGCACATCTCTGCAGTACTGAAAATATGTGTCCATTGGCGCGATGCAGGAAACATGCGCAATCGCTATTTCCAGTGTGAAAACCACTAGGGAATAGGTTTGCACATGATTTTGTTGAATTCCGCATGAAAATTCAAGATAAACAAATGTCTGTGTATATTTTTTTTCTGACCTGAGGTTGGCGTGTCATGTATGAGTAGGTTACGTGGCCTGAGACCTGCAAGAAGGTAGTCGGCATTAGAGGCAGAGTTAAAATTATGCCTCAGAGGACACAACTGAAGAAGCTGCAAGCAGACAGCAATTATAAGTTCCCAAGAAATGTTTCATTTATACATAATAGTGAATCTGAAACTAAACTAAGTAACTACTACAAAGTAATGTCAGTTGTTCTTGGAAACCTTGGTTAATTAAACACTTAGATATTAGAGAAAATTATATCTTTATTTACTAATACTTGAAATGTTCCTTATGCTTTGACTGGGCTTAGAGGGTTAACCCTTATAGAAGACAACCATATCTGGACAAATGTGGAGGAAAGAGAAAGAAGAGGGATAACCAGTACAGGTGGTATGGCTTAGAGCATTGTTATCCATCTAACATACCGTATGAATAGTTCATATGTATTGCTGTAAAGTCTCTCTCCTACTGCCGTGCACATACATTGTTCATGAGTTAAAGGCTGGACTTGGGGTGAGTAAATGAATAACCTACGGTTATTAATAAAGTAATATTTTAAATTCAATAATCTAATCCAGTATCCAAACAGGTACTGTCATTTGTGTTCAATCAAATAGAATAATGTGTAGCTCAAGGGAGCCCTATACTGGTGGATTGCAGAAATGCATGCTAAATTCCCTATTATTATTATTAACTAGTGTTGAGCGAGCATGCTCGGCCGATGCTCGGATCGGCTCGAGCATCGCTCTGCTCGGCACATGGCGGTACTCGTACGAGTACCGCATGTGCTCGCCCGCCATGTTCGGGTCTCCTCCCCGCACGTTTCGCGGCTGCTGCGCAGCCAATAAACGTGCAGGGAGGCTCTGACATCAGTGTAATGCCAGCAGCCATGTTGGCTGCTGGCATTACACTGATTGGCTGGCCAGAACCCGTGGTCGGGTGCTGTATAGCACCTGACCAGCGAGTTCGGCTCAGTCTTAGCCAGGGAGAGATGAGGATAGGAAGGGAAAGTCAGTGTAGGGATAAGAAAAGCAAATTTGTAAAAAAAAAGACCCAAAAGTCCTTTTTAGGACTACTGTGTGTGGGGGCAGCAGTTTATTTTGTGTGTGGGGAAAAAAAAAAAAAAAAAAAAAAATTCATATATTCTGTTTAGTGTGCAAAGTTGCAGATTAGAGCACATTCTGTTTAGTGTGCAAAGTTGCAGATTAGAGCACATTCTGTTCAGTGTGCAAAGTTTCAGATTAGCAGCACATTCTTTTTAGTGTGCAAAGTTGCAGATTAGAGCACATTCTGTTTAGTGTGCAAAGTTGCAGATTAGAGCACATTCTGTTTAGTGTGCAAAGTTGCAGATTAGAGCACATTCTGTTAAGTCTTCAAACTGTAAAATATCAAAGTCACATATTCCATTCAGTGTGCTTCGCCGCAGTTTAGCAGCATATTCTGTGTACTGTGCACAGTTGAAGAATAGGAAAAAAATACTGTTAAGTCTTCAAACTGTAAAATATCAGTCACATATTCCATTCAGTGTGCTTCGCCGCAGTTTAGCAGCACATTCTGTGTACTGTGCACAGTTGCAGAATAGGAAAAAATACTGTTAAGTCTTCAAACTGTAAAATATCAAAGTCACATATTCCATTCAGTGTGCTTCACCGCAGTTTAGCAGCATATTCTATGTACTGTGCACAGTTTCAGAATAGGAAAAAATACTGTTAAGTCTTCAAACTGTAAAATATCAAAGTCACATATTCCATTCAGTGTGCTTCGCCGCAGTTTAGCAGCACATTCTGTGTACTGTGCACAGTTGCAGAATAGGAAAAAAATACTGTTAAGTCTTCAAACTGTAAAATATCAAAGTCACATATTCCATTCAGTGTGCTTCGCCGCAGTTTAGCAGCACATTCTGTGTACTGTGCACAGTTGCAAAATAGGAAAAAATACTGTTAAGTCTTCAAACTGTAAAATATCAAAGTCACATATTCCATTCAGTGTGCTTCGCCGCAGTTTAGCAGCATATTCTGTGTACTGTGCACAGTTGCAGAATAGGAAAAAATACTGTTAAGTCTTCAAACTGTAAAATATCAAAGTCACATATTCCATTCAGTGTGCTTCGCCGCAGTTTAGCAGCACATTCTGTGTACTGTGCACAGTTGCAGAATAGGAAAAAAATACTGTTAAGTCTTCAAACTGTAAAATATCAAAGTCACATATTCCATTCAGTGTGCTTTGCCGCAGTTTAGCAGCACATTCTGTGTACTGTGCACAGTTGCAGAATAGGAAAAAATACTGTTAAGTCTTCAAACTGTAAAATATCAAAGTCACATATTCCATTCAGTGTGCTTCGCCGCAGTTTAGCAGCATATTCTGAGTACTGTGCACAGTTTCAGAATAGGAAAAAATACTGTTAAGTCTTCAAACTGTAAAATATCAAAGTCACATATTCCATTCAGTGTGCTTCGCCGCAGTTTAGCAGCACATTCTGTGTACTGTGCACAGTTTCAGAATAGGAAAAAATACTGTTAAGTCTTCAAACTGTAAAATATCAAAGTCACATATTCCATTCAGTGTGCTTCGCCGCAGTTTAGCAGCACATTCTGTGTACTGTGCACAGTTGCAGAATAGGAAAAAAATACTGTTAAGTCTTCAAACTGTAAAATATCAAAGTCACATATTCCATTCAGTGTGCTTCGCCGCAGTTTAGCAGCACATTCTGTGTACTGTGCACAGTTGCAGAATAGGAAAAAATACTGTTAAGTCTTCAAACTGTAAAATATCAAAGTCACATATTCCATTCAGTATGCTTCGCCGCAGTTTAGCAGCATATTCTGTGTACTGTGCACAGTTTCAGAATAGGAAAAAATACTGTTAAGTCTTCAAACTGTAAAATATCAAAGTCACATATTCCATTCAGTGTGCTTCGCCGCAGTTTAGCAGCACATTCTGTGTACTGTGCACAGTTGCAGAATAGGAAAAAATACTGTTAAGTCTTCAAACTGTAAAATATCAAAGTCACATATTCCATTCAGTGTGCTTCGCCGCAGTTTAGCAGCACATTCTGTGTACTGTGCACAGTTGCAGATTTGCAGCACATATTCCGTGTAATATGAAGAAGGCGGGTAAAAAGGGACGGGGAAGTGGACGTGATCCTGATAGTGCAGGGCGCGGGTCAGGACGCGTAGAAACTGTGCCTGGTGCCAGAGCACAAGAAAGAAAGACATCCACCATACCTAGCTTCATGTCTCATTTTACAGGGCGTCGCAGGACATCACTCTCGAGGTCCGACCACTGCGAACAGGTGGTCGGTTGGATGTCAGCTGATACTGCTTCCAGTCGGTTAAGCACCACCCTGTCTTCCACCAAGTCCACTCTCAGTAGCCAAGAGTCTGGTCAACATAATCCTCACTCTGATCATCCTTCCTCCCACCATAGAGGGTCTGGTCAAAGAAGTGATCCCACACTGGGATATAGTGAGGAGCTCGTCTCATCACCAATCCTTCATTTGACCCTCTCTCCAAGCACGCTTGCAGAGGAACATGACATCTTGTGCCCTGATTCACAACCTCTAGAGGGTACCCAATCACAAGAAGATGACAGATGTGAACGGCATTTAAGGTCAAAGGAAGTAGTGGATGATGATGATGATGAGACACAGTTGCCATTAAATCAACCACTATTACTGTCTCAAGACCTTGATGAGGAGGATGATATACAGTTGTCAATGACTGAGTATGTGGTGGGATCAAGACATGAGGAGGATGATCAGAGTGAGGAAGTGGAGGAGGACTTGGTGGACGATGAGGTGACTGACCCCACCTGGGAAGGTGTAGAGCCGAGCGATGACAGCAGTCCTGAGGGTGAGCCATCTGCAGCACCGCAACAGGCTGGAAGAGGCAGTGGTGTGGCTACAGAAAGAAGGCGGACCGCACCAAACCGGCCCGCAAATGTTCCACGGAGCACCCCCTTGCGTAAATCTACCTTGCCAAGGGGTAGGTGTTCCGCGGTATGGCGTTTTTTTAAGGAAAGTGCGGACGACAAAAGAATTGTAGTTTGCAACCTGTGCCACACCAGAATGAGCCGAGGCATGAACACTAGAAACCTCACCACCACCAGCATGATCCGACACATGGCATCCAAGCACCGTAATAAGTGGGAGGAACGCCTGGATCGCCCATCTGTGTCTGCAGGCCACACCACTGCCTCCTCTTCCCCTGTTTTCGGTGCCGGCCAATCGCCTGTCGAAGGCGCAGGCCCGCATACCTCCCGCCCTGCACCTGTACCATCTGAAGCACCATCAGCGACCACATCCACTTCCCTGTCCCAGCGCAGCGTCCAAATGTCGTTACCCCAGGCATTTGAGCGCAAGCGAAAATACCCAGCCACCCACCCACAGGCCATAGCACTAACCTCACACCTTTCCAAATTACTGGCCATCGAAATGCTGCCATTTAGGCTTGTGGAGACTGAGTCCTTCCGCAGCCTGATGGCAGCAGCTGTCCCTCGGTACGCGGTCCCCAGCCGCCACTACTTTTCCCGGTGTGCCATCCCCGCATTACACCACCATGTGTCCCGTAACATCACCCGTGCCCTGACCAACGCAGTTACTGGGAAGGTCCACTTAACGACTGACACATGGACAAGTGCATGTGGCCAGGGACGCTACATTTCCCTGACGGCACACTGGGTGAATGTCGTGGAGGCTGGGAGCGACTCGGACCCTGGGATGGCACGGGTGCTACCCACGCCGAGGATTGCGGGCCCTACCTCCATCAGGGTTTCCGCCAGCACCTACGTTATTGGCTCCTCCTCCTCCGTTTCCACCTCCGAATTCTCTGCGCGCAGCGCCACTCACCCATCAGCCGGTAGCTGGAAGCAGTGTAGCACTGCAGTGGGGAAGCGTCAACAGGCCGTGCTGAAGCTGATCTGCCTTGGGGACAAACAGCACACGGCCTCAGAGCTGTTGCAGGGGATTAGTCACCAGACCGAGCAGTGGCTCTCGCCACTCAACCTGCAACCAGGCATGGTTGTGTGTGATAATGGGCGTAACTTGGTGGCGGCTTTGGAGCTCGGCAAGCTCACACACGTACCATGCCTAGCGCATGTATTTAATTTAGTGGTTCAGCGATTTCTAAAAACCTACCCCAATGTGCATGATCTCTTGACTAAGGTGCGCCGCGTGTGTGCACATTTCCGTAAGTCATCAACAGCTTCAGCCGGCCTGTTGAAGCTGCAGCAGCGCTTACAATTGCCAGCTCACCGGCTGCTGTGTGACGTGAGCACGCGCTGGAACTCCACCTTCCACATGTTGGCCCGGCTTTGTGAGCAGCAGAGGGCAGTAGTGGAGTACCAGCTGTTACACGGTCGTCGCCTCTCCGTTCAACTTCCTGTAATCAGAAGTGAGGAGTGGGAATGGATGTCAGACCTCTGTGAGGTTTTACGCAATTTTGAGGAATCGACACAGATGGTGAGCGGCGATAACGCTATTATCAGTGTAACCATCCCACTTCTGTGTCTACTGAAACGCTCGCTGCTCACAATTAAAACCGACGCTTTGCATGTGGAAGAGGTGGAAATGGGGGAGGAAGAGCTTACACAAGGTGATAGCCAGAGCACCCTCACTTCGTCTTCTCAGCGACAATTGGAGGAGGCGGAGGAGGAGGAGGAGGAGGAAGACACGGTTGCCTCCGCTACAGAGGGTAGCCATGGAACTTTAGTTCCATCTCTTCAGCGTGGGTGGGCAGAAGAGGAGGAAGAGGATGAGGAGATTGAGAGTCATCCTCCTGGTGAGGACAGCGAAATCTTGCCTGTTGGTACTCTGGCACACATGGCTGACTTTATGTTAGGCTGCCTTTCCCGTGACCCACGCGTTATACGCATTTTAGACAACACGGATTACTGGGTGTTCACCCTTCTGGACCCCCGCTACAAAGAGAATTTCTCATCTCTCATTCCTCCGGTGGAGAGGACAAGCAAAATGGTGCAATACCAGAAGGTTCTTGTTGAAAAATTGCTCCAAAATTTTCCATCTGACAACGCTGGCGGCAGAGTACGTGCTACCTTGGCCAACCGAGAAGGGGAGAAAAGGGGAGCACACAGCAGTTCCGACAAAGGCAGGGCAACACTCTCCAAGGCGTGGGACACCTTCATGACACCCCGCCAGCACCCTCACCCTGATGCGCGGCCTAGTGTCACAAGGAGGGAAAAGTTTTGGAAGATGGTGAAGGAGTACGTAGCAGACCGTGTCAGCGTCCTCAATGATCTCTCTGTGCCTTACAACTACTGGGTGTCCAAGCTGGACACGTGGTATGAACTGGCACTCTACGCCTTGGAGGTGCTGGCCTGCCCTGCCGCCAGCGTTCTGTCTGAGCGGGTATTTAGTGCTGCTGGTGGCATCATAACAGATAAGCGTATCCGCCTTTCCACCGACAATGCTGATAGGTTGACACTTATAAAAATGAACAAGGCCTGGATTTCCCCTGACTTCTCCACTCCACTGGAGGAAAGCCCCGGGGGAACATAAACTCACTTTATATATGTTATTTACAATGATGGGAATACTCTGTATTCCCATTCACCCCTTCCACCCAAAAAATGGGTATATGGTTGACTCTCTTCCATATGCCCTGGGATATAATTTTTATATAGGGCCAGCTCACCAGCGGGCCCAGTGATATAATTTTTATATAGGGCCAGCTCACCAGCGGGCGCAGTTTGACAATTTTTGTATAGGTCAGCTCACCAGTGGGCCTTCTCATATAATGTTTTATTGGGTCAGCTCTCTAGCGGGCCCTCTCATATAATGTTTTATAGCGTCAGCTCACTAGCGGGCCTTCGCATATAATGTTTAGGATGGTCAGCTCCGCAGCAGACCCTCACCCATAATGTTTTGGATGGTCGGCTCAGCGCACGTTTCCCTCTTAATCATGGCCCCAGTTCAGAAAAATCGAGGAAATTTTTGGGAGAATTTGTCTTTGCGCACGTTTCCCTCTTAATCATGGCCTCAGTTCAGAAAAATCAAGGAAATTTTTGGGAGAATTTGCCTCTGCGCACGTTTCCCTCTTAATCATGGCCTTAGTTCAGAAAAATCGAGGAAATTTTTGGGAGAATTTGCAGATGATATACAAGTAAATATACAGCAAATACTGTTTGGTAAAAATTTTTCGCCTAAAGTCGTTTTTATCTGCCTTTTTGTGTGTTTTACGGTCAGTCTGTAAAAATGGCGTACTACGGGCGAAAGATCGTTCCCAGCAGCGATTTTGGAGTCCAAGATGCATCCAGACATCCTCCCTATGCTGTCCCTGAACCATTTCTGTGGTGTTTCCATCCTTTTCTGCCCTTTTCCTATGGACCAGGCACCCTCCCCTCATCAGAGCAGGGGGTGCCTGGTGTAATGCTCGAGTCCTCCCATTGACTTCAATGGGGCTCGGGTGCTCGGCCGAGCACTCGAGCCTCCGGGGGTGCTCGGTCAGAGCACCCGAACACCCGAGCATTGGGGTGCTCGCTCATCACTATTATTAACCCTTTTAGTGCCAGAGGGGTAAGCAATGCATTGTTTTGAGTTAAACTTCTGTTGGCTTCATGCAGCACTGCTGGCATCTCACATTATTAAGGCTTGCAAAATGTTATGGCTCACGTCCGTTCACATTACTAGACACCATTGGCCTTGCTCAGTGTGTCTGACAATATGATCAGATGTAAGCGGATGTGACTTCAACAACAGCACCCCTGGCATCCGCTTACATCACAACATCCAATTTGCAAGGCCACTGGTGCTTAGCATTGATGGTCTTGCCCAATATATGTGGTGATGTGGGTGGATGTGCCTGCCATTGGCCCTGGTGTGATACATGTCAGTTATCTGAGGTTCACATGAGCTGAACTTCTAATATTATAATTTTTTTTTATTTCTTGTAATTCTGCTTTACTGGCATTTGTTAAAATAGCAAGTAATTACTTTATTTTACCACTTATTAAGGAGATGTGTACTTACATTTATATAGGATTGAATTAGGGCTGCTGTTTTTGTGCTGAAGTACCTCTATATCCTCTTTGCTTCCTTTCATCCCCAACACTTTAACACCGTAACAATACATTTATATATGCTAATGATCAGAGTCTCTCGCCCTCCCCTTGATTTCTTAATTCTTAGTGCATACGACAATGTGTGTCCATATTGCCAAGGTGATGTGCGTGCCACATATTGACAGACATGCATCACCATAACATTGCAAGTTATAGCATCTTCTTAATACATCAGCCTCACAATGATGTAGTGATTTAATGTGGTTCCAATCTTTTATCTTGTGCAATTTCTGTCCTTTTCATGTAATGAGGTAATGCTGATCTAGTCTTCTGTAACGCTTGCTTGTTGTACCTATGTGTTAATGCTCAGCTGGTCACATATGACGCTGATTAATCTAGTAGTCTCTTATATTGGGGTAATGTTGGCTGATCTTATGTAATTGTGCAAAGCCCTGATGATTATCTAATGTTAAAAAATATTGTGTAATTGGGCTCTGTGTCCAGCTTCATCTAAAGTCCCTTAATGGTGTGAAGAATATTTGTCCCAGAGACAAAAATAAACCTTAAGGTATTCCTACAATACTAGTGGCATGCTAATGAATCAGGCTCTCCTAGGACTAAAGTGATTTTCAAGTTTTTCTAATACTTCCTTCAAGGACCATAACACATTAACGGCAGTTACATTTTATGGGTCAGCCCTTCTTAGGACAAAAGAGTACTGGTGTCAGGAACAGGTTTATGGGTCAGTTTCCCCCCCCCCAAGGTCCAGTGTGTACTAATGGCATTGGCTGGTTTAGGTGTATTACTAAAAGAGGGATTTTTAAAATTGTGTGAAATATTAAATAAATACATAATTAAATACGTATTAAAACTTAAAGGAAGCCTTTGCAAAGCCACTCATATTCCCATAGAAACAAGTCCGAGAGTGAGGCCAGGCAATGAAAAGATGGAGGGAGCCCAGACCATTAAATTTGTTCCAGTCACCTGCTGTGATCAAATTACAGACACATCAGTGCAGAATATGTAAAATCACATTACTTATTTATTATTATTGTAATTTTAAGATACTCATTTATATTTATTATGCCCAGTGAGCCCTTTGGATCTCTCTTTACAGGCGGCTCATTGTCTGAGACTGTGATTCAAGGAGTTAAAAGCCACATGTAATTAATGGTTATTATTTTTTCTGCTCTTGTTTATGATACAGTTGGTTTGCACCAGACATTCTTCATTTTGCCTTTGTGCACAGGACCCTGTGTGTATGAGTGAGTTTGGCTACCTTCATAAATGCTGTACTGCAACAAAAATATTTAGTAAATTATTAAGTGAAGTGGAGCAAATTTTACATCATTTTTTTCTGAGGGAAATGTAGGAAATCTAGATTTTCCTTTATCTCAATAGCACTTGACCTTTACTTACGTTCAACGATCCCTTCTCTTGTTCTTGTTATCCTGGCTTGGAGGCCACAAAGCTGTTGATATTTTCAATGGAACTTTACTTGTCAATTTAGCAATGTTATTGTTGTATATATGACCCTATATATATATGTTTATATGCATATACAGAATGAACACATCCTATACATGCCTGGATCTAACCCAGAGGTAGGAAATATTTAGCTCTTCAGCTGTTGGTTACTACATCTCCAGCGGCTGGTTGGGGATGATGGGAGCTGTAGTTCTCAGCATCGGAAGAGAAAATGTTTCCTACTTCTATCTCATCAATAATAATATATTGTGGATTTTGGATTCATGGAAAATATGTTAGTCCATATATATATGGACATTAATGGGAACATATCAAATGAATGACCTCTTTTCTAGTCAATAGAAAAAGTGTTAAGCTGTTCTGTTCAACAAGCAACATTTTATTGTAATGCATTTCAGTTGTGTTACTGAGTTATAGAGACTGATATACTAAAAAAATGTGGAGCAATTACAGAGTAAACCAACTGTTCTGTAAAGGTCAAATGAAGATTTTGAAATTTCTCACTGATTTACATGATTCTCTTAAACCCCTGAATTCTAGAGATGTCTCCAACCAGGCCTGGATATCCCAACAGGTAGAGTAGGCAACTGTCTAGAGCTCCAAATTTCAAAGGGTGCTTCAGCACGTCCATATTCAAAATCATTAGATATTTAATACTGGTTAGGTATTTAGGTTTATATAATGATAACGGAATGTGAAGAAACTTATTAGCTTAGCTATATATTACATAGAATAGTAAGGAAAAAGCCTAATTTTATACATTTGTCTTTACTGTCATACAATTTAGTAATATGTGGCCCTCTATTCACTGTTCTTTTCTGCGTGTGATCCTTGAGCAAAAGGTTTGGGCACCCCTGATATAAACATTTTCAGGTGTATAAAACCAAAGTACCCAGGGCCGGATTTGTCATTAGGCAAAGTAGGCACCTGCCTACAGGCGCACGTCACCGAGGGGTTTAAAAAAAAAAAAAAAATCCACTTCGCTGGCTGCGCCGACTGCACCCACTCACATTGCCCGCCTTCCCCCCGTTGTCTATTTCCTACCTCCCCGGAAGGACAGGTCTGTGCCTCCTTTGGCACAGTCCTGTAGGTGCTGAACTCCCTCGTCACCTCTTTAGGAAAGGAGAGCGCTGGGAGATGACATCATCTCCCAGCGCTCTGCATTCCTGAATAGGAGACCGAGCGGGAGCTCCAGCAGCTACAGGACTGTGCCAAAGGAGGCACAGATGACAGATCTCCTACCAGGGAGGTAGGAAATAGACAACGGGGGGAGGTAGGAAACGGACAATGGGGGGGAGGCAATGTGAGGGCAACATGGAGATGGTGGGGGCAAGTTGGAGGCGAAGGGGGGCAATGTGAGGGCAACATGGAGATGGTGGGGGCAATGTGGAGCTAATGGGGGGCAAGTTGGAGCCAATGGAGGGCAACATAGAGATGGTGGGGGCAATATGGAGCTGATGGGGGCAATGTGGAGCTGATGGGGGCAATATGGAACTGATGGGGGGCATTGTGAGGGCAATGTGGAGCTGATGGGGGGCAATGTGAGGGCAATGTGGAGCTGATGGGGGGAAATCTGAAGGCAATATGGTATATAGAGATGATGGGGGCAGTATGGAGCTGACTGGGGCAATGTGAGGGCAATATGGTATATGGAGATGATGGGGACAATGTAAGGGCAATATGGTATATGGAGATGATGGGGGCAATGTGAGGATAATATGGAGATGACGGGGGGCAACGTGGAGATTAGGAGCATTGTGGAGGTATCCAGTGCAGATGGCCCACGGGGGAGGGGCTCTTCAAATTTCTGTGCCTACAGGCTCCTGAGATGTAAATCCAGCACTGCAAGTACCCATACCCAGGTATCAGCACAGAGCATCCTCTGCTTCTCCAGGAGACCACAGCACTTCTTCCCAACATTTGTCATTTTATCTGTGATTTTGATCATTGTGTCTGCTGACACCTGTGACATTTTCTTAGTGTAGCTTGTGATCAACATGTCAAAAAACAAATTGGTTCACAAATGAAACCTTTGTGTTGCCATTCATAGGGGCCTTAACTCTTTGAGTGTCAGCGAAGTGTCCAACGCATTGCTCCTCAATGCATTGGAAACCCAATGGCACACAATGTTAACCATTTGAGGGTTAAATATACCATTTATTGCTACAAATAAGCAACTGTTTTCTGTTATCCTTCTGTTGCAAATACTAATTGCACAAACTAAATATTTTGTTGCATTTATAGGGATAGTAATACTCCCAATGTAAAAAAAAAATGTTGTAGGGTTTATCCCCCTGAGTAAAACAAGGGTACTCCCACTGTTGCTACACAATTGTGTAGGATGATGTAGCAATAGCACCACTGTACAATTTCAGGCCACTGTGATATTGCACCTAAAATATTCAACTTTGAGCTGTAATAACTTTTGAATAAAACAACTTTCAGCAGTGGGAGTACCCTTGTTTTACTCAGGGGGATAAACCCTACTATATATATATATACATATATATATATATATTTTTTTTTTTTTACATTTTAAGTATTACTATCCCTTTAAAACTAATGTAACATGTAATGATTCTTAGGTAATTTCAATAAATGTCAATGAATGAAAAAAAAGTTAAAAAATAAATAAGTAAATAAATAAAATGTCACTAATATTCTGACACTGATGTACTAAGAATAATTGGAGCAATTCTGCACCAGACGGGACAAAAATGAAATTCCCATTTATTTAAATGGGGATTTAAATCAGTTCAATCACAGCAAGATTGTTTCACCATACCTTTGAGACTTCGTTAGCATCATTCAAGGGGTTAAAAGCTACAAATAAATCAATGGAGGAATGAGGAATATTTATTTGTCCTCTATTTTGCAATTGGTTAGTTTCTGAATTGCTCCAATCCTTCTTTCCTCGGCCTCCTTATTTACAGATATACAACAGACCGTTGTTGTTCTAATGATCTATAAATTAGGAAGAATATATAGAGATTTCTTAAACATTTAATAGATTATTTAGGACATTTCAGACATTAAAAGATTGATATTCCCTGACAATATCATATACACTGTAAACTAGAAATTCAGTGTGTTTTAAGGGGTCAGGAAGAACCTAGGCTGAGAAACTGTGCCTGATCAAATAACCAGGGGTCACCCTTTGGATTAGAGGAAAGAAGGTTTCGACTTCACTAGAGGAAGTTTTTTTTTAAAGTAAGGCCTGTTAAAGTATGGAATTCCTTCCCCAAGGAGGTGGTTATGGCAGATAAACTGGATACATTTAAGAGAAGATTAGATACATTGCTGTCAAAAGGGAACATACAGGGTTATACTGTGTATTAGTAGGCAAAACAGGAAGGTCTGATGAAGACTACGTTTTTGGTAGCAGGAAAGCTATATAATTCTCATGCATTAAGGTGAGATAATGGTGAAATAAACTCTCCAATCCCTCCTACATTATTTTATGGAGCTTATACACTAAAATCTCTGTCTTGGAAAGGATCATCATAGAACAACATAGAAAATGGATAGTTTATATTACTAGAGAGCTTATCTTGCATTTGTCACCTTTATCTCACCCCAGATCAAAATTGAGAATGTTTCATCTTCTCTGCCTTGTGATCACAGGGGAAGGCTTTTAGCACTGATCACCTAACTAGTGAAGTGAGTTGAGGAAGTTGCTACTCTTCAAACAAAAATTGTGACAAGCACACACAGAAAACAAAATAAATACATTGTTTTGCTCTAAGGCATAGAGACCTCTCAGGTGATGCTAAAATCACATTTTTGCTCCCATTTGCCAATGCAGAGAGAACATTTTTATGTCCGTATCAGACTGGACACAGCCATGAACAGTACAGCTCCAAAATATCATGTAAAATCTTCTCTGTATGAGAGAAACAGTACAACCACAAATGTACATTTTGGCTTATTTGCATACCTGAGAAATTTCAAGATGAGCTGACCCTGAGCTCTTTGAAATACTAACCCTTAAAGATTTACTTAAAATGATAGTAATACATTAATTTTAATAATCCCCATCTTATACAATTTAAAAATGATTGTTAATGCCCTAAATCACATCTCTCAAACCTTTATGGTTTGAGAGAAAATCAATTTCAAAGTCCCCCCCTCCCTCCTCTTTCCCCGAGGAAAGCGTCTTGCTGAATGCCCGGGAATACGATCCTGAGGCCATCCGGTGGCTCTGTAGCAGAGCCGAGATCTTGATTAAAAGTTGGTTGCAATCACCTATGAGCAAAGCTACCTGCCAAAACGACCTATCTGCACTGTTTGTACCAAAAGGGGGGTTGGATAGTGCTTGAATATAAGGGATTTCAAGGTCTGTAATTCTTGTGTACAGTGGAGCAAGTTATGAAATAATTGGAGCAAATATCCTAAATATCTTACTTTCCCTAATACCAGCTAAAGGCTTGATCTCATTCAAGATTTGTGCTGGTGGAGTTGTGCACGGCACCAGTATGTATTAATTGCATAAGCACAGGTGCTCAATTAGCTGCT
Organism: Rhinophrynus dorsalis; assembly: GCA_037306005.1. Classification (NCBI taxonomy): domain Eukaryota; kingdom Metazoa; phylum Chordata; class Amphibia; order Anura; family Rhinophrynidae; genus Rhinophrynus; species Rhinophrynus dorsalis. Next base: position 230,337,606 of record CM074718.1, on the reverse strand, counting down.
CATATTCTGTGATTCATATCTTGTCCTTTGTTACTCAAATGTTACTAAGAGTACGAAAAGCATACCGAACCCTTGTAGTATTCAGGAGGGTTATCAGTTTTACATCACTTGATAAGCAAATCTTGATATCCTTGGACAATTCTCAGATTCAGTTGAATGGATAACTCGAGATGCCTTTTTGATAGTTCATGGAAGAACCTATAAAACAAATAAAGCATAAATAAAGATTTGGTTGCCATTTTTTCTCCCTCTACAATAAAGGTTCATACATATTTGATACCTCAGCGCTGTTTAGAAAGACTAATTGAGAAATGTCAATTATCACATCTTGGGTTTTATACAGGAAGAAAATAGTAACACAGTAACATTTATTAAGATGCTGAAAAAATACACATCACCATCAAGTTCAGCCCATTCCATATCACCCCAATTCATCCACAGTAATGCGAAAAACCAAAACAAAATAACACTGAACCCACTTCCAATAAAACCCCAAGTGGGTAGAAAAATTCCTTCCTGACTCCTTATGGTAATTGGATATTTCCCTGGATCAACATCCTTTCTCCTTTGAAACCAACTGTCACAATTCAAAATATTGTTCTGAGCTACAAAAGTATCCATTACGTTTTTTGAAAGGAACATCGGTTTCTGGAAGCAAAGTATCCCAAGGCAAAACAATTCCATAACCTTAGTGTACCTTTCCTCTAGTCTTAATGTATGACTTAATGGGGGAGATTCACTAAATGGTGATAAAGAGATGACAGAGTGGAGATGACTTCTCCAGTGTATCACTTCTCCAGTTCCTATGTTATTCTATGGAGCCTATTCACTAAGATCTCCAAAGCTGAAGAAATCTTAGTGAATAGGCTCTATAGAATAACAAAGGAATTGGAGATGTGATAAACTGGAGAAGTCATCGTCACTTTATCAGCTCTTTATCACTGCTTAGTGAATCTCCTCCCCTGTGTTTATCTCAGTTCTTTGAGTAAATAATTGCTGTGAAAGTTCTTTGCATTGACCTAGAACATATATGTAAATAGTAATCATATCACTCCTTAGACATCTCTACTGTAATGTAAACACAGTAACAATTCTAGAGCATACCAACAGCACCACAGTGTTAAATGTGTTATTTCTTGCACAAGGGCAACATTCATGGGGGCTATTAGCATGTTCTAGGCACTGAAAGGTAAGTGAAGGGTTATTATTAACCCTTTGAGTGCCAGAGGGGGACGGAACGTTTTGCAAACTCAAAGGTCTGATTGATGTTACTTCTCCTTGAAACTGATATGGAGGAACTGCATATGTAGGTATACAGAGAAAGAGGTAGCTGACATGCATGCAATTCATCTCCTCCAGATGCATCTTTAATGAAGGCAATTTCATCCTCCTCCTCAACCCCTTCTTTCCCACCTTCGCCATCTACCTCCACACTCATTGTCTAGTCTCTCCATCCTCTTCCTGCACTGCCCCTTTTCAATGTCATAACCCTTCCCCTCTTATCTTATCCGCCCTCACCCCTTTTAAGCATATTCGTCTCTTCCTCCACATTTCCTGCTACTTCAAGCTTCCCATTTCCTTCCATCTCCCACTTTTTCAGTTCCTAACTTTCCCCAATCCCTCCTCCTCTTTTTTTATTACATTACATGTTCCTTTATATTACTCTATTATCCTCTTACTGCAAAAAAGGTAATATTTTGCTTACTATTGAGGGAAAAACAGGCACATATCTCTCTCTCTCGCCCCTCTTACACACCCCTCTCCACAGTTTACCTGCACAGGAAAAGATCTTTTTTCACTGCATAGTGTTCACACACTTTAGGATCTTCTATGAATTCCTTTGCAAATGAGGGCAAGTTATCAGGTATATCATCATTTTCCACATCACAGCATGTGTTTAATGTAGATGATATTTCTTCATGATGTGCACATGAGTATTTTAGAAGTTATATCTGTCATATTCAGGTAAATATTATTGGGTGTAATTACATTTTGTTCTTAAATTTACATCATCATTATGTTTATTATACAGTTGTATCAATGCTTGGTGAAACACTTCCATTGGCAAATGCTCTCAAATGTATATATTCTATGGAACCTGATTTTGCTGCAACTGTTATATCAGTCAACAAGATTTATTTACAACAGGAAATATTCACTAAGATAAAGTGGTACAATTCTGGAGCTAACCCGCTGCAATGCATTGGAGACCTCATTCGCTTTCAAGGGGTTAAAGGACCCATTCAAATAAAGGTGGATCTGTGGAATCATTATTTGTTCCTTATGATACAGTTGGTTTTCTCCAGAATTACACCTTTTTAGCTTGTAGAATACTGTCCAATATTCCTAGACATTTTATTACATAGCAGGTTGAGCAAAAAGGGTGAGAGTGGACGCTAGCAGAAAAGCAAAAACAACCCATGCAAAAACCCTCATTACCTGGCATAATTAACCCTTTTGGGGTTATGCAGTAATGCATGAAAGCTGTGATAAAGTGATAACTTCTCCAGTGATGCCTCTTTTCCATTTATTCTATGGAGCCAATACACTAAAGCGGTGATATCCCTTCTCCAGTTAGTCTATGGAGCCAATGCACTAAGATTTCTCCAGTTTTGGAAACCCTAGTACAAAGGCTGTATGAATAACAAAATAGGAACTGGAGAAGTAATATCACTGGAGAAGTTATCTCTGTGTTAGTGCCACTTTATCATGCCTTAGTGTATAACCCCCTCTGGCAATTTGTGGTACATTATGCTAATTAGTTTCTCTGTTGGGCCAAAATTACTACACACTTACCACACAGCGTGCTGTCGCACTTTGTGTGCCATGGACACAAGCTTATGGTGCCCCTTTTTTCTATGATGAGTATGATAATAATGTAAATATTGAGTTTTAAAACACTTTGAGTGAGTGCCAGAGAAGTATCCAACACAATTGCAACACAATGCGTTGGGCATCTCTCTTGACAAAAGGTTAAAAGTATATTTAAGGACATCATTAAAAACAAAACGTGAAAAATCCTCATTGATTGAAATTGGAGTTTTAACCCCTTGTATGATAGAGATGTCTCCATTGCCCTGCAACACATTTCATTATTTAAAGGAATTTTCAGCAGTTCCCTATAGCACACTTGGTTTGGCCCAGAATTGCTGTTTTTGCTCATTGCTGCCTGACAATAGAACTGCCTGACATCAGATTCAGACCATTCTGTGGGTGCCATCTATGCTCTAGTTTTATCCATTAACCTGGATTTGTAGAGCCATATTAAGGAAGCTGGGGTTAGAGTCTATTACCAGCATTCAAAAAAAAAAAAAACAGGAGTTGTGTTTTTTAAGTCAGGTTTTAGTATCCTATTACCCGACTTGTGAAAACAAAATCAGCAGTAATTATACACACTGTCAGTCAAAAAAATAGCCCATAGGAAACAACTAAAAACAACTTTCAAGTAGCATTCTATTACCCATGTTCAGTATTACCACATGTTTTGTGGTTACAATTTCTGTTGGTAATCCTGAGCCTCGGAGTTGAGGCTTAGAATCCACAACAACGGTTTCAAAACCATCATTGTTCGAACAAAAGCAGTGCAGAATACAGTATACATCATATAAATCCAACATAGAATGCCCCCCTTCGACATATTAATCCCCCCTTTGAAATTCAACTTACAAAGCCTTCTTTCACCATTTTAATTTGACAAATATTGTTCAGATTTGACATTTTAACCCTTTCCCTTTAAAATTCAACTAATAGTGCTTTATTTCACCATTTTAATTCAACTAATATTGTTCACATTCGACATTTTAACCCTTCCCCTTTAAAATTTGATTTATAGTGTTCCTATGACCTTCTTTCCCCATTTTAATTTGAATAATATTGCTCCCATTCAACATTGTTTACTCTCCAGTTTTACTGCAAAATACAGACTCTTTATGTGTCACATTGATTCCTGTACAAGAATGCATAACTTGCTGTGCTAAGTGTGAAAGACCTCTCACTCCTACTATTTGATGGCAAAACCCATTTGATGTGGTAATGCTACAGTAAGAAGTGATACTAACCCCTCCTTTACTGTTGCCAGGAAGGTTACTGAATAAGTGTGACCCAATTTACATAACAATACTTTACACTATTATAAAAAGGACCATAACTGAATAGTAGAAAAATCAGCCCTTCACATCAGACTCTCATCCTGTAGGGGGATAATGGTGTGAATGCTGAAAAAAGACCAGTTCGGCACTTTCCAAAAGGCCCTTTCAAGTACAGAGTCAGAATAAAAATGAACCTTTATTAATTTATTTAAAACTAGTTGAAGAGCCAGTTACACGGGCCACAGTGCCACTGCCATCCAGTTGCGGGGCAGTCATGCACAGTAGAGATTGTCCGCGGCGCGGCTGATACAGAATCTAGCTCTGCATCACCCACGCGGGCAGTCTCTACTGTACATGACTTCGTCGTTACACACGTTTTAGCGAATTATTATATAGGATGGTAACCAACCAAAATGAAACTCCTATTTGTTGGAGGGCCACAAAATATAAAAATAAAAGTAAAAATAAAAGTTGAACTAAGTCCACTGGATAAATGGGGGGATGATATTCCAGAATGGATATCCTATTAATTGATTTGCAGCCAACTAGGCTTTATTTATGTAATGGTGCACCATTGTATGCTTCAGTGTAATCACCTGAATAGGATCATTAAATTAATGAGACTCCACAATAGCACATAAGAATTATTTGTGTTGTCTTTATTGTTGTTGAATACTTAGGAAATAACAAAGTGTGCATTAAACCTAATATGTATTGAAATCAGGATACAGAGGGTTAATATGTGTGAATCCCTCTGGTAATCTCCAATGATCCAAGTGAATAGAGTAAAATAAGAGAGAGCAAATACTCCAATACTCCAACTTTATTATGTGAGAATGTAACAGAACCCTCTATTGCTCATTCACTACAAAACACTTCACCTTATCGCTGTAGCTACCCATACCTCAGAACCTGAGCTACAATGGAACAATCCTGGAAAAGGGAGGCAAACAATAATAATAATTATATTAATATATGCTGATGGAAGGATACTTATTTGCACCTACATGTGAAACTGAGCACAGTTTGTGAGATAATGCACATATTGGCACAATAGAGGAGATCAAACAAAAAATGTACCCTTTGAGTTTCAGAGTTGCAATCAAAGTGTTATACTTTATGAAAACATAATACATTGTACATCCATATAATAATAACTAATCCTAAGATAACTTACACTATTCTGTGTGTTACTGAAGGGGTATTGTGAGGCAGAGAGGAAACAGTAGGTCTCTGGAGCTGATCACATACTTCCAGACCTTCCTGAGGATGTCTGGCAGGAATTAGGTCCTGGCAGACAACTTTCTATCACTCTCATTGGTTGTCACTGCCCATTAAATAGAGGAGAGAGACTGTAGTTGCAGCTCATCTCTCCCTGAGCCTTCTCAGTTGGTAACATAGAAACATAGTAAATTAGGTTGAATAAAGACACAAGTCCATCAAGTTCACCTTTGCCTCATACCCCAGTGACTGAGAATTATATAGCTTTCCTGCTACCAAATAAGTTAGTCTTTATCAGACCTTCCTGATTTGCCTACTAATATACAGTATAACCCTGTATGTTCCCTTTTGAAAGAAATGTGTCTAATCTTCTCTTAAATATATCCATTGTATCTGCCATAACTACCTCCTTGGGCAAGGAATTCCACAATTTAACAGATCTTACTGTAAAAAAACCCTTCCTCTGCTGAAGTCTAAACCTCCTTTCCTTTAATCTCAAGAGTTGTGCCCTGATCACCTGATCAGGTCTTGGAATGAATAGCTCACCACAGAGATCCTTGTATTGACCTCTCATATACTTGTACAATGTGATAAGTTCTCCTCTTAGTAGTCTTTTCTCTAGAGTAAATAAACCAAGGTTAACTAGTCTTTCCTCATACATCAAGTCCTCCATTTCCTTAATTAATTTTGTTGCTCTTCGCTGTACCCTCTCTAGTTATAGAGAAGTGTTCCTACTGGTCTGGCTGACAAGTGTAGACATTGCTACTAAAGGGAGGTGAGAGTGAACAGCTATAGAGGAGCTGCAGGAACTCTTAAGATCCAAAGGGGAGAGTGTTCACTGTCAGCTTGTGTTAATGAGCAACTCTCCTGCCCCCACCAGCTCCTTTAGCATTCCTTTGGTAGCTTGTTCATTTAAATGGGGATCCAGTACATGAGACTGATCCCCTGCATCTCACACACAGCCAGGATCTTCTTGTATTATCAGGATACTGATGGGGGTTGATTCTCAACCCACTGCTTCTCTCTCTCTCTCTCTCTGTCTCTCACACACACACGCACCCACATGCTGTATAACTCCAAGGTAGGCTCACTCCTCTCTCTCGGGAGCTAAATATGTGAGTTATTCTCAATGACTGTGATGAAGCTACCAGCAAGCAATGTGAACTATAATACCTGAAGCATTGCTACAACAGATGCAGCTGTGTAGAGTCCATAAGACTGTCTCTAGAAGGTTAATCAGTGCCTGCCCATATAACATAACAAGTGTTCCTTCTGACCCAAGGTCAGGACAAGAGTTCCCATTATCCCCATTGACAGTGGCCCTGCTGCCCTGTGGGTCAGGATGTGTGGGTCTATGGCTATCAGTGCAGTGGGACAAGGCTGGGGGATCAGAAAGTGTGTTTCTATGACTACCATGGGATAAGACTGGGGATTCTATGTGTAGCCATCATTCATTTTGCTTTCTTTAGCTCTTGATTTTCTTCCAGTGTCCTTTTGATGACCTCAACGTTAAACTTGTGCATTTCTTCTTTTATGCTCTACCATCAGGTCTTGCATATTTCTACCCTGTTTTTAATCTCACCATTTGATTAATTTCGCTTTGCTTTTTCATCATGGCATGGTTTTTCTTCTTTCTATGATAGTCTCAATACCTTTTTCATTGTGGGTTGAAATGTCTGTGTCTGGAAGGTCACACTGAAGCAATGAGACAATGCTAACTCAAAATTCTTATGATTTTTCAATAGCTGACTAGTGTTGACCTTCATGTTTGTTGACTTGATCATTTCCTTTCTTGCATTCAATTTCGATTTTTGCTTCCCACATTAAGATGATTTAAGACTGAGCAGTCAGTGAATATCATTTTATTATTTGCAAGTACAAAGTTGATTTCACTTGGGCTTTTCCATGTCCATTTTCTCTGGGCCTTTTTCCTGTAGAATGAATTCATGATGTACACATTTTGTTCTTCTGCAAATTTGATAATTTAGTTGCTTCTATCATCTCTTTTTCCAGTTCCATGTGGTCCAATTGACTTTTCACCATTCTGGATCTTACCAATTCTCAGATTGAAATCTCCCATTATAAATTTCTAATGGTAATTGTCCTGTTTGTAGAGGCTTAATAAATCATCATAAAATTCTTCAACTTCATCAGCACTGTGGCTATTTGTAGGGTCATAAACTTGATTGCTTTGAAGAACATAGCGACTGTTTAGTTTGATAGCACAGGAAGCAATTATTTCAGAAATGCTTTCTATTTTTACGACTGAGTCTGTTCAAGAATTCGATTCCTCCACATCATACATCATTGGCTCCTTTATAGTATAGCTGGTGTCCATCTCCTAATTTGTATTAGTTCCTCTAAGAGTGAAACCACACTCATAGATTGAATGTTAAGCATTCCAGTGTCTAAAGACCAAAGGCAACCTGATAGAACCCAGTGATTTTTAGCAATCCTCTGCCACTCAGCTGGTCTTCCCACTGCAGCAGAAAGTCGCTGGCAAGCCTCTAGGGGGATGAAGACCGTTGTTTTTGTTGTGAAACCATGCTGAGGGAACAGACCATAATCTGCCATGCTTGTCCAGTGCGGCTTGGCAGATTTTGGATCAATTTAGTGTGGTGTCGTAGCTTTGATCTATCCACACTGGGTGATCCCACCAGGAGTATATACTCCTGATGGCATAGTTCTCGGCTAGGCATTGAACATATCATACATAGATTAGCATTAGTGATGAGCGAGCACCCCAATGCTCGGGTGTTTGGGTGCTCTGACCGAGCACCCCCTGAGGCTCGAGTGCTCGGCCGAGCACCCGAGCCCCATTGAAGTCAATGGGAGGACTCGAGCATTACACCAGGCACCCCCTGCTCTGATGAGGGGAGGGTGCCTGGTCCATAGGAAAAGGGCAGAAAAAGATGGAAACACCACAGAAATGGTTCAGGGACAGCATAGGGAGGATGTCTGGATGCATCTTGGACTCCAACATCGCTGCTGGGAACGATCTTTCGCCCGTAGTACGCCATTTTTACAGACTGACCGTAAAACACACAAAAAGGCAGATAAAAACGACTTTAGGCGAAAAATTGTTACCAAACAGTATTTGCTGTATATTTACTTGTATATCATCTGCAAATTCTCCCAAAAATTTCCTCGATTTTTCTGAACTGAGGCCATGATTAAGAGGGAAACGTGCGCAGAGGCAAATTCTCCCAAAAATTTCCTTGATTTTTCTGAACTGAGGCCATGATTAAGAGGGAAACGTGCGCTGAGCCGACCATCTAAAACATTATGGGTGAGGGTCTGCTGCGGAGCTGACCATCCTAAACATTATATGCGAAGGCCCGCTAGTGAGCTGACGCTATAAAACATTATATGAGAGGGCCCGCTAGAGAGCTGACCCAATAAAACATTATATGAGAAGGCCCGCAGGTGAGCTGACCTATACAAAGATTGTCAAACAGGGCCCGCTGGTGAGCTGGCCCTATATAAAAATTATATCCCAGGGCATATGGAAGAGGAGGAGGAGGATGAGAAGATTAAGAGTCAACCATATACCCGTTTTTTGGGTGGAAGGGGTGAATGGGAATACAGAGTATTCCCATCATTGTAAATAACATATATAAAGTGAGTTTATGTTCCCCCGGGGCTTTCCTCCAGTGGAGTGGAGAAGTCAGGGGAAATCCAGGCCTTGTTCATTTTTATAAGTGTCAACCTATCAGCATTGTCGGTGGAAAGGCGGATACGCTTATCTGTTATGATGCCACCAGCAGCACTAAATACCTGCTCAGACAGAACGCTGGCGGCAGGGCAGGCCAGCACCTCCAAGGCGTAGAGTGCCAGTTCATACCATACCATAATAGCGTTATCGCCGCTCACCATCTGTGTCGATTCCTCAAAATTGCGTAAAACCTCACAGAGGTCTGACATCCATTCCCACTCCTCACTTCTGATTACAGGAAGTTGAACGGAGAGGCGACGACCGTGTAACAGCTGGTACTCCACTACTGCCCTCTGCTGCTCACAAAGCCGGGCCAACATGTGGAAGGTGGAGTTCCAGCGCGTGCTCACGTCACACAGCAGCCGGTGAGCTGGCAATTGTAAGCGCTGCTGCAGCTTCAACAGGCCGGCTGAAGCTGTAGATGACTTACGGAAATGTGCACACACGCGGCGCACCTTGGTCAAGAGATCATGCACATTGGGGTAGGTTTTTAGAAATCGCTGAACCACTAAATTAAATACATGCGCTAGGCATGGTACGTGTGTGAGCTTGCCGAGCTCCAAAGCCGCCACCAAGTTACGCCCATTATCACACACAACCATGCCTGGTTGCAGGTTGAGTGGCGAGAGCCACTGCTCGGTCTGGTGACTAATCCCCTGCAACAGCTTTGAGGCCGTGTGCTGTTTGTCCCCAAGGCAGATCAGCTTCAGCACGGCCTGTTGACGCTTCCCCACTGCAGTGCTACACTGCTTCCAGCTACCGGCTGATGGGGGAGTGGCGCTGCGTGCAGAGAATTCGGAGGTGGAAACGGAGGAGGAGGAGCCAATAACGTAGGTGCTGGCGGAAACCCTGATGGAGGTAGGGCCCGCAATCCTCGGCGTGGGTAGCACCCGTGCCATCCCAGGGTCCGAGTCGCTCCCAGCCTCCACGACATTCACCCAGTGTGCCGTCAGGGAAATGTAGCGTCCCTGGCCACAAGCACTTGTCCATGTGTCAGTCGTTAAGTGGACCTTCCCAGTAACTGCGTTGGTCAGGGCACGGGTGATATTACGGGACACATGGTGGTGTAATGCGGGGATGGCACACCGGGAAAAGTAGTGGCGGCTGGGGACCGTGTACCGAGGGACAGCTGCTGCCATCAGGCTGCGGAAGGACTCAGTGTCCACAAGCCTAAATGGCAGCATTTCGATGGCCAGTAATTTGGAAAGGTGTGAGGTTAGTGCTATGGCCTGTGGGTGGGTGGCTGGGTATTTTCGCTTGCGCTCAAATGCCTGGGGTAACGACATTTGGACGCTGCGCTGGGACAGGGAAGTGGATGTGGTCGCTGATGGTGCTTCAGATGGTACAGGTGCAGGGCGGGAGGTATGCGGGCCTGCGCCTTCGACAGGCGATTGGCCGGCACCGAAAACAGGGGAAGAGGAGGCAGTGGTGTGGCCTGCAGACACAGATGGGCGATCCAGGCGTTCCTCCCACTTACTACGGTGCTTGGATGCCATGTGTCGGATCATGCTGGTGGTGGTGAGGTTTCTAGTGTTCATGCCTCGGCTCATTCTGGTGTGGCACAGGTTGCAAACTACAATTCTTTTGTCGTCCGCACTTTCCTTAAAAAAACGCCATACCGCGGAACACCTACCCCTTGGCAAGGTAGATTTACGCAAGGGGGTGCTCCGTGGAACATTTGCGGGCCGGTTTGGTGCGGTCCGCCTTCTTTCTGTAGCCACACCACTGCCTCTTCCAGCCTGTTGCGGTGCTGCAGATGGCTCACCCTCAGGACTGCTGTCATCGCTCGGCTCTACACCTTCCCAGGTGGGGTCAGTCACCTCATCGTCCACCAACTCCTCCTCCACTTCCTCACTCTGATCATCCTCCTCATGTCTTGATCCCACCACATACTCAGTCATTGACAACTGTATATCATCCTCCTCAACAAGGTCTTGAGACAGTAATAGTGGTTGATTTAATGGCAACTGTGTCTCATCATCATCATCATCATCCACTACTTCCTTTGACCTTAAATGCCGTTCACATCTGTCATCTTCTTGTGATTGGGTAGCCTCTAGAGGTTGTGAATCAGGGCACAAGATGTCATGTTCCTCTGCAAGCGTGCTTGGAGAGAGGGTCAAATGAAGGATTGGTGATGAGACGAGCTCCTCACTATATCCCAGTGTGGGATCACTTCTTTGACCAGACCGTCTATGGTGGGAGGAAGGATGATCAGAGTGAGGATTATGTTGACCAGACTCTTGGCTACTGAGAGTGGACTTGGTGGAAGAAAGGGTGGTGCTTAACCGACTGGAAGCAGTATCAGCTGACATCCAACCGACCACCTGTTCGCAGTGGTCGGACCTCGAGAGTGATGTCCTGCGACGCCCTGTAAAATGAGACATGAAGCTAGGTATGGTGGATGTCTTTCTTTCTTGTGCTCTGGCACCAGGCACAGTTTCTACGCGTCCTGACCCGCGCCCTGAACTATCAGGATCACGTCCACTTCCCCGTCCCTTTTTACCCGCCTTCTTCATATTACACGGAATATGTGCTGCAAATCTGCAACTGTGCACAGTAAACAGAATTTGCTGCTAAACTGCGGTGACGCACACTGAATGGAATATGTGACTTTGATATTTTACAGTTTGAAGACTTAACAGTATTTCTTCCTATTCTGCAACTGTGCACAGTACACAGAATGTGCTGCTAAACTGCGGTGACGCACACTGAATGGAATATGTGACTTTGATATTTTACAGTTTGAAGACTTAACAGTATTTCTTCCTATTCTGCAACTGTGCACAGTAAACAGAATTTGCTGCTAAACTGCGGTGACGCACACTGAATGGAATATGTGACTTTGATATTTTACAGTTTGAAGACTTAACAGTATTTCTTCCTATTCTGCAACTGTGCACAGTACACAGAATGTGCTGCTAAACTGCGGTGACGCACACTGAATGGAATATGTGACTTTGATTTTTTACAGTTTGAAGACTTAACAGTATTTCTTCCTATTCTGCAACTGTGCACAGTAAACAGAATGTGCTGCTAAACTGCGGTGACGCACACTGAATGGAATATGTGACTTTGATATTTTACAGTTTGAAGACTTAACAGTATTTCTTCCTATTCTGCAACTGTGCACAGTACACAGAATGTGCTGCTAAACTGCGGTGACGCACACTGAATGGAATATGTGACTTTGATATTTTACAGTTTGAAGACTTAACAGTATTTCTTCCTATTCTGCAACTGTGCACAGTACACAGAATGTGCTGCTAAACTGCGGTGACGCACACTGAATGGAATATGTGACTTTGATATTTTACAGTTTGAAGACTTAACAGTATTTCTTCCTATTCTGCAACTGTGCACAGTACACAGAATGTGCTGCTAAACTGCGGTGACGCACACTGAATGGAATATGTGACTTTGATATTTTACAGTTTGAAGACTTAACAGTATTTCTTCCTATTCTGCAACTGTGCACAGTAAACAGAATGTGCTGCTAAACTGCGGTGACGCACACTGAATGGAATATGTGACTTTGATATTTTACAGTTTGAAGACTTAACAGTATTTCTTCCTATTCTGCAACTGTGCACAGTACACAGAATGTGCTGCTAAACTGCGGTGACGCACACTGAATGGAATATGTGACTTTGATATTTTACAGTTTGAAGACTTAACAGTATTTCTTCCTATTCTGCAACTGTGCACAGTAAACAGAATGTGCTGCTAAACTGCGGTGACGCACACTGAATGGAATATGTGACTTTGATATTTTACAGTTTGAAGACTTAACAGTATTTCTTCCTATTCTGCAACTGTGCACAGTAAACAGAATGTGCTGCTAAACTGCGGTGACGCACACTGAATGGAATATGTGACTTTGATATTTTACAGTTTGAAGACTTAACAGTATTTCTTCCTATTCTGCAACTGTGCACAGTACACAGAATGTGCTGCTAAACTGCGGTGACGCACACTGAATGGAATATGTGACTTTGATATTTTACAGTTTGAAGACTTAACAGTATTTCTTCCTATTCTGCAACTGTGCACAGTAAACAGAATGTGCTGCTAAACTGCGGTGACGCACACTGAATGGAATATGTGACTTTGATATTTTACAGTTTGAAGACTTAACAGTATTTCTTCCTATTCTGCAACTGTGCACAGTAAACAGAATGTGCTGCTAAACTGCGGTGACGCACACTGAATGGAATATGTGACTTTGATATTTTACAGTTTGAAGACTTAACAGTATTTCTTCCTATTCTGCAACTGTGCACAGTACACAGAATGTGCTGCTAAACTGCGGTGACGCACACTGAATGGAATATGTGACTTTGATATTTTACAGTTTGAAGACTTAACAGTATTTCTTCCTATTCTGCAACTGTGCACAGTACACAGAATGTGCTGCTAAACTGCGGTGACGCACACTGAATGGAATATGTGACTTTGATATTTTACAGTTTGAAGACTTAACAGTATTTCTTCCTATTCTGCAACTGTGCACAGTACACAGAATGTGCTGCTAAACTGCGGCGACGCACACTGAATGGAATATGTGACTTTGATATTTTACAGTTTGAAGACTTAACAGTATTTCTTCCTATTCTGCAACTGTGCACAGTACACAGAATGTGCTGCTAAACTGCGGCGACGCACACTGAATGGAATATGTGACTTTGATATTTTACAGTTTGAAGACTTAACAGTATTTCTTCCTATTCTGCAACTGTGCACAGTAAACCGAATTTGCTGCTAAACTGCGGCGACGCACACTGAATGGAATATGTGACTTTGATATTTTACAGTTTGAAGACTTAACAGTATTTCTTCCTATTCTGCAACTGTGCACAGTACACAGAATGTGCTGCTAAACTGCGGTGACGCACACTGAATGGAATATGTGACTTTGATATTTTACAGTTTGAAGACTTAACAGTATTTCTTCCTATTCTGCAACTGTGCACAGTACACAGAATGTGCTGCTAAACTGCGGCGACGCACACTGAATGGAATATGTGACTTTGATATTTTACAGTTTGAAGACTTAACAGTATTTCTTCCTATTCTGCAACTGTGCACAGTACACAGAATGTGCTGCTAAACTGCGGCGACGCACACTGAATGGAATATGTGACTTTGATATTTTACAGTTTGAAGACTTAACAGTATTTCTTCCTATTCTGCAACTGTGCACAGTAAACCGAATTTGCTGCTAAACTGCGGCGACGCACACTGAATGGAATATGTGACTTTGATATTTTACAGTTTGAAGACTTAACAGTATTTCTTCCTATTCTGCAACTGTGCACAGTACACAGAATGTGCTGCTAAACTGCGGCGACGCACACTGAATGGAATATGTGACTTTGATATTTTACAGTTTGAAGACTTAACAGTATTTCTTCCTATTCTGCAACTGTGCACAGTACACAGAATGTGCTGCTAAACTGCGGCGACGCACACTGAATGGAATATGTGACTTTGATATTTTACAGTTTGAACACTTAACAGAATGTGCTCTAATCTGCAACTTTGCACACTAAACAGAATGTGCTCTAATCTGCAACTTTGCACACTAAACAGAATGTGCTCTAATCTGCAACTTTGCACACTAAACAGAATGTGCTCTAATCTGCAACTTTGCACACTAAACAGAATGTGCTCTAATCTGCATCTTTGCACACTAAACAGAATATATGATTTTTTTTTTTTTTTTGTTTTTTTTCCCCCCACACAAAATAAACTGCTGCCCCCACACACAGTAGTCCTAAAATGGACTTTTGGGTCTTTTTTTTAACAAATTTGCTTGTCTTCTCCCTACACTGACTTTCTCTTCCTATCCTCATCTCTCCCTGGCTAAGACTGAGCCGAACTCGCTGGTCAGGTGCTATACAGCACCCGACCACGGGTTCTGGCCAGCCAATCAGTGTAATGCCAGCAGCCAACATGGCTGCTGGCATTACACTGATGTCAGAGCCTCCCTGCACGTTTATTGGCTGCGCAGCAGCCGCGAAACGTGCGGGGAGGAGACCCGAACATGGCGGGCGAGCACATGCGGTACTCGTACGAGTACCGCCATGTGCCGAGCAGAGCGATGCTCGAGCCGATCCGAGCATCGGCCGAGCATGCTCGCTCAACACTAATTAGCATATAAAGTCAACATGAATGGTATTCAAATAATATGGAAAGGAAATAATGTTACACTTAATAAATGTTTACAATGCATCAGGGATAGTAACTTTGGAATTGAAATATACTTCAAATACACATGATAAACAGACTGCATTTTTATACTTTGTACTATACGAAAGGAATCATAGAAAAATTGTTGACGGATACCTATGTGTCAATAGTGGCTATTACAAATGAAAGAGAGGCAGAATTTATAAAAAAAATAGGTTTAAGGAAAAGGAGTATCAACTAAATACATGGAAGGAAGCCTGCTCCAAAGCTAAACCGATATGCATTTAAGGAATCCTACTCTAAAGCTAAAACAGCAAGTAAAAGGGAACTGCCTATGTATAAGGTCAAGAAAATATGAAGCGAGAGAGTAGTTACCATTCTTCACCATTGCTCATGAGTGTTTAGCAAATATGTCCCAAACTTTAAATAAACATTGGCATTTGACACCTCATTAAGGTATCCTGTCCTGTGCCCAGTGATGGGAGATATAGGCATGGACAGGAACAGGTAAAACTTTTCTCCTCAAAAGTGAAATATTAGAATAACAGCACTTGCTGCCTTCTGTGGGAATTCCTATGAAAAGTGTAATTTTTGTCATTTGTTTTGCATTGAAATCAATTATAAAAATGTAATTCTACCATATGTGAATCATCACCCTTATGTATTCCTACCATGGTAACTCACTAATGTAAAAGAGGGTGTTAGTTCCCCTTCTTTGTCCTTAACTTCAGCCTACTAACAATTTATCTGGCCTTATGTTGACTTATGCCTCAGGCTGCTAACAATTTTTTTAGGTTTACCCTGACATTGACCTCAGCCTGCTAAAATGTTTTCAAGGCTTATGTTGTAGTAGGCCTCAACCTGCTAACAATGTATTATATAACCACCTGTCCTATTACCTTTGCCACAAGGGGATTTATCACCTCTATATAAGTTAGTCTAAATAGTTAGGTTATATATCGAATATGAGTAAAAGTGTCTTAATTTTTTTAAGAGTTATTTGGTTGAAATTCCAGTTATATACTCTGTCCTGCACCTACTTCCGCATAGACTGTGGTTACCTGCTATGTAACTGCAGTCGGTCACTCTACCTCTGCTCCCCTCCCTCTATACAGCCTCCTCCAATGACTGAGGCTTTCTGTCTGTATGCTGGAGCAGTCTCATTGCAGAGATTAATATCTAGCCAATGAGATCACTCTAAACAGAAAGCCTCCATCATCGGAGTAGGCTGGATAGAGGGAGGGGAGCAGAGACAGAGTGACGGACTGCAGTTACAGAGCAACTAACCGCAGTCTATGCGGAAGTAGGTGCAGGGCAGAGTTTATAACTGGAGTTTTGGCCAAATAACTCTTAAAAAAAATGAAGACACTTTTACTCATATTTGATATATATCCTAACTATTTAGGCTAACTTATATAGATACGATACATCCCCTTTAAATTAATGTTTTTTCAATGATTATATTGCTGAAGGACTCAGTCTGCTTACAACTTTTACTTTCTCCACTTCGGCACAGAGCATCAATAGTGTTGCAGTGGGAATTCTCACTTTCAAAAAAAGCACAGGCAGAAATTGTTAAATTCTCACAGAAATGTCATTAGTTGTTTTAAAAAAACTGATGTTATGTGTCTTCTAGGCAAAGGAATTTCTTCATACACAGTAGCAAATTTTGTTTTTTCATAAAACATTCCCATGGTGTAGAGAAGGAAAATAAAGGAAATAATAAAACTGTTCAACTAAACTCCAGGATAACTATAAATGTGGGTGAAAGGACTGTAAAACATGCCAATATATGCCCAAAAGAGAGCATAGAAAAAGTTCAGGTCATCAGTTACACAAGGGGAATCTAGTGTAACAAAATTTCTTAATTTCAGCTTTTTGTACTATATATCTCATGTCCATGTGGAATACAATATGTTGGGACCCTAGTAGAAAATTAATCTGACCTTCAACCTTCTTTCTAAATACACTATTCTGCAAACATTTAAATTGCCAATACAATTTTTTCCTTTTCATTTTCACCTATTTTTTACACTTTTATGTCCGTGACAGTTTCTGAATCAGTTTATAGCAAGCTTTCTGTGAGGGACTGTTAAAGCAGAGATAATGCAACAATGAAAAAGGTACAATGCAAAAAGCACAGTAAAACAATGTACAAAAGCCTGACAATACAGCATGCAAATCAATAAATAAATTTAAAAAAAGGGTTAGGCAATTTGCAGAATATTTAATATGAAAAGGGAGGTTGACTGTCTCTTTAGAAACAAGATTTAGTGAACACCTGAAAATATCTGTTGTGGATTACATAATCACAGTGTATACAAACATGTTAAAACAAGCATAATTCTAATTCCAAAGAATTTGAAGTATTAGCTATTGATCAGCATCCACTGAATTGAAGGGGAGGAGATAGGTTGTTAGGAAGTTGGAGACATATTGGGAACCTTAAGTCCAAAGGGTTTGAAACTAGATATAGACCTAGAAGCCTATATACAGCATAGTGTGCTCTATATTCCCATCATTTGGGTCCCCTCCAGCTTCTTCTGTCCCCCCACCGCTCTCCTCCTTTCTCGCTACCTCTTTGCTTCTTTTGAGCCTTCCTTTCTCTGTTCCCCCTTCCTTTGTCTCCCTCTCCCTATCTCCAATGTCTTCTGTACCTATTCTATTATTATCTTTTTTAGCATTATGAATCCTTTTACATGACAGATTTGAATTGTGTTATCAAAATTATTTTAAGACAGATAATTTCTCCAAGCCCTTAGGTTTAAGGTCTTGAGCTGCATTGCTAGGATTTAAGTGCTGGAAAATTGTTGAGTCCTGGTGACATTATCATCTTTAATAGAGTTTACTAAAGAAAGCTTATGAGAGAAAAGATTATCAATTATCTCGCACCCATTTTCTATCACTTTATCATCATTTACAAAATTTCAAATAAATTAGTTAATTTTATATTATTCCTATGTTGGCTTTAAACTTGATTTATGAACTATATACCCCTGGAATGACTCTGCTATAGTTGTTTTACTTTGCTGAGATTAATTTCCCATCTACTAAGTCACAAATCCCTAAAACCATTAACATGTTGTAAACAAAAACAAAAAAACAACAACAAAAAAAGACATGTTAAAGGCAGTTTAAGCCCTTAAGGACCAGTGGTCCTGGGGTTGGTTTCCCTTTAATGACAAGATATGGAAGTTTGGTGAGCCGGCAAATGTGACTGATCATGTTTGGTGGCGAGCCAAACGGGGGTCAATTTCAGACCCCACTACTACTCACAGAGTGCCTGCAGGAGCGCTGTGAGTAAAAAATACGTGATGTGTCAGGACCATCATTGGTCCATTAGGCAAGGACAGCAGTGATGGTCCTGACACGTCACTGGTCCTTAAGGGGTTAAAAAGATATATTTAATGAGGTTGAAAGCTATGTAGTTAACAGTCCCGATTTAATAGTTTGCTTTTAAAGGGGTAGTAATGTTTAATTTTAAGTTGCTTTAGTATTGTAGGCATTAAAAAAAGATTAATGTTGATGTAAGTCTTATCTCTCAAACCTTTATGGTTTGAGAGATATAACTTGCTAAAGTTACCCCTTCCTGGCTGTTTCAGAGAAGTCAGCACTCTAGCTGACAGCAGCAGATTCCGGTCATTTGGCTGGATGGTGGCTCTTCAGCAGAGCTGAAATCACTCTATTTAGAACTAAATACTTAATTTGAATTGTCTACAAAGTGTGCTTGTGAACCAGGGTCACACGCTAAAGAGGTGCTGTCCTGGTGCAAATCATAATAAACTATTGAAGCCATTTCCAATTAAGCCCTAAGTGGGTAAAAAAAAAATCCTTCCTGACAAATTAAAGTGGAATATATCCCTGGATCAACAGATTATCTGCTTTGAAATCAACTGTAATAATTCTCAATATTGTTCTGAGCTAGAAAGGTATCCTTTACAGTATCTGCAAGCACAGCATCTCAAGACAAACTTTACTGCCCTTATTATAAAAATTATAATTCTGCCCTATCCTCCCACAGTGTTTCAGTTATACTAATAATGTCCAAATGCAAATTAACCACCAGCAATTCTAGTTCTCCTACTTTGCCTACCATACTTCTTGCATTCCCCAACATAAAATTAATTTTATCATCATTACGTATTTTGCCCACTACTTGCCTTTTTGCTACATCCATATTTAACATTTATCCCCACCCCTTCTCCACCCACATGATCCTTTGCATGTATCCAATTCTACACTATCTAACCCATTTTTTCTAGTTATACACCCCCCTTTCCTAGTTTTAAAGCTCCTCCAGCCTTCTAATCATTCTATCCCCTTACATGACTGCTCCCTTACCATTTAGAGCAATCCATTAATTACCATACAGATTGCACCCAAGAGCGGAGTCAGCCCAGTGCTCTAAAAACCCATACCAAAACCCCTACACCAATACCTAAACCATGCATTAAGCTCCTTTAGGTCCCTCTGCTACTTGCATTGGTTAATGGCACTGGTAGTATTTCTGAAAACACTACTCTGGAGGTCTTTGCCTTGCGTTTGTACCCAAAATCCCTAAAATCATTTTTAGGAACCTCCTTCTTCCTCCAGCTTTGCCTTTGGTACCAATATGTACCAAGACAGCTGGATGCTTTCTAGCCCCTCCCAATCATATGTCTACCCTGTCCTCAATATACAGTACCCTAGCAGCAGAAGACAATATACTCTTCAGTGTTCAGGCTTCTGGCCACAGATTACCCTATCCACACTTCTAATAATATAGTACCCTATTAGCACCACCTGCCTTGGTTTCTGTCTACTCTGCATCCCATCTAAACATGAAGAAGAACTGTTCCCTTGACTGCTAGATGAATCATTTAAAAAGAAAAAAAAGAGGGAAAGACAGCATACCAGAGCTCTAAGTGTAGTCCTCTGGTATGCTGTCTTCCCCTCCTTTTATTCTTTTTATATGTACTGGATTAAGCAGACTCCGAGCAACAGACATCTGCACATAGTGTTAATCAACTAACACAGACCGACTATCAGACCTTTCATTTAACTGATAACTTTCATCCATTCAATCTTCATCCGTATATTATATAACCAACAGACTTCATCCTCATCTCACATCATCCATCTGAACTCAGAATTCATGACTTTGTGGATATTATAACGTCATGTGACTTTATAAATTTTCATTGTATGCCTCTTTTATTACAAATCTTGACTAATAATTCTCTATAGATGATCATTACATATGCATTTTTTAATTTAACTTGCATTGAGGTATAAAACTAAGCGCTATTAATATCATTAGTAGCCAAATAACCTGATTATAAATAGTATATACGTACAATTGCTGTTATCACTGCTATCAAAAATTCTTTATCATTTAATCGATTTATGATCATTATATATGCATTTCTAATCCTACTTGATTGGGGTTTAAAACTAAGTGCCATTAATATCACTTGTAGTCAAACACCTTGATCACACAAAGTATACACCTTTAATTGCTGTTATCATTTACTGCAACCCATTGGATTTCATTTGGAGATTTCATCTCCTCCCCTCTGGGAATCTACAGTGAGCGCATTCCTTATTCTCTATTGCTAGAGGAATCAGCTTGCTCCAGTAATGCCAATTCTGAGCTATCCTCATCAACATCATCAATCTTACAAATCTGTTGCATTCCTCTTTCTCTGCCCACTACATATTCTCCTTACTTATACCTAGCTGCCTAGCTGCTTCTTCTCACCCACAAGCTCCTTTCCAAGTTTCCAATATCATACAATGTTGCAATATTTCTTTCCAGATGCAATATTAGGTGTGGGTGAAAACTGAGAAAAAATTCCTGCATTACTTTTCGTGAAAAATGGGCAATTTTTTTCTTTTTTCACGATAGTTTTCTCCTTTTCTCCAATTAAAATTTTCCTCCTTTTCACACATTCCAGCAAATGTTTTGCCTTATCCATCACATTTTCTACCTATTCTAACCTATTTTTCTCCTATTCCAATACATTTTCCTCCTATTCCAAAATATTATTCTCCAATTCTAACACATTTTTTTCCTATTCCAACACACTTTTCTCCTATCCAACACATTTATCGCTAGACTTGTGCACGGGCAAAATTTTCGGTAAAATTTGAATTCGGACAAATTTTTTTTTCTAATTCGGATGATCCTAATTTCGGACCGGGCCTATTCGATTCGAACGAAATTCTGATCGATTCCGAATTATTCGGCCGAATTTAACATGGGTTAAATTATAGCAGTGCGCCTCGGTGCACGCTGCTATCATTCTTTGCAGACAGGGTGTGCATTTAGAAAAAGATCCATCCCAAAAACGGACATTGTCGTACATTGCCAGTCTGTGCATGTCACCTCTACTCCAGCATGGGATGCCAGTCACAATGCAAACGTCGAACATCGAGAACCCATGCCTGTCATTCAATTTAGCATATGTTTGAACATCGAAACCCCACGCCTGTCCTTCAATATAGCATATGCTCGAACATCGAAAACCCATGCCTGTCACATCCTACTCAACATAAGTGGTCGACTCAAACATGGACAAACTACATGTCACATTCTATGTTAGTACATGGGTAAAGATTAAGGTTTCATTTTCTGGTACCAGCCTCCTACCCTACTGTCCCTCTTTAGTACCCAAATTCCTCTCTCTCGTTTTCCTATCCTGATTTCCCATCATATCAGATAAGTCTATGTGTATATACATTGTAGTGTTTCATACTACATCAAGAATAAACATCAATGATTGTAATGTGATAGATGTAATGTGTTAAAAAGAAAAATTGAGACATTCTGTTGTGAACGAACTGCAACACAGGAGAGAAATAAAAAAAATGCTTGACATCTATACTGAAGAGGGGTCCACAGCATTGTCTTAGTATAGCAATATCACCGTTTCCCGTGAGTGTGCAATACAGGGCTCTACGGTAATTGCTGGGCATTTCCCAACGTCATAATCAGGGGATGATGGGAGTTGTATTCTAACTACTGTTAGGAAACACATAAATGATGCACATTCATCTCCCACCTAGAAATTATTTACACACGAGGCAACTCCCCCAAGTAATACCTAGCCCCTTTCCAAGTGAAAGGACTTCCACAAAGGCTTCAGATCTCTTAGTGACTCACCTGTTATTGCCAGTCAGCGGGACCCGGAGAGTAGGAGGGGGTGATGCTATGGCTGCAGATTAAGTCTGGCACGGTGCTCTTAGTTGGTCACTCGTCACAATGTTGAAGCTCAGCCCGGCCAGCACCTTCCGGGTGGAGACACCTCACAGCAATCCTGTTCAGGACACATCATGCACTGTTGTGCACTCATACTAGGGATCCCAAATGTTTAGACTTATTTCGTACAGGGGGCACACTCCTGTATTTGTAAAACCTCTCTAGCAAATCTGGGACGGTAGACTTATTTACTCAAGTCTTGACTTTAGGTGGGCGATAAACAATACAAAATAGGCATAATGTTTCACTATCACATAATTCACGTCACTGAAGCAGCCAGCAGGCATCACCACTGAGTGAGCATAGGGCTGCCCGGCGGCTGCCAGTCACACTGATGGGACACCCTGCAACACAGAACTGGCGGAAGCGCACAAAATACACATGCTATGGGACAGCAAATTGCCGCCCCTGTCAAAGTACCACCTGGGTCCATGGACCCATTGGGACCCATGTAAGGGCCGGCCCTGTATTCGAACAAATACCTAATATTTTTTTATATTTTGCAAAGGAACAAATATTACTCGCTCTTGCAGTGGCAATAACTGGAACTAATGCTGGCTGCCTACCTATGCCTAGCCTAATGCTACCTGCCTGCCTACACAACAACTGGACACTCTCTAATCTCTTCTCTCTCTGAGCTCCAACAACGCAATGAGGAAATGCAGGCTGTCTGTCTGTGTGACTGTCATTAGTCCAACCCCCATCATGAAACGAAGAAGGCTATTCGAATAGAGACAAAAGAGGGAAGTAGTGCATGAAACAGAGAATGAAATTGGACTAGAGACATGGAGGGAAAATTATGGAGGGAAAGTAATTGAGCGCGCACAGGAAGTACAAAAAAGTCCTGGTCGAAAGTAGTCAAAACTTTTGGAAATTTGTCGATTGCCGAAACTTCCGAAAGTTTCGACAAATTTCGGACCTGGGCTGTTCGGAGTCGGATCATTTTTTCCGAATGACCCTTGAGTTTCGGATTTGCCGAATGTCTCCGAATGACCCCATTTTCGACGAAATCCGAATGTCTTCGAATGAATTCGCACATGTCTATTTATCGCCTATGTTTCCTAAGGTGCAACATTTCTCAGCACCATATTACTTCTGACGGCTGTAGTGGATAAAAGAGTAGCTGGAAGTCTAAGTTGTGAGTCCTACAGCTACATACATCTTGAAAAATGTTTTAGCATGCATAGTGCTTTTGTCCCTTGCCCACAACACTAACTTCCTGCTTAAGTGATACTGGCACATATTAGTTATAAAATCTGCCGCAATGTGGCAGATGTGTATAGTAGTGATGGTGGGGGACTGGCACGGTGTGATTGGTGGGACCTTGACAAACTGCATCCACCCGGGAGGAGAGGGATCATAATTTATTGAACGTATGCAGCAACCATTGCAGCAGTCAGTTTTTGAACTACCACTTTACTCCCATGTCCCTGCACTGCTCCACCTTCCCCCCTCCCACTTGTGCATTTTCTGGACATTACTCTAATACTGTGTGTGTTTTTACTCTCTACAGTAAACAACTGATGGAGTGTGATGTCTTGTCTTGGCCTTCAACAAAATTCTTAATGTTGTCTGCTGTCTATCAAGTCTGCTCAAATCAGGCTCCCAGTCAGCTGCCTGTCACCTAATATATTTGTTTGTTTAATTATTTATGTATACATTTTTTACTTTTATTTTTTTTAAGTTGTTCACCCTGTCTTATCGCAGTTAGTCCAAAAATATATATATATAACTAAAAACAAAATCAACAACTTCTTTCCCCAGACTTTCCCAGCAAAATCAGAAAGTAATTTGGACCCAAGCTGCCTTTCTCTTGCCAGTCAGTCATACTGAATTTTGGGATATTTGGGTTCAACCTCCTTTCTCCCTTCTTCTACCCCAGAGTGCCCCCAGACTCCCCTAATACAGACAACAAATGTCCTACTTAAAAGACTCCTTAAACTAAGCTTCAATTCCCCTTTATGTGCCTATTTTCTTTCTCCTCTCATAAACAAAGAATGGCATGTGTGAGATCTCGACACCCCTTGTATATGGCCATAGAAAAGTAGAGAAAACTTTCATGTTGTAGGGAAAAATGTTTCTTCCCATTGATTTCAATGCAATGAGCTAGGCAAAATAAGAGAGAGAATGACTTTTTGGGGGAACATTTTCAGCAAGCGTAAAGTGCCAATTTTTTTTTGCCAGTTTTGGTTTGACGAGAAAGTTTTTGCCCATTCTCAGCAAGCCGAGAATGCCACCCATTCAGCATGCATATGGCAATAGTTATACAGATTACCTGTGTACATCATTAATACTTCATGAAAAACAAATCACTAGTGTTGAGCGAGCACCCCGATGCTCGGGTGCTCGGGTGCTCTGACCGAGCACCCCCTGAGGCTCGAGTGCTCGGCCGAGCACCCGAGCCCCATTGCATATAATGGGGCGACACGAGCATTACACCAGGCACCCCCTGCTCTGATGAGGGGAGGGTGCCTGGTCAATGCCCCCCTTCATCTCCGCTATGCCCCGTTCATCTCCAAATGCCCCCTTCATCTCCGCAATGTCCCCCTTCATCTCCGCTATGCCCCCTTCATCTCCGCTATGCCCGTCTTCCACAATGTCCCCCTTCATCTCCGCTATGCCCCTCTTCCACAATGTGCCCCTTCATCTCCGCTATGCCCCTCTTCCACAATGTCCCCCTTCATCTCCTCTATGCCATAGAGGAGATGAAGGGGGACATTGTGGAAGAGGGGCATAGCGGAGATGAAGGGGCACATTGTGGAAGAGGGGCATAGCGGAGATGAAGGGGGACATTGTGGAAGACGGGCATAGCGGAGATGAAGGGGGACATTGTGGAAGAGGGGCATAGAGTCTATGCCCCTCTTCCACAATGTCCCCCTTCATCTCCGCAATGCCCCCTTCATCTCCGCAATGCCCCCGTACCTCCAGTCCCTGGTGGTCCAGCGGAGCGTCTTTGGATCTGTGCCTCTTCCGGCACAGATCCCCGCCACCCGAACATGGCGGGCGAGCACATGGCGGTACTCGACGAGTACCGCCATGTGCCGAGCAGAGCGATGCTCGAGCCGATCCGAGCATCGGCCGAGCACGCTCGCTCAACACTACAAATCACAGATGAATGTTCTACCTAACTAGCTTATTAAATTGGCATTAGACAGGATAATAAATTCTAGTGCCTGGTTCAGCATGAAATTATAGTAGTAGTACCCCTCATCCCACCTTGTGTTCAATTTGCTAATTATGGGTCTTGTATAGAAAAAACAGAGGAGCACCATGTAGGAGAAATAAATATTCTAAAAAGTCTAATTTGTTTAAATGGGTATTTTAATTCCTTGAATGCTAGAGGTCTTAATGCATTGAGAAGCAATACATTGCAGAAGCCTATACCATTCAGGGGGTTAAATGACCAATTTAAATCAATTTAAATATTTATTCTTCCCCTGTTGTGCAGGTGGTTTGAAGCAGAATTGCTTCACGTTTCTTTTATACATAAAGCTATATGGACTGGATTTAATTTCCAAGTTTCCTCATAGATTTCTATAGGAATCTGTGATATAAATCTGATTATACCAATTATCATCTTCAATGTGATCCTATCTGTTTAAAGAGGACTTGTCACCTTGAATTATGATGTATAGTTTCACACTTTTAATTCTGGGAAGACTCCTGGTGCGGAACAGTGCTTAATTAGCATATGATGGAATGTCGCTGAACACCCACATTAGCATATGAAATGTCCCTGAAATGCTTAATTAGCATATGACACATCACTGGTACACCACAAGCACTATAGCATACATTAAAATATGGTATCAAGTGTAAATATCTCCTTAACTATAGATTTACTGGTCTTTTGGTTAACATGACACGAAGGCAGTTTTTACTGAAATTTCAAAATATTCAAGCTTCAGTTAAGGCGACAGGTTCACTTTAAGAGTGAAGTTGAAATTGTTTTTTTTTTTTCTTCATGGGGAAAAGCAACAAACAACTTAGATCAGTGATTCTCATCTCCACTCCTCAGGACACACCAACAGGCCAGGTTTTAAGGATATTCCTTCTTAAGCAAAATGGAGATGTCACAATAACCGACCCAAAGATTATCCTCTTATCTCCAAGATATTGCTAATGTCGATAACATTGAGAAACATTGATTTAGATGAATTACATAAAAAATAATATCTTCAAAATGTTATTATTTGCAAATGTATAATTATCAATTATGATATACGTATTCTTACCTGCACCTCTTTTAAAAATGTTTCTTGATTCAATTAATGAGGTGCCAAATAACAGACAAATTAGAATGAGACAATTTATGGCTGCAACTGTTTTGGGAAGGACCTGTCAGAATTCCAAGACAAACAGAGAGAATTTCGCCCCCTTATATTGTTTCCATCAAAAATAAAAATAAAATATTAACCAGACATGCCTCAAATTTAGTAATTTCTGCTTGCTGACTATTGCAAATCCAAATAACTATCAAAGCCAATAAATGTTTAAACAGATACACATAAGGGTTGGCTGGCCCTCTACAGTTTGAAAGACCTTGTACATCTTTTATTCAGAGCTAAAACAAAGTCTTTGGTAATTGTTTTATAGAACATTGAACAAAAGGTTAAGCAAACTGAGCAAAAAAACAATAGGTCATCCATTAAGAGTAGATGAAAGGTGCTTTCAACTAAAAAGAAGGATGTTTTTATAGTAACAATAGTACATTTATGGATTTCTTTGATTTGGGATGCTTTGTCACAAAAAGTAATGCATACCCTTCTAGCTCAGAACAATATTGAGAATTATGACAGTCTCAAAGCAGATAGGGAGTTGATCCAGGGAAATATGTCTGCAATTGGAAGTCAGGCTTAACTGGGAATAGCATCAATATGTTTTTTTCTTCCTCTGGATCAAAATGTTTGAAATGATATGGGCTGAACTTGATGGATGAATGATTTTTTCAGCCTAATAAACTATGTTACTATGTTATATATTTTAATAACCCTGTTTAACTTTATGAAGTAAGGATCTCACTTCCTAACCTCCCTGTAAGAAATTCTATATATAGCCCCTCTTACCAAGGGTACAATTATTCTTTGGGGATAGGTTGTAACTAAGAAAACACACAGATAAGGGATAAATAATTAAACCTCGTTTTTGGGCCTAAAAATGTAGGTACTAATGCCTCAAACTTATTCACAGTATTACAATATGCCTAATACAGGGCACACTATTCACATTTAGACTGGAGGAGCACAGGTTTGCTGTCTGTTCTGTTTGCACTTTGGGCTTTGGCCTGATGTTTGGGGGACTGGAGAACCCTTACATTCCTTGCTGCACACTTCAGTGATTTAAATTCTTTAATGGACACTTCATGTAAAATAATTTATTAAAAAGTATTATACATATATATACATATATAATCTTGCACATGGTGAGTTAGCGCTCTAAGCTGTTTGTTTTTCTTTCGTTTCTATCTATCTCCTTTAGTTTATTGTAGCTGCTTCTTACTGTCACTATTAATACACATGAATGTTTCATTGCACAAATTTTTTTTCTATATATTTTGGGCCTTTAAGAGGTTAACTATGGCTTTTACATTTAGGTTTGTTTTCAACTGATTTTTCCTCATGTTGCCTGTGGGAGTGGTCACAAGCTGTATATAAGGGATGATAGAGTTTCAGTACCTTTTGGATGTCCACTCTATGCAGGCATGCAGGGCAAGTCTTCTCTTACACTTTTTAAATATTGTTTGTCAATTGTTTTTAATTGCATACATGGGGACCTTCAAGCATACAAAAAATAAAGGAAAAAGGGTCCTCTTGCTCGACGCGTTATTACCATAATTTCTCAAGGGCTTTCAGTTTTTAACTTTTGTTTCTAATTTTTTTATTTTTAGATAGGGATTTTTAGTGTTTAGAGTAGGACTTGCCATACTTGAGGAACCTTGGCGTGGTTGGTAAGCTTAAAGGGATAGTAATACTTCGTTTTAACTTTATTTTATTTTGTAAGCATTAAAAAAACATGAAGAATGATATAAGTCTTATCTCTCAAACCTTTATGGTGTATGAGATATTCACAAGCAAAGTTTCCCCCTCCCGCCCCTTTTACCTACTGTAAACAATCTCTTCTCAGATGTGGAATGCAGTCCATAGACTGGACAGATAACAGAAGGGGACACTCTTATTCCTATGAAAACAATGAAATCCCTGCCCCCCTTGACAAGCTTTTCAGGTTTTTCCCTTATCTTAATTGAAGATTGTCCCTCTCTGCAGTCTACCTGGGCAGCTCCCTTCTGCCCTGGCTGAAAAGTGTTACATCAGTAAAAGGGGCGGGAGGGGGACACTTTGCTTGTGAATATCTCTTAAACCATAAAGGTTTGAGAGATAAGACTTATATCATTCTTCATGTTTTTTTAATGCCTACAAAATAAAATAAAGTAAAAACGAAGTATTACTATCCCTTTAAACCTCGTTTTTGGGCCTAAAAATGTAGGCACTAATGCCTCAAACTTATTCACAGTATTACAATATGCCTAATATAGGGCACACTATTCACATTTAGATTGGAGGAGCGCAGGTTTGCTGTCTGTTCTGCCACCAGTGCTGTGCCTGCTGTCAGACATGCTGCCCATGCCCCTGCTGCTGCCAGTGCTGAACCTGCTGCCACCAGTACTGTGCCTGCTGTCAGACGTGCTGCCCCTGTTGCCACCAGTTCTGTGCCTGCTGCTAGTGTGTCTTGTAATACTCAGGAGGGGGAGAAGAGAAGATGATGAGAAGTATGACAGTAAGGGACACTAAGTCACACTTGCCATTCGCAAGCAGTCCTGCCAGTGCTAGTACAACTACTAAGGTCCAGCAGCTTGTTAGCGTTAGGAGGGAAGGAGGGGGTAATCAATAATATTCTCATATTACTAGTGACTGTGAGGAGGAAGACTCTGTGGCTGAACTTGATGTAGTTGTTGTTAGTAGTAGGTGTGGTAATGGTGACGCAGTTGGAGTGGTAGGGGAAACATTTGAGAGCATCCAGACTAGCGGTCAAGGAAGCCCACACCATTCCTCTGACCCTGGGAGTCGTCCTCACTGTGGAATTTGTGACAAGTCAGTGAGAAGAGGAAAGGAGGGAACACACCTTGGCACAAGCTCCCTGATATCACACATGAAACACAGACACCATGAAATTTATGTCAAACATGTTAAAGTTAAACACCCACCACAGAAATTAAGCACAGCTGTTGCTGTACCCCCTGATTCTCTAGAAAGGCAACAAGAGGTGAGGCAAAGATCAAAGAGGAGGAAGAGTAGAGAAAGTTCCATGAGGAGTGAAGCAACTACATCTTCTTCCAATTCAACTTGTTCATTGTTACCTCCCCTGCCAAATAATAGCCAGTCTGTTGATGTTAGGATATGGCAGTTCATCTCTACCCATTGCATACTGTGTTGTGCACTGACCACACATGCCAGTGTGGTGGAGGAGAATCGAAACCAGGTCATCAAGTGACATCTGAGGAGATTCCATCCCACAGAACATGCTAAGATGCTGGCAGGGAGGGTTTATCATTACTATTTAACTGTCAGCAAGTTGTCATGTGTCCTTAGCAGGGTTTGGACATGGAGTATAGTGAGAGCAACAGTACTTGGTTTCTGGTGTCATGGTGTTTGGATACAAATGTGCCCCCAGATGTTATTTACCATGCACACTGTGTACATTGCAGTTGCTGATGAGAACCACAGTTTCTGCTGTCAAGGGAAAAAATAATATTCTAATAACTACACACCCATGATTTTGGAGGAGGGGCATGTGGAAAAGAATTATTGGCCAACTTCTTCTTTTCTTCACATAGACTGGGGGCAGCTTATTGTGCTGCTACTGCCTCAGACACATCATTGGAGCTAGTCCAGGCAAGTGGAACCTTCCGCATCCATCACCAATGTTACTGCTATTGTTGATCCCATTCCCTTTCAGCAGCCTAATCATCCTGCTGCTTAAACAACTCGGCAGCAGTAAGAACAGCAGTCGCAAATCTCTCTATTATGGACTCAGGAAGACATTTGACAATGGCCGGTGGCAAAAAAAAAAAAAAAACATAGTCTTACCAAAAAAAATAAAATTGGGAGGGGTTTGTTTCTAACAAGTCTAAGTCCTACAATCAATGTTTCCTTAGGGCTTGTGACAAACAAGTCTAAGTCTTACAAATCAACGTTTCCTCAGGGCTTGTGCCTCTATTAAGACTGTCCTACAAATCAATGTTTCCTCAGGGCTTGGGCCTCAACAACAAATCTAACAAATCATCTTCTACAAAATACTCTATCAAGTCAATTATCAGTCCACCCCAGTGGCAGCTTATGTCAGGGGTTCCTGTCTATCACTTTCCATACACATTTCTTATTTTATTTTAATGATTTGTTTTTTTATTAACTGTCCCCTCAATATCCATCAAGAACCCCCCCAAAACAAATTAACTGTTCAACTGATTAATTCCCCAGACTCCACCCACCAACACAGGCACCCTCCTCAGAACCTATTTATACCATGTCTTATGGGGGGTTAATTGTATTTAGGATTATTTTTTATTATCTGCCCCCAGTCCCAGTATAGAGCCATATAGTAGGTAGCTAGAAGCCTCCAATGGAGAGTGATTGTTGTAGTTTAGCTAAGCTCAATTCAGGCTTCTTACCTCTCCATATAAACTTCTGAAAGCTGTTATGAATAAAGTGGATGTCTTTAGTTAATAAGTACAGTGGTAATATTTGGATTTTATATAAGATGCAGGGAACAGATACCTATTTTTTTAAGTTGAGTCTGCCAGTAAAATTCAAAGGAACAAAAGCCCAGTCAGTCAGTTCCTTGGTGAGCTGCACAATGGTGGGGCAATGTAACAGCCATAGAGCATGCTGGGGAAGCATGTAATGTTAATGCCCAAGATTTTGATGGAGTATACTGCCCATTTGAATGGGGAGATTGCAGCATCTAGATCAGGCGGGTTAGGAGTGAGCCAGAGGGCCTTGGACTTATAAAGTTTGATACGAAAGCCTGACACAATCCCAAAAGCTGATCTGAGGATCAGAATGGCAAGAATAGTTTCTCAGGCATTGCCAAAAGCCACAACTTCATTGTCCCCCAGTTTTATCTCTTTATGTTAAGGCAAGGCTATGATTTCCCTAAGGAGAGGGTCCAATGCTAAATTAAAAAGGACAGGGGATAGAGGGCAACCCTGCTTGCTTCCGTTGTGGAGAGTGAAGAGGCAGGAGTTAAAATTGTTGGTCATAATGAAAGCCTTAGGGGATGTGTACATCAACTTGACATATAAGATAAAGTGGTGGTCAAAGCCCTATAACGCTCGTAAGCGGTATAGGTGGGCCAAGTAGATTTTATCAAATGCCATTTCTGCATCTAAATTAATCAGTAAGTTGTGAACATGGGGATTTTTTTGGGAAGCTATTGTAGTATCGATGGCTATGTGTATGTGGCGAATCTATTTTTGTGCAGGGGAAATGATGTGGGGTAGAATACGGAGGTGGGTGCCTGATATTTTGGAACCAAGAATTATGTGATGCGCAAGCTGCAGTTTTCACATTAAAGGTGTCAAATGACAGAGTAATGTGCTTGGTGTAACTAATCCTATATAATAATTCTCTATGATGTTTGTCAGAAGCCGTCATGTGCAGTAATTATATAGTTACATACTTCTTAAGTTGATTTCCCAAATTTCTTTTAATATGTATGTTTTTATTTGTATATAATAAAAGTTAGGTTTTATTTCTACACTCTTCTTTTCTGTGCCTTTTGCCTGTTACGCTCACCATGGCAACAAGGGATAATTTTGGTGCTATTTAAGAGTATTTTCCTTATTTTTCTGTTTCTCTAGTGCCAAATATTTTGTTAAATTAATCAGGCATAATCTGGATTTGAAAAATGTACAGGGATGTTAATGGGTGGGATATGTCACTCCTCAAAATCTTATGGAACTCCTTGGGGAGACCATATGGGTCAGGTGTTTTGATAGTTTTAGGGATGATTGTGCAGCAAGGAGCTCTTGTTCTTGTATCAACTGTCAAGCATGTCTATTTGATCCTGGGGAAGTCTAGAGAGGTTGGTGTCTTGTAAGAAAGTAGAACCGGGTCATCTACAACTGTGCTATATAGGTCTTGGTAGTATTGAACAAAAGAGTCTGATATCTCCTGGGTCACACCAGTCAGCCCTGAGCTTGCCACCTGGAGTTTGGGGATTCCGTGCACGCACCAGATTTGCTATGAGTTTGCCCTGTTTGTTGCCAGACTTAAAATAAGTACCCACCCATTTTGTAAATTGGAATTGGGCCACAGTCTCCACATTAGTGTCATAAGTGGATTTCTCTCTTAATTATTTTTGTTTACTAGTTTGCGTCTGATGGCTAAGATGTGCTTTGTATGCCAAGGTTAGTGTTTTTCTCACTCAGGAGGGACGAAGTTGTAGAATGTGCGTTGCCAGGCAGGGGACAATGCCAACATGTGAGGAGGGGAGAGAGGTATCGGAGGAAGCAGGCAGCAAATACAAGCTTGCCACCCGCTTCCTCAGATGTCTCTCTCCCCTCCACCTGCTTCCTCCAATGCCTCTGGTCCTCTGCAATGTCCCCAGCCATCAATACGGGATATTAATGATGTATATTAAGGGAGCGCTGCGGAGGGCTGCTTCCTTCAGTAGTTTCTGTATTAGATTCATTCATTCATAGTGTCCTACCCTCTGTGTCCCATTGCTATTAGTACTTTTGTTCCACTCTCCGTTTGAAGGAGAGTGGAGCAAAAGTACTAATAGCAATGGGACACAGGAGGTAAAGCATTACAAATGAATGAATCTAAATAAATATATGTTTAATAATAGTATTTTAATAATAAAATGTTTAAAACACAAACGCACACACACACATATACAGGCAAGGTATGCAGTCCATACCTTGCCTATTAACCCTTTGGGTACCAGAGGGGTAGGACACATGCTAAACAATGCTTTCCTACCTCTATGGTACTCAAAAAGTTAAGAGTTGAATATCAGACAGATTTGTGGACTAAATGGTAGTACCTGAGGTGGATGTGGATGGAGTTAGTATGTCCCATATAGGCAATATATGTGACATACTAAGGGGGGGGGATGTCGAAGGGGGGCATTGTGTAGTGCTTGGTGTACTAGTTTTCTTTATTGTAACACTTTGAATGCCACAGGGGTGAGCAGTGCACATCCCTATGGCATTCAAAGCTGTCCATGGTGCTGAAAGCCATCTCTGTGTTCCCCTACTGGCTGGGTAGGGAAGCACAGAGAATGCTGTTCAGAACTGGCAACGGTGGTTTTGGATTTTCTGACTGAACTTCCTACTATGGAGTGCTGTGATTGGCTGTGGTGCTAGGTAACATTTTTATCGTGTGTTTTTAGGTAAAATTTTCTAAGCGATGCAGGTTTAAGGTTAACGTGTATTTTGTTGGTCATCGCTCGTTAGCCTTTCTGGGTAACGAAGATTTGAATCTCACGTTACCCGGACTTGCTTAACTCGCGAGGCAGTTTTTTTCTTCACGTTGGTTTTAACGACAACATTTGGATCAAGCCCTTAGTATGAAGTAGAATCCATTCTAAAATGAATTTGGTCAATCAACCATCAGATCTTCTAGCTATGTGGCCTGCCCATTTCCATTTCAAGCACTTTACTCTTTCAATTACATCACAAACCTTTTTTTGGTGATGAATCCACAGACACATTTTTCGGTCTCTTTTTGTTATGCTTAGAATTTCCACTCCATACTTTTTTGTGTAACCTTAAGTTTTTCTATGGCTTTGGCATTCAGTGTCTATGTGTCTATGTTCACAGCAATATGTAAGGACTGGAAGGACACACTGGTCAAAAACCTTTCACTTGAGGCAGAATGATACATTTATCTTAAAGACAGTACTACTAAGTTTTCCAAATGCATACAATCCCAAATTTATTTGTCTCTCAATTTCTATCATGGTGTTTCCATCTGTTGACATTTCCTATCCAAAGTAAACTGACTTTTTATATTGCTAGTCTCTGTTCAAAATGGATACCAGCCTACAGTTGACTGGGATGTGTGCTTATGCACCTCCCAGCCAATCAGCTTCTGGGGGTATGATGAAACCCCCATTTTGAAGAGAGACTGGCAATATAAAAAGCCACTCTGTCCAAAACTCCCTCCTTGGCACTTGGGAAATGGCCCGGTACATATGGGGGGGTTGTGCCAGTAGACATTGCTACCACTGCCAGAGGAGTCAGCAGAGGTGGTGGAATTAGAATGGCTTTTTGAATAATGGGATTAAAGATATTATCTTATGTTAAAAGGACTGACTGAATTCTATTTTTAAATGATATGCAACACTGCATTTAACCCTTTGAGCGCAGGAGAGGTACCCTTCTGGCACTCAAAGAGTTAACCATGGCATATCTTGGGGGCATTTTTTTGTATTTAAACTTGCATTGACATGTTATTTTATTTTATAGGGAAGAAAAAAAAAGAGGATAAGAAGAAAGAAAAGTAGAGAGAACAGAAGAAGGAAGATTGAAGAAGAAGACGGACAGTAGCTGACCAGGGTGCTGAAGACTCCGCTGGACATCAGGATTACTGGTAATTGTTTATTATCAAGGGCTGTTTTTTCTTTACTTAGTCGGATTAACCCTGTGAGTGCTTGTGGGGTATGTATAGCCCACTGGAATGCATAGACTTAATTCTCCTACCATTTGGCACATTTTTTCAGTACTTTGGAGGTAGTGATATTGGGCTTTGGGCCCCATATCAATATATCCAATACATCCAATGGGGACTTTCAGTTCCTACGTCAGCACTTTGGAGATCTGTTAAGGGACTCTGCTCCCAGAGAAATTGGGTGCAGATTTTCACATGCTAAAGTGGGTCCCTTGACAGATCTTAGTGAAGTGCCTAACATGTGGAATTGAATTGAATATTTCAGTGTTTTTTTCAGTGGGCGAAAAAGCCTGCACATTTATTGCCTAACATGTTTTTTTTCATCTGGTATGTTTTCACAGTAATTGAATAGATTACCATTGGCTGGTTTTTTTGGTGTTGGGAGGAAATTAATGGAGCCTCAGATATGTCCATGCATTAACATGGTCTTCTTCTAATCCAATGTGCAATTCTGCAAATTTCTTTTTTCTTATCTTAAATCATCACTTATTTTCAGAAAAAGTATGAATTTATAGTTTTGTTGTATTTTTTAAACCTTGTATTTCAATTATTTATTGGTTTTGCTGTAAATACTAGTATCGTAGACACTAAAGTCATGACATAAAAAGCTTTTTTCAGTTGCTTTATTTATTTATTTATTGTTACAAGAATAAAAGCTCTTGTTCTTTTTTTTCTTCAGAAACTGTTCTCTCCCAGGTCTACGTGCAGGCTGTAAGAACCAAAAAACTATGTTAGCAATATTTTAGACTATATATGAGCAATCACTTTCAATTGTTACACTCTAACACCAGAAATATAAAACATATAAGCACACTAGGGCTCGATCCAAATGTTTGAGTAAAAAATGCTGGTAGGGCAAAATAGATACCGACCGGCAACATAAAATGTCTTGGTCGGTATTCAAATGTCCTACCGGCATTAAACTCAATGGACATTAAGCCACAAAACTAGTCTTGTGGCCAAACGTCCGTTTTGTGCGTTAAGTTCCTAAAACGCCACTAAATACCAGCAGTTTTGGGAACTTCAAAGGAAAAAAAAACTAACGATCGGTGCACCTCCCAGCCCATCAGTTTAAAGCAGAGCTGCTCAAAGCTGATTGGCTGGGAGGTGAGTAGGAAAATGGCTGTGAGAGAATTAGAAGTAAGACGCCCATATATAAGGGCAGACTCAATTCTAATTCCCTCAGAGCGGAGCGGGCATCAACCCGTGGACATGAGGAGGGGGTGGCGCATGATTCTGTCTCCACCGCCGTCCCAGCAGCTGCACACAACTGTGGAGACAGCTATTACATATATTAATGCTAAGTATAATTTTGGCATGACTTCTAAACATTTACTATGCATAGGGGCATTTATATATTACCAACCCATCACCAACCTGTCACACTACTGCATACTTTAACCCTTTGAGCCCCAGAGCAGTACGCAACTCATTGCTTTGAAATGCGTTGCGTACCCCTCTAGCACTCAGGGGATTAAACTATGTATTAGTGTGCCGGATATGTATACTTTTGACTTATACTTGTTTGTTTTTCACAGCAAGAAGATAAAAGAGAAGAAAAGAAGACAGAAGAGAAGATAGAAGAGAAGAAAGAAGGACAGAAGAAGCTGAGGACTCCTCTGGACATCAGGGTTAATGGTAAGTGTGATTTTTTTTTACTTAGTCAGGTTAACCCTATGAATGACGGAGGGGTAATTATACCCTTCTGGCACTCATAGGGTTAATGCTACTAACATTTGACACATTTTTCATACTTTGGATGTATTGATATGGGGCTTAGAGCCCCATATCAATACATCCACTGAAGACTTAAGTTTGTTTTTTTCATTCAGGTTTCTGCATCAGCTGTTTAAACAGCCGATAAGGGACTCAAGTTAAAAAAAAAAAATAGGTGTTAACTTTCCTACGATAACTTGAGTCCATTATCGCCTTTTCTTGGCTAACCCAGACATTTGAATTAATATTCACAGTGTTTTCATCATTTTCAATGGACGAAAACACCTCTTAACTTTAACACACGTCGGCTCTTTTTTTTGCCTGCATTTGTTCACAGCACAGACATTTGAATAGCTTACTGTGCTGGAAAAAATGCCATCGGCAGAAAAAAACGTCTCCAACATTTGGATCGAGTCCCTATTATCAGCCATTCAGGGGGGGTCATAAAACTGACACCCTTTCAGCTTGGACTCAGCACAGAAGTTTGAGGCTTTATACCACAAACTCCAGAGTTGGGTGCACAGTCCCCATATACCCTCAGTGTTATGCTTTCAAAGATAATAATAATATTAATAATAATTCTTTATTTATATAGCGCACACAGATTACGCAGCACTTTACACTCATATTGGTCCCTGTCCCCATTGGGGCTCACAATCTAAATTCACCTATCAGTATGTTTTTTGGAGTGTGGGAGGAAACCGGAGTACCCGGAGGAAACCCACGCAAACACAGTGAGAACATACAAACTCATTGCAGATGTTGTCCTTGGTGGGATTTGAACCCAGGACCCCAGCGCTGCAAGGCAACAGTGCTAACCACTGAAAGTCTATGTGGACCTTCATCACTCAGGACAGGAAACTGAACTATGAATGAGACTTATGTCTCCCAGCTCAGTTTCTGCACACAAAACAATATACCCCAACTGGTTCACAGGGCACACAATGCAGACACAGCTTCTCAAATTGCCTCTTAAGCCTTTGAGTGACAAATGGGGTATCGAATGCATTGCTTTGCAACACATTGGATACCCCCTCTGGCAGTCAAAGGGTTAAATGGAGAAAGAGAGGGTGTTTGTTATTTGAACTATGATTCAGACAGGCATATTAAAAAGGGGAAAGGGTTCTACATGTTAAAATGGTTGATTTAGTAAGGGGTTGACCGAATACTTGATCTGCTTGAAAAAATATATATTTCAAATCATTATTGAAAATTAATATGATTACAGACCCTGAATAATTTTTTTCTTTACATTTAATTTGTGAAAAACCAAAGATTTTTTTTTTTCAAGAAAGTGTTCACCACTGTAAAAAAAAGTGCCTATATTTCCTATGCTACAATATTTCCCACTATAATATTACTTCTTCTGAGGGCTTCAGTGGAGAAATAAGTAGCTGAAAATCAAAGCTGTGCATCCTACAGCAACATATACCTTAAAAAAATCTGTGCAGAGTGCATTTGTCTTTTCTAACAACACTAACTCCCTGCTTAATTTATACTAGCATATTTCCCAGCAGGATGCAACACATGACACCAGTTTTTTAAAACTTCTGTTTTCAATAAAATGAAAGGACAGCATGATGTCAAGAGATAAAAAAAAGAAGTACAACTTACTATGTGGCAGATGTCACTGGTAGTGGTGGAAAGGACTCTTTGGAATTTTCGTCTACTCTTTATTTAAGGACTGTGAGCTTTTAGGTTGTAAGTTAACCTTATTGTATGGTTGGTTCTCTCTTCTTTTTATAGCTTTTATTTGTTAGCACTTATATTGTGTGGCGCTTCCGGAAGTATCCTAGGGTTTGTACTAGTAGTAGTACTCTTCTCTAGGGATACATATATATATATACCTATGTGGCAGATGTGTATGGTTGTTGTGGACTGAGTGGTGTGATTGATGTGGATATGCATATAGTTTTAGATTCCTACAGCAGTTTTTACCATTATTGTGTTTGTGTCAAATGTAAGATATCCTTCTTATCATATTATT
This sequence comes from Rhinophrynus dorsalis, assembly GCA_037306005.1. Classification (NCBI taxonomy): domain Eukaryota; kingdom Metazoa; phylum Chordata; class Amphibia; order Anura; family Rhinophrynidae; genus Rhinophrynus; species Rhinophrynus dorsalis. The sequence continues at coordinate 230,298,773 of CM074718.1, read as the reverse complement.
GATGAACATTATTTATTGGTCCCACAGTTGTCCTAATTGTGGTAAATGGTAGCAACCCTTCTTTTCATCCCTCTTCCTCTTCCTCCTCATCTGTGTTAAGAGTTTCCACAGAAGTATGTGTCAATGCTGGCAGCACATACTGTTTTGTTTGCCAGTAGTCCATGTGGTCATTGTTTCTGCCTTGAACGTGGATATCCTGCAATTATGTAGAAATCATCTCACATGCAGTGGTGCATCTCCTGGGAGCTACACATGTTCTTGTGTGTCACTTGCCAACCCATATTCGGGAGCATGACACAAAGAGATGTGCCGCCACCAGTACCACTACCAGTGTTGGATTTTTTCCAACCCTACTGAGACCCATTAATTGCCCTATGTTCAGAATGGGATGGTCTGGTTGATGATGTGGCTGCTCTTGCTGCTTCTGATGGTTGAAATGCTTTGCTGCCTTCTTTTTCACTATGCTGTTTAGACTTTTTTGTGCTCTAATTTTCTCCTTCTCAGCCTCCACAATGCAACCCTCCACTCAATCAATAAGCATATATCTATATTCTTAGACCAAACCTGATTCCTCAAGGAGATGCTGCTGATCATTATACTCCTTGTTGTGATAAACTGATGCTTTGGCAGAAATTCTGAAATTGTGTGTTTAAAAAGATGATCCAGGAAATTGGCAAAAATTTATTCCTCATTTCTTTTAATGGACACTATGTGAGATCTTGACCAGAGCAAGCTAATATGTCCGTTACCAGCTGGTGCATGTCAGTGTTGTCATTATGGTAAGATTCCCCAGCCATGATTCTCATTTTTTTCATTAACAAATATATAAGTGGAAGCATTTCATTAATTCCTGCCCTCAAAGGGACTACATTGCAAATTAGTTACCACTGGCCAGTTGGCAAAGAGGCTCCTTCCAAAGCTTTCCAGTTTTGCATAGTGTACTAGCTAATAGTCTTATACTGCTCATACAAATGCTCTAGCATGTACAGTGTGGGATTCTACCTGGTAGGGACCTCCATTTTCAGCTGGTGATGGGGCAGGTAGTTACACACTTGCATAGAATATAGAGCGGTGCATGCATTGTAGGAAAGACTAAAATGGGCACAGAATTTGCAGGCGATATTATGCAGCCATTATCAGCAGACATAAAACCAGCTATTAAGGAGTGGGGTACAAGCCATTCATCTATCACCTTCTCTAGTTTACTTAAGACATCTACAGCTTTGTGGGATTGTCTCGCAAAAATCTGCATGCACATAGTAAACATGGTAATGTGCCGATGGTATGGCCTATCCTGCTGGCACCTTTTAATCACACTGCCAGAACCAGATACATGATTACTGGCTGTCACCTTATGCTGTAAGCTAGAGTTACCCACTGGTGGTAAGGAAACCCAGTGAGCAGCCACAGTCAAATAATCTTGTTAGCATATCTGTTGTCAGGTGGATTTTCTTGCCATATGAGCTTTTCAGCCCTTTACCACCACACTAACCACCTGCTTGTACTATTCTGGCACAACCATCCTATAAAAATAACTGAGGCTTGGGATATGCCAGAGTGAAGCTATACATGAGATCAGTTCTATGAAATCTCTGTTTTCTACAAGGGAATACAGCAGAATGTCCATTGCCAACATCTTGTATATTAAGAGTCAGAGACGCTCAACTAGGAACAAGCTTGCAATGCAAATTTGCAGGCTGTCTAGGAATGGTATCCTACCCAGGGTGTAGTCTCTTTTAGCCCACTAGTGTCTTTTACTGAGAAGATATATCCTATAACATATCATACTGGTCTTGCCATAACAGCAGTCTAACCATGAAATGCCAGGCAATTCTTCTCTGAGCAAGACAAACAGTCAACCCCAGGTGTATGTTTCAGCTTTGTTGGGCCTTGTCAATGAGGTGCAGCTGATCTCTCTAAGCACTGTGAGAAAGGGTTCCATTGCTGGATTCCCCCTATTACCCTTGGGGTGACTAATCTCAAGGGTAATTTGCATTGGACCCCTTGCTCACAGAGCCTAGAAGGATCAGCTTCATAACAAAGCCGAAATGCACATCTGGGGTTGGATGTTTCTCTTGTTGCCTGGCATTTCATGGCTAGACTGCTGTAATGGCAGGACCAGTATGATACGCTTGAGGATATTTCCTTTCTGTGAAAGGCACTAGTGGGCTAAAAGAGACTGCACCCTGGATAGGACACCATTCCTATAGAGCCTGCAAATTTGTATTGCATGCTCTTTCCTAGTTGAGCGTTTCTGACTCCCAGTCTACATTACCAACATCTTGGCAACCTTGCCATTCCACATTCATACTTTGGGATTGTTTTTGTGCAGTCAGTGTGGGTTGGCACTACATGGCAGAAGAACCCTGTAAATTTATTGCATTAACAACATGACTGGAGGTGGTGGTAGAGGTAGAGGCAGTTTATGTGGGCAGTCTATGACTCTTGAGTGGTACGGCAAGACAGTGCACAAAAGATCATCTAAGTGTAGCATTTATTGGTGTAAGTGTAAACATAAAATTATGGACATGAACACATACATAACTTGTAAATGAAATAAATACATAAAGTATATAAAAAATTTAAAAATGTGTATGGGTAAATGAAAATCAAATAACTTGATGTTTTAAAATCAATAACTGATAGATGACTAAGCATATAAAATCAAATATGGAAAGGACAACATGAGGATTATAAATGGCAGATTGTATTTCAGGTGTACGTAAGACTATGTCTAGGGAATAATATACAATAACAGTAGTGAGGTGAGTTTGGTGGACTATTTGGACCAAGACAGTGTGATAAATGTAAGTCATCGCCATGTAAGATGGCCCCTTACTCATTAAAGTCACAACTCAGATACAGTAAGGCAATGTTCATGGCTTCCCTGGTGTGGGTATATATGATGTTACTATATATATTATGTGATTATCAGTATTATTATACATTGCATTCCTAACTCTTGCCCTCTTCTACAGCAAACCCAGAGTCATCTTACTTCTCTGCAGCAGGAGCCATAGGTGTTATTTGGATGAACTAACTGTTGACAGTGATACACTCTCTGACACATCAATAACATCACTACTACTCTTATCTGCCCCAGCACCCTGGGTACTTTTTGGAGTGCTTCTGCTGCTGCTAATTGTGGTACCTCTAGCTAGTTCATAGTGTGTCCCCCTGTAAGAACTGTGATTGTTCTTCAGGTGGGATCTCATTGAGGAGGTGCCTAGTGTGAGCCTGCTTTCCCTGCTGCCTATGTGCTTTTTGCACAGACAGTAGATAGCAACTTCCTTAGCTTTTGGATCCTGATTGAAGTATCTCCATACTGTGGACTTCATACACTGTGGGGTTCCTGAGGAGCTGCTACTACTACTAAGACTAGATGTTGATTTAATTCTCCTGCTTCTATTACTACTAGGTCTCAAAGGTGCAACACTCCAGCAACAGCAGAGGCACTCATCATCGCAAAGGTTGTGAATGTTAATAACTTGTGTTGTTTTGGTTGCTGCTGGTTACTCTACACAAGTGTATGTGGCTGAGTGGGACTTGGACTTGTAAGAGGTGAAGATGCTGTGATGACTGACAGAAGGACTGTGTATTTTTAGGCATCTTTGCTCCTACAGGGTCAGAGTTTCCAATAGTTTTCTCAAACAGTTTACAGCCAAGCACAGTGCTCCTTTTCAGTGATGGAAGATTGAACCTTTGCCTTTCAGCTAACTTTCTGGCCATGCCATTATCTTTCTCAGTTTCAACTTTATATGTATCTGAAGAAGAGGAGGATTTCTGAGGGATATATTAGATATCTACATCATCATCAGTCTTCAATAGGTCATCTTCAGGATCGCCCATTGCTTCTTGCCCACTGCCCTTATAATACTCCAAGCTTTTACAGTTCTCAAACAATTTCATTTTACTTTTACTTTCGCAAAGTTCTCTGCTACTTTGCGGACAGGTGTTTTGGTGCTTGTTTGTCTCACTGTCACACTGCAGTTGGTTCAGCTACACCTTCCTCCATTATGCCATCATCAACAATAAAATGGGACTCATTGCCATTGTCAATGTTCTTTTTTTATAGTACTGGTGCTGGTACTGGAAATTTTGGTGGGACTTTAACAAACTGTATCCTCCCTGTGAGGAAAGGGATCATCATCCTTTAGCACATGCTACAGCAACCATGGCTGCAGTCACGTTTTGAACGTCCACTTTACTCCCACACTGCTTCTCCTTTCCCCCTCCCCCACCTCTTGTGCATTTGTTGGACATTACTTAACTACTGTGTGTGTTTTTACTCTATAGAACACAACAGAACTGATTGAGTGTGATGGCCTTTGGGACACAACAAAATTCTCAATCTCGTCTGCTCTCTATCAAGTCTTCCTCAGTCACACAGCTCAGGTCAGGCTCCCAGTCAGCTGTCTGTCACCTATATCTTATCACCCTATCTTATCACTGTCCAAAATAAAATTGCTAACTATAAAACAAAATTAAAAACTTCTTTCCCCAGCAAAGAGACAGCAAGGAAATTGCTTGGACCACATGTGCCTGTGTCTTTCATATCACATCAGTCAGACAGAATGTTGGGGTATTTGGGGTTAACTTCTTTTGTTCCCTTTTCACACCCTCCAGACATGTCCAACACAGAGCTAATAACAGCAAAATCAGCAAGAAAATTGTGTGGACCACAGCTGCCTGTGTCTTTCAAATCAAATCAGTCAAACAGAATATTGGAGTATTTGGGGTCAACCTCCTTTGCTCTCTTTCAAGCTCCCAGACTCCCCCAGCACAGAAATAATAACAGCCAGATCATCAAGGAGCTTAGATCACAGCTCCTGGTGTCTTGCCAGTCAGTCACACCAAATTTTGTGGAATTTGGGGTCAACTTCCTTTCTCCCTTCTTCTGTCTCAGAGTGCCCCCAGACTCTCCTAATATATAGAACAAATGGTCTACCTAAAATACTCCCTAAACTAAGCTTCAACTTCACTTTATTTGCCTATATTCTCTAGCTATTAAATTAGCTACTCACTCTTCCATTCATAAACGCAGAATGGCTTGCTGTGAGAGCCTGACACCCTTTTATATGCCTGTAGGAAAAGAAGAGAAAACTGCCATGTGGTGGGTAGAAATTCCATCTTTCCACTGATTTCAATGCAGTAAGCTGAGTGAAGAAAAGTGGGAAAACTGAACTTTTTACTTGAAATTTCCCACTAGGTGGGAAGTGCCATTTTCCGTCTATTTTGGTTTGAGGCAAACACTTTCTCAGATCCCTAGTCTTGTCTATATCATAAACTAAACTAGCTTTTTCTTTTTATATTTTTGACTCCATTAGCATTTTATCAGCATGTTATTTCATCTGCTTCTGTACATAAGACATCTTACCTGATCCACACTTTATGAGCTCAGTTGCTGACAATGTGCAATTAGTATTGGTTTCTGAAGATTAAAGAAATGAATAAAATACATTATATAAAAGTTAAGAATGCTGACAGTCATAAATTACCATTGGATAATGTTTATGCAAATACAGATAACATTTTGGCATGCAGTACTACCTTTGTATCAAAGCAAACTTGGTGATCAGCTGAAGAACAGCACTTTTCTAACATCTTGGTGAATTCTGTAATAATTTCCATAATCTTTTCGTTTTCCAAACGAGGCTTCAATTGTAGGAGTTTAACAAGGAATCTGTAAATGAAAAGTGTTTTTCCTTCTTAAAACTGCAATAATTAGATGTTCTTTAGTCCATTCATTTACAACACTTTCAACAATGGAGAGAAAATTGTATACATTTTTGTAACAACTATAATTCAATGACAAAAGGATGAAGGCATGAAATCTTAAAAAACCCAGAAGCCAATTTCATGAATTGCCTGTAGATGGCAGTCTACCATAAGATACATAACCTTAATTAAATTAACAAGCTTTATAGCAAGGGTGAGTACCAATTACACTATGGTCATAATTTATTATTTTTTTCTACAATTTAATGATAATTTCTCCAGTTCTACTGATCTATTAGCTTAAAACAAAAGCAGGCAGTATTCCTTAGGATCCTTCTCCCTTACAATTTTGGCTAGAATCGATAGGCTAGATTGGGATGTAGGTCTATCAAAATGCAAAATGGGAAAAATGCATTTTAGGCAACTTGGTATTCTTGAATGTAAAATTTCAGCCAATTTTCATGCTATAATCAAAAGTCACGAGCAAAATAAAAATAAAAACTGACATTTTTTCAAGCTGAGATACTGCCTCCTTAATTTGTTTATTCAAACAGTGAGCTTTCTTTGAGTTACCCACTCAAGTCAAAGAGAAAGAAAAATACTCAAGGACAAAGACAAGTCAGTTATTTTCTATTCCCATGGTCTACACTCCACATTTTACCCCAGTTCCTTATCTTTCATGTTTAATGTTCAATTCAGCTTTTCTTTATCGATCTATTCATGTCATAACTATTTTCTCTCCTCTATAGAAGTCTCACGGTTCTTTTACATCTTCTCCACATTGAGTTTCCTTCTTCTCCTTCTTCTTCAGAGTGTTTTTGTGTTTATCTTCTCTTTCTACATAATGTGAACTAATCAAGCCATTAACTGGCATATGTATGTAAAGTATATCCAAATGTACCTCTCATTACCTAATCAACCTACTTCTCTAACAACTAAGGTCTGTGTCTTTACTGTCTCCTCCTCAATCATATTTCACCAGAAATAAATCTGTAGTTGATCAAAGTTGATTAAATATTTAATAATTACACAATCATACTTTTACTGTTATGAGCTCAACAACAGCCAGTGTAGCCCTACCTTTTAGGAGTAATTTTTACTCAGTCCTTATACCTCATTCATTGATGTAGCAAACATTTTCCACGCTCAACTCACCTTAATATGCTCCTACCATCCCCTCCCTCTACTCAGCCCCTCCGGAGTCATCTGGGATATCTGTGCAGTAGGCGGTATGCTTGCAATTGTCACCCGATTCCCACATCCCGTTGTGAGGACCTGCATTAATGGTAGTGCCTTTTGGAGACCTGAAGGTCCTCGCAGGGCACTAGTGCAGATCCAGTACTGAAACTATAGTAATGTCCTGTGAGGACCTGTGTGGTTTGCAGCCTATCCTATACTGCTTGATACAGACAGTTAGTGCCTTTGGGTGCACCCTATCATACTAGGGATTTGAGTCACCATTGCTTGTAGCTACCCTAGTGTTCTGGGGAATTCTAGTCGCCATTACCTGTAGGGATACCCTAGAACGCTTGAAATAACAACGGGTCCTCAAAGATGATGCAGGAAGCAGGTGGCAAATGCAAGCATACAGCCTGCTGCACAGATATCCCAGATGCTTCCAGAGGGGGTGTATAATACTTCTCAGAAGGTGAAAAGGGACAACATTTGGAGTATTATACAAGAGATTTTACAGTAGATATATAGATAGAAAGAGGCTTATTTCCTTTCCCTTCAAAACCACCCAATCACTACTTTGATCAACTACAAACATGTTGTCATTCCACAGATATCCATGATTTTTCTTGTGGTTAAGTGTGTACTTATCCACAATTGAACTCATGGGGTATGCTGTTAATAGTACACCATCCTCTGCTTACACTACACACATCACACCTTCCCCTGTGCTCTTTCTGTTGATTTCTACCTGTATATTATTTTATCTTGTAATTGTACACCCTAAATACTCCACTAGTATAGTGAGACATTTTTTAAGACAGGTGGTTAGTAAATGTGGTGAAAAGCTTTTCCATTTACACTAGTGAGGTTTTTTCTTGAATACATTTTGTACAATGGTTTCTCTCCTGATTAACCTAACGTATAACTTAATAAATGCAACAGTATGTCTGTGCTTCATAACTAATCAATAATAGTAATAATGCATATGTATTATCCTACTGAAATGTCATGGCATTTACCTCTGTTTCATTTTTGGACGTTGTTCTATAGGTGCAGTGCATAGGTCTTCCCCAAAGTGAAACGTGTCTTCACCAAGTGCTGGAGGTACATAGGACTCATCAACACCAAGGTCAGTAAAGCATGGCCCTCTATCAGAATAACTTTCGTTACAGCAGTGGGCAACATTATTATTTATGAATGTTCTCTTCTGTCTTTCACACATTTGTCCAATGATTAGGCTCAGCTATAAAAGAAAGTACAAAAATGATCAGCAAATCTCAATAAAGAATTTCAATAGCTTTAAATAAATGACATTTCACTCTATTTGCTTCATCATTTGACCACAATGGCAAACTATGTCCTAAAAGGGTTAAAGCTCATATCTATCTAGCCAATCAATGTGTTTTTGACTCTGTGATTGTTACTATATTAAACTCAGTTGTGTATTTTGAATTCACTCTATTATTAAACTCTAGGGTTTAGCATGAAACGTTTGAGGCTTTTCTAACCCTATTATTGTCCCTTGTCACGTCCGTACCCTTTACCCGGCGGCCGCGGGTGTTCGACTGACGCGGTCTTCCTTCGGCCGTTTCCGGGTTCCTCCTCCTTTTTTTTTTTATTACATTGTGCGTCGTGACGTAGGACGCACGCTAGACCATAAGACGCCTCGTTCGACGGTGCCTCGGCGCTCAGTTATTGAGTGCCTTTATCCCTTGCGTCTGCAGCGGTCTGGCCTACTCCTTCTCCCAGTCCCAGTTCCCAGTCCCAGTCTCCGTCTCAGTCCCAGTCCCAGCCTCTCGTTTTTCTCCCATTCCTGCGTGTCCCTGGCCCTAGTTAGGGATCTTGTTTTTTAGTTTCTTTGCTCTCTCTCTCCTCATCCTTCTGAGTTATTTTTTTTGTTTTTTTTGTGGCGTTTTTTCTGGGATTTTCCTTGTTTCTTTTTTTTTGCGGGTTTCTCCTATGTTTTCTTCTTTCATATTATCTATTTAACACCCTGCCAACCTCTGTACTCCTCCATTTGTGCAGAGTAGTTTCCAGGGTGCTTACACTCTCTTTTTTTCTTGACAGGGAGTGACAGAATAACTGAGCCGCTTCAGGAGAAGATGGAACCCGCCAAACTAATGGAGGCTCTCACCTCCCTAGGGGACCAGATCTCCTCTCTCACACAGTCTGTGCATGACTTACAGGTCAATCAGGGGCAGTTGCAGCAACAGCTGCATGACCTGCAACCGGTAGTCTCTCCTCCTCCCACCGCACCTGGTCCCAGTGGACCCTCTGGACCTGCAGCAGCCGAACAGCACCTCTCAGAACCCAGGGTTCCGCTACCGGACCGGTTTGATGGTGACAGGGCCAAATACCGATCCTTCATTACAGCCTGTCAACTATTGTTTACTTTAAATCCTCGCACGTATGCCAACGATTTTATCCGTGTACACACGGCTATTACCCTGCTAGCGGGAGAACCCCAAGCCTGGGGGTACCACCTACTGCAAACTAATAGCCCTATACTTAATTCCTGGTCGTAGTTCCAACAAGCCATGGAGGCTTTGTATGATGATCCTTTTAGAGCGACCTCCACGCAGTCCTCCTTGCGAGCCCTTACCCAGGGTCGAAGACCAATGGAGGAGTATGCCACTGAGTTCCGTCACCTGGCTAGTGACTCCCACTGGAACGAGGCAGCCCTGTTTGACCAGTTTCGGTACAGTCTATCAGAGTCCCTAAAGGACGAGTTGGCTAGAATCAGTCTACCCTCCAGGCTGGAGGATCTTGTTCTTCTGGTCATCCAGATCGACCGACGTTTGAGAGAACGGCGTCGCGAGCGTCTCGCATCTCCGTCGGTTCCGGTACGACGTCCAAACCCTGTTTCGGTGCCCACTCCCGAGAACCTCACAGCATCCCAAGCATCCCAGGAGGAACCCATGCAGGTGGGAGCTGTGCGAGGTCCGCTCTCTAAGTCTGAGAAAGAACGGCGCAGGCTTCTTGGACTATGCCTGTACTGTGGGAGCAATAATCATCTCCTTAGGTCCTGCCCTGTATGCCCACCTCCCAGGCCAGGTACCTTTTATGCTTCTAAATCCATACATAACTCCATCTCCGAATCCACCTCGCCTCACCTGTTTGTGCCTGTTTCTTTACAGTGGAGTGACCAGCAGAGCAAGACTAGCGCCATGGTGGACTCTGGGGCGAGTGGATGCTTTATCAACCAGGACTACGCCACCACCCTGGGTATCCCACTCCTAAAGAAGAGCCAGCCGCTGGCAGTTCGGATGGCGGATCAGAGTCCGTTACACTCTGGTCCCATTCTCCTGGAGACCATACCTATCATCCTCTCTTTCTCCACTGGTCACCAAGAGAGCCTACGCTTTGATGTACTGCCATCTCTTCTGTACCCTGTTGTGCTGGGTTTTCCATGGTTATGTACCCATAACCCCAGGATAAGTTGGTCCTCCTCAGATGTTACTTTTCCGTCTGCTTTCTGTGCAAAGAACTGCCTACCTACCATGAGTTCAACTCTCCTGTCCCTACCTTGTTCACCGCTGCTTCCAGAACCTTATCAAGCATTCGCCAATGTGTTTGATGAAGCTCAAGCTGCCTCTCTGCCTCCTCATCGACCTTTCGATTGCCCAATAGACCTACTACCCGGAGCAGCAATTCCTTACGGACGCATTTACCCGCTCTCTGGACCAGAGGCCCAACACCTAAAAGCATACATCTCTGAGAACCTTCAACGAGGTTTTATCCGGCCCTCCACTTCACCAGCAGGAGCAGGGATCTTTTTTGTTCCTAAGAAGGACGGCAGGCTACGGCCCTGTGTGGACTACCGAGAGTTAAACAAGATAACGGTAAAGAACCGCTACCCGCTCCCACTCATTGCGGAATTATTAGAACGTATCTCAGTCGCCAGTATATTCACTAAGATCGACCTAAGGAGCACTTACAATCTGGTGCGTGTTAGGGAGGGGGATGAGTGGAAGACTGCTTTTCGTACTCGGTATGGTCATTATGAATATACAGTGATGCCTTTTGGACTATGTAATGCACCGGCCACGTTTCAGTGCTTCGTGAATGACATCTTCAGGGATCTCCTAGACCACTTCCTCATCATCTACCTTGATGACATTCTAATCTTCTCAAAGTCCTTGCCAGAACACAGACAACACGTAGCTACCGTGCTGTCCAGACTCCGCAAGCATGGCCTATACGCCAAGATCGAGAAATGTGTCTTCGAGGTTCACGAGATCGGTTTCCTTGGTTTCAACATTTCGGCTGGGTGTATCAGAATGAACCCGCAAAAGATATCAGCGGTCTTAGAATGGCCCATACCTTCTGATAAAAAGGCCATTCAACGATTCATCGGTTTCTCTAACTTTTATAGACGGTTTATACGAGACTTCTCACGTCTGATCGCACCTCTTACTAGGCTTACTAAGAAGGAGAAGAGATTTCAATGGTCTAAGGAGGCAGAGGAAGCGTTCAACCAACTAAAGGCAGCCTTCACACAAGCACCGATACTGCATCAACCCAATTCTTCTTACCCCTTCTTCCTGGAGGTCGACGCCTTGAATACCGCCACAGGTGCCGTGCTTTCCCAACGTTCAGAGCTAGAGGGGACACTTCACCCAGTGGCCTATTTTTCCAAGCGTCTTACCCCAGCGGAACAAAATTATGATGTCAGTGATAGAGAGCTACTGGCCATAAAACAGGCTTTGGAGGAATGGCGTCATCTACTGGAGGGAGCAGAGAATCCGATCACAGTGTACACGGATCACCGCAACCTAGAGTACCTACGTACTGCCCGCAGACTGCGCCCCAGACAAGCCCGCTGGGCTCTATTCTTTTCTCGTTTTCCACTCCAAATTACCTATCGACCAGGTGCCAAAAATGGGAAAGCGGATGCCCTGTCCCGTATGCATCCCCCTCTGGACTCTACACCAGAACCTCCAGGCACCATATTACAACCCCACCATTTCCTGCTTATTACTAGTGACTTAGTCAACAAACTCCGTCAGGAGACCAAGCCATTACCTCTCCTGGTTCAACGTCATGCCCTGACATATACCGATGGTCTTCTTTTCCGTCAGGGTCTTGTTTTCGTACCTGTCCCGCTACGTCAGGAAGTAATCCACCATTGCCATGACCTTCCCTCAGCAGGCCATGGAGGTATAACCAAGACCCTAGAGTGTGTGCAACGGCATTTTTGGTGGCCCAGTATAAGAGCTGACGTAGATCAGTATGTGGCTTCTTGTGACGTGTGCCACAGAGCTAAGAGCCGTCACACAAAACCCCCTGGCCTCCTTCAGCCACTGCCAACACCTTCCGGACCTTGGAGAGAAGTGACCATCGACTTCATTGTGGATCTTCCACTTTCCAACCAACATAACACCATCATGGTAGTGGTGGACCGTTTCACCAAGATGGCCCATTTCATACCCTTAACAGGTCTGCCTACAGCTAAGACAACGGCAGAGGCTTTTCTCTACCACATCTATCGCTTACATGGTCTACCATCCACAATTGTTTCAGACCGCGGTACCCAGTTCACGTCTGGTTTCTGGAGGGCCCTGTGTTCCAACTTACAGATCAAGAGTCATCTCTCTTCGGGGTACCATCCCCAGACAAATGGACAGACTGAGAGGACAAACCAGACCTTAGAGCAATACTTACGTTGTTTCTCCTCCCTTCTCCAAGACAACTGGTATCGATTGTTACCTTTAGCTGAATTCACATACAACAACCAGTACCACAGTTCCATTAAAATGTCCCCTTTTTATGCTGCCTCAGGGATCCATCCCAACACTTTACCAGATCTACCTCCATCCTCCACCGTCCCTGATGCCAATCACCTTGTTCGGGAATTGCAACAACTGCACTCCGAATTAAAGAAGACCCTTACACGGACACAAGAATCCTACAAGAATCAAGCAGACAAACATCGCTCACCCGGCCCTCTATACCAAATAGGAAATAAGGTCTGGTTGTCATCAGCACACATATGCCTCTCCTGCCCGACCAGGAAGTTAGGTCCCCGTTTCCTGGGCCCTTTCTCAATTTCCAAAGTCATCAGTCCAACGGCATACCGACTGGAACTACCACGTTCTTACAAGATTCATCCCACTTTTCATGTGTCCCAACTAAAACCTTGGACCCCTAGCCCTTACCCGGGCCGTCATCCTTCCTGTCCTCCACCTGTGATTGTGGATACCTTTGAGAAATACGAAGTGCAACACATCTTCAACTCCCGCATACGCCGGGGTCGTTTGGAATATCTAGTCCATTGGAAAGGTTATGGGCCCGAGGAACGGTCCTGGGAACCTTCCGCCAACGCGCACGCTCCCGAATGTCTACGCGTCTTTCACACGGCGCACCCTGATCGCCCATCCTCCTTGCCCGCCCGGAGGGTGTCCGTTCGGGGTGGGGCAACTGTCACGTCCGTACCTTTTACCCGGCGGCCGCGGGTGTTCGACTGACGCGGTCTTCCTTCGGCCGTTTCCGGGTTCCTCCTCCTTTTTTTTTTATTACATCGTGCGTCGTGACGTAGGACGCACGCTAGACCATAAGACGCTTCGTCCGACGGTGCCTCGGCACTCAGTTATTGAGTGCCTTTATCCCTTGCGTCTGCAGCGGTCTGGCCTACTCCTTCTCCCAGTCCCAGTTCCCAGTCCCAGTCTCCGTCTCAGTCCCAGTCCCAGCCTCTCGTTTTTCTCCCATTCCTGCGTGTCCCTGGCCCTAGTTAGGGATCTTGTTTTTTAGTTTCTTTGCTCTCTCTCTCCTCATCCTTCTGAGTTATTTTTTTTGTTTTTTTTGTGGCGTTTTTTCTGGGATTTTCCTTGTTTCTTTTTTTTTGCGGGTTTCTCCTATTTTTTCTTCTTTCATATTATCTATTTAGCACCCTGCCAACCTCTGTACTCCTCCATTTGTGCAGAGTAGTTTCCAGGGTGCTTACACTCTCTTTTTTTCTTGACAGGGAGTGACATCCCTTCTCTCAGTGCCATTATCTTAATATTTTTGAATAAAAGAGTGTTTTTATTATTCATATGTGATTTGGAGTGCTTTTGCAACCTTGAGTCTGAATCTGGAGGCATGGAAGACCTCGGTGATATAGCACCCTTCTTCTGAAGTCTGGCAGTCAGTCTCTTTATGTTTATTACATTTATGTGGTAGAGGAATTTCAAATTAACAGTGTTTCAGCACCTGGCACCGTTAAACTGTTAAACTATACCCTTCCACACACAAAAAAAGATTGGGCGTGATAAGCACGTCACAGAAAATAAAGCAAATGCATATTAGATTTCAGGCAACCAATCAGAATCTGCTCAATCATGTTATGTTCATTATACCAGTACAAAAGAAAAATGTCCATATGCATGTCAGCCAGACCGACAAGAATTGCCTGTTCCAAAATGCTATGCAAATGTCTTCTGCAAGTGAAGACCAGCAAACTCCAGGCAAATGTTCTGGACTTCCACAGGTCTTGTCTGTGAGAAGTAGCTTTTATTAAATGATGTTTTAATTTATTATTAACATTAACACCTTGAGATCCAGATGGGTAGACAACACATTGCTTTTGTAATGCTCGTGTACCCCTCTGGCACTCAAAGTACAAAGTACAACTTACTGTACACACAGCCACTGAACACTTTAGTTACTCCAATAAATCCATTTACAGTATGCAATTTCTATTTATCTCATATGCTTTACTCTTTTTTGACTATTAGTAGATTAAAATTGCCTTTGCCCATCATTTCTTTATAGCAATTCTTAGCTTAGTGAAAGGTCCTCATTAGCCATCAACAGGTGAAGATTTACGGATTTCCTTGATAAAGAGTAGTTGGCTCATTCATTTTCATTGACGCACCTGTGCTCAAACAGGGAACTTCTTAAATCATGGACTGTTGGTAGCTCTTGAGGACCAAACATGAACACATCTGGCTTAGTGGCTTTCAAAGAAGGTTCTGTGGTACACATCTGAATAATGATATACAGTGTAAGTGTATATGAATTCATGTATGATTCTGTGACTACCAGTGTAAGATTGAATCATTTCAAATAGGGTAATTTTGTATTTATATTATGATAAACCTAAAAATGTAGTCATTTTACACTTACCAGTATTTCCTTAATTTGAGACTTATAGTATGTAACGCCCTTAGAAGACTTCTCCAAGGTATTGTGAAGACCTGTCTTGTATTGAAGGGGCTAAATAGTTTTTGTTCATTGTGAATTTATTCCAATATCATCATAAAATGTTCCTTGTGATTAATTACTAACAGAATATGTCTTCTATCATCATTATGAGAGTGGTTATTGACAAATGCTTACATTCTGAAGAGTGTTGGAGGGATTTTTTATATGTCTTATCTAATTTACTGAGGTGGGGTGAATTAAATTCAGCACTGAAGTCAAGATCAGTAAATACAGCACACTGTAGATACTACACAAATATATACAAGTAGATTAAAACAATCAGCTGATTGAAGGACTTCTACCTCCATAAACTCTGTATTAAACAAGTTATAGAGATCAATGAAAATCTGGAATCATTCATGCATCAGAAACAGTGAAGAACTAGAACAGATTACAATCCTACCCCTCCTTCAGAACATGACATTCTCTGCTTCTTGGGTAGACCACAACATTTTGCTCCAACTTTTGTCATTTCATCTGTAATTTCAATTAAAGTGTCAGCTGTCACCTGTGGCATTTTCCTGGTGTAACGAATAAGCAGCCTAAAGAAACATACACGTCTAGTTACATTTTAACAAGACCACAACTTTCAGAAATCCTTAAATCCAACATATTTGCATTAGCAAAGAAGTATATTGACAATTTGGGATAGTTAGAATATGAAGTTGTTCAGTTGTATAAAACAATATTGTGTGTATCTATTTGAATGATTATATGAACTCTAATACCTTCTACTAACAAACTCCACAAGTTTATTGTGGGCATGAAATTCCATTGATCACTTTGGATCAATTCTGTGTGACTTGTGTGTCCAAAATGATAACCTGTCCATGTAAGCATCCGTGATTGTTGTTGCAGGGATACAGGACCAAAAACTCTTCCCACTGATGTATTCTCATAATTTCTTCAGTGGGAGGAGTTGGAGGTCCTGGAGTCCTGCAAAAAAGACTTATGAACAAGATATCCAGTTCTAGTTAAAGATGCATTTTGGGGATTAAATCCACACAGAGCCATTTCATAGTGCCTAGAATAAGGTTAGAGGATGCTTTATTATCCAGTGGTATTATTATTCCTTTATAGCAGAGGTTGACAACAACAGCCTCAAGGACCATTTAATGGTCACCCTGAGTAAGCAAAGTTGCCTGATTATCTTACTTGTAGACATGTAGAAGTATCCTTAAATCCTGGTTGTCTGTGGCCCTTGGAGACAATCATTTTACATCTCACTTTTAAACCCTGGATTGTACAGACACCCCTATCTCTATGAGAATAAATATTTGCTATATGTTGAACTAGCCAAGTTTGGCCTCAAATTAGTTGTAACTTATTAATTAGTATACTGTGTAGCTAGACAACACACTAACATATTGCTTAGTGTAAAGCCAAACACCTTATTATTAATTATCATCCAGTTAGAGTTAAGTGATAGCTTTATTACAGAAGGGTTAACTGTTTGTTTATGATAAGTATAGTCAAGCATGCTTTCCTAGCACAGGGCTCCATATATCACCTATTTCTAATCTGGATACCCATTTAGCTCTATTACCTATCAAATAGCTTTGAACAATGCAAGCATACTTATTACATATTCTATAGTCTAATAATAGCACTGACACCCATCCCTTATCCTATTAGGAACCCAGGTAGCCCATTTACCAAGCAATCATCAAAATGGCTTTATTTCTCCTCATATATCCAAGTCCCTATATAGTCATATCAGTCAGCCACTAACAGTCAAAACATGTAACCAATAGATAAGATCCTGCTACCTAATATTTCTATTAGTTCAGACGCTACAATTATCCCTTTTCCATGACATAATCTAAAATTCCCATACTGACTCATTCACCCATGTTATAGAAAATCTCATAGGCACCATTTTGTTCCATACACTATTAAAATGCTGATATATAGCTTATATGTGTGTGTCTGTCATTTACTTGGGGAAGCGTGGTGCTGATGAGGCCAGGACATATGGAGGACAGTAAACAGAGTCTAGAGGAGGATGCTGGCGTGGCTTCGACTGAGGGCAAAACATATAATTTGGGCTCTGAGAGGGTGTGCTGTTACAGAGAAATTGCTAGTTGGCCCATGTGCATGAATAAAGAGGTAATATATATATATATATATATATATATATATATATATATATATATATATATAAATAAATAATAGTATTAATTGATCAAGCTCTAAGAGTATTCATCTAACACAAAATGCCAGGAATTTTGCAGATGTGCTTGTAGGCAACACTAACACAATGGATATAGAGAACTTACACATTGTGGTAGGGATAGTCTCCCAGATTTTGCAGCTCTACACAGTTCTGCTCTAACAATCTTGTCGCCTCCTGGATTCCATTTGCGAGTCTCTCTTTCTGGTATGAAAGCAAGAAATGACTCCTGTAATTAGCAGTCCCAGATGACAGCACAACATATACTTAAAAGTATAATATGAAACATACAGCATCCTTGTAGCATTCTCGAGGATTGTCTGTTTTGCAGCACTTGTTTAGCAAGTCTTCATATCCTCTAACCATTCTCAGAAGCAGTTCAACTGATAATTCAGGGTGTCTTCTTGAATAATCATATAGGAAGCTATAAACAAATGTAACATTACTTGGCCTGTAGTCATTACTTCTATCCCAACCACCTACCTCCCCAGGTTTGCAAAGCCATTTAACCATATAACCCAGTATGTCCATCCATCCATCTACAGTATCTTTGTATTTAACAACTTGTATAAAATTCAGTTTTACCGAGCCAGGAAAACATCTTTTTTATCTGCATAGTGCTCACAAAGTTTAGGGTCCTCTATATATTCTGTCACATTTAGGGATAGGTCAGCAGGAGTATCATCATTTTCCAAGTGCAATATACAGTATGAACGGTCAAGGAAGGACTTCTCGCAGCATGTGTGCAGTTTAGTTGATAACTCTTCAGGATTTTCACATATGTGTTGTATATATTCCAACTGACAAGAGAAGAATACTATGTATAATAGCAGCATCTTTTGTTTCTTCTTCTGTCATTGTTCAATAATGACAACATGCATTTTGATTCAATAGTTACAGTAATGTTTGACTTGTCAGATATAATGGAATGGATAGGTACTAGTAGCATGTGTCATCCTACACCTCACTATTGACACCGCTAGACCATGACATCAGTCAAATATATAGGTAGTAAACAACAACAACAGTTAAAAATATATCATTATATTTTTTGTTTGTGAATAACCAATGCATATTATTGAAAAGCATCCTTACCCGTTCAACCAAACACTCTGCTGTATTACCAAGACAACAGACCTCATTAAAATTTGTGAATTCATCAACAATTGTTTGTACCCGTTCAAATGAAGCTTTTGGATACTTTTGGCTCACTCTAACCAAATTCCTGAGAGAAAAAAAGAATACATGATATTTATATATAAAATCAATTGCATGGAGGCAAAGAAGCTTTGATATTTATTTATGTAATTATCTGTTTCCTAGCAACATGGTCTTAAAGGGATAGTAATGTTTCATAATAAAAGCAGCTCTAATTAATCATCATAGTATTTGGACTTTGGAGAGTGTTATTTCCCTTCTATCAGAATTGTAGTTCAAGAGTAATTGAATGATAAAGTATCCCCCTCCCGCCCCTTTTACATCAGAGCAGAATGGAGGTGCCCAGGTAGATTGAAGAGAGGGACAATCTTCAATTAAGATAAGGGAAAAACCTGAAAAACTTGTCAAGGGGGACAGGGCTTTCTTTGTTTTCATAGGAAGAAGACTGTCCCCTGCTGTTATCTGTCTGGTCTATAGACTGGATTGCACATCTGACAAGAGATGGCTTACACTAGGTAAAAGGGGCGGGAGGGGAAACTTTGCTTGTGAATATCTCTCACACCATAAAGGTTTGAGAGATAAGACATATCGTTCTTCATGTTTTTTTAATGCCTACAAAATAAAATAAAGATAAAACGAAGTATTACTATCTCTTTAAATGTGTGCATATATGTTTTATCACAATTACAACAATAGATGTCAGTAAGAAAAAATATACCCTTACTAGTGATTAATCAAGTTCACCCATCTCAGGGCTAGATTTAAAGGCAACCTTTAGCAAAAAAAATCACTAACGGGTGCGTTAAGTGTCATGTTGCAATTCAAAGATCCGTCTAAACAACAGCTAACGGCAGTTGCACAATCCTAACGGCCGATACACTTACGTGCATTCAGACGCATTCAACAACATACCCCAGAGCTATTCAAAGGCTTGCGGTACTAATAACGGCTGAAAAAAAGACACACCTAACGGCTAAAAGTTAAGACCCACTTTTCTTAGCCGTTAGACACTTAACGGCCAACATAAAACACCCGTTACAGAGGAAAAGACACAAAAGGCTTACCGCACAACCATGTAAATGGGAAAATGAACCCGTGCAATGTCAAAACAACACAAAAACATGTACACACAACACAAATCACTACACACACAACAACAACCAACACCACAGGGACAACGACACACAAAAAAACAACAACACAACATGGCATGGAACAATGGGGGTCATCACACAAAGCGGACACCTGCAAATACAAGCTCACCTGGGCAATATCAACACGCGACCTGCACCCCACAACTGCACGTCCGCAAATGGCACACACAGAACAAGCACAACACACCACATCTTATAACACACACACACCTGCAAACACTTACCTGGACAAAAACAACTCACCATTGGTCAGCACTCACCTCATCACCACACCTACACAATGCCCTAGCAAGTACTTAAAGGGACAACTCAACACACTCACTTGTGGCTTGTTTTCCACTCAGGGAGGGAGAGAGAGAGAGAGAGATAGAGACAGATAGAGAGAGAGAGAGGTAGAGAGAGAGAGACAGATAGAGAGAGCAAACAGTATGTTGGGTTACATATTGTTGCGAAGACTGAGGAGAAGGCGTGCAAGGGAGAGAGCTAGGGAACATCAGCAACCTCCAAGCACGCCTCATCAACAGCCTTCACCTGTTGCAAGTGAGGAGGCTCTGGCTCAGCAGCCACACAGGAGTCCATCCCCACCTGGAGGGCACAGGATGTATAGATGACCACCAAGGCCCAGGGTATACCGCCCAAGGGTCACCCTCTTTGGAATGACTGATGACGAGGTCATTGATCGCTACAGGTTGAGGCCTGACAGCATCATTGCCTTGTATGAGGTCATCAAGGAGCAGGTGGATCCCATCTACATCCACAACCATGCCCTAACTGGCCTGCAGAAACTACTCTGTGCCATACACTTCATGGCAAGCGGGGCCTTCCAGTCCACTGAGGGTTACGCATCTGGCATGTCACAGGCCACATTCTCCAGAGTGCTGGCCCAGGTCCTGCCAGCCCTCAAAAGCAAGGCCAGTACCTATATACATTTTCCCACCACCGACATGGACTGGATACACGTCAAGCAGGCCTTTTACGCAGAGGGAGGAATGCCCAGAGTCATGGGTGCTATAGATTGCACCCATGTCCGGATTAAGGCCCCAGCACGTGACGCACAGATATTCATCAACAGGAAGAACTTCCACTCCATCAACGTGCAGATGGTGTGTGACAGCAACATGAGGATCATGAATGTCTGTGCAAAATATCCTGGCAGCACACATGATGCATACATTCTACAAAACTCCTCAGTTCACAGAGATTTTGAGAATGGAACCTTTACAGGGGGATGGCTAGTGGGTGAGTTCACAAAACAAAATCACACCACATACACAGGCGTACACACCACGCTGCTCAGCATGCACCTGACCCACAGATACTACGTCCACCACACAAAACATCATTCACACAACATGTGCTCCCTGTCTCACCATGTCACTCACATTACACAGGTGATGCTGGCTATGGATGCAAGTCCTGGCTACTGACCCCTCTGGCCAATCCCCAAACACATGCCCAGGAAAGCTACAACCAGGCTCATGCCAGAACGAGGAATGCTACTGAGCAGACATTTGGGCTTCTCAAGTCAAGATTCCGATGTCTGGACCACTCTGGGGGAGCACTGCAGTATGCACCGGCTAAGGTGTGTGACATCATTGTGGCGTGCGCAATACTGCACAACATCGCAGTGGACACCAGACTGCTGGATCACATCCCGGACCCCCCCATAAAGGAAGTGGCCATGGACATCGGGCATGTGGAGGAGACCATGAGAGGGGCACAGATCAGAGACAGGCTCATCACGGAACACTTCACCTGTGAGTATAACACATGCATGCAAACAATCCATGCAGTCCTGTGACACTAACCACACTGCACATGTTGTTCTGTCTCACCCCACAGGAACAGTGACACAGCACTGCACTGGCAGTGGACGTGGCAAATTGTGTGTGTGGACTCAACAACCATCCTCCATTCCACTCTCCACGTTGACATACAGACCCCAAGGATATCACGCACACCCCCAGGAGAAACAAGGTACAACATATTACCCATGTTCATCACCTTACATGGCTTGATTGACAGCAACTAACTGGATATGCCATGATTATAGCCTGAACAACCATGCTAGCCCAGTAGCGAAAGAGTATTATCTAATGATATGCATTAGAAGGGACATCAGACTCAATATGGGACCTGTACTGTGCTACAGCTGAGAAGAGCAGCACAGGGGTGGATGTACAGTGGTATGGTCACACAATGTAGAGGTCATGAGACGTAGATCAGATTACCAGGGACTCCATGCTGACCTGTGAGTGTGCAGACATATGTGCCCCCGACATGAATACACACATCAACAAATATGTCCTAACACTTCCATAGAACAAATGACATTGGGCTGCCACTGTCACTTTCACAGTGGCAGCACAATGTCATTACCTCCATGGAGCTCTCAGAACACTTGTTAATGTGTGTATACATGTCAGGGGCACAAATCCATAGGGCTGGTGCACATGTCCTAAGTTCCCCACAGAATTGGTTACAGATGAGTACACAACACATTGTCAAGCAATGGTTTGTGTACACACCTGTAATCAAGAAGATTGAGGGGATTAAAAAGACTAAATTGTTGTTGCTTGATGATCAGTTCAGGTCCACTGCTCCAAATCCTGTCCTCTTGTCCCGCAGGCATCCGTAACATGATCCATCCTTGAACTGAAGATCTTCCATGTGACTGGATTGATGTCTTGACAACACCTTCATAAAGATCACCCCTTGCTGTTTATGGTGATGTTGTTGGTGATGCAAAGTTTGACCTGAGGTTCACACAAACCTCTACTGGAACATTCTCATAGACACAGAAAACACCATTTCTTGAGTGTTATTACCTGTACAGTTAGGATGCTCAACTACAGAGTTGTCAAACCTTGTGGACAACACATGAGCAGGGCAGCAGTGTTACTGAAGTAGTACGATTTAGTTTCAAAGTACATTTAGTGTTCACATACAGGTGTTAAATGCATATAGGCAATACACACATGTACATTCTAATGTACTTTGAGACACAATAAAGATGAACCATCCACATTCAATCTGTGTCTGTAGGAGGATATATTTGAGAACACATTTGTCAATGCGTAACCACACCCAGGATAGAGTATCCCCCATAAATGGAAAGGCATCACCCACATCACAGGAGTCCACCACTTGTTTGCCAGTGAGTGGACTCTGTGATGTATCCATGCAAACAGATGATGGTGGCAATGATGCACCAATGTGTTGTGGGAGTGATAAAGAGGTGATACAGGGGACATACTTCCACAGTAAATACATGTCCACATATTCTGTATTGCTCAGTATAATCAGTGTTCTGAGATTTTGCTCCACTTTGACCTATCTCAGTACATGGGCTATATCAACGAACAGACTAAGTGGACATGTGTTATCACTGGTGAAGTCTGTTGTTACACCCTTAGGGAAACAGCAACTCAACTTACTGGAGACACCAATGCTCACCCCAGGATATCAATGTGTGTGCTACACATTGAAATCCTAGGTTGAAAACATTAGCTTCCCCAGTAAGTCAGTTGCACAATGAGTGTGTGAATCCAAGACAATATGGATACATGTCCCATTTAGCTGTCCTGCTTGTAATGTCCCCGCTAAGTCACAGAGCTGTTTGTCTGCTAATCTCATTAACCCACTGAGTGCAAGAGTGGTCCCCAGCGCATTTCTTTGCAATGCGTTGCCTACCACTCTGGCACTCAAAGGGTTAAACACAACATATGATGTAGACGAATGTTCAATGTTGTACCATTTGTTGTGCTAAGGGGTATGTTTTGATGTTCAAATTCAACACACAACACCGCCATTTAACACAGTGGTGTCATATGGCTCCAGGGATGTATTACATGTTGAATTTGTACAACGGTGTGTGTGTGTGAACCCATGTTGTAGCATCCCACTAACATTTCACCCAGGCAGAGGTTGTGTTCACTGCATTGTATGGCAATGCATTGGAGACAACCCTGCCACACAATCCATAACTGAAGACACAACAGATCAGACAGGAATAAAACTAAAATGTTTTTTTTATTGAGGGGAAAGTTGACAGGTTAGGCCTTTCATTTTTTCCTTTTTTGTGGGGGGGGGGCTTAGCCTGGGTGCCAGAGGTGGATGCCCTTGTGGATCTCCTGGTAACCCTCTGCCCCCTAGGTGTGGCTTCAGGGGTAACACTGGAGGGGGTGGTGGTTGAAGTAGACCCCTCGGTGGAACGCAAGTTCGCCCTCTCCATCCTCAGGTTCTCTCTGCGGTTGATCTCCCTCAACTCCACAAGGACCTGGGTCAACATGTCCATCACACCAGTCCTGAGCTGGTGGAGTAGTGTGTTCCCCCTGGCCCCCTCCGACTCCAGGGCTTGGATTCTGGTCTCCAATTGGCCAATGTTCCTCCTGGATTGCCTCCTGCTCCTGGTGATGTTGCTGTCAGTACTCCTGCTCGACCGGAGTAGTCTCCTCTGAAGGGCCATACACTCCGCCTCCATCCCTGTGAGGCGTGCGGTGCTGGAGGTGGATGTGCCCGGTGTCCCTGGTGCTGCTGTTTCGTCCTCTGCTGCTGGTGCTGCTGTTTCCTCCTCTGCTGCTGAGGGTGCTGTTTCCTCCTCTGCTGGAGGTGCTGTTTCCTCTGCTGCTGGAGGTGCTGTTTCCTCTGCTGCTGGAGGTGCTGTTTCCTCTGCTGCTGCTGAGGGTGCTGTGGCTGCTGTTGGAGTGGCTGGTGCAGATGATGGGCATATGCCCACCACATCAAGTGATCCCGAGCTGCCCAATGATGTGTGTGCTGGTGGAGGTGTGAATATGTCCCTGGGTAGGGGGCGCTGGGGCTCACCAATTAGGCCCAGGTGTGGGTAGTCCAATGGCCAAGGGTCATATGGTGGCCACTGATAGGTGGTGGGCCCCACCTCGGATCATACCTTGGGGCATGCTGTGGAGCCATCCAGGAGGGTGGGTTTATCTGTGAGGCATATGGCCCATATTGGGTGGTGGCCACTGTCCCTGGCAGCCATTGCCTCCCTGGCGGTGGTGGTGGTGCTGAAGGAGGGTAGTAGCTGGTGGAGGTGGATGGATATGTCCACCTCTCCTCCTGTGGCATCCAGCCACTGTACTGGGGAGGTGCAGCCTGTGGTGGTGCAGCCTGTGGTGGTCCAGCCTGTGGTGGTGCAGCCTGTGGTGGTGCAGCCTGTGGTGGTCCAGCCTGTGGTGGTGCAGCCTGTGGTGGAGGGGATGGTGATGGTGGGTAAGGTGACCACCGGCTGGTCCAATCCTCTGTGTACTCCTCACTGGGGGGGTGACATAGCCTCCTCCACTGTCTCCCGCTGGGCTTGAGGGCTGTAAGCTGTGTGGAGAAATAAGATGTTGTGATTAGTGACCTTAGCCATATGTTTGTGGAGACAGTTATACTTTGATATGTGTTGAAGACAAATATATGTGTTTGGGTTAATCCCCCTGGGTAAACAAGGGTACTCCCACTGCTGAAAGGTGTTGTTTGAGTTATTATGGGTGAAGGTTTAATTTTGAGGTGAGATATCACAGTGGGCCGAAATAGTACAGTGGGGCTGTTGCAACACCCTCCCATGTAGATATCTGGTCCCTGTTCCAGAGCTGTCCATATGATTGCGTAGTAACAGCACCACTGTACAATTTCATGCCACTGGGATATTGCCCCTGACATATCCACGTCTGAGCTGTGATACCTATTGTATCAACACACTTTTCAGCAGTAGGAATACCATTGTTTAACTCGGGGGAGGGGGGAAATCCGACAACATATATTTGTCTTCACAACTTGTAGAGATGGCAAAGGTTAAGTCCACCTTGATGTCAGATTGTAGAGATTGTGAAAACAGATGTTGTTCTCTGTTAGTCCTATCCCTCCTACCCTCATGGTTGTTCAGATATTGCTCTATGTGCCAGATGTAGATTTCAGTCATTTGTCCACACGAGGGCTCTTCAGCAGAGGCCAAATCGCCCCATTTGGAGAACAATACTTAATTGGAATGGTGTACAGAGTGTGCATGTTTTGCAAGCACACTCTGTGGACCATTCCAAAGAGGTATTTATCTCGACATGTTGCGACTTTGGCTCTGCTGAAGAGCCTCCGTGTGGTCACATGATAGATATCTCCACCTGTCACAATATCTGTATAACCATGAGTGTTGGAGGGATGGGACTTAGATCAAGACACATTTGTTAACGATGGCAATGATATGACATCATGATGACATTACCCATTGCTATCCCATTACAGTGACACACAAGTAGAAATGGTAATATATGTATGTGGATATGTACCCTTCATATGGATCCTTCCAAGATGTGAAGCCAGAGAGAAGTTCAGTAGGTGTGATTGTCTTACTGGCTATATATGTGCACCCATCCAACAAGACATTGTATTGATATGATGGATATGAACATACCTCATATATCCCATCTACATAGAGTGTGATATACTATGTATGTGTATTTGGATGGTAGCAATGTAGGTTGATATGTGATGGGTGCACATATCTGGCCAGTAAGGCAATCACATCCAGTGAAGTGATCTCTGTGTTCACATCATGTTGGAACATATTTAGTAACATTTGAATCCTAAGGGCAACAATCCAGCCAGTAGTGAGGGATATCTTTGATTGAGGCCTGTTTTTCTTTGTGTATGAGCCCATCCATCCTTCTGTGTGAGGCAACCGTACTCAATCCTAGATATCCATCAGTCATGGCCTGTTGGTGACCAAGGTACAATGATGTTTGCTATTTGTTTCCCATGTGTATCCTGCAAAGAGCGGCTGGTGTACCATCCATCCATGGCATCAGCACCCCTGTGGATCCATGTGGGAATCAGATATGGGATATGTAATTTCAAGTCCGAGTAAATGATTACATCCACAACACCAATGCCTACATTTTCCAGCTTGAATTCTGTGTAATAGTTTTCGGCCTGTGTGTTGCACCTACAAGCATTTATTCTGTGTGACACTGTGATGTATGACCTGATGCCCCCTTTTTGTGATTCAGTAAGCGGTGATGTAGAACTGATGAAGTGAACATGATGGTGACTTCTCCAGTGATCTCCTTTCCCCATTGCCAGTGTTTTCCATGGAATCTGTACAATGGGACCTTATAAACTTGATTCTTGCTTTTGCATATTCTCCATGGACTAACACTGGTATTGGTGAAGTGAGGGTGTGTGAGGGTTACTTTATGTCCACCATCTGTTTGTCCCCTGTGTAGCATGTGATCGTTGGCCTATTGACTTGTTGTCTGGTTAACCCCTTGAGTACCAGAGGGGTTGCCAATGCATTGTTGATTGATGCATTGATGATCCCTCTAGCACTCAAGGGGTTAGGGTGGGAGTGGAGACATGGGTGACATGGTGTGTGAACAGTGATGATATTTAACAGACGACATTTTGAACATAACGGTTTGTGTATTGTGTGTGATGAGCACAGCGACAGGAGGGTTGAAGTAGGACTTTGACAGGTTTGTCCCAAGTTTGACGTTGTCATTTGTGCAGGTGTTGTGTCCTTTTTTTAACCCTCATGGTGCTGTGTTGGTGCAGTTGTATGGTTGAGTGATGGACATGTGTTGAGGTGTGACTGTGTGTGCAGCTGGTGTTGGTTGCTGTAGTGTGTTGTTCTGTAGTGTTGCACTTACCGTTAGTGTGGAGGCTCCTCTCATCCCCAGTGTCAGTTCCTCCAATGACCCCCTCGATCAGGGTCGGGGACATGGTCTGCCGCACCATCTCCTCCCAGCCGCAGAAGGTGATAGGGACTGCTGGTCCACCTCCAGTGCCTCGGGCGTGCTTGGCGAGCTCTGTCATCTTATTCTTGACGACCCTCCGGCAGTCGCCTCATCTCTTTTTGATGGACTCCACGTCCCGCTTGCATGGAGCCACCGCGTTGATCCGGCTGCATATTTGGTTCCAGGCTGCCTTCCTCCTCGCTGACAGGCCAGGGACCTTCGCCGTTCGGTGGAGAACACTCTGCCTCTCCAGGACAGCTTCCACGAGAGCCGGGTTCTCCTCCTCTGTGTATTTGGGGTCCCTGATCCTGCCCTCGTCAGCTCCGGCATGGGAGGATTCTGAGCCGGAGTGCCCTGCCTGGTCTGACCCTGACTGTGTGTGTTGCTCCCCAGCAACTACCCCTCGTCCCACTGCAGGTTCTGTCCCTGTCCTGCGTGTGCCTGCTTTTGTGGGCCGGGTCCCCCTCCGCCCTGCAGATCTCCCTCTGCCACCCCTGCTCTGCTGAGGGATCCCCTCCTGAGCTTCCTCCTCCTCCACTACTCTCCCCATCCCTCTCTCCTGTCCTCCTCTCCTGGCCATCACTCACCCAGTCACACCCAGGCACTCCCACAGGCCCTCACAGACACACTCGATCCACTCACTCTCTGTCACACACTTTCACTCCCAGATTCACACTGTCAAAATAAAAAGTAAAATGTGTAAGGTGTAAAAGGACTATGTGTATGTATATGTATGTGTTTGTGTTTGTATGTGTGTATGTAATATGTGCAAAGATGTGCTATGTGTCGTATTCTGTGCAATGCTCTCCTCTCTCCAAACTCAAAAACTCCTCTACCTCCAATGAACGCGCCTCTCTCCCTCTCTCTAATGACTATCCTCCGCTCCTGGGTCCTGATATCTGGCTCTGAAGAACTCGATAACAGACAGTGTGTGACGGTTATTTTTGGGTATATATAGGTGTATTTGAAGTTATTTGATACATTGGGGCTTTGTGATTGGCTGTGTGTTTGAATTTGTTTTGGCATCAATCATGGTTGCTAGACAACGGCAGCCGTTATGTTAGATGTTGTTTTGAGCGCTGTTATCGTGTGATTTGGCCGCCCGTTGTGCATTAACATGAGCGACAACGGCTTTTGTGTTACGTGTTTTTTGTGTGCCTACGCTCGATAGCTATTCTCGTAGAGTAGCTATTGAATCTGCCGTAACTCCTGTATTATTTGCGAGCGATGTGCCTTTTTCACTTAGCAGCTGGTTTAATGGTTGCCTTTAAATCTAGCCCTCAGTCTTTTCTTGTTCTATGTCTCCATAAGCACTACTCTTATATATGCTTCATTATTATTGACACCCCTGTTCTAAAGAAGAGATATCCTAAAGACATGACCTGTTAGTGATGCTTGAGGACAGGTTTAGGAAAACCTTTGCTATACAATATATATAACATATATATACATAACTCCTCACATTCCCCACAGTAATCCTTTCTCTTCAATACTCACTGGCAATGTTAACGTTTTGCTGCAACTGGGTACAACAACAACTGCTTTAAGGATGATTGAAAAGTAATTCTAAGAGCTGCAGCAGTTCTAGAGTAGATTAACTACAATGGGGCTTTGGGAAATTGTATTTCTCCATTATGGTGCAGTTGGTTTACTCCAGATTTTCACTCACCACATCGACAATGGCCTATTTCCATATGGAAAATAAGCATAATGACTCATTTCCTTATGGAAATGCTGAATAATGAGACACATTCATATGCAAGGGGGTGTGTTGATATTATAATGTGACACTTCGACTTATTCAGTAAACTCTGATAGCAGCCTCTGCTGTCGGAGTTCACAGTCTCCACTTCACCTAACTCAGGCTGTTGTAGCTGGGATCTCCCCTGTACTTTCCTATAGAGTAACAGCAGGGAGAGCTACGACAATTCTGAACAGCATTCTCTGTACTTCTCTACCTAGCCAGTGGGGGAATAAAGAGAAGGCTTTCAGCACCAAGGACGGCATTGAATGCCATAGGGATGTGCATTGCTCTCCCCTGTGGCATTCAAAGGGTTAAAATAGAAATAGTACACCAAGCACTACACAATGTCCCCCCCTTCGACATATCCCCCCCTCTTAGTATGTTGACATATATTGCATATATTCAACATACTAACTCCAATCGACTTTCACCTCAGGAACTGCCATTTAGTTGACAAACCTGTCCTTTATTCGACACTTAACCCTTTTAGTACCAGAGAGGTAGGAAGGCATTGCTTAGCAATGTGTTTCCTACCCCTCTGGTACTCAAAGGGTTAATAGACAAGGTATGCGGCTGCATACCTTGCCCGTATATGTGTAAAAACATTGTTTTGTCTTTAATTATATATTTAATGTGATTAAAAAACATCAGACCTCAAGGAGGGGTATCATGACCCCTCATGACACCCCCGTAACATGGGGGCGACAATTGCCCTTTTTTTAAATAAAGAGTATATAACCTATGTCTTACATTGGTTATATGCACTTTTTAAAATTAAATAATACTTTCAGACCTCGAGGTGGACACCAGGACCCCTCCTGATAGCCCCCCTATCATGGATTATCTATTCAAAAAGATAGATGATCCATGGGGCGACCCCAAAGGCATTTTCTGCCTTCTTGATACAGGAATGCATGTATAAGCAGCTTCTCTATTAAGTGCTTATGGAATGAATGAACCCTGTCATCAGGTCTTTCTTAGAAAGCGCAGCACTGCGCTCTAATCATTGAATCAGTCATTATTCAGAATTGTCATAGTGTTGGCGATGTGTGAGGGGAGGAGATCCTTTCCACACCGACAACACTTTCTAAAATCCTGTATGCTAATAGGGACCTTCTCCAACCCTCCCCTTCCATCAGACACTTTTGGTGAATATGTCAATGTGTGTGCAGATCGAATTGTCAGAGTGATTCGAAGACATTGACAAGATCATACCGACACCACATCAACTTTTATTGCATCTAGGCCCAGTTTTTCTTAGTATACCAGCTTCAGTATTTATGCCATTTAATTAATTTGGATGTCACATATTGGACCCTTGGAATGAAATCAGTTGATCATCCTGGATGTTCACCCGCTGCAACATTTGCTTTGTATCTATGACAAACTATAGCGATTGTGCCATATATATCATTCAATTTACACTGTGCACCCATAATTAATTGACAGTTTCTAATCAATACCTGTCATCACACCTTTTATGGTTTATGTAATTAGATACTTACACTGCCTGAAGAGCTCTGTATTTATAATTGTCCAGAATATCACATGTTCCTTTGAGCTGAGCTTCAATTGCATGTATAATTTTATTGAGCTCTTTCATCTACAAGAAAAATATATTACAGTTACTAATCTGCAAAAATCCAGAAAGGTTTGCAACAGAAAAACAGGAAAAATGGAAAATCATCCTACATAATAACAAGAAAACTAGCATATTATGTTCAATCTCTCTGCTCTAGAATTAGCTATCAGATGAGGCCATTTGGATACAAATATGCCTCCAGTACATCCATTTACAACACAATTGACTCACATTTAATGATTGAGGGATCTTAGTATATAGGCCAAATGAGATTCACCCAGAGGACCGCATATGTGACATTTTGCCCACTAAAGGGGGATAAAGGGTTTAAAAGAGCTGAGATATGGGGGGCTGGCTTAGAGCTTCATCGGGAACATGAGAAGTGTCCTGTTGTGCGACTGTGCAAAAGTTGTATGAGAGGCTGGTCAGATCTAACCAGGGTCTCTCCCATACGCGCTGAGATCATTGACTGGTAAGTATTCCATGATTTTTGCTATGATTATTGGCTGATAAGTATAACTTGCTATTTGAGTAGTATATGCAGATTGATAATAAAATCTGTGATTACCTATATGTCTCTCTGTTTATTTACATTGGAATCCAAAAGAATCCTTGAAAAATCTAGTAGCTAAAATGTTTGCATAGATCTTTACATCTAGGTTTAACAAAGAAAGGGGTTGATAGCTCGCTGGAAGCTTTGAACATGGAAGAATGGTCTCCCACGGAGTCAGGGAGTTCTCCATATACATTCAGAAGCAACGGGCAAATGAAGGGAGGGATTTTTTTGTAGAATGCCAGGGGAAGCAGTCTGGGTGGCGCCTTACCAGCAGGCATCAAATGAATGCCGTTTCACCTCAGGTAATTGAATCTCCTGCTCTAACGTCTCAGCTTGGTAATGGAGAGTCTGGGAAGAATGAATGTACTGCAACATTTCTTCCTCAGACCAGGAAGGGGAAATGTCTGAATTGTACAGGTCCCTATAAAAGGTGCGAAACACCCCTGCAATGCCTGAATAATCGTGGATCAAAGAACTCCCTTGGCCTGGACCTGTGGAACCCTAGCTGGTTCCAGCCTGCCTTTTGCCTGTAGAGCCAGGTTCTTGCTACATTTATTTTTTTTATTCATAAAATGCAGCCTGGGCTTTCTGCAGTGATGAGGCAGCCCATGAGAGCAAGTTGGTCTCTTAACAGGACAAGAGATCGCAGCCTTTCCCCATCCCCCATGTCTCTATGAGCATCCTCTAGGGTTGCAATAGAGGTGACCATAGCGTTAATCTCCAAGTTCTGTCATTTTTTCAGCTGGGCACACCTTTGGATAAATAAACCCCTCAAGCTACACTTTAGAGCCTCCCATACGCTAATTGTGGAGGAGACCGAAGATTTGTTTCTTTCAATAAAGTCGGTTATGTAATTCCATATTGTATCATAAAACATGTCATCATCCAGAAGGGCAGTAGGCAGTCTCCACAACTCTCCTCATGGGTAGGTCAGTGGGAGAGCCAAAGTCATTTGCACTGGAGCATGGTCTGACCAGGTGGTCGGTAGCATATATGCTGTGTCCAAGAAATGAAGATGAGCCTGAGATAAAAAAATATAGTTTATGCGAGAGTGTGACCAGGCCAGGAGGGAGTAAAAAGGGTAGTGGCATGTAGGGGGATGCAGGATCCTCCATGAGTCCATTGGTTGATGGTGTTTGAAAGCCTTCAATATGGCCCTAAGCTGAACTGTGGGAATGGAGTACGGCCCCCTGGAACAGTCAAGTGTAGGGATCATAGGAGTATTTAAGTCACCCCCCCAAAGAGTCAACCATTTCCCAAAGTCCATTAACCTATCCACTACTCCCGGAGAAAAGGCCCCAGATATCTGTCCCCCGAATTATCCAGCCCGTCAACATAGGTAAGGGGAAGAGAGCGTGCCAGGGTGGTCAGGCAAAGAAGGACAGACACAAATATAGAAAATAAAACCACCTTTATTGAGAATGCACAGAGTAATAATAATGCCCACATAAACCCCAGAACCCCAGTAGTAGTACATCATCTGCTACCCAGAACTGCACACTGTGCCAAGCACTGTACTACTGTACCGGAGGAACTTAGGTATGTGCAGGAGGTTCTAGCAGTGATAAGAACCAGGCTACTTGGTATCAGAAACTCCCAACCAGGAATAGGTAACTGGAGGCAACCAGGAGCAAGTGCACGCCCAGACCACAGAGGCCCACAAGCGCATGGTCAACTAGAGGAGTTAGGCATGGATAGAGTAGTCAGCCAAGGCCACAGGTCAGGACGGATGTGGGTAGTAAGACAAACCGAGGGCAACACTGAGCAAGTAGTAAACCAGAGCCACAGGTCGGAGCCGATGTGGGTGGTCTGATACTCCAGAGGCAACACGGAGCAAGTAGTCAGCCAGAGCCACAGGTCAGAACCAATGTGGGTAGTCAGACAAGCCGGGGTCATATACGGAACAAGTAGTCAGCCAGAGCCACAGGTCAGAACCGATGTGGGTAGTCAGACAAGCTGTGGTCAAACATGGAGCGGATTCAGAGTCAGGCACGGGTCACAATGGAACTCTAGAGATACGAGCAGGAGCATCCGTAAGGGCAATGACAGATAGGCCCAAGGGAGATTAAATAGCAGCACAGCAAGGCGGGAATAAATTAGGCAAATAAGCTCTTGCCTAGAAAACAAGAACTCGAACAGCGCCGTTAGTGAGGTCAGATGTGAGGAAGCGACCAGCCATCATGCCGCACAAGCATACCAGGGGAAGGAAGCACAGGAGACGTAGGCTCGACTAGGGATACTGTGATAGAGCGGTGCAGTAAAATACCCACAACTTACATAAATGGACCAAGTCAGGAAGTATTGTGTGCCTGTATATACTAATGCATTTATACCTACACGTGAAACATAGAAACATATAATTTGACAGCAGATAAGAACCATTTGGCTCATCTAGACTGACTATTTTTCCTACTGTAGAAACCTCAAACTTTATTTGGTCCTTGGTCTTGTCTTATGTTCAGGACCACCTTATGCCTATCCCATGCATGTTTAAATTCCGTCACTGTATTAACTTCTACCACTTCTGCCGGTAGGCTATTCCTCTTATCTACCATCATTTCAGTGTAGTGAAACTTTCTTCCAATCTAAACCTTTGTTTCTCTGTTTTAGACTATGGCCTTTTGTATTAACCTTTTTACTCCTTTGAAACGTACTTCCCTCCTGAACTTAATTGAATCTCTTCATGTATTTGAAAGTTTCTACAATATCCCCTCACTCTCTCTCTTCCATGTTCAGATCTTTTAAACTATTCCGATATTTCTTTTCCTGCAAACCATTCACCATATTAGAAGCCCTTCTCTGAATTCTCACTGGAGTACTTATATCCTTCTGGAGATGGGGTCTCTATGCATTACTCTATGTGAGGTCTAACCAGAGATGGCACGACCATTTCCCTTTTTATGCTACTAATGCCCCTAGCTATACAACCCAGCACCCCGCTAGCATTCCCTGCCACATTACCTGCCTACCTTATCAGAAATCAGAAATAATTATTCCCAAATCCCTTTCCTCTGTTGTCTATGACAGCACAATACCCTTAATGGTATATTTTTCCTTTGGATTTTTATCTACCAAGTGCATTATTTTACATTTATCAACATTAAACTGCAGCTGCTACACTCTTGTCCATTCTTCTAATTGACCTAACTAATTTGATGCAAATCTTTGTATCTCCCTCAAAAAGGCATACCTTGCCTTTAATACCTTTTGCAATATCACTAGTAAAATTAATAAAAAGAAGGGCCCTAGAACAGATTCCTGAGATACCACATTGACACAGATTCTCCTAAAGTGTTGCACAATATAGGTGCTGTCTTATTTATTGAATTGTTTTGGCCAAAGATTGTGGTCTTTCTCAAGAACAACCATTCTTCGTTCTTGAGAAAGGCCACAATCTTTGGGCAAAATGTCAAAACAATAAAATCTTTTAGAGATTCCTGTGAGTGCTGTCCGACCTTCATCGTTTTGTATGCATCCTTACTATTAACAGACATGCACCCGGGCTGAAAATCAGAGTAACAGTGAGTGCAATCCCTTCTTCTTTTGTATATATATATATATATATATATATATATATATATATATATATATATATATATATATATATATATATCTATATATAAATACTACACCAAAGGAGAGCGCTAAAGACTGCACTATAGAAATACCATACATTGGAAAGAGGATTTATCTGGCAGTTCGCTATATATTGGAGACAGTATCAAGAGGCTGAAGTGAGGAAGGTGCCAAAGGACGGGAGGATTTATCCAGTAAAGTTGCCTGTGTATATGGATATCTGAGTTGGAAGGTGTCTAACCGCAAGTATTCATACCTTTGACTTTGAAGTTCGCCACTATCTGATTTGAGGTGGCGAGTGAGAGAATCTCAGATTGAATAGACGGCAATTGTAGAATATTTGAATTGCTGGGATCCACAATTGGGATACTTATCTCTACTACACAGTCGGCAAATTGGTGATAATTTGATATATACCTGCCCGCGACACCATATTTGTAGCCTCTTGATAGAGCGTTACTATACATCTCCGTTATATTGGGATATAGATTAGCGATATTGCCATTACTATATACAGACTTATCTTCAGTTCAGAGACATTGCTGCATTCCTTCTTTTTTATTAGTGCACGTTTTTTTAGCTCCGGAGCGATTAGTATTATTATTTTTAGCGTGTATACATGTGATATATGATATGTATTGTGGATGAAAATTGTTTATGTATTAAATTGATATTTCTATAGTGCAGTCTTTAGCGCTCTCCTGTAGAGAGTGTAGTATTTTTGTATTGTTGTGAGACCCTTAACACTGACAGGTTTAGGATTGAAGCGCTTGATTGCACTATTATTCATGATTTTATAATAGTTGACTGTTGTGATATTAGGCGCCGTGATCACAGATTTGGTGAAGGTGTTTTTTATATATATATATATATATATAGGTATATATATATATATATATATATATATTTATCGTATTAAAACACTGCATACTGTACCCTATTTTTGAAGCATGTTTTCTTGTTGTCGGCTTCACAACATTCAGTGAGAATAATATTAAATTGTTGAGTAAATCTCAGGACTGCTGGAGAAATCAAGGCTGGATGCCCTCTAGAGAGTTCATGAATATAACTGCAAATATATAAAA
Organism: Rhinophrynus dorsalis; assembly: GCA_037306005.1. Lineage (NCBI taxonomy): Eukaryota > Metazoa > Chordata > Amphibia > Anura > Rhinophrynidae > Rhinophrynus > Rhinophrynus dorsalis. Next base: position 230,262,934 of record CM074718.1, on the reverse strand, counting down.
AGACACATACCGTATTGAAGCTGAACTAAAACTTATTAGAGAAAATACAGTTATTCAACCTCTGTAAATACTTGTGGTGCTATTTAAATAAACATATGCATTCATTCATTTTACTATCTGGAACTTCAGTTTTCTATTCTGGGCACCAGGTTGTGCTATGCCTATCACTTACAATGGGAAGACATAGTCTATGACTCAACCTACATTGTGTATTATTAAAAAAGTGTGTCAGTAAGACAATATTTGGCACTGTTGCTTTTGAATGGTAAATCTCCAAAACGTTTACTATTCTTTTCTGTAGATATGTATGACTAGAGGTGCTTTGTAGGAATAACACTGTATGATCTTATTCTGATTCATGTGCATTAATAAAAAAATAAATATTTAAAAGCAAAATATATTTACTAGCATGTAACATACATTTACCAGTCTGTCAGCTTACTTCTATTTCACATAGGACCCCCATACCCACATACTTCTATTAGAAATAAAGTATTCATTCTTACTGTGCCAAAATGTGTTGTGGGTGTTCTTTGTATTCTTTACAGATTTCCTCTGGCTCTGGATCCTTAACTGGGATAAGAGCATTATCTCTGTGATCTCTGAAGCACTGACCCCTCTCAGGATCTGGTTTACCACAGCATTCTGCACTAAAATCATACTTTGTGCTTAGATCTGGGATAGCACATATCTTGTCAAACAGTATGGTGGCCTGCAAGAAATAAAAGGCTAGAATTGGTGTCACCACAAAAATAAATATATATTTAGCTGAAACTATCATAGCTGTAGGACTCTCACAACCAACTGGGGGGTCATGACAGGGATCCCTAGTTCATTGCTGTTGTTACTGCAAAAAAGAGAGTTATGTGAGAGACTGAGAACAGTTTTCTGAACCTCCAAACAGCTGATACAAGTCTATAGGAACAGACTTACTTAAAATTAATAAATACAGTTTAAGGATTGAGGCTGAAATGCACCTGGAGGACCAGATCTTATGCAATCTAAGGACATGATAAGCTTTTTTAAATATATATCATATAACTTTACTTTCATAATATAAATAAAAATTGTAAAAAAAATGAAAAGAATCTTAATTCTGCCCCTGATTGTTTGTGCACAATTAGAGCAGTTGTAGTAAAATACAAAACCACATTTTCAAAAGTGGAAATTTATACATGACTAACAAATCTCTTCAACCAAGTAGCAGTGCCTGCCTCTCCCTGATCAATAATCAGAATAACATAGGAACTGTCTGATAGAAAGTGTTCAATGAACACTACCTGGAGTATAGCCCCTGGGATAAACAGTAGTACTGTGTCACGGTTTTTGAAGACTCTCAGACTTAAGGTTTTGGTAAAAACGTAACTTTATTGAAAAAGTTAAGGCAATCCCCGTAGGGTAAACATACATAACAATACAACAATAATAGTCAATAGAATAGGTTCTACCGGCCCTGCCAATAATACCGGGCAAGGCAACCCAAGTGACAGTAGCAATAACAATAGGCTCTACCGGCCTTGCCTATACCAGGTAAGGCAACCGTGAGGTGACATGTACCGGTTCTACCGGCCTTACCAATACCGGGCAAGGCAGCCCATAGGAGTACTGAGTGTAGGCTCTACCGGCCCTGCCAATACCGGGTAAGGCAACCTTAAGGATGGTAACGTTCAAAGGTTCTACTGGCCTTACCAATACCGGGCAGGGCAGCCTGAAGGACACCGTTAGTAGGCTCTACCGGCCCTACCAATACCGGGTAAGGCAACCTTAAAGATGGTAACGTACAAAGGTTCTACCGGCCTTACCAATACCGGGCAGGGTATCCCAAAGTGTAGACCAGTTGTCAGATGACTATGACTGGAGAGAGGAATAGGAACGATGGTCTAATTCTGCAGAAGTCTATAACCAGAAAGCATCAGACGACTGCATAAGGAGGCAGACAGTGACCTGTCCTCAGTACTAAATAGTTTAGGAGTAAACCAGCGTCTGCACGCTGGGACCAACGAGAAATATCGCCACCAGGTTTAATGGAGTAAACCAGCGTCCACACGCTGGGACCAACAGTCATGAGCGAAACCAGGTTAAATGGAGTGAACCAGTGTCCGCACGCTGGGACCAACAGTAATGAGCGCAACCAGGTTTAATGGAGTGAACCAGCGCCCGCACGCTGGGACCAACAGTAAGGAGCGCAACCAGGTTTAATGGAGTAAACCAGCGTCCGCACGCTGGGGCCAACAGTAATGAGCGCAACCAGGTTTAATGGAGTAAACCAGCATCCGCACGCTGGGGCAAACAGTAATGAGCAACCAGGTTTAATGGAGTAAACCAGCGTCTGCACGCTGGGACCAACAGTATGAGCACAACCAGGTTAAATGGAGTAAACCAGCGTCCGCACACTGGGACCAAAAGTAATGAGCGCAACCAGGTTTAATGGAGTAAACCAGCGTCCGCACTCTGGGACCAACAGGAATAAGCACAACCAGGTTTAATGGAGTAAACCAGCGTCCGCACGCTGGGACCAACAGTAAGGAGCGCAACCAGGTTTAATGGAGTAAACCAGCGTCCGCACGCTGGGACCAACAGTAAGGAGCGCAACCAGGTTTAATGGAGTAAACCAGCGTCCGCACGCTGGGACCAACAGTAAGGAGTGCAACCAGGTTTAATGGAGTAAACCAGCGTCCGCACACTGGGGCCAACAGTAATGAGCGCAACCAGGTTTAATGGAGTAAACCAGCGTCCGCACACTGGGACCAACAGTATGAGCACAACCAGGTTAAATGGAGTAAACCAGCGTCCGCACGCTGGGACCAAAAGTAAGGAGCGCAACCAGGTTTAATGGAGTAAACCAGTGTCCGCATGCTGGGACCAACTGTAAGGAGCGCAATCAGGTTTAATGGAGTAAACCAGCATCCGCACGCTGGGGCCAACAGTAATGAGCGCAACCAGGCTTAATGGAGTAAACCAGCATCTGCACGCTGGGACCAACAGTATGAGCACAACCAGGTTAAATGGAGTAAACCAGCATCCGCACGCTGGGGCAAACAGTAATGAGCAACCAGGTTTAATGGAGTAAACCAGCGTCCTCCCGCTGGGACCAACTGTAAGGAGCGCAACCAGGTTTAATGAAGTAAACCAGCGTCCGCACGCTGGGACCAACAGTAAGGAGAGCAACCAGGTTTAATGGAGTAAACCAGCGTCCGCACGCTGGGACCAACAGTAATGAGCACAACCAGGTTTAATGGAGTAAACCAGCATCCGCACGCTGGGACCAACTGTAAGGAGCGCAACCAGGTTTAATGGAGTAAACCAGTGTCCGCACGATGGGACCAACAGTAATGAGCACAACCAGGTTTAATGGAGTAAACCAGCATCCGCATGCTGGGACCAACGGACAAGAGCTGAAGCGGAAGGTAACAATGTCACCGGAGCGACGGAGCTCGAGCGAGACTAATGAACTGACAGGTGACCGGAACACTGGAACCACCGGAGGAGAGTGAAACCGGCAGGAGAGGTGGCAGGCAGGGGACTCAGGAACTCAGGATGATTAACTCGAGAGGTGCTGGAACACAGGAACACAGGAACACTGGAACACTGGAACAATAGTACACAGGAACACTGGAACACAGGATCACTGGAACACCGGAACGCAGGAACAGCAGGCCCAGAAGCCTGACAGGTAGGTCAGGACAAGTGAGGTCAGAAACACCACGGGCAACCTGGGAGTGCCCAACCAGGGTTTAAAAAGGTGAGTGAGGAGGGCTAATAGCAGGCAGCCAATGGGAATACTCAGCAAGTGATAGACACCAGCTAGTACGAATCACGGGCACCGTGATATACTGCTCAAACCCATTTGTATGGTTCTGCTCCCAAAAAGCATGTGTGCAAGTGTGCATTATTACTGTGATGCCCAGTCACAGTGATGTTTCTTTATTATGTTAAGTTTAAAACCTTAATGCTGTGAACCACATCCATTCTCAGCAATCAGCAAGGACTCTAGGATGTCTGTATCAGCCTGAGTACCATGGTCATTTGCTATTTATTTATTTATGACACATGCCTCTGCCTGGGGCTTGGCGAGTCATTGTATTTAGATGTTTAGGGCAATTAGACACTGGAACACAGATTCGTTTGCTTAATGGCAAAAATAAAACCCAAATAAAAAATAAAAACCCAAACCATGAAGTCATAAAATAAAAAAATTAACTAGTTAAACCATCCAGCTATGCCTGAGCAGGGGGAAGTGAAAATACCCTGCTCAGAAAGGGCAGGACCAGGAATGCGATCTGCACCTTCCCCTTATAGCTTCTATCCTACTCAAGCTGCTTGCTTTCTATCAATGAGCGCATGAGTAGGGGTACCAAACATACATTGATAGAAAACCAGTTCAGGAGCTCATTCATTAAAAGCGTGGTTGCCCGATTTCAATGAATGAGCTCCTGAATCAGCTTTCTGTCAATGGGTGCTTGATACTCCTTCTCATGTGCTCATTCTTAGAAAGCCTGTGGGCAACCCCACTTTTAATGAATGATCTCCTGAACAGGCTTTCCATCAATGAGCACTTGATACTCCTACTAATGCCTAACGTAGACAACAGTCTTATACTGTGAACTCCAACAACAGAGGCTGCTAATGGAGTTTAGTGAATGTGGTGAAGTGCCACATTAACATATAAACATATGGAAATTATTATGCTTCATTTCCATATGAAAAAAGGCCATTGTCAATGTGATATTGAGTGAGAAATCATAAACTTGGCATGCCAGATAGATGTCGATGTGGGCACATTTTTGTGAGACTGATGGGGATGTGATGCTGAAGACACTTTAGTGCATACTTATTGTGCCTTCAACATTTTGCCATCAACATTTTGAGCCTTCTTGACCTTTAGTGAATCTCCCCTCTGGAATGCTTAAACATAGATTCAGGCAAAAATTCCATCTATAAATTGTCACATTTAGCAAATTGTATAAATTCTCAGCACCAGAATTTTCACCAGCTGTTTTGTCACTTTTCCAGAAACATAACTAGAGCACATTCTGGCTTCCTAAACTGCAGTAAGCTTAATTTACACATTCTAAACACCGATTATAGCCATTTCTTTTTCTACTTCACTTTTATAAATGTTCCTCAAAGGCCCATATATAAAAAAGCAAAATGTAGTCATTCGGGAGTAAACCAACTGCATTCAATGGGTTAAAAGCTGGATTTAATTAAAACATGTTTTTATTTGTCACCTAAGGTGCAGTTGGTTTTCCATATTTATAAAAGTATATTGGAGTTATTACAGAGTAAACCAACTGTGCCATTGGGGACAAATTAAAATTCCTAAATTCCCAAGCACTTGGATACAGTTTTTAATCCCTTGAATGCCAGAGAAGTCTTCAGTGCATTGGTTCCAATGCATTGGAAACCACTGCATTGGAAACCTGTCTAGCATGCAAGGGTATAAAAGCCGAATTTAACAGGAATTTATTTGTCGCTTATTGTGCAGTTGGTTTACTCCAGAATAACTCCAGTTTCTTTTATAAGTTGGGGCTAAAGGAACCTATGGGGTTGATAAAGAGGTGAGAAGGTAGAAATAACTTCTCCAGTGATATAATTTCTCCAGTTTCTATTTTATTCTATGAAGTCTATGTTCCATAGAATAACATAGGATTTGGAGAAGTGATATCACTGGAGAAGTCATCTCCACTTTATCACCTCTTTAGCACCTCTTAATTCATAAATACCCAAGGATACATTGGGGGTTATACACTTAGGCATAATGAAGAAGTGATAACATGGAGATAACTTCTCCAGTGATATCTCCAATACCTAAGTTATTTGATAGAGCCTATGCACTAAGGGCTCGATCCAAATGTTGGCGTCGCCAGAAAAAACTGGCGACGCTGGTTTTAACGTCAATTGAGCAATGCAAATGTTCTACTAGAAACAAGCGACGCCAGTTCTGAAACACACTTCGCCCGTCGCCAGAACAGCAAGATCTCACCCATAAAGGATAATGTACAAGCGACGCCAAAAGCCATTCAAATGTTGGAGTTAGGGCTAACGCGCGTTAAATTGCAACATTTATCTCCAGAAATCTAACGCCTATTTTTTTTGGAGAACAACACACAACGCAGAGTACAAAACCATCGTCGAGGGAAATAAAACAGAGAAGCAGGTCATCCAAGGACAGAACCCAAGCATACAGGAGTCAGATATTAACCCCTGCAATGCCTAGCAAATACAAGAACAAGGCCTACAACAGTGCTTCACAACCCCTCCACCTAAGACACCCCTAACATGCAATCTGGATATGCCAGGGCATCCCCTGAGGGCACAAGGGAATACCCAAATAAAAAAACATATGCCCAACATCAGGTCCCACTGTGACAATGGCAATGAAGAGAAATAGTGCCTCAAATGTCCCATACACACATCTCCCCAGAAATGTGTAAAATCAATATTATCAAACACCAATGCAGAACATAGCAACATGGGAAAAGTGATGCACCCAGAGCTGGTGCACATGGCGCACCAACATCACATGACACCCTGGTTGGGAACCACTGGTCGACACCAGACAAACAAGTCACAGACAAACAATAACAATCAAGCAACCCCACAGGGACAGGGGGAACGCAAAGCAGCACAACATAAGCCATCCCAACACACCTTTGAACAACAGGGGTTAACACACAACACCACATGCACACCTGTCACTCCAGCAACAAATCAAGCTCACCTATGTAACCTCAGCAGTCCATGGAGACAAAACACACACCTGACAGCTACATACCAATTACAAATAATCACACAACTAACCACAGACACACCAGAAAACAATTACCTGGATAACTCACGCACTACCATTAGTCCATTATGACCACATGATACACAAAAAAGGGAAGAAAGGAAGGGGTTAACCAGCCATAGGAGAACCACCAGGCAGAGCCCCCCCTCAAAAAAAATGAAGAACTGGCGCACACTACAGGAGTATACCAAACCAAAGCTTCATCAGATAATGCAAAATTAATCAAGTGAATACATCAAATCAATCAAAAAACATCCAGCACAGGAATATGGAGTCATGAAGACATTCCAACATTGAATAATGCCTCCATAGACTGAGAGCAGGTATATGTAAAGCAAACGTCCAATACCATGTATACACAAACAAATCAAAGTGGCCCATTAGCAATGTGCAATATCATCAGACATATAAAGTGCAACATCATAATAATCCCAAAAGTATGAATACATCTATACCTATCTCTATGAATATAAGGGGAGGGCAAACAATGTGACCCCTGGAGTCATGGAGATGAGTATATGATGTGTATTCATACTTTGTTCATGATCACCACTTTGCACCTCACATGTATGATTATATTGCATATTGCTAATGGGCCACTGTGATTTGTTAGTGGATACATGGTTTAGCACGTATGCTGTACATATACTTGCTCTCAGTCCATAGAGGCATTATTCTATGTTGGAATGTCTTCATGACTCTTTATCCCTGTGCTGGATGGTGCACAATTGACTTGATGTATTCACTTGATTAATCATATATTGCCTGATTAAGCTTTGGTCTGGTATACCCCTGTAGTGTGTGTCACTTATTAGGTGTGTTGTTGGGGGGGAGGGTGGGCACCGCCTGGTGGTTTTCCCTGGTTGGTTAACACATTCTTCTCCTCCCTCCCCTTGCTATCATTGCATATCCCTATGAGTGCACCTCAGCTGATCACAGTTTAATCTTGAGTAAGGAGTTATGTACAGAGCTGGTGCAATTCCTCCCCTTTGTTTTGGTCCCATCACCATGACCACATGAACAACACCTTACTGCTGTTTAACAGTGACAGCCCACCCTCCTTAGTTGTAGTGTGAGAGAGACACTGACAGAGAGACAGACCAACACCAGGATGTACACATGCTTGTACCTAAGACGACAGTGGAGGCGAATGTGTGAGAGGGTTAGGGCTCATCCCCCCGCCTCCAAGCACCCCTGTCCAACAGCTGTCCCCTGCTGCAACTGTTCATGTTCCCGCTGAAGGCCTGCTATGCTGACTTGTTTGTATATGTGTGTGTAGCACAGTGAATATGCCACTCCATTGCTTATCAATGCCTTGTCTAGGCGTCAGGACCATGTGAGCTGTCCATCAAGGGTATGGCAAGCAGAAATATGTATGTGTGTCACAAGGACCCTGAGCACACACCTCATCAGTATGTAGATCAAGATCCATGAAATAGCTCCTCTGTTTCATGGGTCTTGGTTTACACACTGATGTGTGTGCCCACTCACATATACATATGTCTGCTTGCCATACCGTGATACGAACCCCATGAAATCATGATGGCTCGATGACACCCTGACAAGCAATGGATTGTTCACTGTGTCAAATAACCAAGCTGTCCTCGTGGAGTGCAAGTAAGGTCTCCAAAGCAGTGATGACCAATGTGTTGTGTACACCTCTGGCACTCAAGGGGATGATGATGGGTCAGCAGTAGCATGACTGTTGTGTTCGTAGTGCACCTTCCAGTCTTCTTTTCATCCTCTGCAGGCATCCATGGCATGACCCCTCATGGTCCGGAAGTTTATTCCGGTGACACGTTGAATCCACGTCCATGGGGATCACCTGTTGGTGTCCATGTCAATTACAAATCTGATCACACATGATTATCATGTGTCATTGATCAACCCCTCCCCTGTCAGGGTTTAAAGGTATAGTAATACTGAATATGTTCCATGAACCTAACTAGTAGGGTTCATCCTCCTGAGTAAAACAAGGGAACTCCCCCTGCTTTGCATTCCAAAGTTAGTTCAGCTCACAGTTGAACATCATACATCAAATCTCACAGTGGCCTGAATTTTTACAGTGGTTCTGTTGCTACACCATCCCATGGACATTTCTGGTCACAGCACCTTGAATCTACATTGGATGGTGTAGCAACAGTGCCGCTTGACCATGTGAGACCACTGTGGTTTGCCTATGTAAAAACAAGTGCGAGCTGACATAACCTGTGAATGAAACACCCTTCAGCAGTGGGAGTTCCCTTGTTCTACTCAAGGGGATGAACCCTAACACATATTTGTTCAAACATTCTAAGCATTACTATCCCCTTAATTGAGATTATGTTGTTGATCTGTTGATATATCTAATGTGTTCATGTTGTTTAAGTTCAAGGCACATCATGGAACAACACCCTGATGTTGTTTGGCTTTCCAATGTCTGTGAGTTGAACTTGGACAAACATGTCTGAATGTGATGTGTGTGTTCACCCTGCTGTAAAAGCTTGTGATGCCAGTCATCATGCCTGAGTTGTGTTCACTGCATAGCTGGACAATGCATTGGAGACAACTCATTCCCTGACACCCATGTTAGATGTGCCTGAGTTGTGTTCACTGCATAGCTGGACAATGCATTGGAGACAACTCATTCCCTGACACCCCTGTTAGATGTGCCTGAGTTGTGTTCACTGCATAGCTGGACAATGCATTGGAGACAACTCATTCCCTGAAACAAACCACATCCTAAATAGGAAACATGCATGGACACAGATGTTATGACAAAGTGACAAGATTTATTTAAAGGGCCTGGAGAAGGTTGGCCTCACTTTTTTTTCCTTTTTGGAGGGTCGGGGGGGGGAGCTGTAGAGGAGGATTCCCTCCGACTCTGACGGGTTACCCGAGGGGGTCTGGTGGATGGTGGTGGTGGTGGTGGTGGTGGGGGTCGTGGCTCGCTGCTGGCTGGTGAGACATCACTGGACCCCTCCCGTGATGGCTGGCCCATGTCCTGCTGCTCATCCTGCCTGCGGTTGGAGGCCCGCATCTCGACCAACATGTTGCCCAGTACCTCCATCATCCCCGTGTGAAACTGGAGCTGCTGGGTATTTGTCACCACCTGTTGAGCCTCAATGGCCCTGAGGCACCCCATGATCCGCCCTAGAGTCATCTCCACCCGTCTAAGGGCTCGGACACACCTCCTAACCAGTGTCAGCTGCTCCCCCTGGATGGCCACACATGTTGCGTCAAGGGCCGCTGTGCCAGACGGGGTTACAGGAGTGGAGACCCTAGAAGCTGGTGCAGGCGGTGGTGTGGCGTGGGTGAGCAGACTCCCATGGGGTGCCTCAGGGGGACCTTCAACATCATGGGTGCTGTGTGGGGAGAAATGATGCTGCTCCCTGGACCCGTCACTCCCCTCGGATCCTCTGTCCCCACGTTGTCCGACCAGTGGTGGTGATGGTGTTGGTGGTGGTGGTGGGGTGAATACCTCCCTTCGCAGGGGACGTTGTGGCTCACCCAGGAGCCCCACATGTTCATACCCCATGGGCCATTTATATGTGGACTCCTGGGTGTCCTCCTGCCACATATGTCCCCGTGGCCTAGGGGTTGGGCCAAAGCTGGACAGCTGGGGCTCTGGCACCATCTGGGGCATCAGGTGCCTACCCGGCGGTGGTGGTGGGGCCTGGTAGCCCAGATGTGGTGGGGCCTGGTAGCCCTGCTGCTGTGGGGCCTGGTAGCCCTGAGGTGGTGGGGCCTGGTAGCCCAGATGTGGTGGGGCCTGGTAGCCCTGCTGCTGTGGGGCCTGGTAGCCCTGAGGTGGTGGGGCCTGGTAGCCCAGATGTGGTGGGGCCTGGTAGCCCTGAGGTGGTGGGGCCTGGTAGCCCAGATGTGGTGGGGCCTGGTAGCCCTGAGGTGGTGGTGCCTGGTGGGGCTGAGGTGGTGGGGCTTGGTAGCCCTGAGGTGGTGGGGCCTGGTGGGGCTGAGGTGGTGGGGCTTGGTAGCCCTGAGGTGGTGGTGCCTGGTGGGGCTGAGGTGGTGGGGCTTGGTAGCCCTGAGGTGGTGGTGCCTGGTGGGGCTGCTGCTGTAGTGGGCGTTGTGGTGGCAGTGCCCTGGATGTGGTAGCCTCCTCAGAGGAGGTGCCTCCGGAGTCCTCCACACGGGATGACTGGTGTGCTGTGTGGGGAAATGACATGATGCAATCAGTGACGTGAGCCATGACAGGAGTGCTGCAAGACTATTACATTGACATGTGAACAGTTGAGTGGCAGGATGGTATTCATTGCATTGCTTAGCAATGCATTGGTTACCATCCTGACACACATTGCTTAGCTTGACTACATCACATACATTGATTGCACTGACCTACAGTGGTGGAGATTTGGTCATCATATGCATCCTGAGCAGTGGGTATGGCTCGGCATATATCTCATTGCTATCCCCATTCATCAGGATCCATGTGGTGAGCAAAAGTGAACCATCACACCTTGAATGCCACAAAGCCACTGCATGTCCTACACCTAGGCCTCAACAGCAAACAAACACACTAGACCGCTAAACACAGCAATGCACCAGTAATGACCTATGACTACAGTCCAACCAATGATGTCGGCAACAGTAATGAACACACCAAGCACACCAACCAACATGATCTGTGGAACCCAGCAACACAATCATCTGCTGGAGGACACACAAACACACCCTTGACAGCTAAAATCCGAACACACAGCAAACATGTGCATGGTTAGACTGTACTATTTGCGTTTGCTTCTACCTTTTCCCATGTTATGCTATGGAGACTAAGCACTGATATGTCACGTGTTGTTTAGATCTCAGTGCATTGTATCCTCAGAATAACACAGGGATTGCAGGTGTGATGACACTGCATTTGTCATGTACACAAAACAAAAACCAATGTGGCTAACCAATAATGTAATTCATGAAATAAATAACAAGAAAGCGGCATTTAAACATTATAAAGCTGAGGGATCAGTAGAGGAATTTTCAGAATACAAAAATGCCAACAAAACCTGTAAAAAGGCTATTAAATTAGCTAGACTAGTGAATGAAAAATATATTGCTAAGGAGAGCAAGAGAAACCCAAAAATAATCTTTAAATACATTAATGGCAATAAATTAAAGTCTGATAATGTTGGATCCTTGTTAACTGAAACAGGTGAGATGGTCAAAGGGGACAGAGAGAAGGCAGATATTTTAAATACTTTATTTTATTCTGTTTTTACCAAAGAAGACCCAATGGACAAGAATCTGCAAAATACTTTTACAGAACAGTCACAGCAAACATGGGACTGGCTAACACAAGAAAAAGTGTTCAAAAAATTGAATGGTGTTAAGGTAGACAAAGCTTTGGGGCCAGATGGTATACACCCACTTAAAGGGATAGTAATACTTCATTTTAACTTTATTTTATTTTGTAGGCATTAAAAAAACATGAATGATATAAGTTTTATCTCTGAAACCTTTATGGTTTAAGAGATATTCACAAACAAAGTATCCCCCCCCTGTTCAACCAGATCAGAAGGGAGATGCCCAGGTAGACTGCAGAGAGGGACAATCTTCAATTAAGATAAGGGAAAAAGCTGAAAAACTTGTCAAGGGGGGGAGGGCTTTCATTGTTTCATACAAAGAAAATTGTCCCCTTCTGTTATCTGTACTGTCATACAACCAGACTCACATCTGAGAAGAGATGGCATACACTAGGTAAAAGGGGCGGGGAGGGGAACTTTGCTTGTGAATATCTCATAAACCATAAAGGTTTGAGAGATAAGACTTATATCATTCTTCATGTTTTTTTAATGCCTACAAAATAAAATAAAGTTAAAACGAAGTGTTACTATCCCTTTAAAGAGCTAAGCCAGGCCCTGGCCAGACCGTTATATTTGATTTTCAGGGATTCTTTTATCTCCGGTATGGTACACATGGATTGGCGTAAAGCAGATGTGGTGGCCATATTTAAAAAGGGATCAAAGTCACAGCCAGGAAATTATAGACCTGTAAGCTTGACATCTGTGTTAGGGAAGCTGTTTGAAGAGTTGCTAAGGGAATTTATTCAAGAATTCTACTGGAACAGGAATATCATTAGCAGGAGTCAACATGTCTTTGTGAAAGATAGGTCTTGTCAAACCAACTTGATCGCATTTCATGAAAAAGTGAGTAATGATATAGATGCGGGAGCGGCGCTTGATGTGATCTATTTAGACTTTGCCAAGGCATTTGATACGGTTCCACACAAGAGGTTACTGTACAAATTGAATGAAATTGGCCTAGGGGAAAATGTTTGTGTGTGGATTGGAAATTGGCTGAAAGATAGAATGCAAAGAGTGGTAGTAAATGGCAAGTTCTCCAGTTGGATAAACGTGATAAGTGGAGTACCTCAGGGATCTGTCCTGGGTCCTCTTCTTTTTAATTTGTTTATTAATGACCTCCCAGAGGGCATAGGGAGCCATGGATCAGTGTTTGCCGATGACACAAAATTAAGTAAGGTAATAAGGTCTGAACTGGATGTGTCTTCATTACAAGAGGATTTGGACAAATTGAGTAACTGGGCAGGCAAATGGCAAATGAGATTCAATATAGACAAGTGTAAAGTTATGCATTTTAGGTATTATTATGAAAATGCAACATATAGTTTAAATGGTGTTTCTCTGGGGAAATCTACTAATGAAAAGGATTTGGGAGTAATGGTAGACAATAGACTTAGCAGTAGCATGCAGTGCCAGCTGGCAGCTGCAAAGGCCAATAAGATATTGGCATGTATTAAAAGGGGCATTGACTCAAGGGAGGAAGATATAATTATGCCTCTTTACAGGTCCATGGTAAGACCCCACCTAGAATATGCTGTGCAATTCTGGGCGCCCTTTCTGAAAAAGGACATTATGGAGAAAGTGCAAAGGAGAAACGGCATCTTAGAGGGGATATGATAACACTATATAAATATGTTCAGGGCCCATACAAAGAGCTCTCCAAAGACCTGTTCATTAACAGAACAGTACATAGGACAAGGGGCCACCCGCTTAGACTTGAGGAAAGGAGATTTGATCCACAACAGCGGAAGGGTTTCTTTACTGTAAGGGCAATAAAGGTATGGAATTCACTGCCTGAGGAGGTGGTGCTATCGAATACATTAGATGCCTTTAAAAAGGGCCTGGATACTTATTTAAGAGAGCATAACATAGAGGGCTATGTACGTTGTTATTGTTGGGATTGATATTTAGTTAGGGCTTGTTAATCCAAGGAGAAATCTGATTGTCATTTGGAATCAGGAAGGAATCCCCCCCCCATTCAGGGCAGAATTGGAAGTTGATATATTGAGGGTATTTTTTTTTTCTTGCCTTCTTTTGGATCAACAATGGTAAACAGGAATAGGAAGAGGGTTGAACTATATGGACACAAGTCTTTTTTCCACCTAAATTACTATGTTACTATGTTACATTGTCACCTCTTTCTGACACCCTAGTGAGTGTCCCCACCATCAGTCTTGTGGATCACATATGTCCTGCAGAGTGGGGATGGCGGGGAATGCCCCCTGGCCATCCCTACTCTGCAGGCTACATATGATGCAGAAAGCTGAACTTTGACTATTCCACTTAGACTAACTACCTACATGTACAATGCCTAGCCCTGACATGCAGTCACAATACAATAGGAAACACACCAATTCCCCTCCTTGCTATTCTCTGTTAACCCTTTGGTTGCCAAGGGACTAGCCAATGTATTGTCGACCAATGCATTACTCATCCCTGTGGCACTCAAGGGGTTGTGTGCAGACCTCTTTGTCACTCTATGTATGACATTGTGATACACATAACAGTTAGATCTGTGACTGACACATGACAGTGTGCATTGTTTTTGTGCTGTGCATGATATTGTTTTAGAAAGCATGAAGGTGGTTCAACAGGGACTTGACCATTACCATTCAGGATGGTTCGGTCATGTATTCTGTCCTTGTTTGACGTCCCTCCAAGCTGTGTGGGTGAATTGTGGTGTGGAATGCTGTCCATGTGTTCAGGTATCACTGTGTTGGCCTCTGTCTGGTGGGTGTCAGGAGTTGTGTGATGATGTGTGTGGGCCTTGATGCACTTACCAGTGGACTGGAGACTACTTTCATCCCCGGTGTCACTCCATCCAGGGACACCACACACCATGATGGAGGAGATGGTCCTCCGCACGGCCTCCTCCCACTCGCTATATTCCACATGCAGGGGCGGACCACCCCCTGTTCCAGCAGCGTGCAAGGCCTGCTCGCCCATTTTCTTCTTCATCTTTACAAAGATGGACAGAAATGGGAAAAGGGTTGAAGTAGATGTACGCAAGTCTTTTCTCAACATACATTACTATGTTAATATGTTACTATCTTACCTTGGCCTTGCAGTCTGTCCACCTCTTTTTCACCGACTCCAGGGACCGGCTGCGGTTGGACACAGCATTTACTGCATCCACAACCTCATTCCAGGCTGCCTTCCTCTTGCGGGACAGCCCAGCTACAGGCCCCTTGAGGAACAGGATCCTGTGCCTTTGGACCACAGCCTCACAGAGGACAAGGTTTTCCTCCTCTGTGAACTTGGGCTCTCTGGACCTCTCCTCCTCCTCACCCCCAGAGGTTTGTTGAGAGCCCTGGCTGTGGCTCTCCAGCCCTGCCTGCACTGGCCCTGGCTGTGTGTGTTGCAAGGGGACTACCCCTCATCCCACTGTCTCTGCCCCTGTACTGGATGTGCCTGCTCTCTGGTGACTGCCCCTCCGCCCCAGGGATCTCCCTCTCCTTCCCCTACCCTGACCAGGGATGCCCCCCTGAATCTCCTCCTCCTCTCCTCCTACACTCCCCACCCCTCTCTCTTCTCCTCTCCTCTCCATCTCTCTCACCCACTCACACCCAGGCACTCACTCAGGCCCTCACACACTCACTCACTCACTCTCTGTCACTCACTTGCACTCACAGACTCACACTGTCAAAGAAAATATAAAAAAAGTGTGTGTGTTTTACAAAAAAAATATGGGCTATGTGTATGTGTGTATGTGTGTTTGGATGCGTGTATTTGATATGTTCAAAAGTGTATTGTGTCGCTTTGTGTGCTGTCAAACTCTACTTCTACCTGTCTGTGTGTGTGCCGCCTCAACTCTCTTTCTCTCAAAACTAACCTCCACTCCTTGGGTCCTGATATCTAGCTCTTGGGAACTCGATAACAGACAAAGGTGCGTAGGTGATTTTGGGTCTATTTATAGTTTATTCCACTAAACTTGCTACTTTGGGGTGCTGTGATTGGCTGGGGCTTGGTAACGTTGGACGTTTCGCTTGTTTTTTATTTTTGGAGACGTTTTCTCGCGTTTATCGTGTATTTGGCGTCGACGATGAGGTCAAATTGTAGGCGACTCCAGTTTTGTAGTTTTCGTGTGTTTTGTAGGCCGTCGCGCGTTAACTCTTCTGGGTAAGGAAGATTTGAATCTCTCGTTACCCAGTTTTGTTTAACTCGCGACGCCAGTTTTTTTCTTCACGCTAGTTTTAACGCCAACATTTGGATCGAGCCCTAAGATCACCAAAGCCTTTGAGAACTTAGTGCATAGGCCTCATAGCCAGCTCCATATCTCAGCATTATCACCTCATTATCATGCCTCAGTGCATAACCATCATGTTTTTCAGGTAGCCACCATTCCTGGAAAGGTGTGATCATCTCATCTGTTGCCATGGAGTATGTTGGTGTATTAGAGACTTTAAACACAAACCTTAATATGCCAAAAAGAAGAATGACTTACCAATGGCTTTTCACACTCTGGACTTTTGATATTGACTACACAGTATTTAGCAAATTCAGCTATTTGATCCACAAATTTAGTAAGCTCCTCCAACGAGCTTTTCTGCAGATTCTGTGAGACCATTAACAGCACGCTATAAAATAAATTGTTGTGAGCTTAATATTATGTTTGCCAGTGAGAAGATAACATTAAGTTAACCACAAGTTCTTTGCAAGTAAACTGTAGGAAACAGTAATTGGACTTGTCACATAAAGAAAACGAAATAATATTAATTCACATTAAAAACTTATCATTGAGTTTGTCCTTTTTTCCAAGGGGTTAATGCACATTAGTGCACAAGTTAGATTTGTATGTAGGAAGGCTTATAAACACCTTCCACTGAGCATTCCACAGACAAAAAAAACAAAACACTTGACTGTTTCCATAACAAAACATTTTCTCCTAATTCCATTATTACAAAAACAATCCCATGCTAAAACAAGCATAGGAATTTCATTGTCAGTTCCTACTCCTAGCTAGCATGAACGTACTAAGCTATGTATGCCTTAAGGGGAAGACAAGGGAACAGTCTATGGGAGTGTCAGGACAACCATTTCCTCTATTAATTGCTTAGATCAATGTACTTATTTGCAAGACAAAAAGGAAATGGCTTAAGTGAGTGCCATTTCCCAGTGCTTACTATGTGGCTGGTATATGGGGCTTGCTGGTATTTAAAACCAAAGTAGTGTGTGTCCATATATTGTAGCAAATACAACAAAGTTCATTTGTTTCTAACATTGATCTGGCTGCACTTACAATGGCAAAGGTGTACATCTGACCCACTGTTCTGATAATATCCAAGAAGAGGAAGAGACATACTGGAACTTATGACAGTAAGATTAGAACGAACAGTGGAGAAGGATAAGAGGGCCCTGATCATGAGAATTACAGTAGAGAGCAGGGATGGGAAAAATACAGCAGGATCTGGCCCCTGATTGATTTAATGTGGCTCTTGGGCAGGGGAGGGCTGGCAACTGGGACAGCCCACTGTCCCAGTCCAACCCCTTTTGTTAATTTTAAATTTGCCATTAACCCTTTGAGTGCCAGAGGAGTATGTCACGCATTGCTTCACAATGTGTGGCATACCCCTCTGTCACTCAAAGTGTTAGTGTTGTGAAGTAAGGCAAACAAGACCACTAAGCTTACAGTTATAATAGTTTTACACTGGTGCAACTATAGAGCTTACTATTTAAAGGGATAGTAATACTTCGTTTTAACTTTATTTTATTTTGTAGGCATTAAAAAAACATGAAGAATGATATAAGTCTTATATCTCAAACCTTTATGGTTTATGAGATATTCACAAGCAAAGTTTCCCCCTCCTGCCCCTTTTACCTAGTGTAAGCCATCTCTTCTCAGATGGGGATCTGGTTGTAAGACCAGACAGATAACAGCAGGGGACAATCTTCTTACAATGAAAACAATGAAATCCCTGCCCCCCTTGACAAGCTTTTCAGGTTTTTCCCTTATCTTAATTGAAGATTGTCCCTCTCTGCAGTCTACCTGGGCACCTCCCTTCTGCCCTGGCTGAGAAGTGTTACATCAGTAAAAGGGGCGGGAGGGGGACACTTTGCTTGTGAATATCCTTTAAACCATAAAGGTTTGAGAGATAAGACATATCATTCTTCATGTTTTTTTAATGCCTACAAAATAAAATAAAGGCAAAACAAAGTATTACTATCCCTTTAAGTAAAGCTACACTAGTGATACTATAGAGCTTACAAGAGAATGGGTTATGCTACTAGTGTAGCTCCATTTCAGTTGTAAGCTCTGTGGTATCACTAGTAACTGCAGCAACAAGAGGGAGTGGCCCACCAGCCCAGACATATGACTGGCCCGGGGGGCAATTGCCCCCCTGCCCCCCAGGCCAGCCCTCCCCTGCTCTTGGGTCTGGTTGGGCGTTAGCAAACAAGTCTTCTTGTCCAAAGACCACACTTGGAGGTAGAATGCATTTCTTTATAGCATTTAAATAATACACAATTCCTATATTTTGTAACTTATGTTGAAGATCACTAGCAAAACACAGATAAGCACTATACACCTACAAATGAATGTTTTAAATAAAATGCTTACACTCCTTTAAAGTTATTTTCTTGCAAAGTGTTGAACATATCATCAACCCGTCTGTGGGCTCGATTTAAAGCCAACCGTTAAACCAGCCGCTAAGTGAAAAAGGCACATCGCTCGCAAATAATACAGGAGTTACGGCAGATTCAATAGCTACTCTACGAGAATAGCTATCGAGCGTAGGCACACAAAAAACACGTAACACAAAACCCGTTGTCGCTCATGTTAATGCACAACGGGCGGACAAATCACACGATAACTGAGCTCCAAACAACATCTAACATAACGGCTGCCGTTGTCAAGCAACCCTGATTGATGCCAAAACAAATTCAAACACACATCCAATCCCAAAGGCCCAATGTATCAAATAACTTCAAATACACCTATATATACCCAAAAATAACCGCCACACACTGTCTGTTATCGAGTTCTTCAGAGCCAGATATCAGGACCCAGGAGCGGAGGATAGTCATTAGAGAGAGGGAGAGAGGCGCGTTCATTGGAGGTAGAGGAGTTTTGCAGTTTGGAGAGAGGAGAGAGGTGCACTATATATACACATATCACACTTTTGCACATATTACATACACACATACAAACACAAACACATACACATACATACACATAGTCCTTTTATTTCATAACACCTTACACATATTACTTTTTATTTTGACAGTGTGAATCTGGGAGTGAAAGTGTGTGACAGAGAGTGACTGGATCGAGTGTGTCTGTGAGGGCCTGTGGGAGTGCCTGGGTGTGACTGGGTGAGTGATGGCAAGGAGAGGAGGACAGGAGAGAGGGATGGGGAGAGTAGTGGAGGAGGAGGAAGGTCAGGAGGGGATCCCTCAGCAGAGCAGGGGTGGGAGAGGGAGATCCGCAGGGCGGAGGGGGACCAGGCCCACCAGAGCAGGAACACGCAGGACAGGGACAGAACCTGCAGTGGGACGAGGGGTAGTTCCTGGGGAGCACCCCACACAGGCAGGGTCAGACCAGGCAGGGCACTCCGGCTCTGAATCCTCCCATGCCGGAGCTGATGAGGGCAGGATCAGGGATCCCAGATATAGTGAGGAGGAGAACACGGCTCTTGTGGAAGCTGTCCTGGAGAGGCAGAGTGTTCTCCACCCGACGGCAAAGGTCCCTGGCCTGGCAGCGCGGAGGAAGGCAGCCTGGAACCAGATCTGCAGCCGGGTGAACGCGGTGGCAACATGCAGGCGGGACGTGGAGTCTGTGAAGAAGAGATGGGGCGACTGCCGGAGGGTGGTCAAGAACAAGATGTCTGACATGGCCAAGCAAGCCCGAGGCACCGGAGGTGGCCCATCTGTGCCCATCACATTCTGCGGCTGGGAGGAGATGGTGCGGCAGAACATGTCCCCGACCATGATCGAGGGGGTCGTGGGAGGAACTGACACTGGGGATGAGAGGAGCCTCCACACTACCGGTAAGTGCAACACTACAGAACAACACACTACAGCAACCAACACCAGCTGCACACACACTCACACCTCAACACATGGCCATCACTCAGCCATACAACTGCACCAACACAGCACCATGAGGGTTAAAAAAAGGACACAACACCTGGACAAATGGCAACGTCCAACTTGGGACAAACCTGTCAAAGTCCTACTTCAACCCTCCTGTCGCTGTGCTCATTACACACAATACACAAACCTTCATTTTCAAATTGTCGACTGTAATAGATCATCACTGTTCACACACAATGTCACCCATGTCCCCACCCCCACCCTAACCCCGTGAGTGCTAGAGGGATCATCAATGCATCGATCAACAATGCATTGGCAACCCCTCTGGGACTCAAGGGGTTAACCTGACAACAAACAAGTCAATAGGCCAACGATCACATGCTACACAGGGGACATTCACTAAGCGGTGACAAACACATGGTGGACACAAAGTAACCCTCACACACCCTCACTTCACCAGTACCAGTGTTAGTCCATGGAGAATATGCCAAAACAAGAATCAAGTTCATAGGGTCCCATTGTACAGACTCCATGGAAAACACTGGAAATGGGGAAAGGAGATCACTGGAGAAGTCACCATCATGTTCATGTCATCGGTTCAACATCACCGCTTACTGAATCACAAAAGGGGGCATCAGATCACACATCACAGTGTCACACAGAATAAATGCTTGTAGGTGCAACACACAGGCCGAAAACTATTTTACAGAATTCAAGCAGGAAAAAGTAGGCATTGGTGTTGTGGCTGCAATCATTTCTCTGACTTGAAATGACATATCCCATATCTGATTCCCACATGGATCCACAGGGGTGCTGATGCCATGGATCGATGGTACACCAGCATCTCTATGCAGGATACATATGGGAAACAAATAGCAAACATTGTACCTTGGTCACCAACAGGCCATGACTGATGGATATCTAGGACTGAGTACGGTTGCCTCACACAGAAGGATGGATGGGCTCATACACAGACAAAAAAACAGGCCTCAATCAAAGATATCCCTCACTACTGGCTGGATTGTTGCCCTTAGGATTCAAATGTTACTAAATATGTTCCAACATGATGTGAACACAGAGATCACTTCACTGGATGTGATTGCCTTACTGGCCAGATATGTGCACCCATCACATATCAACCTACATTGCTACCATCCAAATACACATACATAGTATATCACACCCTACGTAGATGGGATATACGAGGTATGTTCATATCCATCATATCAATACAATGTCTTGTTGGATGGGTGCACATATATAGCCAGTAAGGCAATCACACCTAATGAAATGCTCTCTGGCATCACATCTTGGAAGGATATTACTCCATCCATATGAAGGGTACATATCCACATACATATATGACCATTTCTACTTGTGTGTCACTGTAATGGGATAGCAATGGGTAATGTCATCATGATGTCATATCATTGCCATCGTTAACAGATGTGTCTTGATCTAAGTCCCATCCCTCCAACACTCATGGTTATACAGATATTGCTCCATGTGACAGGTGAAGATATCCATCATTTGACCACACGGAGGCTCTTCAGCAGAGCCAAAGTCACAACATATAGAGAGAAATACCTCTTTGGAATGGTCCACAGAGTGTGCTTGTAAATCATGCACACCCTGTACACCATTCCAATTAAGTATTGTTCTCTAAATGGGTTGATTTTGTCTCTGCTGAAAATCCCTCGTGTAGACAAATGACTGAAATCTACATCCGTCACATAGAGCATTATCTGAACAACCATGAGGGTAGGAAGGATAGGACTAACAGAGAACAACATCTGTTCCCACAATGTCTACAATCTGACATCAAGGTGGACTTAACCTTTGCCACCCCCCTGGAGGGATAGCCATCCCTACAAGTTGTGAAGACAAATATATGTTGTTGGATCTCCCCCCCCCCCGAGTTAAACAATGGTATTCGTACTGCTGAAAGGTGTGTTGATGCAAAAGGTATCACAGCTCAGACATGGATATGTCAGGGGCAATATCCTAGTGGCCTGATATTGTACAGTGGTGCTGTTACTACACAATCATATGGACAGCTCTGGTACAGGGACCAGATATCTACATGGGAGGGTGTAGCAACAGCCCCACTGTACTATTTCTGGCCACTGTGATATTGCACCTCAAAATGAAACCTTCACCCATAATAACTCAAACACCTTTCAGCAGTGGGAGTACCCTTGTTTACCCAGGGGGATTAACACAAACACATATATTTTTCTTCAACACATATCAAAGTAGAATTGTCTCCACAAACATATGGCAAAGGTCACTAATCACAACATCTTCTTCCTCCACACAGCTTACGGCCGTCAAGCCCAGCAGGAGACAGTGGAGGAGGCTATGTCACCCCCCAGTGAGGAGGACACAGAGGAGGGGACCAGCCGGTGGTCACCTTACCCACCATCACCATCCCCTCCAACACAGGCTGCACCACCCCTTCCAGCTGCACCACCACAGGCTGCACCACCCCTTCCAGCTGCACCACCACAGGCTGCACCACCCCTTCCAGCTGCACCACCACAGGCTGCACCACCCTTTCCAGCTGCACCTCCCCAGTACAGTGGCTGGATGCCACAGGAGGAGAGGTGGACACATCCATCCACCTCCACCAGCTACTACCCTCCATCAGCAGCACCACCACCGCCAGGGAGGCAATGGCTGCCAGGGACAGTGGCCAACACCCAATATGGGCCATATGCCTCCCAGATCAACCCACCCTCCTGGATGGCTCCACAGCATGCCCCAAGGTATGATCCAAGGTGGGGTCCCACCACCTATCAGTGGCCACCATATGACCCTTGGCCACTGGACTACACACACCTGGGCCTGATTGGTGAGCCCCAGCGCCCCCTACCCAGGGACATATTCACACCTCCACCAGCACACACATCTCTGGGCAGCTCTGCATCACTTGATGTGGTGGGCATATGCCCATCATCTGCACCAGCCACTCCAACAGCAGCCACAGCACCCTCAGCAGCAGCAGAGGATACAGCACCTCCAGCAGCAGAGGAAACAGCACCTCCAGCAGCAGAGGAAACAGCACCTCCAGCAGAGGAGGAAACAGCACCTCCAGCAGAGGAGGAAACAGCACCTCCAGCAGAGGAGGAAACAGCACCCTCAGCAGCAGAGGAAGAAACAGCACCCTCAGCAGCAGAGGAAGAAACAGCACCCTCAGCAGCAGAGGAAGAAACAGCACCCTCAGCAGCAGAGGAAGAAACAGCAGCACCAGGGACACCGGGCACATCCACCTCCAGCACCGCACGCCTCACAGGGATGGAGGCGGAGTGTATGGCCCTTCAGAGGAGACTACTCCGGTCGAGCAGGAGTACTGACAGCAATATCACCAGGAGCAGGAGGCAATCCAGGAGGAACATTGTCCAATTGGAGAGCAGGATCCAAGGTTTGGAGTCGGAGGTGTCCAGGGGGAATACACTACTCCAGCAGCTCAGGACTGGTGTGATGGACATGTTAACACAGGTCCTTGTGGAGCTGAGGGAGATAAACCGCAGGGAGAACCTGAGGATGGAGAGGGAGAACTTGCGTTCCACTGAGGGGTCTACTGCAACCACCACCCCCTCTAGTGTTACCCCTGAAGCAACACCTAGGGGGCAGAGGGTTACCAGGAGATCCACAAGGGCATCCACCTCTGGCACCCAGGCTAAGGCCCCCCACCCAAAGAAGAAAAAATGAAAGGCCCAACCTGTTAAGTTTCCCCTCAATAAAGAAAACATTTTTTTTTTAATTCCAGTCTGATCTGTTGTGTCTTCAGTTATGGATTGGGTGGCAGGGTTGTCTCCAATGCATTGCCATACAATGCAGTGAACACAACCTCTGCCTATGTGAAATGTTAGTGGGATGCTACAACATGGGTTCACACACACACCGTTGTACAAATTCAACTTGTAATACATCCCTGGAGCCATATTACACCACTGTGTTATATGGCGGTGTTGTGTGTTGAATTTGAACAACAAAACATACCCCTTAGCACAACAAATTGTACAACACTGAACATTTGTCTACATCATGTGCTGTGTTTAACCCTTTGAGTGCCAGAGTGGTAGACAACGCATTGTCAAGAAATGCGTTGGGGACCACTCTTGCACTCAGTGGGTTAATGGGATAACCAGACAAACAGCTCTGTGATTTAGCAGGGACATTATAAGCAGGATAGATAAATGGGACATGTATCCATGTTGTCTTGGATTCACACACTCATTGTGCAACTGACTTACTGAAGAAGCCAATGTTTTTAACCTAGGATTTCAACGTGTAGCACACACATTGATATCCTGGGCTGAGCATTGGGGTCTCCTGTAAGTTGAGTTGCTGTTTCCCTAAGGGTGTAACAGACTTCACCAGTGATAACACATGTCCACTTAGTCTGGTTGTTCGTTAGCCCATGTACTGAGATATGTCAAAGTGGAGCAAAATCTCCGAACATGGATTATACTGAGCAATACAGATACTGTGGACAGGTATTCACTGTGGAAGTATGTCCCCTGTATCACCTCTTCATCACTCCCACAACACATTGGTGCATCACTGCCACCATCATCTGTTTGCATTGATACATCACAGAGTCCAGTCACTGGCAAACAAGTGGTGGACTCCTGTGATGTGGGTGTTGCCTTTCCATGTATGGGGCATACTCTACCCTGGGTGTGGTAACACATTGACATATGTGTTCTCAAATATATCCTCCTACAGACACAGATAGAATGGTGATGGTTCATCTTTATTGTGTCTCAAAGTACATTAGAATGTACATGTGTTTTGTGTGTGTATTGCCTATATGCATTGAACACCTGTATGAGAACACTAAATGTACTTTGGAACTAAATTGTAATACTTCAGTAACACTGCTGCCCTGCTCATGTGTTGTCCATGAGGTTTGACAACTCTGTAGCTGAGCATCCTGACTGTACAGGTTACAACACTCAAGAATTAGTGTTTTCTGTGTCTCTATGAGAATGTTCCAGTAGAGGTTTGTGTGAACCTCAGGTCAAACTTTGCATCACCAACAACATCACCATAAACAGCAAGGGGTGATCTTCATGAAGGTGTTGTCAAGACATCAATCCAGTCACATGGAAGATCTTCAGTTCAAGGATGGATCATGTTACGGATGCCTGCGGGACAAGAGGACAGGATTTGGAGCAGTAGACCTGAACTGATCATCAAGCAACAACAATTTAGTCTTTTTCATCCCCTCAGTTTTCACAGTTACAGGTGAGTGCACAAACCATTGCTTGACAATGTGTTGTGTACTCATCTGTAACCAATTCTGTGGGGAACTAAGGACATGTGCATCAGTCCTAGGGATATGTGCCCCTGACATGTATACACACATTAACAAGTGTTCTGAGAGCTCCATGGAAGTAATGACATTGTGCTGCCACTGTGAAAGTGACAGTGGCAGCCCAATGTCATTTGTTCCATGGAACTGTTAGGACACATTTGTTGATGTGTGTATTCATGTCAGGGGCACATACGTCTGCACACTCACAGGTCTGCATGGAGTCCGTGGTAATCTGATCTACGTCTCATGACCTCTACATTGTGTGCCCATACCACTGTACATCCACCCCTGTGCTGCTCTTCTCAGCTGTAGCACAGTACAGGTCCCATATTGAGTCTGATGTCCCTTCTCATGCAAATCATTAGATAATACTCTTTCACTACTGGGCTAGCATGGTTGTTCAGGCTCTAATCATGGCATATCCAGTTAGTTGCTGTCAATCAAGCCGTGTAAGGTGATGAACATGGGTAATATGTTGTACCTTGTTTCTCCTGAGGGTGTGCGTGATATCCTTGGGGTCTGTATGTCAACGTGGAGAGTGGAATGGAGGATGGTTGCTGAGTCCACACACACAATTTTCCACGTCCACTGCCAGTGCAGTGCTGTGTCACTGTTCCTGTGGGGTGAGACAGAACAAAATGTGCAGTGTGGTTAGTGTCACAGGACTGCTGGGGGACTTGCATGGATTGTTTGCATGCCTGTGTTATACTCACAGGTGAAGTATTCCGTGATGAGCCTGTCTCTGATCTGTGCCCCTCTCATGGTCTCCTCCACATGCCCGATGTCCATGGGCACTTCCTGTATGGGGGGGTCCGGGATGTGCTCCAGCAGCCTGGTGTCCACTGCGATATTGTGCAGTATTGCGCACGCCACAATGATGTCACACACCTTAGCCGGTGCATACTGCAGTGCTCCCCCAGAGTGGTCCAGACATCGGAATCTTGACTTGAGGAGCCCAAATGTCCGCTCAATAGCATTCCTGGTTCTGGCATGAGCCTGGTTGTAGCTTTCCTGGGCATGTGTTTGGGGATTGGCCAGAGGGGTCAGTAGCCAGGACTTGCATCCATAGCCAGCATCACCTGTGTAATGTGAGTGACATGGTGAAACAGGGAGCACATGTTGTGTGAATGATGTTTTGTGTGGTGGACGTAGTAGGTGTGGGTCAGGTGCATGCTGAGCTGAGTGGTGTGTACGCCTGTGTATGTGGTGTGATTTTGTTTTGTGAACTCACCCAGTAGCCATCCCCCTGTAAAGGTTCCATTCTCAAAATCTCTGTGGACTGAGGAGTTTTGTAGAATGTATGCATCATGTGTGCTGCCAGGATATTTTGCACAGACATTCATGATCCTCATGTTGCTGTCACACACCATCTGCACGTTGATGGAGTGGAAGTTCTTCCTGTTGATGAATATCTGTGCGTCACGTGCTGGGGCCTTAATCCGGACATGGGTGCAATCTATAGCACCCATGACCCTGGGCATGCCTCCCTTTGCGTAAAAGGCCTGCTTGACGTGTATCCAGTCCATGTCGGTGGTGGGAAAATGTATATGGGTACTGGCCTTGATTTTGAGGGCTGGCAGGACCTGGGCCAGCACTCTGGAGAATGTGGCCTGGGACATGCCAGATGCGTAACCCTCAGTGGACTGGAAGGCCCCGCTTGCCATGAAGTGTATGGCACAGAGTAGTTTCTGCAGGCCAGTTAGGGCATGGTTGTGGATGTAGATGGGATCCACCTGCTCCTTGATGACCTCATACAAGGCAATGATGCTGTCAGGCCTCAACCTGTAGCGATCAATGACCTCGTCATCAGCCATTCCAAAGAGTGTGACCCTTGGGCGGTATACCCTGGGCCTTGGTGGTCGTCTATACATCCTGTGCCCTCCAGGTGGGGATGGACTCCTGTGTGGCTGCTGAGCCAGAGCCTCCTCACTTGCAACAGGTGGAGGCTGTTGATGAGGCGTGCTTGGGGTTTGCTGATGTTCCCTAGCTCTCTCCCTTGCACGCCTTCTCCGCAGTCTTCGCAACAATATGTAACCCAACATACTGTTTGCTCTATCTGTCTCTCTCTCTCTCTCTACCTCTCTCTCTCTAGCTCTCTCTCTCTAGCGCGCTCTCTCTCTCTCTCTCCCTCCCTGAGTGGAAAACAAGCCACAAGTGAGTGTGTTGAGTTGTCCCTTTAAGTACTTGCTAGGGCGTTGTGTAGGTGTGGTGATGAGGTGAGTGCTGACCAATGGAGAGTTGTTTGTGTCCAGGTAAGTGTTTGCAGGTGTGTGTGTGTGTGTTATAAGATGTGGTGTGTTGTGCTTGTTCTGTGTGTGCCATTTGCGGGCGTGCAGTTGTGGGGTGCAGGTCGCGTGTTGATGTTGCCCAGGTGAGCTTGTATTTGCAGGGTCCGCTTTGTGTGATGACCCCCATTGTTCCGTGCCATGTTGTGTTGTTGTTTTTTTGTGTGTCATTGTTCCTGTGGTGTTGGTTGTTGTTTTGTGTGTAGTGATTTGTGTTGTGTGTGCATGTTTTTGTGTTGTTTTGGCATTGCACGGGTTAATTTTCCCATTTACATGGTTGTGCGGTAAGCCTTTTGTGTGTTTTCCTCTGTAACGGGTGTTTAGTTTTGGCCGTTAAGTGTCTAACGTGTGTGAGAAGTGGGTCTTAACTTTTAGCCGTTAGGTGTGTCTTTTTTTCAGCCGTTATCAGTACCGCAAGCCTTTGAATAGCTCTGGGGTATGTTGTTCCATGTTGTTCCATGCGTCTGAATGCACGTAAGTGTAGCGGCCGTAGGAATTGTGCAACTGCCGTTAGCTGTTGTTTAGACGGATCTTTGAATTGCAACATGACACTTAACGCACCCGTTAGTGTTTTTTTTGGTTAACGGCTGCCTTTAAATCGAGCCCTGTAAGAGGCAGGCTCTGAAAATCAGATCAAATAGTGAGTAAACATAACACTAACAAGTTTTATTAACAAATACTATGCAGCACTAACTGAGCTGATTTATATGACATTTACACTTTCAGATGTCTATTGCACATGGCAGCTGATATAAGAATTCATTTACCATGCAGCCTTCTACACACTAGTTATTAATTATTTGCACTATATTAATCACATGGATATATTAAGGCCAGTTAGCGCTTGGAGCTTTTTTTCTTGGTTTTGTTTTCTCTTTCTCCACAGCTCTTTATAGCAGCTCCTGACCTCTCTATCTCATTATGAACACATTAGTTATATTTTTTCACACATTCTGTATCACATTGCCTTTAAATTCATATCCCTTTAAGTTGGGGTTAATTTGATTTTTCAGCTCACATTTCGCTGTCTACTTGTGAATAGTAATTCCTCTACAGGCCTAGGGGTGGGAACAATTTGCCTATATAGGAGGGCTGGAGTATACACAGTCCTTTTGGGTGGCGCCCATATCCCAGGTCTGCAACAAGGTTTTTATATATTAGGTGAGTCCCACTTTATAATTGTTTTTAATTGCACACATTGTGAACATTTCATATATGTTTCAGGACCCTTACAAGACAAATACAGATCATACTCATAGGGTCCATTCCAACGTGTTTTGCGATACTTCTTCAGGGTTTGTTTTTAATTTCACTTTTAACTTTAGATAGGTTTATTCAGTATATTAGTGTAGGTACTCACCATGTATTGAGGTACCGTGACGGGGTTGGTGAGCTTATATCTTTTGGCCAAAACATAACTAAATCCTCAGTTTTATTTATATAGAGTTATTATAGATTCTTAGCACAGGGCACATTATAGCACTTTTGTGTGTTTGTTTGCACTTGCACTTGCACTTTAAGCCTCGGCTTAAATTCTTGGGGGGCTGGAGAATCCCCCTAGTCCTTGCAGCCTTCTATACACTAGTCATTAATTATTTGCACTATATTAATCACATGGATATATTAAGGTCAGTTAGCGCTTGGAGCTTTTTTCTTGATATATATATATATATATATATATATATATATATATATATATATGAGCATTCATATATAAACACACATTTGGCATGTATGAATGTTAAGATTCAAATGTAAATTTTAATGCACTAAAATAAATATTTGTTTAGCTCATTTGTGTAATTCTGTAGATGCAAACAGTAAATAAGAAATTAGGGGGTGACCTTTCCTATGAAAAACAAAATTGAACGTTGACCCATATTTACTAGATAGGAATGCAATTTGCCTAGATGAATTGTAAAATGTCTTAAAAGGATACTAACACGTAAAAACAAATTTGGTGTTTTTGGAAAAGCTTTTTAAATCATCTATATATGTTTTATTAGCCATTTTTATTTCAACAACTAGTTTTTCTGTAATTCAGCTTTATATATTATGTCAATTGAGGTATTGTGTGCAATCACTTCCTGTCTTCATTACCTCCATTATTCAGTGTCACTGCACAGCTATGCATTGCCCTAAAACTGACACTCAATGATACCGGTCAGCATCAGCAGTGTATTATCCTCCACAACTAGCAGAGAAAGTGTCAGTGAGCATGAAAGATAATGTAGGATTAAGAGAGCAAGTGACTGAATGTCATTCCTTAATTAGGATAACCTATTGTAGCAGAAACAGACCCCTCACAACTCCCCACAGTGTCAGTCTTCAGTCTGTCTCACTCTTTATGATCTTTATTTCAGTCTCTCTCATTTTCTGTTCCTCATCGTCTTTCTCTCTCTTTGTCTTTAAGTGTGTCCTCTTTCAGACTGTATCTGTCTCTTTCTTTGAGTCTGCATCTCTCTTTCTGCCTGTCTCTGTTGTTCTCTGTCTGTCTCTGTTTGTCTCTCTCTCTTTCAGTCTGTCTCTTTCTCCCTTTCAGTCTTTTTCTCTCTTCCAGTCTATATCAGTTTCGCTCTCATCTTTAGCCTCTATCTCTATCCCTTTGCCTCTTCCAGTCCCACTCTCTCTCTGTTTGAGTCTCTCTGACTCCCTCAGTCTGTATTTCTGTCTGTCTCTTTGTCTGTATCTCTTTCAGTGTCTCTCTTTTTCAATGTCTTTATCTGTTTTTCTCTCTCTTTCAGTCTGTCTCTCTCTGTCTCAGTCTGAGAATGATGGAAATTGGAAGTCTTACATCATCTACAGAGCCACAGGTTCTCATCCCTGCCTTAGTCTGAGCTCATTATAGCAGCAGGTGTTACACTTAGAGATGGGCGAAAAGTCCGATTTTTTACCTTGTGTGAAATTTTCTGAAAAAAAAAACTATATAGTTTCCCTCTTTCCCTCAAATTGTTGTTAACACCTATACATTTCCTGTGGGCACTTTCCCATTTTCTGCCTATTCCCAAGAATTCCAGAATCTACACACCCTCAATGTGTGTGGTTCTACAGCATTTGTGGTTCTCTTTCTACCAGTGCACTGAACAAGGCTGAGAGGTGAGTACGTGTAGTTCTATGGATACCATGAGACATGGTTGGAGGATCAGCTTGGGTGATGCTATGGCTACCAGTGCAGAGGAAAAAGGCTGGGAGGTCCATATGCATGGTTCTATTGCTACCAGTGCTTTGGAACAAGGCTGCAAAGTCAGTATATGTGGTTCTATGGCATCAGCCAGTCAAGGCTGCTACAATGGGCAACAAGAGGCCTTTCAGCTATTCCAGACTACTACTCCCATCATTCCCTACCAGCCAACAGCTGGCAGGGAATGATAGGGCAGCAATTATGAAAGAGAAAAAAGGAGATTTTTTTTACCTACCGATAAATCCTAGTTTTCATTTGCAGATCCAGAATGGGAAGAGACACTAAAACAGAGCTGCCAAAGAA
The DNA here is from genome assembly GCA_037306005.1 of Rhinophrynus dorsalis. Classification (NCBI taxonomy): domain Eukaryota; kingdom Metazoa; phylum Chordata; class Amphibia; order Anura; family Rhinophrynidae; genus Rhinophrynus; species Rhinophrynus dorsalis. The sequence continues at coordinate 230,231,721 of CM074718.1, read as the reverse complement.
CAACCAGGCATCTTTACCCAATTCATTTTTTGCGGGCAGGATACCCTGCATCCCTCAATGGGCTAAGAAGAAAGTATTTATCAGTAAGTAAAAATTTCCCTTTTCTCTAGCATCATTGAAGGATGCAAGGACATCCCAAAACAGTCCCAAAATTAGTTGGAGGGAACGAAAACTTATGAGCAGTGGCTTCCAGAACTTTGTAGCCAAAACTGGCACCTTGAGATGCAAAAATGTTAACTTTTATGTGTGAACAGATATGACCATGTTGCTGCCTTGCATAATTGCTTGACAGTGGCCTGGTTCTTCAAGGCCCATGAAGTGCTGCCGTACCTAGTTAAACGAGCTGTGATTCTGAAAGGTGCTGTAACAGATTTCAGTCTGTATGCTTGTCTTATAGTCTGTTTCAGCCATACAGCAATGGTTGTCTTAGATGATAGTCTGCCCTTCTTAGGGCCTTCTGGAATGACAAATGCATCAGATTTTCTAATGGACTGTGTAATTTGGACATACTGTCATAGACATCTAACTATGTCTAATGTATGAAGAGATTCCTCTGTTTTGTTAGGTGAGCTAGGACATAATGAAAGAAGGACCACCTCTTCGTTTATAAGGAAAGCTGAAACCACTTTTGGTTGGAACTTCAGAACAGTTCTTAAAATTACTTTATCTTGATCTAAGATGTGGGGGATGCACAGGATAGTGCTCTGAATTCTGAAACTCTTCTTGCTGAAACAATAGCCATGAGAAACACTGTTTTGAAGATCTTTAATAGAGGCTGATGACAATGGTCCAAACGAAGAGGACTGAAGAGCCTCTAGGACTAAATTTACATCCCATGGTGGAATTGGGTCTCTGTATAGATGAATTAATGTTTGAATTTCAGGAATAAGTGGCAAGTTTCTTTTGGAATAGAATGGACAATGATGAAACCTAAACTTTTAATGAGTTAACCCTGATACCCTTTTCAAGGCCTGTTTTTAACTTTAGCAAGAAAGAAAACTATATCTTCCAACATGGTGATATTTTTTGGTTGAAACAGGGCTGCAAGCTCTTAGAATGGTTTGAATTACTGAATTACTCAATCCCTTGTTCTTTAAGATTTGTGTTTCAAGTTCATCCTGTTAAAGCTTGATTGTGTAGATTGTGGTGGGAAGTTTCCAAGTAACTTTAATTGACATATCTTTCAGATGGTGAAAGCAAGAACTCCTTGACTAAAATGAAGCAATAAGTATGGTGTGCTCTCTCTCATTCCTTATTTTGGGGAGGATTCTGGGAATCATAGCTAGTGGAGGGAAGACATATATTAGTCTGGAACAAAAAAGAAAACAGGGAGGTCTTTATTAACCCCTTAACGACCGGGGAATCCGGACGCGGACACGACTCAATGACCACGGAGCAATTTTTTTTTATTGCTCCATTGCGTTCTGGACTCCCTGAACGGCGTGCAGCTGTGGGGGGAGCCCGGAACTCGATGACGGTCATAGTACGTCATCGGTCGTTAAGTCAAATCGACCCTTGACGTACTATGACCATCAAGGGTCGTTAAGGGGTTAAGTAAATATTTTAAAAAATGAAAACATTAAAAGTGTACATATACTACTGTTACACATTTCACAGCTAAGTACCACTTCTTCAAAGCTGTGGTAGCAAAGACAGAACTCACTTACTTTGAGAGCTTTAGAATGCCTGTTTGTATCCTGATAACACTGTTAGTGTAATGGTTTGAAGTACGGAGTGACTCGAAGTTCAAACTAAGGGATAATACTAGAAAGAAGCCAAATTAACCCATGTCAGGATGATGCTTAATAACCCACAAGTTTCTCCATAACTTAGACCAAAAGAGACATCAGCATCTTAAATCTCTTCCATACCCTCAATTATAAATGTTATATTATATTAACAATAATATAATGATACAATACTATATTATATTCAAAAGAAACATTGAATTTGGAGACATGATCACCCTTCCATAATAAACAAATGGTTGTTATTATCAAAAACCCAACAATTGTATTGGGTAATAATAATAATAACCCTGGGAACCATAAGACCTCACAACAATGGAAATTATATTAAGCAGGAGGATAAATAGATTGCCGTGGGATTCAAATATGCCAAAATGACAAATTAAACATTGATAATAAGATACTCCTAAAAATTAAATGCACTATAAAAAAAAATATAAAATATAAAAACCTAAATAAATTAAGACTACCTAGTAAATATAAAAAATAGCCACCTATGTATTTAATAGAAATAGAATAATAGAAACATTCCCTACATGACTGGCATATAATGTTTTATATTACATTATTTAGAATATAATATTTTCAAAATTGTGTTATAACATAAAAATAAAATATTGCTGATAAATCAACAATAAATATATATATATATATATATATATATATATATATATATATAGCTCAGCTAATCCCCAATAGTGAACTTAATATAATTGTGAGATGAATTAGAAATTAAACAAATGCTAGGTGTTGAATAAAAAATTGTGTTGAAATCAAAATAAAATAAAATTGAAAGTAAAAATACATAATAGTATGTATGTTACTGGTTGGTGATAATAAGTGTCACCATAAAAGATGCTGTATTCAGTGTTAGTTAAAGTGTATGGTTATTATACAGTGCAAGTATGAATAAAACAGTATGAATATATATAAATACTAGTTTAAAAGCCCATGTATACGGGCCACAGTGCCACCCAGCAGCCTCGGCTGGTGCCCGGAGCCTCTCTACTAACCAATCAGTTCCAAGAAAGTTGCGCAGAGAGGACTCCAGTCCAAATTCGGAGCGTCCTGCACCTTATCAGCCACTGCACGTTCAGGCAGTCTGTACTGCACTTGACTGTAGTGCACGCAGTCTCTACTGCGCATGGTGGCTTCTGACAAACATCCTAGCAAATTATTATATAGGATATACTCTACCCAAATGAATGTCAGACAATTACTTAACACCTCATTTAATTAATGTGGCTGTAAGGTAGTCATGCTAAAGCTCCCAAAAGCTCCTCTCATAGCTAGTGTCCTATGATGATCTCTATTGTAGTGATGATCGAGCACCCCGATGCTCGGGTGTTCGGGTGCTCTGGCCGAGCGCCCCCGGAGGCTCGAGTGCTCGGCCGAGCACCCGAGCCCCATTGAAGTCAATGGGAGGACTCGAGCATTACACCAGGCACCCCCTGCTCTGATGAGGGGAGGGTGCCTGGTTCATAGGAAAAGGTCAGAAAATGATGGAAACACCACAGAAATGGTTCAGGGACAGCATAGGGAGGATGTCTGGATGCATCTTGGACTCCAACGTCGCTGCTGGGAACGATGTTTCGCCCGTAGTACGCCATTTTTACAGACTGACCGTAAAACACACAAAAAGGAAGATAAAAACGATTTTAGGCGAAAAATTGTTACCAAACAGTATTTGCTGTATATTTACTTGTATATCATCTGCAAATTCTGCCAAAAATTTCATTGATTTTTCGGAACTGGGGCCATGATTAAGAGGGAAACGTGCGCAGCGTAAAGCAGGTGTTCAACGTGGTTATGGCCCGGGTAAGGTACAGCATTCAGGAACGGAGGCCGCAGCTACCACAGGTTTTAATGTGACGCTAATCTGCGGCTAGGCACACGAAACAGAATGTGACGCTAATCTGCGGCTAGGCACAGTGAACGGAATATGTGACGTTAATTTGTGAATTTGCACACTAAACAGAATGTGACAATAATCTATGGCTAGGCACACGTTTAAAATGGCCCTTTTTGTCGCTGCGTTGTAAAATCATTGGCCCTGTGCACCTAACAGAATATGTTAGCTTGTCACTGCACTGTGAAATATTTGTCCCTGTGCACCTAGTACAATGTCACCTTAGAACATGTCCCCCCCCACAAAAAAATGAAATTCTGCCACCCCCAAAAAAAATTAAATGCTGCCCCCACACACAACAGTCCTAAAAAGGACTTTTGGGTCTTGAAAGAGTTTCAACAATTTTATTCTCCCTACACTGACTTCCTGTGCATCTAGTATTATATGTCACCTTTCAAATATCCCCCCCACAAAAAAAGGAAATTGTGCCCCCCCAAACAAAATATAAATGCTGCCCCCACACACAACAGTCCTAAAAAGGACTTTTGGGTCTTGAAAGAGTTTCAACAATTTTATTCTCCCTACACTGACTTTCCCTGCCTAAGCGCATCTCTCCCTGGCTAAGAATGAGCCGAACTCGCGCGTCGGGTGCTATACAGCACCCGATCACGGGTTCTGGCCAGCCAATCAGTGTAATGCCAGCAGCCAACATGGCTGCTGGCATTACACTGATGTCAGAGCCTCCCCGCATGTTTATTGGCTGCGCAGCAGCCGCAAAACGTGCGGGGAGGAGACCCGAACATGGCGGGCGAGCACATGCGGTACTCGTACGAGTACCGCCATGTGCCGAGCAGAGCGATGCTCGAGCCGAACCGAGCTTCGGCCGAGCATGCTCGCTCATCAGTACTCTATTGGTAGATTCAATTAATTCAATAGTTATCACTTGTAGACCCCTAGTACTCTTCTAATGGTGCTCCAAAAAGTGTCTAGAAACACTACGCTGTAAAATGGCATTCCTAATATTGCATTTGTTTTGCCCTAGTCTTGATATTAAATGTTGTGTGTTGCGGCCTACATATTATAAAATATAAATAAATTTAAATATATAACGAATCTAGACCCTCAATTCATGAAGCTCTTGATCTCAATGGTTTACAAAGTCACATAATAACTAAAGTTAGTAATTCTATGGCCTATATAATTGCATGTGAGACGCCTATTAACACACATTTAAATTACCCCATTATGACTGAATTCTCCAGATTTCCTTGTACAGATGTTTTAATCTTTCTTAACTGTGTTGTCTTTTTTTATTGTAGTGTTTTTCTCTTTGGGGATAAAATATTTTTGAAAGTTGGAGCCCTTCAAAAGACAGTTCTAGGGAATTTAGGAATAAAGCTTGTCAGCAAAGGATCATTCTTTAAAATCCCCAATTTTTTTAGGATTCTATAAATAGAGTTTGCTTCATTATTGTGTTTAGTATCAAATGAATGAAAACCTTCATGTATTTGCCTATCTGTACGACTACTCCCCTCTCTCTTTCTTCTGGCCCTTGTTATTTGTGTACCTAATTTATCTTCAGTTGATGTCCTCCACCTTGCTCTCTCATATGCATTCATGACCAAATATTTAGGATATGCTTTCTCCAAAAAGTGATCTATCAACAAATTTGATTGGCCATCATAATCTGACAGCAAACTACAAAGGCAATTTTCAGAAACATCTTGTTACTAGGAAGAGGAAGAAGTTAGAGATTAAGTAGATTAGAAAAATAATCAGGTTAGAACAAAAACAAAGATTTAGACCTAATAATCAGCAGACTGAGACAAATTTTCACAAGAGGAGAAATAGTTTCAAACAGGTTTCGGTAGGAAGATCGACAATTAGATTAGTGGTATAACCAATACACAACCAATAACAAAAAAAACAGATGATAAGAAAATAGATAGAAATACTGGTAGTGAACAGCAACTTGTTCCAAAAAGTGGAGATAATAATAGATCTTATAAGAAATCCAATGAGTCATCGATAGATTTAACTTCTACATTATTTGTGGATAGTGAAGATCCAGGAGAGGGTCTTTCCAATAGAAACATCAACAATGAAGGAGCTAGTGTGGTGTTGTTTTCTGCTTCTTCTTCTACCTCTGTGCCTCCTACTTCTTTTTTAAGAGGAGCCGCTTCACCGGGGTTCCCATGGTGGAGAGATCACAATATGCCTGAAGGCGTATTGTGGCTCCAAAAGGGTAGGATCAGAGGTAGTTGAGGAAGAGGATGTACCAAACAAAAAAAAATTGAAACAGATTAGAATAGGAGGCTGAGCATGTTAACATATTTAAGCTGTTCCAATATACCTTCACCACTGAAGAGCAATCTCTGTTGAAGAGAGGTATTTCCTTTTGTCTGACTAATACCCCAAATCTGTTCCAATTGTTTATTGATCTGAACGAATACATCAGAAAATTGTCTTTGAAGATGTATTTTTATAATAAGTGGAAGGTATTTCTTTGATATATACTGAATCAATCTTAGATGAGTTGTCTTGTAAATTAATACCATATGTTGCCCCAGAGAGTGATATTTCTGCAGAGTATATTCTTAAAGGTTCAGTTCCTTCTACTGTGAAACCTATACTTTCACTGTATACACATACACATACACTTTAACAAACACTGAATACAGTATCTTTTATGGTGACTGACCCCTCTTTTTATTTTAGTTTGTTTGACACATACATATACATTAGTAATCACCAATCAGTAACATACATATTATTATGTCTTTTATTTTCAATTTTCTTTTATTTTTATTTCAACACATTTTTTATTCAACACCTAACATGTTTAATTTCTAATTAATCTCACAATTACCTATATTAACTATAGCGGATAGCTGAGCTATATATATTTATAGTTTTATCAGCAATATTTTATTTTTATGTTATAACACAATTTTGAAAGTATTACATTCTAAATAATGTAATATAATATAAAATAATATAAAAAAATTATATACCAGTCATGTAGGGATGTTTCTATTATTCTGTTTCTATGACACACATACTGTAGGTGGCTATTTTTTATATTTACTCGGTAGTCTTAATATATCTAGTTTTTTATATTTTATTCTCTTCTTATAGTGGATTTTATTTACAGTGTTATATGTATAATTTTGGTATATTTGAATCCATCTATTTCTCTTCCTCTTTCTTGTGAGTCTTACGGTTTGCAGGGATATTATTATTATTACCCAATATAATTTCTGAGTTTTTGATAAAAACATAGTAACATAGTAAGTTAGGTTGAATAAAGACACAAGTCCATCAAGTTCAAGCTTCTCCTCATACCCCAGTAACTGAGACTCTTATAGCTTTCCTGCTACCAAATAAGTTAGTCTTTATCAGACCTTCCTGATCCGCCTACTAATAAACAGTATAACTCTGTATGTTCCCTTTGGAAAGAAATGTATCTAATCTCCTCTAGAATGTATCCATTGTATCTGCCATAACCACCTCCTTGAGCAAAAGAATTCCACAATTTAACAGACCTCCATTCCCTTGATTAATTTTGTTGCTCTTCGCTGTACCCTCTCTAGTTCTAGTATATCCTTTTTTCAGAACTGGTGCCCAAAACTGCACTGCATACTCAAGGTGAGGTCTTACCAATGATTTGTACAATGGCAAAATAATGTTATCCACTCTTGCTTCAATACTTCTTTTTATGCAAGACAGGATTTTGTTTGCCCTTGCTACTGCTTTTTGACACTGGTCACTGTTTCCAAGTGTAACGGTTTGTTCAACATTCAGACACAGTGGTTTAGGATAAAACACAGTTTTATTGAAAAACACAATAATCAAGTACCCTTCACAGGCATTGAAGTATTTCAGCAGAATCATACAGGTATAATACAGGACTTTGATACATATGCCTACACAGGCCCAGTATAATAGGAAGCAAGATAGTTCTTATACTGACACAGGTCAGGCAGGAAAGGGTGAATACCCAGAGCAGTAATACATCATGAGTTAAAGTCCCAATAGGTGTAATCAGCCTCTGTTGTAGAGAAGTCTGTGGTGAGTTCTCTAGTAACACCCAGTATGATGGAATAGCAACGAGTAGGAGACTGCAGTGCTAGAATGGAGACAGAGTACTTGTAATCTGCCAGAGCAGAACTGAGACTAAACCCACTGCCGTAGCAGTCATGGAGGCAACAATGATACTCTGCAAGAGCTGAACAGAATACAGCCAATGGCACACTGCTGTAGCAGTAACGGAGGCAACAATGATACTCTGCAAGAGCTGAACGGAATACAGCCAATTGCACACTGCCGTAGCAGTAATGGAGGCAACAATGATACTCTACAAGAGGTGAACGGGAATACAGCCAATGGCACACTGCCGTAGCAGTAACGGAGGCAACAATGATACTCTGCAAGAGCTGAACGGGAATACAGCCAATGGCACACTGCCGTAGCAGTAACGGAGGCAACAATGATACTCTGCAAGAGCTGAACGGGAATACAGCCAATGGCACACTGCCATAGCAGTAACGGAGGCAACACGGAGTACTGTAGAGTTAACGGAAGGCTCGACCAATGGCACACTGCCGTAGCAATAACGGAGGCAACAGTGAAGCTCTGCAAGAGTTAACTGAAGGCCCAGCCAATGGCACACTGCTGTAGCAGTAACGGAGGCAACAATGAAGCTCTGCAAGAGTTAACGGAAGGCCCAACCAATGGCACACTGCCGTAGCAGTAACGGAGGCAACAATGAAGCTCTGCAAGTGTTAACGGAAGGCCCAGCCAATGGCACACTGCCGTAGCAGTAACGGAGGCAACAGTGAAGCTCTGCAAGAGTTAACAGAAGGCCCAGCCAATGGCACACTGCCCTAGCAGTAACGGAGGCAACAGTGAAGTTCTGCAAGAGTTAACGGAGGCTCAGCAAAGGGCACACTGCCGTAGCAGTAACGGAGGCAGCACAGATACTCTGCCAGACAGGCCCAGTCACAGCGGAAGTCAGAATGTCGCCCAAGCGACACAGCGATGCTGGAACAGGAAAGCCGGGTCGAATCACGGAGCAGGAACGTCAGACAAGCCGGGTCAGGTCACGGAGCAGGAACGTCACCCAGGCTGGGTCGAATCACGGAGCAGGAACATCAGACAAGCCGGATCAGGTCATGGAATAGGAACGTCAGCCAGGCCGGGTTGAATCACGGAGCAGGAAACCAGAAGCAGAGCAGTCAAACGGGCCAAGTCGGTACACAGGAATACAGCAAGCATTGGTACAGGAACACCACGAAAGGGCACCGGACAGGTGCCAGAGCCCAGTATGTAAAGGCCATACTGGGCGGGCCAAACATAGCTCAACCAATAGGAGAGCATCACAATAGAGACTGACAGAGAGTAGCACAGGGAGCACGGGCACTGTGATACCAAGTTTGTAGTTGACAAGGAAACCGAGGTCTTTCTCTAGCAAAGAGTCCCATAAAATGATTCCATTAAGTTTATAAGTAGCCTTGGGATTATTTCCTCCCAAATGCATGACTTTACACTTCCCACATTAAACTTCATATTCCATGTGTTTGCCCAATCTGCCATTTTATATAAATCCCTCTGTAGAGAGCAATTATCCTGTTCTGAATTAATTATCCTGCATAATTTAGTGTCATCTGCAAATATTGATAATTTGCTTTCTATATCTACTTCTAGGTAATTTATAAACATGTTAAAAAGCAGCGGTCCTAATACTGAACCCTGAGGTACTCCACTCTCTACTTTAACTGTATTGGAGAATTTTCCATTTACAACCACACACTGTTCCCTATTAGTGTTGAGCGAGCATGCTCGGCCGATGCTCGGATCGGCTCGAGCATCGCTCTGCTCGGCACATGGCGGTACTCGTACGAGTACCGCATGTGCTCGCCCGCCATGTTCGGGTCTCCTCCCCGCACGTTTTGCGGCTGCTGCGCAGCCAATAAACGTGCAGGGAGGCTCTGACATCAGAGTAATGCCAGCAGCCATGTTGGCTGCTGGCATTACACTGATTGGCTGGCCAGAACCAGTGGTCGGGTGCTGTATAGCACCTGACCATCGAGTTCGGCTCAGTCTTAGCCAGGGAGAGCTGAGGATAGGAAGGGAAAGTCAGTGTAGGGAGGAAAAAAAGCAAAATTGTGAAAAAAAAGAACCAAAAGTCCTTTTTAGGACTACTGTGTGTGGGGGCAGCAGGTTATTTTGTGTGGGGGGAAAAAAAAAAAAAAAAATATATATTCTGTTTAGTGTGCAAAGTTGCAGATTAGAGCACATTCTGTTTAGTGTGCACAGTTGCAGATTAGAGCACATTCTGTTTAGTGTGCAAAGTTGCAGATTAGAGCACATTCTGTTTAGTGTGCAAAGTTGCAGATTAGAGCACATTCTGTTAAGTCTTCAAACTAAAATATCAAAGTCACATATTCCATTCAGTGTGCGTTGCCGCAGTTTAGCAGCACATTCTGTGTACTGTGCAGAGTTGCAGAATGGGAAGAAATACTGTTAAGTCTTCAAACTAAAATATCAAAGTCACATATTCCATTCAGTGTGCTTCGCCGCAGTTTAGCAGCACATTCTGTGTACTGTGCAGAGTTGCAGAATAGGAAGAAATACTGTTAAGTCTTCAAACTAAAATATCAAAGTCACATATTCCATTCAGTGTGCTTCGCCGCAGTTTAGCAGCACATTCTGTGTACTCTGCACAGTTGCAGAATAGGAAGAAATACTGTTAAGTTTTCAAACTCAAATATTAAAGTCACATATTCCATTCTGTGTGTGTCACCGCAGTTTAGCAGCCTATTCTGTGTACTCTGCACAGTTGCAGAATAGGAAGAAATACTGTTAAGTTTTCAAACTCAAATTTTAAAGTCACATATTCCATTCAGTGTGTGTCACCGCAGTTTAGCAGCCTATTCTGTGTACTCTGCACAGTTGCAGAATAGGAAGAAATACTGTTAAGTTTTCAAACTCAAATATTAAAGTCACATATTCCATTCTGTGTGTGTCACCGCAGTTTAGCAGCCTATTCTGTGTACTCTGCACAGTTGCAGAATAGGAAGAAATACTGTTAAGTTTTCAAACTCAAATTTTAAAGTCACATATTCCATTCAGTGTGTGTCACCGCAGTTTAGCAGCCTATTCTGTGTACTCTGCACAGTTGCAGAATAGGAAGAAATACTGTTACGTTTTCAAACTCAAATATTAAAGTCACATATTCCATTCAGTGTGTGTCACCGCAGTTTAGCAGCCTATTCTGTGTACTCTGCACAGTTGCAGAATAGGAAGAAATACTGTTAAGTTTTCAAACTCAAATTTTAAAGTCACATATTTCATTCAGTGTGTGTCACCGCAGTTTAGCAGCCTATTCTGTGTACTCTGCACAGTTGCAGAATAGGAAGAAATACTGTTAAGTTTTCAAACTCAAATATTAAAGTCACATATTCCATTCTGTGTGTGTCACCGCAGTTTAGCAGCCTATTCTGTGTACTCTGCACAGTTGCAGAATAGGAAGAAATACTGTTAAGTTTTCAAACTCAAATTTTAAAGTCACATATTCCATTCAGTGTGTGTCACCGCAGTTTAGCAGCCTATTCTGTGTACTCTGCACAGTTGCAGAATAGGAAGAAATACTGTTAAGTTTTCAAACTCAAATATTAAAGTCACATATTCCATTCAGTGTGTGTCACCGCAGTTTAGCAGCCTATTCTGTGTACTCTGCACAGTTGCAGAATAGGAAGAAATACTGTTAAGTTTTCAAACTCAAATATTAAAGTCACATATTCCATTCAGTGTGTGTCACCGCAGTTTAGCAGCCTATTCTGTGTACTCTGCACAGTTGCAGAATAGGAAGAAATACTGTTAAGTTTTCAAACTCAAATATTAAAGTCACATATTCCATTCAGTGTGTGTCACCGCAGTTTAGCAGCCTATTCTGTGTACTCTGCACAGTTGCAGAATAGGAAGAAATACTGTTAAGTTTTCAAACTCAAATATTAAAGTCACATATTCCATTCTGTGTTCGTCACCGCAGTTTAGCAGCCTATTCTGTGTACTCTGCACAGTTGCAGAATAGGAAGAAATACTGTTAAGTTTTCAAACTCAAATATTAAAGTCACATATTCCATTCAGTGTGTGTCACCGCAGTTTAGCAGCCTATTCTGTGTACTCTGCACAGTTGCAGAATAGGAAGAAATACTGTTAAGTTTTCAAACTCAAATATTAAAGTCACATATTCCATTCAGTGTGTGTCACCGCAGTTTAGCAGCCTATTCTGTGTACTCTGCACAGTTGCAGAATAGGAAGAAATACTGTTAAGTTTTCAAACTCAAATATTAAAGTCACATATTCCATTCTGTGTGTGTCACCGCAGTTTAGCAGCCTATTCTGTGTACTCTGCACAGTTGCAGAATAGGAAGAAATACTGTTAAGTTTTCAAACTCAAATTTTAAAGTCACATATTCCATTCAGTGTGTGTCACCGCAGTTTAGCAGCCTATTCTGTGTACTCTGCACAGTTGCAGAATAGGAAGAAATACTGTTAAGTTTTCAAACTCAAATATTAAAGTCACATATTCCATTCAGTGTGTGTCACCGCAGTTTAGCAGCCTATTCTGTGTACTCTGCACAGTTGCAGAATAGGAAGAAATACTGTTAAGTTTTCAAACTCAAATATTAAAGTCACATATTCCATTCAGTGTGTGTCACCGCAGTTTAGCAGCCTATTCTGTGTACTCTGCACAGTTGCAGAATAGGAAGAAATACTGTTAAGTTTTCAAACTCAAATATTAAAGTCACATATTCCATTCAGTGTGTGTCACCGCAGTTTAGCAGCCTATTCTGTGTACTCTGCACAGTTGCAGAATAGGAAGAAATACTGTTAAGTTTTCAAACTCAAATATTAAAGTCACATATTCCATTCAGTGTGTGTCACCGCAGTTTAGCAGCCTATTCTGTGTACTCTGCACAGTTGCAGAATAGGAAGAAATACTGTTAAGTTTTCAAACTCAAATATTAAAGTCACATATTCCATTCTGTGTTCGTCACCGCAGTTTAGCAGCCTATTCTGTGTACTCTGCACAGTTGCAGAATAGGAAGAAATACTGTTAAGTTTTCAAACTCAAATATTAAAGTCACATATTCCATTCAGTGTGTGTCACCGCAGTTTAGCAGCCTATTCTGTGTACTCTGCACAGTTGCAGAATAGGAAGAAATACTGTTAAGTTTTCAAACTCAAATATTAAAGTCACATATTCCATTCAGTGTGTGTCACCGCAGTTTAGCAGCCTATTCTGTGTACTCTGCACAGTTGCAGAATAGGAAGAAATACTGTTAAGTTTTCAAACTCAAATTTTAAAGTCACATATTCCATTCAGTGTGTGTCACCGCAGTTTAGCAGCCTATTCTGTGTACTCTGCACAGTTGCAGAATAGGAAGAAATACTGTTAAGTTTTCAAACTCAAATATTAAAGTCACATATTCCATTCTGTGTGTGTCACCGCAGTTTAGCAGCCTATTCTGTGTACTCTGCACAGTTGCAGAATAGGAAGAAATACTGTTAAGTTTTCAAACTCAAATTTTAAAGTCACATATTCCATTCAGTGTGTGTCACCGCAGTTTAGCAGCCTATTCTGTGTACTCTGCACAGTTGCAGAATAGGAAGAAATACTGTTAAGTTTTCAAACTCAAATATTAAAGTCACATATTCCATTCAGTGTGTGTCACCGCAGTTTAGCAGCCTATTCTGTGTACTCTGCACAGTTGCAGAATAGGAAGAAATACTGTTAAGTTTTCAAACTCAAATATTAAAGTCACATATTCCATTCAGTGTGTGTCACCGCAGTTTAGCAGCCTATTCTGTGTACTCTGCACAGTTGCAGAATAGGAAGAAATACTGTTAAGTTTTCAAACTCAAATATTAAAGTCACATATTCCATTCAGTGTGTGTCACCGCAGTTTAGCAGCCTATTCTGTGTACTCTGCACAGTTGCAGAATAGGAAGAAATACTGTTAAGTTTTCAAACTCAAATATTAAAGTCACATATTCCATTCAGTGTGTGTCACCGCAGTTTAGCAGCCTATTCTGTGTACTCTGCACAGTTGCAGAATAGGAAGAAATACTGTTAAGTTTTCAAACTCAAATATTAAAGTCACATATTCCATTCAGTGTGTGTCACCGCAGTTTAGCAGCCTATTCTGTGTACTCTGCACAGTTGCAGAATAGGAAGAAATACTGTTAAGTTTTCAAACTCAAATATTAAAGTCACATATTCCATTCAGTGTGTGTCACCGCAGTTTAGCAGCCTATTCTGTGTACTCTGCACAGTTGCAGAATAGGAAGAAATACTGTTAAGTTTTCAAACTCAAATATTAAAGTCACATATTCCATTCAGTGTGTGTCACCGCAGTTTAGCAGCCTATTCTGTGTACTCTGCACAGTTGCAGAATAGGAAGAAATACTGTTAAGTTTTCAAACTCAAATATTAAAGTCACATATTCCATTCAGTGTGTGTCACCGCAGTTTAGCAGCCTATTCTGTGTACTCTGCACAGTTGCAGAATAGGAAGAAATACTGTTAAGTTTTCAAACTCAAATATTAAAGTCACATATTCCATTCAGTGTGTGTCACCGCAGTTTAGCAGCCTATTCTGTGTACTCTGCACAGTTGCAGAATAGGAAGAAATACTGTTAAGTTTTCAAACTCAAATATTAAAGTCACATATTCCATTCTGTGTTCGTCACCGCAGTTTAGCAGCCTATTCTGTGTACTCTGCACAGTTGCAGAATAGGAAGAAATACTGTTAAGTTTTCAAACTCAAATATTAAAGTCACATATTCCATTCAGTGTGTGTCACCGCAGTTTAGCAGCCTATTCTGTGTACTCTGCACAGTTGCAGAATAGGAAGAAATACTGTTAAGTTTTCAAACTCAAATATTAAAGTCACATATTCCATTCAGTGTGTGTCACCGCAGTTTAGCAGCCTATTCTGTGTACTCTGCACAGTTGCAGAATAGGAAGAAATACTGTTAAGTTTTCAAACTCAAATATTAAAGTCACATATTCCATTCTGTGTTCGTCACCGCAGTTTAGCAGCCTATTCTGTGTACTCTGCACAGTTGCAGAATAGGAAGCAATACTGTTAAGTTTTCAAACTCAAATATTAAAGTCACATATTCCGTGTAAGATGAAGAAGGCGGGTAAAAAGGGACGGGGAAGTGGACGTGATCCTGATAGTTCAGGGCGCGGGTCAGGACGCGGAGAAACTGTGCCTGGTGCCAGAGCACAAGAAAGAAAGACATCCACCATACCTAGCTTCATGTGTAATTTTACAGGGCGTCGCAGGACATCACTCTCGAGGTCCGACCACTGCGAACAGGTGGTCGGTTGGATGACAGCTGATACTGCTTCCAGTCGGTTAAGCACCACCCTGTCTTCCACCAAGTCCACTCTCAGTAGCCAAGAGTCTGGTCAACATAATCCTCACTCTGATCATCCTTCCTCCCACCATACACGGTCTGGTCAAAGAAGTGATCCCACACTGGGATATAGTGAGGAGCTCGTCTCATCACCAATCCTTCATTTGACCCTCTCTCCAAGCACGCTTGCAGAGGAACATGACATCTTGTGCCCTGATTCACAACCTCTAGAGGGTACCCAATCACAAGAAGATGACAGATGTGAACGGCATTTAAGGTCAAAGGAAGTAGTGGATGATGATGATGATGATGAGACACAGTTGCCATTAAATCAACCACTATTTCCGTCTCAAGACCTTGTTGAGGAGAATGTTATACAGTTGTCAATGACTGAGTATGTGGTGGGATCAAGACATGAGGAGGATGATCAGAGTGAGGAAGTGGAGGAGGACTTGGTGGACGATGAGGTGACTGACCCCACCTGGGAAGGTGTAGAGCCGAGCGATGACAGCAGTCCTGAGGGTGAGCCATCTGCAGCACCGCAACAGGCTGGAAGAGGCAGTGGTGTGGCTACAGAAAGAAGGCGGACCGCACCAAACCGGCCCGCAAATGTTCCACGGAGCACCCCCTTGCGTAAATCTACCTTGCCAAAGGGTAGGTGTTCCGCGGTATGGCGTTTTTTTAAGGAAAGTGCGGACGATAAAAGAATTGTAGTTTGCAACCTGTGCCACACCAGAATGAGCCGAGGCATGAACACTAGAAACCTCACCACCACCAGCATGATCCGACACATGGCATCCAAGCACCGTAATAAGTGGGAGGAACGCCTGGATCGCCCATCTGTGTCTGCAGGCCACACCACTGCCTCCTCTTCCCCTGTTTTCGGTGCCGGCCAATCGCCTGTCGAAGGCGCAGGCCCGCATACCTCCCGCCCTGCACCTGTACCATCTGAAGCACCATCAGTGACCACATCCACTTCCCTGTCCCAGCACAGCGTCCAAATGTCGTTACCCCAGGCATTTGAGCGCAAGAGAAAATACCCAGCCACCCACCCACAGGCCATAGCACTAACCTCAAACCTTTCCAAATTACTGGCCATCGAAATGCTGCCATTTAGGCTTGTGGACACTGAGTCCTTCCGCAGCCTGATGGCAGCAGCTGTCCCTCGGTACGCGGTCCCCAGCCGCCACTACTTTTCCCGGTGTGCCATCCCCGCATTACACCACCATGTGTCCCGTAACATCACCCGTGCCCTGACCAACGCAGTTACTGGGAAGGTCCACTTAACGACTGACACATGGACAAGTGCTTGTGGCCAGGGACGCTACATTTCCCTGACGGCACACTGGGTGAATGTCGTGGAGGCTGGGAGCGACTCGGACCCTGGGATGGCACGGGTGCTACCCACGCCGAGGATTGCGGGCCCTACCTCCATCAGGGTTTCTGCCAGCACCTACGTTATTGGCTCCTCCTCCTCCGTTTCCACCTCCGAATTCTCTACACGCAGCGCCACTCCCCCATCAGCCAGTAGCTGGAAGCAGTGTAGCACTGCAGTGGGGAAGCGTCAACAGGCCGTGCTGAAGCTGATCTGCCTTGGGGACAAACAGCACACGGCCTCAGAGCTGTTGCAGGGGATTAGTCACCAGACCGAGCAGTGGCTCTCGCCACTCAACCTGCAACCAGGCATGGTTGTGTGTGATAATGGGCGTAACTTGGTGGCGGCTTTGGAGCTCGGCAAGCTCACACACGTACCATGCCTAGCGCATGTATTTAATTTAGTGGTTCAGCGATTTCTAAAAACCTACCCCAATGTGCATGATCTCTTGACCAAGGTGCGCCGCGTGTGTGCACATTTCCGTAAGTCATCTACAGCTTCGGCCGGCCTGTTGAAGCTGCAGCAGCGCTTACAATTGCCAGCTCACCGGCTGCTGTGTGACGTGAGCACGCGCTGGAACTCCACCTTCCACATGTTGGCCCGGCTTTGTGAGCAGCAGAGGGCAGTAGTGGAGTACCAGCTGTTACACGGTCGTCGCCTCTCCGTTCAACTTCCTGTAATCAGAAGTGAGGAGTGGGAATGGATGTCAGACCTCTGCGAGGTTTTACGCAATTTTGAGGAATCGACACAGAAGGTGAGCGGCGATAACGCTATTATCAGTGTAACCATCCCACTTCTGTGTCTACTGAAACGCTCGCTGCTCACAATTAAAACCGACGCTTTGCATGTGGAAGAGGTGGAAATGGGGGAGGAAGAGCTTACACAAGGTGATAGCCAGAGCACCCTCACTTCGTCTTCTCAGCGACAATTGGAGGAGGCGGAGGAGGAGGAGGAGGAGGAGGAGGAAGACACGGTTGCCTCCGCTACAGAGGGTAGCCATGGAACTTTAGTTCCATCTCTTCAGCGTGGGTGGGCAGAAGAGGAGGAAGAGGATGAGGAGATTGAGAGTCATCCTCCTGGTGAGGACAGCGAAATCTTGACTGTTGGTACTCTGGCACACATGGCTGACTTTATGTTAGGCTGCCTTTCCCGTGACCCACGCGTTGTACGCATTTTAGACAACACGGATTACTGGGTGTTCACCCTTCTGGACCCCCGCTACAAAGAGAATTTCTCATCTCTCATTCCTCCGGTGGAGAGGACAAGCAAAATGGTGCAATACCAGAAGGTTCTTGTTGAAAAATTGCTCCAAAATTTTCCATCTGACAACGCTGGCGGCAGAGTACGTGCTACCTTGGCCAACCGAGAAGGGGAGAAAAGGGGAGCACACAGCAGTTCCGAGAAAGGCAGGGCAACACTCTCCAAGGCGTGGGACACCTTCATGACACCCCGCCAGCACCCTCACCCTGATGCGCAGCCTAGTGTCACAAGGAGGGAAAAGTTTTGGAAGATGGTGAAGGAGTACGTAGCAGACCGTGTCAGCGTCCTCAATGATCCCTCTGTGCCTTACAACTACTGGGTGTCCAAGCTGGACACGTGGTATGAACTGGCACTCTACGCCTTGGAGGTGCTGGCCTGCCCTGCCGCCAGCGTTCTGTCTGAGCGGGTATTTAGTGCTGCTGGTGGCATCATAACAGATAAGCGTATCCGCCTTTCCACCGACAATGCTGATAGGTTGACACTTATAAAAATGAACAAGGCCTGGATTTCCCCTGACTTCTCCACTCCACTGGAGGAAAGCCCCGGGGGAACATAAACTCACTTTACATATATTATTTACAATGATGGGAATACTCTGTATTCCCATTCACCCCTTCCACCCAAAAAACGGGTATATGGTTGACTCTTAATCTTCTCATCCTCCTCCTCCTCTTCCATATGCCCTGTGCTATAATTTTTATATAGGGCCAGCTCACCAGCGGGCCCTGTGATATAATTTTTATATAGGGCCAGCTCACCAGCGGGCCCTGTTTGCCAATTTTTATATAGGTCAGCTCACCAGCGGGCCTTCTCATATAATGTTTTAT
Source organism: Rhinophrynus dorsalis (assembly GCA_037306005.1). Lineage (NCBI taxonomy): Eukaryota > Metazoa > Chordata > Amphibia > Anura > Rhinophrynidae > Rhinophrynus > Rhinophrynus dorsalis. The sequence continues at coordinate 230,213,227 of CM074718.1, read as the reverse complement.
TGGGTCAGCTCTCTAGCGGGCCCTCTCATATAATGTTTTATAGCGTCAGCTCACTAGCGGGCCTTCGCATATAATGTTTTATAGCGTCAGCTCACTAGCGGGCCTTCGCATATAATGTTTTATAGCGTCAGCTCACTAGCGGGCCTTCGCATATAATGTTTAGGATGGTCATCTCTGCAGCAGACCCTCCCCCATAATGTTTTAGATGGTCAGCTCAGAGCACGTTTCCCTCTTAATCATGGCCTCAGTTCAATAAAATCAAGGAAATTTTTGGGATAATTTGCCTCTGCGCACGTTTCCCTCTTAATCATGGCCTCACTTCAGAAAATCAAGGAAATTTTTGGGATAATTTGCCTCTGCGCACGTTTCCCTCTTAATCATGGCCTCACTTCAGAAAATCAAGGAAATTTTTGGGAGAATTTGCAGATGATATACAAGTAAATATACAGCAAATATTGTTTGGTAACAATTTTTCGCCTAAAGTCGTTTTTATTTTCCTTTTTGTGTGTTTTATGGTCAGTCTGTAAAAATGGCGTACTACGGGCGAAAGATCGTTCCCAGCAGCGATGTTGGAGTCCAAGATGCATCCAGACATCCTCCCTATGCTGTCCCTGAACCATTTCTGTGGTGTTTCCATCGTTTTCTGCCCTTTTCCTATGGACCAGGCACCCTCCCCTCATCAGAGCAGGGGGTGCCTGGTGTAATGCTCGAGTCCTCCCATTGACTTCAATGGGGCTCAGGGGGTGCTCGGTCAGAGCTCCCGAACACCCGAGCATTGGGGTGCTCGCTCATCACTATTCCCTATCCTTCAGCCAGTTTTATATCCAATTGCAAAGGTTATCTCCTAGCCCCAATTTCCTTATTTTATACACCAGCCTTCTGTGTGGCACTGCATCAAATGCCTTTGCAAAGTCTATATATATACTATATCTACTGCCTTGCTATTATCAAGGTTGCTGCTTACTTCCTCATAGAAGCTGAAAAGGTTAGTTTGGCAAAATCTATTCTTCATAAAACCATGTTGATTTTATTTATACATCCCTATCGAATTGTGGAGGGGTGATCGTGTCTTCAAATCCAATGTTTCTTTTGCGTATAATAGTGTATCGTATCATTGTCTTACTGTTAACATAACATTTATAATTGAGGATACGGAAGAGATTTAAGACACCAATGTCTCTTTTGGTCTAAGTTTTATGGAGAAATTTGTGGGTTATTAAGCATCATCATTGGTCCTGGCATCACATGGGATATTTCGACTTCTTCCTAATATTATCCCTTAGTTACAACTTCTGCTCATTCTGTATTTCAGACCGTTACACTAACAGTGTTCATTTTCCAATCAGGATACAAACCGGCATTTTAAATCCCTCAAGTTCCATCTTTGTTTCCACAGCTTTGAAAAAGTGCATTTTGCCATGAAACACAACACAATAGCAGTGGTATATATATATATATATATATATATATATATATATATATATATATATACACACTTCTAATTTTTTACATTGTTTTAATATTTACTTAATAAAGACCCATTTTTGATGGAGATTCAACTTGCTGGTTAGAGATCAGTTTGTTCTTGGAAATAACAAGAGATATTCAATTCATACACCGAGCAGAGACTGTGGGAATTTCTCTGCATGAGCATATAGGTGTGTGTGTACATATGTATACTACCTAGCAAATTGTCAATGTGAGTGTTCCTATTATAGACTACTATTATTTATTATTTGTGTGATAAGGACACTATTGGTGCCCCCTGTTTTCTTTTTCGTTCAATGTATCTGGCTTCATGAGGGTAGCATCTTAAGTGTGCAGCTAGACCTCCCTGAGGAAGGCATACAGATGCTATTCCAGGGAGCAGCCTAAACTTCCTGAGATTGTTTGCTGGTTTGTATGTATCTGCATCTCCAGCTTATTTGTAAGAGTGTGATTTTCTTATGGTGGTGGTGTGGTGACTTTTAAGAATCAGAAGATAGCACACAAGAAGCACCTCCTATTCTCTTTTTACTTCTAAAAATGAGTGTGTAATTCCATGGAATTATTAGCGCATGCACTGCCATAGCTTGTGAGTCTCTCGCTCTTGAATAGAATAGTGGTAGTTTTCTGTTTCTTCTTGACGCCATCATGTCTATTTTTGGTACTCCTCATAGGTCTGTTGTTTGAAGGAATATTGCCTGTTTTAATTCCCATTCCCTGGGTCTATGGTCTGTCAGCTGACGTAATCTGCCCCCCAATTCTACACTCCCGGAATGTATATGGCCAATAGGCTGGAACTTTGTCTTCCACCCAGAGGAGCATTGTTTCCTCTTTACTCCAAGCAGCTTTGCTCTTTGTCCACTGCTGTTGCATTGTCTGACTGAATACAAATGGGAAGGTTCTTCAGAATTGACTTCCATGTTAAAACTTCATTGTGAATTGCACCTAACTCCAGGATGTTTTAATGGCATATTGCAGCCTTTAAGCAGACGACATGAGAATGTCTCTCTTTTGATTGGGGCTACATTCTGATGTAGTCCTTTTGATTCAGGCAACATTTTTAATGCGCCTTTTTTCTGGTTGCCCAATAAATGGTGACGTTTCAATACACCTTTTGGTAGATCAGTTTCCTATGGTAACAATGTGTGTGTTCCCTACTGACATTTTTAGTGGGAGCAAATGAATCGAGCCCTAAAGGAACTTTTAAGAGGTGTTAGTGTTCTTCTAAGTACTTACAGGTAGGGATGGGTGAAAGTTGTCGCCGTGCCCTCGAGAAATTTTGCGAAAACCACGTTGTTATCCGCTTTTTCACTTTAAAACTAGCGGTTAAAATTTTCGCATCTTTCGCCCATTGGCCAAAAGCTCTCGACATTTTTTCAATGGCTATAAAGTTTTCACCCATTGATTTACATTGTTTTCGCACTTCCACTATAAAAACGTGACATTTTTGCTGAAGGCAGACACAATACAATCAGCTACAGAGTGAGATAGACATGCTGTGATGTTCTCCTGTGATATTTTGCAAAAAGCGAGGCAGGAGAGGCTAATAGTGACTCCTATCACTATGAGCATCAAAAAGAGGAACCGGAAGGACCCTTATTATGTGTTCACTGAGTCTGAGGAGGATGAAGTGATTAGCAGTACTGAACCAATGTTGTCCAGTCCCCCTAAATCACCCCAAGGGATCTTGGGGAATTTTATGAGAAGGGAGGGAGAAAAGGGAATGGGAAAGAAGGGAAAAAGGGAAGGAAGGGAGAAAAGGGAATGGGAAGGAAGGGAGAAAAGGCAATGGGAAGGGAGGGAGAAAAGGGTTGTACTAGTGAGAACAGGACAGGTCAGTTTCCTGTGCCTGCTGCAAGACGTGCTGCCCCTGCTGCCAGTGCCACCATTGCTGTTCCTCCTGCAGCCACTAGTGTTGTACCTGTTGCCAGACATGCTTTCCCTGCTGCCAGTGCCACAATTGCTGTACCTGCAGCCACTAGTGTTGTACCGGCTGCCAGACGTGCTGCCCCTGCTGCCAGTGCCACCATTGCTGTACCTGCAGCTACTAGTTTTGTACCTGCTGCCAGTGCTGAACCTTCTGCCAGTGCTGAACCTGTTGCCAGTGCTGAACCTGCTGCCACCAATACTTTGCCTGCTGCTAGTGTTTCTTGTAGTACTCAGGGGGGGAGGGGAAAATGATGCCAAGTGTGACAGCAAGGGGCCCTAAATCACACTTGCCATTCTCAAGCAGTCCTGCCAGTTCTAGTACTACTGTAGTTACCTTCTGGGGTAACTACATCTTCTGTCAATCCTCCTCGTTCATTACCTCACCGATAGTCACTCTGTTGATGTTAGGATGTGGCAGTTTGTCTCTACCAATTGCACACTGTGTGGTGCACTGACCACACATGCCAATGTGGTGGAGGAGAATCACAATCAGTGCATCAAGCGGCAAGTGAGGAGATTCCATCCTGAAGAATATGTTAAGATGGTGGCAGGGAGGGTTCTTCATTACTGTTAAACTGTTAGCAAGTTGTCATGTGTCCTAAGCGCAGTGATTCTCAACCAGGGTGCCGTGGCACTTTGGTGTGCCACAGACATCAACTTAGGGTGCCCCATGTTTTCTATGAATACTAACAAAAATTGACTTTTAAATAAAGATTTATAGAAATTGTTATGCACAATAGATTTAGTATTGTTATTATGATTAAAAAACCTAATAATAACTGTATATTTATGATGCCCTTGATAAAGTACATTAAATATGTTAGGGGTGCTGCAAATGTTGTAGATTATGTGTTAGGGGTGCCCCGAACAAGAAAAGATTGAGAACCACTGCCTTAGCAGGTCTGGAAAAGGGGTACAGTGACAGTGGCAGTACTTGGTTTCGGGTGTCATGGTGTTTGGATAAAGTTGTGCGCCCAGATGTTATTTGCCACACACACACTGTGCACATTGCAGTTGCTGATGAGACCCGCTGTTCCTGCTCTCAAGGGAAAAAATATATTCTAATAACAACACATCCATGATGATTTTGGAGGAGGGGCAGGTGGAGAAGATTTAATGGCCAACTTCTTCTTTTCTCCACATATACTGGTGGCTACTTATTCTTCTGCTACTGCCTCAGACGCATCACTGGAGCCAGTTGTGGCAAGTGGAACCTTCATCATCCATCTTCCATGTTACTGCTATTGTTGATCCCATTCCCTTTCAGCTACCTAATCATTCTGCTGCTCAAACAACTCGGCAGCAGCAGTATGAACAGCAGTTGCAACTCAGGAGGACATCTGATCTGCTGGCATTAAGCCACCTCAGAGGCAGCTTATGTCAGGGGGTTCCTGTCTCTATCACTTTACATACACATTTCTTTTTTTTTTTTTAATTAACTATCCCCCCAATAGCAGTAAAGAAACCCCCAAAACAAATTCCCTGTTCAAATGATTAATTCATTCACCAACACAGGCACCCTCCTCAGACCCCTTTATACCATGTCTTATGGTTTTTATTTTATTTAGGATTTCTTTTTTATTAAGTGTCCCCCAATCACAGTAAACAACCTCCCCAAATATCATCCCCTGTTCAACTGATTCTTTCCCCACACCACACCAACAAAGGCACCCTCATGCCTCTTTTATACTTTGCCTTTGTGAAATTAAATAATATTTACTTTATGTTGAGTGTAACTACAATGTTCCCATTGATTTCAATTGAATGAGCTAGGCAAAAAAAGCGGAAAATCAACACTTTTTGCAGGAAATTTTTCACCAAGAGAAAAGTGCCATTTTTCACCGATTTCAGTTTGAGGAGGAAATTTTCACCCATCCTTATAGGACTGCTTCTCCAGGACAATTAAAGTGCCAGTGGATATTTATAGACATTTATCAGTTTGTCTAGCTTCTTTATGTGCATATTTAAGCATCAAGACACACAAAATGTTAATTGCTTACACTAAACTGAAATACACACATTAAACTAAATAATTTATGTTAATAAATCAAAACTATAATAATATAAAATATGAGCATGTCACATAAATATATGATTGACAATCGGAGAATGAAATAGTCAAATTGCTTATTTAACAAGAAAGCAGTCAAAGATTTGAAAAAAAAAATGAACTGCTATATAACATAAAAAGACAACAATTGAATATATAAAACACAACTGTTCTGGTGCTTGAGTAGTTGTGGGACTACATAAGATCTAACAAATCACAGACAACAGAGGACAAAAACCGTATAAATGATATGGCACACCAAATCCACATAAGGACTTATATCTCTACCAATAATGTGTACAAAACAGGTAATAAAAAATACATTTTATTTGGCACCACTGTATGGCAATCGACACCAATATCACATATTTTCACAAATCTCAAAAAAGTTAATGGGACACTGGCCATACCACCTCCCACAATAGAGAAATGACACTGCCTTTGTCCCACAATTAAAAATGCTGGAAACTGTCTCTAAGGCACTATAAACACATACAAGACTGGGATGCCACAGATGTATCCCTAAAGTTGCTCTACACAATGTAGCCAATGAGTAGTATTAATCCATCCCCTCTCCAGAAGGATATAGATACTCTAGTGAAAATTCAGAGAAAGGCTACTAAAATGGTGACTGATTTACAGGAAAAGAAATATCAGGATAGACTAAAGGATCTGAACATGTATAGCTTGGAGAAGAGAAGAGAAGAGAAGAGAGAGAGAGTGGATATGACAGAAACATTCAAATACATGAAGGGATTCAAAACAGTGCAGGATGGAACTATGTTTCAAAGGAGTAAAATGTTAGGACAAGAGACCATAGTCTAAAACTAGAGGGGGTACAGGTTTAGACTTAATGTAAGAAAGTTTTCAACACTGAGAGGGTAGTAGATAAGTGGAATAGCCTACCAGAAGAAGTGGTAGAGGTTAATACAGTGACAGAATTTAAGCATGCATGGGATAGGCATAAAGCTGTGCTTAACATAAGAAAAGACCAAGGACCAAAAAAGGTTAGAGGTTTTTAGGAAAATGGGCAGACTAGATGGGCTGAATGGTTTTTATCTGCTGTCAAATTCTATGTTTCTGTGTTTCTTTCAACTCTTGGATGCTAACTATTAAAGATGAGCGAGCACCCCGATGCTCGGGTGCTCGGGTGCTCTGACCGAGCACCCCCTGATGCTCGAGTGCTCGGCCGAGCACCCGAGCCCCATTCAAATGAATGGGAGCACTCGAGCATTAAACCAGGCACCCCCTGCTCTGATGAGCGGAGGGTGCCTGGTCAATGTCCCCCTTCATCTCCGCTATGCCCCTCTTCCACAATGTCCCCCTTCATCTCCTATGCCATAGCGGATATGAAGGGGGACATTGTGGAAGAGGGGCATAGCGGAGATGAAGGGGGACATTGTGGAAGAGGGGCATAGACTCTATGCCCCTCTTCCACAATGTCCCCCTTCATCTCCGCTATGCCCCTCTTCCACAATGTCCCCCTTCATCTCCTCTATGGCATAGGAGATGAAGGGGGACATTGTGGAAGAGGGGCATAGCGGAGATGAAGGGGCACATTGTGGAAGACGGGCATAGCGGAGATGAAGGGGGACATTGTGGAAGAGGGGCATAGAGTCTATGCCCCTCTTCCATAATGTCCCCCTTCATCTCCGCAATGCCCCCTTCATCTCCGCAATGCCCCCGTACCTCCATTCCCTGGTGGTCCAGCGGAGCGTCTTCAGATCTGTGCCTCTTCCGGCACAGATCCTCTTCACCCGAGCATGTCGGGCGAGCACATGGCGGTACTCGTACGAGTACCGCCATGTGCAGAGCAGAGCGATGCTCGAGCCGATCCGAGCATCGGCCGAGCACGCTCGCTCAACACTACTAACTATGCATTACATTGAAGCTAGTTTACCATTCTAACTGGTTGAAATGTAAAATTAATATATTCTTACCTGCATCTCTCCTGAACAGATGTCTTGATTTGGTTAATGAAAAGCTTATTAGCAGGCAAACTAAGATAACCCACTTCATGGCTGTAGGTGTTTTGGGGAAGACCTCTAAGAAGCATGAAGATAGAGAGGGTGCATTTGCCCTTTTATAATGTTGCTAGTAGAAATCTGGTAAATAATTAACATATCAAATACGTAAAACATCAAGACACTTATTTAAACAAATATTTATCACCCTTGATCTGGCATTTTTCTCTTTGAAAGATCATAGAATTCATTTAACTCTTCCTGGCACAGCTAAAAGGTTAATAAAATTGAGTCTGCATTTATTTCATTATGTGCAAAAGGTCAAATAATGGTTTACTACAATGTCTGCCTGATTTCCTTATATTTCTTCCAAAAGTAATAAATTATGTCAAATGATTCCTGTAATAATGTAGTGTCTCATGCTATCTGGTGTCAGGTAGTAGGCTGGTAGGCATATAACAGGAAGTTGTAAGGGCTTAACAGAGCTGGGCTTGTTATTTAGGATTGCTGCACTTGTGGAGGCACCACCACCTCATAGACTGCTCCTGTATTCTTTGGCAATAAAATAACTGCTACTTTACCAACTAGTGTGCTCCATTCATGACATGGTGTCAGAAGTACTTACCTACGAATCCTGTCAGCAAGTTTATCACTATGGCCAAATTCCAGCTGCCTGAACTCTTTGATTTCTCACAGCATGCAGGTTGACCGGCTTGGTGCCAGTGATTCTCCCATTTTTGCATTGCTTCCAATCTGGATAAGGAGAGTGGTGAGATATAGGTTAACTCTTCCTGTATTCCATGGGAAAGGATGCAGAGCCCATCTATAATGCATTCATTTTCCAGGATGGGGATGAGCATGACGTTGATGCAGTCATGGACAAGTTGAGCTCCCACTTTGTCCCGCAGAGGAATATAATACATGAAAGAGCCTGCTTCCATAAGAGCAGCCAGCATTCCAGGGAATCTGTGGAGTCCTTCATACATGGCTTATACGGGCAAGCAGCATTCTGTGAATTTGGCTTTGCCAAGGAACTCCAGTACGAGATCTGAATGTACGGAGAATGAAATTCAAAACTCTACATGTTCGACTAGAGAGAGACATGATGTAGTAGGCCACAGGCTGCTGATGGGCCTAACACTGCAACAGTACTCATGGGCCAAAAATCCTATGTCCTGCTACAAATAAGAGATACAAGAAGTGCAAATGCTTGGGCCATTTTGAGTTTGTGTGCAAAACAGAAATGGTTAAGAAGATGCAAGCAGACTGTGGATCGGAATGTTAAGACAAACTCTTCCTTGGATCGGTATCACAATGGCAGTTTTTGCTTTTTCTGATAATGCTCAAACTATATCCAGATCTGTGTTTGTCAGCACTTCAAAAGCCTTTGTTAGAGGTTGTAAATATTTTTGGTAAGTTTTTGCTGTCTACATTTGTATTGCTTTTTAAGTACTTTCTCACTCACTAGAACGGGTCTGAAGATCAACACAAAATCCCTTTCAGAGGCTGGTAAACATACTGGTCTATGTCTGTTCTATATCTCCCCCATTTAATTATGTGGTTGCTTGAGAGGCAATTCACTTTCTAGTATCAGCCAAAAAGCTCTTTTTAGGGCCAGTAAAAATATTGGCAACAGCTATCATTTGTAGTCCTTGCTTGGAGTACCTGCTGTAGACTGACAACCACTAACTGTCCCATAACAGCATCTATTTTTTCGAGCAATAAAAGCTGTTTTCAGGGCTGGGAAATTAGTTAATGCTGATTAATTTTTAGCACTCAACGATCACTACTCTGTAAATACAATCAACTGTAAGCTAACACCTACTGTCAAGAATATTTTTTTTCTACCTCAATAGCAACCATTTAGCATTATGTGACTTGCATGGCTCTCTCTGATCATAGGTAAGTGTATTTTAAAGGAGCAGTAAACTTTTTTTTATGAAAACACATATTTTATAGAGCATGTCCTGCTGAATAAAACAAGGTCACTCCCATTGCTGTCAGATGTTTTATTCAAAATTTATAGCAGTTTAAATAACCAGGAAGTGAATTTACTGTGTTTACTTCCTGATAGTTCTAACTGACAGGAAGTGACAGGCAGTTTCTATCACATTCTATGGAGAACTGTATGTCTCTGACTTTTCTGACTTTCCTCTCCATTAAAATCTAACAGGAAATCTAATTAGAATATGACCACTAGAGGGCACTGCTAATGTAAAAACACATGGGTTTAAACTGTAATAACTCTGGAAATATAAATCTCTCGTCAGTGGGAGTAACCTCATTTTACTCAATCCCTACAATATATATTTTTTTCATAAAAAAAGTTTACTGCTCCTTTAAGCACAATGGAAGCTAGCTGGATTTATGTTGCATCAACATAATGAAAAAAAACAAAGCTATTTCCTTCCTTCCTGTTTTTCATTAATATTTCCCTATAGCATATGTTTTGGCTTTTTTTGTTTTGAGAACATAAGGATTTATGGGAATCTATTATGTGTTAGGTAATTTTTAGTTTATCACTATTGTCACCTGAAAAGATTTCATCTAAAAATATTCCCATTGATGTCTTTGAAGAAACTGGTACAGATTTCTTAAATGCAATCAAATGCAGGCCTTTGTCAGTTTACAAAATGTTAATATTATATTAATTTCCTGTGTGTTAGTTGATTTGCCCCACATTTCTTAGTACATTAGCCTCAGTGACTTTCATCCTTTATCTTTTTAATATTTGCTGAAAAAGCAGTCATGGTATATTTTGCACCTAGAACAGCTTGACTCATACATGCAAATGACCAAAGGTGTAACCTGGGATGAATTGTGCAGTCACATGAAACTTACATCATCCCAGAAAATATCAAATATGTGCATGCATAAAATGGCCTCCTGCTTTTTAAACCAATATGCAATTCTGCAAATATCTTAAATATTATCTTATTGTGAGTAAAAGTATGAAAATATAGTTTTTGTTGAATTCTTGTAAACCTTGTATTTCAATTATTTATTGGTTTTGCTGTAAATACTGATATCTTATACAGTAAAGTAATGACATAAATATCTTTTTCAAGAGCTTTATTTATTTATTGCTACAGGGGTAAAAGCTTTTGTTCTTTTCTTCTTCAAAAATTGATATTCAGAATAAGTGAAGTTCTTTCCTAGGTTTACATGTAGGCTGTAAGAAAAAACAAACTGTTAGCAGTGTTTTGGAATATATATGAGCAATCAGTTTTAATTGTTACATTTTAACACCATAAATATAAAACATAGAAGCACCCTTCAGCAACAGGTGACAGTCGGTAATCGTAGCTCTGGTTCTGGTAGTGTGATTAAAAGTAGCAGCAGGATAGCCCATACCATTGGCACTCCACCTTGTGCATGCAGAGTTTTGAGAGACAGTACCACAAAGCTGTAGATGTTTTCAGTAAAGTAGAGCAGGTGAGAGAGAAATGGCTTGTACCCCACTCCTTGGTTTTGTGTCTGCTGATAACTGCTCCAACATAACTGCTGCCTTCAGAATAGGTGATATGGTGCGTGTTCACTGCTTTGCCCATGTGCAAAATTTAGTTGTGGCCAGATTTATGGCAGAATCCCAACCCCTCAGAGTGATGTTTACTATTGCTTGCAAAATATGTGCCCATTTTAGTCGCTCCTACAGTGCAAGCAACACTCTGTATTCCAAACAAGAGCATAACAACCTGCCCCATCACCAGCTGAAAATGGAGATCCCTACCAGGTGAAATTCCACACTGTACATGCTAGAGCGTTTGACTGAGCAGAATAAGAAATTGGTGAGTATACCATTGAAAACTCAAAGGTTTTGGAGGACGCCTCTTTGTCACCTGCTAATGGCAACTAATGTGAGATGTATGTGAGCTGCTGAAACCCTTTGAGGAGGCAACCATACTGGTGAGTCGTATAGGGGCAGGAATTCTATCATGAGGAGCATGGCTGAGGAATCTTACCATAAAGACAACACAGACATTGCACCAGCTGGTAAAGGATATGTTAGCATGCTTTGAACAAAATCCTGACATAGTGTCCATTAAAAGCAGTGAGGAATACATTCTTGCCACTTTGCTGGACCCCCACTTTAAACACAAAATTTAAGAATTTCTGCCAAAGGGCCATCAGCGGTTTGTCACAACAAGGAGTCATGACAATCACTAGCTTCTCTGAGTAACTGGATTCTGTCAAGAAGTATAGAGATAAGGTTATTGATCGAATTAACCCTTTCAGTGCCAGAGGCCTGGGCCATTTCCTCTACCCTGTAGGCCAGAAACATTTTCATATATAAACCACAAAAAGAAAAGAAGAAAATCTTATAGATATTTAATAAGGCACAATAGTGATAAAGCCACAAAAAAGTTTTAAGGGCTTATGCTGCTTGTGGTGAAAGTACTAAAACATAACTTTTATTAAGAGAGCCGGCTGCATCCATGTCCGCTGCGTCTATGATGGAGGACAACTTCCACATTCCATTGTCCTCAGCGGGCGCGCATCAGCTGGCAGCCGTCCAGTGAGGTGCATGCCGCTTTTAACCCCTTAAGGACCCTTGACGTACCAGGACCGTCACGGTCCTTGAAATACTCAAGGACCGATGACGGTCATAGTACGTCATGTACTTTTTACTTACAGCGCTCTACCGGGAGCGCTGTAAGTAAAAATAGGGCCTGAAATTGACCGCTCCAAGATCGGAGTGATCTCTATCAGTCCCCATAATGACGTGACGATACACGCGACAGGTCACGTGTACCGGCGCGTCCAAGTGCGCCTATGCGTTCATTATGGGACGGAAATGTCCCATGACCGCCGGTCCTTAAGGGGTTAAAGTGATAATGGCTAGTTGTGTGCTCCACCTCCCTACTGGGCTGTATATATAAACTGCCTGGACACCATCTCAGTTGCCCTTACGTGGTGTTCCAGTGCAGTGCTCCTGTTTCCTGATTCTGTGATTTGGCATTACTCTTGGCTTGGCTTCTGTACTCCTCAGTGTCCAGACCCCTCGCTATAGTCTAACTACCCACTCTGGTGCTGACCTGTGGCTCTGGCTGACTACCCGCTCTGTGTATGACCCCTGGCTATAGTCTCACTGCCCACTCTGGTGCTGACCTGTTGCTCTGGCTGACTACCCGCTCGTGTATGACCCCTGGCTATAGTCTGACTACCCACTCTGGAACTGACCTGTGACTCTGGCTGACTACCCACTCTGTGTATGACCTCTGGCTATAGTCTGACTACCCACTCTGGTGCTGACCTGTGTGGCTGATTATCCGGTGGCTGATTATCCGGTGTTGTTCAGTATACTGTACCTGTGAATTGTCTCATTTGTACCACTACCGTGTCAGAACCGAAGAATATAATTGCCACCCCATCTCTTCAGTGACACCAAAGATATAGATAAAATAATTTTTGAATCAAGTTAGATCAGTACTTGAAATCTATATATTCAACTGCATATTGAACTTATAGGGGCCGTGTATATTCTTAGAGCTCCTTTTTATTCTATGATTTTGAGGAAACAGGGAGTAAAGAAATACATTCCTCTATCTATATCTTTGGTGCCACTGAAGAGATAGGAGTGGTAATTACATTCTTTGGTTCATACACAGTCTCCCCAATGCCCTGTTGGAGCTCATTTTTGATTTTAACTAAGTGATTTTGTTTTGAGTAGTGGATCTGAATAAAAGTTATGTTTTAGTACTTTTACTACAAGCAGCATAAGCCCTTAAAACTTTTTTGTGACTTTATCACTATTGTACCTATTAAGTATGTATAAAATGTTCTTTTTCTTTTTGTGGTTTATCTCTTTGAGGGCCAGATGGGTGCACAACACACTGCTTTGCAATGCAATCCGTACCCCTCTGGCACTCAAAGAGTTATATATACTAATATTTAGATACAGGAGCATGGCAGCCAAAGAGAATTCTGAAGATAATGGGCTGTCTTTAGTGAAATTACACATTTTGTGCTCTAGCTCCTACTTCTTTTGTGATGATTAAGACAGACACATTTTCAGCATTTTTTGCTATCCTGTTTAGGCTTGATTTCCACTGGGAATTTCTAGTCACATATGGAAAACTATATATTGTTTTTTTCAGAATGAATTGGGCTTTTTTGTGGTACCTTACATGAAGAGAATTTTACATTGTGCAAAAAAGCTATGCTGTCATAATGACAAAAAAGTGAAAATGCTAAAATCACATACTATGTATCAAAAACATTTACCTTTATTGTGAAAGTTTCAATTATTTGAAAAAGCCCTGAGTTCCTTGAGTACAAAAGTACCAAATTTGTATAGTTTTACTTATGTCCATGGCCAGCGTAGCAGCCTAATCACCAGGAGAGCAAAATGGCATGTTCAACTTTATGAACCAATATGTTTATTCTAGTGTTTTGTGGTAAAGCTAACCTAAAACAGTGGAATAACTATATATTTCTGGAAAGTAGACAACCTGCTTCATCTAATGAGGGGTGACTTGCCTTCTTACCCCAAGCCTGGTGTGCACAAATGTTTCCAGAATTTAGCACTATAGGAAAAAATTGGCATTTTCTCACATTTCTGCCCATTCAAATGTACTGAAATTTGTGAAAACCATAGCATTTCCAACTGTATTCATTATTTAGTGCTCTTAGGAGAAAAATGACACCCAATTGGAAGCAGTTGACATACCTTAATGGGTGCTAGGTGTACAAAGCTATACCTACTGCAATCTCTAATTTTACTAACATTTTCTCAAACAATACTTGCCTGTACAAAAATGGTTATAACAACTACAGAAGCGTAGAAAGTGTACACAAACCATACCATTTTGGAAAAAAGACAACCTGCGACATCTAATGAGGTGTGACTTGCCTTCTTATCCCTTATCACATGTCCTTACCCATTTTCTGAGTTCCACCTACAAATCCCTCAAACGCACCGTTCTCTCTCTATTGCCGCAATTCCTTGTCATTTTCCCCTGCAGTCTTATTGGCTGCACGTCACATCTATCTTGTACAGTGACACTATTCTGTTTTCCTATTGGTTAGCACAGATGGGGCTCCCAATGGCTGCAAAGTGACAACTGCCTCCGATTCATTGTATGTGTCTCCTTCAGTGTCTCCAGCAGGGGCAGCAGCATCCTCAGGTCTGGGAGCTGGAAGCACCAGCATTTCTGTCTCCCTGCCCTCTTCTCACAGCCACCACATAATTGTGGACCTACAGTGGAAAGGATGGCTCTGGTAGTCGCTGTCTGTGGAAAGCTTACAGGGGAGAGGTCCATGTGACAAGATCTGAAATCAAAATGATAAATCTCAGCAAACTTTTTTGGCAGAGAGGTTTGAGGTGAAGGGCGCATGAACGAAGGTGTCCAAATTGACAATGGTGGGGCGATAACGAGTCCGGAATGAGAAGGGGATTGAGAGAGTGAAAAGGGGAGATGGAAAAAAGGAAAATACCCAAGAGAAATCCCCAGCAAACCAGCACTGGAGAGCTGTCACCATGAGATCCAAAGGCAGGGCAAGGAAACTGGCCACAAGTAGGTGCAATGTGCCTTTCTTTGGCTTTTCACCCTCTGCCAATTTGCAGAGAGCTCTGATGTGTAGGATTGTTGGTTTGCACATCTCAGCACATCAGCAACCTGCATTCCTCTGCTCTTCTGACCAGGGACAGGGATCCAGCCAGGGTTGGGGGGGGGGCTGAAGGATCATGCGTACTAGCACCGAGAAGTGGGAGGATGCACTGGTCTGGGGGGATCTGGAAAGCAGGGGAGCCCCTGCCGCACATCCAAGTTGGTGGGCTTGCTTGCAGTCTGGGTTAGCAATGGGATGAGGCAGGCACAACTTTGAGAAAAGTTGAGATTTACTCTGTGAGTACAGTAATCAGAGCGAAACTTGCAATGTTTAGTATATCCACTAGTGGCCGCTGTGCAACTGGTAGCAACATTCCGCAGCAACCCTAAACAGGACAGGCTAACCCAGGGTTGGGTAACCTTTGTTTCTACAGCTGTTGAAGACTACAACCAACTGGCTGTGGATTATGGGAGTTGTAGTCTCCAACAGCTAGAGAAATGCAGGTTGCCTGCCTCTGGGCTAAAAAGTAATTAACCCTTCGCTTTCTAGTGAGAGGTAATGCATTACCGTTCTATTCTACATCAAATTTTAGTTTATAAGAAAATCGACCTCAGTAGACATGGTCCAAATCCCAGACTGTGTCATTACCCTATGACTATTTAGATTGACTATTTACTTTTTGTTTTCTTTTTTCAATATTATATTATGTACCATAGTCCCACTGTCCATTTGTCCCACACTCCGTCCTGTTTTTATCTCAAGGAAATATGGTCAGCCTAGGCTTCCCCCAATTCCATCCACTCCTACCCGGAAGTTCGGTGTAACGGTTTGTTCAACACTCAGACACAGTGGTTAGGATAAAATACAGGATAAAATACAGTTTTATTAAAACAAACACAATGAGAATTACCCTTGACGGGCAATAGCGTAACTCAGCAGAATAGACCGGTGCAATACAGGACTTAGGCTTATGCCTACACAAGCCCAGTATAAAGTAAGTGAGAGAGTTCATATACTGTCACAGGTCAGGCATGACAGGGTGAATACCCAGCACAGCATGGGTTAAAGTTCCAATAGATATAATCAGTCTCTGATGAGGTGAGTTCTCAGTAACGCCCAGTATGATGGAATAACAGTGATCAGGAGACTGTAGTGCAGAATAGAGACAGAGCACTATAGATCTGCAGGAGCAGAGCTGAGACTTATAGCCCCTGCCGTAGCAGTAACCGGAGGCCACACAATACTTTGCAAGAGCTGTACGGAATAGACCCAAGGGCACCCTACCGGTGCAGTAATGGAGGTAACAGTACTCTGCACGAACTGAATGGAATAGAGCCAATGGCACCCTGTCGGTGCAGTAACGGAGGCAACAGTACTCTGCATGAGCTGAACAGAATAGAGTCAAGGGCACCCTGCCGTTGCAGTAACGTAGGCAACAGTACTCTGCACAAGCTGAACGGAAACGCAACCAATGGCTCACAGCCACAACAGTAACGGAGGCAACAGTAAGCTCTGCAAGAGTTAACGGAAGGCTCAGTGATCGGTACACTGCCATAGCAGTAACGGAGGCAACAGTAGCTCTGCAAGAGTTAACGGGATGCTCAGCGATAGATACACTGCCGGAGCAGTAACGGAGGCAGCACAACACACTGTCTGGTAGGCCCAGACAAGCAGAAGTCAGAATGTCGCCCAAGCGACAACAACGGAGCAGGAACTGGAGAGTCTGGCCGGAACACAGAGCAGGAACGTCAGATAGGCCGGGTCAGGTCATGGAGCAGGAACATCAGCCAGGCCGGTCGGATCACGGAGCAGGAACGTCAGCCAGGCCGTGTTGGATCACGGAGCAGGAACCAGAAGCAGAGTAGTCAGACAGGCCAAGTCGGTACACGGGAACACAGCAACTCAAGTCAGCACTAGTACAGGAACACCACGAAAGGGCACCAGACAGGTGCCAGAGCCCAGTATAAAAAGGCCATACTGGGCGGGCCAAAAATAGCTCAGCCAATAGGAGCACAACACACAGAGACTGACAGAAAGCACGGGCACCGTGATATTCGGGTAGGAGAGAGGGGGTCTTCCAGTGCAATTGGCTTTGAAATCATTAACCCCCAAGAGTGCTAGGCAATTTTTTTTTTTAAATGCGGCCACTGCATGCCGGTTATACTGGCTTATGCAGTGACCGCATTTAAGCTGTACAACATACCAGCTTGGCACAGCAGGTACAGCTGTCCATTCTCTTATGTAGTAACCACTTGGCACTCTAGGGGTTAAGGGTTGCATTGTTAGGATAAACTGGAAAAAATTAGGGTACAAAAATGTCTAGACACCATAGAAAAAGAAGCCATCAAAGCATTTCAATCAGCAGCAGGAGCATGTACATCATCAACCAGAACATACCATTCTGAACACAGGACCCAGCAATCAAGCAGCAATGTTAGGAGACTAACATTTTTAAAAATGAACCAACATCTCATACCATCTGATTATACCATCACATGACAGAAGAAACCAGGCCAGATGAGGAGGAGCCAGCACAGATGAGGAAGAGGGATGTGAAGAAGGGTTGCTACCATCTATCACACTTGGAAACACTGCTATGACCAATACTTAATAAGAAGAATATATATAATAATTCACACATCAATCACACCACACCAGTCCTCCACAACTACTGCCATACATTTCTGCCACATTGAGGTTATTTTTTTTTCTCTGAGTTGACATCATCATAAATATGTGCCAGTGTCACTTAAGCAGGAAGTTACTGATGTGGACAAATGCACTCTTCACGCTAACATATTTTCCTGGTATATGTTGCTGTTACAACTTTGACTTTCAGCCTCTTATTTCTCCACTACAGCCCTCAGAAGAAGTAACATTGTGGTGGGAAATGTTGCACCATAGGAAACATATACAAAAAATGCGTTGGCATTGGCAAAAAGAGGAACATTTTGTATTGGCCAAAACTTTGTTAAAGGAAAAGGAAAAAATTGTCAGTTTTTCGCAAAAAGTCATGCAGGAAATTTTTAAATAGCATTCAGCGGTAATGAATGCCTTATATGCCATGGGTTCCTCATTCAGTCTAATAGACCTTGAGCATATTCTATTAAGATTGATGTAAGTGATTTCTTGGACTCAGCACATATTTTTGACATTTGCAGCCACAAACTCCAGAGTTGGGTGCACAGTCCCCATTTTCTCTCTGTGTTGTTATTTTAAAGATGATACTGAGGGTCTAAATGGACCTTTGTCACTCAAGAAGGGAAACTGAACTATGAGACTTTCATCTTGCAGCTCAGTTTCTGCACAAACAATGTAGCCCAATTGGTTCACCGGGCACACAATGCAGCCACAGTTTCATTGACAAATCTGCTCCCAAACTGTGAAAGTGTGATAGTGTCTGTTATTTGAGCTATGATACAGACAGGCATATTAAAAAGTGAGCCAACAGAAGGAGAAGGGATTCTACATGTTAAAATGACTGGTTTAGTAAAGAACTGACGAAATATTTGATCTGTTTAAAAAAAAGACAAATTTGAAATGTCTTGAGTTATATATATATATATATATATATATATATATATATATATATATATATATATATATGCGTATATTAGACTCCATTAATATTTTATCAGCACATATTAGCATCTGCTTCTGTACATAAGACATCTTACCTGATCCATACTTTTATGCAATCAGTTTCTGACAATGTGCAATTAGTATTGGTTTCTGAAGAATAAAAACATAAATAAAATACATTATATAACAGGTAAGAATACTGACAGACATACATTACCAGTGGATAATGTTTGGTTTTTATGCAAATACTGATAACATTTTGGCATGCAGTATTACCTCTGTATCAAAGCAATCTTGGTGATCAGCTGAAGAACAGCACTTTTCTATCATCTTGGTGAATTCTGTAATAATTTCCTTAATCTTTTCATTTTCCAAATGAGGCTTCAATTGTAGGAGTTTCACGAGGAATCTGTAAATAAAAATTATTTTTCCCTCTTTAAATTGCAATCATTAAGATCAATGGAGGGAAAATGGTATACATTTTTGAAACATCTAGAATTCAATAACCAAACAAATTGTTAAATTAACAGCTAAGATTAAAATCATATCTTATCTGGAGCATTTAACCCATTGAATACTAGAAAGGTCTCACAGTGGGAAGTGTATACTGTGGTAAGTGAAAACTAGTGAGCAGTAAAATAAGGATGTATGACAGCAGTGTATGTTGAGGTCTGTGAGAGCATATCTAAGTGTAGCATATTTAATGGGTGAGGGATAAAATCTTAAAAACCTCAGAGGCCAAATCCATCTACTGTCAGTAGATGGCAAGTTGCCATAAGCAAAATAACCCTACCTATACTAACATGCTTTCTGGTAAGGATGTGTACCAAATACACTATAACCATAAAGTATTTTTTTTCTTTCACTTTGAATGATAATTTCTCTAGTTCTTCTGATCTGATTTACTAGCTTAAAACAAAACCATTCAGTATTCCTCATGGCCCTTCCCCCTGTCAATTTTGGTGAGAATCAATGGGATTCATTGGAGTGTAGGTCTAACTAAAAAGTGTCTCAGTGCAAAATGGCAAAAATGTTTTTTATGAAACTTGTTACTCTTGCAATCCAAAGGCAGCCAATGTCTATGCTATAATCAACATTTATGACCAAAATGTAAATGAAAACTGACATTGAGTTTCTTTAAAACTCATATATTGCCTCCTAAATTTGTTTTTTCAAACAGTGAGCTTTCCTTGAGTTACCCATTCAAGTCACGGAGAAAGAGCCATCCAGTTCAGATCTTCTTTATCCATTGATTCATTGATAACTATCTATCCTTTTTAGAAGCTACAGTTCTTTTACATCTTTTCCACCTGGATTTCACACTTTTCTTCTTCTTCAAAGTGTTCTCTTGGTTATCTTCTTTTTCTACAAAATGGTGAACTAATAAAGCCGCCACCCTTAACTAACAACTATAAGTAAAGTATATACAGATGTATTTTGCTATCTCCTCTTCAATGATACTTCACTAGAAACTTTGCTGTAGTTGATCAAAGTTGATTAAATATTTCATAATCACACAATCATACTTTTACTGTTATCAGCTTGACAATAATGTTAGTGTATTCCAACCGTTTAGGATTAATTTTTACTCAGCCCTTATCTTGCATTCATTGACATAACAAACATTTTTTAATGTGCCCTTTTCACACAGCAAATGTTATAATACAATAGTACACTTGCTGGTCATCTTCTGAATCAAACTGTAAATGGCTTCAGCAAAATCATTTTTTTAATGTGCCCTTTGCTCACAGCAAATGTTATAATACAATAGTACACTTGCTGGTCATCTTCTGAATCAAACTGTAAATCGCTTCAGCAAAATCATTTTTTTAATGTGCCCTTTGCTCACAGCAAATGTTATAATACAATAGTACACTTGCTGGTCATCTTCTGAATCAAACTGTAAATCGCTTCAGCAAAATCATTTACCATACTAATTAATTCTCTTATACTGTTTCACTTAACCAATTCATGCATTGGCTGCACTTATAAGGATCTAATTTAAAGTTTGGGCTCTAAGAAATATACAACCATTGTTTAACTTCTACCTCTAATCTATATATTCCTCTAAAGGGCAAATTGTCCTATATGAGATAGTGAGAGGTTTGTGACATCCAGATCAGTGGTCCCTTACAGATCTCTTGTGGTCTGCTGAAGCTAGGTCCTGGGATATGAGATCATATACTGGCATCCTGTACTCTCAGCCCACATGGAGGCCACAAGAGAGAGTTGATATAGACATGGATGGAGCATAACGGAAATCAAAGCCAACCTAGAGCCTCAACCCTAAGCTAACTCTGATTTGGACTAGCCCCTACTTGGATGAGTGGTGAGTGTGTATTTTGGCCTCTGAATTTAGGTACTTCATTTATATTGTACTTTTTACATACTGCTTGCTATTGAGTTTCCACAATAATTTATCTCCTTTATTGCCTCCCTCTCGCATCCCCAGGCCAAATCAACCAATCATTCCCACCATATGAACTTATATACATTGAATCACATTAGTTAATTGATACACAGTTGTGGGATTTATCCATGTGGAGGAATAATTTATCATTCATCACCATTCATCTTTTTCATCAATTTATCAATGTTTTATTTATTTTTTTTATTTCCATTGCCCATTTATCTGCACAGTATATCTTTTTCATTTCATCATCATTTTAGTCTACAAATTATTTAATCATTTATTGGATTTCAAAACTCATTTCACAAGTAGATTTCAGTCCATAGAATATTGGTTCACCTACTATGTATTCATGGCGTGGTTTTATTGTCCAATATTTTATTCACTAGACTAGATGCGTTTTTCACTATTGCTTACTTTTTATATGTCTTTACATTTTTAGATTATTTTGCTCTTGTTTTTTAAGATCACAATTTCTATCACTGGATCATACATTTCCATTTCTTCACTAGTAGTGGCTACTTTGTGTGCATATGTGGAGGAGGATACTATCTGTGTTCTTTGATGTACACCCACAATTACTAATTTTCACATATCCAGTATCATGTAAATGTTTTTGCCCATATCTTGTAATGGTATTAGGTTACAGAATACTGCAGGCTCAGGTTTTGAAGTAAAATTTTGTATGTTGAATATTTGTTCATCAATAAATATAGTAGATTTCACTGCTACTGGTTTCTTTGTGTCACTTTGTCCTGTATCTGTACATATAAGAGTTTTGGTGAATACAACTATTATTTTAGAAACCTCATAATTCCAGTGGTAGAGTAGAGATTACAACCTTTAATTAGACCTCCAAGGAAAAGGCCCCCACAGTGCAAGGCAAGAGAGAGGGGTAAATACTGAGGGCAAAAGCAGACATAGAGAGGTAGGGAAAAAGGGGGCAAAAAAGATTAAAGGAAGGAGAGTTGGATGGGAGAGAGACAGTGGGCTGAAATGATGAATTAGCAAAAATATTACCAAAGAGGGCAAAAAGCATTGGGTGAGAGTTGACGAGGGGAAGACAACAAAAGAGAGGGGATGAAATGGGATCAAGAAGAAATGGAGTGAACAAGCATGCCAAGGGCAAAATAGAGAGTAGGGAAAAGGGCTGAAGTTGCAAGGGTTTTTTGTGTGTATTTGGTACCTATATATCAAATTAATGAGTATTGTAATACCTTTAATACCTTTAATTAACCTTCAATTTTAAGGAAAAGCTTTTGAAAGCTACACCAGAAGCATACTGGTTTTAAAAAATGAAACCTAAACATTAAAAGTCATGCTAAGGAAGTTAAAATGGATATGTAATAAATCACCTACCGTTCTTAACAGAGGAATGCAGGGGAGGTGGAAGGGAGAGTTAGCGAGACAGAGAGACAGACAGACACGTTACAAAATATATTTTTTTAGTAATTTATCCATCTTTCTCATATAATTTCTCTGTGCCTTTCTCTCAAAAGCTTGTTCTGAAAATTTAAAGGGATAGTAATACTTCGTTTTAACTTTATTTTATTTTGTAGGCATTAAAAAAATATGAAGAATGGTATAAGTCTTATCTCTCAAACCTTTATGGTTTAAGAGATATTGACAAGCAAAGTTTCCCCCTCCCTCCCCTTTTACCTAGTGTAAGCCATCTCTTCTCAGATGGGGATCTGGTTGTAAGACCAGACAGCTAACAGCAGGGGACAATCTTTTTACAATGAAAGCCCTGCCCCCCTTGACAAGCTTTTCAGGTTTTTCCCTTATCTTAATTGAAGATTGTCCCTCTCTGCAGTCTACCTGGGCACCTCCCTTCTGCTCTGGCTGAAAAGTGTTACATCAGTAAAAGGGGCAGGAGGGGGACACTTTGTCATTGAATTACTCTTGAACTACAACTCTGACAGAATTGAAATAACACTCTCCAAAGTCCAAATACTATGATGATTAATTAGAGCTGCTTTTATTATGAAACATTACTATCCCTTTAAAGTTGGTTTGATACAAAAGGTATTATTACATACTACTATACTCATTCATTTGGCATCTTCACCTCTGTACTAACACGGTTATATATATATATATCACATACCCAGTACCTGCAGCTTACCTGATTACTTATAACCTCCATTTATTTATATATTACATTGTTCAAAGAGACCCATTTCCTTTGCCTTCAAAATCACCCACTCACTACTTTGCTCTTTGAGCAAGTTTTGTCAGTTCAAAGATATCCCAGATTTTTTCTGTGGTTAACTCTTTGAGTGCCAGAGTGGTGCCGAGCACTTTGCAGCTCATTCACTTGAACTCAAATAGTTAAACTTGTGCTTGACCTCACATTATCTACAATTCAGCTCATGGGGATTGCTGTTAATAGTACACCAGCCTCTACTTAACACTAAACACATTTCATCTTCTCCCTCTGTTATTTGTGTTGATTTGTGCCTGTATATTATTTTACTTTGGAAGTCTACCCCCAAGTATTCCCCTAGTATAAAGAGGCACATTTTTAACAGGAAACAGTTAGTAAAAACATTTGCATTCACCCCATTGAGGCTTTTTCTCTAATACATTTTGTACAATTGTTTCTCTCCTAATTAACAAAATTTATGCTTAAAGGGATAGTAATAATTGAAAATAAGTTTATTTTATATTGTAGCCATTAAAAAAAAACATGAAAAATGATATAAGTCTTATCTCCCAAACCTTTATGGTTTGGGAGATATTCAGAAGTAAAGTTTCCCCTGGAGTGACGTCATTGTTCCACCCTTCAGATTTGGAATCCGGTCCCGGGACTGGTTGTGCCTCTCCAGAAGTGCTGAGATCACCATCTTTAAAAATAATTTCTTAATTGGAATGGTCTACAAAGTGTGCTTTCAAGCCAGGCACACTTCGTAGATAGTTCCAATTAAGTAGTTATTTTCAAAGATCATGATCTCGGCACTGCTAAAGAGCTGCCGGTTGTTCTGCGGACCGAATTCCAAATCTGTCCACTAAATGGCAGACTTGGCTGAAACAGCCAGGAAAAGAGAATTTTTCTATATTTTACATGTGAATATCTCCCAAACCATAAAGGTTTGGGAGATAAGACTTATATCATTTTTCATGTTTTTTTAAGGGCTGCAATATAAAATACTATTATTTTCAAGTATTACTATCCCTTTAAATAATTGCCACAGTATGTCTGAGATTCATAAATAAATAATAATAATGCTTATGTATAGTCCTACTGAAATGCTACTGAATGTACCTCTGTTTCATTTTTGGAAGTTTTTCTACGGGTGCAGTGCATAGGTCTTCCCCAAACTGAAACGTCTCTTCACCAAGTGCTGGAGGTACATAGGACTCATCAACACCAAGGTCATTAAAGCATGGCTGTCTATCAGAATAACTCACATTACAGCAGTGGGCAAGATTATTATTTATAAATGTTATCTTCTGTCTTTCACACATTCGTCCAATGATTAGGCTCAGCTATAAAAGAAAGCAAAAAAAGAAAAATTACAGCAAATTTTGGTAATTAATTTCAATAAATGACAGTTCACTTTGTTTAAAACAACATTTTTGCTTAATGGCTAACTACTATTAAAGGGTTAAAGCTCATATGTATTTTTAGCCAATCAACATTTTTGTGACACTATGATTGTTACTATTAAACCTCAGTTCTGGCTTTTGAGCTCAGTCTATGATTACATTCTAGGGTTTAGAAGGAAATGCATGAGACTTATGAACTTTTTGACCCTGTTATCAGCCCGTGTCTCAGTGCCATTGTTTTTCATGTTTTATAGTGTTGAGCGAGCATGCTCAGCCGATGCTCGGATCAGCTCGAGCATCGCTCTGCTCGGCACATGGCGGTACTCGTACGAGTACCGCATGTGCTCGCCCGCCATGTTCGGGTCTCCTCCCCGCACGTTTTGCGGCTGCTGCGCAGCCAATAAACGTGCAGGGAGGCTCTGACATCGGTGTAATGCCAGCAGCCATGTTGGCTGCTGGCATTACACTGATTGGCTGGCCAGAACCCGTGGTCGGGTGCTGTATAGCACCTGACCATCGAGTTCGGCTCAGTCTTAGCCAGGGAGAGCTGAGGATAGGAAGGGAAAGTCAGTGTAGGGAGGAAAACAAGCAAAATTGTGAAAAAAAAGAACCAAAAGTCCTTTTTAGGACTACTGTGTGTGGGGGCAGCAGGTTATTTTGTGTGTGGGGAAAAAAAAAAAAAAAAAAAAAATATATATTCTGTTTAGTGTGCAAAGTTGCAGATTAGAGCACATTCTGTTTAGTGTGCACAGTTGCAGATTAGAGCACATTCTGTTTAGTGTGCAAAGTTGCAGATTAGAGCACATTCTGTTTAGTGTGCAAAGTTGCAGATTAGAGCACATTCTGTTTAGTGTGCAAAGTTGCAGATTAGAGCACATTCTGTTAAGTCTTCAAACTAAAATATCAAAGTCACATATTCCATTCAGTGTGCTTCGCCGCAGTGTAGCAGCACATTCTGTGTACTGTGCAGAGTTGCAGAATAGGAAGAAATACTGTTAAGTCTTCAAACTAAAATATCAAAGTCACATATTCCATTCAGTGTGCTTCGCCGCAGTGTAGCAGCACATTCTGTGTACTGTGCAGAGTTGCAGAATAGGAAGAAATACTGTTAAGTCTTCAAACTAAAATATCAAAGTCACATATTCCATTCAGTGTGCTTCGCCGCAGAGTAGCAGCACATTCTGTGTACTGTGCAGAGTTGCAGAATAGGAAGAAATACTGTTAAGTCTTCAAACTAAAATATCAAAGTCACATATTCCATTCAGTGTGCTTCGCCGCAGTGTAGCAGCACATTCTGTGTACTGTGCAGAGTTGCAGAATAGGAAGAAATACTGTTAAGTCTTCAAACTAAAATATCAAAGTCACATATTCCATTCAGTGTGCTTCGCCGCAGTGTAGCAGCACATTCTGTGTACTCTGCACAGTTGCAGAATAGGAAGAAATACTGTTAAGTTTTCAAACTCAAATATTAAAGTCACATATTCCATTCAGTGTGTTTCACCGCAGTTTAGCAGCCTATTCTGTGTACTCTGCACAGTTGCAGAATAGGAAGAAATACTGTTAAGTTTTCAAACTCAAATATTAAAGTCACATATTCCATTCAGTGTGTGTCACCGCAGTTTAGCAGCCTATTCTGTGTACTCTGCACAGTTGCAGACTAGGAAGAAATACTGTTAAGTTTTCAAACTCAAATATTAAAGTCACATATTCCATTCTGTGTTCGTCACCGCAGTTTAGCAGCCTATTCTGTGTACTCTGCACAGTTGCAGACTAGGAAGAAATACTGTTAAGTTTTCAAACTCAAATATTAAAGTCACATATTCCATTCAGTGTGTGTCACCGCAGTTTAGCAGCCTATTCTGTGTACTCTGCACAGTTGCAGACTAGGAAGAAATACTGTTAAGTTTTCAAACTCAAATATTAAAGTCACATATTCCATTCAGTGTGTGTCACCGCAGTTTAGCAGCCTATTCTGTGTACTCTGCACAGTTGCAGAATAGGAAGAAATACTGTTAAGTTTTCAAACTCAAATATTAAAGTCACATATTCCATTCAGTGTGTGTCACCGCAGTTTAGCAGCCTATTCTGTGTACTCTGCACAGTTGCAGAATAGGAAGAAATACTGTTAAGTTTTCAAACTCAAATATTAAAGTCACATATTCCATTCAGTGTGTGTCACCGCAGTTTAGCAGCCTATTCTGTGTACTCTGCACAGTTGCAGACTAGGAAGAAATACTGTTAAGTTTTCAAACTCAAATATTAAAGTCACATATTCCATTCTGTGTTCGTCACCGCAGTTTAGCAGCCTATTCTGTGTACTCTGCACAGTTGCAGACTAGGAAGAAATACTGTTAAGTTTTCAAACTCAAATATTAAAGTCACATATTCCATTCTGTGTTCGTCACCGCAGTTTAGCAGCCTATTCTGTGTACTCTGCACAGTTGCAGACTAGGAAGAAATACTGTTAAGTTTTCAAACTCAAATATTAAAGTCACATATTCCATTCAGTGTGTGTCACCGCAGTTTAGCAGCCTATTCTGTGTACTCTGCACAGTTGCAGACTAGGAAGAAATACTGTTAAGTTTTCAAACTCAAATATTAAAGTCACATATTCCATTCAGTGTGTGTCACCGCAGTTTAGCAGCCTATTCTGTGTACTCTGCACAGTTGCAGACTAGGAAGAAATACTGTTAAGTTTTCAAACTCAAATATTAAAGTCACATATTCCATTCTGTGTTCGTCACCGCAGTTTAGCAGCCTATTCTGTGTACTCTGCACAGTTGCAGACTAGGAAGAAATACTGTTAAGTTTTCAAACTCAAATATTAAAGTCACATATTCCATTCTGTGTTCGTCACCGCAGTTTAGCAGCCTATTCTGTGTACTCTGCACAGTTGCAGACTAGGAAGAAATACTGTTAAGTTTTCAAACTCAAATATTAAAGTCACATATTCCATTCTGTGTTCGTCACCGCAGTTTAGCAGCCTATTCTGTGTACTCTGCACAGTTGCAGACTAGGAAGAAATACTGTTAAGTTTTCAAACTCAAATATTAAAGTCACATATTCCATTCAGTGTGTGTCACCGCAGTTTAGCAGCCTATTCTGTGTACTCTGCACAGTTGCAGAATAGGAAGAAATACTGTTAAGTTTTCAAACTCAAATATTAAAGTCACATATTCCATTCAGTGTGTGTCACCGCAGTTTAGCAGCCTATTCTGTGTACTCTGCACAGTTGCAGACTAGGAAGAAATACTGTTAAGTTTTCAAACTCAAATATTAAAGTCACATATTCCGTGTAAGATGAAGAAGGCGGGTAAAAAGGGACGGGGAAGTGGACGTGATCCTGATAGTTCAGGGCGCGGGTCAGGACGCGGAGAAACTGTGCCTGGTGCCAGAGCACAAGAAAGAAAGACATCCACCATACCTAGCTTCATGTGTAATTTTACAGGGCGTCGCAGGACATCACTCTCGAGGTCCGACCACTGCGAACAGGTGGTCGGTTGGATGACAGCTGATACTGCTTCCAGTCGGTTAAGCACCACCCTGTCTTCCACCAAGTCCACTCTCAGTAGCCAAGAGTCTGGTCAACATAATCCTCACTCTGATCATCCTTCCTCCCACCATAGACGGTCTGGTCAAAGAAGTGATCCCACACTGGGATATAGTGAGGAGCTCGTTTCATCACCAATCCTTCATTTGACCCTCTCTCCAAGCACGCTTGCAGAGGAACATGACATTTTGTGCCCTGATTCACAACCTCTAGAGGGTACCCAATCACAAGAAGATGACAGATGTGAACGGCATTTAAGGTCAAAGAAAGTAGTGGATGATGATGATGATGATGAGACACAGTTGCCATTAAATCAACCACTATTTCCGTCTCAAGACCTTGTTGAGGAGAATGTTATACAGTTGTCAATGACTGAGTATGTGGTGGGATCAAGACATGAGGAGGATGATCAGAGTGAGAAAGTGGAGGAGGACTTGGTGGACGATGAGGTGACTGACCCCACCTGGGAAGGTGTAGAGCCGAGCGATGACAGCAGTCCTGAGGGTGAGCCATCTGCAGCACCGCAACAGGCTGGAAGAGGCAGTGGTGTGGCTACAGAAAGAAGGCGGACCGCACCAAACCGGCCCGCAAATGTTCCACGGAGCACCCCCTTGCGTAAATCTACCTTGCCAAAGGGTAGGTGTTCCGCGGTATGGCGTTTTTTTAAGGAAAGTGCGGACGATAAAAGAATTGTAGTTTGCAACCTGTGCCACACCAGAATGAGCCGAGGCATGAACACTAGAAACCTCACCACCACCAGCATGATCCGACACATGGCATCCAAGCACCGTAATAAGTGGGAGGAACACCTGGATCGCCCATCTGTGTCTGCAGGCCACACCACTGCCTCCTCTTCCCCTGTTTTCGGTGCCGGCCAATCGCCTGTCGAAGGCGCAGGCCCGCATACCTCCCGCCCTGCACCTGTACCATCTGAAGCACCATCAGCGACCACATCCACTTCCCTGTCCCAGCGCAGCGTCCAAATGTCGTTACCCCAGGCATTTGAGCGCAAGAGAAAATACCCAGCCACCCACCCACAGGCCATAGCACTAACCTCACACCTTTCCAAATTACTGGCCATCGAAATGCTGCCATTTAGGCTTGTGGACACTGAGTCCTTCCGCAGCCTGATGGCAGCAGCTGTCCCTCGGTACGAGGTCCCCAGCCGCCACTACTTTTCCCGGTGTGCCATCCCCGCATTACACCACCATGTGTCCCGTAACATCACCCGTGCCCTGACCAACGCAGTTACTGGGAAGGTCCACTTAACGACTGACACATGGACAAGTGCTTGTGGCCAGGGACGCTACATTTCCCTGACGGCACACTGGGTGAATGTCGTGGAGGCTGGGAGCGACTCGGACCCTGGGATGGCACGGGTGCTACCCACGCCGAGGATTGTGGGCCCTACCTCCATCAGGGTTTCCGCCAGCACCTACGTTATTGGCTCCTCCTCCTCCGTTTCCACCTCCGAATTCTCTACACGCAGCGCCACTCCCCCATCAGCCAGTAGCTGGAAGCAGTGTAGCACTGCAGTGGGGAAGCGTCAACAGGCCGTGCTGAAGCTGATCTGCCTTGGGGACAAACAGCACACGGCCTCAGAGCTGTTGCAGGGGATTAGTCACCAGACCGAGCAGTGGCTCTCGCCACTCAACCTGCAACCAGGCATGGTTGTGTGTGATAATGGGCGTAACTTGGTGGCGGCTTTGGAGCTCGGCAAGCTCACACACGTACCATGCCTAGCGCATGTATTTAATTTAGTGGTTCAGCGATTTCTAAAAACCTACCCCAATGTGCATGATCTCTTGACCAAGGTGCGCCGCGTGTGTGCACATTTCCGTAAGTCATCTACAGCTTCGGCCGGCCTGTTGAAGCTGCAGCAGCGCTTACAATTGCCAGCTCACCGGCTGCTGTGTGACGTGAGCACGCGCTGGAACTCCACCTTCCACATGTTGGCCCGGCTTTGTGAGCAGCAGAGGGCAGTAGTGGAGTACCAGCTGTTACACGGTCGTCGCCTCTCCGTTCAACTTCCTGTAATCAGAAGTGAGGAGTGGGAATGGATGTCAGACCTCTGTGAGGTTTTACGCAATTTTGAGGAATCGACACAGATGGTGAGCGGCGATAACGCTATTATCAGTGTAACCATCCCACTTCTGTGTCTACTGAAACGCTCGCTGCTCACAATTAAAACCGACGCTTTGCATGTGGAAGAGGTGGAAATGGGGGAGGAAGAGCTTACACAAGGTGATAGCCAGAGCACCCTCACTTCGTCTTCTCAGCGACAATTGGAGGAGGCGGAGGAGGAGGAGGAGGAGGAAGACACGGTTGCCTCCGCTACAGAGGGTAGCCATGGAACTTTAGTTCCATCTCTTCAGCGTGGGTGGGCAGAAGAGGAGGAAGAGGATGAGGATATTGAGAGTCATCCTCCTGGTGAGGACAGCGAAATCTTGACTGTTGGTACTCTGGCACACATGGCTGACTTTATGTTAGGCTGCCTTTCCCGTGACCCACGCGTTGTACGCATTTTAGACAACACGGATTACTGGGTGTTCACCCTTCTGGACCCCCGCTACAAAGAGAATTTCTCATCTCTCATTCCTCCGGTGGAGAGGACAAGCAAAATGGTGCAATACCAGAAGGTTCTTGTTGAAAAATTGCTCCAAAATTTTCCATCTGACAACGCTGGCGGCAGAGTACATGCTACCTTGGCCAACCGAGAAGGGGAGAAAAGGGGAGCACACAGCAGTTCC
Source organism: Rhinophrynus dorsalis (assembly GCA_037306005.1). NCBI lineage: Eukaryota > Metazoa > Chordata > Amphibia > Anura > Rhinophrynidae > Rhinophrynus > Rhinophrynus dorsalis. The sequence goes on along the minus strand of CM074718.1, from coordinate 230,182,407 downwards.
GAGAAAGGCAGGGCAACACTCTCCAAGGCGTGGGACACCTTCATGACACCCCGCCAGCACCCTCACCCTGATGCGCAGCCTAGTGTCACAAGGAGGGAAAAGTTTTGGAAGATGGTGAAGGAGTACGTAGCAGACCGTGTCAGCGTCCTCAATGATCCCTCTGTGCCTTACAACTACTGGGTGTCCAAGCTGGACACGTGGTATGAACTGGCACTCTACGCCTTGGAGGTGCTGGCCTGCCCTGCCGCCAGCGTTCTGTCTGAGCGGGTATTTAGTGCTGCTGGTGGCATCATAACAGATAAGCGTATCCGCCTTTCCACCGACAATGCTGATAGGTTGACACTTATAAAAATGAACAAGGCCTGGATTTCCCCTGACTTCTCCACTCCACTGGAGGAAAGCCCCGGGGGAACATAAACTCACTTTACATATATTATTTACAATGATGGGAATACTCTGTATTCCCATTCACCCCTTCCACCCAAAAAACGGGTATATGGTTGACTCTTAATCTTCTCATCCTCCTCCTCCTCTTCCATATGCCCTGTGCTATAATTTTTATATAGGGCCAGCTCACCAGCGGGCCCTGTTTGACAATTTTTATATAGGTCAGCTCACCAGCGGGCCTTCTCATATAATGTTTTATTGGGTCAGCTCTCTAGCGGGCCCTCTCATATAATGTTTTATAGCGTCAGCTCACTAGCGGGCCTTCGCATATAATGTTTTATAGCGTCAGCTCACTAGCGGGCCTTCAGATATAATGTTTAGGATGGTCAGCTCTGCAGCAGACCCTCACCCATAATGTTTTAGATGGTCAGCTCAGCGCACGTTTCCCTCTTAATCATGGCCTCAGTTCAATAAAATCAAGGAAATTTTTGGGAGAATTTGCCTCTGCGCACGTTTCCCTCTTAATCATGGCCCCAGTTCAGAAAATCAAGGAAATTTTTGGGAGATTTTGCCTCTGCGCACGTTTCCCTCTTAATCATGGCCCCAGTTCAGAAAATCAAGGAAATTTTTGGGAGAATTTGCCTCTGCGCACGTTTCCCTCTTAATCATGACCTCAGTTCAGAAAATCAAGGAAATTTTTGGGAGAATTTGCCTCTGCGCACGTTTCCCTCTTAATCATGGCCCCAGTTCAGAAAATCAAGGAAATTTTTGGGAGAATTTGCCTCTGCGCACGTTTCCCTCTTAATCATGGCCCCAGTTCAGAAAATCAAGGAAATTTGTGGGAGAATTTGCCTCTGCGCACGTTTCCCTCTTAAAGGGATAGTAATACTTCGTTTTAACTTTATTTTATTTTGTAGGCATTAAGAAAACATGAAGAATGATATAAGTCTTATATCTCAAACATTTATGGTTTATGAGATATTCACAAGCAAAGTTTCCCCCTCCCGCCCCTTTTACCTACTGTAAACAATCTCTTCTCAGATGTGGAATGCAGTCCATGGACTGGACAGATAACAGCAGGGGACACTCTTATTCCTATGAAAACAATGAAATCCCTGCCCCCCTTGACAAGATTTTCAGGTTTTTCCATTATCTTAATTGAAGATTGTCCCTCTCTGCAATCTACCTGGGCACCTTTCTTCTGCTTTGGCTGAGCAGTAAAAGGGGCGGGAGGGGGACACTTTGCTTGTGAATATCTCTTAAACCATAAAGGTTTGAGAGATAAGACTTATATCATTCTTCATGTTTTTTTAATGCCTACAAAATAAAATAAAGTTAAAATGAAGTATTACTATCCCTTTAATCATGGCCTCAGTTCAGAAAATCAAGGAAATTTTTGGGAGAATTTGCCTCTGCGCACGTTTCCCTCTTAATCATGGCCTCACTTCCGAAAATCAAGGAAATTTTTGGGAGAATTTGCAGATGATATACAAGTAAATATACAGCAAATATTTGGTAAAAATTTTTCGCCTAAAGTCGTTTTTATTTTCCTTTTTGTGTGTTTTATGGTCAGTCTGTAAAAATGGCGTACTACGGGCGAAAGATCGTTCCCAGCAGCGATGTTGGAGTCCAAGATGCATCCAGACATCCTCCCTATGCTGTCCCTGAACCATTTCTGTGGTGTTTCCATCCTTTTCTGCCCTTTTCCTATGGACCAGGCACCCTCCCCTCATCAGAGCAGGGGGTGCCTGGTGTAATGCTCGAGTCCTCCCATTGACTTCAATGGGGCTCGGGTGCTCGGCCGAGCACTCGAGCCTCAGGGGGTGCTCGGTCAGAGCACCCGAACACCCGAGCATTGGGGTGCTCGCTCATCACTAATGTTTTATTATTCCTTTGTGATTTGGAGTGCTTCCATAACATGAATCTGAAGTGTAACATCTCATTGATATAGCACCCTTCATCCAACTTCTGTTTGAGCACCCGACACCTGTATTGCTAAATTATGCCTTTACACAAAAAAAAGATTGGGTGTGGTAAGCATATCATAGAAAACAAATAATCTTGATTTTTCGATCTGAGGCAACCATTCAGAAACTGCTTCAGTCATGTTTTTATGTTGTTTATTATGCCATTACATAAGAAAAATGCCCGTATTCCTGTCAGCCAGACTAACAAGGCATGAACAGCTCCATAATGCTATGCCAATGCCCTCTGCAGTGAAAACCAGCAAACTCCAGATAAATGCTCTAGGCCTTGTATGTGATAAGTAGCTGTTATTCCCTTGACAGAAATGGTTATTACATTAAATTCAACTTTTGTCATAGCAATGCAATATATTGAATTGTATCCCAGAACCAATCTATATTTACATCAATATTAGTGATATCTCATTGCAAGTGGGAAGCACAGCTTTCGGGCTCTAATGGGCATGACAACAGCTTACTGCATACAGCCACTATACAGTTTAGTTACTCCAATAAACCCATTTGACTATTAGTACATTAGAATTGCCTTTGCCTATCATTTTTGTATAGCAATTCTTGGCTTAGTGCAAGAGTGTTCCATTTGAATCTCAATGTCCACTAACAGGTCAGAATTTAAGGATTACCCTGATAAAGCACAGGTGAGTTAATCAGTGGCTCATTCATCTTGATTGGCCTACCTGTGCTCAAACAAGGAAATCCTTAAATCATTAACTGTTGTTAGCTCTTGAAGCCCAGGCATGAATACCTCTGGCTTAGTGGCTTTCAAACTATGTTCTGTGGTACACCTTTAAATAATGGCATGCAGTGTATGTATGTATGATTCTGTGTCTATCAGTGTATTCATTAAAGACTGAAACATTTCAAATAGTGCAATTTTGTTGTCTATTAAGATTACACATGATAATTCTAATAATTTAGTAATTTTACAGTTACATGCACAGCAGTTATAGTGTTGCATAGTCTTGCATTGAATGGCATAAACAGTTTTATTTCATGGTGAAGTCATTCCAATACAATTGTAAAATGTTTACTTATGATTAACCAGTAAAAGAATATATTATCTAAGATCAGAGCGGTTATTGGGAAATGCTTACATGATTCCGAAGAGGGTTTTTTATGTTTCATATCATTTACTGAGGAGGTGTGAATTAAATGCAGTTCTATAGTTAAGATCATTAAATACAGTCCACTGTGGATATTACACAAATATACAGAGCCGTCCCTTACATGGGTCCCAGTGGGTCCATGGGACCCAGGCGGCACTTTGTCAGAGGCGGCAAATTGCTGCACCAAGGCATGTTCTTTCATGCGTGTAGTGTGCTGTTATGGAGGGGAGCTGTGTTATGGAGTGTGTAAGCTTCAATATGGAGAGTGGCTGAGGAAGGTGCATAGTGGAGGCTCCTACAGCTCACCTGCTTCCCTGAGGTGGGGTGACGGCATGTAGGGGTGGATCCTCCAGTCCTAAATGGCTGACAGGCTGCTGCATCTGATCACTCTTTCTCATGAGGGCCGTGGTAAAGCAGCAAGAGGTACGTATGTGTCCTCTCTTCTGCATCTCCATCTTCTCACAAGTCAGTCTCTGGCTCCTTGTTGACAATTAAGCAGTACAGTGGAAATTGTTGGGGCTTTAACTTTGTTAAAGCCCCAACACTGGTGCTTCATTTGCTCCTCTAACATATTTAACACAGTACATGCTGGAAACATTTAAAAGAGAAGCACCAATACCAAGCTAACATAGTTAAAGACCCAACAAGTATAAATGCTTCACAGGACATACTGTATTGGAAAATGAGAGAAATTGTAATGCATTCTTCCTGGTAAGACACTTTCTTAATAAAATAAAAGTACAAAAATAGAAAAAAATGTTCCCATGAGTTTCAAACACGTTGTCCACACTTCTTACTACATAATGGACTCAGGAGCCAGAGAGTGACTTGAGGGAATCTGGCAGTACGGAAGGGGAGGGGAAAACTTGAGGGTTGGATCTGCCTTACACTTGCTCTCCACACAGGGCCAGATTGGTAATTATACAAGGCAAGCTCTTGGCTAAAACTCCAGATTTTAGGGATGCCTGGAAAGTGACTGTCATGCCTGCAGAGACAGAAACACACCCAAAGCTGTATGCACCCACCAGGAAATTCAGTTATGTTAAAGGGCTTTGGAACAGATGTGAGGTAGGAAGAATATTCAGAGTGAGGCAAGGGAGTAAAGCAACCTAGTGTAATCTGTCATCACTTCCTCCTTGGGTTGCCACGCAGGTACTGTCTCTGACTGGGGGGGCTGTCGGTCCAGCTCTGCTTGCTGAAGCAGGGCTAAATGCGAGCAAAATGTACCCGCCTGCGCCCCAGAACTACATGTCTGGGCATCGGCCGATATAAATTCCACAACCCTGTCATAAGCTGATCTCTAAAATCACCTTCCACACATCCCTGAATCAGATGATTATGTTGTATCCGAATCCTAATAGTGATATATTGGAAGGTATTAAGCAGCAGAGGATGCTCCGAGTTTTATATATAAAAAATAAATTCTAGGAGAGCACTAAATACTTCAAAATGTGTACATAATATATAAACATATAAAGTTGACAGCATTCCATAACAATATTATTGGAACAGAGGATGGTAGGTGCCTGTATTGAACTGTACATTCCCTGTCCTCAAGGTGAGAGGAAGTCTGGTTAGGACATTGACCATACTACCCTACAAATAGATGGGAGGGTTACGGCTTACATCTTGCAGCTCTGCCCGGTGAGGAAGGCCTGACTGAACCCACACCGAGACAAACATATTCATTACATTGACGGGAGAGCTACTGACTACTCCATCTGACTATTTGGCACCTGCCCACAGTTCCTCAGGACAGACTCAGGCATTGGATTACCATCACAGGTTAATACTATACACTGGGGCTATTCAATTCCATTCTCTGAATTTCATTTTCTGGATTTGACTTCTATATTTTATAGCTGTCGACTTTATATGTTTAAATATATATATATACTTACCAAACAGCTGTTTGAAGGACTCATACCTCTAGAAGATCTGTATTAAACAAGATATATTTTGAGATCTCCTAAAATCTGGAATCATTCAGGCATCTGAAACACTGTTGAACTAGAACAGATTACAAACATACCCCTCCTTCAGAACATGGCATTCTCTGCTTCTCAGGGAGACCACAACATTTTGCTCCAACTTTTGTTATTTCATTTGTGATTTCAATCAAAGTCTCAGCTGACACCTGTGGCATTTTTCTGGTATAGGAAACAAGTAGCCTAAAAGAAACATACATTTCTAGTTACATTTTGACAAAACGACTTTCAGAAAGCCTTAGATCCCACATATTTGCACTGGCAAAGAAGTGTGTTCAAAATATGGGATATTTAGGATATGAAGTTGTTCAATGGTATAAAACAATATTGTGTGTATCTATTTGAAAGATTAATACCTCCTACTAACAAACCCCATTTAACTTTACTCTGGTCATGAAACTATTGGCTACTTTACATTGATTATGTGTGGATTAGGTCTCCAAAATTAATTAATTACTAGATATTAAGTCCATGTAGGCATGCACACAATGGCACACACGTTATACACCACAAAGCTAGGTAAGAATAACTAATATTCAAAGAGAACTAACATTTTATTTCTAAAGGGGAAGAGTAAAAGCAAACAGTTCATATTTTTATAACTATCAATGCATATACTTATCCTGAGGGAGCAGCACAGAAAGAGGAAGAATACTGAGGGGACAGAGAGGTTATAGGGGATACTGTCATCTCATTGATGGAAGGGGGGTACTAGCTTGTATGAGCTCAACTGTCTTTTCTCTGTTAAAAAACTTGCCGCTGAAGGAGAGTAAAGAGAGTTGTAATGCATAATATTTACCTCTGTATCATTAATAAAATCCTGACTTTCCTTCACAAAGTTAGGAAAATCTACACATTTTTTGTTGCAGGGATACAGGACTACAAAACTTCTCCCACTGAAGTATTCTTAAAACTCATTTAGTGGGAGGAGTTAGAGTCCTGGAATCCTGCATCAAAGACTCATGAACAATATAAACAGTTCTAGTTAAAAATTAAATTTTGCAGTCAGTCCACATAGAACTGTTTCATGGTGGCCATTAAGAATTCCTTCTTATATTAAAGTTTATTATTAGCTGGTGTTATTATTCTTTTATAGCGGGGGTTGCCAACAGTAGCCATAAGGAACATTTAATGATCACCATGATTAAGCAAAGTTGACTGATTATCTTACTTGTAGCCATGCAGAAGTATTTAAATCCTGGCCATCTGTGGCCCTTGAGGACAATAATTTTACCCCTGAATTCTACAAACTCCTCATTTTGCAAAAAAATGGATTTCATACATCTCTAATATTTAACATAGATGTTTTTCATTAGCATAGATGGTTTTCATCGGCTCAGCTGATAGGAGCCTCCTCTGTACTGGTGGCAGTTGGGAAGATGGGGAAAGTCATTTATTCATTATTCAAAAAAGTATTTCTTAAAATAGTTATTTCTGCTTTGCCTTTATAACTACCCAAAACGCCTTTAGATGTACACCAATTTCAGCTTGGCTCAAAATTGTTTCAACATTACACCTTGCCAACTGCAAGACTTAATGTTTTGTTAGGGTGCTTTATGCTTTATTACCAGGGGCCGATATCTTACAGAAATAACTGGGGCGATTCTAGGACAAAAACTGCACCATGGGGGACAAATAAAATTCACCAAAATTCCTATTCATTTACATGAGGCTTTTAATCATTTGAATGATAGTGAGGTCTCCAATTAATTGCAAAGAAATGTGTTGGAAACCTCTGGAATTGAAGGAGTTAAAATCCCATTTAAATCAATGAGTCATTTTTATTTTGACCTACGGAGCAATGGATTCTTCCAGTTCTTAGAATGCAAGTCTCAGTGTGGATAAAAGGAAAGCAGTGACATTACTTGAAATGATGCAGGCGTCCATGTTGGACATGGGGGGAAATATGGGCAATTGAAGCCCTTTGCATTAATTGTCCTCACATTTAGATGTATGTTAAGAAAGGTCTGCTCCCTTGTTAGTCAGCTTGGACATAGCTCCCATTAACCATACATTAGAATGTATGATAATCAGTTATCACAGTCTAATGTATCAATAACAGAAATACAAAAAAAAAAAAAAAAAAAAAAAAAACGGTATAGAAGATAATCTGAGAGTAAATGTTTAATATCTTGATTTTACCTTCACCTTCACTCTTGTGCTCCAAAGGTATTATACTCACTTTCACATGAGGCTTTTGTTCTGCCATTAAGAATAAAAAGCCTCTCCAGTATATATTCTCGTATTTGTATTCTTGTGCTCCCCATCTGCTTGCCATGCTCAGTTTCCAGATGCTTGTATCAATATGGGGTTTTGTGTCAACCCACCTAATACACTGGGCCACTGAACCACAGACTATAAGGGCTATAAGGACATATAAGGAGTCATCTCCATAAAAATGAGATTCTCCAATGCGTGAAGGTATAAAATATTATTTAATACAAATAAAGTATTACATATATCAAAAATTTAAATAAGAGTAAAATTATTGTACTTATACTGAACATTATATTCCTGAAGAAGTTATAGGTTGTATCACAAAATATGTAGAGTGTTTTTTATTTGTAGCTGTTGTTTTTTAATCTTTTTGGTATATATACAATAATTTTATCCTTGGAGAGTCTCATTTTTATGGAGCTGACACCTTATATTTCCTTATAGCCCTTATAGTCTGAGGTGTGTAGTGTATTAGGTGGGTTTTTGTAGATGACACAATGGGGTGATATTCCCTTCGGTGTGACTGCTGGTTAATCCCATATTGATATAAGCATCTGGAGACCAAGCATGGCACTGGGGACTTGTTTTTATTCTTAGAGCCAAAAGTCTCATGTGAAAGTGAGTATAATACATTGAGAGCACAAACAAGAAGGTGAAGGTTACTAAACTATTACAGTCAGATATCTTCTGCACAGGCTTCTTTGTTTTTTCGTATTTCTGCCATAGATGGTGATATGCAGGAGGCCCAACCTGCTCTAGAACAGCAGCGAAGATTCATTTGATCTTTTTGGGAATAATGACTGATTGTATATATAAATATATTGTAGTTTATATATTTTTAAATGGTTGTAGTACATATACCAAGCATATTTGTGTGTATATATATATTTTTTTATTTTTTATTTATTTATTTTTTTTTATTTATTTATTTATTTATTTTTTTTGCTTAATATTGCTTTGATTCACTCTGAGGGGATAGCAGAGTGACACTCCATATGCTGATTTTCTTTGTTGTGAATCGTCTATAGTGTTTGGTCTTATTTAGGCCCCGCAAGTACTCTCCTGAGTGTCTACTGTTTGTGGACCTTTGGTGTTTGGTGTCCTCTTGCCTTTTGGATTGTATAGGTGCGGCCTTACATTCCTACTATATATTTGCATTGTTTAATGTGTTAATGAACATTTGTGCTTTTGCTAAAAATGAATGGATTTTAAATGTTAATATGTGTGTACATAATTAATATACTGTGCAGCTAGACAACACACTAATACTTTGCTTAACCTAAAGCCAAGGTTCAATGATACCTTTATTACACATGGGCTAACTGTTAGCTTATGATAAAGCATTGTCACACATGACTTTACTAGAACAGGACCCCATTTGTCACCTATTTCTATTCTTGGATAGCCAATTAGCTCTATTACCTATCCTATAGCTTTGAACTATGAAAGCATATTATTACCTATTCCATAGCTTAAATAAAGATAGCACTGTCCCTCATCCCTTTATAATATTAGTCACCCAGGAACCCATTTGCTATGCAATCATCAAAATGGCTTTATTTTCTCTCACTTATTGAAGTCGCCTATATAGTCATATCAGCCAGCCATTAACAGTCAAAACATGTAACCAATAGGTGAGATCCTGCTACCTAATATTTCTACTAGTTCATACTCCAGAATTATCTAAAACTCCCATACTGACTATTTTACCCATGTTATAGAATGTCTCGGCTGCCTTTTTGTTCCAGACTGTAGTATAATACTGAGATACAACTTATATATTGTGGCATAATGTTTGTATTTCTGTATGTGTATATGTGTGTTAAAATCAAAGTTAGTATTATACAGGGTGGTTTACTGGGGGAAGAAAGATATGCTGATGAGGCCAGGACTTATGAAGAACAGTAAGCAGAGACTAGAGAATGCAGTGCTGACTTGGCTTGAACTGAGGGTAAAGGAGATATTTGACTCTGAAAGGGTGTGCTAGTACAGAGCAGTTGCTAGTTGAGTATACGAGTAAAGAGGCACTTACAATTAGCAAAAAATAGTATTAATTGGTCAAGAAGTATTCATCTAACTCAAAATGATATGACTTTTGAAGAACTGCTTGCAGACAACACATACACAGTGAATATAGAGAACTTACGCATTTTGGAAGGGATAGTCTCCTAGTTTTTGCTGCGCTGCACAGTTCTGCTCTAACAGTCTTTTGCTCTGCTGGATTCCATTTGCGAGAATCTCTTTCTGTCATGGAAAGAAGAAATGACTCCTATAAGTAGCAGGCCCCGATGACAGAGTCAAATATACTCAAAAGTATAAGATGAAACATACTGCATCCTTGTAGCATTCTGGAGGGTTATCAGTTTTGCAGCACTTGTTTAGCAAGTCTTCATATCCTCTAGCAATTCTCAGAAGCAGTTCAATTGATAATTCAGGGTGTCTTCTTGAATATTCATATAGGAAACTATAAACAAATGAAATATTATTTGGTCTGTAGTCATTACTGCTACCTCTGCCACCTGCTACCCTAGGTTTGCAAAGTCATTGAACCATATCACCCAATATGTCCATCCAGCTACAATATTTCTATATTTAACAGCTTGTATAAAATTCACTTTTACCTGGCCAGGAAAACATCTTTTTTCTCTGCATAGTGCTCACACACTTTAGGGTCCTCTATATATTCTGTAACATGTAGGGATAGGTCAGCAGGAACATCATCATTTTCCAAGTTTACTATACAGTATGAACGTTCAAGGAAGTGCTTCTCACAACATTTATGCAATTTAGTTGATACTTCTTCATGATTTTCACATAAGTGTTGCATAAATTCCAACTGACAAGAGAGGAATACCTTGTATAATAGCAGCATTGTTTTTTCTCCTTCTGCCATTTATATAATGACCACATGCATTGCGATTCAATAGTTACAGTAAAGTTTGACTTGTCAGATAAAATAAGAATGGATAGATACCAGTAGTGTGTGTCTCTCTATTTACTACTATTGGCATACACTAGACCAATGACATAATTCAAATAAATAGAAAGTAAACAACAGTTCAAAAAGTATAATATTTTCAATTTGTGACTAACCAATACACATTATTGAAGAGCATCCTTACCCTTTCAACCAAACACTCCACTGTGTTACCATGACAACATTCCTCAAAAAAGTGTGTGAATTCATGAGCAATTTTTTGTACCCTTCCAAATGACGCTTTTGGGTACCTTTGGCTTTCTCTAACCAAATTTCTGAAAGGAAAAAAGAGAATACATGATCTATACTATAAAACAGAACATGGTTACGTGACTGCAAATTCTCCGGACGTGCCTGACATACCCCGTGGCAGCAGTAAGGAGGAGATGTGCAAATTGCCTCCATTCTGTCAGTGTAAAATATACAGGGGGTCGTCATTTTGACAGGAGTGACCAGGGGGCAAACTCCTGTTAAAATCTCTGCAAGGACTTTGTCTCTCCTCACTATCTCCTCTTGGAAAAAAATAAACATGGCCGGCTTGCAACACTGGCAGCACCCTTGGCAGATACACCAGTCCCTCACACTTTACTTCTAGTGTTCTCTGTTGTTTCTGCTTCATCCGTTCAGCTATCATGTCATGTATGTGACATTTACCCCTTTGAGTGCCAGAGAGATATACAATGCTTTAAGATTGGTGATGTTGTTTGTCTCACGTTTCTGACCTAATACAGGGAAAGACTCCAGATACTGTCAGCCTGCTCCCTGCTTCTGTGAGCCTACACACTATTTATCCCTGCCTCGCTCCACTAAAAGGAGGAATCAAAGAGGATTAAGGTATAATTAAACCAAGAGAACTTACAAATGTCTGTTAACTCCTTGGATTTTGCACGTTCAAGACTTCTCTAGCATCCAAAAGATTAATTCTACTGTACACCTACACTACACTTAAAAACTTGGAAAAAGGGTATATACTTGCTGGGCAATGGGAGCTTCTCTATAGAACATTGGATGCACTCACCTCTGCAGGGAGGCCCATTATTAACCTCTTCGGTGCCAAGTTAGTACCATGTATGAGTGGACACAGCTGTTCCTGCTGTGCACTCTTGTGCATTGTACCAGTGTAAACAAATCAAGCAATCTGTTGCACACGCAAAGATTAATTGGGTGCTCGAGGCTAAGTGTTGTGTATACTGGTTTCTCATAGAAAAGCCGAGCACTCACTTGAAGTAAACTAAAACATGACTTTTATTAAAACATTTAAAATGTCCTTTAAAACGTCCAACGTTTCAGTTCTATAGCGGACTTACATCAGGGACTACTGCCTTGGTGTACTTTCAATAATTATTTTTTTTAGGTTATGAAGGTATAGGGGATCATGGCCACACAAGCCTGGATGCATGCATTTTGGATTTTACTGATATACCATACATATTTACTAAGTAAACATGGCACAATTATTATTATTATTATTATTGTTATTATTAAAACATCCTGTTAACCTGATTAGAAAATATTCCCTTAAATGCAGATCATGTGGAAAACTTGTCAAAATATATGAAGGAACACCATGTTTTGGGTTTTTTTCACGGCTTGTGCATTCATGAAAAAAAGAAAGTGAGGCAGTTTTGAATTCCCCGTGGAGTATGATTTGTGGAAATGTGTGCTTTTTTGGAGTAACTTGGAGGTTTTTGAGGCGTTTGGCCTCAAAAAACCATAACAGTGCATTTTTGGTTCTACTGAGAAAATTCCCAGAGCTGATCTCAAAATGCATTACAATGGGTTGGCAGTCAATTCCGGCCTCATACTCCAGTAACCCATACATATTTGGTATCAGTGGACTCAGGAGGCTTTAGTCTTTGATATTTAATATTGTTTTTCTGTTTCCCTCCAAGTCTGCCTGAGACATCATCCCATAAATGGAGATGTTCAGTGGAAAAAACAGCGAAAATTGAATAACATCCATGTCCAGGGTATATTCGTGGCTTGGTGTGTTCACGAAAAAAGGTAAGTGAAGCAGTTAAGAATTCCCCATTGAGTGTGCTTTGTGGAAAAGTGTGCTTTTTTGGGGGTGATTTAGTAGTTTTGATGGTGTTTGGCCTCAAAAACCATAACAGTGCATTTTTGGTTCTATTGAGAAAATTCCCAGAGCTGATCTAAAAATGCATTGTAATGGTTTAGCAGTCAGTGCTGGCCTCATACTCCAGTTACCCCAAATATATTTGTTATCATTGGACTCTGGAGACTTTGGTCTTTAACCCCTTAACGACCCTTGACGGTCACAGTACATCATAGGTCGATCTGAGTTAACGACCCATGACGTACTATGACTGTCATGGAATTCTGGGCTCCCCCCACGGCTGCACGCCATTCAGGGAGACTGGAACAGGATTCTGCAAAAAAAATGCTCCGTGCAGCCGGTTGTTAAGGGGTTAATAGTTACCATTGTTTTTCTATTTCCTTACAAATCTTCCTGAGGCATCATCCTGCAAATGGAGTCATTCATTGTTTTGGGGTTATTCACAGCTTGGCCAGTTCATGAAAAAAGGACAATGAGACAGTTTTGAATTCCCCAGGGAGTGTGCGTCATGGAAATGTATGCTTTTATTGGGTTATTTTGAGGTTTTGGGGGTGTATTTACACAAAACCAAAGATAACTGCAATTCCAAATAAATTATCAATTTCAACCCATTATGCAGCATTACATTATGGAAGTCTCATGGCCATATATTCATGTAACACCAATCATATTTGATATGCATGTACTCAGAAGGGTCAGAGCTTTTGAAAAAAAAATACTTTCACAACATCTTAGAGCAGTGGTTCTCAATCTTTTTTGTTCGGGGCACGCCTAACACGTAATCTAGAGCATTCTGGGCACCCCTAACATATGTAATATACTTTTTCAAGGGCAAAAGAAGGGTACAATACATAAATAAATAAATAAATAAATAAATAAATATACAGTTATTATTATGTTTTAAAATAATAATAACAAAACTAAAAATATTGTGCTTAACAATTTCTATAAATCTTTATTTAAAAGTTCATTTTTGTTAGTCTTCATAGAAAACTTTGGGCACTCTAAGATGATGTCCATGGCACACCAAAGTGCCACGGCACACTGGTTGAGAATCACTGTCTTAGAGCTATATTGGAAAATGTTAAGAAAAAGTGTAATTTTTTCCCTTTTTTGGGATTTCTGACATCATATCTTGATACGTGATGCATAGATAACCTCATGTGATATATCAATGAAAAGTTCAACTTGTCCAGAGAAAAACAATATATAGTTTTACATATTTAAATAATAAGATATTGAAATAATCATACTAAAACAGTTGCATAGCAAAATGCCTTTAAATTACCAGGCTTGGCAGGTATGAAAATGGGCACTGAAGGGGTTAATACGCACACCACAAAGAAAATAATCCCAGGGTACACAATATAAACATAAAAAGAAAATGTGCACAGTTCTTGCCCCTTTTTGGCTCATTTATGGACTAATTCATTAAGTGATAATTATGCATACATTATGACGTTTGTGACATCTTTTATTATTTGATACCAATGCTTTAGTAATACTGATACCTGTTCCATACATGCTGATAAAATAGTTATTTGTTTTCTCTGGTTTGCCATTGATTGCGCTATATCTGTAAGTACTAACATAGATCAGTGTTTCTTATCAATCTCCCCTATGTCTCCTACCACTTTCCATCTGTCAGATATGTTCTCTTTCTCCCCTAACACTCTCCCCGACCAACAGACATGCCCTTTTACCTTCCCGGTCCAACACACATGTCCTCTTTGTCTTCTTTCTCCTTCTACCTTCATATGAGCCCTCTGTGACAGATAGGTATATATGTCTGTCTGTCTGTCTATCTATCTATCTATCTAATCTATGTATAGTACAACTAACGCACCCTTCACAACATAGTTGAATCCAAAAATTCCATCCTATATAATTCTGTAGAATGTTTGTCAGAAGCCATCATGCGCAGTAGAGTCTGTCCGAACGCAAGGAATGCTGGGAGCACAGAAAGCTAGGAGCACAGAATGCTGGGAGTTCTGAGCTGGGAGCATTCTGTGCTTTCGGGCACTCTGTACAGTGCATGACTGTGTCGGTGGCAGGAGGCAGAGCAGGACCGGCCTCTTAACCCTTTGAGTGCCAGAGGGGTACGCAATGCATTGCAAAGCAATGTGTTGCATACCCCTCTGGCACTTAAAGGGTTAACATCTCCCGGACCTTGGCCCGTGTACACAGGCTTTTACACTAGTTTAACATAACTGAATACACGGATAAAAAAACAGACGGGCAATGCCTTCCCACACTGCTAGTTTATATATAAAACCAATTGCATAGAAGCTTTGAAAGAAGCTACATGGTCTTAACCCCCTAAAGGCATGATATGCCAGGACTGTCACTACGGTCCCAGGATTTAAGGACCAGTGATAGTCCTGGCACGTCATGTAATTCTGGGATGGCAACACAGCTACATGCTACTCTGCCATCCCATAATAATATACGCCAAAAAAATAATCTGTGGCCCTTAATGGCTGCCCATGTGACAGATCGGGTGGCTGTTAACGGGTTAAATGTGTTTCTGTTATGCACAGGATAAGTAAACCTTTACTAATAAGTCACCCATCTCAATCTTTCTTGTTCTATGTCTCCATAAGTACTACTCGTATATTCTTCATTATTATCCACACCCTTGTGCTCAAGCATGGATATCCTAAAGACATGGCCTGTTAGTGATGCTTGATGACAGGTTTGGGAATCCCTGTGCTATATAATATATCCCTAGTGGTCTAAAATATATCTCCTCACATCCCCCCTGCTCCACACTAATCATCTCTCTTCAGTACTCACTGGGGGCATTAACATTTTGTTGCATCTGAGTACAACAACTGCTTTAAAGATAATAGGAGAGTAATTCTAAGAGCTGCAACAATTCTAGAGTAGCTTAACTGCTCCATAAAGGAGAAAAACAGTCCCAATGATTTAACTGGGGTTTTTAACCCATTGAATTCTAGGGAGCTCTTCAACGTATTGCAATTCAATGTGGTGGAGACCTCTATAGCATTCCAGGGATTAGAATCCCTATTTACATTAAGTGGGATTTGGGGAATTTCCTTTCTCCCCTATGGTGCAGTTGGTTTACTCCAGAATTACGCTAATACACTAGCTTCAGTATTTATGGCCATTTAAGGAATTTGGATGCCATATGGGACCCTTCAAATGTAATTAGTTGATCATCACTTTTCCCCTCTGTAACATTTGCTTTGTATCTATTATTTAAGACAATACATAACTGTAGTGATTGTAATATATCTTTCAGTTTACACTGTGCACCATACTTAATTGACAGTTTATAACCAATACTTGATATCACATCTTTTATGGTTTATGTAGATAGAAACTTACAATGCCTGAAGAGCTCTGGTTTTAAAATTGTCCAGAATATCACATGTCGCTTTGTACTGAGCAGCAATAGGATGTATAATGTTATTGAGCACTTTCATCTACAAGAAAAATATATTACAGTTACTAAACTGCAAAGGCCCAAAAGAACTAGTGACCGAGAAACAGTAAGATTGGAAAATCATCCTTCATAGTAACAAGGAAACTATAATATTATGTTCCATCTGCCTGCTCCAGAATTAGCTATCAGCTGTCAGAGATGACCACTTGGATACAAGATATACCGCCAGTGAATTGATTTGTAATACAATGGACACACATTTTAAAGGTGGATGGATATTAGTGTATAGGCCAAGCCAGATTCATCCAGAGGACCTCATATGTGTCCATCATGCCCACCAAAGGGCTATGCATTATTGTTAAAATGCAAGACAGGGTTTTAAAAAAGCAGATTAACTTCTTGGATGCTAGTGGGGCCTCCATCACATTGATCTGCAGTGCTTTGGAGACATCACTAACACCCAAGGCTTTATCTCTTTGATTACCATAGAGATGTGCATTGCATTGATCTGCAGTGTTTTGCAGACCCCTGTGAAATTCAGAAGGTTAAGGAGCAATAGTGTAAATCAACCGTAGTTGCCAGCTATTCTGGTCTACAGTGATTATCTTTCCCAACCAGACAAAGGCCCAGGAGAAAATAGGGTATGCAAGTATCCTCCTCCCACTATACCAGAGAACAGAATGAGGCGCTCAGACTAATCCACTGAAGTCCTCATGCGACTCCATGGTCCCATGTTGCCTACTAGCACTATAGTCTCTAAATAATAATATAGGAATTAGAGAAATGTCTCTCATTGTGTCACCTTTCTCTGTCTTTGTGAATAACAACTTTAAATCAAAGCTAAAAGAGCACCTTTTATCTCTAGCAACAGCGTAATATGGAAACATTATCAAACAATATCATCATAAGCTAAACACTGCACTTCCTCCTCTACCAGCTTGTATCTGTATGTTACCCATCCTATACTTAGACTGTAAGCTCTACTGGGCAGGGACCTCTTATCCTAATGTATACTCACCTGTTGTTTCCCTTATGACTGCCTATATAAGCAGTTAATCACCGCACTTATTGTACCCCTTCTATATTAAATGTAATCTGTAAATTGCCAAGTACACCGGTTGGCGCTATATAAATAAAAAATATACAATACAATACAATACAATGGTTTTCCCTGCTTTTCCTAAGGTAAATGAATCAAAATGACTTAGCATCTGCTTTACTCATCCGTACAGATTTCAGAGAGGTTCTCAAACGAACTGTCTCTTAAAAGCAACTTTGGGGATTTTGAAAGAGCTTTTAAAACAGCCATTTTGTTATTTAGAGCTATGTTTTGAAATATTTATATTCATAGATTGCGCTAATAATATGCATGCTACTTCCTAACTTAGAACTTCAATGCTTCTTTAACTCACTGGAGCTTAACCCTTTCATTACTAGAGGTGGTGGGCAATGCATTGCCTCTCCTGGCATGGAATGAAGTAAGTGACAGTCAAGGTCAGTAAGTTAAATGACTTAAGGCTAAATCAGAAGATATCTACATAACAAGCATGTAGTAGTGCTTTTTCTAAATCTAAATAATTAACAGATAACACAATATAGAGGTAATTTTGAAAGCTCTTTCCAAATCACCAAATTTGTTTTTGGTTCTAGGAATCCTTTAATTCATGACCTTTTGGTGGATTGGCAGCCACTGTTTTAAATAATTAACATTAGCGTAAATGACTGAATCTAAGGAATTCATAACTAGATCACTATTAAACAAGTCATATACTACTACTGTTACTACTGATCAATCCCAGTTCATTTATTTTCATAGGCGATGTATTTTAGAAGTATTTTATTTAAAGGAGAACTATCACTCCAACAATTCTGCATTGTTCTGCAAAAAAAACCAACAGGGGAGCACAGTGGCTTCTGATGAGGCTCCCACATGAACTTCCCATTGATACTGAGAGATGAGACCTAAGTCTAACAGTTAAGTCTCTATTCTGAGGGATGTAGATCCCTATAGACCATGAATACTGGGATTGAAAGCCCAGCACAGGGTCTATTGGAACTGAATATATAACCATCAAAGCTTGTGCCTGAGAGCTACACAGTCCCAGGTTGTGTTCCAGCTGAGGACATCAGTTTTCTGACACCTGAATAGCTGATAGGAGCAGTTTTGGAAATGCACATATAGTTTTTTGCTTGTTACTTAGTCTGCTCCCATTGGAACAGACTTTATAAAATGTTTTAATTGTCCATTAAGATTAACAATTAAAGGGAAGGCTATAACAACAGTAATAAAAAATGCAGCAACATTCTCTTATCCCTTTGAATGCCGAAGAGGCATTGCATTGGATACCTCTCTGGCCTTCAAGGGGTTTAGCATTGGTACAAATAGCAATAGTAAAAATATATGGGTGAGTGAAAGGGAATTATGTGAGTGGATAATTTGCCTATTGGTCTAGTGCAACATCACACTGTACAAGAGCTCTAATTAAAGGTTATTAAAGCCGGCTGTTGAATCCTATCACTATTTCCTAAGTAGCAAAATAAGCCATAGATTTATTTTGGGGTGTTTTAAACCTAAAGAGTGACAGAGAAGTTTCTTATTTACTAAAACTGAATACAAGAAAAGAAAAAGTGAATGGAGTCACTGGTTTGCACTGTGAGCTATGCACAGAGAGCATCGAACTGCATTTAGCACTTTGCACTTTGGTAGATGCCAAGTCAATGGAGGCCTTGTTATCAATGATTAACATTGATTTCACCAGGTATCTGAGATGTGAGATTTGATAAGCTAATGCATCTTTAGCTTCTGTAAAATTTCTAATACATTCCTCATAATAGCAGATGAAATATATTATTTTATGATTGCGCTGGTAAAAAATGCATATTATCTCTTTTTTAAATAGAACCAACAAGGGGGATGTGAAAAAAATTCTAAGTGGTTCTTGCACCCTTTCAGTGCCAATGCACAAAGATGTTTATGCATCAAAATGGTCTCCTTCCACTATGTGAATTGTAGAGTTGGCAGTATGGCAGTGCATGGGCATTTATGAGTATGATGTCTACCTTCTCCCAGACTCAGGCTGTATATACCCTTTGGCTCTCCTCTTGTTAGAAGCTACAACTTCCACATCACGGCCTTAGGACACAATGTTTAGCTGATCTTTGAGCTCATCCACTCCTACAACTGTGTAGTTAATATCAGCCACTCACTCATCTGTTTTTCACCACTATGTCAGTCTTCCCTTGTCTCTTGTTCCCCCCCTCCTTTTTACCCCTTTGTGTCTAATCTCTCTTTCTCTTTTTACTTCTTCTTTGTTGTTGTTCTTCAGGACAGCACCTGATGTGCTGTACCATAGTGTATCAATGGTATTGCTAAATGCAATTGTTTGGGTCTTTACAATCTTACCTGCACTTCATCCTGAGTGTTCTTGATTCTATCTGGCATATGCCCCACTATGCTTATTGACCTGATTCTTCTCAAATGTATTCCTGTGGCTTCGTATTTGTTTACTTGGCTTATGATACCTTACTGGTTATATTGTTTTACATTCTCTGTAATGTATTTTTTATTTCAATAAAGCTTCTTGAAATTTAAATAAATAAATATATACATTAACATGTGAAAAAAGAAACTACAACTCCAGTCATAGGAATTGTACTTCCCAATAACTGGAGAAACAAAGACTGTCTACAGCTGGATTAGTGTATAAAGATAGAGACAGACCCTCCTCCACCACAAAGGAGAATAGTATACTACACACCATAATTTCCTACATCTGCCTCTGTATGTCCTCACTTTCCTAGAATTTCCCAGTATTCTGGCTCTGTCATTTAGCATGCTCAGTAATCTGACTCAAACACAACATCACTAACTGTATTGATTAATTTTAAATATAACTATTCTTCTTCTGTGCTACAGAGATGAATATGTATATTCTTGTATTTATAAATATACAGTTGATTAGGGTATTCTCAGCATATCCTGTTATTTTTAATAATAGCAGCAGCAGTAGTAATGATAACTATATTAAAAGTGGCAGCTGTATTGTGGAATTCACAGTTAAAAGGGATAATATTGGGTAATTTGGAAAACATAAATGCAGGTATCGTGCTAAGTAAAGCAATATTCCAGTGGCTGGCTGTGAAACATGATAAGCTGGAAAACCTGAAGATGATCAGTCATTACCTAAGGAGTCCAAGTCAGGAAGCACTGTGTGCCTGTATATACTACTGCATTGATGGACACAGATCCTAATAGGGCGTGCCACAATAAAGGTGCAGTCTTATTGTGTATATATCATATTAAAACACTGCATACTGTACCTTATTTTCAAAGCATGTTTTCTTCTTGTCAGCTTCACAACATTCAGTGAGAATAATATTGAATACTTGAGTGAATTTCAGGACTGCTGGAGACAACAAGGTTGGATGCGCTCTAGAGAGTTCATGAAGATAACTGCAAATACATAAAAAGACACTGAAGATGAACTGAAGATTTAGAGAAGGGACAGTTATTAAAGCTTTGAAAATATTTCTGTTGCTATATAGCTCAACATATGCATTCATACATCTTTTATCTTAAATTTCAGTTTTCTATTCTCATCACCAGGTACTGCTATTCCTATCACTTACTATAGAGAGACATTGTGGATTATGAAAAAATATGCCTATCGGACACTATTTTGCACTGTTGCTTTTGAATGGTAAATCTCCAAAAACATTTATTGTCCTTTTCTGTAGAGATGTATGAGTAGAGATGGTTTGTAAGAATAACACTATGATCTTATTATGATTCATGTGCATTAATAAACATAAATATGGTACAAGCAAAATATATTTATTAGTATGTAACATATATTTTCCAGTCTGTCAGCTTATTTCAATTTCACACAGGACCCCCATGCTCACATACATCTATTAGTTATATTTTACATAATAGGAACAAGGTATTCATTCTTACTGTGCCAAAACGTGTTGTGGGTTTTCTTTGAATTCTCTACAGGTTTCCTCTGGCTCTGGATCCTTAACTGGAATATGAACTCTGTGATCCCTGAAGCACTGGCCCCTCTCAGGATCTGGTTTACCACAGCATTCTGCACTAAAGTCATACTTGGTGTTTAGGTCGGGAACAGTACAGATCTTGTCAAATAGTGTGGTGGCCTGCATAAAATTAAAGTCTATAATTAGTGTAATCACAAAAATAAATATATTTTTAGTTGAAATTCACATAGCTGTAGGTCTCACTCAACCAAAGGGGGAGCATGACAGGGATCTGAAAACAGATCCCTAGTTCATCCCTTTTGTTCCTGCAAGAAGAGACTGAAGTTAGAGACTGATCTCTCACTGCTAAGTTTCCTGTTCTGTGCAATACAGGTCCCCATGGACCCATACGGTCTACAGGGCTGCATATGCAACCCACGAAGTTTGTGGCTGAGAGAAGTTTCTGAACCCCCAAGTAGCTGACACAAGCCCATAGGATCAGATTTAGTTAAAAGTAATACATACAGCTTAAGGATTGAGGCTGAATTGCACATGGAGGATCAGATCTTGCTCAGTGCTTGTTATACAGGGTTTCACAGTTTCATTCTTTAGTGTTCGTATGCAATCTAAGGACATAATCATATTTTTAAATATAGAGCTTATAACTTTAATACTATAAATACAAATTGTAAAAAATGAAATAATCATAATTCTGGCCTGATTGTTTGTGCACAATTTAAAGCAGTTGTATTAAAATACAAAACCACATTTTGTAAAGGGGAAATTTTTACATTGCTTTGTAACAGATCTCTTCAACAAAGTAGCAGTGCCTGTCTCCCTGATCAATAATCAGAATGACGTAGGAACTGTGTGTTTGAAAGTTTTCAGTGAACGTTAAATGGGTGCAGGCACTGGGATAAATATTATTACTGCTCAAAGCCTCAAACCCACTTGACTGGTTCTGTTCCCAAAAAGCATGCAAGTGTGCCCCCTTAACATACAACAGCATTACGGTGATGCCCAGTCTCAGTGATGTTTCTTCATTATGGTAACTTAAAACCTTAATACTGTGAACCACATCCATTCTCAGCAATAAGCAGGGACTCTAAGACATCTGTCACAGCCTGATTACCATGGTCATGTGCTTTTTTTAAATGTATATATGGCAGATGCCTTTGCCTGGGGCTTTGTGAATCACTGTATTTAGATCTTTAGCTTGGTCTCCTAAGGCAATTAGACACAGGAACACAGATATATTTAAATAATGGCATATAGGTTGTCTGATTATTAAGAAAACAAATCTCAAAACATGTAATCATAAAATAAAAGCTTAGTTTCCACTGGAGCCCTCTCTGGCCTATATGAGCTGGTCCTAACTGTTTAGCCAAACTAATTCACTAGATAAACCACCCAGTTGTTTCAGACTCTGGAAAAACTCATGGCTATGATTAGGGTCTCTCCTTGCCCTTTCTGAGCAGGGTATTTTCAGGTCCCCTTAGCAGGCTATCGCAGTCTCTCTGAGTCTCTGCAATTCTAGATTTTAATCCCAAATTCACCTGTTGCATGATTCAAGCCTCTAACCTGAATTCTGAAAAGCAAGCCTTGATTACCAGCAGACACCTTCCCATTTTGAAGTGGGATGTAGATCATCTCACTGCTCTTTAAAGAGTCTTCACCCTGAGAACCTTGGACACACTCTTTATGTGACATTTTGACATATGTAGTAACAACAAACACATCTTCCTGGGGCTTTATTATGCATTCTTATAGGAACACTAACAGCTAAATATAATCTGGAGTTATATACTTTTATATGCCTGGTACTCAATGCTAGTTACCTATTTGTTACCAGAAGCCTCAAATTTAGTCTTACGTATACTCTCTGTGGGCTCTCATTTCAGCTTTTTTTTTCCAGGGCTCCATTGCTCTTTACAATAGCAATCTTGAGAGGTGTTTCAGAAGTCATATTGCTTAATTTTCTTTTAATGTTCCTTAGATAAGATATTAGCCTGAATAGAAGAGCAGTGAGTACTGCTAATCTCAATACATTAACATAATTAGTTCTGAACAGTTATCAAAATCGTGACTTTAATTCCACAGAGGCTTGCAAGCTACAGCCTGCAACTGCAGCAAGGCCAACTCAAAGGCAAAGGTTGCTAAGAATCACTTGGTTTTATCAGACTGCCTTTGGTCTTTAGACATTGGAACGCTTAAAGGGATAGTAATACTTTGTTTTAACTTTATTTTATTTTGTAGGCATTAAAAAAATATGAAGAATGATATAAGTCTTATCTCTCAAACCTTTATGGTTTATGAGATATTCACAAGCAAAGTTCCCCTCCCGCCCCTTTTACCTAGTGTAAGCCATCTCTTCTCAGATGGGGATCTGGTTGTAAGACCAGACAGATAACAGCAGGGGACATTCTTCTTCCTATCAGAACAGTGAAAGCCCTTCCCCCTTGACAAGTTTTTCAGCTTTTTCCCTTATCTTAATTGAAGATTGTCCCTCTCTGCAGTCTACCTGGGCACCTCCCTTCTGAACTGGCTGAACAGAGGGGGATACTTTGTTTGTGAATATCTCTTAAACCATAAAGGTTTAAGAGACAAGACTTATATCGTTCTTCATGTTTTTTTAATGCCTACAAAATAAATTAAAGATAAAACGAAGTATTACTATCCCTTTAACATTCGATCTATGATTCAGTTTTATGCTTAGAGGACTTGTACAACAATGAAATCAAAACAGCTGGGATATCATCGGCTGATGTGAGACTCATAAAAAACATGAAGATTTAGTCAAATTAGAATGTAGACACTGGCTTTACTATAAAGGAACAAATGATGGACAATGTGGAGGAATCAGAATCTTGATTAACAAAAGATCGACAGACTCAGTCATAAAAGCAGAAAGTATTTTAGAAACAGCTGCTTCCTGTGCTATCAAACTATATAGTCACTATGTTCTTCAAGTCATTCAAGTTTATGCCCCTAAAAGTAGCCACAGTGATGATGAAGTTGAAGAATTTTATGATTTATTATTATTATTATTATTTATTAATCCTCTACAAACAGAACAATTACCACTATACATTTATAATGGGAAATTTCAATGCAAGAATTGGTAAGATCAAAAATGGAAGAAAATCAATTGGACCACATGGAACTGGATAAAGAAATGACAGAGGCAACAGACTGATCGAATTTGCAGAAGAGCAAAATTTGTACATCATGAATTCATTTTACAGGAAAAGGCCCAGCAAAAACTATCTGCTCAGTATTGAATAGTTTTAACGTTGGAAGTGACATTGTCCAGTAAGATCCAAAAAAAAAAAAGATTGACTGCAAGAAAGAAAGAAAGAAAATGATGAAGTCAACAAACCTGAACATTGACTCTAGCCATCTATTGAAAAATCATAAGAATTTTGAGATAGCACTGTCTGTATAATCACTTTAGTGTGCTGCAAGACCTTCCAGTCACATACATTTCAATTAAAAATGAAAAAGTTATTGAGACTATTGTAGACACTGCCCATGTACTTGCGCCTACTGTAAAACAAGAAAAGCCAACCCAAATATCAAAGGAAACAGTTGCCATAATGAAAAAGCGACACAAAATGAAGCGAAAAAAGTAATGATAGAATAGGGTAAATATGTAGAAATGCAAGGCCATAAGGAAGTGCATTAAAGAAGAAACATCCAGTTTAATGTTGAGCTCATCAAAAGGACACTGGAAGAATATCAAGGGCTGAAGAAAGCAAAACAAAAGATGGCCACACATAGGAGCCAAATGTTTGCATTAAAGCTTAAAGATGGTACAACAGTAAAAACTCAACCTCAAATATTAAAATAAGTGGAATAATTTTATTCAAATCTTAATTAGGATGAAGGACAATAACTAAATGCAGTGACGGAGGCTGAAACATGCCAGAAGTTTTGGTAGAAGATGTAGAAGCTGCAATAAAATCAACAAGAAATGGCAAAGAAGCTGGACCTGATAAAGTTACTTTTGAAATGTTGAAAGCTGGAGGTCAACCCTTAATCAAAGCCCTAGTTAAACTATTCTCAAAATGCCTACTGCAAAGTAAAGTGCTTGAAACAAGGAAAAATGCAGAAGTCATCCTAATGCACACAAAAGGTGATAAGAAGGATCTAAAAAACTACCAACCAATAATCCTATTGCCAGTAGTCTGCAAGGTTTTCACAAAGGTACTATCAAGAAGAAAGGGTACAACTTAAAACTTAAGGCGGCACAACCTAAGGAACAAGCAGGATTCAGGAGCGGTTTCAGTACATTGGACCACATACAGCATGCCATTATGTATAGCCTTCACTGACTATGAAAAGGTCTTTGAGTCAGTGAAAAAGCAAGCAATAATTGATGCCCTGACAAAGCTTTTTGGTGATACACATCGGGCAGTATGGGTTGGAGGAGGCATTGTGGAGGCTACATTTATACCTGTGACCTATTTACTTCTCTGGTGTTTGCACTGATAAGTATTGTTATCCCTATGTTTTGTTGTATTTTACACACTTAGCACTTGTGAACTGATTATATTTTATATCAAGACTTTAGGTGTATTAGCTGAATGGATTGTGGATTTTATTAGAGGTCCAGGTAGCTTATATATTGTTGACACTCTCCTTGTCATTATATTAAATATTTTTGCATATTATTAGTACTTATTTGTAAGTCGGAGATTTGACTATTAGTTTTGACCTCCTCCAATGTGTGTGTTTTTAATGATGTTTTAAGAGTACCTTCTATATATATATATATTTTGTGTACTGGATTCAATAAACTTATTCTTCTTCATTACCTACTGAATCTGAGTGCCTCTTGTTAGGGTCTTGCTCTTTGGGTTTTCTTTGCTCTTTGGTAATAATCTGATTATCCAAAGAACTGCAAGAACGCATTGAAGAGCTACAACAGGAATGCAGAAAGTTCTGGCCTGAAGATGAGTATCAAAAACTCATGGTCAGCAAATTTACCATACCAAGGAAATCAATGTAGATGGACTAGAACTAGAAGAAACTTGACATGTATGTATACCCTGGACAGGAAATGTCAACAAGTGGAAACACCATGATAGAAATTGAGCAATTAATTAAATTGGGATGGCAAGCTTTTGGAAAAATTAGTGGTACTGCTTTTAAGACAAATTTACTACTCTGCCTCAAGCAAAAGGTTATTGACCGGTATGTCCTCCCAGTCCTTACGCATGGCTGTGAAACATGAACACTGAATGCCAGCACCATACAAATCTTAAGGTTACATGGAGAAGTATAGAGTGGCAAATTCTATGATGGGTCTATGATGTAATTGAAAGAATAAAGCACCTGGGCAGGCCATATAGCAAGAAGATCTGATAGTAGATGGAACAAACACATTTTGGAATGGATTCTACTTGATACTAAACGCTAAAGAAGAAGAAGACCAAAAACTAGATGTGTAGATAAAATTACCAAATTCATTGGTACACAGTTCAAGAAAAGGCACACAGGAACAAAGTTGTTGGAGGCTTGCTGAGGAGGCTTTCATCCTGCAGTGGATCGACAATAGCTGAATATGATGATGATATTTGCATACAAAATTTCACACTTGTTAGTTGAAGTGCATTATATATAAAATATATAATACAATTAAATTTTTGTGTTAATGTTCCTTTAAGGGGTGATTGAAAATGTATGTATGTAGGCAGATATTTTACTGGTACTATTAGGATGATATTAACCTTTTGAGTGCTAGGGGATTGAGCAACACATTGCAGAGCAAATGTGTTGCACACCCTCAGACATTCAAAGAGTTAATTATCAACATATCTGCTGATTATGTTTTTTAGATCATTTTCACTGGGCCTGCTATTTTTGTACATGGTTAATAATATATACTGTTATGTTATCAGTCTATCTTTGTTACTTATTAATATTCCATTCAGGCTGCTGAATACCCATTAGGAACTTAGAGGGAGATTTAGAAAAAACATTCTCAATACTTTTTAACCCCTTAACGACCCTTGACGGTCATAGTACGTCATGGGTAAATCTGACTGAACGACCCATGACGTACTATGACCGTCATGGAATTCTGGGCTCCCTGCGCAGCTGCACGCCGTTTGTGGAGTCCGCAATCGGATTCTTTAAAAAAAAAGATGCTCCGTGGTCCTTTAGTGACTGCCGTGTGCCTGTACGGCCGGTCGTTAAGGGGTTAAAGAATTTTCATTAAGTCGTGGCAACTGGTAATAATATCAGGTCTGATTTATAATTGAGTAAGGGTGTCTTTATAAATATGGCATTATTATTATTATGATGTTAACTCCTGGAATAGATGAGATTAATGTTCTGGCAAAAAGTCTGTTGCTAATTTGTCACAATTAGAAACATTATAAATTCTCAGCGCCAGAATTTTCACCAGAAACATAACTACTCTGCACTCTGGCTTCCAGAACTGGAGTAAACTTCATTTTAAATTCTGAACTTCAGCTTTAGTACAGTTTACAGACATTTCTTTCTCTACTCCACTTTCATAAATCTCCCCCAAAGGGCCATATTTATAAAAGCATACTGAAGTAATTATAGAGTGAGCCAACTGTGGCATAGAGGACAAATAAACATTCCTAGATTCCTGCGCACTTGGCTAGAGCTTTTTAACCTCTTGAATGCTAGAGAGGTCGCTAATGAAGTTGTCACAATACACTGGAAACATTCAAGGATTTAAAAGCCCAATTTAACAAGAATTTTATTTGTTGCTTATGGTGCAGTTGGTTTACTGCAGAATAAGTCCACTTTTCTTTTATAAACCGGGGCTAAAGGATCATATGTGGGTTTATAAAGAGGTGATAACTTCTCCATTTTCTATATTATTCTATGGAGCCTATGTACTAAGATCTCTTTCACTTGAGAAATCTTAGTGCATAGGCTCTGTAGAATAGCATAGGAATTGGAGAAGTGATATCACTGGAGAAGTAATATTTGTTTTATCTCCTCTTTAGCACATCTTAATGCATAACCACCCAAGGAGACATTGGGGGTTATGCACTAAGACATGATAAAGAGGTGATATTGTGGCGATAACTTCTCCAGTTATATAACTTCTCTACTATCTATGGTATTAAATAGAGCCTATGCACTAAGATCACCAAAGTCTGAGAGATCTTAGTGCATAGGCTCTACTGAATAACATAGGAACTGGAGAAGTGATATCAATGGAGAAGTTATCACAATGTTATCACCTCTTTATCATGCCTTAGTGCATAACCACCATTGTTTTTCAGGTAACCACCATTCCTGGCCAATGGAAAGGTGTCATTGTCTGATCTATTGTCATATCTATTAATCTATTGACGGATGTTGGTGTATTAGAGACTTTAAACACAAGCCTTAATATGCCAAAAAGAAGTATGAATGACTTACCAATGGCTTTTCACACTTATTCTATAGAGCCTATGCACTAAGGTCTCCAAATTTGAATAGACTCCAAAGAGTAATATATAATTGGAGACATTATAAAATGATGAAGTCATCTCCACTTTATCACCACTTAGTGAATTTCCCCCAGGAGAAATGGGGGTGATTGACTAAGCGGTGCTAAAGGAGGTGATATAGAGGTGATAAAGTGGAGATGACTTCTCTAATTTATCACTTTTCCAGTTCCTATTTTATTCTATAGAGTCTATGCACTACGATCTCCAAAGCTGAAGAAATCTTAATGCATAGGCTCCATATAATAACATAAGAATTATAGAAGTGATAACCTGGAGGTGTCATCTCCAATTTATCACTTTTTTATCACCTCTTTATCACCGCTTAGTGAATCTCCCCCACTGTTTTTCAGGCAGTCACCATTCCTGGCCAGTGGAAAGGCACAATCTTCTGATCTATTGCTAATACATATGTTGGACTATTAGAGATTTTAAACACAAGCATTAACATGCCAAAAAGAAGTATGGATGACTTACCAATGGCTTTTCACACTCTGGACTTTTATCATTGGCTACACAGGATTTAGCAAATTCATCTATTTGATCCACCAATTTAGTAAGCTCCTCCAATGAGCTTTTCTGAAGATTCTGTGAGACCATTACCTGCACGCTATAAAATAAATTGCGGTGAGTTTAATATTATAAAATAATATTATGTCTACACCAGAGAGAAAACAACATTAACTCAACTGTAAGTCCATGCAACTAAATTGCTGGAAATAGTAAGTGGACTTGTGGCATAAAGACAGTTAAATAATATGAAATGGCATTAGAAGATTATCTATTGTTGCTTTTTTTTCCAAGGGGGTTAATGCACATTAGGTGCACAAGTCAGATTAGTATGTATGAAGGTATATAAACACCTTCCACTGGGCAGTCCACAGCAAAAAAAACAAAACAAAAAACAATTGACTGATTCCATATCAAATCATTTTCTCCTAATTACATTATTACAAAAACAATTCCATGCTAAGACAAGCATATGAATTAGAGTGTCAGTTTCTACTCCTGGCTAGCATGAACGTGCTAAGCTATGTATGCCTTAAAGGGATAGTAATACTTCATTTTAACCTTATTTTATTTTGTAGGCATTAAAAAAACACAAAGAACGATATAAATCTTATTTCTCAAACCTTTATGGTTTAAGAGATATTCACAAGCAAAGTTTCCCCTCCCGCCCCTTTTACCTAGTGTAAGCCATCTCTTCTCAGATGTGAATCTGGTTGTAAGCCCAGACAGATAACAGAAGGGGACAATCTTCTTTATATGAAAACAATGAAAGCCCTTCCCCCCTTGACAGGCTTTTCAGGTTTTTCCCTTATCTTAAATGAAGATTGTCCCTCTGTGCAATCTACCTGGGCACCTCCCTTCTGCTTTGGCTGAGCAGTGTGACATCAGTAAAAGGGGCGGGAGGGAGACACTTTGTCATTGAATTACTCCTGAACTACAACTCTGACAGAACTGAAATAACACTCTCCAAAGTCCAAATACTATGATGATTAATTAGAGCTGTTTTTATTATGAAACATTACTATCCCTTTAAGGGAAAACAAGGGAACAATCTATGGGAGTCTCAGGACAATCATTTCCTCTATTACTTGATTAGATCAATGTACTTATTAGCAAGGCTTAAGCAAGGCTTAAGTGAGCACCATTTCCCTGTGCTTAATATATGGCTGGTATATGGGGCTTGCTGATATTAAACACCAAAGTCGTGTGTGTCCATATGTTGGAGCGAATACAACAAAGTACAGCCACTGGCATTAGAAACTGATGCCTGTTTGGCTGCACTTACAAGGACAATGTTGTACATTTCACTCACTGTTCTGATAATATTCAAGAATGTTAGGTATTGAATAGGTGTGGGTTAAAAGTAAGAAAAATTTCCTGCATGAATTTTCTTACAAATGGACGATTTTTTTGTAAAAGTGTTCTCCTTTTCACCAATGCAAAATTTTCTTCCTTTTCTCCAATTCGAATAAATTTTTCACCTATTCCAACACATTTTAGGGACTTGTTGGGACTCATTGTCATCTTCAGTGTTCTTATATGTTTTTTTTTATAGTACTAACACTGGCACTGGTATAACTTTTGCTGGGACCTTGACAAACTGCATCCTCCCCGGGAGGAGACAGATCATCATCATTTATTGCACATGCTTCAGCAACCATTGCTGCAGGCAGTTTTTGAACTATCACTTTACTCCCACACACATGAACTGCTCCACTTTTCCCTCTCCCACTGCCCTTTGTGCATTTGCTGCATATTACTCAACTACTGTGTGTGTGCTTACTCTCTACAGTACACAAGTGATGGAGTGTGATGCCTTGCCTTGGCCCTCAGCAAAATTCTCAATGTCATCTGCTGTCTATCAAGTCTACTTCAGTCACGCAGCTCATGTAAGGCTTCCAGTCAGCTGTCTGTCATCAAGTATTTATTGTTTAAGTTTTTATTATTTGTTTTAGTTTTAGATTTTTCTTTTCTTTTTTTATTATTTTTTTTTGTTTTTATTTTATTTTTTTAACTTGTCCATCCTCTTATCACATACTGTAACAAAAAAAAACTAAAAAACAATATCAGCAATGTCTTTCCCCAGACTTCCCCAGCACAGAGACAATAAAATCAAGATCAGCAAGCAAATTGGACCCCAGCTGCCTATGTCTTGGCAGTCAGTCAGGCACCACATTTTGGGGTATTTGGGGTCAACCTCCTTCCTCCCTTCTTCTCCCTAGAGTGTCCCCAGACTCCCCTAATACAGAGAACAAATGTCCTACCTAAAAGACTACCCAAACTAAGCTTCAATTCCCCTTATTTGCCTGTCTTCTCTAACTCAAAAACATGCTGCTTTCTCCTCTCACAAATACAGAGTGGCATACTGTGAGAGCCTGACACCCTTTTATATGCCTAAAGGAAAAGTAGAGAAAATTTTCATGTGGTGGGGAAAATGTTTTCTTCCTGTTGATTTCAATGCAATGAACTAGGCGAAAAAAGAGGGAAAACTGCACTTTTCGTGGGAAATTATTCGCCATGAAGGAAGCGCTATTTTTAATTGATTTTGGTTTGAGGAGAATATATACGTCCTTCCCTAGTATTGAGTGTTAATGACGGCACACAGTGGATCACCTTTTACACTATCCAGTGTGAGCTGTGAAATTAATCTAATGAACTGTATCGACAAGATCTCATATCTAGATACAGGAGCATAACTAGTAAATTCTGGACTCGGAGGCAAACTGTTCAAGTAAACCCTGATATACTTAACAGACTGATGTTTGTGGGATGCTTCACCCATTAAGGGCTGGGGGGGGGGATGGAATACATTGGTTTTTATGGGGTCAAGTAAATCAGTGGATACTGGGTCAAGCTATAGAAAATAAGTCTTAATCCCAGAAGTTATATTTGAATCATTCAAGTCTCTTCACCATTCACTTGCCTTCATCATACATTTGAACTCTAATATTCTTTTTTTGATTCATTTGAACAAAAACCTACCCACCACACAACATGATTATTATTATTATCATTGTTAGCTATTTATACTTGTTCAGCAATGTTGTAGAATAAGCAAGAGACATAATGGGAGATAACCCTCAGATTAGAACAAACAGTACAAAAGGATAAGAGGGTCCTGATCACGAGCTTGCAGTACAGAGCAGAGACGGTCAAAATAAAAAGGATCTGGCCACTGATTTAATGTGGCTATTGGGTCTGGTTGGGTGTTAGCAAACAGCAGGGTGGGCAAGTTTTCCTGTCCAAATGCCACATTTGGAGTTAGAAAGCATTTCTTTATAGCATTTCCATAATATATATTTGTAACTAAAATTAATTTATAATATTGAAGATCAATATCAAAGCACATATCAGAACTGTGCACCTACGAATAAATGTTTTATATAAAATGCTTACACTGCTCTGAAGTTATTTTCTTGCAATGTTTTGAATACATCATCAATGTGTCTGATAGTGTCAGGCTCTGAAAATCAGAACAAATAGTGAGTAAACATAACACTAACAAACTTTATTAACAAATACTAGGCAACATTTATTGACCACATTCAGATGGCATTCTTACTTTCAGATTACTTTTGTACTTAGCAGCTGATAAAAGTACTAATTGACTATGCATGCATAGTAGATCTGAGTGGGCACTCAGTGAGGGCACGGGCATACACAACCATATTTTTGTGTGAATGGTGAGCTTCAAATGTAAATTGTAATGAACAAAAAAACACCTGTTCAGCTCACTTGTGTAATTCTGATTGTGGAAGTAAACAGTAAATAAAGCATTAGGGGTGGTCCTTACTGAAAAAAAAAAAAAAAATGGAACGTTGACCCATGTTTACTAGAAAGGAAATTATTTTGTCTAGCTGAATTTTTAAATCTCTTAAAAGGAGACTATCAAGTAAAAACAAATTTGGTGATTATAGAAAAGCTTTCTAAATCATCTATATGTTGTATTAGCCAAGGATTTCTTCTTCAATAATGCCATCTTGGGTCTGCTGAAGAGACTCTGCTTCTTCAGGGACAGGATTCCCCTACAGTCAGCTAGAGCACTGATGTCAGGGACGGGGGAACTTTGAAAGTGGATATCTTTCAAACCATAAAGGTTTGAGAGATGGCACTGGGGGCATTTAATTTGTTTTTATAAGGTATCACGGTCCCCGTGATTCTGTGTGTCACTCTCACCTGTGCTGCTCCCGGATTGGTTGAGCTGTGTTGGCCCACCCCTGGTTACCTGTTTTATTCTGGCCACTGGCACCTGTCAGGTGCCCTTTCGGGGTGTTTCCGAGCCAGCGTTGCTGTTGCAGTATTCTAGTATCCTGAGCTACAGTGTACCGACTAGGCCTGTCCGACGACGTTCCTGTGTTCCTGTTCCGTGATTGACCCGGCCTGGCTGACTTCCTGAGTGTTCCTGATCCGGCTTGTCTGCAAATCTCCTACAGCATCCTACCCGGCCTGGCTGACGATCCTTCTCCGTTACTGATCCGGCTTGTCTGCGAATCTCCTGCGTGTCCTGACCCGGCCTGGCTGACAACTGACTCCTGCGATTACCTTGTTCCTGCTATTCTGACGGACGGTTCCCGTTGTCGCCTCGGCGACATTCTCATACTGCAGAGTGTGACTGAGCCTCCGCTTCTCCGTTGCTGAGCCGTTGCTGAGCCTTCCATTGTTTGTCTTACGTGTGCTGAGTCCAGACCCTTACTGTGCTGTGTCGTTTTCTGTACATAGACGCTGGTGTTGTCTCATCCGCTTACTGCTACTCTTCCACCTATTGCATCAGCCTGTACGCTGTTTCTGTGAGCCGGCCGCTTGTGGGCCTTGGTAGTCGGCGGCTCTACCTTGACAGAGCAGTGGTTCCGTTACGCCCGTTTGCTGTTGGCGAGCAGTACTGAACCCAGTGGTCTCCATTACGCCCGTGGAGGGGCTATCGACACAAGCAATCACGATACTGGTGGTCTCCGGTTACGCCCGTGGGGGCAATTGGCTCAAGCAATCACGATACTAGTAGTCTCCGGTTACGCCCGTGGGGGCTATTGGCTCAAGCAATCACGATACTAGTAGTCTCCGGTTACGCCCGTGGGGGCTATTGGCTCAAGCAATCACGATACTAGTAGTCTCCGGTTACGCCCGTGGGGGCTATTGGCTCAAGCAATCACAATACTAGTAGTCTCCGGTTACGCCCGTGGGGGCTATCACCTTATTACCTGCAGTTCCCGTTCAGTCATAGCTATATGCTACAGCTTCACACAGTGAATGGACTTGAGTGCTATCATCCAGCACATATCACTATATGCAGCACCAAGGGCGTGCCTAACACCACATTTGAGACTGATTACCAATACTATTAACCTCTTGTTCCCTGTTTTGTGCTTCCATACTTAGTGAAGTATTACCTGTTGCACCAGGTATCTCTGCCTTTATTCTGCTTATGCCAGTACTGCGCCAGTGGCGACCTTGTCATTTATTTTGCCTTAATAAAACTCTATTTGTTTTATCTAACCACTGTCTGAGTGTCTGAAAACCGTAACATAAGGGCTACAAGATTAAGTATTGTAAAATTTAAGTATTACTATCCCTTGAAATAACCAACACTGTGTAATTAAAGGAGAACCAAGTCAGCATTTGTATTCAATCATTTACTCTCACTTGAACTGTCCTATCATACATTTGGTTTTCACATAGATCCTCAGGAATGGCGATGCCATGGATGGATGTTACTCCAATCACTATTTGCAGGATACACATGGGAGCCAAATGTCAACCACTGTAGGTGGCACACCAACAGGCCATGATTGATGGATAACTCTGATTAAGCAAGGCTGGATCACTCAGAAAGATGGAGCGACTGATCCAAACAGCAACAGGCCTTAATCATAGAAATCCCTCAATACTGACCTGATTGTTGGCCTGGAGGAATGAACTTGGACAGACCTCATGTAAGGATCCTGTCAAGTTCATCAATCTGTGATTGCCAGGGTAGTATCCTGTTATGGACACAGGTATGTTGCAGCAAAATTTTCAGCAGAACTGCCTCCATTACATGGTTATGTTCCCCTGTTCTAAAATCACATTTAGTTTTTTAGAACCATTGTTTCTTGTTTTAAAAGGCCTTCACCAGTTGTCCCTGGCCTGTTTGGGCAGGAAAAGGACAAAGAAAGGACCAGGTCCTTTGTCTCTCTTGCTTCTAGGGGGAGGGAGAGGTGTGTGTCAGTCAGGTAAAAGTGGGCTGGTGATGGGCGGGGCTTGCCAACAATGAAAGAAGAGTGCAGGGAGAGCTGGGGAGAACTTTTCCAGAGCAGAGCCTGACGCTGATCTCCAGTAAGAAGTTGACCAGTACATTGCCTGATGTATCCAGTTCTCCTGGTCTGTGTTTTTTCCAGCATTCTTGGCCTTGTAAGGATTTTCCAGGATTAGATGAGTATAAAGCTTTATCACTCTTTTTATTGTTTATTTATTTATTTTATATATATATATTTACCTTGGGGGACAGGCCCTAGGTGGTGTTCAGGCATCCCCAGAATGTGGCATATTGAAACCCACCATACAGGTGGTACTTTCCTGGGCAAAACGATTAGTAGAGGTTTTGGCTCTGGTCGACTCCGGTGCAGCTGGGTATTTCATGGATAATACCTTTGCCAAATTAAATGGGGTTCCTCGTATTGAGAGGGAAACCCCACTCGCTATTGAAGCAATTGACGGTAGACCCCTGGAACCTGCGCAGGTAACCTTTGAAACTATGCCTTTGTCTATGACGATTGGGGCTCTCCACAAGGAGGAACAGCAGTTCCAGCTTATTAATTCTCCTCATCACGCAGTAATTTTGGGGTTCCCTTGGTTACAGTCACATAACCCACAGTTTGATTGGGAAAAATGTGAGATATCTGCTTGGTCCCAGTCTTGCATGGAACGTTGTGTAACCCAGCCGGTCAAGGTCTTATGCACCTCCTCTGCTTTACCCAATGATTATCAACAGTTTGGCGATGTATTCAGCAAAGGAGAGGCTGGCACTCTACCCCATCATAGATCTTATGACTGTGGCATTGAACTGCCTCCGGGGACAGTACCTCCAAGGGGATGCACGTATCCACTATCTTGTGAGGAGAATAAAGCTATGGAGGAATACATTGCTGATGCCCTAGAAAGAGGTATCATAAGGAAATCCACCTCCCCGGCGGGGGCAGGATTTTTCTTTGTAAAAAAGAAAACAGGTGAACTGAGGCCTTGTATTGATTACCGGGGGCTGAATAAACTAATCTCTAAGAATGCATATCTGACACCGCTCATCACTGAGCTATTTGACAGACTTAAAGGGTCCTCCATTTTTACCAAATTGGACCTTCGGGCTGCATACAATCTTATTCGGATCAAAGCTGGTGATGAGTGGAAAACCGCTTTTAATACGAGATGTGGTCATTATGAGTATTTAGTTATGCCTTTTGGTCTCTGTAACGCACCCGCTGTATTCCAAGAGTTCATCAATGACATTCTTAGAGATATGTTGCAGTCATGTGTCGTTGTCTACCTTGACGACATTCTCATTCATTCTGAGAATATGTCACAACATGTCAAGGACGTGTCTGAGGTGTTGCTTTGCTTACGAGAGAATAAATTGTACTGTAAACTCGAAAAATGTGAGTTTCACAGAAACAGTGTGCCATTTCTGGGATTCATAATTGGCAAAGAAGGCATTGCCATGGACAGAAAAAAACTAATGGCAGTTTTACAATGGCCTCGTCCCAAGAGCCTTAAGGCCATACAGCGATTTCTGGGCTTTGCGAATTATTATAGAAAATTTATTAAGAACTTCTCTACCATTGTAAAACCTTTGACTGACCTTACGCACAAGGGTGCTAATCCAGCTCAATGGTCAGTGGCTGCTGTGGAGGCCTTCGAAACATTGAAAGCGGCCTTCTCTAATGCTCCTGTATTATCCCACCCCAATCCATCGCTCCCATTTACTCTGGAGGTGGACGCCTCCGATATTGGGGTTGGAGCAGTGCTTTCGCAGCGTCCAGTTAAAGGAGGAACTCTCAGACCTTGTGGGTTTTTCTCTAAAAAATTGACCGGGGCACAAGGCAATTACGAGATTGGTGACAGAGAACTGCTAGCCATTATTCTTGCCTTAAAGGAATGGCGTCACATATTCGAGGGTACTAAGAACCCTGTCCTAATTTTGACAGATCATAAGAATCTAATCTACCTCTCTGAGGCAAAGAGGTTATCCCCACGTCAGGCCAGGTGGGCATTGTTCCTGTCTTGATTTAACTTCATTGTGTCTTACTTGCCTGGGTCTAAGAATGTTAAGGCTGATGCTCTGTCAAGACAATTCGAGGCCGAAATCGACAGAGATGAGATACCAGCACCTATTATTCGGCCTGATCGTATCTTGGCTACTATACACACGAGTATCACCTCACCATTGGGGGAACAGATTTTGACTTCCCAAACTTCCGCTCCTACCGAAACCCCAAGGGGCAAGTGCTTTGTTGACGTGCCATATCGCACGCAGTTACTCGAGACATACCATTCCTCTAAGGCTGCGGGACACATTGGTAGAGACCAATTGTTATGGTCCCTTTCACAAGTTTTTTGGTGGCCTTCTATGAGGGCCGATTGTGCTGATTTTACTAATGCCTGTGCTACTTGTGCCCGTGTTAAAACCCCTAGACACCTCCCTGTGGGTTTACTCCAGCCGGTACCCAATGGTGACCGCCCTTGGTCTCACGTTTCCATCGATTTCATTGGAGAATTGCCAGTGTCTAGAGGGTATTCCTTTATACTCATGATAGTGGACAGGTTTTCTAAGATGGCTCATTTCGTGCCTCTCCGTGGCCTTCCCTCTGCTAATGAGTTGGCGATTGTATTCGCTAAGGAAGTGTTCCGCTTGCATGGTGTACCTAGAGTATTGGTGTCCGATCAAGGGAGCCAGTTTGTATCCAGGTTTTGGAGGGCGTTTTGTGGTTAGATGGGCATACAATTATCCTTTTCCTCCGCCTACCATCCCCAGACCAATGGGGCCGCTGAGAGTGCCAATCAAGGTTTGGAACAGTTCTTGCGCTGTTTCATTACTGACCATCATGACAACTGGGCCGACCTGTTGCCCTGGGCTGAGTTTGCCAGGAATTGTGCAGTCAATTCATCAGTAGGGAGCTCTCCGTTCCTGATTAATTATGGGTTCCAACCCTGTTTGCTCCCAGACTCATTTCAGGCACAACAAATTCCAGCTCTAGACGAGCATATCGAGCAGCTCCGATCCACATGGGCACAGGTACAGAGGGCACTGGGTCAGTCATTTCAACATCATCAACGGCATGCCAATCGCAGAAGGTTGCCAGCGGTCTCCTTACAGGTTGGGGATAGAGTGTGGCTGTCCTCCAGAAACCTTAAGCTTCAAGTCCCATCTAATAAGTTGGCTCCCCGATTCATTGGTCCGTACAGAATCATTCGCAAGATTAATCCAGTATCTTATGCTTTGGACATACCTGCTTCCATGTGGATTCATAATGTATTTCATGTGTCCCTCCTTAAGCCACTTGTATGCAATCGCTATACTACTAATCCTGTTGTACCAGGTCCTATTGAAGTGGAGGGTCAGGAGGAGTACGAAGTTCAAAGTATCATTGATTCCCGTAGGCTTAGAGGAAAGTTGCAATATTTGGTTCATTGGAAGGGCTATGGTCCTGAAGAACGATCTTGGGTGGACAGCAGTGACCTTCATGCACCCAAGTTACTGCAAATTTTTCATTCTAAATACCCGCAGAAACCTAGACCCTCCTCTGGGAGAAGGGGTCTTTGAGAGGGGGGTACTATCACGGTGCCCGTGATTGCTCTCTTTGTTTGTCTATCACCAGTAGGGGGCTCTCCATTGGCTAGCTACGGTCAGCCCGCCCTGTATAGCCTATTTAAACCTAGTCAGGGCACCCTTTGGTTGCCCTTTCGTGTTGTCTCCATGCTGCTGCATTCGAGTCTGTTCCTGAATATCCTGGGCCCTGCTGTGTTCCTGCTACCTGTATCATGGAAGTTCCAGCGTTTCACTCAGAAGAGTTCCTGCCTCCTGCTGTTCCGGTCGTCTCTCTGTTTCCTGCCGCCAGTCCTCTCCAGTAATCCGGTTGATCGTCTGCCTGCTGGTTCCTGATCCTGCTGCTGATTCCGGTCGTCAGAAGTTCCTGAGTCGCCGAGGCGACATTGTCATCTTCCTGCTTGCATTGTGCATACTGGTTCGCTCCACCAGCCACCCGGCTGTCCGTAGTGTTGTGCGTTCCACATATTGGGCATTGGTCCGCTCCACAAGCCACCCGGCTGTACATTTGCGATAGCGTTCCGCGTACAAGGTACCGGTTCGCTCCCTAAGCCACACGGCTGGTTAAAGTGTTGTGCATTCCACATATTGGGCATTGGTCAGCTCCACAAGCCACCCGGCTGTACATTGGCGATAGCGTTCCGTGTACAAGGTACCGGTTCGCCACCTTAGCCAACCGGCTGTTTATAGTGTGGTGTGTTCCACATTTGGGCATTGGTCTGCTCCACAAGCCACCCGGCTGTACATTTGAGATAGCGTTCCGCGTACAAGGTACCGGTTCGCTCCTTAAGCCACCCGGCTGTTTAAAGTGTTGTGCGTTCCCTAGTGGGCATTGGTCTGCTCCACAAGCCACCCGGCTTTACAGTTGCGATAGCACTCCGTGTACAAGGTACCGGTTCGCTCCTTAGCCATCCGGCTGTTCGTGGTATTGTGCATTCCACATACAGGGCATTGGTCTGCTCCACCAGCCATCCGGCTGTATACTTGCTAATGCGTTCCGCATACTAGGTATCGATTCGATCCTTAAGCCACCCGGCTGTTTAAAGCATTGTGCGTTCCACACACGGGACATTGGTTTACTCCACAAGCCATCCGGCTATATACTTGCTTAGCGTTCCACATACAGGGTACTGGTCCGCTCCTTAAACCACTCGGCTGTCTTGCCCGGTAAATGGTAAGGTCGGTAGAACCTGTCCTATCTCCTTGGGTTACCTTACCCGGTATTGGCAAGACCGGTAGAGCCTGTGTAGTCAGTCACCAGTATCGGCTGTCTTGCCCGGTAAACGGTAAGGCCGGTAGAACCTGTCCTATCTCCTTGGGTTGCCTTACCCGGTATTGGCAAGACCGGTAGAGCCTGTATAGTCACCAGTATTGGCTGTCTTGCCCGGTAACGGTAAGGCCGGTAGAACCTGTCCTGTCTCCTTGGGTTGCCTTACCCGGTATTGGCAAGACTGGTAGAGCCGTTATAGTGCTTATTTGCATATTTATCCTGTCTATTAAAGTTATACATGTGTGAATGTGTTTCTACCCTACGGGGTTGCATTAACTTTCCAATAAAGTTAAGTTTTTACCAAACTCTTTGTCTGTGAGTCTTTAACAAACCGTGACAGCAACCTATTGCACCCATGACCCTGGGCATGCCCTCCTTTGCGCAAAAGCCCTGCTTCAGATGTGTCCACTCCATGTCGATGTTGGGAAAATGTATATACCTACTGGTCTTGCTTTTGAGGGCTGGCAACACCTGGGCCAGTACCCTCGAGAATGTGGTCTGTGACATGCCAGATGCGTAGCCTCCACTTGCCATGAAATGTATGGCACACATGAGTTTTTGCAAACCAGTTAGGGCATGGTTGTGGATTTACACTGGATCGACCTCATCCTTGATGACCTCATATAGGGCAACGATGCTGTGCGGCCTCAACCTGTAAAGATCTATCACCTCGTCATCTGTCATTCCTAGGAGTGTGACCCTTGGGCAGTATATCCTGGGCCTTGGTGGTTGTCTGGACATCCTAGGCTGCTCCAGGGGTCCCTGTGGCAGCTGGGATCATCCTGTTGCAGCAGCTGTGTTTCTGCAGGCAGGTGTTGTCCTCCAGGTGGTGATTGGCTCCTGTGTGGCTCTTGAGCCAGCGCCTCCTCACTTGCAACAGGTGAAGGCTGTTGATCAGGTGTACTTGGGAGTTGCTGGGGTTCCCTAGCTCTCGCCCTTGCACATCTTCTCTCAAGTCTTTGCGTCAATAGGTATGCGAACATACTTGTTGGAGTATCTCTCTCTCTATCTATGTCATGCTATCTCGCTCTCTCTCTCTCTCTCTCCCCCTCCCTGAGCGGAAAACAAGCCACATGTGAGTATGGTAGGCTGTCCCTTTAAGAGCATGTTGGGGTGTTGTGCAGGTGTGGTCAATGTAAGGGTGTTTGTTGTCCAGGTAAATGTTTGCCGGTGTGTTTGTGTCTTAAAATCTGCAGTGTTTTGATTGGTGTGTAACTGTCAGCTCCGAGTGTAAAGTTGTGGGGTGCAGGTTGTTTCTCTATCATGTGGTAATGTTGCCCAGGTAAGCTTGTTTCCTATTGACAGGTGTCCATGTTGTGTGTTAACCCCCATTGTTCCATGTCATGTTATATTGTGCTGATGAGTTTTTGGAAGGCGTTGTCCCTGTGGTGTTGCTAGGTTGTTGTATTGTGTGTGACAGTGATTTGTGGTGTATGGGCATGTTTTTATGTAATTTTGGCATTGCACAGTTTAATCTTCCCATTTGCATGCTCGTGTGGTATGCTCTTATTCTGTTTTCTTTTGTGCGATGGTGGTCTCTTTTTGCCGTTATGTGTTCTATGGCTAACAAAACTGGGTCTTAACTTTTGCCCATTAAATGCATCTTTTTTCAGCTGTTAGCAGTACCGCACTCCTTTAAATGGCTCTGGGGAATCTTGTTCCATGAGTCTCAATGCACATAAGATTATCAGGCGTAAGGATTAGCGAACTGCCATTAGCTGTTCTTAAGACGGACCTTTAAATGGCTTACTGCACGTTACAACACACAACGGTGTTTTTTTTGCTAATGCCTGCCTTTAAATCTACACCTTTATCTGCAAATGTATTCAAAGGTTTCAACTAGAATCTGTTAGAAAAAACAAGCAGTAAATATTTATCAACTGCAATGTAATCTAGGCCAGTGTCAGTTACTCTTAAAGGGATAGTAATACTTTGTTTTAACTTTATTTTATTTTGTAGGCTTTAAAAAAACATGAAGAACGATATGTCTTATCTCTCAAACCTTTATGGTTTAAGAGATATTCACAAGCAAAGTCTCCCCTCCCGCCCCTTTTTCCTAGTGTAAGCCATCTCTTCTCAGATGTGAATCAGGTTGTACGACCAGACAGATAACAGAAGGGGACACTCTTCTTTGTATGAAAACAATGAAAGCCCTTCCCCCCTTGACAAGTTTTTCAGCTTTTTTCCTTATCTTAATTGAAGATTGTCCCACTCTGCAGTCTACCTGGGCACCTCCCTTCTGATTTGGCTGAACGGGGGGGGGATACTTTTCTTGTGAATATCTCTTAAACCATAAAGGTTTGAGAGATAAGACTTATATCGTTCTTCATGTTTTTTTAATGCCTACAAAATAAAATAAAGATAAAACGAAGTATTACTATCCCTTTAAATGTAGCTTCCTTTCATTAGAAAAACTACACAACTATACAGGTGAAATCATATTGTGTTTAATACACCCAATATATTAATTAGGTCGTCTTTTAACATAAATGAAAAACCCTATGTAGACCTTTTATGTAATAGCATATTCATGTTGCCCAAGTTACTGTACTTTGTCTGCATTAAATCCACTTCTTTGTCACAGGGAAATGGCTGGTTCTTAAAATTCAAATTTAAGTCATCATGATCATACCTCATTAACTATAGAAAAGAGTATAATAACCTTTGCTATATTTGTAGATTCTAGTTATAAAATGGCATGGAGACAGGAGAGCAGAAGCCCCTAACTGACACTATGAATCAGATCTGTCTGGATTGATTCATTAAAATTAGTCTTTAGTTAGTACTGAATATTAAATGCATAGAGATGGACATGCTTCTTTGTTGCAAGGCTCCAGGACCTCAAACCACTCCCACTGAACTTTTCCTTCCTTCTTAAGAAAGCTTCAGTGGTAGGGCTTGGGGTCTGGAGTCCTGCAAAAAAAGGAATGAATAATACCATTTGGTAACCAATCCACCAGTAAATTGTTTACATAAAACTGAAATACACACATTATACTATAATGTTAGGCTCTTGAGGAATGACTTTAATAATAAAAATGAATGTTTCACATAACTATTTGATTGTCAATCGGCTGCCAAAATTCTCAGATTGTTTATTTAACAAAGAATCAGTCAAAGGTTTAGAAAAATGAATTGCTATATTAAATGAAAAGACAACAACAGTTTAATATATGTACTGTATATGTGTAATTGGGCCTTAAGACCTTGGGTGCAAATGATGCTTTGCATTTAATATATTTTTAACATCCTAACTGGTAAAAAACTACTAATATCTTACCTGCATCTCTCTTGAACACATTTCTTGATTCGATTAACGAGGTGCATATGAGCAGACAAATTAAGGTAACCCACTTCATGGCTGCAGGTGCTTTGGTGAGGTCCTCTAAGGAACCTGAAGATAAAGAGGGCTACACTGGCCCTTTTATAGTTTCTAGTACAAATCTGCTAAATAATTAACATTTCACATATTTGTCTCTCTAACTATTCCAAAGTCAAAGAACATTCAATTGCAAAACACTTATTTAAACAAATGTTTATCAGCCTTGACCTGGCCTTTTCCCTCATTGAAATATCATGGAACTCATATAGCACATCATGATACAGCTAGAAGGTTAAGCAAATTGATCAGTGTATATAACAGTATCATGGTCTGTACCAGGGCTCAAAATTCCCACTCGTCTCCTCGCATTTGGTGAGGAGAAATTGAGTGAGGGTGAATGGAAATTGAAATGTCAGAATCCCATCCCTGTAGGGGCCTGCCGTCATCTATTTAAGGCAGCTGCAGCTGCACTGTGGTCTATGAGGCCTCAGTAATATTACTGCCGTGATGCCGTGGTTAACTAAGTCGCCATGATAAAAACGGCAACATGAGAATCTTGCACTACATGACAGAGAGATATTCTCATATCGCCTACTGAAAAAAGGCCTCCGTTTACATCTGTTTCTGTTGCATCTCCTCCAGCTTTATACTGGAGAGCTGGTCGCTATCTATCTCTTCCCCTCATTACACTATCTGCTTCCTCCTCACTCTGTAGTGCCCTTTGCGACCTCAACACATCCCTTCCAAACCGCTTTATCTCCCTCAATCCATTGCCTTTCTACACTTCCTATTCACCTCCCATTGACGTCCTGCGCTTCCTGCCAGCCTCCGCACAGACAAAGACTGCCCGGGCCTCTCTCTTCCTCTAGGGGCTTCCCATGCAGCCATAATGCTTTCCATCCTCCTCTCCAGACTCCTAGGCAATGAGGCAGCCTCAACTCTGGCTAGGGTAGAAAGGGAGGATGACGGGACCCCTCTCTTTCCTTCTCCTCCCTCCCTGGCAACAGCATCTGGTAACCAGGAAGCGGTACAGGCCGGGGCCTAGCGTGGAGAAGCGTCCTCCTTCTCCTGCCGGCTACTGCTTTTCCTCTCCTGTGCTCCGCGAGCCTCCTCCCTTCTCTCATTGGCCTGACTACATGAACAACATCTCCCATACTCCTTCCTGTCACTTACTCCTGTCACCTCCAAAGTTTCAGCAAGGTGGTTCCTGTAAGT
This sequence comes from Rhinophrynus dorsalis, assembly GCA_037306005.1. NCBI lineage: Eukaryota > Metazoa > Chordata > Amphibia > Anura > Rhinophrynidae > Rhinophrynus > Rhinophrynus dorsalis. The sequence goes on along the minus strand of CM074718.1, from coordinate 230,137,699 downwards.
ACGGCGGTGACAGGAGATGCTGATAGGAAGGATCCTGGTAGATGGAGTTCATGTAGTCAGTACCAGGACTGCCCCTTTTCAGTTTCCCCTCCCTCCCCTGCTCTCCAGGAGCAATTGAGCTCCCTACATTAGGTATGTCTCCCCTTTCCTTTATTGTCTTCCACCTTGGATATGCACGTTAACCCTTTGAGTGCCAGGGGGTATGCAATGCATGGCATAATGACCATGTACCTTGTAAGTGTTCATGCCATCCCATTTGCAGCCAGCCACACTGTTTAATGTGGCTGCAAAACAGACATCATCCTTACTTTCAAGCTACATGGTTTTTATCTACCATTTAACTGTTTGACTGCCAGGGCTACATATTGCTTTGTGATGCCTACCTCTCTGACACTCAAAGGGTTAACTTCTGCTCTCAAGCACATATGTAACAACCCATCTCCAAGTGTTCTCCGGACCGTGTATGTCACATTTATGCATCATGTGTCTCTCCCTCCCCTTCTCCATCATGTCCATCTTCTCCCCCTTTTTAAGCATATCTGTCTCCATCTCTCTCTCCCCTTCTCAATCATATGTGTGTCTCCCCCTATTTCAACATGTGTGTGTCTCTCTCCCCCATCTCTATAATGTCTCTCTGCCCCATCTCCATCATGTCTCTTTCTCCCCTTCTGCATCATGTCTCTCTCATCCCCCCATCTATATCATGTCTCTCTCTCCCCCTTATCCATCATGTGTGTGTGTCTCTCTCTCTCCCTCTTCTCCATCATGATTCTCTCTCCCCTTCCCCATCATGTCTCTCTCACCCTATCTCCATCATGTCTCTCTCTCCATCATGATTCTCTCTCCCCTTCCCCATCATGTCTCTCTCTCCCTATCTCCATCATGTCTCTCTCTCCATCATGATTCTCTCTCCCCTTCCCCATCATGTCTCTCTCTCCCTATTTCCCATCGTGTCTCTCTTTCCCTATCTCCATCATGTCTCTCTTTCTATCTCCATCATGTCTCTCTCTCTCTCCCTTCTCCATCATGTCTCTCTCTCCCTATCTCCATCATGTCTCTCTCTCCCTATCTCCATCATGTCTCTTTCGCTCCCCCTTCTCCATCATGTCCCTCTCTCCCTCCATCATGTCTCTCTCTCCCCCTTTTCCATCATGACTCTCTTTCCCCCTTCTCCATCATGTCTCTCTCTCTCCCTCCATTATGTCTCTCTCTCTCTCCCTCCATCATGTCTCTCTCTCTCCCCCATCTGCTCTTGTCTCTCTCTCTCCCCCTTCTCTGCTGGAGTTATTAGTCTGGCAGCTGCTGGCAGCAAGCACTTCAGCTTCTGTACCTCTTCCTCTTCTTAGCGCATGCTACGCGACCATTTGGTCTGTGCAGCATGCGTATTGATGTCATCACGGTCGGTATGACGGTATGATTGTCCCAGGGATTTACAATGTCATATGATTTCTGTAATAATGTAGTGTCTCATGCTACCCTGGTACAAGTCAATTTGGGAAGGGAGTACAAATATTATTATTATTATTATTATTATTATTATTATTATTATTATATTTTATTCTTGAGGTGACAACATATTCCTTGGTGCTTTGTAAAAGAGGGGAATATACAAACAGACAATGTGACTTACTCATACAAAATGAAACATGTGGAGAATGCACTCTGCCTGTGAGAGATTACAATGTCGAAGGAGTAACTGGCATGAAAAACAGGGGATGGAAGACGGAGGTGGTGTTATACAGTAGAATGTTGAATACATAAGCCAATCGGGAGGTTGGCCCCAGGTTAGCTATGGATGCACAGAGCTGCACTTTGGATAGGTAGAGTGGAGAGAGCAAGGAATATTCTCTAGAAAGAGACTGTTTAAAGGTTGAGAAGCTGGGTGAGAGGCAGAGTGGGGCAGTGAGTTCCAGAGATAGTGTGCAGCTCTTGAAAAGTCTTATAAAAGTGAATGAAAGGATGTTATAAAGGATGAGCAGTTCAGGATATCTTTGGCAGACTATAAAATGGCAGTTAGGCAAATACGTGGAATTAAGGCTATGTGGGGAGGGAAATTAGGTTTGTGAGATGTTTTTTAAGTCATTGTGTAAGGCTATAGGAAACCAGTGACTTGGCCGAATGGAGTAGTAGTAGTAGTAGCACAGTGACTAGTGAAATGAATGATCCTGTCTGCAGAATTCAGTGGTGCCAGTCTCTAGAGGAGAAGATAGTAGATGATGTGAGAAATATGAAGAGAAAGTGATTAAGGGTCTTGGTGATAACTGTTTTGAGGCAAGATTGCATTTTGGAGATGTTGTACAAATGAAAATAGGACTTTTGAGCAGCTGAATGTGGAGAATGAGTGAGATGGGAGAGTGAACATTGACACCCAGTCAGTGGGCCTGGAATGTTGGTGTTGTGACATTAAGAGATAAATCTGGTACAGAGGCATTGGCAGAGTGACATATACATATTTAAGCATCAAGACACACAAATGTTAAATTGTTTACATTAAAGTGAAATAAATGCATTAGACTTCAATAATAATATGAGTGTTTCACATAATTACATGATTGTCAATCAGAGGCCAACATTCTCCAATTTTTTATTTAGCAAAGAATCAAAGTTTAAAAAAAAATGAATTACTATATAAAATGAAAAGACAACAACAGTTTAATATATAAATATATATATATATATATATATACATATATATATATATATATATACTATCTATGGTTTAAATGGGCCTAAAACTCTTGGATGATAATGATGCATTGCATTGGATATATTTTAACATTCCTTCTGGCTGAAAACTATAACTAATATTTTAACTGCATCTCTTTTGAACAGATTTCTTGATTTGATTAATGAGGAGGATATTAGCAGACACATTAAGATAACCCACTTTATGGCTGTAGGTGGTTGAGGTGGACCTCTTAGGAGCCTGAAGACAGAGAGGGCTACACTAGCCCTTTTCTACTGTTCCCATTACAAATTGTATTTCTGGAGGCCCTGTCATAAAGAGGATCGGCTGATGGGTTGGTCAGTGCCCTAGGCAAGTGCCTAGTTTGCTTATTTTTAAAACAATAATTATTTCTGAGTTTCCATGTATAAACCAGTTGCGAAGAAGGGGAAATCTGGTGGTGTCAGTCACTATATCCCTTCACTATCATTGGCTAGCTGGAGGGGTAATACTCATATTCGTGACCCCCCCAGGTAGATGCTGATTGGTTGGGAAGTGAGGTTACTGCAGGGCAAGTTACATGCCCTGCGTAACCTCACAATCTCAATGGAAGCACAGGAAATAAATTCAGCAGAGAGGACCAAATAAAAACCCATTACTGTTAATTTTTTTCTTATTCTGGCTCTGGCAATGGCCTGAGCAGAATTAAGCATGGGGTTACTTTGTATTAGTGGCAGCAGGAATGGAGGCATCTGGTTGTTTATATATTTTTTGACAGAAGAGGAAGGTGGTCAAGGGCCTTGAGTACACCACTGGACCTCTGACATCAATGTAAGTGATAACCAGTGAGGGACTTACTATTCAGAATATCAGTGAATTACTTTAGTTGGCAAAGAAAATCTTCAATGAAATTCTGACTAACAGAATGGGGGATGAAAGAAACGTTACATAATTTTTTCAGACAAAATACATTTTGTTTGCTGTGCACATGTCTAATATCTCTTGCCTACTGTTGGTTTGTATAAGCCACTGGTACCATCACATTATCAAAAGCACCACCACCACATTCTTCTTCTTCTTCTCTTGTGTGTGGTGGTGGTGAGTGTGACATAGGTTTAGGTGATGCACCACACAGCAGCATCTGGCTTAGACTGGCATAAACTCTATACTTCTACTGCTGCACAAGACCACATTTTCCCTTTTTAGAAACCCACCCCAGTGTCCTGGGGATATGGTAGATATGCTATATGCTTGGGTGGTGCCAAATGCAGCAATATCTAGTGCTGCTGGTGGCAGTATCATTATATGTTGGTTGCTTTTGTGCTCCTGAGTCACAGTAGGGCATGGGGTGGTGGCAAAACAATCTACTGTTGATAGGTGTTGGAGTCTCTTAGACACAGGGAATGTAGTAGGTGTGATAGGAAAAATACCTCCTTCTGGAGGGCTCCTGATTCTCACAGTCATAGAGGATGTGATGTGATGGTAACATTATCTGATGCTGGTAGGCTCTGGAGACTCTCAGTCACAGGGGATGTGGTGGAGTGGTACCAGCACCATCTAGTGTGTTCTGCTGTTGGCCACTGATACTACTAGGACTACATCTGCTGGATTCCTCCACATCAGCAACAGCATTCCTCATCACCTATATAACAGCAGCATCTAGTGCAGTGGTGGTACTTGCTAACTCACTATACTCCACAATGTATTTTTTCTTCTCTCTCTAGTTATCTTCTTCTACAGCTGTCTCAACTATACCTTGCAGGACTGTAAGGATTTTTTTATTAGTTAGACGAGAGTTATCACAATGGGTGGGAAACTGTGAAAATCTCACTAGTCTAGGGTCTCAAGCAGTGCCTCATATAAAGTGGGAGAGAAACATGAGTCAGATGTGATTAAACGCCCCGTGCTGTGACTAATGCTATTAATACAAAGATGATCCAGACAATGCTCACTTTTAGTTTCATAAAAATGATGATCAAGGTTTTGCTTTTCTCATAATGATCTAACTATATCCAGATCTGTGTTTGTCAGCACTCCAAAAGCCTTTATTATGGCTGGTAACATATTTTTGTTAAGTTTTTGCTGCTCACTTTGTGTATTGCTTTTTGAACACTTTCTTAACCACTAAAATGGGTCTGGAGATCAACAACACAAACCCATTTCAAGGGCTGGTAAACATACTGGGGTATGCAAGTTGGTTCTACATTATCTCCCCCACTTACTTCTGTGGTTGCTTAAGAGGCAATTGTTTTTCTATATCAGCCAAAAAAAGCTCTTTTTAGGGCCAGTAAATACATTTTGGCAACAGTCATCATGTGTAGTCCTTAACACTGTACGATGACAAACACTAACTGTCCCATAATCCTCCTATATAATAATTTGCTAAAACGTGTGTAACAATGCAGTCATGCACAGTAGAGACTGCTGCGCTTGCTGCAGTCATATGCAGGAGCATCCAGCTCTGTATCAGCTGTGGCGCGGGCAGTCTCTACTGAGCATGACTGCAAAGCGACCAGCTGGCACTGTATCAGCCGTGGAGCGGGCAGTCTCTACTGTGCATGACTGCCCCCGCGACCAGCTGGCAGTTGCACTGTCACCCGTGTAACAGGCTCTTCAACTAGTAGAATATATTTTTTCAGCCAACAAAAACTGTTTTCCATGCTAGGAAACTATTTATGGGTAGTTCATACTGATTAATTTTTAGTAGTGATCACAACTCTGTATATACAATCAACTGTACCCTGATTGCCACCTACTGTCTGGAATATATTTTTTTTTCTCACCTCGCCAGCAACCATTCAGCTCTATGTGACTTATATGGATCTCTAGATAAGTGTATTTTGTGCACATCAGTGGCTAGCTGGATTTATGTTGCCCCAACATCATGAAAAAACAAAGCTAATATCTTTTCTTCCAGTTTTTCATTAATATTCTCCTATTGGAACTGTTTTGGCCTTTTCATGATTTGAAAACAAGAGAATTTATGTGAATCTAGTGTACATTAGGATATTTTTTAGTTTATCACTAGTTTCATCTAAAAGATTTCATCTAAAAGATTCCCATTGATGTCTATGGAGAAATTTGTACAATTTTTTTAAGGGCATTGTCAATTTACTCAATTTTAATATTATATTCCTTTCCTGTGGTTTGCCCCACATTTCTTAGTACATTAGCCTCAGTGATTTTCATCCTCAGTCTGTTAATTTTATGAGGTCACAATGGTATATTTTGCACCTGGGACAGCTTTACTTATACCAACAAATGACCAAAGGAGTAACCTGGGATGAACTGTGAAGTCACATGAAGCAAGGGTCATCCTAGAAAACATCAGAATTGTCCATGCATTAAAATGGTCTTCTGCTTCTGCAAATTTCTTTTTTCTTATCTAATAGTATTGTTGAATTTTAGTAAACCTTGTACTTCAATTATTCATTGGTTTTGCTATAAATGCTGATATCTTATAAACTAAAGTAATGACGTAAAAATATTTTTCAGGTACTTTATTTATTTATTCATTTATTTATTGTTACAGGGGTAAAAGCTCTGTTTTTTTTTTCTTTTCAGAAACTTTTTTTCAGAATAGGTGAAGTCCTTTCCTAGGTCTACATGCAGTCTGTAAGAACAAAAAATTGTGTTAGCAATGTTTTGGAATATATATGAGCAATCACTTTCAATTGTTACACTGTAACACCAGAAATATAAATACAAATAAATATATATAGAAGCATCCTTCAGTTAAATCAAGTTGGGTCAAATATGTACACAAAAAATAGATTCAAAATTAATGCATTATATGCCATGGGTTCCTCATCCAGTCTACCTGACCTTGAGGTTATTCTATTAAGATTGATGTGTGAAGTGTGGGTTAATTATTAGGATTGTATTGGTGTTCATTTAAAGGTCAAATTTTTTGTTTCATAGGATCAGACTTTGTAAAGCCTGGATTTGAGCTGTGCAGCCCCAAAACAGCTAATATTAGCCATTCAGACGGTCATAAAACTGATACCCTCTCAGCTTGGACTCAGCACGGAAGTTTGAGCTTTCAACCACAAACTCAAGAGTTTTGTGCACAGTCCCCATATACCCTCATTGTTGGGCTTTGAAAGATGATACTGAGAGTTTATGTGAACCTTTGTCACTCAGGACAGGAAACTGAACTATGAGACTTTTGTCTCGCAGCTCAGTTCCTGCACGCAAAACAATGTACCCTAATTGGTTTGCAGGGCACACAATGCAGCCACAGCTTCATTGACAGATCTCCTCCCAAATTGCCTAGAGAAAAAGGGAGAGAGTGTCTGTCATTTGAGCTATGAGAAACACAGGCATATTAAAAGGGGGGCTAATAGAAGGGAAAGGGATTCTACATGTTAAAATGGTTAGTTGGTAAGGAGTTGACCAAATATTTGATCTGTGAAAAAAAAAAATCAGCGTTTATAAAAAATGTATATGATTACAGATTCTTAATGATTTTTTCTCTACATTTTTTTTAGTAACCATTGTCTATACTACAGACTAAAATAGCATTTTCTTTACATATATTATACTACATTAGTATTTTATCAGAACATTATATAATCTGCTTCTGTACATAAGACATCTTACCTGATCCATACTTTTATGCAATCAGTTGCTGACAATGTGCAATTAGTATTGGTTTCTGAAGAATAAAAACACAAATAAAATACATTATATAACAGGTAAGAATACTAACAGACATACATTTCCAGTTGATAATATTTGTTTTTATGCAAATACTGATAACATTTTGGCATGCAGTATTACCTCTGTATCAAAGCAATCTTGGTGATCAGCTGAAGAACAGCACTTTTCTAACATCTTGGTGAATTCTGCAATAATTTCTGTAATCTTTTCATGTTCCAAATGAGGCTTCAATTGTAGGAGTTTAATGAGGAATCTGCAAATGAAAAAGCGTATTTCCCTCTTTAAATTGAAGTAATTAGAATCAATGGACAGAGAATGGTATATATTTTTGAAACCTCTCTAATTCAAGGAACAAAAAAATTGCTAAATTCACAGCTAAGTTTAAAATATTATATTATCTGGAGCCTTTAGCCCACTGAATACTAGAGAGGTCTCATAGTGCGACAGAGTATACCTCGGTAAGTGACTACCAGTGAGCAGTGAAATAAGGATGATATGACAGCAGTGTATGTTGAGGTCTGTGAGAGCTTATCTAAGTGTAGCGTATTTAATTGCTGAGGGATGAAATCTTAAAAACCTCAGAGGCCATTCCATCAATTTGTAGTAGATGGCAGCCTACCATAAGCAAAATAACCCTACCTATACTAACATGCTTTCTAGTAAGGATGTGTACCAATTACATTAAAGCCATAAATAATTTTTTTTCACTTCAGTTTAAATTATAATTTCTCTAGTTCTTCTGATCTGATTTACTAGCTTAAAACAAAAGCATGCAGAATTACCTTGGGCCCATCTCTTGTCAATTTTAATGAGAATCAATAGGCTAGATTGGGGTGTAGGTCTAACTAAAAACGTCTTATAGTGAAAATAGGCAAAACATTTTTTTTATGCAACTTGGTACTCTTGCAGTCCAAAACATCAGACAATTTCCATGCTACAATCAAAAGTTATGACGAAAATAAAAATTAAAACTGACACTGAGCGTCTTTTAAACTCAGATATTTATTCAGACAATGAGCTTTCTTTGAGCTACTCATTCAAGTAAAGAAGAAAGAGAAGTCAGTGACATGAGCATTTTCTACTCCCATTGCCTACACTTCACATTTTACCCCAATTCCTTCACTTTTATGTTTAAGTCCAAGACCCATCCAATTAATCTCCTCTTTATCCATCTATCTATGTGATCACTGATAATTATTTCTCTTCTCAATAGAAGCCTAACAGTTCTTTTACGTCTTTTTCACCTGGATTACATACTTTTCTACTTAAAGGGATAGTAATACTTCGTTTTAACTTTATTTTATTTTGTAGGCATTAAAAAACATGAAGAATGATATAAGTCTTATCTCTCAAACCATTATGGTTCAAAAGATATTCACAAGCAAAGTTCCCCTCCCCGCCCCTTTTACCTAGTGTAAGCCATCTCTTCTCAGATGTGAATCTGGTTGTATGACAGGACAGATAACAGAAGGGGACAATTTTCTTTGTATGAAAACAATGAAAGCCCTTCCCCCCTTGACAAGGTTTTCAGCTTTTTCCCTTATCTTAATTGAAGATTGTCCCTCTCTGCTGTCTACTTGGGCACCTCCCTTCTGATCTGGCTGAACGGGGGGGATACTTTGCTTGTGAATATCTCTTAAACCATAAAGGTTTGAGAGATAAGACTTATATCGTTCTTCATTTTTTTTAATGCCTACAAAATAAAATAAAGATAAAACTAAGTATTACTATCCCTTTAAGAGTGTTCTCGTGTTTATCGTCTTTTTCTACATAATGGTGAACTAATGAAGCTGCCAGCTTTAACTGCTATCTATAAGTAAAGTGTATACAAATGTACAACTTTCTCATGTGAGTTTTCTATTTATTTCTATGTACTATGGATCTGGCCCTCTCTCTTTCTCTCTTGCTGTCTTACTCTGTTATGAACTTTGAACTTTCCTCTGTTATGAACTTTAGGTGATTTATTACTTATTAATTTGTGCTTTCCTTTCCATGGCTTTTAATGTATATGTTTGCTGCTGATTGAAAAAGGAAGTGTTGATCTCAAAAGTTTTGTTCTGAAAAGTTAAAGGGATAGTAATACTTCATTATTACTAATCCCCATGTTGTAGCCCTTAAAATTCTGAATTCAACGATACCAGCGGTATCTATCAAACCTTTATGGTTTGAGAGATATCCGCTTTCAAAGTTCCCTCTTTTTGTTTTTCCCCTGACGTCAGTATTCTAGATCAGAGCAGGGGAATCCACTCAGTGAGCAAGCGGCGGCTCTGCAGGATTCCTGAGATCTTGTTATAGTAACAGATATCCTTCACTAAAATGGTCTTCTACATGTGCTTGGTTTGCAAGCACACTTGGAAGACCATTTTAGTGAAGGATTTCTGTTTCTATAACAAGATCTCAGCATTGCTACAGAGCTGCCGCTGGTCCTGGGACCGGATTCCCCTTCTTTCAGTTAGAATGCTGACGTCAGGGGAAAGGCAAAAAGAGGGAACTTTGAAAGCAGATATCTCTCAAACCATAAAGGTTTTGAGAGATGCCGCTGGTATCGTTGAATTCAGAATTTTAAGGGCTACAACATGGGGGATAGTAATAATGAAGTATTATTATCCCTTTAAAGATGGTCCAATAAAAAAGGTATTATTACATACTGAGATACTCATTAATTTGTCATCTTCACCATTGGACTAACACAGTACCCTAAATGAAATAAAATAAAAAAAAATATATATATATATAATATATTGGAATACCATGAGCTGGTATCCACATACCATCCACCCCGCATCACATTTGTTCTATCCAGTATCTGAAGCTCACCTGAGTACTTATAACCTTCACATTACAATTAATAAAATAACACCTTATTATTAAAATGGTAAAAGAGGTCAATTTTCTTCCCTTCAAAATCACCCAATCCCACTGATCAAGTGTAAACTTTTTGTCATTTCAAAGATATCCCAGATTTTTCTTGTTTTAAACTTGTGCTTTGCTTCACATTATCCACAATTCAACTCATGGGGTGTAATGTTAATAGTACACCATCCTGTTCAGCTTCTTCTGGTGCTATCTGTGTAGATCTGTGCACGTATATTATTTTACTTTCTAATTCTACCCCTAAATACACCCCTAGCATAGTTAGGCATATTTTTCAAGGCAGATCGTTAGTAAATGTGGTGACAAACATTTGCATTTAACCCAATGTAGCTTTTTCCTTCATAAATGTTGTAAATTTGTTTCCTCTTCTGATTAACCAAACATTAATAAATGCTCCAGTATGTCTGAGATTAATAAATAATTAATAATAATAATGCATATGTATGATCCTACTGAAATGCCATAGCATGTACCTCTGTTTCATTTTTGGAAGTTTTTCTATGGGTGCAGTGCATAGGTCTTCCCCAAAGTGAAATGTGTCTTCATCAAGTGCTGGAGGTACATAGGACTCATCAACACCAAGGTCAGTAAAACACGGCCGCCTTCCAGAATAACTTTCATTACAGCAGTGGGCAACATTATTATTTATAAATGTTCTCTTCTGTCTTTCACACATTTGTCCAATGATTAGGCTCAGCTATAAAAGAATACACAAAAGAAAAATTGACAGCAAATCTCATTATCCAGTTTCAATAGCTTTCAATAAATGACACTTCACTCTCTTTAAAACAACATTTTTGTGTTATCATTTGCCCACAATGGAAACTATGCCATTAAAGGGATAAAGCCAGTCAACATGTTTGTGACTCTATGATTGTTACTATTTTAACGTCAAGTTCTGGCTTTTGAGTTTAGTTTATGATTAGGCTCTAGGGTTTAGCACAAAAAGCAAGACTTGTTGAACTTTTGTGACCATGTTATTGTCCTGTGTCTCTCAGTGCCATTGTTTTTAATGTTTTATTATTCATATGTGATTTGGAGTGCTTTCCCTACCTATACTAACATGCTTTCTAGTAAGGATGTGTACCAATTACATTAAAGCCATAAATAATTTTTTTCACTTCAATTTAAATGATAATTTCTCTAGTTCTTCTGATCTGATTTACTAGCTTAAATCAAAAGCATGCAGAATTACCTTGGGCCCATCTCTTGTCAATTTTAGTGAATATCAATTGGCTAGATTGGGGTGTAGGTCTAACCAAAAAACGTCTTATAGTGAAAATTGGCAAAACATTTTTTTAATGTAACTTGGTACTCTTGCAGTCCAAAACATCAGCCAATTTCCATGCTACAATCAAAAGTTATGATGAAAATAAAAATTAAAACTGACACTGAGCGTCTTTTAAACTCAGATATTTATTCAGACAGTGAGCTTTCTTTGAGCTACTCATTCAAGTAAAGAAGAAAGAGAAGTCAGTGACATGAGCATTTTCTACTCACATTGCCTACACTTCACATTTTACCCCAATTCCTTCACTTTTATGTTTAAGTCCAAGACCCATCCAATTAATCTCCTCTTTATCCATCTATCCATATGATCACTGATAATTATTTCTCTCCTCAATAGAAGCATATGAATTCTGAATTCAACTATACCAGCGGTATCTATCAAACCTTTATGGTTTGAGGGATATCCGCTTTCAAAGGCCAATAACAAGTCGGGATTTAAGGATTTCCCTGATAAAGCACGGGTGAGTGGCTCATTCATTTTGATTGGTGCACCCATGCTCAAACAGGAAAATCCTTAAATCATGGGCTGTGGGTAGCTCTTAAGACTGAACTTGAACACCTCTGGCTCAGTGGCTTTCAAATAAGGTTCTATAGTACACATTTCAATAATGGCAAGCAGTGTATATACATATAAATATATATATGATTCTGTGACTACCAGTGTAAGACTGAAACATTTCATATAGGGCAATTTTGTTTTCTATTAAGATTACTCTTATGATAAGCCTAATAATTTAGTCATTTTACACTTTCCCACATTGCCTTAATTTGATACTTATAGTATGTAAATCCCTTGGAAGAGCTCTCAATGGTTTTATGAAATCTTCTCTAGTAAATTAATTCCAATATCATTATAGAATGTTTGCTTATGATTAATCACAGAATATACCTTTTAACATTATTATAAGATTGGTTATTGGAAAATGCTTACATTCTTTTTTTCTATGTCTTATCTCATTTACTGAGAAGGTGTGAATAAAATTAAGTCATGTAGTTAAGATCAGTAAATACAGCCCACTGTAGATCCTATGCAAATATATATATAAGTTGATATAAAAAAAGCTGTGTAAAAGTCTTTTACCTCCATAAACTGTGTATTAAACACCTTATAGTTAGAGATTGAGTAAAATCCAGAATCATCCAGACATCTGAAACATTTCAGAACTAGAACAGAATATAAACATACCCCTCCTTCAGAGCATGACATTCTCTGCTTTTCAGGTAGACCACAACATTTTGCTCCAACTTTTGTCATTTTATCTGTGATTTCAATCATAGTGTCAGCTGTCACCTGTGGCATTTTCCTGGTGTAACGAATAAGTAGCCTAAAGAAACATACACTTCTAGTTACATTTCGACAAGACCACAACTTTCAGAAAGCCTTTAATCCCACATATTTGCATTGGCAAAGAAGTGTGTTCAAAATATGGGATATTTAGGATATGAAACTGTTCAATGGTATAAAACAATATTGTGTTTGTGTCTATCTGAAAGTTTAAAGGAACTCTAATACCTCCTACTAACAAACCCCACTTAACTGTTTTCTGGATGACCATTTTACCCATGTTAATGCGCATCTCATAGGCACCATTTTGTTCCATACTGTCAGGGGAGGGCTGGTAACTTGTGGCCCAGGGGGCAAATACATTAAAGTGGCCCATTTCTATTATCGTTCGAGCCCATTGTCCCAGCCCACCCCCTTTTGTTAATTTTACAATTGGCATTAATGTTGTGACATAAGTCAAGTGATACCACAGAGCTTACAGTTGAAATGGGGCTACACTAGTGCACTACTATAAAGCTTACAATTTAAGTAACGCTTACCTAGTGATACAATAGAGCTTGCAAGAGAAATGGTTTATGCTACTAGTTTAGCTCCATTTCAATTGTAAGCTCTGTGGTATCACTAGCGTAGCTCCAATTACAGAAACAATTGGGAGATTTAGTGAGGTGCAGTGGCCTACCAGCTCAGACATATGACCAGCCAAGGGGGCAATTGCCCCCCTGCCCCCCAGGCCAGCCCTCCCCTGCATACTGTAGTATAATGATGATATACAGCTTATATATTGTGGCATTACGTTTGTATGTTTGTATTTCCGGTAATGAAAGTTAGCTTTTATATGTGTGTGTGGGTGTTTGTGTGTGTGCGCAGAAGTGCTTGTAGGCAACACAGACGCAGTGAATATAGAGAACTTACACATTTTGGAAGGGATAGTCTCCTAGTTTTTGCTGCGCTGCACAGTTCTGCTCTAACAGTCTTTTGCTCTGCTGGATTCCATTTGCAAGAATCTCTTTCTGTCATGAAAAGAAGAAATGACTCCTATAAGTAGCAGGCCCCGATGACAGAGTCAAAAGTACTCAATAGTATAAGATGAAACATACTGCATCCTTGTAGCATTCTGGAGGGTTATCAGTTTTGCAGCACTTGTTTAGCAAGTCTTCATATCCTCTAGCAATTCTCAGAAGCAGTTCAATTGATAATTCAGGGTGTCTTCTTGAATATTCATATAGGAAACTATAAACAAATTAAATATTACTTGGCCTATAGTCATTACTGCTACCCTAGTTTGCAAAGCCATTGAACCATATCACTCAATATGTCCATCCAGCTACAATATTTCTGTATTTAACAGCTTATATAAAATTCAGTTTTACCTGGCCAGGAAAACATCTTTTTTCTCTGCATAGTGCTCACACACTTTAGGGTGCTCTATATATTCTGTAACATGTAGGGATAGGTCAGCAGGAACATCATCATTTTCCAAGTTTACTATACAGTATGAACGTTCAAGGAAGGGCTTCTCACAACAATTATGCAGTTTAGTTGACAACTCTTCATGATTTTCACATATGTGTTGTGTAAATTCCAACTAACAAGAGAAGAAGAATTTGTATAAGACCAGCATCTTTTGTTTCTCCCACTGTCTTTGTTCTCTAATGAACACATGCATTGTTACTCAATAGTTACAGTAAAATTTGACTTGTCAGATGTAATGGAATGGATAGGTACCAGTAGTGTGTGTAATCCTTTGTATCACTATTGGCACATGCTAGACCATGACATCAGTCAAATATATAGGAAGTAAATAACAGCAGTTCAAAAAGGATCATTATATTTTCAAGATTAACCAATGCATATTTTTGAAGAGCATCCTTACCCTTTCAACCAAACACTCCACTGTGTTACCATGACAACAGTCCTCATTAAAATGTGTGAATTCATGAACAATTTTTTGTACACGTTCAAATGAAGCTTTTGGATACCTTTGGCTTACTCTAACCAAATTCCTGCAAGGAAAAAACGAATACATGATATGTATATATATATATATATATATATTTTGCATAGAAAAAAGTAGCTTTGATGTTTATTTATCTGATTGTCTTTTTCCTAACAAAATAGTCTTAAATATATGTGTTGTGCACAAATATTTTATATTCGAAAGAGCACGCTAGATTGCCCATCTGTGATTAAGGTGGGGAATAAAGCCTAAGTATGATAGTAGGCAAAAGGGTGCCTGGGTCAAAATTTGTAACATGGAGCAAAACACACAAAATAATTCCTAAAGAAGGAAAAGTCAAGTATGACACTTAGATTGCACTCGTATGGAAACCCCTTTGTCATGTACAGTAACGACCCTTGTAAGGAATGACCTCCAGAAAATATAACCTAAGATATAAAAACTTCAAACTTTATTAATTATTTCAAAGTACTAAAATGTTAAAAGAAAAACATTCCCAAAATGCTATGAAGAATAGAAATAATTTTTTAATGCCATGTGTTGGCCATTAACAATCTGTGTGTGTGAGAAAACGCTGATTAGTTATTAATTAGATCAGAGTAAAAAGACTCTTTTGTGGACATTCAGAGTAAATCGGTATGTGGTCAATCACACAAAAGATGGTCAGTTGGAAGGAAAGACTGGTGCTAAACCCGAGTGGGAATATAAGTAATAGTTGTGCCAATCAGTATGGTCCCTTTTATAGATAAAACTATAAGCCAAACAGTTTAAATGACCTCATATCAAATATCTTGCAGCAATTCTTGCCGTTCTTGAAAAGGGGGAAAGAAAAAGGTTAGTGTTGAGCGAGCATGCTCAGCCGATGCTCGGATCGGCTCGAGCATCGCTCTGCTCGGCACATGGCGGTACTCGTACGAGTACCGCATGTGCTCGCCCGCCATGTTCGGGTCTCCTCCCCGCACGTTTTGCGGCTGCTGCGCAGCCAATAAACGTGCAGGGAGGCTCTGACATTGGTGTAATGCCAGCAGCCATGTTGGCTGCTGGCATTACACTGATTGGCTGGCCAGAACCCGTGGTCAGGTGCTGTATAGCACCTGACCATCGAGTTCGGCTCAGTCTGAGCCAGGGAGAGCTGAGGATAGGAAGGGAAAGGCAGTGTAGGGAGGAAAAAAAAAAATTGTGACAAAAAAGAACCAAAAGTCCTTTTTAGGACTACTGTGTGTGGGGGCAGCAGGTTATATTGTGTGTGGGGGGAAAAAAACAAAAAAAAAAAAAAAAAAAAATATTCTGTTTAGTGTGAAAAGTTGCAGATTAGAGCACATTCTGTTTAGTGTGCACAGTTGCAGATTAGAGCACATTCTGTTTAGTGTGCAAAGTTGCAGATTAGAGCACATTCTGTTTAGTGTGCAAAGTTGCAGATTAGAGCACATTCTGTTTAGTGTGCAAAGTTGCAGATTAGAGCACATTCTGTTAAGTCTTCAAACTAAAATATCAAAGTCACGTATTCCATTCAGTGTGCGTCGCCGCAGTTTAGCAGCACATTCTGAGTACTGTGCAGAGTTGCAGAATAGGAAGAAATACTGTTAAGTCTTCAAACTAAAATATCAAAGTCACATATTCCATTCAGTGTGCTTCGCCGCAGTTTAGCAGCACATTCTGTGTACTGTGCAGAGTTGCAGAATAGGAAGAAATACTGTTAAGTCTTCAAACTAAAATATCAGTCACATATTCCATTCAGTGTGCTTCGCCGCAGTTTAGCAGCCTATTCTGTGTACTGTGCAGAGTTGCAGAATAGGAAGAAATACTGTTAAGTCTTCAAACTAAAATATCAAAGTCACATATTCCATTCAGTGTGTTTCACCGCCGTTTAGCAGCCTATTCTGTGTACTGTGCAGAGTTGCAGAATAATAAGAAATACTGTTAAGTCTTCAAACTAAAATATCAAAGTCACATATTCCATTCAGTGTGCTTCGCCGCAGTTTAGCAGCCTATTCTGTGTACTGTGCAGAGTTGCAGAATAGGAAGAAATACTGTTAAGTCTTCAAACTAAAATATCAAAGTCACATATTCCATTCAGTGTGTTTCACCGCCGTTTAGCAGCCTATTCTGTGTACTGTGCAGAGTTGCAGAATAATAAGAAATACTGTTAAGTTTTCAAACTCAAATATTAAAGTCACATATTCCATTCAGTGTGTTTCACCGCAGTTTAGCAGCCTTTTCTGTGTACTCTGCAGAGTTGCAGAATAATAAGAAATACTGTTAAGTTTTCAAACTCAAATATTAAAGTCACATATTCCATTCAGTGTGTTTCACCGCCGTTTAACAGCCTATTCTGTGTACTCTGTACAGTTGCAGAATAATAAGAAATACTGTTAAGTTTTCAAACTCAAATATTAAAGTCACATATTCCATTCAGTGTGTTTCACCGCCGTTTAACAGCCTATTCTGTGTACTCTGTACAGTTGCAGAATAATAAGAAATACTGTTAAGTTTTCAAACTCAAATATTAAAGTCACATATTCCATTCAGTGTGTTTCACCGCCGTTTAACAGCCTATTCTGTGTACTCTGTACAGTTGCAGAATAATAAGAAATACTGTTAAGTTTTCAAACTCAAATATTAAAGTCACATATTCCATTCAGTGTGTTTCACCGCCGTTTAACAGCCTATTCTGTGTACTCTGTACAGTTGCAGAATAATAAGAAATACTGTTAAGTTTTCAAACTCAAATATTAAACTCACATATTCCATTCAGTGTGTTTCACCGCAGTTTAGCAGCCTATTCTGTGTACTCTGCAGAGTTGCAGAATAATAAGAAATACTGTTAAGTTTTCAAACTCAAATATTAAAGTCACATATTCCATTCAGTGTGTTTCACCGCAGTTTAGCAGCCTATTCTGTGTACTCTGTACAGTTGCAGAATAATAAGAAATACTGTTAAGTTTTCAAACTCAAATATTAAAGTCACATATTCCATTCAGTGTGTTTCACCGCAGTTTAGCAGCCTATTCTGTGTACTCTGTACAGTTGCAGAATAATAAGAAATACTGTTAAGTTTTCAAACTCAAATATTAAAGTCACATATTCCATTCAGTGTGTTTCACCGCCGTTTAACAGCCTATTCTGTGTACTCTGTACAGTTGCAGAATAATAAGAAATACTGTTAAGTTTTCAAACTCAAATATTAAAGTCACATATTCCATTCAGTGTGTTTCACCGCCGTTTAACAGCCTATTCTGTGTACTCTGTACAGTTGCAGAATAATAAGAAATACTGTTAAGTTTTCAAATTCAAATATTAAAGTCACATATTCCATTCAGTGTGTTTCACCGCCGTTTAACAGCCTATTCTGTGTACTCTGTACAGTTGCAGAATAATAAGAAATACTGTTAAGTTTTCAAACTCAAATATTAAAGTCACATATTCCATTCAGTGTGTTTCACCGCCGTTTAACAGCCTATTCTGTGTACTCTGCAGATTTGCAGAATAGTAAGAAATACTGTTAAGTTTTCAAACTCAAATATTAAAGTCACATATTCTGTGTAAGATGAAGAAGGCGGGTAAAAAGGGACGGGGAAGTGGACGTGATCCTGAAAGTTCAGGGCGCGGGTCAGGACGCGGAGAAACTGTGCCTGGTGCCAGAGCACAAGAAAGAAAGACATCCACCATACCTAGCTTCATGTGTAATTTTACAGGGCGTCGCAGGACATCACTCTCGAGGTCCGACCACTGCGAACAGGTGGTCGGTTGGATGACAGCTGATACTGCTTCCAGTCGGTTAAGCACCACCCTGTCTTCCACCAAGTCCACTCTCAGTAGCCAAGAGTCTGGTCAACATAATCCTCACTCTGATCATCCTTCCTCCCACCATACACGGTCTGGTCAAAGAAGTGATCCCACACTGGGATATAGTGAGGAGCTCGTCTCATCACCAATCCTTCATTTGACCCTCTCTCCAAGCACGCTTGCAGAGGAACATGACATCTTGTGCCCTGATTCACAACCTCTAGAGGCTACCCAATCACAAGAAGATGACAGATGTGAACGGCATTTAAGGTCAAAGGAAGTAGTGGATGATGATGATGATGATGATGAGACACAGTTGCCATTAAATCAACCACTATTTCCGTCTCAAGACCTTGTTGAGGAGAATGTTATACAGTTGTCAATGACTGAGTATGTGGTGGGATCAAGACTTGAGGAGGATGATCAGAGTGAGGAAGTGGAGGAGGACTTGGTGGACGATGAGGTGACTGACCCCACCTGGGAAGGTGTAGAGCCGAGCGATGACAGCAGTCCTGAGGGTGAGCCATCTGCAGCACCGCAACAGGCTGGAAGAGGCAGTGGTGTGGCTACAGAAAGAAGGCGGACCGCACCAAACCGGCCCGCAAATGTTCCACGGAGCACCCCCTTGCGTAAATCTACCTTGCCAAGGGGTAGGTGTTCCGCGGTATGGCGTTTTTTTAAGGAAAGTGCGGACGACAAAAGAATTGTAGTTTGCAACCTGTGCCACACCAGAATGAGCCGAGGCATGAACACTAGAAACCTCACCACCACCAGCATGATCCGACACATGGCATCCAAGCACCGTAGTAAGTGGGAGGAACGCCTGGATCGCCCATCTGTGTCTGCAGGCCACACCACTGCCTCCTCTTCCCCTGTTTTCGGTGCCGGCCAATCGCCTGTCGAAGGCGCAGGCCCGCATACCTCCCGCCCTGCACCTGTAGCATCTGAAGCACCATCAGCGACCACATCCACTTCCCTGTCCCAGCACAGCGTCCAAATGTCGTTACCCCAGGCATTTGAGCGCAAGAGAAAGTACCCAGCCACCCACCCACAGGCCATAGCACTAACCTCACACCTTTCCAAATTACTGGCCATCGAAATGCTGCCATTTAGGCTTGTGGACACTGAGTCCTTCCGCAGCCTGATGGCAGCAGCTGTCCCTCGGTACGCGGTCCCCAGCCGCCACTACTTTTCGCGGTGTGCCATCCCCGCATTACACCACCATGTGTCCCGTAACATCACCCGTGCCCTGACCAACGCAGTTACTGGGAAGGTCCACTTAACGACTGACACATGGACAAGTGCTTGTGGCCAGGGACGCTACATTTCCCTGACGGCACACTGGGTGAATGTCGTGGAGGCTGGGAGCGACTCGGACCCTGGGATGGCACGGGTGCTACCCACGCCGAGGATTGCGGGCCCTACCTCCATCAGGGTTTCCACCAGCACCTACGTTATTGGCTCCTCCTCCTCCGTTTCCACCTCCGAATTCTCTACACACACCGCCACTCCCCCATCAGCCAGTAGCTGGAAGCAGTGTAGCACTGCAGTGGGGAAGCGTCAACAGGCCGTGCTGAAGCTGATCTGCCTTGGGGACAAACAGCACACGGCCTCAGAGCTGTTGCAGGGGATTAGTCACCAGACCGAGAAGTGGCTCTCGCCACTCAACCTGCAACCAGGCATGGTTGTGTGTGATAATGGGCGTAACTTGGTGGCGGCTTTGGAGCTCGGCAAGCTCACACACGTACCATGCCTAGCGCATGTATTTAATTTAGTGGTGCAGCGATTTCTAAAAACCTACCCCGATGTGCATGATCTCTTGACCAAGGTGCGCCGCGTGTGTGCACATTTCCGTAAGTCATCAACAGCTTCAGCCGGCCTGTTGAAGCTGCAGCAGCGCTTACAATTGCCAGCTCACCGGCTGCTGTGTGACGTGAGCACGCGCTGGAACTCCACCTTCCACATGTTGGCCCGGCTTTGTGAGCAGCAGAGGGCAGTAGTGGAGTACCAGCTGTTACACGGTCGTCGCCTCTCCGTTCAACTTCCTGTAATCAGAAGTGAGGAGTGGGAATGGATGTCAGACCTCTGTGAGGTTTTACGCAATTTTGAGGAATCGACACAGATGGTGAGCGGCGATAACGCTATTATCAGTGTAACCATCCCACTTCTGTGTCTACTGAAACGCTCGCTGCTCACAATTAAAACCGACGCTTTGCATGTGGAAGAGGTGGAAATGGGGGAGGAAGAGCTTACACAAGGTGATAGCCAGAGCACCCTCACTTCGTCTTCTCAGCGACAATTGGAGGAGGCGGAGGAGGAGGAGGAGGAGGAAGACACGGTTGCCTCCGCTACAGAGGGTAGCCATGGAACTTTAGTTCCATCTCTTCAGCGTGGGTGGGCAGAAGAGGAGGAAGAGGATGAGGAGATTGAGAGTCATCCTCCTGGTGAGGACAGCGAAATCTTGACTGTTGGTACTCTGGCACACATGGCTGACTTTATGTTAGGCTGCCTTTCCCGTGACCCACGCGTTGTACGCATT
The DNA here is from genome assembly GCA_037306005.1 of Rhinophrynus dorsalis. Lineage (NCBI taxonomy): Eukaryota > Metazoa > Chordata > Amphibia > Anura > Rhinophrynidae > Rhinophrynus > Rhinophrynus dorsalis. The sequence goes on along the minus strand of CM074718.1, from coordinate 230,116,641 downwards.
TTAGACAACACGGATTACTGGGTGTTCACCCTTCTGGACCCCCGCTACAAAGAGAATTTCTCATCTCTCATTCCTCCGGTGGAGAGGACAAGCAAAATGGTGCAATACCAGAAGGTTCTTGTCGAAAAATTGCTCCAAAATTTTCCATCTGACAACGCTGGCGGCAGAGTACGTGCTACCTTGGCCAACCGAGAAGGGGAGAAAAGGGGAGCACACAGCAGTTCCGAGAAAGGCAGGGCAACACTCTCCAAGGCGTGGGACACCTTCATGACACCCCGCCAGCACCCTCACCCTGATGCGCAGCCTAGTGTCACAAGGAGGGAAAAGTTTTGGAAGATGGTGAAGGAGTACGTAGCAGACCGTGTCAGCGTCCTCAATGATCCCTCTGTGCCTTACAACTACTGGGTGTCCAAGCTGGACACGTGGTATGAACTGGCACTCTACGCCTTGGAGGTGCTGGCCTGCCCTGCCGCCAGCGTTCTGTCTGAGCGGGTATTTAGTGCTGCTGGTGGCATCATAACAGATAAGCGTATCCGCCTTTCCACCGACAATGCTGATAGGTTGACACTTATAAAAATGAACAAGGCCTGGATTTCCCCTGACTTCTCCACTCCACTGGAGGAAAGCCCCGGGGGAACATAAACTCACTTTATATATGTTATTTACAATGATGTGAATACTCTGTATTCCCATTCACCCCTTCCACCCAAAAAACGGGTATATGGTTGACTCTTAATCTTCTCATCCTCCTCCTCCTCTTCCATATGCCCTGTGCTATAATTTTTATATAGGGCCAGCTCACCAGCGGGCCCTGTGATATAATTTTTATATAGGGCCAGCTCACCAGCGGGCCCTGTTTGCCAATTTTTATATAGGTCAGCTCACCAGCGGGCCTTCTCATATAATGTTTTATTGGGTCAGCTCTCTAGCGGGCCCTCTCATATAATGTTTTATAGCGTCAGCTCACTAGCGGGCCTTCGCATATAATGTTTAGGATGGTCAGCTCTGCAGCAGACCCTCACCCATAATGTTTTAGATGGTCGGCTCAGCGCACGTTTCCCTCTTAATCATGGCCTCAGTTCAATAAAATCAAGGAAATTTTTGGGAGAATTTGCCTCTGTGCACGTTTCCCTCTTAATCATGGCCTCAGTTCTGAAAATCAAGGACATTTTTGGGAGAATTTGCCTCTGCGCACGTTTCCCTCTTAATCATGGCCTCACTTCCGAAAATCAAGGAAATTTTTGGGATAATTTGCAGATGATATACAAGTAAATATACAGCAAATATTGTTTGGTAACAATTTTTCGCCTAAAGTCGTTTTTATTTTCCTTTTTGTGTGTTTTATGGTCAGTCTGTAAAAATGGCGTACTACGGGCGAAAGATCGTTCCCAGCAGCGATGTTGGAGTCCAAGATGCATCCAGACATCCTCCCTATGCTGTCCCTGAACCATTTCTGTGGTGTTTCCATCATTTTCTGCCCTTTTCCTATGGACCAGGCACCCTCCCCTCATCAGAGCAGGGGGTGCCTGGTGTAATGCTCGAGTCCTCCCATTGACTTCAATGGGGCTCGGGTGTTCGGCCGAGCACTCGAGCCTCAGGGGGTGCTCGGTCAGAGCACCCGAACACCCGAGCATTGGGGTGCTCGCTCATCACTAAAAAAGGTCTGTCTGGGTATAAAATCCCTGAAAAGGGAATAAAGAGTAGTTGTAAAACAATTGTGTAACCTAGAGGATAGTAGATCCCTATTGTGTATTTAAAATTTTAAATTTTATATAGTGCTGCTATGATGAAAAATATTCATTAGTAGATTTATCACAAGACTTGAGATAGAAAATAGTGTCAGGATATTGAGTGTTTCAAGGTAATTCTCTGATATTGATTGATCAGCCCTTCTTGAATCAGTATTCATTAATGGAATCTCTTCACCATAATATTCATATGCTGTTAATATTTATTTAGCTAAATAGGGAAGCAGTCACATTTAGTTAGTTAAAGTCCACTAGTTCAGAAGGAATACCGACCAAAAATGTTACAGCATGATATCCTAAAGATTCTAATCATCCGATGAGCGGAAATATTGCAAATAGTGCTGGCAATTAAAGTGTAGACCCGCTTTCCAGAGACACTCTTTTGTAGTTATTGATATACTGTTAATATTGACCCGATTCTCAGATAGAATACGTTATGAATATTCCTGATGTTGATATAAGGATATTTGTCAAGAAATGCCTATGGTCAATAGTAGGCACTGCTGTGTTTTAGTATCAGAAAATCCCTGGAGCCTATAATAAGATTTAGCTCTCTAAAACATAACAGAGATTCTCTAAAGGGTTAATAAGATATAAACTTATCTTAGTATAGGTTCTAAATATATATATAAGCTCTAAAATTGGGTTGATGGCATTTCAACAGAGATGATAGTGTTTAGAAATGCTGCAAATCCAAACGATCTCTAAAAAACATATTTCAGTAATGATGTATGAGCGGATTAACAAATACAGTGGATTTACTCTTTAATAGTCACAAGTTAAGTGATGCAGTGGAGACCTGCTTCCAAAGTTGCTCTGCTGGTTGACTGGTGAACTGTTATCTAGTAGGTATTCAACCGCTAAGGGGTGCGGTGGAGAACTGCTTCTCAGGATTGCTCGGAAGTATCACTAATGTACTGTTAGTATTTACCCGCTTGTCGGATTGGCACTCATACACTGAGCGATGGAGACCCACTACTCGGAGTCGCGCATCTATGTAACTGGTGTACTGATTGTTTTGACCCGCTTTTCAGATTAGATACTAAAAATACCCCTGATGTTCATAGTCAAAGATAAGAGCTGTCCTAACATTGAACTATTTCAAATCATAGAGAAGAGATCCAATCATAGTGATTGCCCATCGGCCATATGCACAAAATGTCGGGGCATATCCGACTTGCCTGTTATAATGGAGAGAGGGGAATTACACGCACACACACACAGATATTTTTTACCACAATGTGACTATTCTCATATCAGTAATGATATTAAAGAGCTAGTGCTCTTGATGCCACATAAGTAAATGCTCATGGAATTTGGTGGAGCAACAAAAGCCAGTAGATATTATGTTTTTGGCAAAGCTAAATTACGCGTATTTCACCATCGGGCTTCCTCAGACTTGAAGTGCCGAGTTGGAAAGGCACTATTTAAGCTCTAAAAGACACCTAATGGTTGGAATGTTGCATTGACTGAAAATGTATCCAAGTTAACTTTATTCACAATAGAGACAAGTGTGTAATGTTTGGTACAGTGAAAATATTCTTGCTGGAAGAGAATATAAATGACAAAAAGGGACAAACTCAGAAGCCTTGTATTAAATCATCACCACAGGGATGGGGATAATAATAACAATGTGACCAGGCATAATGATCAAAAAATCTTCTTAGAATAAAGAAAAGTAAAAAATAATGATATTGAGAAGAAAGATCCATTTATTTTCTATCTGCAAAAATCTTTTTTCAAGGTCTCCTCCTCTAATACTTAGACTTACGTTTTGTATTCCCCAAACCTGTAGATCCTTGAATGAAGAATTATGGTGTGCCAAAAAATGTCTAGCTACACTCCTAAGAGATTTTCCCTCATTGTGCTGACTCCTGGCATGGAGAATATTGCCAAGGTGTTCTAAGGCTCTCTGTTTGAGCATTCTTATGGTCATGCCCACATATTTTAAACCACAGATATTTTATAGCAATCACAAAAATGGAAGTGAGTAAGGAAAAGTAAACCTTTACTAGTGACAAATCAAATTTGGTGAATCTTATCTCATTCTTATCTTGTTTTATGTCTCTATAAGAACATGAAAGCTATAATAATATTGACACTGCTGTGCTCATGCCGGGATATCCTAAAGACATGGCCTGTTAGTGATGCTTGGTGACAGGTTTGGGAATCCCTGTGCTATATAATATATCCCTAGAACTGACAAACATCTTAGAGAATTATTATATAGGATAGTGATCGTGCAATATGTTTTTCAATTTACACTGTGCACCATACTTAATTGACAGTTTATGAACAATACCTGGGATCACATCTTTTATGGTTTATGTAGATAGAAACTTACACTGCCTGAAGAGCTCTGGTTTTAAAATTGTCCAGAATTTCGCATGTTGATCTGTGCTGAGCTTCAATAGCATGTGTCATTCGATGGAGCTCTTTCATCTACAAGAAAAATATATTACAGTTACTAAACTGCAAAGGTCCAAAAGACTTAGTCAGTAAAATTGGAAAATTTCCTGACATAGTAACAAGAAAGCTATAATATTAAGTACTGATTTTAACCCTTTGGAGTGCCAAAGGGGTATCCAATGCATTGCTTTGCTATGCACTGAATACCCCCTGACACCCCTCTGACACTCAAAGGAGTAAAGGTGGAGTATCGGCCAAACAAGATTCACCCAGTGGACCGCATATGCGGCCATGCATTATGGTTAAAAATGCATTAAGCTCTTGGGTGCTAGTGGGTCCTCCAACAAATTGATCTGCAGGCTTTGGAGACCTCTGTATCACCCAAGAGTTTAGTTCCATAGAAATGTGCATTGCATTGATCTGCAGTGTGCTGCACACCCCTGTGGCACTAAGAGTGTTAAGGCACAATAGTGTCAAGCAGGGGTAAACAACCTTTTTTTGCTAGCTGTTGTAGTCTACAATTCCTATCTTCCCCAACCAGCCAAAGGCTGAGGAGAAAACAGGATGTGCATGACGCCGCTTCCCCTTGTACCAGAGAACAGAATGAGGACCTCAGAATAAGCCTTTAAGGACCTCATCAGACCGCAGGGCCTCCTGTTTCCTACTACTGCTATAGTCTCTAAAGAATAACATAGAAATTAGAGAAGTTTCTCTCAGTGTGTCACTTTTCTCTCACCTTTGTGAATTTCCCATCACTCCAACGGTTGTCCCTGCTTTTGCAAAGGTGAATGAATCAAAATGTCTGAACATCTAACTTTCTCATCATTCACAAGCAAAGTTTCCCATCACTGACCAAAATGGTCAAGTCTGCCATCTAGCTGTTAGATTTGGAGTCCGGTCCGCAGATTAACCACTGGCTCTTCAGCAGAGCCGAGATCACAAGATATAAAAATAACTATTTCATTGGAAGGGTCTAAAAAGTGTGCTTGCAAACCAGGCACACTTTGTAGACTATTCGAATTAAGTAGTTCTTCTTATATCTTGCGATCTCTGCTCTGCTGCAGAGCCACGGCCGATCCGCGAACCGGATTCCAAATCTGACAGCTAGATGGCAGACTTGACCATTTTGGTCAGTGAGGGGACACTTTGCTTGTGAATATCTCTCAAACTTTTATTGTTCTTCATGTTTTTTAATGCCTACAGAATAAAATAAAGATAAAACAAAGTATTACTATCCCTTTAATGGTCTAGCACAACATCACACTGTGCAACAAGAGCTCTAATTAAAGGTAATTAAAGCTGATTGTTGATTCCTGTTGTTATTCACTAAGCAGCAAAAAAAGCCATGGATCTATTTTGGGACTTTCATATCTAAAGAGCAACAGAGAAATGCCTTATTTACTAAAAAGTAAACACAAATTTGTTTGCGCCAAGAAAATCGAAAATGAATGGAGTCACTGGTTTGCACTGTGAGCTGTGCACAGAGAGCATCTCCCTGCATTTACACTTTGGTAGAAGCCATGTCAATGGAAGCCTTGTTATCAGTGACTAACATTGTTGTCACCAGGAACCTTAGATATGAGATTTGAAGGCATCTAAAGCTCCTGGAAAAATGCTAATACATTCCTCAAGATAGCAAATGAAAGATATTATTTTAATTATTTTATGATATTGCTGGTAAAAATGTATATCATCTCTTTTTTAAATAGAGATGGTGTGTGGGGGGGAATAAATACAACACAGTGTTCCTTCTGATGTAAAAAGACAACACTAAGTGGGTCTTGCATCCTTTTAGTGCCAATGCACAAAGATGATTGTGCATCTAAATGGACTCTCTACACTATGTGAAGGGTTGGGCATTTATGGGCTTCTCCCAGAAGCTTCTCCCAGATGCAGGCTATGTACAAACCTCGCACAGAAGAAATAGGAGCAAATCTCATCTATTTTTATACCTTCTCGTGGGGTAACATGAACGACTTGAAGGCCTATGGTCTGCTCTAGGAAGCAGCATATATCTGAATGTACTATTGCTTTAGTACAGTGACATCCTTTAGCTCTCCAGTTGTTAGATACTACAACTTCCATCATTCCCAAACATCCAATGGCTGGTTGGGGAGTGCTAGGAATTGTACTTCCCAATATCTGGAGAGACAGAGGTTGTCTACCCCTGAATTAGTATATGAAGACAGAGACAGACCCCCTCCTCCACCACATACGAGCATAGTATCATTTCCTACATCTCCCTCTGTATGTCCTCACTAACTTAGGATTTCGAGTATTCTGACACTATCATTTATCATACTTGGCAATCTGACACAAAGTCAACAACTGTATTTATTAAGTTTAAATATAAATATTATACATATTTGCTACAGGGATGTATATTTATATTCTTGTATTTATAAATATACATTTAATTAGGGAATTCTCAACACGTACTGTTATTTTTAATAACAGCAGTAATAGTGATAACAAAACAAAAAGTGAAAGTTTTATTATGGAAATCACAGTTTAAAGGGATAGTATTGAGTAATTTGGAAAAAATATATGCAGATATCCCGCTAAGTAAAACAATATTTCAGTGCCTGGCTGGGGAAGATGAGAATTGTAGTTCTCTGTAACTGAATGGCCTGAGGATGCCCAGTCCTGTCCTAGATGGACTAAGTCAGGAAGCATTGTGTGCCTGTATACACTAATGCATTTATACATGTACATTGACACAGATTGTACAAGGGGATGCCACACTAAAGGCACTTTGCATGTACTGTGTCTTTATTTGTATTGCATATATATATATAGATATAGATATATATATATGCACTCTCTTGTGTAGTTAGAAAACTTGCCTCGGTGCCAGTCTCCAAGGTGACAGGATATAACAGACGTTGAAAATAAATGCTCTTGCATGACTTCTTGTAGATTCAATAAGGTGCTGATTTATTAAATCGACATTTTGACCCTAACTTGGGTAATTTTCAAGATTTTAATCTTGAAAATGACCCAAGTTAGGGTCAAAACATCAATTTAATAAATCAGCACCTTATTGAATGTACAAGAAGTCCTGCAAGAGCGTTTCTTTTCTACATCTATTTTATATATTTATATATATATATATATATATATATATATATATATATATATATGTATATATATATATATATATATATATCATATTAAAACACTGCATACTGTACCCTATTTTTGAAGCATGTTTTCTTGTTGTCGGCTTCACAACATTCAGTGAGAATAATATTAAATTGTTGAGTGAGTCCCAGTACTGCTGGAGAAAACAAGACTGGATGCCCTCTAGAGACCTCATGAATATAACTGAAATACATAAAAAGACACATATTGAAGTTGATGTACTGAAATGAATTGGAGAAATTACAGTTATTAACTTGCTGTGTATACTTATAGTGCTATATAAATAAATGTATACCTTCATTCATTCTTTTTTTAACTGAAACTTCAATTTTCTATTCTGGGCACCAGGTAGTGCTATTCTTATCACTTACTATGGAGATACATAGTCTATGACTCAAGCTTTCCTACATTGTGTATTATGAAAAAATGCGTCTTTCGGACACTATTTGGCACTGCTGGTTTTGAATAATAAATCTCCAAAACATTTACTTTTCTTTTCTGTAGATATGTGGGACTACAAATGTTTTGTAGGCAGAATATTGTATGATCTTATTCTGATTAATATGCATTAATGAACATAAATATGGTACAAGCAAAATGCATTTACTAGTATATAACATATATTTACCAGCCTGTCAGCTTACTTCTATTTCACACAGGACCCCCATACCCACATACATCTTTTAGCAACAAGGTATTCATTCTTACTGTGCCAAAATGTGTTCTGGGTGTTCTTTGTATTCTTTACAGATTTCCTCTGGCTCTGGATCCTTAACTGGAATATGAGCATCACCTCTATGATCCCTGAAGCACTGACCCCTCTCAGGATCTGGTTTACCACAGCATTCTGCACTAAAATCATACTTGGTGTTTAGATCTGGAGCAGCACAGATCTTGTCAAATAATATGGTGGCCTGCAAGAAATAAAAGGGTATAATTAGTGTCACTACAAAAATAAATATCTATTTAGTTGAAATTCCCATAGCTGTAGGTCTCTCTCAACCAATGGGGGGAGCGTAACAGGGATCTAAAAACAGATCCTTGGTTCTTCCCTGTTGTTCCTGTAAGAAGAGACTGAAATAAGAGACTGATGTCTCACTGTTAGGTTTCCTGTCCTGTCCTGCAGGTCCCCATAGACTCATAGGGTCTATATGGCTGCATATGCAAATCTCAAACTTTGTAGCTGAGAGTTACATACATTTGGTTTGAGTTTTCACCAAAGGAGGCAGGTTTGTGAACCCTTAAGAATCTGACAGGAGCCCATAAGACCAGAATAGGTTATCAGACAAATTTAAGGATTGAGGATGAATTGCACATGGAGGAACATATTTTGATCTGTGTTTGTGAATTTAGGTTTCACAGCTTCATTCTTTAGTGTTCTTATGCAATCTAAGGACATAATAAGCATTTTAAATACAGATCCATTATACAAAATGAAAAAAAAATAATTATGCTCTGCTTGTGCACAATTAGAGCAGTTGCAGTAAAATACAAAACCACATTTTCTAAAGTGAAATTTTTCACTCTATATGGCTCTGTAACAAATGTCTTCAACCAATTAGCAGTGCTTGTCTTTCCCTGATCAATCATCAGAATGACAAAGGAAGTGTCTGATTGAAAGTTTTCAATGAACACTACATGCAGTTTAGCCACTGGGCTAAAAAATAGTATTGCTCAAACCCATTTGAATGGTTCTGTTCTGAAAAGTATGCAAAGTGTGTCCCATTAATATACAAGACATTATTAATGTGATGCCAAGTCACAGTTATTTTTCTTTATTATGGTAAGGTTAAGAACTTAATGCTGTGAACCACATCCATTCTCAGGAACAAGAAGGGACCGTAGGATGTCTGTTACAGCCTGATTACCATGGTCACATGCTTTTTAAAAATGTATTTATTTATTTACTTACTAGTGTAGAAGCCCGTGTACACGGGCCAAGGTCCGA